>CM053166.1:105976434-107226434 GCA_028571685.1 Heterohyrax brucei | reverse complement strand
CAGGAGCTGATTCCAAGGCTGGGAGACAGTGCCAGCACAAGGAGTGCTTTCCCAGCAGAGGGGTTGCCTCGTGGGTGGTGCTCGGTGGGTGACAATTGTGGCACAGTGGCCCATATTGTGATCTGCACTATAGCATCTAAGGATGTCCTAAGAGGAACCCCTTTGTCAGCTGGAAGGAGGGGTCTAACACACCTGGCAGCCTCATTGATTTTGGTAACAGTCGGATCCGGCTCGACGGCACTTGGCTGGCTTGGCAGGTAGCTTTTAGCATTTTGAAATAAAACTGCCTGGAAAAATAACTGTCATGCAACCCAACCACATCTCTTCCAGCCTTTACTGACTACATCACAGGGTCAGCTGATGGCCCCCCAGTATCTCCATAAAAAGAGTGGTGTCTTTACCAGCCAAGAGGCAGAGTCTACCACCACAGAGAGTCCACTAGTGCCAGTCACTAGAGCATAGTGAGGCAGCTGGTGACCAAGTTCCTTCTCATAACTATGACTCAGCTCCTGTTAAGGCAACACCAGAGAATGTAAGCAGTCTCTAGATGTGCCAAAAGTAACAGACCATCACCAGTTTAAAGGAATAACTGAACATGGACCCAGAAAACTCCCAAAATAAAGGCTCAAAAAAGTCCCCAGATAAAGAAGCCTTTCTGAAACTATTGGAGGTCAACTAAAAAAATATTTATGTATAGAACCCTTCTAGAGATTAAAGAAAATGCAGCAGAACAAAATGAAACATTAAGCAAGCTATTCAAACTCAAGGGACATAAATATTCTGAAATCTGACAGAGCAATTAAAAAAAATTCAGAATTATACAATTAAATTCAAAGCAAAAGATGAATTGAAAATTAGAATGATCTTGAAGATAAAACAACTGACGCCAGCATTTATGAAGAGTAGTCAGAGAAAAGAAACAAGAAAAATGAAGAAGCTCTAAGAAACATGTGGGATGCTATCAGGAGGAATAATCTACAATTAATTGGAGTCCCTGAACAGGAAGGAATAGCTGAAAACACAGAGTGTTGTTGTTGAGTTGCTGACAGAAAATTTTCCTGAAATTATGAAAGAAGAGAACTTAGATATCCAAGACATGAATCAAATGCCACAGAAAATAGACCCTAAAAGAAAGACACCAAAACATCTTATAATCAAGCTTAATAAAATGAAACATAAGCATAAACTCTTAATAGCAGCAAGACTCAAAACAAAGCTAACATTGAGAGGGAAGCCTTGTAGGCTTTCATCTGATTTCTCAGCAGAAACAATATTGGTACAGAGGCAGTGAGATGACACATTCAAAGCCTTGAAGGAGAAAAACTTCCAATCAAGAATTATATATTCTGCAAAACTGTCTTTCAAATATGAAAACAAAATTGACATTTGCAGATAAACAGAAGCTCAGAGACTTTGCAAAAAGCAAACCAAAACTATAAGGAATACTGAAAGAAGCCCTCTGCTTAGGAAAAAGAAAAACAACTCTTTAAGTGTACATTTAAGGAGGAAAAGCAGGATACAACATACAGAAATCTAGTCAGGAAAGGCACAAAATTCAATTCGAGCTATAACATTAAAAGTAGGGCACCAGTGAACTTATAATGGAAACTAAGATACCATCACAAAAAAGAGGGATATGCTACAATAGTTATAGCTGTTTCCAATGGAGATGAAATTAATAAGATTTGCAGAAGATAAATTGGGTTTAAACTCAGAGTATTAAGGGAGATTATGGGGTAACTGCAAAGCACAATAACAAGGCAACATATCAAAACAAGAACTGTAATACATGAGTCTCATTAAACACAAAAGGAACACTGAAAATCATGAAAATTCAACACATAAAGAGGAATAACCCAGAACAGAATATTAACAGCAACAGAGAAAGTACCAATACAAAAATAATCACATCAAAATGACAGTACTAAACACATATGCGTCAATAATTACACTGAATGCAAATGGTCTGAATGCTCCAGTAAAGAGATAACAAGTGATATCTTGGATCTAAAGACATAACACTTCTATATATTGCTTATAAGAAACACACATGAGACTTAGAGATGTGGAAAAACTGAAAATTAAAGGATAGAACAATACATACCAAGCTAATAATGTACAAAGGAGAGCAGGTATGGCAATATTAATCTCAGAAAAAATTGATTCTAATGTAAAGTCCGCCATCATGGGCAAGGATGGCCATTATACATTGCTGAAGGATTCAATACACAAGCAGGATTTAACAGTGGTAAATACTTATGTACCGAATACTAGAGCATCCAAATACATTGAACACTGACTACACTGAAAAATGAGATGGATTACTCCATAATAATAGTTGGAGACTTTGACATTCTACTTTCAGCAATGGACAGATCATCCAGAAAAAAGCTCAGTAAAGACATAGAAGATCATACTACAACAATTAACCAATTAGACCTCATCAACATATACATAACATTTTACCCATCGACAGATAAGCACACCTTCTTCTCCAATGCACATGGTATATTTTCCAGAATATACCATGTATTAGCACAGAAAGCAAATTTCAACAAAATCCAAACCACTGAATTATTGTAAAGCACTTCATCAGACTATAAAGCTACAAAAATAAAAATCAATAGCAGAAAAAATGTAGAAGAAATTTGAACTCATGGAAACTGAACAACACATTGCTCAAAAGTCATGAGTTACAGAAGAAATCAAGGATGAAATAAAGAAATTTATAGATCCAAATATGAATGAAAACACATCCTACCAGAATCTATAGGATACAGCCAAAGCAGTGCTCAGAGGTCAATTTATCTCTGTAAATGCACTTATCCAGAAGGAAGAGATCACCCAAACCAAAGAATTAACCTTATAACTTGAACAAATAGAAAGAGAAAGACAGAGAAACCCTTCAGGAACAAGAAGAAAACAAATAATAAAGATTAGAGCGGAACTAAATGAATTACAGAATAGAACAATTGAAAAAAAATGATAAAACCAAAAGCTGTTTTTTCTTTTTTTATTATTTATTTAATTTAATATGACTGAGTGAAATGTACATTCCCATATAAATTTACATGCCCATCTATATGCAGCTTCCACTGCTCTCTCTGTGCGGTGACAGCACACTATTCTTCTCTGCTCCATACATGTCTCATCCTCCCAACAGTCTCTTTTCCCCTCCTCTCCATCCACTCTCCTTCCTCCAGCCAGAGGTCAGCAGGATGATATCCTATAGATGCATAGAACCATGAAGTGCAAGTCTCACTGGCAATAAAAGCTATTTTTTTGAAAAGATCAAAAAAATTGACAAACCACTGGCTAAACATACTAAAGAAGAACAGGAGAGGAAACAAATTAGCCAAATAAGAAATGAGAGGGGATATGTCTCAACAGATCTAACAGATGTGAAAAGTATCCTAACAGACTACTATGGATGACTATAATCTAACAGACCTGAAAACCTAGAGGAAATGGACAAATTCCTAGATTCATGTCACTTACCAAAATTATCACAAGAAGTAGAATAACTTAATAAACCCATCACAAAGGAAGAGATCAAAAAAGTCACAAAAAAAATTAATAACCGAAAAATGCCCTGGCCCAGAAGGCTTCACCACAGAATTCTACCCAGTTTTTAGAGAAGAGTTAACTCCAATACTATCAAGTCTATTTCACAGCATAGAAAGTGATGGAATACTCCCAAATTCATTCTACGAAGCCAGCATAACCCTAATACCAAAGCCAGGGAAAGATCCCCCCAAAAAAGAAAACTACAGACCAATGTCACTCATGAACCTAGATGCAAAAATCCTCAACAAAGTCCTTGCCAATAAAATTCAACATATCAAAAAAAAGAATTTATCATGACCAAGTTGGATTCATACCAGTGATGCAAGGCTGGTTCAGCATCAAAAAATCAATTAATATGGTTAAACACATAAATAACACAAAAGATAAGAATCACCTGATTTTGTCAATTGATGCAGAAAATGCCTGCAACATAATCCAACATCCAGTCGTGCTAAAAACTCTTAGCAAAGTAGAAATAGAAGGTAAATTCCTCAACACAATAAGGGGCACCTATGCAAAGCACACCACCTACATCATCCTGAATGGAGAGACACTGAAAGAATTCCCCTTGGGAACTAGACAAGGATGCCCAGTCTCACCACTTCTATGCAATGTTGTACTAGAAGTTCTGGCCAGAACAATCAGACAAGACAAAGAAATAAAGAGCATCCACATTAGCAAGCCCAGCCAGCCAAGTGCTGTCGAGTTGGATCTGACTCATGGCGACATTAGCTAAAGAGAAGTAAAAATATCCCTATTTGCAGATGATACTCAATCTAATAGAGAAGTTTAGTAAAGTATCAGGTTATAAAATAAACATATATAAATCCGTAGGAGTCCTTTATGCCAACAAAGAGATCATTAAAGAAGAAATCACCAAATCAATACCATTTACTATAGCCCCCAAGAAGATAAAATACCTAGGAATAAATCTGGCTAGAGAAATAAGAGGCTTATACAAAGAGAACTACAAGACTTTCCAACTAGAAACTAAGAGAGACTTACATAAATGGAGAAACCTACCCTGTTCAAAGATAGGAAGACTTAACATTTCGAAAATATCTATTTCATCCAAAATGATCTACATATATAATGCAATGCCAATACAAATTCCAGTGATTTTTTTTTAATGAGATGGAGAAACAAATCACTATCTTTGTTTGAAAGGGGAAGAAACCTCAGATGAGCAAAGCACTACTGAAGAAAAACAATGTGGGAAGCCTCTCACTACCCAATTTTAGAACCTATTACACTGCCACAGTAGTCAAAACAGCCTAGTACTGGTACAAGAAGGAGGCATATACACCAATGGAATAGAGTTGAGACCCCAGAGATGCCACCACCTTCCTATTAACTGTTAATATTTGACAAATGTCCTAAGACTGTGAACTCAGTTAAAAGCAGTCTCTTTAACAAATGGTATTGGCAAAATTGGTTATCAATCTGCAAGAAATCAAAACAAGACCCATATCTCACATCTTACACAAAAACCAACTCAAATTAGATAAAAGACCTAAATATCAAACCTAAAACGGTAAAGATCATGCAAGAAAAAATAGGTTCAACATTGGAAGGTTTAATTCACAATTTAGATAGACTTCAAAATCTGACAAACAAAGCACACTCAACAGAAAATAGATATAGGGGAACTACTAAGAATCGAACACTTTTGCTCATCTGAATACTTTATCAAAAGAATTAAAAGAACACCCACAGAATTGGAAAAAAATATTTGGCAACTACATGTCAGATCGATGTCTGATCTCCATAATGTACAAGGTACTGTAAAATATCAACAAGAAAAAAGAAAAAGGTGAATAACCCAACTAAGCAATGGGCAAAGGAGATAGGCAGACACCTCACTAAAGAAAACATCTAGGCAGCCAAAAGACACATGCGAAAATATTCACCATCATTAGCTATCAGAGAAATCCAAATCAAAACTACGATGAGATACCATCTCACTCCAACAAAGTTGGCCGTGATCCAAAAAACACAGAACAGCAAATGCTAGAGGCTATGGAGAAATTGGACTCTCCTACACTGCTGGTGGGATTGCAAAATGGTACAACCTCTATCGAAAGCAATAGGGTGCTTCCTTAAAAAGCTAGAAATAGATATACCATTTGATCCAGTAATCCCATTGCTTGCAATATATCTTACAGAATTAAGGGCAGTCATATGAACAGATACATGGACATGAATGTTTATTGTAGCACAGTCCACAATAGCAAAAAGATGGAATCAACCAAGATGTGCAACAACAGATGAATGTATAAGCAAACTGTGGTACATATATTCAATGGAACACTATGCAATGATAAAGAAAAATGATTTCAGGAAGCATCTCATAACCTGATTTCAACTGACATTACGTTGAGTGAAATCAGTCAGTGACAGAAGCACAAATATCTTATCATACCCTTCCTATTAAGGACTTAAAAACAAAGTCATGTACAGAAGAAAAGACTCTATGAGGGCTACAAGGAAGGGGAGGAAGGAAGATGGATGGGTATAGGTTAGATAGCTGGCAGAAATTTGGCTGGGTGAAAGCAGTTACAACACACATTTGAAAGATCGTGTTAACTAGACTTCAACATAAACAGAAATATCTTCTATTCCTAGCCTAACAACACAAGGATCGAGTAGCAGGGGTCGGCATCCAGGGACCATGCTCTCAGGGGACATTGAGGCCAATTGTCATAACTAGCCTATTGCTAAGGGAGTCCGCTGCACCCCATATGTGTGAGTGGCATCTGGGGTCTTAAAAGCTAACAAGCTGCCATCTTAAGTACACCACATGATCCCATCTCAGCTGGATAAGATGATTACCAAGAACAACAAAGATATAATGGAAAAAGAGCCTAGAGGACAGAAGGACTCATGAGTATGGATGACTGTATCAGCATGTGATCAGAAGAATCAGATGGTGCCTGGCCGCCACCGGTGACAGCTGTGATGAGGCACACAATGTCAGGTCTCAGTGGCAACACAAAAGAAATAGCAGTGCACCACAAGAACTCCACTAAAAGACCTCAACTGATGATCCAAATGCCTGGGATTTCCCCAGGAGCTTGGCTCCTAGACCTGCTATTACCCCTGATCATTAATCCTTACTGAGGTCAACTCTTTGGCCAGGAATGGATTGGACTCGGAGACACAAAGTGGCCATATGATGTGTCCACTTTATGGTTCTATGTATCTACATGATGCCGTCCTACGGGCCTCTTACTAGAAGGGGGAGGAGTGGGTGGAGGTGAGGGAATAGGAACTTGCTAGCAGGATATGATATGTATGGAACAGAAAGGATGAGTGTGCTGTCATTGGACAAGGAGACCAGAGGGAACTTCAGATAGGTGGGAACACAAATTTAACTTGGATTGTATACTGGTTTCACTGAATCACAATAAAAAAAAGGATGAAATTGCCAGAATGGGCAAAATCAAAAATACTTCTGACTCACTTCAGTCTATAAGAAACAGTTTAGATTTAAGACAAAAATAGGTTGAGTGTAAAATTACAAAAAAAGAGATGCTGTGGAAAAGACAGCAACTAAAATGATAATAGAGTCGCTATAATAGTATCAAACAAAATAGGCTTTAAGACAGGAATGGTTATTAGATACAAAGAAGGGCATTTGATAATAATAAAAGTGCCAATAAATCAAGAACATGTAATAATTATAAATATGCCAAGCCAAGCCAAGTGCCGTCGAGTCGGATAATAAAATCACAGCCCCAACATACAATCAATACAGATGACAAGTGGTTACTCATATTAATTTATGATAAATTTAATTACACGGCAGAAGGAACTATCCTCCTAACAAAGGAAAATTCTCTGTAAGACTCCTCTAGAATGAGGTACTAAAAGATGGGTCAAATTCATCCTGTTAATACACTTTAAAATCTAGAAATTAAAAAAATATATATATTTGCAAATACTTAATAAAAGCAAACAGAGCTATTTAGCATTGTTATCTCCATGCATTGCTTTGCTAATCCTTTGGAGCTCAAAAGGGAAAAAAGATTCTGGGGTGGTTTTCTTTGCTAAATTTTTATTACAGTTCAAATAATAAGAGACACAAATTCCAAGGAAAAGAGATGAGTATGCTGATTTAAACACACATACAGAAACGCTATGTACACAACTTACTGATCCAAAACTTCAAAATACATCTTCTCTCACTTAAATAAAGGTGGAGACATCAACATAATAGATTTGAATGATTTTCTGTAATACTACATGCTTCCTAGAAAGGGTGACTGAAATTCACTATTTTACCCACACTATTCCCTCAAAGCAAGCACTCACAAATTTAAGTCATTCACCTTTAACCTCCTTCAGGGGAACAACAAATTATGAAAAACTTCATTCTGTCCCATCCAAAATTAATTTCATTAAATATATGTAGAAACTGCTATTTACTTTCTGCACTACACAGAAATATATTCCACTTGTAGCTGACAATGACATAATGAGTAGAAATGTTTTAGTTTTCCCTATTTGATCTTCATAGAAATAAATTATTATTTTTTCTTTTTTATTTAACATGACTGAGTGAAAATGTACATTCCCATATAAATTTACTAAATTATTTTCATTTATTTCTACTACTCTCACAACCCCATTCCCCCTGCATCATAACACATTAGATTCTGTAGGACATCAAAGGAGCTTTTCTTGCCAAGAGAGCCCTGTAGTCCTTTCCTAATCCTGGAGGTCCTCTTCAGGCTAACTTCTTTTCTATCCACCTCTGGATTCCTTCATTAACTGTATATACCCGTAACTCCATGATCTATGCTTCTTCAGAAATGTAGTCTCTCCTGTTGGAGAAGGAAATATTTAGAGCGGCTAAGGAATCGACTCAACAGCAGTGGGTAAAATGTGATCTGCAGTTTTCCTATTACTGCTCTAGCCTACAGATCATTGAATTCAAGGATTTCACTTTTGTAAAATGAGTTAGGCCTCTATGAAATCAATAGCAAGAATTTAATAGCTGATTTTTTATTTTATTTGAAAAGGACACCTAAGAAGAAACTGTGAGAAATGATGAGTTGATTCATTTCAGCTGCCATTAAAACACACACACACACACACACAGAGAGAGAGAGAGAGAGAGATTATTTTTAAAAGGAATTAGAGAGAAACAAATATGCTTATTTGGTACCAAATGCATTTGTGTATTCATTATATTCAACGTCCTCAAGTAATATAAAAATGAATTTTGTATTTTAATTTAAAATTGAGTCAAACGTATTGGTGGACATTTCAAGGAATCAATCCAAAAGGACTGAGATTGGAAACAATAAATGTTTGAAAACTTCACTCTGCCATAATTAACCAAGTCATTTTACTTTTCAGAGCCGTTTGTTCCAATATAAAAACGGAGATTAAGATTCAACTCAATGGCACTTGGCTGGCTGGCTTCATTGTCAACAATGATCTAGTGATTTATTACCTCTGATAATTTGTCATGGTAACCTGGCCCAGCCTCATTACTGTTCTCCATAGCATTATATTAAATACTTCTGCTTGTTCAAAATCTTTGATAGCTGAAAAATGATGCATACAGGTTGCCTCAAAATTATGAGAATAATTGACAGGGTGGTAAATCTTAAGACACAATATTTTAAAGGAAATTAATCACTGTTTGCATGATCTGTTTGAGAAACAGAGAAGGTTCTGAGAATGTATAATTTGGGCTATAAATTATAATACATGCATAAAATTGAAGTGAAAAGTTCACTTATTTTGAAATGCCATGTAAAGTTATTATCCATTATATAATTTGTAAAGAAAAAAAATTCTTGATAGCATGGACCACCCACCCTTTCCTCCATTCTCATCTGACCCAGAAACCTAGGGAAAAGTAAATTTCAGGGAGAAGACAGTAGTCAGTTGCGTTAAAAAAAAAAAATCCCTTAAGTTTTCACATATGTGGGAGAAAAAGTCAAATGAGGAAAAGATTTAGACCTAAATATTTTAAAGAATAGTCATTTGCTTAACTTAAAGAAAAAAAAAAATTTAAATAATCATTGTTTTATATTCAGGAAAGAAGAAACAAAATTGTACTAACCCATTTTTCTATTTTGTTTTTCTAAACTCCCCGTGTGATTGAGGAGTTAGACAAAATCAATGGAAATACTCACTTTAGATCTAAGAAAACAGTATGATTTCCCCTAGTTCGTTATTGCTCACAACCTGTAAAACTATTTTAGATCAGGGAGATAGCTACACTCTCTCCACTTCTCACAATGCCAAGTTGAAAATGACTCAGTATTACTAAATATCTGTTGATTTTATTTACAATCAGGTTATCAGACAAAATAAAGTAATTGTTCGGAGATCAAGTACCTAAATGTTTCTGCTTGTGACTAGAAGGGATTTTGAAAATTGTATTTAATGGAAAGAAACAGTTTCATTATTGAGTTTCACTGATTGTTTTTGGAGCTACCCCAATACCATATCGTCACTAAGTCAGATAAACTATCATAACCACATAGAATGCATTTTTCCTTCAAACTGCTAGTAACTTCCCACTTGAGACAAATTGATGGGTACTCATTTGTATACACTACCATCAAAATAATACTTTCATTCTTGTTGTGATTTTTACCATCCATGAAAGATCCATAAGGAATTCATTTAGAATTACTCCATGATAAAGGAATTAAAGGTTGACCTTTTTGCAGGTTAAAATAACAACTCCTTTACTTTATAATCCTTTACTAACCTGTGAACTCCTTGAGAGGTGAGCCACATCCTATTACCAAACAAAGTTCCTGGCACAGTGTATGCTCAAAACAGGAGTGCTGAATAAATCTGCTAATGGATGAATGAAATTGTTGTTCTATTCCTTCTCTGGGGCACACTAATTTAAGACAGTTATTTCTTAAGTTTTAATTCTACCTCACAATTTCTTTTACTTGTATACAAGCTCATGTTTAGTTATCTAACATAAATATTTGTGGATCTACATTAACTTTCAATTTCATGGTACATCAAATCACGTTTAATTCTTCACACTTTTCTTCAGAAAGAATATTATCTCAGAATAATGGTACATATTTTTATCAATTTTGAAAACTATCTCTTGTCACTTATCCAATTTCATTTATATTTATCCCTTCTGATGGAAAAGTAAGAACATGAATAATTTGTTGTAATGCACAATAAACAATAACGTTTTAACAGATAAATAATGAGAATAATCCTTAGGATCCTCTTTATAATAGTGACTAACAGTGCCATTTCTCATTTTTATTGCGAACTTGCTATATTCTCATCATATTTCTACTTATCCTCACAATAACCTTATTGAATAAGTATTATTCACTTATACAGCTGAGGAAACTAAAACAAAAGCAGTTAAATAACTATTCCTGAGTTATCTCGACTGAAGTTCATCTATTTTAACAAATTCATTGTTATAAATGGTATTTGAAGTTGTGTGGGGATCAGTAAATTGACAAAGCCACCAAAATTGCAATTCTAAATTTAATTTTAGAAAAATTTTATTTCTGTTCCTAGTGCAATACTCTTTGCAATTTGAAATACTCGGTATATTTTACACTATTCATACACATTAGGAAATCATCTTACCAAATCATATCTCTGCCTTCTTTCTCCTGACAGAGCAGCTCAATCAAAATTGGATTTTGACTGGGGCAGAAGTTTAGGTGGAAGTGTAAATTGAAATTTATCAGCATTAGGATAATACATAAAAACAGTGGGCATTTCCTTAGGGTGAAACTACCTAAGGAAAGGTGGTATTTCTTAAATGTAGGTTGATGTCAGAATCAACTGAGGAGCTCATAAAAAAACGGCACATTCCTGACCGGCCCCTAAAGATTCTGACTCAGATGAATAAGAGTGCAGTTAATAACATGCATTTTTAACAAGTAACTTTAAGTGACTCTGATATACATAGGCAAAAAATCATAAGTTGAGAAACACCGATGCAGAGGAAGATAATTCATTACAAAATATTGGAGAATGCCAACAATTTTGGGAAAAAAATGGACTCAATCAATGACACTGATCAAAAATGGCCAGATGATTAGGAGAAGAATTCAGAGTACACTGTCATAAAGCTAGTGGGGGAAAAATAAGACTATTTTGAAAGAAGCAGTGATAACCACTTGAAGTGTCACAGATAAATAAAATGAGGATAGAAGTTTTAGTGAGATAGTGGCAGAATGTTGTTTTCAGTGGGTTGAGCAATGGATATAATATGGTGAGCGGATCACCACATGCACTGTTCTTTTAGGAATATTGGCTTATCAATAAAGAAGGCCATGAAATAGCTAGAGGAGGAGACAAAAACAAGGCTTATTTGTTTATTTATTTTTTCAGGAGTGAGAGAACTTGAGTGCATCTATAGACTGAGAAGAATTCAAGTGACTGAGAATAAAAGTCAAGAGTTAATGCAAGAAATAAAGAAAACCAGGGGGGCGGAGTCCAGATGGTGGACTAAGCATACATCTCCTTATATCCCTCTGGAAACCAAGACCTGAAATGATGATCAAATGGAGCCTTCTGATCATCTGATCAGCCTCAGGACACGGCACAGGGCTGTTAATTGGGACTTCATACCATTGAGCAAAAAACCTCTCTTTCGTTGACTCCCGCTCCTGGCTAGCCCTGGCTCTCACGGACAGAAGGTAAACGCACCATTTTGACTTTTTTTTCTCTGTCTTGGCCGGCGGGTGGAGCTGGGTCTTGCCTAGCGGCTAGACTCAGATGCACTGCTGGGGGGATAGGCAGGCGAAATTCCCATATTTTGAGAGCCAGGCTTAGGACTGTTAATCTAGCCACTTTGAGCCTTTCATTTTATATCTGCTTCAGCTGGGTTTGTATGGAATTTTGTAGTCAGTGTGCGGGACGCCATGTTGGTACCACGATTTTAACGGGACCTAATTCTTAGCCTGGGAGCCAGCTCCTGCAAACAGGACAGCTCTTCTCCAACAGAAAAGCAGTAATTTACCGAAAGCCACCTATGTTGGGGGCCCTGCAACAGAAGCAGAGGAATCACTACCTATCGACACCTTTAGCCCCTCTATCTGCTGCCTGTGTGGAGGACACCATCTTGGATACGGTGGCCACAGCTGGACCTAATTCTTAGCTTGGGAGCCAGAGCCTGCCTACAAGAGAGCGCTTTTCTATCACAAGAGCAGTACTCGATGCAGTGTCAACTAAGGCTAGGCCCTGTCAACAGAGGCCACCAGGGCAGTAGCATTGCTGTATTCTGAACTAGTTTGTTATCATCTAGAGTTGTATATACTGGCGCTTAATTTGTCAGTTGAGAAGAAGGACCTTTTGCTTTACATTTTAAGACAGCCTAGAGAATCATTTGCAATCCATCCTCACAGTAACTGTTCCAGCCTCTACATACTCACATGGGACCCAAAAAGCAACAGACACTTGTGGCATACAAGAAATCACCCATGGCTTCAGAAGGCTCCCAAACAAAGAAACCAAGGAGTTTTCCAGATGAAGAAACTTTTATGAAAGCACCAGGAAGTGAATACAAAATGATTATATAAAGAGCACTTCTAGACCTTATACAAAATGCACTAGAACAAAATGAAAAATTAAGCAAGCTGTTTGATCTGATGGGACACCAGTACGCTGAAATCCAACAGATCAAGAACAAAATCAAAGACGTAGAAACTTCCATGCAAAGCCAAGAAAACAGAATGGAACAAATAGAAAAACGAATTTCTGACTTGGAAGACAGAGCTACTGATGCCAGCGTCTATGAGCAGAAATCAGAAAAAAGAAATAAGAAAAATGAAGAAACATTAAGAAGCATGTGGGACTCTATTGAGAGGAACAACCTTCGATTAATTGGAGTCCCTGAACAGGGTGAGACATCTGAGAACACAGAGCATGTTGTTGTTGAGCTGCTGACAGAAAACTTCCCAGAAATTATGAAGGAAGAGAATATAGACATCTCAGATGCATATCATATGCCACCCAATATAGATCTCAAAAGAAAGACTCCAAGGTATATTATAATCAAGCTTAACAAAGTTAAACTTAAGCAGCAACTCTTAAAGGCAGCAAGACTCAAGGCAAAGCTAACATTCAGAGGGAATCGCATTAGGCTCTCGTCAGATTTCTCAGCAGAAACCATGCTGTCACGGAGACAGTGGCACGACACATTCAAAGCCTTGAAGGAGAAGAACTTCCAGCCAAGAATTATATATCCTGCAAAACTATCTTTCAAATACGAAAATGAAATTAAGACATTCCGAGATAAACAGAAACTCAGAGACTTTGTAAAAACCAAACCCAAACTACAAGAAATACTGAAAGAAGTTCTTGGCTCTGGCTTAGAAGAATGAAACCACTAACTTTATATTTTAAAATGACATGTTACTCAATACTCTACTCAATTAGGGAAGGCTCCAAAGTCAATCACAGCCTTGATATGGAAAGAAACAATCCAGTAATCATCATGGAAACTATGGTGTCATCATAATAAAAAGAGGGATGTACTACAGTTGTTATAGTCCTTTCAGATGGAGAGGAAGATGACAAGACTAGTACTAATTTAAATTGGGTTTATACATAGTTTATTAAGTGGGATCATAGGGGCAGTTGTAAAGCACAACAAAGATGTGTCATACCATTTCAAGACATGTAACACAGGAGTCTTAACAACTACAAAACCAGCTCTGAAAAAGGTAAAAAATCAACCTCATAAAAAGAATGTCCCAGAACAGACTAATAAGAACAACACTGAAATTATCAACATAAAAATAAACATATCACAATGGCAGCAGTGAACACATACCTATCAATAATTACATTGAATGTGAATGGACTCAATGCTCCAGTAAAGAGACACCGAGTGTCATCTTGGATCAAAAGACATAACCCATCCATATGTTGTCTACAAGAAACTCACTTGAGACCTAAAGATAGGAACGAACTGAAAATTAAAGGATGGGAGAATATATATCAAGTTAACAATGAACAAAGAAGAGCAGGGGTGGCAATTCTAATCTCAGAAAAAATCAATTTTAATGTCAAATCCACCATCGTGGACAAAGATGGACACTATTTATGGCCGAAAGGTTCAGTACACAAGCAAGACTTAACTATATTAAATATTTATGCACCTAATGTCAGTGGCTTTGGCTAATGTCAGAGCACCTAAATATGTCGAAGAAACACTGACTACGCTCAAAAGAGAGTTAGATGACTCCACAATAATAGTGGGAGACTTTAACACTCCACTCTCATCACTAGACAGATCATCTAGAAAAAAGCTCAGTAAAGATACAGAAGACCTCATTGACACAATTAACCAACTAAACCTCACTGACATATACAAAACTTTCCACAGATCAGCAGACAACTACACCTTCTTCTCCAGTGGACATGGAACATTCTCCAGAATTGACCATGTGATAGGCCATAATGCAATGCTCAACAAAATCCATACCATTGAATTACCGCAAAGCATCTTCTCAGATCATAAAGCCATAAAAGTTGAAATACATAGCAGAGAAAACATAGATAGAAAGTGGAACTCTTGGAAAGTGAACAACATCTTGCTCAAAAAAACATGGGTTATAGAGGAAATCAAGGATGACACAAAGAAATTGATGGATTCCGATGAGAACAAAAACACTTCCTACCAGAAACTATGGGATACAGCCAAACCAGTGTTCACAAGTCTGTTTATTTCCATAAATGCACACATCTGGAAGGAAGAAAGAAACCAAATCAAGGAACTAACTCTACAGCTTGAACAAGTAGAAAGAGAACAACAGAGGAACCCCTCAGGCACCAGAAGAAACAAGACCATAAAGATTAGAGCAGAGCTAAATGAATTAGAGAATACAAATCAACTGAAAAAATTGAAACGATCAAAAGCTGGTTTTCTGAAAAGATCAACAAAATTGACAAACCACTGGCTAAACTTACTAAAGAACAGCAGGAAAGGAAACAAATAACCCAAATTAGAAAGGAGATGGGAGTTGTCATCATAGATACAAAAGAAATCAAAAATATCATAAGAGAATACTATCAAAGACTGTACTGTAACAAATTTGAAAACCTAGAGGAAATGGACAAATTCCTTGACTCATATCACCTACCTAAATTATCACAATGTGAAGCCGAACAAATTCATAAACCCATCACAAAGGAAGAGATTGAAAATGTCATCAAAACACTGCCAACCAAAAGAAGTCTGGGTCCAGATGGCTTCACTGCAGAATTCTACCAAGCATTTAGAGAAGCGTTATCTCCAATACTACTGAGACTATTTCACAGTACAGAAAGGGATGGAGTACTCCCCAACTCATTCTATGAAGCCAGCATAACCCTGATACCTAAACCAGGGAAAGACCCAACAAAGAAAGAGAACTACAGACCGATATCACTCATGAATCTAGATGCAAAAATCTTCAACAAAATTCTTGCCAATAGAATACAACAACATATCAAGAAAATAATCCATCCTGACCAAGTGGGATTCATACCAGGGATGCAAGGCTGGTTCAACATCAGAAAAACAATCAATGTGATTAACCACATAAATAACACAAAAGACAAGGATCACCTGATTTTGTCCACTGATGCAGAAAAGGCATTTGATAAAGTCCAACACCCATTCATGCTAAAAACTCTTACAAAATGGGCATACATGGCAAATTTCTCAACACAGTAAGGACCATTTATACAAAGCCAATTGCCCACATCATCCTGAATGGAGAGAGACTGAAAGACTTTTCCTTGACATCAGGAACTAGACAAGGATGCCCACTCTCACCTCTCCTACTCAACATTGTGCTAGAAGTTCTAGCCAGAGCAATTAGACAAGACGAAGAAATAAAGGGCATCTGCATCGACAAAGAGGAAGTTAAAATCTCCCTGTTTGCAGATGATATGATTGTATAGGCAGAGAATCCCAAGGAATCTATATGTAAGCTACTCAAACTGAGTTCAGCAAAGTCTCAGGATACAAGACAAACATAAGTAAATCAGTAGGATTCCTTTTTACCAACAACAAGACTGTTAAGGAAGTAATTATTAAATCAATACAATTTACGATAGCCCCTAAGAAGGTAAAGTACCTAGGAATTAATCTAACCAGAGAACAACAGACCTTTACAAGAGAACTACAAGCCCATACTACAAGAAACTAAGAGAGACTTAGGTAAATGGAGAAACCTACCCTGCTCTTGGATAGGAAGACTTAACATTGTGAAAATGTCTATTTTACCCAAAGCAATCTACTTATATAATGCAATCCCAATACAAGTTCCAGCGTCATTTTTTAATGAGATGGAGAAACAAATCACCAATTTTGTTTGGAAAGGGAAGAAGCCTTGGATAAGTAAGGTACTACTAAAGAAGAAGAACACACTGGGAGGCCTCTCATTACCTGACCTTAGAACATACTACACTGCCACAGTGGTCAAAACAGCCTGGTACTGGCAGAAGAACAGACAGATGGATCAATGGAACAGAATTGAGACCCCAGAGATGACACCCTCTGCCTATTAACAGTTAATATTCGACAAAGGCCCTAAGACATTAAACTGGGGTATAAACTGTCTCTTCAACAAATGGTGCTGGCAAAATTGGTTATCCATGTGCAAGAAACTGAAACAAGATTCATATCTTACACCTTATACAAAAACCATCTCCAACTGGATAAAAGACCTAAATATCAAACCTAAAACGGTAAAGCTCATCTAAGAAAAGGTACGAACAACAGTGGGAGTTTTAATACACAATGTGGACAGACTCCAAAATCTGTCAAAAAACCACAATCAACATAAAATATATAAATGGGAACTATTAAGAATGAAACACTTTTGCTCATCCAAAGAAGACGATGAGATACCATTTCACCCCAGCAAGATTGGCCATGATCCAAAAAACCCAAAACAACAAATGCTGGAGAGGCTGTGGAGAAAGTGGAACCTTCCTACACTGTTGATGGGGTTGCAAAATCTTCCAGCCTCTTTGGAAAGCAATTTGGCGCTTCCTTCAAAAAATGGATATCGATATACCATTTGACCCAGTAATTCGACTACTTGGAATATATCCTACAGAATCAAGGCCTTTCACACCAACGTATACATGCACCAGAATGTTTATCACAGCACAGTCCATGACAGCAAAAAGATGGAATCAACCCAGATGCCCAACAATAGAAGAATGGATAGGCAAACTATGGTACATATACTCAATGGAGCACTACACAATGATAAAGAATAACGATGATTCCAGGAAACATCTTCCTAACCTGGTTTCCACTGGAAGACATTATGTTGAGTGAAAGTAGTCAGCGACAAAAGGACAAATACTGTATGAGACCTCTATGATAAGATCTCAAAAACAGACTTGGGTATAGACGAAAAGACTCTTTGACAGCTGCAAGGGAGGGGAGGGAGGTTGAGTGGGGGAGGGTTTAGTTTAGATAGTTGCTAAAAATCTGGTTGGGAGAAAGCGGTGATAGCACACATTAGAAACAAGAATAACATTAAGTGGACTTCAGTGTAACTTGAGAAATAAAGAAACCCACCAGAGGATATCAGAAAATGAGAAAATTATACCTAGAAAGTAAGAGAAATATATCTTTTTATGGGCCTGGAGGGGAGGAAATGAGGTTTCCTGTGGATAACAGTTTGTAGGTGGGAGTGCAGGAAGCTGAGGAGGTTCACACTGTTTGCTTTATTTATTTTGAGACTATGTGGTTACTAACCAAAAAAAAAAAAAAAGAAAACCTATTTCTGTTGAGTCAATTCTTTTTTTATTTTTATTTATGTTATTTTTTTATTATGATTGAATGAAAATGTACATTCCCATACAAATTTGCATGCCCACCTATATGCAGCTCCCACAGCTCTCCCTGCCCAGTAACAGCACACTCCCCCTCCCTGTTCCATACATGTCCCATCCTCCCAACAGTCTCCTTTCCACTCCTCTCCACCCACTCCCCCTCCTCCAGCAAGAGGTCAGCAGGATGACATCCTATAGATGCATAGAACCATAAAATTCTCACAAGATACAGTCACTCTGCGTCAACAAGTCCAATTCATTGCTGTCGGAAAAGTTGACCTTCATTATGATTTATGGACAGAGGCAGCATCAGGGCCAGGGGCCATGCTCCCAAGGGAACTCCGAAGGACCTGGACCATCAATTCTTGTCTTTTATTGAAGATCTCAGGGTACACCCTTATTTATTCTCTTGCCAGTGAGACAGCACTTTGTGAGCTCCATCGTGGCCATCACTGGTGGTGGCTGTGCCCCATCTGGTTCTTCCAGTCACGAGTCGATGTAGAGACTCACTCAACGTGGGTCCCTCTGTGATCATCTGTTCGTGTTGAGTTGGGACCATTTGCTGTACCCTCAGATGGCAGCTTGGCAGCTTTTAAGACCCAGACGCCACTCACTGATGAGGGCTGCACAGAGTCCTCATTAGCAAAACACTAGCTGTGCCAACTGGCCTTGATTTCACCTGAGAGCATGGTCCCTGGCTCCCCACCCCAGCTATTCTCTCCTTGCAATATTGGGTTAAGATGGGAGGAGTACTCAAATTGTGTTGAAGTCCAGATGTTATTGATCTTCTTTCTAACGTGTTCTGTCACCAACCAAGTTTCTATTAACTATCTAATCCATACCCTCCACTCTCACGACTCCCTCCCTCCCCCCTTCCAGCCTTCAAAGAGGCTTTTCTTCTATGCATGAGTCAGTTTTTAAGTTCCTATCATAGGGGTCTCGTATATTATTTGTCCTTTTGTCGCTGACTATTTTCACTCAGCATAATGTCCTCCAGTTGAAACCAGGTTAAGAGATATTTTCTGTAATCATCGTTGTTCTTTATCATTGCATAGTGTTCCATCGAGTATATATACCATAGTTTACTTGTCCATTCTTCTGTTTTTGGGCATCTGGGTTGATTCCATCTTTTTGTTATTGTGGACTGTGCTGCGATGACCATTTGTGTGGGGTGTTGGGGTGAGATGGTATCTCATTGTAGTTTTTATATGGATTTCTCTGATAACCAGTGTTGTTTTGATTTGAATTTCTGTAATAGCTAATGATCATGAGCATGACTGTGTGTGTTTTTTGGCTGCCTGGATGTACTCTTTTGAGAAGTGTCTGTCCATCTCCTTTGCCCATCACTTAATTGGATGATTTATCATTTTCTTATTGGTATTTTGCAATACCTTATAGATTATGGAGATCAGGCGGTCTGACATAGAGTTGCCAAATATTTTTTCCCATTCTGTAGGTGGCCTTTTAATTCTATTAATAAAGTCTTTGGATGAGCAAAAGTGATTGATTCTTAGCAGTTCCCATTTATCTGTTTTCTCTTCTGATGATTTTGGTTTCTTTGACAGGTTTTGAAGTCTGTCTAAGTTGTGCATTAAACCTTCCATTGTTATTCCTACTTTCTCTTGAATGAGCTTTATCGCTTTAGATTTGATATTTAGGTCTTTTAACCAGTTTGACCTGGTTTTTGTATAAGGTATAAGATGTGGGTCTTGTTTGAATTTAGTGCAGATGGACATCCAATTTTGCCAGCACCATTTGTTGAAAAGATTGTTTTTACTCCAGTTTAGAGTCTTAGGGACTATGTCGAATACCAATTGTTCATAGGCAGATGATGTCATTTCTGGGCTCTCAATTCTGGTCCACTGATCTATCTGTCTGTTTTTGTACCAGTACCAGGCTGTTTTGACTACTGTGGTGGTGTAGTATGTTCTAAGGTTGGGTAATGAGAGGCCTCCCAGTTTGTTCTTCTTCTTTAGTAATGCTTTACTTATCCGAGGCTTCTTTCCTTTCCAGACAAAGATGCTAATTTGTTCCCCCATTTCATAAAAAACGATGCTGGAACTTGTGTTGGGATTGCATTATATAAGTAGATTGCTTTGGGTGAAATAGACATTTTCATAATGTTAAGCCTTCCTATCCATGAGCAGAGTAGGTTTCTCCATTTATGTAAGTCTCTCTTAGTTTCTTGTAGTACGGTTTTGTAGTTCTCTTTGTAAAGTTCTGTTATTTCTCTGGTTAAATTTATTCCTAGGTACTTTATCTTCTTAGGAGCCATAGTAAATGGTGTTGACTTGGTGATTTCTTCCTTAATAATCTCATTGTTGGTATAAAGGAATCCTACTGATTTACTTATGTTTATCTTGTATCCCAAGACTTTGCCGAACTCTTCTATCAGTCTGAGTAGTTTCCTTATGGATTTGTTGGGATTCTCTGTGTATACAATCATGTCATCAGTAAATAGGGAGATTTTTAGTTCTTCTTTGCCGATGACGATGCACTTTATTTCTTGGTCTCGTCTAATTGCTCTGGCTAGAACTTGTAGTACAATGTTAAACAGGACACGTGAGAGTGGGCATCCTTGTCTAGTTGCTGTTCTCAAGGGAAACTGTTTCCATCCCTCTCCATTCAGGATGACATAGGCAGTTGGCGTTGTATAAATGGCCCTTACTGGTATTGAGGAAAATTGGCCATCTATTCCTATTTTGCTGAGAGTTTTTAGCATGAATGGGTGTTGGACTTTTTCAAATGCCTTTTCTGCATCAATAGACAAGATCACGTGGTTATTGTGTTTTGTGTTATTTATGTGGTTGATCACATTAATTGTTTTTCTGATGTTGAACCAGCCTTGCATCACTGGTATGACTCCAACTTGGTCAGGATGGATTATTTTTTGGATCTGTTTTTGTATTCTATTGGCAAAAATATTGTTCAAGATTTTTGCATCTAGATTCATGAGCGATATCGGTCTGTAGTTCTCCTTTTGGTTGGGTCTTTCCCTGGCTTTGGTATCAGGGTTTTGCTGGCTTCATAGAATGAATTTGGGACTACAACATCCCTTTCTATACTGTGAAATAGTCTTATTAGTATTCGAGATAACTCCTCTCTAAAAGCTGTGTAGAATTCTGTTGTGAAGCCAACTGGGCCTGGGCTTTTTTTTGGTTGACAGTTTTGGGATGACTTTTTGAATTTCTTCCTTTGTGATGGATTTATTAAGTTGCTCTGCTTCACCTTGTGATAATTTTGGTAGGTGATATGAATCCAGGAATTTGTCCATTTCCTCTAGGTTTTCAAATTTGTTAGAATACCATCTTTCATAGTATTCAGCTATGATATTTTTGATTTCTGTTGGATCTGTGGTAACAACTCCCCTCTCATTTCCTATTGGGTTATTTGTTTTCTTTCACGTATTTCTTTAGTAAGTTTAGGTTTGTCAATTTGCTTGATCTTTTCAAAATCCAGCTTTTGGTCTTTTCAGTTTTTTCAATTGCTCTTCTGTTCTCTAATTCATTTAGTTGTGCTCTAATCTTTATGATCTGTTTTCTTCTGGTACCTGAGAGGTTCCTCTGTTGTTCTCTCTCTACTTGTTCAAGCTGTAGGGTCAGTTCTTGATTTGGTTTACTTCTTCCTTCCGGATGTGTGCATTTATGCAGATAACCTGACCTTTGAGCTCTGCTTTGGCTGTGTCCCATAGGTTCTGGTAGGAAATGTTTTCATTCTCATTGCCAAGCCAATTGCTCGTTCTCACTGGAATCCATAAATTTCTTTATTTCATCCTTGATTTCTTGTATGACCCATGATTTTTTGAGCAAGGTGTTGTTCAGTTTCCATGAGTTCCACTGTCTATGTTTTTGCAGCTATTGTTTTAGACTTTTATGGCTTAATGATCTGAGAAGATGCTTTGCAGTAATTCAATGTATGGATTTTGTTGAGAATTGCTTTATGTTCTAACACATCGTTTATTCTGAAGAACGTTCCATGTGCACTGGAGAAGAAGATGTATTTGTTCACTGATGGATAGAAAATTGTGTATATGTCTATGAAGTCCAGTTCATTAAGTGTGGCAATAACATCTTCTGTGTCTTTACATGTGTCTAACGTCTTCTGAGCTTTTTGTGGACGATCTGTCCAATATTGATTGTGGAGTGTTAAAGTCTCCTACTATTGTGGAGTGATGTATCTCATTTTTTAGTGTAGTCAGTGTTTCTTAGATATATTTAGGTGCTCTAATATCACATGCATAAACATTTAATATTGTTAAGTCCTGCTTGTGCATTGAACTTTTCAGCAAGTGACCATCCTTGTCCACGATGGTGGATTTTACATTAAAATTGATTTTATCTGAGATTAGAATTGCCACACCTGCTCTTTGTTCATTGTTAGCTTGATATATATTCTTCCATCCTTTAATTTTCACTTTGTTCCTATCTTTAAGTGTAAGGTGAGTTTCTTGTAGGCAACATATGGATGGGTCTTGTCTTTTGATCCAAGTTGTCACTCAATGTCTCTTTACTGGAGCATTTAGTCCATTCACATTCAATGTAATTATTGATAGGTATGTCTTCAATGTTGCCATTGTGATATGTTTGTTTTTGTGTTGATGTTTTGTCTATTGTTCTTATTAATCTGTTCTGACCTTCTTCTTTGTGAGTTGATTTTTCACCTTTTTCAGGGTTGGTTTTGTGGTTGTTGCGACTTCTGTATTACATTTCTTGATATGGTATGTAGCTTTTTTATTGTGCTTTATGGCTGCTCCTATGATCCTGCTTACTAAACTATATATAAACTCAATTTTGATTGCTAGCAGTCTTGTCAACTTCCTCTGCATCTGGAAGGGTTATAATGACTGTAGTACATCCCTCTTTTTAATATGATGATATAGTTTACATCATATGATCACTGGATCGTTTCTTTCAGTATTATAGCTTTGATTGTGTTTGGAACCTTCCCTAACTGAGTAGCATTTGGGATAATGTGTCCTGAAATATAGTTAGTGGTATTGTTCTTTCAAGCCAAGAGATTCTTTCAGTATTTCTTGTAGCTTTGATTTGGTTTTCACAAAGTCTCTGAGTTTCTGTTTATCTGTGAATGTGTTCATTTCATTTTCATATTTAAAAGATAGTTTTTCAGCATATATAACTCTTGGTTGAAAGTTCTTCTTCTTCAAGGATTTGATTACATCATGCCCCTGTCTGTGTCCCAGCATTGTTTCTGCTGAGAAATCCAATGAAAGCCTACAGGGTTTCCCTCTGAATGTCAGCTTTGCTTTGATTCCTGCTGCATTAAAAGTTTCTGCTTATGTTTCCTTTTGTTAAGCTTGATTATAATATGTCTTGGAGTCTTTCTATTGAGATCTATATTGAGTGGTTTATCTTGGATATCTATATTCTCTTCTTTCATAATTTCTGGGAAGTTTTCTGTCAGCAGCTCAGCAACAATATACTCTTTGTTCTCAGGTGTCTCACCCTGCTCAGGAACTCCAGTTAATCATAGATTGTTCTTCTTAATAGAGTCCCACATGCTTCTTAATGCTTCTTCATTTTTCTTGTTTCTTTTTTCTGATTTCTCCTCACAGATGTTGGAGTCCGTAGTTCTGTCTTCCAGATCAGAAATTTTCTTTTCCATTTGTTCCATTCTGTTTTCTTGGCTTTGAATTGAAGTTTCTATGTCTTTGATTTTGTTCTTCATCTGTTGGATTTCAGAGTACTGATGTTCCATCAGATCAAACAACTTGTTTAATTTTCCCTTTTGTCGTGCTGCATTTTGTATAAGATCTAGAAGGGCTCTATATATAATCCTTTTGTATTCACCTTCTGATAGTTCCAGAAAAGCTTCTTCATCTGGGAATCTCTGAGGTGGTTTCTTTTGGGGGCCTTCTGATACCATGGGTGATTTCTGGGTTACCATCTTCTACAACATTTATTGCTTTTCGGACTTCATTGGGGTCAGTAGAAGCTGTGAGAGATGCTGTGAAGATGGACCACAGTTGTTTTCTAGGCTGTCTTAAAATGAGAATTAAAAAGTATTTGACAACTTCCAAAGTCAGTCAGGTTTTCAGGTGTATATGTCCCTCTTCCCAGCTGGCAAAGTAAGCATCTCTACATTGAACCCCAGATGTTACAAACTAGCTCAAAATACAGAAAGGCTACTGGCCTGCTGGCCTCTGCTGTTGGGCCCCAGCTGTAGGTGATACTCTGCCGAATTCTGCTTTTCTGCTGGAAAAGTGGTGTCTTCTTGGTAGGCACTGCCTCCCAGCCCAGGAATTAGATCCAGCTGAGGCTTCCATATGACTGACTCTGCCTCCTACAAAATAAGATGGCGTCCCACACAAGCTTGCCAGCTGGCCTTGCTGAGACTCCTGGCAGAAAGAGAGGCCGAGAGTGCCCATATGCCCAGAGTCCACAGCCTTTGCCACTGGGCCCCTGTCCCAGGTGACACTGTGCAAAACACTGCCTCCCTGCTGGAAAAACACTCTACCCCTGACAGGTGCCACCTCAAAGCCTAGGAACCACATCTGAACACATCTGCCTGGGCTTCTCCATTTCCCAGTGGATCAAGATAGTGTCCCGCACAAGTGCGTCTGTATGGCTACCACATAGTGGAGGCAGAAAGATAGGCCAGGGAAGCCGAGTTGTGTAGATTCCAAAGCCAGGCTCTGAGAACCTGATATTTATGCTTTCTGGTCCCACCAGCAGTGCGTCCAAGACCAGAAGCTAGTCAAGCTCCAGCTCTTCCAGCCATCCATGTCAGAGGAAAAAAAAATCAAAATGGTGAGTTACCTTTGGTCTGTGCAAGCCTGTGCTCTCTGAGAGTGGTGTCAGTGAAAGACAGGAGGTTTTGCATTCACTGGTATGAAGTCCAAATTAATAGCCCTATGCCACATCCCAGGGCTTACTAGGTATCCAGAAGTCTCTGTTTAATTGCCATTTCAGGTCTTGGTTTCCAGAGGGAATTAGGAAGACGTGTGTTTGGTTCGCCATCTAGACTGTGCCGCTATTGAGTCAATCCTGACTCAACGTGACCCTGTTGGACAGAGTAGAAATGCTCCATCGGGGTTCCAAGGAGCACCTGGTAGATTCTAACTGCCGACCTTTTAGTTAGTAGCTGTAGCACTTAATTATTAAGTCACCAGGGTTTCCATGTTATTACTAGACATATGTAAGTATAAAAATATTACCTTTCTGGTGAAACCTTTTATTTCATGAAATACTCATCTTTGTCTAAGTAAGGCTTGTCTTTTTAGTCTAATATACAAGATATCTCCTGGTAATTGCACAGCATATATTTTTCCATCATTTTCATTATGATATTTCCTATATTTACTTTTTGGCTTATCTCTTATGGATAAGCAGCCTATAACTGGGTTTTTCTACTTACCTGCATTTCATGACATTGCTGATACTTTTGGGTTTAAATCTATCACCTTGCTACTTGATTTCTGCTTTTCCTGACTGCTTTTTCACACTTCTTTCTCCTTTCTTGTCTTCTCTTAGACTACTTTTCCAATTTTCTTCTCTAATTCTTGATGGTTATATATTATTTTATTTTATTTAGTGATTTAGTGAATTGGATAATGTAAGGGCCTTATAACCTTAACTCTATTGACTCTCCTTCCTCTTTATTTGCCATCTGGAATGATTTTAGACACTATCTGTTTTAAATTTTTCCTTATAGCATCATCATCATCATCATTTTACAGTCAATATTCATTTAGATTCGTGTACTTACTTACCATTTGTTTTTGTTGCTCTTCATTCCTCCCTGCATCTTTGCATTGCCATCCAGGATTACTTTCCTTCTGTTGAAGAACAATCTTTAATATGTTTTTCAGTGTAGGTGCAATGGTAACAAATTGCCAGTTTCTGGCTGTCTACAATCTTTAGTTCATCTTCATATCTGAAGGTCATTTTTAACGGAAATAGAATTGCAAATTGAGTTATTCCTTCAGCACTTTCATTCCAGTATTTGAAAACACTGTTCCATTGTCTTCTGGCTTCTGTTGCTTGAGAATCCGGGTTTTCTTTTTTTTATTAGTGTGATCGAATGAAAACATACATTCCCATATAAATTTGCATGCTCACCTATGTGCAGCTCCCACTGCCCTCCCTGCCTAGTGACAGCACACCCCTCTTCTCTACTCCATACACTTCCTTTCTTCCCAACAGTCCCATATCCCCTCCTCTCCACCCACTTCCCTTCCTCCAGCAAGAGGTCAGCAGGATGACATCTTATAGATGATGCATAGAACCATAAAATTCCCACAAGATACGGCATTCTGCATCACCAAGTTCAATCCATTGCTGTCTGAAAAGTTGACCTTCGTTATGATTTATGGACAGGGGCAGCATCAGGGCCAGCGGCCATGCTCCCAGGGGAACCCCAAAGCCCCCAGACCATCAGTTGTGGTCTTTTATTGGAGATCTCAGGGTGCATCCCTATTTAGTCTCTTCTTGCCAGTGAGACTCAACTTTGTGAGCTCCATCGTGGCTGTCACTGGTAGTGGCAGAGCACCATCCGGTTCTTCTGATCATGAGTTGATGTAGAGACCCACTCACTCTCTGTCTTCTGGGTTCTCTTTTCCTCATGTCATTCTTGTCCTTGGTGACAAGAATCTATATTTTCTTATTCTTGCATATCTTTCACTGTACTCTTTACACTGCTATTGGCTCTCTGATTCCATTAGAAATTTCTATTTTATTTTTTCAAGCTTCTCTGTTTTCAGCTGGAATGTTGACACAAAATACAAAGCTCTCTGTTACTTGAGGTACTTTTAAGAAGTTCATAACTCATTGGCCCAATATTTTTCCTGAAGTGGAAGGTGAGGACATAAGCAGAGATGTAAAAGGGGCTAGAGTTGGATAAGCCAAGCCGAGTACTGTCGAGTCAGATCAGAGTTGGATAGGTGGGCTTTTTGGACAGTGGGGAGACTTTAGATAGCCTCTGAGAAAAGACAGCTGATCACAGATAACTGAATGGATAACCGAGTGATGTAGATAGTGCAACTGAATTAGATAGATTTCAGTGACAAGCAAGTTTACAGTGGCATGATGTATCTCAGCCTCAATTTATTAATTTATAAAATGTGTATGATAATAATACTTGTCCTTTGTATCACAGAGTCATTTGAAGGATCAAATAACATGATGGCATGAGTTTCAAAGGAAATGCTGTATGTGAAAGTGCTTTGTAAACTATGAGGTGATATAAATATTGATTATTTATGCACATTTAGATTTTTTAATAATCAGTTAACTATACTAAATGTGAAATCATCTTCTCTTTCTCAGAAAGCAAAAGATATGGAGTTGTGTCTTCCAAAATTTATTTTTTGGGATCATAGACATTCTTTAAATTTTCATTTACAAAACTGAAACTCACTTGCACATTCCTATAGTTCTGGGGAAAACATTCACCCAAGCAAGTAAGAATCACAGTATACTTGGAGCAAAAGAGAGAGAGAAAGGAAATAAGGATGATGGCATGGGAGAAAGAAGGGAATCAAACAGACTGGAGTAGACACTCTGTGAGTTTCAAATCTCTTCCTTCTGTAAATCTTAGCTGTTGTAAAGCATCTTATTGATCAAGATAATTTATCACATCGATATCACCTAGATTATATACTGTTGAGAATGTTTTAAAGTCATTGGCCAAAGGGTTACTCCAGAAATGTACATGGAGAACACACAGCAACCAGGCTCTGACTGTGGGCTCCTGATTCGTCTTCTGGGTCCTACTGCTTTAATGGAAACAAAATATTAATTAAGTAGTCCTGGGCATCTCTTCCTGAGCAGGAATGGACTACTTAAGCAGATAATATTGTAACATATTTTATTATGAGCCATTATCACATGGGAATAGGTAGAATCTGAAAGCTAATTCCTAAGGACACAAGGTTAGGGCCACTTTTTGCCTGGAGCCCAGTGATAGATTTTCAGAATGTATTGTAATGATACATTTTGGTGACACAAAACACTTGTTTTAAATGATGCATCAATACAATGAAAATACCATTCAGCTATGCAATATTTCAACATACAAATATATATTTTACAATTCTTTTTAAGTTTCCTTACACTCAGAGATTCTAAAATAGAAAAGCCATGAAATCCACCTATTGTGTTTGTAAATGTTTAAAAAATGCTGCACAAACTTTGAATTTGAAGAATAAGTTATTCCTTAAATTTTCCCTATTGTAGAACATTAAAGTTGACTTTTCTGCTATGCAGTTATTATCAGGCAGCTTTCTTCTACTGTTAGTTTCCTCAGCAAATGCATACTGTTTTACACTCACAGCTGTTGACTAGGATATTGTACATTATATTCCAAATATATATATATATTTTTATTTGATATGATTGAGTGAAAATGTACATTCCCGTATAAATTTACATGCCCACCTATATGCAGCTTCCACTGCTCTCCCTGTCCGGTGACAGCACACTATTCCTCACTATTCCATACATGTCTCATCCTCCCAACAGTCTCCTTTCCCCTCCTCTCCAACCACTCCCCTTCCTCCAACCAGAGGATTCTGTGTGTCTTTAGTTTTCTTTTTATTCCTGATGCTGATGTCCAAGATTTGCATATATGTCACAATCTCCTGTAATATGATAGATATCATAATTTAATGTAGTAATGTTAACTACTCAAAACATTTCAAATTTTCAAACCACTGTTTTAGCCAGCTGCCCAAAACAGAAGAAGTTGTGATTAAATATCACAGAATACAGCTCTCAGATTGTGCAAAAATTTGTTAACTATGACAATGAAAACATGTGGAGATGTAGAGTCTTTACAATCTTTGATCACATTGCCAAAGCTAAATGCCATCGAGTTGGATCCATAATTATCCACACACTGAGTTTACAAAAAGCACATAGAGCCAGACTTCTTAGAAGAAAGATGAATGTGACAAGATGTTTGTAGCCGCCAACTGCTGTGTTGGTAGCGATGATGTTAATGTGCCCGTATACCTTCCTGGACATGAAAAAATGGTCCCATCTGGGAAGCATCACTTACTCTATTTGATTGAGATAGAACCACATTTTCATGTAGATTTCTTTGCCTATATAAATGAAAATATCCTCTAACCTTTTTTCCTTGTCCCAAAGAGGTTTCAACTTTGTGGCCAGTCTCTAATGAGATATAGCCAGAATCATTCAGGCAGTTGACGTAGAGGGAAGCATACTAGCATGGTACACTGCTTTCTGACACAAAAGTCATATCCATACAGTATTTATTGTTTGACCTCCAATGTTGTCTTCTTCTTTCACATAACTTTTGTCTGTGGGGTTAGAAGAACTATTAAAGATAAGAGGTGGAGCCAGAGAGAAGTACATATATATAAAACATGCCTGTTCTCAGAGATAGATTTATCATGAAGCTAATGAAGCTTATGGTTTAGAACCCTTAACTTGCACAAGCCATTCTGAAGGCTTCAGTATTTTATGTTTGCAATAATTATCAGTATTTCAAAATTTAAAATTTTTGTGATTTATTTTTTATCATCCTAAATATTTGGTTTTTATATTGTTGTGTATTCAATTTCTAAAAGTATTTTCTTTAAGGTGAACTCTCCAAACTGTAAAAAGTTATTTAAAGTACACATTTTCCCCTGTTGCATGAGCCTCACCAATACTCAGTCTGGAGAATTCCTCCTTCTTCCAAGCTCTTTCTCCTCCACCAACTCCCAATACAGCAGAATCCATGGTTATAAAACAAAAATTTTGATGAAAATTGGTAATACTTCATCTCCATGCTAGAAATTAATCAAAACTAGGAAGAATATATACACTCGTTAATGATTTCTCTGAGAGGTCGCTACGGGAAGAAATAATGAAGTTGTAGGTCTGTGAAGCTGTATTATATTCATAGAAATATAAATGACTTCAGTTATCACCCTCCAAACATTTGTACTTTACATATGAGAAAAATGAAGCTGAGAAAGGAGGTATGAATTACTCAAGTTTATATCTAAGTCATTAGAGGTAAAGTAGGGATTTCAAGAAAAATGTTTTCTCCTTATACTAATTTCTACTATCATTTCAATTTCTTTGCTGCTATATTTATGGTGACTCATTTCCTAACAAGTTTTGAAATTGGGCATTTTACTTAAGAAGGTTAAAATCCTACCTGACTGTCTACAACTGAGAGCCAAATAACTATTCAGTATTTTAAGTCATTACTTTTATACTTCAGCATATAACATATTCTTTTTGCACACCATTTACAGATTAATGACATTTTTGGTCCAATGTAACATAAGGTAACAACGTCTGTTTCAAAGGCTTAACTGTTTTTTCAGTTCATTAACTGTGAATATTTCAAACCAGACATTTTTTTTTTATTATGACTGAATGAAAATGTGCATTCCCATATAAATTTACATGCCCACCTATAGGCAGTTTCCACTGCTGTCCCTGCCCGATGACAGCACACTATTCCTCTCTGCTGCATACATGTCTCATCCTCCCAACAGTCTCCTTTCCCCTCTTCTCCACCCATTCTCCTTCCTCCAGCCAGAGATCAGCAGGATGATATCCTACAGATGCATAGAACCATAAAGTGCATCCAATATATGGTCACTCTGCATCGCCAAGTCCAATCCATTCGTGTCCGAAGAGTGGACAACCCAGACATTTCCGTATTTAAAATCTCTGTGTTCTATCTTTCATTAAATTATCATGCTAAAACTAGGTTTGCTATACAACGCTAATGATTTGTTAAGTTTATATAGATTGCAATAAGGTAAGATTTAGGAATAGATGAAAATTATTCTGAAAATGCATGCAAAACATGGGGAGGGTTATTTAAATTACACTTTGAAAATAATTCACATGAAGTCATTTTTTTGTTAGAATACATTAGAATGTTATTTTGCTCTTCATTTATGGATACACAAGTCATAACTATATTGCTTTAAAAAACACAACACAAATGCAAAGACAGATGCATTCACATAGCAATGACTAAAACAGAGCACCTTAAAAGGTACATACTGATGGCACTGGAAATTAATTCCCAGGCTTCTTTTTTCTGAACCTAAAAATTTCTAATCTCAGTGTAATGGTAAAATATTACAATAGTTTGTCACACATATATACAAAGAATGTAAAAATATATGTAAAGTTATAACTAAGATCCCAGTGATTTAATGGGAAAAGATTATGAATAATTCAGATAAAAGGAAATAAAAATGGCTAATATATATAAGCAAAATATTTAACCTTATTAATTAAAAAGAACCATAAAATGTTACTGGGACTAAGATTGTGACTATTTTCATCCAGATAATTCTATTTATTTAAGTGATAAAGCATAATAAATTGGTACACATGTATGCTCCTAATAGAAGTGTATATTGATGCAATACTTTGGGAGATCATTTTTTTAATATATGTTGCCAATTTAGGAAACTTAAAAATGTTCACAGCTCTCAGAGAAGTAATTCCATGACAAGTAACTAATCCTGAAAACAAAGTTTTATGCATGAAGATGAAGATGCACAGCTATGTGTATCAGAGCAGTATTTAAAAGGCTAACAAAAAATACTGGAACTGATTTGAATGCCAAAAATATAGGAAATATCAACTGAATTATTTTATGTTCACCTGGGAAACCCTGGTGGCATAGTGGGTTAAGTACTATATCTGGTAACCAAAAGGTCAGCAGTTCAAATCCACCAGGCGTTCCTTGGAAACTCCATAGGACAATTCTACTCTGACCAACGGGGTCTCTGTGAGTTGGACCCAACTCAGTGGCAGTGAGTTTGGTTTTTCTGAGAGTTTATGTTCACCTAATCCAATATGTATGTAAATATATATACATATATATGCATGTATATATATATGTGTGTACACACACACATATGTATACATATTTCACAATTATGTAAGTAAATAACAGTCGAAGAAACAGTGGAAAAAATACACAAATACTTTTAATGTTGTTGTTGTTAGGTGCCATTGAGTTGGTTCTGACTCATAGTGACCCTATGAACAACAGAATGAAAGAGTAGTCTTGTGCCATGTCCACAATGGCTTTTATGTTTAAGCCCATTGTTGTGGGCACAGTGTCAATCCATCTCCTCAAGGGTCTTCCTCTTTTTTTGCTGACCCTGACCTCTACCACACATGATGTCCTTCTGCAGGGACTGATCTTTCCTGACAACATGTCCAGAGTATGTAAGACACAGTCTTGCCATCTTCACTTCCAAGGAGCACTCTGGTTGTACTTCTTCTAGAACAAATTTGTTTGTTCTTTTGGTGGTCCATGGTACATTCAACATTCTTCCTCTACACCACAATTCGAAGGCATCAGTTCTTCTTCTGTTTTCTTTGTTTATGGTTCAGCTTTCACATGCATATGATACGATTGAAAATACCATGACTTGGGTCAGACTCATTTTAGTCTTCAAGGTGACATCCTTATTTTTGAATACTTTAAAGAGGTCCTTTGCAAGAGATTTTCCCAGTGCAATGCGTCTTTTGATTTCTTGACTGCTGCTTCCATGGGCATTAATTGTGAACCCAAGGAAGGTGAAATCCTTGACAACCTCAGTCCTTTCTCCATTTATCTAGCTGTTGCTTACTGGTCCAGTTTATGAAGATTTTTGTTTTCCTGACGTTGAGGTGCAATCCATACTGAAGGCTGTGGTCCTTGATCTTCATCAGTACGTGTCTCAAATCTTCTTCATTTCCAGCAAGTAAGGTGGTGTCATCTGTGTAATACAGGTTGTTAATGAGTCATCCTCAAATCCTGATGCCTGGTTCTTCACGTAATCCAGCTTCTCAGATTATTTCCTTGGCATATAGATTAAAAAGGTATGGTGGAAGGCCACAACCCTGATGCATGCCTTTCCTGACTTTAAATCATTCAGTATCCCCTTGTTCCATTTGCATGACTGCCTCCTGATCCGTATACAGATTCCTTAAGAGCACAATTAGATGTTCTCAAGTTCCTCTTCTCTGTAACGTTAGCCGTAATTTAGTATGATCCACACAGTGAAATGCTTTTGCATAGTCAATGAAACACAAGCAAATATCTTGCAGGTATTCTTTGCTTTCAGCCAACATCCATCCTCTTCTGAGTCCAGCCTGAATTTCTGGCAGTTCCTTGTCAATATACTGTTGTAGTTGCTTTTGAATGATCTTGAGCAGAATTTTACTTGAGTATGATATCAACGATATTGCTTGGTAATTTCCACATTTGGTTGGATCACCTTTCTTTGGAATGTGTGTAGATATGGATCTCCTCCAGTCAGTTGTCCAGGTAGCTGTCCTCCAAATTTCTTGGCATAGATGAGGGAGCACTGCAAATGCTGCGTCTGTTTGTTGAAATATCTCAATTGATATTCCATCAATTCTTGGAGCCTTATTTTTAATAGTTAAAACAAATCAAGTACTTTTCTATGTTTTAGGTAATAAACAATTTATTGATTTCATAATAGAAGAAATTAACAGTAAAGTTAAGGAAATGGAGAAAATTGTAGAGGCATATAGAAAATATCAAAAGTATATGAGCAATAAAATATATGCTAAAACAATGAGGTTTCATTTCACAATTCTAGCAGAAAGAACAGATAAAATTCAGTATTGGTGAGAATACAGAATAATCCTAAAACAATCATTCAGTGTCACAATAATCAGAATCTTGGAAATATACTCAAGGAAGTTATTCAAACAGCTAAAAATGCATTATATTTACAAAGATAATTATATCAGCTTGACTTTTAACAACTGAAAAACTGCAGCAACCTAAATAAACCAACAATAATGGAATTATAAATAAATTATGGTATATAAATTCAATGATATATAATGCAGTCCCATAAAATTAACACAGTGATCACGTTACATATTGTATATTGAGAAATATTACAAGAAAACAAAAAATCAAATGACAACTGTGTTGAAGTAAAGATAATTTGAGTGAAATTTAAAATCTTTTTAGAACACTTTAAATTAATGATAAATCTTTTTCTGTTAATTGCTTACCACTTGCATTGCAGGTGGCCTCTCTTCAAGGTTAGTACATTGTAGGATTTGTGTTTCAGGTCCTGGAGGATCAGGTGGAAAAGAAATTATGTAGTGACAGATTTTAGCCACACTCTTGCACTAGAAAAGAACAAAGAGAAACATACATTGAATTCATATTGTCATTAACTCAGTGTAAATATGTAATATCCATAATTTATATTAAAAAATAAGCAATGAATGTAAAAACATGGAAGACTATATTCTATGGCTGATAAAATGTCAAATATAAGTTGAGGTAGAGTTCCTTCTAAACACTCTTCTAATTATATTCTAAGTGTCTATATCTAAATTGCTGTACTTAGATTACACAGAGATTTTTTTCAAACATATCTGCTTACAGTGCTCATTTTAACCTATTGTAGCATAGTTTTTGTATTCATTCTAGTTATGATTGGTGATATACATACATATACATATATGGTGATATATACCTGTACATGAGATATATATAGTTTCCCTCAAGTGGATTGACTCATGATGACTCCATGTATGTCACAGTAGAACCTTGCTCCATAGGATTTTCAGTGGCTGATTTTTGGGTAGTAGATTTCTAGGCCTTTCTTCCAAGACACATACTTTTGAATAGACTGAAAAATCCAACTTTTTGGTTAGCAGCTGAACCTGCTAGCCTTTGTATTTGTACCATTTAGCTCTCTTTCCATGTTTTCCAACTACTGATCCTTCTTCTTTGTTTCCAGTTTTGCATTCCAATCACCAATAATTATTAGTGCACCCTGACTATGTTCAATCAATTTTGCCCTGCAGAAGCTGATAAAAATCTTCAAATTCTTCATCTTTGGCCTTAGTGGTTGCTATGTAAATTTGAATAATAGTTGTATTAACTGGCCTTCCTTGTAGACATGTGGATATTATGCTATCACTGATAGCATTGTACTTCAGGACAGATCTTGAAATATTCTTTTGATGATGAATGCAACACTGTTCCTCTTCAAGTTTTGTTCCCAGCATTGTAAACTATATGACTGTCTCATTCAAAATGGCTAATACCTGTCCATTTCAGCTCACTAATGCCTAGGATATTGATGTTTATGCATTCTATTTCATTTTTGATGATTTTAAATTTTCCTAAATTTATACTTCATACATGCCATATGTTGATTGTTAATAGATGTTTTCAGCTTTTTATTCTCATTTTGAGTCATGCCACATCAGCAAGTGAAGGTTCTGAAGGATTTACTCTATCCACATCATTAAGGTCACATCTACTTTGAGGAGGCACGTCTTCTTCCCCAGTCATCTTCTGAGTGCCTTCTAACCTGAGGGGCTCATCTTCTCAGCACTATATCTGACAATGCTCCACTGCTATGCATAAAGTTTTCATTGGCTAATTCTTTTCAGAAGTTCACTGCTGGATCCTTTTTCCTAGTCAGGATACATTGATAATTACTAGTGATTGGAATGTAAAAACTGGAAACACAGAAGAAGGATTGGTAGTTGGAAAATATGGCTTTGGTGATAGAAAGGATGCCAGAAACATGATAGAATATTGCAAGACCAACAACTTCTTCATTGCAAATACCATTTTTCATCAACACAAATGGCGACTGTACATGGACCTCACCAAATTGAATGAGCAGGAATCAAATTGACTACATCTGTGCAAAAAGATGATGGAAAAGCTCATATAAGCAGTCAGAACAAGACCAGGTGCTGACTGTAGCACAGATCATCAATTGCTCATGTGCAAATTCAAATTGACACTGAAGAAAATTAGAACAAGTCCATGAGAGCCAAAGTGCAACATTGAGTATACCCCACCTGAGTTTAGAGACCATCTCAAGAACAGATTTGATGTGTTGAATACTAACAACCAAAGACCAGATGTATTGTGGAATGACATCAAAGACATCATCTGTGAAGAAAGCAAGAGGTCAGTAAAAAGGCACAAAAGAAGGAAAAGACCAAACTGGATGTCAGAAGAAACTCTGAAACTTGCTTTTGAATGTTGAGCAGCTAAAGCAACAGGAAGGAATGACTAAGTAAAAGAACTGAACAGAAGATTTCAAAAGGCAACTCAAGAAGACAAAAATAAAAGATTATAATGACATGAGCAAAGAGCTGGAAATACAAAACAAAAAAGGAAGAACATGTTCTGCATTTTTCAAGCTGAAAGAACTGAAGAAAAATTCCAGCCTTGAATTGCAATGGTCAAGGATTCTACAGGGCAAATATTAAACATGGAAAGAATACAGAGTCATTATACCAGAAAGAACTTGTCTATGTTCAGCCAACCAAATGTAGAAATTATTGAACAATATTCACATGCAAGTAAAGTTTTGCTGAAGATCATTCAAAAGTGACTGCAAGAGTATTTTGACAAGGAAGTGCCAGAAATTCAAGCCAGATTCAGAAGAGGACATGAAACCAAGGATATTATTGCTGATGTCAGATGGATGTTGACTAAAAGCAGAGAATACCAGAAAGATGTTTACCTGTATTTCATTAACTATGCAAAGGTATTTGACTATGTAGATCATAAAAAATATGAATAACATTGCAGAGAATGGGAATTCCGGAATATTTTATTGTGCTCTTAAGGAATCTGTACATGGATCAAGAGGCAGTTGTGCAAAAATAACATGGGGACACTGCATGGTTTAAAGTCAGGAAAGGTGAGTGTCAAGGTTGTATCCTTTCACCATATCTTTCCAATCTGTATGCCGAGAAAATAATCCGAGAAGCTGGACTACACGAAGAAGAATGAGGCATCAGGACTAGAGAAAGACTCATTAGCAACCTGTGTTACACAGATCACACTATCTTGCTTGCTGAAAGTGAAGAGGATTTGAAATTTCCTGATGAAGATCCAAAACTACAGCCTTCCATATGGATTGCATCTCAACATAAAAAAAAAAAAAAAAAAAAAAAAAACCTTCACTGTTGGACCCGTAAGCCAATTCATGATAAATGGAGAAAGAATGGAGTTTGTCAAGCATTTAGTTTGACTTGGTTCCATAGTCAATGCCCATGGAAGCAGCAGTCAAGAAATCAAAAGACACATGGTACTGGGAAAATCTTCTGCAAAGGATCTCTTTAAAGTACTGAAAAATAAAGATGTCATCTTTAAGACTAAGGTGTGCCTGATCCAAACCATGATATTTTCAATCACATTTATGCATGTGAAAGCTGGGTAATGAATAAAGAAGACAGAAGAATTGATACCTTTGAATTGCGACATTGGAGAAGAATATTGAACGTACCGTGGAAAGCCAAAAGAACTAGCAGATCTGTTCTGCAATAAGTACAATCAGTGATCCTTGGAAGCAAAGGTGGTAAGACTGCATCTTATACACGAGGACTGCCTATTAAGCTCATGAACCCATTCTAGAAAACGTACTACATACTTCATTGCTGAATACCACTATGGTCACCCTTAACGTACTCCTGTTGGGAAGCGATATGCACCGATGCAGTGCCTACTCCACCATTGAAAGCTATTTTGAACTCTTTTTCTGGAATGGCCATCAGAGTTGTCATCATATTATCCTTGATGCCCTGAATGTCATCAAAATGTCTCCCTTTCAATATTTCCTTTGTCTCTGGGTAAAGAAAAAGTCATTTGGGGGCCAGATCAGGTGAGTAGGGAGGGTGTTCCAATACAGTTCTTTGTTTACTGGCTAAAAACTCCCTCACAGACAACTATATAATTAAGTTTGCAAACTTGACACTGTGCACAATGGCTGTTCCAGAAAGAGTTCTAAAACTGCTTTCAAGGTGGACTAGGCACTGACATCAGTGCACAGCTTCCCAAGGGGAGTACTTCAGAGGTGACCGTACCGATATTCAGCAATGAGATATGTAGCACTTAGAACAGTTACATCTGTGGACTTAATTGTCTGACCTTGTATTTTTGATTTGTTGTCAGGAAAGATAAGTCCCAGGAGAAGGACATCATGCTTGTTAGAGTGGAGGGTCAGTGAAAAGAGGAGGACCCTGAATGTGATAGATTGGCACAACGTCTTCAATGATGGGCTTGAGCTTAAAAACAATTGTGGACAGGTTGCAAGACCAGGTAGTGTTTCCTTCTGCTGTGTGTAGAATCCCTACAAGTCAGAACCGACTCGACGGCACCTAACACCAACAGCTCTCTCTCTGTCTCTCCATCTCACTATATATGCGTAATCAGGGAAGATTCCATATGGGTCATTACATTAACAAGATGAAAAATATTTTTCTTTGCTCAAAACATAAGAAAGATTTTCATCGTGAGTCAAGTGTGTAGTAGAGAAGTATAAACTTGGAACTAATTCTAGAAGTCCTCTTAGTGGTGCTGGAGGTAACATGCAGATGAGTGACAAGTAGTTAAAATATATTTTAAACATTAATTTACTTTGGAACATAAAGATACATATGTATATTAGATATACACATATATAATTCTTATTATTATCATCATAATCATGCAAATTTTAGAAATATAGAAGAGCCTAAATTGAACTCCACCCACAGGGAGCAGGCTAAGTATTAAATTTAACTACAGTGGCATCTGTTTATAAATATTTATTGTAGTTCATTTCAAAATGCACTTTTACTAGACCCCTTAAAGGATATTTAAACTGTGCGAATTTTTTAATTATGACAAGACATTTTTAATATAAATCAAACCCATTGCCAATAACACATATAAATTGTGAAATGTTAGGAAAAGAAATGCAAACTTTAGGTACAAAGAGTTATAAATAACGGCCCAATAAATAACTTTAAACCCCCAAATGCATTGCCATCAAGTTGATTCTGACTGAAAGCAACCCTATGGTGACCTTGTAGGACAGAGTGGAACTTCCCCATAGGGTTTCCAAGCCTCCATGGAAACAGGCTGCCACTTCTTTCTACCACAGAGAGCTGGTGGGTTTAAACCATCAACCTTTGGTTAGCAGCCAAGTGCTTTACTGTTGTGCCATCAGGACTCCATAAATACCTTTACCTGTCAGTAAATCTGGTGGCCTAGTGGTTAAGTGCTACAGCTGCTAACCAGGAGGTCAGCAGTTCAAGTCTACCAAGTACTCCTTGAGAACTCTACTTGGAAGTAATACTCTATCCTATAGGCTCACTATGAGTAGAAATTAACTAGACAGCAATGGGCTTATTTTACTTTTAATTAGAAAATCTTATATATAACACTTTGGATCTCAGTCTTAGCACAGTCTCTACCACGTAGTAGAGATATGTAAATGTTTATTGTTGATTGTTATGATAGCAAAAACAATTCTTCAATTTTTTTCCTTGAATATATAAACATATTACATCTTACATCAGATTCGAGTAAAGAGTTCTTTGGAAAACAACAATGCTTTAAATGGTTAAATACCAGAATGGCTTACATTCTTGTTGTTGTTGTTCAGAATATGTAAGTCAAAATGTACACCACATCAACTGGTTGTACATGTACAATTAAGTGACATTGATTGCATTGCTCAAGTTCTGCAACCATCCTCACCACCCTCCTTTTCTAAGTTGTTCCTTTCCCGTTAGCATGAACTCACCACCCCGAGGTTCTTATGTAATATTTTGAGCTTTAGTTGCTCAATTAATCCCATAGAGAGTTCTTAAAAGATCATAATGCTCAAAATAGTCATTTTCACTAGTTAAGATAAAATACTGTTTGAATTTAAGAAGACTTAAGTGGATATTTTTGGTTTAAGATTTAGCTTTAAAGATTGTCTCAGGGCAGTAATTTCAGAGATTCATTTAGCCTCTATGGCTCCAGAAACCGTCTGGAGTCTATGAGAATTTGAAATTCCATTCTAGATTTCCCCTTTCTGATCAGGATCCTTTTACAGAATCTTTGATCAAAATATTCAGTGATGGTAGATGGGTACTATCCAGTTCTTCTGATCTCACGGCAAAGGAGTCAGATATTTATGCAGCAATGAGCCACACATTCAATGTCATCTTCCTGTTTCTTACTCTGCTTCTTCCTATGTTGATCCAGGTCAATAGACACCAATTTTTGTGATTTGAATGTCCACTTGCAAGCTTTCAAGACCCAAGGCACTACACAACCAACCAGGAGGTAGGACAGAAGCACTACCGTGTTATTAGGCCAGTTACTTGGCATATCCATGTGACCCTTAACCTCCAAACTATGGAATGAAATTCGATGAAATCTTCAGTATATATAAGCAAACTCAGCAGCGCATTCTTAATGACTTGATAAAACACGTTGTTAAAGTCCATATTGTTAGTGGTACCAAATGCATGTTTTATCTTTAATAATTATTCAGTTTGAAATATACAATGAAAGTGTAAAGTTATATACTGCCTAAGTTACACTACATGCACAGGTTTATTTAAAAAAAAATCAAACTCATAGTTTATTTAGGACAAATTGTTGTTATTGTTAAGTGCCATTGAGTCAGTTCTGACTCACAGCAGCCCTATGTACAGCAGCACTAAACACTGCCATGTTATGCACCATCCAAACAATCTTTATGACACTTGAGCCCATTGCTGCAGCCACTGTGTCAATCCATCTCACCTTGGGTCTTGCCATTTTCACTGATACTCTGCTAAGCATGACATCCTTCTCTAGGGACTGGCCCCACATGATAACATGTCCAACATACACATTTGATGATGTTTCTTTGGAATGGACACAAATAAGGATCTCTTCCAGAAGATTGCTCAGGTATCTCTCTTTCAAATTTTTTGACATAGATGAGTGAGTTTTAGTTGTCAGCTTACTCCCGTGCAGAGAGTTCTTAAAAGAGCATAATGCTCAAGATAGTCATTTTAGCACTGAATCCATTTGTGGAAATATCTTCAATTGCTGGAGGCTTGTTTTTCACCAATGTCTTCAGTACAGCTTGGGCTTCTTTCAATACCTTAAATTATTGTTTGTATTCTACCTCCTAAAATGGCTGAACATTGACCAGTTCTGTTTTGTACAGCGACTCTTTGTATTTCTTGCATTTTCTTTTGATACCTCCTGTGTCCTTCTTTCTTTTTTTTTTTCTGGCCAACATAATCCTTCAGTATTGACTGTTTTCTTCTATTCTTTCAGATTGAGAAATACTGGATGTGTTCTTCCCTTTTGTTTTCTAAGTTGAGGTCTTTGTACATTCATTATAATATTTTACTTAGTCTTTCTGAGCCACCCTTTGAAATCTTTCACTTAGCACTTTTACTTTGTCATTTCTATCATTCACTTTAGCAACTCTAAGCTCAAGAGAAAATTTCAGAGTTCCTTCTGCCATCCATTTTTGGCATTCTTTTCTGACTTTTTAGTGACCCTTTGCTTTCATCCCACAGTTCATCTAGTCTTCAGTTATTAATACTAAAAGCATTAAATCTGTTCTAGAGATTGTCTCTAAATTGAGGTGGGTTATACTCTAAGTCATACTTTGGCTCTTGTGGACTTATAAGTTTCTTCATCTTCAACTTGAACTTACATATGAGCAACTGACGGTCTGTTCCATATTTGGCCCCGGGCCTTCTTCTGTCTGATGATATTGAGCCAACGTAATGTCTCTTTCCACAGATCTAGTCAATTTGATTCCTGTGTATTCCAACTGGTGAGGTCCACATGTATAGTTGCTGTACATGTTATTAAAAAAGGCATTTTTAAAGAAAAAGTTGCTGGTCTTCAAAATTCTACTGTACTATCATTTCTATCACCAAGGCCATGTTTTCCAAATACATATCTTTCTTCTTTTCCAATTTTTGTATTCCAACCACTACTAAATTATCAATGCATCTCGATAGTACTTTGATCAAGTTCAGACTTCAGAATCTGTAAAAATCTTCAACTCTTCATCATTAGCATTTGTGGTTTGTGTGAAAATTTAAACAATAGTTGTGTTAACTGGTCTTCCATATAAATATATGGATATTATCGTATTACTGACATCACTGTGCTTCAGAATGGATGTTGAAATAGTCTCTTTGATGATGAATGCTATGTCATTCTTCTTCATTTTGTAATTTCTAGCATAACAGAACATAAAACTGTCTTGTTTGAAACAGCCAATATCCATTTCAGCTAACACTAAGCTATTATTGATTTTTATGTGATTAATTTCATTTTAGATGACTTCCAACTTTCCTAGATTCATACATTCCAGGTTTTGATTATTTATTGATGTTTGAAAATGTTTACTCCCATTTTCAGTCATGCTACCTAAACAAATGAAGGTCCACAAACTGTTTTTCAATCAACATCATTAAGGTCAACTGTACTGTGAAGAGGTAGTACTTTCTCAGTTGTATTTTAAGTGCATCCCAAACTGATGAACTCATCTTCAAGAAATGTATCAGACAATGTTCTCCTGCTATCCATACATTTCTCAAAGGCCAATTCCCCGCCCCCCCCCCAGAACCAGTCAGTTCCTTCTTCTCAGCCTGTATTAGTCTGGAAGCTCCACTGAAACCTGTCCATCATGGGTGACCATGTCAGTATTTACAATACCAGTGGCATGGCTTCCAGCATCAAGCCAGCAAGCAAGCCACCACTGTAGGAAAACTGACAGATGAGTGGTAGAGTAGCAGCGTAGTATGTTCAATTGATTATATAATCTTAGGCAGATAACTTCATCTTTTTTCAATTGATTTCCTCATCTGCAAAATAGGAATTATAATAACTGGCCACGTATCTCATAGACTATTGTTAATTTAGTGCCACATCACGTCTGGCAGTATGTATATGTCTGTAGGTAGTTGTGTTCTAACTTAAGTTCATAATGACACAATGAGTTAGATATTATTAGCTCCAATTACATGGTAAAGAAGTAAATGCTTTATGAAGTTAAATTAGGTGTTCACATTACATATATAGTAAGAGTTACAGGCAGAGATTGCCCCTGTATCTGCTGGTCTTCAAATATTATACTTTGTCTACTACGCAACACTGTCTGTCATAATGTATAAACAAATGCTTTTAAAACTATAAAAATCTGTTCCAATACAAAGTAGCATTGTCATTATTATATTTGCAGCTCAGATGAATAAAAATGTTGATCAACCAGCCAGTGGAGAGGATAGGGCAGGGACATTCAGTTGAATCATATGACCCTGTCTGGCTCTGAAAATCTTTCATTTGAAGTGTAAAATGATCTCACTATCTATGTGATTTCACGCTAGAATATAGAAAGACTCTATCTTCTTGTTTTGTTATCAGTCTATGTCCTTTGTTTGTTTCACCTTGTCAATGACACACATCATATAACCTCCTCCAAGGTTAACAGAACTAAACCCCAGAGGAGTTAATGCTGATATATTTAGAATTGTAGAATTACAGAATCTTAGAGCTGCAAAAAAAAAAGAAAGAAAGAAAAAAATTAGAAATCATCTCATCTATCTTTCTACCAAATGTAGAAATTGCTTTCCAAAAGTAAGTATACAATGGAAGATCTTCAGTTTTATTTTTCGAAGAGGTATATTTTTGAAAACAACAAAAGCAATATTATGTGTATCTTTTTCAGATAACAAGAGAAAGTACGGCACCTCATTCTGTAATACCTCTCTCAGGAAAATAAGTAACAAATCATGTTGATATAAGAAGTAGTAGCAGCTTTTTTTGAAGTCCCCAAAATACCACATTCAGAGATTAGCTATAAGAACTCATGGGGCTCAGCACGTAGTTGTACTTGGGGCTCAAATTTATTTCAGCCATGTAGTGTATTAATGTTTGTGTAAATTATTCACATACATCAGGATCATCACAGTAAAAGACATAGGTGATATCTGAAGAAATTCCTGGGCAAGTTTCCTTATGTTGGCTTCTTACTATGAGGGGATCATAGGTCACATTGTTCCCCTAACAGTGAAAGTGCAGCAACATCCGTGTTGTGTTTCTACCTAGTTAATCCTATTACAGACTCGACACTTAGGTTTGTTTTTTTTTTTTTTTTACTGGGGGCTAGTAAGAGCTGATCTGCTAATCAAAAGTCAGCAGTTCATATCCACCACCTCCTCCTTGGAAACACTATGGGGCAGCACCCTCTCCTGCAAGGTTGAAATTGACACAATGGCAATGAGTTAGTTTTTTTGAGGGGGTGATATATAGGTCATCCCTGGGTGGCACTGATGGTTAAGCACTAGACTACTACCCAAAAGGTGGGTAGTAGTCAACCTAAAGGTATTTCGGAAGAAAGGCTTGGTAATTTATTTCCAAGAGATCACAGTCTTCAAAAAAACCCTGTGGAGTACACTTCTACTCTGCAACACAAAGGGTCACTATGAGTTGGAATCTATGTGACAACAACAGTTTTTTATTTTTATTTTTTGGTCATGTAGGCACTCTCTGTCTAGCACACACCAAAATTTCAGACTCTCAAAAGTAAATCAGGTGTTCATTATAAACAACACTGTTTGTACAACTAGTTTAGGAAACATAGGAAAGGTAGTTCCCAGACAACAGTAGAGGATTAACTTTGCAAGCAAGCTATTCTGAGAAAAGAAAGGTTCAGTCTTGCTGTATTAACTCTTTCCTGCATACCACCACTGCCCAAAAGGTGCTTTTAAGAAGTGCCAAAAATCAATTTTAAGTTCATTTTCAGTATCATCACAGAATTAAATATCTTCCTTGTGACACTTGCAGAGCCATTGTTTGGTGTGGAATGGTTGAGAGCACTTTAGGGCATGAATCCAGTCTCTATGCTGAAGGATGATTTTCTTTGCAGTTAACAAGACTTGAGAAATTTGAAATTATGTTAATAAGTACTACTAGGCTTAGACAAAATGTGGAAACCCTAGTGGTGTAGTGGTTAAGTGCTGCATCTGTTAACCAAAAGGTCAGCAATTCAAATCCACCAGGCACTCCTCCGAAACTGCGGAGCAGTTCTGCTCTGCCCAATAGGCTCACTAAGAATTGGAGCTGACTCTACTGCACTGGGTTTTTTTTTTTTTTTTTTTTTTTGATTTATTAGGTGGAGACAGGAAAAGTCTCTGCTGTTTTAAGTCTTACCCTAAATTCTGTTTATGTGTATGTTTTATCCTTAATCAGGACAGAAAACTATGGTAGAAGCATGCATACCAAATAGTCAACAATAGTTACTTCTGGGGAGTGGGATTTTGTTGGCACTACAGAAGAATGAGATGTATCACCTTTTTTATACTTTTACATTGTTTGAATTTTCACAACAGAAATGTAATACTGTTATTCAAATGAAAGAAAAATAACTATTACAACTTTAAAAAAGGAATGATAAAGATGTGAGGCAGCACATATTAAAAATAGCTGCACATATTAAGCAACTGCTGACCTGTACACCCACAACTACATCCACACCCACACAAACAAGACATAAAACACAAACTCATAGAAAGACAAAAAGCAGTGCACTCTAAAGTTAGCTTGCCCCGAAAATAATTCATGTTCTGGAGAGTACCAACTATCCAGTGAAAATCAAAGAACAATTTTTCTAACATTTTCTACATCACTAATAAAAATCTGTTCTTAATGTTATGCATCAACGTAATTGTGACTTTGTACTACATATTCTGTACACATAATAAGAGAATTAAAATCCCTCCTGTAAGATACATAACTGAAAATACTTTCTGAGTATAAGATCTGGAACAAACAGTTCACCTCCCTCAACAAAATAACTCACATATTTCCCCATCAATCATTGATTTCTTCGCATCATCTTCTATGTAAAATGCAGACCCAATGTCTTCATTTAACAAAGAAAATAAAGAAAAGCACTTAGAAAAAGAAAACTTCTTTACAAATGTACAATGTAAATTTAACCAAAATCGCATCACGATATAGGAAAGCTACATCCTCTGAATTGCAAAGAAGGTAGTTTACATTGTAAACCCATTATAAAATACAGAGTCAGTCTAACTTTTTGTTGCTCTTCTCCCTTTTGAATATCATTTTATCACCTCAAGTACAACACAGGGTTCAAATGGGCCTTCTTGACTCAGATACTAAAACAAATCATTAAATGTAGTGTTCTTTTAGAGCAAGCCATCATTCTTAGCCAGCTATTGCTTGATGCTCTTTAAAAGCTAGTTTTTTCCTCCAAATACATTGTTAAGAAAATGTTAAGACACGTTTCTTTGATTTTTCTTCTTGAGAAACTATTTTGAAGCACATGTCACACAGGCAATGCATAATTTAAGGGTTGTAGAAACAATCTTACATTAAGAGTAGATTGTCAGAATAACCTACAAAGTCATTTTTCTTTGATACGTCATCACAAACACCAAGATGCATTTTTCCGCCAAAATTAATATTTAATGAGGGAGGGGAGGAGTTGTAAAGAGAAGTGAGACATTCACTTTTCAGAGAGGTGGGGAAACCCCCCCCTTTTTTTGAAGAATCATTAGGCAAAGTGGAATTTTGGGTTGATATGTAATAAAATGAAAATCAACAAGTGACAGTAAAAACTGATAACAGATCCATGCTAGGCTGATTATGTTCACCTTGTCTAGTGATCATGTAAGTGGAAATCTTTAATGGAAACTATAGAAGTGTACATATCATGCCATCATTTTATTCTTACTAATTTTACCCCCATCATATATGCAAAAATGATCTCTGGGTTCACAGTGGTTAAGTATGGGGTTGCTAACCAGAAGGTTGGCAGTTCAAACCCAACAGCTACTCCATGGAAGCGAGTTATGGCATTTTGTTTCATTAAAGATTTACAGCCTTGGAAACCCTACATAGAAGTCTTGCCATGTCCTACAGTGTTGCTGTGAGTTGGAACAGAAAAAAAAGTGATGTCAAGTCGATTCCAACTCACAGCAACCTGTAGGTCAGGGTAGAACTGCGCCATAGAACTGCTGAGTTGGAACAGCCACAAGGTTAATTTGTGTGTGTGTGTGTGTGTGACTTTTATCTTTCACTTCATGCTCTTTTAGTTACGCCATATGTCGTGAATTGAATTGCATCTCCTAAAATATATATGTAGCAATTTGGCTGGGCCATGATTCTCAGTATTTTGTGATTGCCCTCCTGTTTGTGACTTCCTGTAATGAACTCTGCCTGGGGTTAATAGACTGAAATCCAGGTCACTGCCCTGCTCCAGAGAGTTTCCCTGGAGTGTGGCTTGCATTATCTTTTATCCTACAAGAGATAAAAGGAAAAGGAAACAAACAGAGTTAGGGACATCATACCATCAAGAAAGCAGCACCAAGAGCAGAGCACGTCCTTTGGATCAGAGGCTTCTGTGCCAAGATATTTTCAGTCCAAGGAAAGGCTGATGAACACAAGGACCTTCCTCCAGAGCTAACAGAGAGACAGTGAATTCTCCTGGAACCAGGATCTTGAATTCAGACTTCTAGCCTACTGTACTGTGTGAGAATAAACTTTTCTTTGTTAAAGCCATCCATTTGTGTTATTTCTGCTAGAGCAGTACCAGATGACTAAGACACCATAATTTATGTCATTAGACCACACTTTCCTTTGTTGGTTACATAAAGTGTTGAAGTAGTAAACTTTAGAGATAACAAGCAAACATAATGTCATTGCCTGACTAACATAGCAAATATAATGATAAAGACAGAGTGGTAGAAGAAACAGGAATATTCCAAAGGAAATGTGTGTTAAAGAGCACACAAAACATTTTATACCTAAGACTATGCCCCTAAAACCTGACTTAAGACTCAAAATAAGAGTATTAAGACAAGTCTGCTTTAGGAAAAGGGCAACATTTACTATTTCAATTGTGTTCCTTTTGAAAATCTTACACAGTGAGAGCTCACTACATTGCAAACCACTATCATTTAGAGGAATTACAAGGCAAGGTGGAGGAGAAGCATGTTGCCAGTTGTTTTAAAGTTATATAAACCAAAAAAACAAACTCATTGCCTTCAAGTCAATTCTGACTCACAGTGATCTGTAGGAGAGGGAAGAACTGCCATACAGGGTTTCTAAGGCTATAATCTTTATGAAAGCTGACTGCCACGTCTTTCTACTGTAGAGTGGCTGGTGAATTCAAACAACGGTTGTTTTGGTTAAAAACCAAGCCCTTAACCACTGTGCCTCCAAGGCTATTTTATGATGATATATTTTACGTTTAATATGATATTTTTAAACCTTTATATGTATTAATTATCTAAATTCTAGGAAATTATGTTTCTACAATATTTTGACTGCTCATCTTAAAAGTAATGGTATTCATTCTATGGGTAATGATATAGTCAGAGAGCTTTACGTTCAAGGGAAGTTTTCATGACAGAGTCTATTAAACACTAGCGTATTTATGCAAGCTTTCAATACACAGGAAAATTTTATCATCTCAATAATATGAGCATTACTGAACTAAGAGGCAAGGACAAAAATGAACAGATTATTTACTGAAACCAGTTATTAGATTTTTTTTGCCTTTACTATTTTCTCTTTATTATTATTATTATTGGACTTTAAGGTTTATAGAACATACAGGCTTTTCACTAAACAACTAGTATATATATATATATATATTGTTTTTTGACATCATTTACTGACCCCAAGGTATGTCAACATTCTCATTTCTCAACTTTGAGTTCCCTATTACCAGCTTTCTTGTCCCCTCCTGCCTTATATTTTCTTGCCCCTGGGAAGGCATGCTCCTTTAGTCTTCTTTTGTTTTATGGGCCTGTCTAATCCTTGGCTGAAAGGTGAACCTCAGGTGTGACTTCAGTTCTAAGCTAAAAGAGTGTCCAAGATTTACATTCCCAAGGTTTCTCCAGTCTTTGTCAGGCCATTAAGTCTTGCCTTTTGTGTGTGTGTGTGAGAGAGAAATATAATTTTGTTCTATATTTCTCTGTAACTCTGTCTGGGATGTTCTATTGTCATCTCTGTTGGAGCATTTTATAGTGGTTGTTTGGCACCGTCTAGTTGTGCCGGGCTCGGTCCGGTAGAGGCTGTGGTGGTTGTGGCTCGTTAGTCCTTTCCACTAATATTTCCCTTACATCTTTGATTTTCTCTTTTCTCCCTTCCTCAGGATGGGGTGAAACAAATAGAGTATCTCAGATGGCTGCTCACAAGCTTTTAAGAGCCTAGAATCTACTTGCCAAAGCAGAATGTAGTACAGTATATTTATAAACTATGTTATACCAACTGAGATAAATCTTCCCCAAGACCAATGTCCTCACAGCCCTCGGCAAAATAATTTGATACCTCAGGGAATCTAGATGTGTCTACACAGCTTTCATAGTTTTCCTTCCCTTGCACAAGTTGTGACGGCTTCCCCAGTACCAAGTACTGTCTTCCTCTTCATCAGTGTTACCACTTATATATCATGCATTTAGTGTTTTAAACTCCCACCCCCTCCTACCTCGTAACAATCAAAGATTGTTTCTTTTTATGTGTAAACTATTTCATGTTTTTTTTTTTTTAATTATGACTGAGTGAAAATGTACATTCCCAAATTTTATATTAGTGTCTGTCATGGATTGAATTGAATGTCTCCCCAAAAAATATGTGTAGTCATGTGGCTGGGCCGTGATTCCCAATTATTTTGTAATTGTCCTCCATTTTGTGGTTTTCCTGTGCTGTGTGTTAAAGGATTAGGGTGGGACTATAAATCTCTTCATAAGGTCACCTCCCTGCTCCACTGTAAAGGGAGTTTCCCTGGAGTATGGCTTGCACAACCCTTAATCCTTTCATCCTACAAGAGGTAAAAGGAAAGAGAAGCATGCAGAGAATTGGGAACCTCACACCATCAAGAAAGCGGCACCGGGAGAATAGTGCGTCCTTCAGACCTGAGGTTCCTGCTCCAAGATGCTACCTGGGCAAAGACCAATGCAATGCCAGACTTTCCTCCAGAGACAACAGAGGGAAAGCCTTCCCCTGGAGTGGACATCCTGAATTTAAACTTGTAGTCTACCAGACTGTCTAAGAATAAACTTTCCTTTGTTAAGGCCATCCACTTCATGATATTTCTGTTAGTGCAGCACTAGCTGACTAAAACATGGTCTCTTACAATATTTGCCCTTTTGCGAATGACTTATTTAATTCAGTATGATACCATCCAGATTGTTCTATGTTGTGAGGTCTTTCACAGAGTTGCCATTGTTCTTTATCATTGCATACTATTCCATTGTGTATATGTACCATAGTTTGTTTACACAACCATCTATTTATGGGTACTAGGTTGTTTCCACATTTCAGCTATTGTGAAATAACTACAGTCTATTTGTGTAGCAGCTCTTATTTCCCTAGGATATATTCTTAGAAGTGGATCATATGGTATTTCCGTTTCTAACTTTTTAAGGACTCACCATATCATTTTCCAAAATAATTGTATCATTTTGTATTCCCACCAGCAGTGTCTAAGTGTTCCACTCTCCCTGCAGCCTCTCCAACATTTGTTATTTTCTGCTTTTTCATTTTTGTTTTTTTAATTAGTGCCAGTAATGCCAGGTGAGATGATATCTCATTGTGATTTTGATTTACATTTCTCTAATGGCTAGCATTATCAATCTTTTTCTGTTAGCCACTTGAATGTCTTCTTTGCTGAAGTATCTGGTTACATCCTTTGTGCATTTTTTATTTGGATTTTTTGCATTTTTTTTGTTGTAGAAGCATATTTTTCTACAGACTTTAGAGATTAGGTCTTTATTGTATTTGTTGCAGCCTAACTTTTTCTCAAACTTTGGTACTCTTTTTACTCCTTTGGTGAGGTATTTTGATGACCGTTAAGTATTTAGTCTTTAGAAGTTCCCTATTATCTAGCTTATCATCTGGTGTTTGTGTACTTTAACTATGGTTTGTATTCTGTTAAGGCGGTGTATTAGGGTATCTAGCAAACCAGCCAACCAACCTAAAACAAAAATCACAAAACTCATTGCTGTTGAGTTGATTCTGAGCCATAGAGACCCTGTAGAACAGAGTATAACTGCCTCATAGAGTTTCCAAGGGATGCCTGGTGGACTCAAACTGTTGATCTTTTGGTTAACAGACATAGCTCTTAACCACTATGACATTAGGGTTTCAAAGATTTCTACAGTTGAACTTATCTTTTCCTTCTCTGAGCTTAATACTTTTTGGTTTTATGTTTGATTCACTTTGAATTACGTTTTGTATATGGTGTGAAGTGTGGGTCATGTTTCTTTCTTTCTTTTTTTTTTTTTTTTTTGCAGAAAGACATCCAATTTTGCCAGCACTATTTGTAACCCTAGTGGCATAGTGGGTTAAGTGCTATGTCTGCTAAGGCAGTTCAGATCTGCCAGGCACTCCTGGGAAACTCTATGGGTCAGTTCTACTTTGATATCTAGGATTGCTATGAGTTGGGCCTGACTCGATGCCAGTAGGTTTGGTTTTTTGGTTTATTTGTTAAAATGACTGTCTTTCACTCATTTGATGGACTTTGGACCTTTGTTGAAGATTGGGTGAACATAGATGGCTGGATTTACATCTGTGTTCTCGATTCTGTTCCACTAATCAATGTGTGTATTGTTTATCAGTACCAGGCTGTTTTAACTATTGCAGTTTTGTAGCAAATTCTGAGGTCAGGTAGTGTGAGCCCTCCTACTTTCTTCTTATTAAGTAGTGTTATACTTCTCTGGGCCTCTTCCCTTTCTATATAAAGTTAATGATTAATTTTCTGATCTCTTTAAAGAATGTTGTTGGTAGTTGGATCAGGATTGCATTGTGTTTGTAGATTGCTTTGAAAAGAATTGACATTTTCACCATGTGAAGTATATCTATTCATGAGCATAATATGTTTTTCCATTTATCTAGGTCTCTTGATTTCTTAAAATAGTATTTTTTAGGTTTTTTTTGTACAGATCTTTTAAATTCTTGGTTAGTTATTCCTAAGTATTTTATTTTTAGGGCTATTATATATGGTATTGTTTCCCTGATTTCTTTTGTGTAGTTCTTTTACTGGTATGTAGAATTCAACTGATTTTGTATGTTTGTGCCCTGTTACTCTGATGAATCTTTCTATTGGTTCTAGTAGTTTTCTCATGGACCCTTTTGGGTATTCTATGTGTACTATGGAAACCCTGGTGGCATAGTGGTTAAGTGCTATGTCTGTTAACCGAAATGTTGGCAGTTCAAATCCACCATGAGCTCCCAACAAACTATGGAACAGTTCTACTCTGTCCTATCACATCATCTACGAATAGGGACAATTTTATTTCTTCCTTACCAATTTGAATTCTCTTCTTCTTATCTATCTATCAATTAATTAATTAATACCTGATTTCTATAGCTAGGACTTCGAGTACAGTATTAAATACCAGTGGTGATAAAGGGTATACTTGCCTTGTTTCTGTTCTCAAGGGGAACATTTCAGACCCTCTCCATAAGAATTTTGGCTGTTGCTTTTGTATTAAAAACAAAACAAAAACTGCCAAGGAGTCAATTCAAACTCATAGCAACCCTATAGGACAGAGGAGAACTGCCCCATAGGGTTTCCAAGGATGACTTGGTTGATTTGAACTTCTGACCTTTTGGTTAGCAGCCACAGCTCTTAAAAACTATGCCAGTAAGATTTCCTGGTTTTGTATAGATGTCCTATATTATGCTAAGGAATATCCCTTCTATATATATTTTACTGAGAGTTTTTATCAGGAATGAGTATTGAAATTTGTCAAAGGTCTTTTCTGTGTTGATTGTAAAGAATGTGTACTTTGCTGCTGTTGAGTGAAGTGTTTATTTATTTATGTGGTGAATTACAATGACTTCCTAATGATACACTATGCTTGCATACCTGCTGTGAATCCTGCTTCATTGTCATGTGTTATATTTATTGATATCATTATGCATTTTATTGGCTAGTATCCTTTTTATTGTGATTAAGTGAAAGTATACAATACAAATTAAACTTGCACACCCGCCTGTGTGCAGCTCCTTCTGTTCTCCTTGCCCAGGGACAGCACACTCCTTCTTTTTGTTCTACATATGTCGTATCCTCTTAACAACCTCCTGTCCTCTCCTCTCCACCCTCTCCTCTCCCTTCTAGTAAGAGGCCAGTAGGATAGCATCCTATAGATGCATAGAACCACAAAGTATACACACCACAAGGTCACATTGGGTGTAAAAGTCCTACCCATTCCTGTCTGAAGAGTTGACCTCATTAATGTTTTCTGGCCAGGGGCAGTAGGAGGTCTAGGGGCCATGCTCCCAGGGGAACCCCCCAGCTGTCAAACCATCAATTCCAGTTTTTCACTGAGTTGTTGAGTTGCACTTCTGTTTTTCTCATGTTGCCATTGGGACTCAACATTGTGTGCCACACCAGGGCTGTCTTTGGTGGTGGTCGGCACCATCTGGTTCCTCTGGACACATTCTGATATAGTCACCCATTCACATAACTCCTTCTATCTCCCAAGCTCTTTTTTACTCATGTCTTTGTTGTTCTTGGTGATCATCTGTTCTGTATGAGTTGGGACTATTTGGTGTGCCTCAGACGGCAGCTTCCTAGCTTTTAAGACCCAAAGTGCCACTCACCAATATGGGATGTAGAAGACTCCTTAGCGATAGGCTAGTTATGCCAGTTGGCCTCAGTGTTCCCTGAGAGCATGGTCCTCAGACTCCCCAACCCTGTTACTCTATCCTTACAATACCAGGTTAAGATTAGAAAAGTTTTCAGTGTATGTTGGAGTCGAATTAAGTTGATCTTCCCTCTATTGTGTGCTGTCACTGCTTTTACCCAACCAAATTTTGATCAACTATCTAATCTATGACCATCCCTCACTCTCTCTGCCCATGACTGCAACCATCAAAGACTATTTACTTCTGTAAATGAGTCTATTTTTATTTAAAGTAGGGGTCTCATACAATATTTGTCCTTTTGCCGCTGACTGATTTCACTCAGCATAATGTCTTCCAGTTGAAACCAGGTTATGAGATGCATTCCAAAAGTGTCATTGCTTCTTATCATTACATAGTGTCCCATTGAGTGTATGTACTATAGTTTATTTATCCATCCATTTATGGGCATCTGGGTTGATTCCATCTTTTTGCTATTGTTGACTGTGCTGCAATAAACACTTATGTGCATGTATCTGTTTGTGTGGCTGCTTTTGGTTTTGTAGTATGTATTCCAAGCAGTGGGATTACTGGAACAAATGGTATATCTATTTCTAGTTTTTAAGGAAGTACCAAATTGATTTCTAAAGAGGTTGTACCATTTTGCTATCCCACCAGCAGTGTAGGGGACTTCCAGTCTCTCCACAGCTTCTCCAGCATTCATTGTTTTCTGTTTTTGGAACATGGCCAAACTTATTGGGGTAAGATGGTATCTCATTGTAGTTTTGACTTGGGTTTCTCTAATAGCTAATGATCGTGAACATTTTCTAATGTGTCTTTTGGCTGCCTGGATGTCCTCTGTTGAAGTATCTGTCCATCTCCCTTGCCCATTGCTAAACTGGGTAATTTACCTTTATCTTGTTGATATTTTGCAGAACGTTCTAGATTATGGAGATCAGATGTCAATCCAACATGTAGTTGTCAAATATTTTTTCCCATTCTGTAGGTGGTCTTTTAATTTTTTTGATAAAATCTTTGGATGAATAAAAGTGTTTGATACTTAGTAGATTCCGTTTGTCTATTTTCTGTTCTGTTGATCATGCTTTGTCACATATTGAAGTCTGTCTAAGCGGTGTATTAGGACTTCCATTGTTGACCCTCTTTTTTCTTGCATGATCTTTGTCATTTTAAGTTTGACATTTAGTTTTTGTACTCCCTGTGAGTTAGCTTTTGTGTAAGGTGTGAAATATGAGTCTAGTTTCAATTCTGTGCAGATGGATACCCAATTTTGCTAATACCATTTGTTAGAAAGGCTGTTTTAACCCGAGGTTGCAATCTTAGGGCGTTTATCTAGTATCAACTTTTCATGAGAGAATGGTGGAATCTCTTGTGTCTCAACTCTGTTCCATTGGTCTGTAAGTCTCCTTTTGCACCAGTACCAGCCTATTTAAACTAGTGTGACAGTGTAACAGGTTCCAAGGTTGGCTAGTGTGAGGCCTCCCACTGTGTTCCTCCTCTTCAGCAGTGCTTTAACTATCCGAGGTTTCTTCCCTTCCCAAACAAAGTTGGTGATTTGTTTCTCTATCTCCCTAAAAAATGACACAGGAATTTGTATTGGAATTGCATTGTATATGTGAATTGCTTTGGATAAAACAGACATTTTCACAATGTTAAGTCTTCCTATCTATGAGCAGGGTAGGTTTCTCTGTTTATATAAGTCTCTTTTGGTTTGTTGCAGTAAGATCTTGTAGTTCTCTTTGTACAGATCTCTTATTCTTCTAGTTAGATTTATTCGTAGATATTTTGGGGGGGCTACACTAAATGGTATAGATTTGGTGATTTCTTCTTTGATGATCTCTGTTGGTATACAGGAATCCTATTGATTTGGTTATATTTATCTTATATCCTGATATTTTCTCGAACTCCTCTATTAGTTCCAGTAGTTTACTGATGGATTCTTTAGGATTTTCTGAAAATTCAATCATGCCTTCTGCAAATAGTGACATTTTTATGTCTTCTTTGCTGATACAGATGCCCTTTATTTCTTTGTCTGGTCTAATTGCTCTGGCTAAAACTTCTGGTAGAATGTTGAATAGAAATAGTGAGAGTGGGCAACCTTGTCTAGTTCCCATTCTCAAGGGGAATTATTTTAGTCCCTCTCCATTCAGGATGATGTAGAAAGCTGTCTTTATGTAGATGTCCCTTATTGTGTTGAGGAATTTCCCTTTTATTCCTAATTTGCTGAGAGTTTGGGGGATGAATTGTGTTGGAATTTGTTGAATGCCTTTTCTGCATCAACTGAGAAAATCAGTTGATTCTTATCTTTTGTGTTATTGACGTGGTTGATCACATTAGTTGTTTTTCTGATGGTGAACCAGCCTTACATCCCTGGTGTGAATCCAACTTAGGCCAAGCCAAAACTTGGTCATGATAAATTACTCTTTTGATATGTTGTTGAATTCTATTGGCAAGAATTTTGTTCAAGATTTTTACGTATAGGTTCATGAGTGGTATTTGTCTGTAATTTTCTTTTAGTGGTATCTTTCCCTGGTGTTGGTATCATGGTTATGCTGGCTTCATAGAATGGATTTGGGAGCATTCCATCCCTTTCTATGTTGTGAAATAGTGTCAGTAGTATTGGAGTTAACTCTTCTCTAAAAGTTTGGTAGAATTCTCCAGGGAAGCCATCTGAGTCAGCACACTTTTTGGTTGGTAGTTTTTTATTACTTTTTCAATCTCTTCCTTTGTGATAGGTTTATTAAGTTGTTCTGCTTCTCCCTGTGATAATTTTGGTAGCTAATATGAATCTAGAAATGTGTCAGTTTCCTCAAGCTTTTCAAATCCGTTGGAGTACAGTCTTTTGTAATATCCTGTTATACCTTTTATTTTAGTTGTGTCTGTAATAACAGCTCCCATCTCATTTGTTATTCAGATTATCTGTTTCCTCTCCTGATTTTCTTTTGTAAGTTTAGCTAGTGGTTCATCAATTTGGTTGATGTTTTCAAAGAACTAGCTTTTGGTTTTATTAATTTTTTCAATCATTCTTCAGAATGTGCAACCAGATACTTGTGCCTGCACCAATCACCCCTGCCCATCTAGTACTGTAGGAGACAATGTGCACTACACATTTGGCGACTGACGACCTAGACTCCAGGGTGAATCTACTCAAGAAAAGTAAATGGACTTCTGAGCTCACATGACTAGTAACAGCTTTAACCACCTGGTGACAGGATGGTAGAGCTTCAAAAGTCTCACTAAGCAAACTAGCACACAAGACCAGACTATTCGGGCATTTCGAAACAAAACAAAATAAGAAACTAGAACACAATAAGCAAACATAAAATAATACAACAACTTGCCAATGGTTCAGAAACAACAGTCCATATCAAATCACTTAAAGACGCAGACCACAACTGTTTAAGAAAGCTCCAAAAGCAAAGAATCAAGAAATTTTCCATGGAGTGGGAGGCACAGGGCCAAGATGGTGGACCAGACACATGTCTTGTTGATTCCCTCTGAAGACTAAGGCCTAGAATGATAATTGAACAGAGCAGCATGGACATCCAGGGGGGCCTAGGATCTGGCACAGAGTTATCAGATTAGACTAGATGCCAGTAAGGGGGAAACTATCTCTTTATAAGGTAAGGCAGGGGCAGACTGAGTCCTGATACCACTGACTCATAGACTGCAGGTACTGATGCCTTCATTGCTATTCAGGAGGTGGAGACTGGGCATGAGCCAGCTAATACACTGAACTGTAGTACTTAAGTAAACAGCATATAGTGCAGCAGAGAGACTGTGCTTGGGATGGTCACATTTTGAGAGCCTGGTTACTGTCTCAAGGTACCACTGAACCTCCACTCTCTCTTTTCTGAGCTGCTTCATAGATTCTGTGGTTTCACTGTAGGAAGTACAGCTCATGTGGGATGCCATCTTGATCAGCTGAGAAACAGAGTCACTCACCAGAGGTCTTAGCTGGGGCTAATTCTCATGGAGAGCAGCAGCTCCTGTCTGGAAAGTGCTTTTCCAGCAGAAAATCTGTGTTTAGGACAGAGGAGCCTACAGTTATGGGTAGGACCCAGAAGACGACGACAGAAAAGAAGTAAGCATTCCCTATTTTAAACCACATCATAACATCTGGGGATGGTGTATGAGGTGTTTTTGTTGTAAGTCAGAAGGTGGAGCCTGCCACACCTGAGGGCCTGACTGATTCTTGCAGTTGTTAGACAGCTCTTACCTCAGCAGTAGAGTAGCTTTTTAAAATAAGACCACCTGGAGAACTGATTGCTGAGCATCCTAGTAGCACCCCCTCCACTCTTCAATGATCCACATCATAGTGTTGGATGACGGCCCCTCAGTAACTCCATAAGTAGAGTGTGGTCTTTGTCAGCCAGGAGAAGGAGCCTGCTACCAGAAAGAGTCCACCTGGACCAGTCACTAGAGTATGCAGAGGTGGCTGGTGATCAACTCCCCTTAGAACAATGCAATTCCTGTTGAAGTAATACCAGAGAAACTGAACAATTTCTAGATGTCATGAAGACAACAATCAATAGCTATCCATCTAAAGAAGCAGTGCACCACGGTTTCAGAAAATTCCCAAAATAAAGAATCAAATAATGTCCACAATGAAGAAGACTATTTGAAAGTATTGGAAGTCACATACAGAAGAATACTGTATAGAGCCCTCCTAGAGATTAAACTAAATGCAGCAGAACAAAATGAAAAATTAAGTAAGCTGTTTGAACTGATGGCACATCACAGATCTGAAATTCAGCAGATCAATAATAAAATTACAGAATTAGACAATTCAATCCAAAGCCAAAAGAACAGAATTGAGGTGTTAAAATCCAGAGTTAGTGAGATTGAGCATTTGCACCAGCATTTATGAGGAGAAATCAGAGAAAAGAAACAAGGAAAATGAAAAAAAAGATTAAGAAACATGGGATTATATTAAAAGGAATAATCCATTAATAACCGGAGTTCCTGAATAGGGATAGATAGCTGAAAACACAGAGTACTGTTGTAGAGTTGCTGACAGGAAACTTCCCTGAAATTATGAAAGAAGAGAACATAGATATCCAAGATGCTTGCTGAACACCACAAAAATAAACTCCCAAAAGAAAGACACCAAGCCATATTATAATCAAGCTTAATGACATGAAACATAAAGAGAGTCTCTTAAAGGCAGCAAGGCTTAAAGCAAACCTAACCTACAAAGGGAAGCCCTGTAGACCTTTGTCTCGCTTCTTGGCAGAAACAATGTTGGCAAGAAGGCAGGGGGATGACACATTCAAAGCCTTGAAGGAGCAAAACTTCCAACCAAGAATTACATATCCTGCAAAATTGTCTCTCAAATATGAAGGTGAAATTAAGACTCTCAGAAATAAACATAAGCTTAGAGACTTTGTAAAAACCTAACCAAAACTTCAAGAAATACTGAAAGAAGCACTTTGCTTAGAAAACAAAAACATCAAGGAGGCAATTCAGGACACAGCATCCAGAATCCTACTCAGTTAGGGAAGTCAAAATCTCACTCAAAGCTACTGTGTTAAAAGAAGGGAACCAGTGATCATAACACAAAAAAATACAACATCATCTCATTAAAAGAGGTATATATTACAGCAGTTATAACCCTTTCAGATGCAGAGGAAATTAAGAACATATGCAGAAGTCAAAGTCTGGTTTAAATTTAGAAAATTAAGAGAGATCATAAGGGTTGTTGTGAAAGAAAATAACAGTATGACATATCAAAACAGGAAACATAATATATGAGTCTCAACAAACACAAAAGCAACATTGAAAAAGATGAAAAGTCAACCCATAAAGGAGAATGACCCAGAACAGAACATTAAGAACAACATAGAAAACATCAACAACACATAAATGCATCAAAACGACAGCACTAAACACATACCTATCATATTGAATGTAAATGGACTGAACACTCCAATAAAGAGACAGTGAGCAACATCCTGGATCAAAAGACAGGATCCATCTGTAAGTTCCTTACAAGAAACACACCTTAGACTCAAAGATATGAACAAACTGACATTCAAAGGATGGAAAAATATAAACCAAGTAGACAACATTCAGAGAAGAGCAGGAGTAACAATACCAATCTCAGATAAAATATACTTTAATGTAAAATCCACCATCATGGACAAGGATGGTCACTATTCATTGCTGAAAGTTTCAATATATAAGCAGGACATAACAATATTATGTATTTAGAAACACAACACCAGAGCATCTAAATGCATCAAACAAACACTGACAACACTGAAAAATGAGAGAGACCACTCCACAATAATAGTTTGAGACTTCAACACTCCACTTTCAGGAACGGACAGATCATTCAGAAAAAAAATCAGTAAAGATACAGAAGGCCTTATTGCAACAATTAACCAACTAGACCGCATCAACATGTACAAAACTTTTTACACAGCATGAGATAAGGACAATTTCTTCTGAAGCACACACGGAACATTTTCCAGAATAGACCATATGTTAGGACATAGAGCAAGTCTCAAGAAAATCCAAATATTGAATTATTGCAAACAATCTGCTGGGACCATAAAGCCAGAAAATTTGAAATCAGTAGCAGAAAAAAAAAAAAAATAGGTAGAAATTTGAACTCAGGGAAACTAAACAAAACCTTGCTAAAAAATCCATGATTTACAGAAGAAATCAATGACAAAATAAAGAAATTTATGGAATCAAATGAGAACGAAGACACATCCACCTAGAACTTATGGCATACAGCAAAAACAGTGCTCACCAGTCAATTTATCTTTATAAATGCACACATGTGGAAGGAAGAAAGGCAATAAACCAAAGAATTAACCTTACAGCTTGAACAAATAGAAAGAGAGCAACAGAGAAGCTCCTCAGTCAACAAGAAGAAAACAGATAATAACAATTAGACCAAAACTAAATGACTTACAGAATAGAAGAGCAATTGAAAAAGTTAACAAAACCAAAAGCAGGTTGTTTGCAAAGATTGATAAACCATTGTCTAAACTTATAAAAAAAATATAGGACAGGAAGCAAATAACCTGAATAAGAGATGGGAACTGTCACAATACACTCAACTGAAATCAACTGTATCATAACAGAATGCTACAAAAGACTGTACTGTAATAGATTTCAATACTGAGAGGAAATGGACAAACCTCTCCATTCATATCATGTACCAAAATTATCAAAGGGAGAAGAACAACAACTCAATAAGCCGATCACAAAGGAAGAGATTGAAAAAGTCATCAAAAAACTACTAACAGAAAAATCCTGGTCCAGATGATGTCACTGGAAAGTTCTACCAAACTTTTAGGGGAGACATAACTCTCCAAAGTACAACTGAGGCTATTTCACAGCATACAAAAGGATGGAATACTCCCAAATTCATTCTATGAAGCCAGCATAACCCTGATAACAAAACCAGGGAAAGATTCCACTGAAAAAGAAAATTACAGACCAATATCACTTAAGAACCTAGATGCAAAAATCTTCAAAAAAATCCTAGCCAATAGAATTTGACAACATTTCAAAAAAATAACTCATCATGACCAGGTTTTATTCATACCAGGGATGCAAGTCTTGTTCAACATCAGAAACACAATTAAAGCAATCAACCACATAAATAACGCAAATGATAAGAATCATCTCATTTTGTCAATTGATGCAGAAACGATCTCTGACAAAGTTCAACAGCCATTCATGCTAAAAACTTTCAGCGAAATATTAATGGAGGGGAAATTCCTCAATACAATAAGGAGTATCTACACAAAGCCAACTGCCTACATCTTCCTGAATGGAGAGAGACTGAAAGAACTTCCCTGAGAATGGGAACTAGACAAGAAGCCCCACTCTCACCACTTCTATTCAACACTGTACTAGAGATTCTAGCCAGAACAATTAGACAAACGAATAAAGGGCATCCGCATCAGCAAAGAAGAAGTAAAAATCTACCTATTTGCAGATGACATGATTGTATATGCAGAGAGCCCTCAAGAATCCATAAGTAAACTACTCGAACTAATAGAAGAGTTCAGCAAAGTATCCGGATATAAGATAAACATAAGTAAATCATTAGGATACCTTTATACCAACAAAGACATCATCAAAAAAGAAATCACCGATTCAATACCATTTACTATAGCCCCCAGGAATATAGACTACCTAGGAATAAATCTAACTAGAGAAATGAGAGACCTACAAAGAGAGAGCTACAATACCATGCTACAAGAAACCAAGAGACATAAGTTGAGAAATCTACCCTGCTCATGTCTAGGAAGACTTAACATCGTGAAAACGTCCATTTTTCGCAAAGCAATCTACATGTGCCATGCAATCTTAATGCAAATTCCAGTGTAATTTTTTAATGCGATGGAGAAACAAATCACCAACCTGGTTTGGAAAGGGAAGAAAATCTGCATAAATAAAGCACTACTGAAGAGGAGGAACACAATGGGAGGCCTCACACTACCCAATCTTAAAACCTGTTGCACTTTCACAGTAGTCAAAACTGCCTGGTACTGGTATACAACAAGATACATGAACCAATGGAACAGAGTTGTGACTCCAGAGAGGCCACCATCCTCTTATGAACACTTGATGTTAGACAAAGTCCCTAAAATTCAGTCTCTTTAAAAAGACATTAAGACCTCAGGGTCTTAATGGTCTTAAAATAGATTTATGTACAGAAGAAAAGACTCTTTGATAGCTACAAGTGTGGGGAGGGGGGAGTGGTTTGCTCATAGATTAAAAAGTTAATAGAATTTTGGTAGGTGAAAGCAGTGACAGTACAGAACAGAAAGTTAGACCAACTTAACTGGACTTCACCATAAACTGAAAGCTCTCCTAATATCAACCCAATTTTCCAAGGATAGGGTAGCAAGGTTTGGGTCTGGGTACCATGCTTTTGGCTAATATCAAGGCCTAATGGCATAACTAGCCTATTGCTAAGACAGTCTTCTGTATCCCATATTGATGAGTGGGGTCTGAGGTCTTAAAAGCTAGCAAGCTGCTGTCTGAGGTACACCAAATAGTTCCAACTCAACCAGAACAGATGGTGACTGAGAACAACAAAGACATGAGGAAAAAAGAGCCCAGAAGACAGAAGGATCCATGAATGGGAAACTGTATCAACATGTGATCAGAAGAACCAGATGGTGCCCAGCCACCACCAAACAGAGCTGTGATGGGGCACACAATGTTGAGCTTCTGTGGCAACATGAGAATTAGAGGGGTGCATCTCAAGAACTCTACTAAAAGACAACAACTGATGGTCCAACAGCCTCAGGCATCCCCTTGGGAGCATGGCTCCTAGACCTGCTGCTGCCCCTGACCAGAAACCACTAATGAGATCAACTTTTTGGACAAAAATGGAATGGACTCAGGGACGCAGTGTGACCATATGGTGTGTGAAATTTATGGTTCTATGCATTCATAGGATACTGTCCTACTGGTCTCTTTCTAGTTGGCAGAGAAGAGGGTGGAGAGGAGGGAAAAGGAGCTTCTTAAGAGGCTACGACAAGCATAGACTGAAAAGGAGTGTGCTGTCACTTGGCAAGAAGAGTAGAAGGAGCTGCAGATAGACGGGCATGCAAAATTAATTTGTACTACATACTTTCACTTAACCACAATAAAAAGGAAGGGAGGGAGGGAGAAAGGGAGAAAGGCAGGAAGGAAGGAAGGAAGGAAGGAAATTTTCCAGGTGATGCGAACATCCTGGAATTATCAGAAGTAGAATACAAAAGACTAGTATATAGAACTCTTCAAGATTTTAGGAAGGAGAAGCAATATTCAGCAGAGCATAATGATAAATAAACAGGCTGTAAGAATGCATACAAAGACAAATGTACTAATTCAAAAGGTTAACAATAAATTTTTATGTCACTCAGTCTAGATGTCTCCTGAAACCATCTTCCTCAGCCTGGTTTTATTATTCTGTCCATACAAGTACTTGGTTTTACACAGGAAATTTCTTAGCTTTTGGTTTGGTACAGTTGTGCTGACTTCCCTGTATTGTGTGTCATCCTTCTGTTCACATAAGATAATTCTTACCTACTATCTAGTTAGAGAATACCCTCTTTTTACTTCCACATAATCATAACCATCAAAGGCTGTTTTCTTCTGTGTAAGCCTTTTGAGAATCCTTCTAATGATGCTTGTGTACAATATTTGTCCTTTTGGAATTGACTAATTTCACACAACACAAAGGCTTCCAACTTCATCTATATTATGTTTTATGGATTCCTTATGACTGTTTATCACTGTGTAACATTCATTTCTGTGAATATACCATAATTTGACTGTCCATTCATCCTTTGATGGGCATCTAGGTTGTTTCCATTTTCTAACAGTGCTGCAATGGATACTTGGCTTGGCTATATATATTTTTGCCTGACAGTCCTTATTTCTCTAGGATATATTCCAAGGAGTAGAGTTAATGGATTGTGTGGTACTACTATTTCGATTTTTTTTTAAATGTGATTGAGTGAAAGTATACAATCCAAATTAAATCAAATTTGCATGCCCGCCTGTCAGCAGCTCCTTCTGCTCTCCTTGCCCGGTGACAACACATTCCTATTTTCATTCTATACATGTCATATCTTCATAAAAACCTCCTGTTGCATCCTCTTCACCCTCTCCTCTCCCTTCTAGTAAGAGGTCAGTGGGACAGCACCCTATAGATGCATAGAACCATAAAGTACATGCACCATATGGTCACATTGTGTCTCTGAGTCCAATCCATTCCTATCTAAAGAGTTGACCTCAGTAATGTTTTGTGGTTAGGGGCAGTAGCAGGTCTAGAGGCCATGCTCCCAGGGGAACTAACAGGCCTCGGGACCATCAATGGTGGTCTTTTAGTGGAATTCTTGAGGTGTAGCCCTCTTTTTCTTGTGTTGCACTGGGACTCAACATTCTGTGCCCCATCACAGCTGTCTGGGGTGGTGGCTGGGAACCATCTGGTTCTTCTGGTCACATGTTGATAGAATCATCCGTTCACATAGATCCTTCAGTCTTCTGGGCTCTTTTTCCCTCATGACTTTGTTGTCCTTGGTGATCATCTGTTCTGGCTGAGGTGGGACCATTTGGTGCACTTTGTATGGCAGCTTGCTAGCTTTTAAGACCCCAGATGCCACTCACCAATATGGGCTGCAGAAGATTCTCTTAGCAATAGGCTATGTGTGCCAATTGAACTCGATGTTCTCTGAGAGCATTGTCCCCGGACCCTTGCCCCTGATACTCTATCCTTGCAACATTGGGTTAAGATTATGAGAGTTTACAGTTTATGCTGAAGTCAAGTTGATCTTCTTTCTACTGCGTGCTGTCACTGCTTTCACCCAACCAAATTTTTATCAACTATCTAATCTGTGACCAGCCCTCTTCCTCCCTCCCCTCTCTTGTAGCTGTCAAAGAATCTTTTCTTCAGTACATGAGTCTGTTTTTAAGTTCTTATAGTAGGGGTCACGTGCAATATTTGTCATTGTGCCCCTGACCCGTCATGATGTCTTCCAATTAAAACCAGGCTATGAGATGTTTCCCCAAATCATCATTATTCTTTATCTGTTCCATTGAGTATTATGTACCACCGTTTCTTTATCCATTCATCTGTTGTTGGGCATCTGAGTTGATTCCATCCTCTTGCTCTTGTAGACTATGCTGCAACAAACAATCGTGTGCATGTATTTGTTCATGTGACTGGCCTCGATTCTGTAGGATATGTTATGAGTAGTGGCATTACTAGATCGAATAGTATATGTATTTCCAGCTTTTTAAGGAAGGGCCAGATTGATTTTGCAAGAGGCTGTACCATTTTGCAATCCCACCAGTAGTGTAGGAGAGTTCCAATTTCTCTAAATACTGTCCAGCATTTGTTGTTTTGTGTTTTTTTGGATCATGGCCAACCTTGATGGGGTGAGATGCTATCTCACTGTAGTTTTGATTTGGATTTTTCTAACAGCTAACGATCGTGAGCATTTCCTCATGTGTCTGTTGACTGCCTAGATGTCATCTTTAGTGAAGTGTCTGTCTATCTCCTTTGCCCATCGCTTCATTGAGTTATTTACCTTTTCCTTCCTGGTAATTTGCAGTACCTTGTAGATTATGGAGATCAGATGTCGGTCCAACATGTAGTTGCCAAATATTATTTCCCATTCTGTAGGTAGTCCTTTAATTCTTTTTTTGGATGAGCAAAAGTGTTTGATTCTTAGTAGTTCCCATTTATTTATTTTCTTTTCTGTTGATCATGCTTTGTTAGATTTTGAAGTCTAAGGTGTGTATCAGAACTTCCATTGCTGACCCTATTTTTTCTTGCAGGATCTTTATCGTTTTATGTTTGACATGTAGGTCTTTTACCCAATTTGAGTTAGATTTTACATAGGGTGTGATATGTAAGCCTTGTTTAAATTTATTGCACATGGATATCCAATTTTGCCAGTGCCACTTTTTAAAGAGACTGTTTTTACCCCAGTTTACAATCTTATGGCCTTTGTTGAATATCAGGTGTTCATATGAGGATGGTGGCATCTCTGGGGTCTCAACTCTGTTCCATTGTTCTATATATCTCTTTTATACCAGTACAAGGTCGTTCTGACTACTGTGGCAGTGTAATAGGTTCTAAGGTTGAGTAGTGTCAGTCCTCCTACTGTGTTCCTCTTATTCAGTAGTGCTTTGCTTATCTGGGGTTCCTTCCCTTTCCAAACAAATTTGGTGATTTGTTTCTACATCTCATCAAAAAATGTCACTGGAATTTATATTGGGATTGCATTGTATATGTACATTGCTTTGGGTAAAATAGACATTTTCACAATTGTAAACCATCCTATCTTGAGAAGGATACATTTCTCTATTTATTTAAGTGTCTCTTAGTTTCTTTTTTTTTTATTATGACTGAGTAAAAATGTACATTTTCATATAAATTTACATGCCCACCTATATGCAGCTTCCACTGTTCTTCCTGCCTGGTGACAGCACACTATTCCTCTCTGCTCCGTATATGTCTCATCCTCCCAAGAGTCTTCTTTCCCCTCCTCTCCACCCTTGCAGTAAGTTCTATCAGTTCTCTTTGTGTAGGTTTCTTATTTCTCTAGATTTCTTCCTAGGTATTTTATCTTCTTGGTGACAATAGTAAATGGTATTGATTTGGTGATTTCTTTTTTGATGATCTGTTTGTTGGTGTAAAAGAACACTACAGATTTACTTATGTTTATTTGATGTCCTGATACTTCGCTGAACTCTTCTGTTAGTTTGAGTAGTTTTCATATGGATTCTTCAGGATTCTCTGCGTATACAATTATATCATCTGCAAACAAGGAGATTTTTACTTCTTCCTTGCCACTGCAGATGCCCTCTAATTCTTTGTCTTGTCTAATTGCTCTGGCCATAACTTCTACTATAATGTTGAATAAAAGTGGTGAGAGTCAGCACCGTTGTGTAATTCCTACTGTCAAGGGGAATTCTTTCAGTGTCTCTCCTTTCACGATGATGTAGGCCATTGGCTATGCATAGATTCCTCTTATTGCATTGAGGAATTTGCCTTCTATTCCTATTTTGCTGAGAGTTTTTAGCATGAGTGGGCGTGGAACTTTGTCAAGTGCCTTTTCTGCATCAATTGACAAAATCAGGTGATTCTTATATTTTGTGTTATTGATGTGGTTGATCACATTAATTGTTTTCCTGTTGTTGAACCAGCCTTGCATCACTGGTATGAGTCCAACTTTGTCATGATGAATTATTTTTTTGATATGTTGTTGAACTCTATGGGCAAGGATTTTGATGTAGATTTTTGCATCTAAGTTCATGAGTGATATTTTTGTGGGATCTTTCCCCAGCTTTGGAAACCCTGGTGGCATAGTGGGTTAAGTGCTACCTCTGACAATCAAAAGGTCAGATGTTCAAATCCTCCAGGAGCTACTTGGAAACTCTAGGGGGCAGTTCAACTCTGACCTCTAGGGTCACCATGAGTCAGACTCTACTTGACAGCAGTGGGGTTTCCTGGCTTTGCTATCAGGGTTATGCTGGCTTCATAGAATGAATTAGGGAGTATTCCATCCCTTTCTATGCTGTGAAATAGTCTCGGTATTATGGAGTTATCTGTTCTCTAAAAGTTTGGTAGAATTCTCCAGTGAAACCATCTGGGCCAGGACTTTTTTATTTGGTAGGTTTTTTTTTTTTTTTTAAATGAATTTTACAATCTCTTCCTTTGTGATGAGTTTATTAGGTTGTTCTGATAATTTTGTAAGATGACACAAATAAATTTGTCCGTTTCCTCTAGGTTTTCAAATCTGTTAGAGTACAGTCTTTCATAGTATTCTGTTATGACACTTTTGATTTCTACTGGGTCTGTTGTGACATCTCCTATCTCACTTCTTATTCCTGTTATTGGTTTCCTCCTGTTTTTCATTTATAAGTTTAACCAATGGTTTGTCAATTTTGTTGACCACTTCAAAAACACAGCTTATGGTTTTGTCAATTTTCAATTGTTCTTCTGTTCTCTAATTCGTTTCGTTCTGCTCTAATCTTTGTGATCATTTTTTTTCTTGTGCCTGAGGAGTTCCTCTTTTGCTCTCTTTCCACTTGTTCGAGCTGTAGGGTTATTTCTTTGATTTGGGTTCTTTTTTCCTTCTACATGTGTGCATTTATAGAGATAAGCTGACCTCTGATCACTGCTTGGCTGTATCCCATAGGTTCTTGTAAGATGTATTTTCATTCTCATTTGATTCCATAAATTTCTTTACTTTGTCGTTGATTTCTTCTGTACCCCATGGCTTTTTGAGCAAGGTCTTCAGTTTTCATGAGTTCCAATCTCTATGTTAGTTTTTTCTGCTATTGATTTTGACTTTTATGGCTTTATGGTCTGAGAAGATGCTTTGCATTATTTCAGTGGTTTGGATTTTATGGAGATTTGCTTTATGTCTTAACACAAGGTCTATTCAGGAAAATGTTCCATGTGCATTGGAGAAGAAGGTGCACCTGTCCATTGATGGATGAAGAGTTTGCATATGTCGATTATGTCTAATTGGTTAATTGTCACAATAGGATCTTCTATGTCTTTACTGAGCGTTTTTCTAGATGATCTGTCCATTACTGAAAGTGGAGTGTTGAAGTTTCCACCTATTATTGTGGAGTGATCCATCTCTTTTTTCAGTGTAGTCAGTGTTTCTTCAATGTATTTAGATGTTCTAGTGTTGGGTGCATAAATAGACCTGCTTATGTATGGAACCTTTCAGAAAGAGTGACCGTCCATGTCCCTAATGGTGGATTTTACATTAAAATTTAATTTATCTGAGATTAGTATTGCCACACCTGCTCTTCTTTGTAGATTATCTTGGTATATATTATCCCATCCTTTAATTTTCAGTTTGTTCATATCTTTAAGTCTAAGGTGTGTTTCTTGTAAGCCACTTATAGATGGGTATGTCTTTTGATCAAAGATGTCATTCATTGTCTTTTTATTGGAACATTCAGTTTGTCTACATTCAGTGTAATTATTGAGAGGTATTTGTTTAGTGCTGTCATTTTGATGTATTTATTTTTGTGTTGGTGTGTTCTATGGTAATCTTAATATTTTGTTCTGGGTCATCCTTTATGGGTTGATTTTTCATCTTTTTCAGTGTTGGCTTTGTGTTAGTTGAGACTCCTGTATTATGTTTCTTGTTTTGATATGTTGTATTGTTATTGTGTTTTGTGGCTACCCCTATGATATCCCTTAATATTCTGAGTTAAATCCAATTTTAACTTCTGCATATCTTTCTAGCATCCTTTCCATCTGAAAGGACTGTAACTACTGTAGTATATCCTTCTTTTTAGTGTGATGGTGTCATAGTTTTTGTTTTTGTGATAAGATCACTGGTTCCCTTATTTTAGTACTGTAGCTTGAATTGAGTTTTTTGCCTTCTCTAACTGAGTAGATTTCTGGATGCTGTGTCCTGCATTGTCTCCTTGAATACACACTTTCTTATTCCTAAACAAAGTGCTTCTTCCAGTATTTCTATTTCTTGTAGTTTGGGTTTGTTTTTTCACAAAATCTCTGAGCTTCTGTTTAATCTGTGAATGTTTTAATTTCATCTTTGTATTTCAGAGACAGCTTTTCAGGATATATAATTCTTGGTTGGAAGTTTTTCTCCTTCAAGGCTTTGAATGTTCCATGCTACTGTCGCCTTGCTAACATCATTTCTGCTGAGAAGTCAGATGACAGATTATAAGGCTTCCCTCTGAATGTTAGCTTTACTTTCACTCTCTCAGTCTTTAAGTGTTCGTTCTTACGTTTCATTTTGTTAAGCTTGATTGTAAATATGTCTTGGTGTTTTTTGGGGGGTCTAATTTTTCTGGTGTTTGACACATGTCTTTGATATCTATGTTCTCTTCTTTCATAATTTCAGGGAAGTTTTCTGTCAGCAACTCAACAACAATACTCTCTTGTGTTTTCAGCTATCCCTCCCTGTTCAAGAACTCCCATGAATCATATATTATTCTTCTTGATGCAGTCCTACATGTTTCTTAATGCTTCTTCATTTTTCTCATTTCTTTTCTCTCATTTCTCCCCTTTAATGCTGGTGTCAGTTTTTCTGTCTTCAAGGTCCCTAAGTCTGACTTTCATCTCCTTAATTCTACTCTTTTGACTGTGGATTGAAGCGTCTAATTCTGTAATTTTGTTATTGGTCTGCTGGATTTCTGAATATTGATGTTTCATCAGTTCCAATAGCTTGCTTCATTTTTCATTTTGCTCTGCTGCATCTTGTTTAACCTCTAGAAGGGCTCTCTATATTTTTGTATTCGACTTCTGATAGTTTCAGAAAGTCTTTGTCTAGGAAGTTTTTTGATTCTTTATTTTGGGAGTTTTCTAGAGCCATGTGGGGTTGTTTCTTTAAATGGTTAGTGATGGTCTCTTGCTTTTGGGCCATCTATAGGCTGTTCAATTTCTCAGGTGTTACCTCAACAGGAGCTGAGGCATAGTTCTGATAATGGAGTTGGTCACCAGCTGCTTCTCTGTGCTCTAGTGACTGGCCCTAGTGGACTTTCTAGGATGGCAGCGTCCACCTCCTGGCTTGGAAAGATCACACTGTACTTATGGAGTCACTGGGGCACTGTCAACTGACCATATGATGTGGGTCAGTATAAGCTGTAAGAGATGACTTCAGTCTACTCAGCAGTTATTTCTTCAAGGAGTCTTATTTTAAAAAGCTGCATGCTATTTATAGCTGCCAAAATCAGTAGGGCTGTCAATTGTGGCAGGCCCCACCTTCCAGCTGACAATGGAAGCAACTCTTCTTCCATCCCCAGATGCTATGACATAGTTCAAAGTAGGGAAAGGCTAGGGTCCTGCTGCCATCCTCAGCCAGGTCCTACTCATAAGGCAACACTGTGTTAAACACAGCCTTTCTGCTGGAAAAGTGCTCCCCATCCTGGCACTGCCTCCCAGTCTGGGAATTAACCCTTGCTGAGGCATCTGGTTGGGTGGCTCCACCTCCCAGCTGACCAAGATGGCATCATTGTCAATCTGCCCCTCCTGTGGCAAAACAGCAGAATCTGTGGCAGAGCTCAGAAAAGAGAGGGTGTAGGGGCTGTGGTGTCCTCAGTCCATGGCCAGGCTCTCAATATGTGTCTATCCCACACACTGTCTTTCCACTGCATCACATGCTTTTCACTTCAGCTCTGCAGTGCAGTGTATCTACTGGCTCATGCCCATCCCCCACCTACCAGTCAAGGAAAAGGAAAAAAAAAGCACTAGTATCTGCAGCCCACCAAGTGACAAGTCAGGAGGAGTGGGACTCAGTCACAAAGATGAAGTTTTTCATTTAGTGACACATAGTCCGATCTGACAACCCTATGCTGTGTCCTAGGGCTCACTGGGTGTCCAGAATTCTCTGTTCAATTATCAATCCAGGTCTTAGTTTTCAGAGGAAATTAAGGAGACATGCGTCTAGTCCACCACCTTGGCACCACCTCCTATTTCTAACTTTTTAAGGAAGTGCCATATGGATTTCCAACATTATACCATTTTACATTCCCAACAGCAGTGTATAAGTATTCCTTTCTGTCCACAGCCTCTCCATTCTTTATTATTCTGTATTGTTTGGGTTAATGTTAGCCTTGTTGGGGTGAGATGGTAACTCACTGTTTGATTTGTGTTTTTCTAATGTATAATAATTGTGAGCATTTCTTCATGCATTTGTTAGCTGCCTGTCTTCATTTAATTTCCCTAATTAATGAATTTTGGGGCTTGTCAAATATCAGCTGCTTATAGGTGGGTGAATTTACAGTTGGATACTCAGTCTTGTTCTATTGGTCTATGCATCTGCTATTCTACCAGGCTCTTTTGATTACCATGGTGGTATCATAGATTCTGAAGTCAGGTAGTGTGAGGCTACCATTTAATTCTATTCTTCAGTATTGATTTCCTTGCTAAGGGTACTTTCTTTTTTCATATGAAGTTGGTGATTTTTTTTCTCCATCTCATTAAAAATGCCATTGGCCTTTGGATAGGGTTTGCACTATGTATGTAAATTGTTTCTGGTAAAGTAGACATTTTCACATTATTATGCCTTCCTATCCACGAGCAAGGTAGGTTTCTACACTTATGTAGGTCTCTCTTGGTTTCCTGCAGTAGCATCTGCTAATTTTTTTGTATATGTCTTTTACATCTCTGGAAAGATTTTTTCCTAAGTGCTTTATCTTCTTAAGGGGCTATTTTAAAAGATATTGATCTAGTGATTATGTCTTTCACATTTTCCTTGTTGGGTTAGAAGAAGTCAGTTGGTTTTTCTATGTTAATCGAATATTCTGATACTTTGTTAAACTCATCTATTAGTTCTCTTATGGATTCTTTGTGTTTTCATCTGAAAATAGACATACTTTTATTTCCTGCTTCCCAATTTCGATATCATTTATTTCTTTTTTTCTAGACTATTTGTGCAGGCTGGAACCTCCAGCACAATGCTGAACAGGAGTGGCAATAATGAGCACCTTCTCTGGTTCCTGATCTCAAAAGGAATGCTTTCAGACTCTTTGTAGGTAGATGATGTTGGCTATTGTCTTTGTATAAACACCCTTTATCATGTTGAGCATTTTCCCTTCTGTTCCTATTTTACTGAGAGCTTCTTTTTTAATCATGAGTGAGTGTTGTATTTCGTCAAATGCTTTTTCTACATCAGTTGATAAGATCATGTGGTTGTTGTCCTTTGTTTTACTTATGTGATTGATTACATTGATTGCTTTTCTTGTGTTGAACTATCTCTATATACCTGGTATGAATCCCTCATGGTCATGGTGCATTATTTTTTTGATGTGCTGTTAAATTCTATTCCCTAGAATTTTTTTGAGAATTGTTACATCTAAGTTCAAGAGGGACACTGGTCTGTAATTTTCTTTTTTTGTGGTAGATTTCGGGGTTATGCTGACTTCATAGAATGAATCTGAGAGTTTTCCATCCTTTCTTTCTGAAATACCTTTAGTAGTGGTGGTGTTAACTCTTCTTTGCAAGTTTGGTAAAATTCTCTAGTGAAACTGTCAGGGTCAAGGCTTTCATTCTTGTTGGGAGTTTTTAATTACCTTTTCAATCTTGTTTGGCAAGTTTATTTAGCTTTTTAGCTGTGTTTGTGTTAGTTTAGGATGGTAGTGTGCTTCTACAAATTTGTCCATACTCTCTAGGTTTTCAGATTTGTTAGAGCAGAATTTTCAGTTTCCTGTTATGATTCTTTTAATTTCAGTTGAGTCTGTTGTTATATAGTTCATCTCATTTCTAATTCAGGTTATTTGCTTCCTCTCCTGTTCTTTGTCAGTTTGCCCAATTGTATATTGATTTTGCTAATTTTTTCAAATAATCAGCTTTCGGTCTAGTTAGCATTTTCAATTATTTTTCTATTTTTTATTTTATTTAATTCTGCTCTAATTATTATATACTTCCTTCTGGTGCCTGAGGTCTTCTTTCGTTGCTCTCTATTTGTTGGAGTTACAGAGTTGATGTGTTGCTTTGGGCCCTTTCTTCTTTTTGGATGTGTGTATTTGTTGCTATAAATTAACCTCTGTGCACTGCTTTTGCTGTGCCCCCAAATTCTAATAGAATATGTGTCATTCTCGTTTATTTCCGTGAGTTTCTTTATTCCATCATTAATTTGTTTTATAACCTGGTAGTTTTTGAGCAAAATGTTGTTCAGTTTTCATGTACTTAATTTTTTCCTTGCTTTTTTCTGTTCTTCATATCTACTTCTGGGGCTTCATGATTAGAAGAGATGCTTTGTAATATTTCAGTGCTTTGGATTCTGTTAAGGCTTTCTTCATGGCCTAACATGTAGACTCCTCTGGAGAATTTCTCATGTGAATTTGAAAAGAAAACATACTTGGATGCTTCTGGGTGGAGTATTCTGTATTTGTCTCTCAGATCAAATTAATTTATGGTGGTATTTACATCTTCCATGTCTCTACTGAGCTTCTTTTTGGATGTTCTGTGCTTCATTAAAAGTGGCATGTGGAAGTCTCCAACTATTATTTTGGAGCTGTCTATTTCTCTTTCAATACTTTTAAAATTTGTTTAATGTATTTTGGAGCCCTGTCATTAGGTGTGTATGTATTAATCATTGTTATGCCTTCCTGGTGTATTGAAGTTTTAGTCACTTTATAGTGTCCTAATTTATCCTTATGGTAGATTTTACTTTACAGTCTATTTTTTCAGAACTTAATATTGCCACTCCTGCTTTGTTTTGATTGTTTGCTTGATATATTTATTTCTAGTCTTTGAGTTTTAGTTTGTGTCTTTAACTCTAATTTGTGTCTCTTGTAGGCACGATATAGATGGATTGTGTTTTCTCTTATGCATTTTACCACTTTCTCTCTCTTTATTGATGCATTTAGACCATTTATATTCACTGTAATTATTGATAAGTATGAGTTCAGTACTGTCATTTTGATACCTTTCACATGTGTGTTATTGACAGCTTTTTTTATCCCACTTAATTTTTGTGCTGAGTCATTTTTCTTTATGCATTTTCTTTTCATCTTTTCTCTTGTTGTTTTTGTATTTGTATTTTTTTAATTGTTATTGTGAATTAAGAACAATTTTACAGTCTATATCATGTTCCCATATAATACCCAGAATTTTCACCTTTATTCTAGTCTAGCTGCAACCCTCCATGCCCACATGGCAGCACATTTCCCCTTTTGTTTGGAACTTCTTATGACCTTTTGATAAAGGTCTGGCCTTCCTCACCCATTAACTTGACTCCAGCAAAATGTCCCTTAGACAACCCTGTGTACATTTTGACGTGTTTGTTCACCTCCAGTATCACTCTTTGCTTTGTTTGGTCCAGGTCAGTCTTTAGGGGGTTGGCTCCAGTGTTGGATGCAGTTTGGAGTTAGAGAGTCCAGGGGCCATGCTCTCAGGGGGCCCTCTAATTCAGAAGGATCATCAAGCGTGGTCTTTTGGTAGAGTTCTAGCTCTGCCCTCTCCTCCATCACCTACTATTACACATACCCCATCCAGGCTGTCATTGGTTGTGGCCAGGCACCATCTAGTTCTTCTGGTCCCATGCTGAAGCAGGCTATGGCTCATATGGCCCCTTGCATCTGGTGGGCTCATATTTTTCTCCTGTCCTTGATGTCTTCCATTGCCCTAGGTCCAGGTGATTGGGACCATTTGGTGGTATTTAGATGGAGGCTTGCTAGCTTTTAAGACACCAGCTGCCACTCACCCAAGTAGTGTATGGAGCAATATCTTGAGAGAGTGAGAGAGAAAACTCTTGGGTATCCCGATTAGTCTGGACGTCTCCTGAGAGCATGGCTGCCTGATCTCAGACACTATTTCTCTGTTCTTCCAAAGAGGTGGTCCACATTAAGGGGACAATTTGGTTTTGAAATTGATTAGTTGTGGGTACCCCACTTCTAGTGTGTGCTGTCACATTCTATACGCACCCCTAATCCTAACCACTATCTAATATGTAAACATCCCTCTCCATCCCTGACCCACCTTGTAACCATCAAATACTGATTTCTACTGTGCTTAAATGAGGAGTTGCATCCTTATAGCAATGGTCTCATACAAAATTTGTCCTTTTGTGTCTGGCTAATTTCACTCAGCATAGTTTCCTCTAGATGATTCCACATTGACAGGTATTTCTCTCAGCCATTGTTGTTTCTTATCATTGCATAGTATTCCATTGTATGAATATGTTACAGTTTGTTTAACCATTTGTTTGTTGATGGGCATTTTGGTTGTTTCCAACACTTTGCTATTGTGGAGAGAGCTTCAATAAACATTGGTGTGCAAATATGTCTTTGAGTGGTGTTCATTATGTCTTTGGGATATATTCTGAGGAGTGGGATTGCTGGATCAAATGATATTTCTATTTCTAGCTTTTTAAGAAAGCACTAAATCAATTTCCACAGTGGTTAAAACATTTTTCAGTCCCACCAACACTGCATGAGAGTTCCAATCCCACTCTGTAGGTAGTCTTACTCTTTTGATGAAGGCTTTGGATGAGCATAAGTGTTTAATTTTTAAGAGTTCCCAATTATCTATTTTCGTTTCTGATGATTGAAGGTTCTTGGTGATTTTTGGTAGACTGTTGATGCCATAGATTAGCAGTTCCATTGTCTTCCCAACTTTTCCTTCCAAGAATTTTATTGTTTTAGCTCTTATATTTAGATGCTTGATCCATTTAGTATTAGTTTTTGTGCATGGTGTGAGATAAGGGTCTTGTTTCATGTTTTTTTTTTTTTTTTTTTTGCAGGTAGATATCCAATTATGCTAACACCATTTGTTGAAGAGACTGTCTTTACCCCAATTCACTGTCTTTGGGCCTTTATCAAATATAACTGTTCATATTCAATGGCATTGTTTTTTTTAAAGTGGATGAAGTTATATTTAGATTATTTATTATGTTCCATGTGTCTTTTTTTTTTTTTTTTGCCAGTACCAGGCTGTCTTGACTACTGTGACAATATCGTAGGTTTTAAGGCCAGAAGGGTGAGGCCTCCCACTTTGTTATTTAGTAATAATTTACTTATCTGTAGCTTCTTTTCCATATGAAGTTGGTGATTTGTTTCTCCATCATGTTAAAAAATGCCATTGGAAATTGTATTGGGATTACATTGTATGTACAGATTGCTTTAGGTAGTATAGACATTTTCACAACGTGAAGTCTTCCTATCCCAGAGCAAGGTAGATTTCTCAAATTGTGTAAGTTATTTTTCATTTCTTGCAATAGGGACTTGTATTTTTCTTTGTATAGTTCTTTTACATCTCTGGCAAAATTTATTGCCAAGCATTTTATCATCTTGAAGGCTATAGTAAATGGTAATGACCTAGTGATTTCCTCTCTGATGTCTCTTTGTTGGTGTATAGGAATCCCATTGATTTATGTATGTTTATCTTGTATCAACGGCACTTGGTTTGGCTGGCATCTTGTATCTTGATACTTCACTGAAGTCTTCTATGAGATCCAGTAGTTTTTTTGGGTGCATTTTTAGAGTTTTCTGTGTATAAGATCATATCATCTGCAAATAGTGATACTTTGAATTGTTCTTTGCCAATTTGGAGGCCCCTTATTTCTTCATCACGTCTAATTGCTCTGGCTAGGGCCTCCAGAACAATGTTGAATAGAAGTGATGACAATGGCTATCCTTGTCTAGTACCTGTTCTTAAGGGAATGTTTTCAAATTCTCTCCATTAAGTATGACATTAGCTGTTGGTTTAGTGTAGATGGCATATTATGTTGAGGTATGTCCCTTATATTCATTTTCTGTTGAAGGTTTTTAACATAAATGGTGTTGGACTTTATCAAATGCCTTTTCTGGATTGATTAATAGAAACAGGTGGTTCTTGTCTTTTATTCTGTTTATGTGGTTGATTACACTAATTGATTTCCATATGTTACACCATCCCTGTTATAAATCCTAGCACAAATCCTACTTGGTTGTAATGAACTATTTTTTTGACATGTTGTTGAATTCTGTTAGCTAGGATTTTGTTAAGGATTTTTGCATCCAAGTTCATGAGAGACATTGGTCTGTAATTTTCCTTTTTTGTTCTGCCTTTACCTGGCTTTGGTACCAGGATTATACTAGCTTCGTAGAATGAATTTGGGAGTATTCAATCCTTTTCTATACTCTGGAATACCTTTAGAAGTAGTGGTGTTAACTCTTCTCTGAATGTTTGATAGAATTCTGCAGTGAAGCCATCTGGGCCAGAGCTTTTTTTTGGATGGAAGTTTTTAATTATCTTTTCAACTTCTTCTTTTGTAATGGGTTTGTTTAGCTGTTCTATTTCTGATTTTACTAGTTTCGGTAGGTGCTATTTTTCTAGAAAATAGTCCATTTCCCCTAGGTTTTCAAATTTATTAGAATATAATTTTTCATAGTATTCTTGTACGATTCTTTTAATTTCAGCAGGGTCCATTGTGATATCACCCATTCCATTTCTAATTTGGATTATTTGTGTCTTCTCCTATTTTTCTTTTGTCTCTAATGTTTTTTTTTTATTTTGATGTGTAGCATTGTTATTTTCCTTTGTCGTTACCTTAATATCCTTATTTTTCCAACTTTATGGTAATCTTTTATTCCTTTTTGTATTACCTTGACTTGCTCTCCATATGAAAGATATATGCCCACACCATCAAATTTGAAAGAGTTTTGCTGGATATAGAATTCTTGGCTGTCAATTTTTATTTTCAAGGCTCTATATCCGTTATATCATTGACTTCTTGTTTGCATGGTTTTGCTGTGTAGTCCAAGCTTAGTTTTATTGATTTTTTTGTAAATCCTTTTTTGTTTGTCTCTAACCACTCTTGAAATTCTCCCTTTATCTTTATTTTTGGCAAGTTTGATTATAATATGTTTTGGTAAGTTTCATTTGGGATCTACCTTGTGTAGGTTTCAATGAGCACCTTGGCTAGATACCTTCTCATATTTTATGATACCAAGGAAGTTTACTGTCAACAAATCTTCAAGAATTCTCTGTGTTTTCTGTTATCCTCTCCCCTCCTGTTCTGGTACTTCAATCACTTGTTGGTTATTCCTCTTTATAGAGTCTCATATAATTCTTAGTTTCTTCATTTTTAAAGATACATTATTTTATTTTTCCTCAAATTAGTCAATGTCAAGTGCTTTGTATTCAGTCTCTCTAATTTTGACTTCCATTGCCTCAATTCTCCTCTTATGACTTTCTATTGAGTTGTCTAATGTTGCATTTATATTGTTAATATTCTAGATTTCTGTTTGCTATCTCTCTGTGGATCCTTTCAGCTTGTTAAATTAGTCACTATACTCTTCCTGATATTAAGTTCCTATCTTGCTTTGTCTGTTTCCATTGGTCTGTTCAGTATTTTGCCTGATCTCAATACTACTCTTTTGACAAGAGTTCTGTGTATTACTCTTTTGTGTTCCACTTCCAGTAATCCAAAATTTCTCTTCCTCTGGAAGATTATTTGATTCTTTGTTTTGGGAGTTTACTAAAGCCATCATAGTTTGCTTCTTTACATGATTTGATCATTACTGTTGTCTCCCAGCCATCAATAAGTTATTATATTTATTTATTAAATGCATATTTACTGTGTCCTAGCTTCTTTTTTAAATTATGTTTTGTTTTGATACACCCAAATAGGCTGCTCATGTTAGTTTGATTATTGGTGCCTTTTAAGCTCTAACACCTTGTCACCACGTGTTTAGAGTTGTTACTAGGTATATGACCTCAGGAATCCATTTACTTTTCTTGTATGGAGTGATCTCAGGTATCCAGGGAGTCAGCCACCAAGTGTGTGGTGCAGGCTTTCACCTACAGTCCTATATGGGCAGGGGTGATTGGAGTAGGCACAGGTATCTGGCTACCTAGGGCATCACACACTGAGCAATGCAGGGGTGTGATGGCTGCCCCTGTTGATCTGTGAAGAATGCATATCCTTGTTCACTAGAGCTCATACATGTGTGGATTTTGCAGCCATACTACGGACACCTAATGCTGTTGGCTGTAAGAACTGGGAGGCATCACTTGCTCTTGAAATTGTGTAGCTGTTGACATAGGTTATGTCACCAGTCCTCAGATCCCTGATATAGTTATGTGAAGATTCTGCTTAATGGACAAATCAAGTGTCGAATGTCCCGAACCTACTACTCCACCATATAGGTGATATGGTTGAAGTTAAGCTTCAGGTATATACACTGTTTTGCTGTGCTAGTGAGGGCTTATGCTATTGGAATGGGCCCATACATGTGTATGCAGGGGTGAAAGGTATTTAAGTCCTTGGACTCCTTTTGCCTGTACTTAGGCAAGGAAGATGTTTACTGCCCTGAGTTCCTAGCCTGCTGACAGCTTATATTTCCCATTTGTTAATTTGTAAATTTTCCCATTTGTTAATTTGTAAATTTTTCTCTCTGAGGCTGGGATAATGGCTCAGGGCATGTGATGGGTACTACTTCCAGCCCAGGGGATGCAGCAGTCACTGATGTTGGTCTGGGACCTGGTGCAAAGCAGGGAGGAGGAAGGTAAATGGGAGAAAGGTTCTTTTAAATTGGATGTTTTTGATCTGCATGGTATGTTAGACACATGTACTTATCTTTTCCCTACTGAGCTCCAATTTTCATCGGTTCTGGAGACCTGGGTAAAATCTCCACTGCTCCTTCTCTCTCAGTGTGGAAAATGTGTCCCAAATATCACTGCTTTCTTTACCACTCATGCCATCCAATCTGGCCTGCAGGATGCCAGTTCCTGCTAGGTCAGGTTTGGCAACTCCTCACTGCTCCTTCCTCCCTCCCCTTGTCACTTATTCCAATTCTTCAACTTTGCCATTGATGTTCAGGACTCCTAGATTGTCTCATAATTTATTCACTTGTTTTGGGGGGGGGGGTCTTCATTTTAAGAGGGATCACAGGAAGCCTCTGGTTACTTCATCATCTTGACTGTGCCTCCTTTTGATTCCATTTTGTAATATCTTTTGTGTGTGTGTGGTTGCCACAGATTGAATTGTGTTCCCCTAAACTATATGGACAGTAGATCGGGGTATTTCTTTATACTTACCATCAGACACTAGAGATCTTTTTCTATTTAAAAATCCAAATGGAAGTGTCAACTTACAGCCACAGATTTGGAAGCAGCAAAGACTCTCTAAGCTGAAATGATTATCCTCTATCATAAATGAGAAGTACAGAAGACTTGCTTATACCAAAGTATTCTTACTAGTCTGAAATTATTATCATCTATCATAAATGAGAAGTACAGAAGACTTGCTTATGCTAAAGTATTCTTACTAGAAAATATTGTTTATTTTTTTATTGTGATTTAGCTGAAGGTTTGCAGAGCAAATTAGTTTCTCATAAACAATACATGTACTGTTTTGTGACATTGGTTGCCAACCCTGAGATGTGTCAACACTCTCCCCTTCTTGACCTTGGGTCACCCATTTCCATTCATCCAGAATTCTTTCCTCCCCTGCCTTCTCATCCTTGTTCCTGGGCTAGTGTTGCCCATTTAGTCTCCCATACTTGGTTAAAGTATGTTTATTATTGTTTTAAAGGCCTGTCTTACCATTGACTGAAAGGTAAACCTCAGGAGGGACTTGAATACTTAGTTTAAAGGGTATAGTATCACCCTTTTAGGGTTTCTCCAGTCTCTGTAAGACCAGTAAGTCTGCCCTTTTTTGGTGAGTTTGAATTCTGATATACATTTTTCTCCAGAGCAGTTGGTGTAGCCAGGCACCACCTAGTTGTGCTGGACTTTGGTGGATGCTGTGGTAGTTGTGGTTCATTAGTTTTTTGGAATAATCTTTTCCTTCTGTCTTTGGTTTTCTTCATTCTTCATTGCTCCAAATACATTGGGACCAGTAGAGTATTTTAGATGGCCACTCACAATCTTTAAAGACCCCAGAACTACTCAAAAGAGTAGGATGTGGAATAATTTCTTTGTAAACTATGTTATGCCAACTAAGCTAGATGTTCCCTGAGACCTTGTCCCAAGCCCTCAGCACAGTAACTTGGTCCCTAAGGGAATTTGGAGGTCTCTGTGGAGTTACTATGGCTTTGCCTTAGTCAAGTTGTGCTCACTTCCCTGTGTTGTGCACTTTCTTTTCAGCAAAGTTAGCACTTATCTACTGTCTAGCAAGTAATTTTCCCTCCCCTTGCCTTCCTTCCTTTTCCTCATAACAAAAAAAAAATGTAACTTTCTGTGTGCAAAACCTTTCATTGGTATTTTTAATAGTGGTCCCACATGGTATTCATCTTTTGTGATTGACTTATTTCACTCAGGTTAACACCTTCCAGATTCATCCACATGATATTTTTCCCAGATTCACAATTGTTCTTTATCATTACATAGTATTCCATCTTGAGCATGCAACATAGTTTGTTTACAGATTCATCAGTTGATGGACACTTAGGTTGTTTTGTTTATTTTTGCTACTGTGAATAATGCTTCAGTGAACATGGGTAGGCATGTGTCTTCATGTAATGGTTCTTATTTCTCTAGGATATCTTCATATGAGTGTACTTTGTGGATTATATGATATTTCTATTTCTAGTTTTTTATAGAAGTGTTATATCATTTTCCAAAACAGCACACTACTTTGCATTCTCTCCAGCAGTGCATAAGATTTCTAACCTTCTCTCAGCCTCTCTAAATATTTTCATTTTATTTTTCTGATTTATGGCAGTAATGTTGAGGTGAGATAGTATCTCATTGTAGTTTTTTATTTGTATTTCTTTAATGACTAGCAACTGGGAGCATTTTACCATGCTTATGTTAGCTGCCTGAATGTCTGTTTTGGTGATTATTAGAAAATGTTTTGTAGGCCAGCTAGCCCTGGAATAATGGCTGAATACATTTATGAAAAAGACTTATAAGAATGATGAACTAAACACAAAATGATTCAAATGACAGCTTGTCATTGAGTTAACATAACACTTTATGAAGCAGTGAAAAATTTGCAATCCACTAGCAGCATGTTTTTGTTCTTTTAAGGAGCTATTGAGTTAATTATGAATCATAGCCACCCTATGTTCAACAGAATGGAACACTGCTTGAATCTGTGCCATCCTCACAGTCATTTCTATATGTGAGCCCATTGTTGTACCCTCTATGTCTATCCATGTCATTGACATTCTTCTTTTTTGCTTAACCTTTACTTAACCAAGCATCATGTCCTTCTGTAGGGACTGGGATTCCCCTGATGACAAGTCTAAAGTAAGGGAGAAAAAGTCTCACTGTCCCTGCTTCTAAAAACGTTCTGAATATACTTGTTCTAAGACTGAATTGTTTGTTCTTCTGGTAGCCTGTGGCATATTCAGCATTTTTTGCAAATACCACAGTTCAAATAGATCAATTATTCTTTAGCATTACTTATTCATTATCCAACTTTTGCACCAGTGTGAGGTAACTGAAAACACCATGACCTGGTTCAGGTGCATCTGATTTCTCTAAATGACATTTTGTTGTCAACACTTTAAAGTGGTCATTTGCAACAGATTGCCTGAAGTAGTGCATAATTTGATTTCTGGCTGCTGCTTCCATGGGGGTTGATTGTAAAATGAAATGTTTAATAAGGTCAATATTTCTCAGTTTATCATGATGTTGCTCATTGGCCTATTGTACGAATTTTTGTTTTCCTTATGTTGTGATGTATTCCACACTAAAGGCTGTAGGTTTTGTCATCAGTAAATGCTTCAAGTTCTCTTCCTTTGCAATAAGCAACATTGTTTCATCTATGTATCTCAGGCTGTTTACGAATCCTCCTCTAATCCCAATGCTGTGTTCTTCTTCATGCAGTTCATGTTCTTAGATTATTTGCTCAGCATACAGATAGAATATGTATGGTGAAAGGATACAATCCCGGTGAATAGCATTCATCACCAGATTTTAAACTACGTAGTAAACTCTTCTTTTTTCAACAGCTATCTATTGATCTTTGTACAGATTCTGGATGAGGACAATTATGTATTCTAAAATACATATTCACTGCAATGTTATCCATAATTTCTTATGACTCACACAGTCAAGTAACTTTGCATAGTCAATAAAACACAGGTTAACATCTTCTTTTAGTATTCTCTACTTTCAGCCAAAATCCATCTGTTATCAGCAGTGATATCCCTCCTTGCATAATCTCTTGTGAATCTGACTTGAATTTCAGTTCCCTTTAGATGCACTGCAGCAGCAACCACTTGTGAATGATTTTCAGCAAAATTTACTTGTGAGTGATATTGATTATATTATTTGCTAATTTCCACATTCTATTTGATCACTTTTCTTTGAAATGAGCATAAATATGCATCTCTTCTAGTAGGTTGTCCAGGTACCTGTCCTCCAAATTTCTTGAAATATATGAATGAGAACATCCAGGACTACATCTGTTTGTTGAAACATCTCAGTTGGTATTATCAACTCTTGGAGCCTTGTTTTTCATCAATGCTTGGAATTTATCCTCAGTGCTACCAGTTCTTGCTCATATTGTACCTCCTGAAATGGCTGAACATTGACCAATTCTGTATTGCTAAATACATTGCTAAATATCACTATGGTTACTTTTGAGGTACTTCCCTTGGAAAGCTATGCACTGATGCCAGTGCCTAGTTCACCCTGCAAAGCAATTTTGGAACTCATTTTCTAAAATGGCCAACAGAGCTGTTACAGTATGACCCTTGGTGTCCAGAATGTCATCAAAATGTCTTCTTTTCAATATATCCTTTATCTTTGGGTAAAGAAAAAAGTCATTAAGGGCCAGATCAGGTGATTAGAGAGGGTGTCCAATTCTTTGCTTACTGGCTAAAAACTCCCACAGACAACTATATGAGACATGACAATTAAGTCTACAAACTTAATTGTTCTAAGTGCTACACACCTCATGCCGAATATCATATGGTCATCTTCGAAGTACTTCCCTTGGGAAGCCATGCACTGATGCCAGCACCTAGTACACCTTTCAAAGCAATTTTGGAACTGCTTCTGGAATGGCCTTTGTGCAGTGACAAGTTTGTGAACTTAATTGTATAGTTGTCTGTGTGGGAGTTTTTAGCCAGTAAACAAATAACTGTATTGGAACACCCTACCTATTCACCTTATCTGGCCCCCAATTACTTTTTTCTTTGTCCAAAGATAAAGGGAATACTGAAAGGAAGACATTTTAATGATATTCAAGACACCAAGGGTAATACGATGACAGCTCTGATGGCCATTCCAGAAAAAAGAGTTTCAAAATTCCATTGAGGGGTAGTTTAGGTGATGATATCAGTGCCTAGCTTCCCAAGGGGAGTACTTTCAAGGTGACCACAGTGACATTCAGCAATAAGGTATGTAGCACTTAGAACAATTAAGTTCAAGGATTTAATTTTCAGACCTCATAGTTTAGTATAATCCTTCAATATTCCAACTCCAGGCTTGAGTATTTTCTTCAGTTCTTTCAGCTTGAAAAATATTGAATGGGTTCTTTCCTTTTGGTTTCTAACTCCAGGTATTTGCCCATTTTATTATAATACTTTTCTTTGTTGTCTTGAGCTGTCCTTTGACATATGCTGTTCAGCTCTGTCATTCATCTAGTCACATTAGCTAGTCAATCTTAAAGAGCAACTCTCAGAGTCTCTTCATTGTCTAGTCACCTTAGCTAGTAAGTGTGCGAGAGCAAGTCTCAGAGTATCTTCTGATACCCATTTTGGTGTGTGTGTGTGTGTGTGTGTGTGTGTGTGTGTGTGTGTGTGTGTTTTCCCCCAGTCTTTCCAGCAATCCTTTACTTTCTTCACATATAATGTTCTCGATGTCATCTCATCTAGTCTTTGGTCATTAGTGTTCATTGCACCAATTCTGTTTTTGAGATGGTCTCTGAATTCAGGTGGTGTATACTCAAGGTCATAATTTGGCTCACATGTACTTGTTTTATTTTATTTTCAACTCAAACTTGCATATGAGCAACTGTTGCTGTCTTCTGCAGTCAGCCCCTGGCCTTATTCTAGCCTTATTCTAACTGATGATGTTGAGCTTTTCCATTGTTTCTTTCCACAAATTAGCTGATTTGAATCCTGTGTATTCCATCTGGTGAGGTTAACATGCAGTCACTGTATATGTTATTAAAAAAAGTATTTGCAGTGAAGAAATTGATGGTCTTTCAAAATTCTATTGTGTTGTATGTAGAGTCATTCCTATCACCAAGGCCATATTTTCCAACTACTGATCCTTCTTCTTTGTTTCCAGTTTGGTATTCTAATGACTACTAATTATTAATGGAGCTTCATTGCATGTTTCATCAATTTCAGACTGAAGAATTTGGTAAAAATCTTCAGTTACTTCACCTTTGACCTCAGCGGTTGATGAGTAAATTTGAATAGTTATAGTACCCCAGAAGACTTAATAAAAACTCACTGCATTAAAAATTACAGGATTTCAGAATCTTAGAGCTGTAAAGAATTGAAAGATAATCTCATTTATTTTCCCACACAATGCAGAAATTTTGTTTCAAAATGAAATATAAAATGGAGAATCTGTCAGTTATATATTTTTTAAAAGTTTTATTTGAAAAACACAAAAGGAATATTCTTAGTATAACCAGGGAATGTATGATAACTTATTCTGTAAAATATTTCTCAGGAGAATAAGAAACAAATTATGTTGATCCAAGAAGTAGCAGCAGCTTTTTCTGAGGTCCCCAAAACACCACAATCATAGATTTTCAAGGACACATGGGACTCAGCATGTGGTTGAACTCAAGGCTAAGATTTATTTCAGTCATGTAATGTGCTAATGTTTATGTAAATTTTACATACATAACAGTAAAAGACATAGGGTGTGTCTGAAGAAATCCATGAACAGGCTTCCTTATGCTGTCTTTGTGCTATGAGGGGTCACAGATCACATTCTTCTCCAGAAACAAAAGTACAGCAATATGTCGGTTATGTTTCTGCCTAGGGAAGCCTATTATAGATTCAATACCTAGTATTTTTGTTTGTTTTTAATTATTATGGGCTAGTAAGAGCTTGTCTGTGTACCAAAAGGTCAGCAGTTTAAATCCATCAGCTGCTCCTTGGAAGCCCTTCAGGGCAGTTCTACTCTGTCCTACAGGGTTGCTATAAGTCAAAATTGACAGCAAATTCTTTTTCTTTCTTTTTTTTTTTTTTTGGTCATGTAAGAGGAAGCCCTGGGTGACACAAATGGCTAAGCATTTGACTACTAACCAAAAGGAGTGTGTGTCATGTAGGCACATAACAAAATTCTGGAGTCCCAGAAGCAAATTGGGTGTTTAGTATAAACAACACTGTTGTACAGTTAGGAAACATAGGAAAGCTAGCATGTCAGACAACAGCCAAGGCTCAGCCTTGCAAACCTTGCTATTCTAAGAATAGCAGCTTCAGTCTTGCTATGTTACCTCTGTCCTGTATACCACCACCACCCCAAAGGGCTCCTTTCTAAGTGCTGGCAAAATCAATTTAAGTGTATTTTCAATGTCACCAAAGAAACACATAGCTTCACTGTAGCACCTGAATAGCCAATGGGAGATATGGAACTATTTGCAACACTTAGGAGAGAAATTCCAGTCGGTATGCTGAAGGACAATTTTCTTTGCAGTTAACAATATATGAAGAATTTAATATCATAATATTTAGTACTATTAGGCTCAAACATGCAAATTGCCTATTGTATTAAGTCTTATTCTAAATTTGTCTGGAAACCACATTCACATTACTGATTGTAAGCTGTGAAGTTCAACTTGGTAGTGCATAAGGAGATAACTGTCTCTTTTGGGTAAACCAGAATTACAATCTGTAAGAATCTATCAGGCTAATAAAATAAGCCAATGCCAGAAATTTTACATATTTCTCTGACTTGTATTTCTCAAACTTTCTAGACTTAAGAACCACAAAGAACCTGTGTTAAAAATACAGATAAGCAGAATCGCTCACCTGAAGATTTTGGAAAGGCAGTAAGTATATCATCGTGGTTGAAAGCATTGATTTTAGAGCTAGCCTCTTTGAGTTCATAACTTAGTGTTACCACTTAATAACTGTTTAACTGTTCATGAATTAATTAAACTATCTGTGCCTCCATTCTCTCATGTATGAAATGGAGATAACAATACTACTTTACTTCACAGGATTGTTAAATGGATTAAAGGAGCTAATATATGTAAAACAGAGCCTTGTACAATCAAAAACCAGACTCTTCGAAATGGAGTTGATTCAGACTCATTGAAAACATGTGTTACACAGTAGAACTACTCTGTCAAATTTTCTTGACTATAATCTTTACGGAAGCCATTCTTCTCAAATGCTGCTGGGGGAGTTTGAAACTGCATCCTTTAGATTAGCAGTGGATCACAAATTACACCACCCAGCGAGTGGTACACATAAGAAAATGGATGTATGAATTTATATAACCTATATTTACATGTAGATAAATGCATGTATATAGTTGTTATTGTTAGATACCATAGAGTGTAGATAAATGCATGTATATAGTTGTTGTTAGATACCGTAGAGTCAGTTCCAACTCATTGAGACCCTCTGAAAAACAGAACAAACCACTGCCCAGTCTTGTACCATGTCCACAATTGTGTTTACACTTAAGCCCATTGTTGCAGCCACTGTGTCAATCCATCTTATCAAGGATCTTTCTCTTTTATGTTGACCCTCCACTCTACCAAGCATGACGTCCTTCTCCAGGGACAGATTTTTCCTGACAACATGACCAAAGCATGTAAGACTCAGTCTTGCCATCTTTGCCTCCAAGGAGCACTCTGGTTGTACTTCTTCCAGAACAGATGTTCTTTTGGAGGTCCCTCATACATTCAACATCCTTTCCCAACACCACAATTCAAAGGCATCAATTCTTCTTCTGCTTCTTTGTTCATAGTCCAGCTTTTGCAGGCATATGATACAATTCAAAATACCATGGCTTGGGGGCAGAGTCAAGATGGCAGACTAAACACAAGTCTCCCCAAATCCCTCTGGAAACCAAGACCTGTACTGATAATTTAACAGAGCCTTCTGGATACCTAATGAGCCCTAGGACATGACACAGGGCTATTAATTTGGACTTCATACCACTGAACAGAAAACGTCCTCTTTCACTGACCCCACTCTTCATGAGTGTTGCCTTGCGTGGACCAAAGGTAACTCACCATTTTATTTATATTTCTCTGTCTTAGCCAGTGGGGGTAGCTGGAACTTGACTAGCAGCTAATTTCAGACACATTGCTGGTGGGATTGGAAAGCAAAATTGCCATACATTGAGAGCCCTGCTTTGGACTCTGTGCATCTCAGCATCTTTGCCTCTCTTCCTGCCTCTGCCATATACTAGTCAGTACTGAGGCAGTGGCAAGCCTGTGTGGGACACTATCTCGATCCATTGGGATGCACAGACACCCATATGGAGGACCCAGCTAGGCTGGGAGGTAGCACCTGCCTGGGGGAGAGCACTTGTACAGCATAAAAGTAGTCTTTTACACAGTGTCGCCTATGGCTGAGGACCAGAAACACAGGCTGTGGACTCTGTGCATCTCAGTACCTTTGGCCTCTCCACCACAGAGTAGCCTGGTCCCAGCCAGCTCGAGAGCTTCTGAGGGACACCATCTTGTTCCACTGGGAGGCAGAAATACCCATACAGAAGCCTCAGCTGGACCTAATTCCTGGGCTGGGAAGTAGCACCTGCCCGGGGGAGAGTACTTTTATGGCAGAAAAGCAGTATTCTACAAAGTGTCACCTACAGCTGGGGCCTGACAGGAGAGGGCAGCAGGGCAGTAGCCTTTCTGTATTTTCAGCTAGTTTATAACATCTGTGGTTGCATATAGAGGTGCTTACTTTGTCAGCTGGGAAGAGAGATATATACACCTGAAAATGACTGACTTTGGAAGTTGTCAGAAACTATTTACCTCTCATTTTAAGACATCCTAGATAAACAATACTCTGGGAGTCAGTTCTACCTTGGCCCCTAGGGTTGCCATGAGTCAGCTCCTACTCAATGGCACTTGGCTTGGTTGTCTAGATAAACAACCATGGTCCATATTCACATCATCTCTCTCAGCCTTTATTGACACACATGGTGCCCAAAAAGCAACAACTCTGGACACAACTGCAACCAAGAAGTAACCAATGGCTTCAGAAGGCCCCCAAAAGAAATCACCTGAGAACTTCCTAGATTAAGAAGCATTTCTGAAACTATCAGAAGGTGAATACAAAAGGATTATATAGAGAGAGCTCTCCTAGAGCTTACACAAAATACAGCAGAACAAAATGAAAAATTAAGTAAGCTGTTTGTTCTGAAGGAACACCAGTATTCTGAAATCCAACAGATCAAAAACAAAATGAAATACATAGAAATTTCAATTCAAAGTGAAGGAAACAGAATGGAAAAAATGGGAAATACACGTTTGGATTTGGAAGACAGAGCTACTGACTCCAGCATCTATGAGGAGAAATCAGAAAAAAGAAACAAGAAAAATGAAGAAATATTTAGAAGCATGTGGGACTGTATTAAAAGGAACAATCTATGATTAACTGGAGTTGCTGAACAGGGAGCGACACCTGAGAACATAGAGTATGGTTGCTGAGCTGCTGACAGAAAACTCCCCTGTGAAAGAAGAGAATATAGATATCCAAGATCCATATCGAACACCACTCAATATACATCTCAAAAGAAAGACTCCAAGACATATTATAACCAAGCTTAACAAAATGAAACATAAGCAGTAACTCTTAAAGGCAGAAAGACTCAAAGCAAAGCTAACATTCAGAGGCAAACCCTGTAGGCTTTCGTTGGATGTCTCAGCAGAAACAATGCTGGCATGGAGACAGTGACATGACAATTTCAAAGCCTTGAAGGAGAAGAACTTCCAACCAAGAATTATATATCCTGCCAAACTATCTTTCAAAGAGGAAAATGAAATTAAGACATTCGCAGATAAACAGAAACCCAGAGACTTTGTAGAAACCAAATCAAAGCTACAAGAAATATTGAAAGAATCTCTTGGCTTAGAGAAACAAAACCACTAACTTTATATTATAAAAGCAAATACAGGACACATCACCCAGAATCCTATTCAGTTAATGAAGGCTCCAAACTCAATCAAAGCTATAATAGTGAAAGAAATAATCCAGTTGAGCATATCATGAAAACTATGATGTCATCATATTAAAAGGAATGATGTACTTCAGTCGTTATAGTCCTTCTGGATGGAGAGGAAGTTGATCAGAATGATAGCAATTAAAATTGGGTTTATACATAGTTTATTAAGTGGGATAATAGGGACAGCCATAAAGCACAATAAAGATGCAACATATCAAATCAAGAAACGTAATACAGGAGTCTCAGCAATGACAAAAACAACCCCAAAAAAGTGAAAAATCAATTCACAAAGAAAAATGTACCAGAATAGATTAAGAACAACAGAGAAAAACATCAACACAAAAATAAACACATGACAATGGCAGCACAGAAAACATACTTATCAGTAATTACATTGAATATGAATGGACTGAAAGCTCCAGTAAAGAGACATCGAGTGACATCTTGGATCAAAAACATGACCCATCCCTATGTTGCCTACAAGAAACCTACCTTAGACTTAAAGATAGGAAAAAACTGAAAATTAAAGGATGGAAGAATATATATTAAGTTAACCATGAAAAAAGAAGAGCAGGAGTGGCAATTCTAAACTCATATAAAATAGATTTTAATGTAAAATCCACCATCATGGACAAGGATGGACACTATTTATTGCTGATAGGTTCAATACACAAACAGAACTTAACAATATGAACCTAATATTACAACACCTAAATACGTCAAAGAAACACTGACTACACTCAAAAATGAGATAGCTCACTCCACAATAATAGTGGGAGACTTAAACACTCCACTCTTACTATTGGAGAGATCTTCTATAAAAAAGCTCAAAAAAGACACAGAAGACCTTACTGCCACAATTAACCAACTAGACCACATCAACATAATGAAACTTTCCATCCATCAGCAGACAACTACAACTTCTCCAGTGCACACGAAACAGTCTCCAGAATAGACCACGTGTTATGACATAAAGCAATTCTCAACAAAATCCATACCATCAAATTAATGCAAAGCATCTTCTCAGATCAGAAAGCCATAAAAGTCAAAATCAATAGCAGAAAAAACATAGATAGAAAGTTGAACTCATGGAAACAGAACAACATCTTGCTCAAAAACTCATGGGTTATAGAAGAAATCAAGGATGAAATAAAGAAATTTATGGATTCCAATGAGAATGAAAACAGTTCCTTTCAGAACCAATGGGATACAGCTAAAGCAGTGCTCAGGGGTCAGTTTATCACCATAAATGCACATATCTGGAAGCAAGAAAGAAACAAAATGAAAGAACTAACACTACAGCTTGAACAAGTAGAGAGAGAACAACAGAGGAACCCCTCAGACACCAGAAGAAAACAGATCATAAAGATTAGAGAACTAAACAAATTAGAGAATAGAAAAACAATTGGAAAAATTGAAAAGACCAAAAGCTGTCTTCTTGAAAAGATCAACAAAATTGACAAACCATTGACTAAACTTACTGAAGAAAACCAAGAAAGGAAACAAATAACCCAAATAAGAAATGAGAGGGGAGTGGTTATAACAGATCCAACAGAAAACAAAAATATCCTAATAGAATACTAAGAAAGACTGTACTCTAACAAATTTGAAAACCTAGAAGAAATGGACAAATTCCTTGATTGATAGCACCTACCAAAATTACCACAAGGTGAAGTAGAACAACTTCATAAATTGATCACAAAGAATGAGATTGAAAAAGTCATTCAAAAACTACCAATGAAAAAAAGCCCAGGCCCAGACGGCTTCACAGAATTCTATCAAGCTTTTAGAGAAGAGTTATCTCCAATATTACCGAGACTATTCCATAGTATAGAAATGGATGAAATACTCTGAAATTCATTCTATGAAGCCAGCATAATCCTGGTACCAAAGCTACAGAAAGACCCAACCAAAAAGAAGAACTACAAATTGGTATCACTCATGAATCTAGATGCAAAACTCTTCAACAAAATTTTTGCCAATACAACAACATATTAAAAAAATAATCCATCATGACCAAGTTGGATTCATACCAGGGACACAAGGCTGGTTCAACATCAGAAAAACAGTTAATGTAATCAACAACATAAATAACACGAAAGATGAGAATCACCTGATTTTGTCTTTTGATGTACAAAAGGCATTTGAGAAAGTCCAACACACATTCATTCTAATAACTCTCAGCAAAATAGGAATAGAAGAATTGAGGAACAGGCAAATTTTTCAATGCAATAAGGGCCATTTATACATAGTCAACTACCTACATCATCCTCAGTGGAGAGAGATTGAAACAGTTCCCCTTGAGAACAGGAACCAGACAGGGATACCCACTCTCACCTCTCCTACTCAACATTGTACTAGTAGTTCTAGCCAGAGCAATTAGACAAGATCAAGAAATAAAGGGCATCTGCATTGGCAGAGAAGTAGTCAAAATCTCCCTATTTGCAGATGATGATTGTATACACAGAGAATACCAAAGAATATATAAGTAAACTACTCAAACTGATAGAAGCGTTCAGCAAAGTCTCAGGATACAAGATAAACATAAATAAATCAGTAGGATTCCTTTATACCAACAACGACAATATTAAGGAAGAAATGACCAAATCAACACCATTTACTATAGCCCCTAAGGAGACAAAGTACCTAGTAATAAATCTAACCAGAGAAATAACAGACATTTACAAAGAGAACTACTAGTGCTTATTACAAGAAACTAAGAGAGACTTACACAAATGGAGAAACCTACCTTGCTCATGGATAGGAAGACTTAACATTGTGAAAATGTTTATTTTGCACAAAGCAATCTGCTTATATAATGCAATCCCAATACAAATTCCAGTGACATTTTTTAATGAGATGGAGAAACAAATCACCAACTTTGTTTGGAAAGAGAAGCCCTGGATAAGTAAAGCACTACTGAAGAAGAACACAGTGGGAGGCCTCTCACTACCCGACTTTAGAAACTATTACACTGCCACAGTAGTCAAAACAGCCTGGTACTGGTAGAAAAAGAAACAGATTGAGCAATGGAATAGAATTGACTCCAGAGATGACACCATCTTCCTATGAACAGCTGATATTCAACAAAGGCCCTAAGATATTAAACTGGGGTAAAAACAATCTCTTCAATAAATGGTGCTGGAAAAATTGGATATCCATCCACAAAAAATTTGAAACAAGACCTGTATCTTACACCTTATACAAAAAACAACTCAAACTGGATATAAGAGCTAAATACTAAATTTAAAGCAATAAAGCTCATCCAAGAAGTAGGAACAGCAATGGAAGTTTCAATACACAGCGTAGACAGACTTAAAAATCTTTCAAACAAACCACAAACAACAGAAGAGAGAATAGACAAATGGGAGCTATTAAGAATCAAATGCTGTTGTTCATCTAAAGACTTTATTAATGGAATTAAAAGGCCACCTACAGAAAGGGAAAAAAATCTTTGGCATCTATATGGCAGACTCACTCCTGATCTCCTTAATCTATAGCCAAGTGCTGTCAAGTCGATCTGACTCATGGCAACCCTATAAGGTACTGCAAAATATCACTAAGAAAAAGATAAATCATCCAATTAAGCAATGGGCAAAGGAGATGGGCAGACACTTTCGAAATAGGAGATCCAGGCACACGCGGACACGCTCCCAATCATTAGCTATTAAAGAAATTCAAATCAGAACTACAATGAGATACCATCTCACCCCAACAAGGTTGGCCATGATCCAAAAACCCAAAACAAAAAATGCTGGAGAGGCTGTGGAGAAATTGGAACTCTCCTACACTGTTGGTGGGATTGCAAAATGGTTTGGAAAGCATTCTGGCACTTCCTAAAATAGCTGCATATAGATATATCATTTGACCAAGTAATTCCCCTGCTCAGAATGTATCCTACAGAATCAAGGCCATTCACACCAACTGATATGTGCACATGAATGTTTATCACAGCACAGTCCACAATAGCAAAAAGATGGACTCAACCCAGATGCCCAACAACAGAGGAATGGATAGGTAAACTGTGGTATATACATTCAATGGAACACTATGCAATGATAAAGAACAACAATGATTTTAGGAAGCATCTCATAACCTGGTTTCAACTGGAGGGTATTATGTTGACTGAAAGTAGTCAGCAACAAAGGGACAAATATTATATGAGACCCCTACTATAAGAACTTAAAAACAGACTCATGCATAGAAGAAAAGGCTCTTTGAAGGCTGCAAGGGTGGGGATGGAGGGAGTTCGAAGGGGGAGGGTTTAGATTAGATAGTTGATAGAAATTTGTTTGGGTCAAATCTGGGACAGAACACATTAGAAAAAATATCAATGTTAACTGGACTTCAAATTAACATGAATACTCCTCCCATCTTAATCTAATATTACAAGGACAGAGTAGCTTGGGTGGGGAGCCAGGACCATGCTCTCCAGGGAAATTGAGGCCAATTGGCACAACTAGCATTTTGCTAAGAGAGCCCTCTGCACCCCACATTGGTGAGTGGCTTCTGGGTTCTTAAAAGCTTCCAAGCTGCCTTCTGAGGGTACAACAAATCACCCCAACTTAGCAGGAACAGATGATCACCAAGGACCAAAACGACATGGGGTAAAGAGAACCCAAAAGACAGAGAGACTCACATGAGTAGGTGACTACATCGACTTGTGACCAGAAGAACTGGATGGTGCCCAGCCATCACCAGTGATAGCCATGATAGAGCTCACAAAGTTGAGTCTCATTGGCAATGCAAGATTAAAATGGGATGCACCCTGAGATCTCTACTAAAAGACTGCAGTTGATGGTCCAGGGGCCTCGGAGTTCCCCTGAGAGCATGGCCCCTGGCCCTGATGCTGCCCCTGTCCATAAATCATAATGGAGGTCAACTCTTGAACAGGAATGGATTGGACTTGCCAACACAGAGTAACCATATCATGTGTGCACTTTATGGTTCTATGCATCTATAGGATGTTGTCCTGCTGAACTCTTACTGGAAGAAGGAGAGTGGGTGGAGAGGGGGAATAGGAGATTGTTGGGAGGATAAGACATGTATGGAGCAGAAAGGAATAGTGTGCTGTCACTGGGAAGGGAGAGCAGTGAGAGCTTCATATAGGTGGGCATGCAAATGTATATGGGAATGCACATTTTCATTGTATCATAATGAAAAAAAAGAAAATACCATGGCTTGGGTCAGGCGCATTTTAGTCTTCAAGGTGACATCCTTACTTTTGAATGTGTATAGTATATATACAACATACAACTAAAACTCGCTATATATAAAAAGTATAAGGTAATTATTTATTTTTGTTATTCAATGCATCTGGGGTAGGGCCCAGATCTATATATATGATATAAATGCTCCAAATGATACTTATGAGCAAATGCAATAAATGCCATATTACACCATGTAAGTAGAGATGCCCTATCAAATATGAAGATGTAATGGAAAATTATCTTAATCAAGAGAGTGTGGTATTGGCACAGAGGTAGACAAATTAATCAGTGGAACAAAAATAGAGCACCCAGAAACTGATCTACACATCTATGAAACTTTGGCTATATGAAAGAGATGTTGTTGTCAAAGAGCTAACAAGCAGAAACTAATCAATAAGTGGAGCTGAAACAACTGTATACAGTGAAACATAAAATAAGATTTCTCAGTGTTATGGATTATGATCCCCCCCAAAAATGTGTTGATGTCCTAAACCCTGTTTTTGTAAACATGACCCTTTTCGGAATAAGGATTTTGTTTTGTTATGTTAATAATATCCTACCAGAGTAATATGGGTTGTAAACCTTATCACTTCTGAGTTACAAGAAAGCAAAATAGACTCCTAAAAGTACACAAGAGGAAGACAGAAACCAAGGAACACTGAGGAACTCCAAGTAACTCCTAGGACCACCAAAAATGAGGGACCTCCTCCTGGAATCACACTCTGGATTTGGACTTCTAACCTCTTGAACTGTTAGAAGGTAAATTTCTGTTCTTTAAAGCCATCCACCTGAGTTAATTTTTGTTACAGAAGCACTAGATAACTAAGACAGTACCTTATTTTATGTTAAAACGAACAAACAAAATCAGGTGAATTAATGACATAAAAGTTTGGAAAATGCAAAATTTTAAGACATTTGGAAGAAAATACTAGAGAACATCTTTCTGAACTTGGGATAAGGAAGAATCTTCTAAAAGACACCAAAAACACCAACAATCAAGGAAAAGACTGATAAATTCTACTATGTTAACTTGGCTTGGCTAATATAACATGAAGAAAGAGGAAAGACAATTGACAAGCTGGGAGAAAAGTATTTTCAAAACACATAATCTGAAAGGAATAGTATCTAGATTATACAAAAGAGAACAAATTAATAATCAGGAAAAGACTACCCAATAGAAGAAAATGGGCAAATGACTCCAACAGATATTTCACAGAAGATAAAGCATGCATAGCCAAGACACTTTTTAAAAAGTGATCAACTAAAGAATCAGAGAAATGCAAATTATGTGCACACCATTACACTGGCAAAAATTGAGACATTAGACAACACAGAGTATTGCAGAGGACATATCAATAGGAATCCTTATATTGCTGGTAAGGGAGTCTTCTGGGAAACAATTTAATGTTGATTTATGAAGTTGAACATTTAGATGTCCCACAATCCCGTAATTTTTATTTCTACGTATTTATTCTAAAGAAAGTCTTGTGCAGTACATCCAGAGATGTATAGCAAAATGTTCATAGCAGCATTGTTTATTTAGGGAGGAAAAAAGCAAAGAAATCCTGGAAGCCACTGAAACATCCATTAACAAATGTCACACATGACGTTTTCTACAATGAAAGTGAAGGATCTTCCACCATGTGAAACAAGATGAATGTATATCAGAAACATAATATTGAACGAATAAAACATGTATCAGAGGACTATACATAGTTTAATAACATTTTTATAACACACCACCAAAACTAAACCATATATGGTTTAGGCATACATAACTATGTGACAATTGTTTTTCTAAAGGCCAAAAAATAATTTAGGGAGAGGGAGTACAAGTGGGATGAAACAGGACAGGAGGACATAAGGTTCACATGAATTATTATTTTATTATTTATAAATCAACTTTAAAATAAAAAGTCAAATTAATAAAAATAGATTCTGTATGTTAAAATCTTTAAAAAGCAATTTTGAAAACAAATGGTATAGTATCATCACATTTTGGCTTTGAAAAACCACCTATATGACATAATGTGTGTGTGTGCGTGTGCGTGTGTGCATGCAAGCACATGCCTGCTTTATTATTAATCAGTATAGAAAACTCTGCCAGAAGGATACATATCAAGCAATTAATAGTTACTTCTGTGGAATGAGATTTTTGTTGACCCAATAGAGAGGAATGGGGGGATTTGCATTTTTATACATCTGCACTGTTCCAATTTTTTAACAGATGTGTGTTACCATTGTTATTTAAACCAAAAAAAGAAACTACTAAAATCTTGGTAGGGAAGGATAAAGATTTGAGGCAGGACATATCATAAATAATTGTAGCATGATCTAGCCCATAGACACACACACAACACAGCATAAAACACAAACTCATAGGAAGACAAATAAGTGCACTCTAAAGCTAGTTTTCCCTGAAAGTAATTAATATTTTGGAAGTATCAAGTGACTCAAGAAAATAAAAGACCATTTTTGTAACATCTTCTACATCACTACAAAAAACTGGTTCTCATTTAAAGTAGTACATTAACATATTCAAAACTGCACTTGATAATCTGTACATGTAATGAAAGTACTAAAATTCCTCATATGAGAAACATAACTGAAAATACTTTCTTAATAAAATATCTGGGAAATCCAGTTCACCTTTCTCAACAAAACTCACAGATTTTCCCTGTAAATCACTTATTCCTGCACATTATCTTCTATGTTGAAATAGAACCAATGTTCTTCATTTTACAAACAAAACCAAGGAAACGCAGTAAAGAAAAGTACTTAGAAAAATAAAAGTTTGCAAATGTACAATGTAATTCTAACCAAAATCAAATCACAGTAAGGCAATGCTATTAACTGCAAAGAAGTTAGTTCAGATAGTAAACTCATTCTAAACTTTTTATTGTTCTTCTCCCTTTAAATATCATTTTTATCCTTTCAAGTATGACATAGGGTTGAAATAGGCACTCTTGCCTCAAGATTCTTAGCATATTTCAGACGCTAAGATGTGTCAGTAAATGTGGTGTTCTTTTTTGGCAAAGCATCATTCTGATTCAACTATTGCTTCATGCACTTTAAAAGACAGTTTGTCTCAAAAATTTGTTGAGAGAAAGTTTTACTGTAAATCTTTTTGGCTTTTCTTCTTGAGACATTATTTTGAAGCACACTTAACACAAGCAATACACAATTTAAGGGCTGTACAATCAATCTTACACTAAGATTACAAGGTCAATATAACCTACAAAGTTATTTTCTTTGACGTGTCATTGAAAGTCATGTAGATGCATTTTCCCGCCAGAATTAATATTTAAAGGAGAAGGTGAGTGGTTTTATAGAAAGGGGATATAATAGATAATAGCCAGCCAGCCAAGTGCTGTCGAGTCAGGTCCGACTCATGGCAAATGCACATTATTTAAGAGGCCTGTCCGATATTTATAAAAACAGCATTTATTGATAACAAAGAAATCCTCAGTGAATTCCAAAGGATAGAAGAAACACACTATGTTCTACAACTATATGATTGAAAACTAAATAGCACCTTCTTAAATCACACTTGGGTTAAAAAGCAAATTATAAAGGAAATAGATATTTGGAACTGAATAATAATAAAAGCACTATATTATAAAATTGATTTGACATAATTAAAACACTACTTGGAAATTTATAGCTCCAAATAAATATAACAGGGACAAGGGAAAAAATACATACAATTCCAGAAGCTGAAAAGAGTACAGAGTAAACACCAAAAAGAAAGAAGCACATTTTTAAAAATAAAGGCAGAAAGCATAGCAGAAAACAAAACACTCAAAGGATTGATTATCCAGAATATACAAGAATCTTCTCAAAATCAAAATAAAAAGGCTATCAATACCAAAGGAAAATATCAAATACATGAACAGGTAGTTTATATAAAACAGAAAAGTTAAAAACCATAGCCAATGATATTAAATTTATTGCTTATGATAGAAAATAAAATGAAAATATCTTTTACCAGTCAGACTTGCAGGATTTAAGAAACTAAATGCTAAGTTTAGTTGCAATATGTGAAAATAAAAACCCTCATGCTTTGCTAGTGGGAGTATAGATTGTTGCAGCCATATTGAAGAACAATCTTTCAATACTGAGTCAGTTTTAATATACTCACATCCTAGACCTAAAAATTTTGCTCTTGTGTATACAACACTAAGATATTTGAATTCAGATGCTTATCATCTGAGTTCATGTATGAGGGTGTTTACTGAAGTGCTGTTTATGGCACCAGGGAATTGGAAGCAAAATCTGTTCAACATAACAGAATGAAGATGCAGATCATGGAGTAGTGTGCAGCAGCAATTAGAAGAAAAGATTTAGATGTGTACATAACAATGTGAATAGATCTTTAAAACTAAAAAAATACAGTATAATTTATAGCAATAAAATTTGCATAAATTAAAAATCTAAAGACATACAGATATACTCAAAGCCAATGTACCATGGCTGTCTATGGTGGGGGTTGGTGGATAATAACAGTGTGTTATTGGATTAAAAGGGAGTAGCTAGATGATAAGAGAAAGAAAGAGACATACACAAAAAAGTAATACAATGTTGTCCTTATAAGAACAAAGAAGGATAATACATGAACTGAGGAATATGAAAAATAATCATTCCAAAAAAATCCAGGAAAACTGTATCTCATCTAAAAATATTACACAGCAGGCAGATTCATTCAACAGAGCAGACACTTGTTGATCTTAATATAGTCTCAACACTGTATCAATTAAATTTGGGAATGAAACTAGGAGAGGTTTACCTAAATGGAGAAACCTACACTACTCATAGGAAGACGTAACATTGTGAAAATGTCTATTTTACACAAATCAATCTACTTATATAATGCAATCCCGATACAAGTTCTGGTGTCATTTTTTAATGAGATGGAGAAAATCACTGATTTTGTTTGGAAAGGAAAGAAACTCTGGATAAGTAAAGCACTATTAAAGAAGAAGAACATACTGGGAGGCCTCTAATTATCTGGCTTTAGAATCTATTACACTGCCACAGTAGTCAAAACAGCCTGATACTGGTACAAAAATAGAAAGATAGATCAATGCAACAGAATTGAGACTCCAGAAATGACACCATCTGCCTATGAACAGTTGATGTTCAACCAAGGCCCTAAGATATTAAACTGGGGTAAAAACAATATCTTCAAAAAATGGTGCTGGCAAAATTGGATATCCATTAGCAATAAATTGAAACAAGATCCATATCTTACACCTTATACAAAAACCAACTCAAACTGTATAAATACCTAAATATCAAATCTAAAATGATAAAGCTCACCCAAGAAGAAGTAGGAACAACAATGGAATTTTTAATACACAACATAGACAGACTTCAAAATCTGTCAAACAAACCACAATCAACAGAAGAGAAAATGGATAAATGGGAACTATTAAGAATCAAACAATTTTGCTCATCCAAAGACTTTATTCATAGAATTAAAAGGCCACCTACAGAATGGAAAAAATATTTGCTAACTATTTGTCAGACCGACGCCTGATCTTCATAAACTATAAGGTACTACGAAATATCAATAAGAAAAAGATAAGTCATCCAATTAAGCAATGGGCAAAGGAGATGGCCAGATACTTCTTTAAAGGGAGATCCAGACAGCCAAAAAACACATGTGGACATGCTCACGATCATTATTATTAAAGAAATTCAAATCAAAACTACAATGATATACCATCTCACCCCAACAAGGTTGGCCGTGATCCAAAAAATGCAAAACAAAATGCTGGAGAGGCTGTGGAGAAATTGGAATTCCCCTACACTGTTGGTGGGGTTGCAAAATGGTGCAACTGCTTTGGAAGGCAATCTGGTGCTCCCTTAAAAAAATGGATATAGACATACCATTTTACCCAGTAGTTCCATTGCACGGAATATATTCTACAGAATCAAGGCCAGCAACAGAGGAATGGATAGGTAAACTATGGTAGATATACTCAGTGGAACACTATGCGATGATAAAGAACAACAATGATTTCAGGAAGCATCTCATAGCCTGGTTTCAACTGGAGGACATTATGTTGAGTGAAAGTAGTCATTGACAAAAGGACAAATATTGTATGAGACCGTTAAACGATAAGAACTCAAAAACAGACTTACACATACAAGAAAAGACTCTTTGATGGCTGCAAGGGAGGGGAGGGAGGAAGGTCGAGGAGGGAGGGTTTAGATTAGATAGTTGATAGAAATTTGGTTGGATGAAATCGATGATAGCACACATTAGAAACAAGAACAATATTAAGCGGTCTTCAACATAACTTGAGTACTCCTCCCATCGTAAACCAATAATGCAAGACAAAGTAGCTGGGGCGGGGGCAGGGGACCATGTTTTAGCCAAAATCGAGGTCAATTAGCACAACTAGCGTTTTGCTAAGAGGGCTGTCTGCACCCCACATTGGTGAGTGGCATCTGAGGTCTTAAAAGCTGCCAAGCTGCCATCTGAGGGTACAACAAATGGTCCCAACTCAGCAGGAACAGATGATCACCGAGGACCCAAATGGCATCATGGAAAGAGAACCTAGAGGACAGAGAGACCCACATGAGTGGGCGTCTATGACTTGTGACTGGAATAACTGGATGGTGCCCGGCCACCACCAGTATTAGCCACAATGGAGCTCACAAAGTTGAGTCTCACTGGCAACACAAGAATAGAAAGGCATGTACCCTGAGATCTCCACTAAAATACTGCAATTGATGGTCTAGGGGCTTCAGGGTTCCCCTGGGAGCATGGCCCCTGGCCCTGATGCTGCCTCTGCCCATAACTCATAATGAAGTTCCACTCTTCGGACAGGAATGGATTTGACTTGGTGACGCAGAGTGACCATATCTTCGGTGCGCTTTATGGTTCTACGCATCTACAGGATATCATCTATCGGATATCATCCTGCTGACCTCTTACTGGAGCAAGGGGAATGAGCGGAGAAGAGGGGAATGGAGACTGTTGGGAGGATGCGACATGTTTGGAGCAGAGAGGAAGAGTGTGCTGTCACCGGGCAGGGAGAGCAGCAGACGCTGCATGTAGGTGGGTGTGCAAACTTACATGGGAATTTACATTTTCGTTTAGTCACAATAAAAAAAAATTCAGTTGTGCAATAGGATTTTTCTATCTTGGTGAAAGTACACATGGCAGAACACATATCTATTTAACAATCTGAGTCGGATCCAACTCGACGGCACTTGGCTTGACAGGTACACTTCAATTGTGTCACGTTGTGTCACCATTTCTTGGTGTCTCTAGTCATATTGTTTCACTATCACTGACTTAAATTTACTACAATGGCTGCTAACCAACAGGTCAGCTGTTCAAATTCACCAGATACTTCTTGGAATGAGGACTCAAATGCATATTTGAGGGGACAGAATTAATGCAAAACGAAACTAAAGAAACACCAAAGTCACACTGAATAATGGGTAAAACAATTCAAATGCCTACTCCCTTTTCATAAGAGAAAATGGAGGCCAGAAGATAATAGATCACTTTAAAGTGTTGAAAGGAAAACAAAGCCAAACCACATTATATCTGTCAAAAATATTATTCAAGGTGGCAGGGCCAAGATGGTAGATAAACACACAACTCCTCATTTCCCTCTGAGAACTAATGGTCTGGAATGATAACTGAATGAAGCAGTGGGGACATCTGGGGAGACCTAGTATATGACATAGGGTTGTCAGATTTGATGAGGTACCAGTAACAGACCAAACTACCTCTTTCAAGGATGAGCCAGCAGCCGCTGAATACTGATCCTGCTGACTCACTGTTTTGGAGGACTGCAAGTACTGATGCCTTCTTTGTTATCTGGGTGGTGGGGACTGGGCATGAGCCAGCAAAAACACTGAACTGCAGGGCTTAAGTAAATAACATGTAGTGCAGCAGAAAGACTGTGTATGGGATAGCCACATACTGAGAGCCTGGCTACTGACTAAGGGCAACATTACCCCTCCACCATTGCTTTTTTGAGCTGTGCCATACATTCTGCTGTTTCACAGCAGGATGGGCAGCTCCACTGGGATGCCATCTTGGTTAGCTGGTAGGTAGAATAACCCAGCCTGGGGCCTTAGCTGGGGCTGATTCTGAAGTGAAGCAGCAGCCCTGGTCTGGCAAGTACTTCTACAGCAGAAATGCTGTGACTGAGACAATTAGTGTCTAGATTTATAGGTGGGGCCTGGTAGACGATGGCAGGAAGGTCCTAACCCCTCCCTACTTTGAACCACATCATAGCATCTGGTGATGGCCTATGAGGTACTTGCATGTCAGTCACAAGACAGGGCTTGCCACACCTGAAGGGCTAACTGTTTTCAGCAGCCATTGGAGAAGTCCTCGATCAGCAGTAAAGTACCTTTTTAAAATAAGACCACCTGGAGAAATGACTGCTGAGAGGCCCAGTGGCATCTCTTCAACCCTTCACTGATCCAAATCAAAGGGTCAGCTGATGGCCCCCCAGTGGCTCCATAAGTAGGGCACTGTCTTTACCAGGCAGGAGGCAGAGCCTGCCAACCTGGAGAGTGCACCTAGGGCCAGTCACTCAAGTACACAGAGATGGCTGGAACCCAATTCCTCACTTAGAACTACGCCTCAGCTCAGCTCTTGTAGAGGTAACAACAGAGAAATCAAACAGCTTCTAGATGGTGCACAGACAAAAGGCAAGTGCTAACCATTTAAAAAAACAGCACACCATGGCCCTCCAAAACTCTCAAAATAAAGATCAAAAATCCTCCCACATGAAGAAATCTTTCTGAAACTATCAGAGGTCAAGTGAAAAAGGATTACATAGGGAGCCTTCTGAGAGATTAAACAAAATGCAGTAGAAGAAAATGAAAAGTTAAGTCAGCTATTTGAATTGGTGGAACATCAATGATCTGAAACCCATCAACTCAAAAACGAAATTACAGAATGGACAATTCAATCAAAAACCAAAAGAGCAGAAATGAGGAGACAGAAGCCAGACTTAGTGACCTTGAGGATAGAGCAACTGACACCAGCATTTATGAGAAGCAATCCCAGAAAAGAATTAACAAAAATGAAGAATTAAGAAACATGTTCAATTCCATTAAGAGGAATAACCTATGAATAATTGGAGTTCCTGAATAGGGAGGAATAGAACAAAATACAGAGAGCATTGCTGTAGAGATGCTTACAGAAAACTTCCCTGAAATTATGAAAGAGAACATAGATCTCCAAGACACATATTGAATGCCACAAAAACTAAACCCCAACAGAAAGACACCAAGACATGTTTTAATCAAGTTTAATAAAACAAAACATAAACAGACAACATCAACAACACAAAAATAAGGACATCAAAATGATAGTACTAAATCCATACATATCAACAATCACACTGAATGTAAACAGACTGAATGTTCCGATAAACAGACAGCAAGTGACATCATGGTTCAAAAGACACTATTGGTCTATATGTTGCTTACAAGAAAAATACCTAAGAATCAAGGTATGAACAAACTGAAAATCAAAGGATGGGAGGATATGTACCAAGCCAATGACATACAAAGAGCAGAAGTGGCACTACTATTCTCAGATAGACTTTAAGATCTACCATCATGGACAAGGAATGTCACTAGTTATTGCTGAAAGTTTCAATACATAAGCCGGACACAGCAAAATTAAATATTTATGCACCAAATACCAGAGAATGGAAATATATGAAACAAACACTGACAATGTTGAAAAAATGAGACAGATCATTCAAGAACAATAGTTGGAGATGTCAACATTCCATTTCAATTAATGGAAAGATCATCCAGAAAAAATCTCAGTAAAGATACAGAAGATCTTGTTGCCACAAATAACCAACTAGACATGAACATACAGAGAATATATTACCCATCAACAGATAAGTACAAGTTCTTCTCCAACGCACATGGAATATTTTCCAGAATAGACCATGTGTTAGAACATAAAGCAAGTTTCAACAAAACTCAAACCACTGAATTATTGCAAAGCATCCTCTAGGACCATAAAGCCGTAAGAATTGAAATCAATAGCAGAAAAAACATAGGTAGAAATTTGAACTCCTGGAAACTGAACAAAACCGTGCTCAAATATCCATGGGTTATACAAGAAATCAATGATGAAATAAAAAAATTTATGGAATCAAATATGAATGAAAACACATCCTACCAGAACCCATAGGATACAGCAAAGCAGTGCTGAGAGATCAGTTTATCTCTCTAAATGTACACACCTGAAAGAAAGAAAGGGCCCAAATCAAAGAATTAACACTACACCGAAAACAAGTTGAAAGAGAGCAGCAGAGGAACCTCTAGGGATTAGAAGAAAACACATAATAAAAAATAGAGCAGAACTAAATGCTTTAGAGAATGGTAGAAAAATTGAAAAAACTGACAAAACTAAAAGTTGGTTCTTTGAAAGGATCAACAAAATTGATAAACCACTGGCTAAACTAACAAAAGAAAAACAGGAGAGGAAACAAATAACACAAATAAGAAATGAGATGGGAGATGTCACAACAGACCCAACTGAAATCAAAAGTATAGTAACAGAATACTATGAAAGACTGTACTCTAACAGAATTGAACACCTACAGAAAGCTAACAAATTTCTAGATTAATATCACCTAACAAGATTATCAAAAAAGAATTAGAATAACTTTGTAATCATATCACAAAGGAGACTGAAAAAGTCATCAAAAAGCTATCAACCAAAGAGTCTGGCCCAGATGGCTTCAGAAGAGAATTCCACCAAACTTTTAGAGAAGACTTAACTCCAATACTACTGAGATTGTTTCACAGCATAGAAAGGGATTAAATACTCCCAAATTCATTCTATGAAGCCAGAATAACCCTGTTACCAAAGCCAAGGAAAGATCCCGCGAAAAAAGAAAATTACAGGCAAATATCACTCATGAATCTAGATGCAAAAGTCTTTTTTTTTATTATGACTGAGTGAAAATGTACATTCCCATATAAATTTGCATACTGGCCTATATGCAGCTTCCACTGCTCTCCCTGCCCGGTGACAGCACACTCTTCCTCTCTGCTCCATATATGTTTCAACCTCCCAACAGTCTCCTCTCCCCTCCTCTCCTCTCACTTGCCTTCCTCCAGTCAGAGGTCAGCAGGATGATATCCTATAGATGCATAGAACCATAAAGTGCACCCAATATATAGTCACTCTGCGTCGTCAAGTCCAATCCCTTGCTGTTCGAAGAGTGGACCTTCATTATGATCCATGGGCAAGAGCAGCATCAGGGCCAGGGTCCATGCCCCCAGGGGAGCCCCAAAGCCGCTGGACCATCAACTGCAGACTTTTAGTGAAGATCTTGGTATGCACCCCTTTTTATTCTTGTGTTGCCAGTGAGACTCAACTTTGTGAGGTCCATCGTGGCTATCACTGGTGGTGGCTGGGCACCATCCGGTTCTTCTGGTCCCCAGTCGATGTAGGCACCCACTCCTGTGGGTCTCTCTGTCTTCTGGGTTGTCATTTTTGTCGTTGGTGAGCATCTGCTCCTGCTGAGTTGGGACAATTTTCTGTCCCCTCGGATGGCAGCTTGGCAGCTTTTATGACCCCAGATGCCACTCACCAATGTGCAGAGAGCACTCTCAGCAATATGCTAGTTGTGCCAATTGACCTCAATTTTGGCTAAGAGCATGTTCCCCCGCCCCCCGCCCCAGCTACTCTGTCCTTGCATTATTGGGTTAAGATGGAAGGAGTACTCAAGTTATGTTGAAGACCGCTCAATATTGTTCTTGTTTCTAATGTGTGCTGTCACCAATTTCACCCAACCAAATTTCTACCAACTATCTAATCTAAACCCTCCCTTCCTCCACTCCCTTGCAGCCGTCGAAGAGCCTTTTCTTCTATGCATCAGTCTGTTTTTGAGTTCTTATCATAGGGATCTCATACAATATTTGTCCTTTTGTCACTGACTACTTTCACTCAGCATAATGTCTTCCAGTTCAAACCAGATTATGAGATGTTTCATGGAATCATCATTGTTTTTATCACTGCATAGTGCTCCACTGAGTATATATACCATAGTTCATCTATCCATTCCTCTGTTGTTGGGGATCTGGGTTGATTCTATCTTTTTGCTGTTGTGGACTGGACTGTGCTGCGATAAACATTCTTGTGCATGTATCTGTTGGTGTGAATGGTCTTGATTCTATAGGATATATTCCAAGTAGTGGAATTACTGGGTCAAATGGTATATCTATTTCCATCTTTTTAAGGAAGTGCCAGATTGCTTTCCAAAGAGGCTGGACCATTTTGCAACCCCACCAACAGTGTAGGAGAGTTCCACTTTCTCCACAGCCTCTCCAGCATTTGTTGATTTGTGTATTTTTGGATCATGGCCAACCTTGTTGTGCTGAGAAGGTATCTCATTGTAGTTTTTATTTGAATTTCTTTAATAACTAAAGATCGTGAACATGTCCACATGTATTTTATGGCTGCCTGGTTCTCCTCTTTAGAGAAATGTCTGTCCATCTCCTTTGCCCATCACTTAATTGCATGATTTATTTTCTTCTTATTGATACTTTGTGGTATCTTATAGATTATGAAGATCAGGCATCGGTCTGACATGGAGTTGCCAAATATTTTTTCCTATTCTGTCGGTGGCATTTTAATTCTATGAATAAAGTCTTTGGATGAGCAAAATTTTTGATTCTTAATAGTTCCATTTATCTATTTTCTCTTTTGTTGACTGTGGTTTGTTTGATAGATTTTGAAGTCTGTCTATGTTGTGTATTAAAACTTCCATTGTTGTTCCTACTTTTTCTTGGATGAGACTTATCGTTTTAGATTTGATATTCAGGTCTTTTATCCAATTTGAGTTGCTTTGTGTGTAAGGTGTGAGATATGGGTTGTGTTTCAATTTTTTGTGGATGGATATCCAATTTTGTCAGCACCATTTGTTGAAGATATTGTTTTTACCCCAGTTCAATGTTTTAGGGCCTTTGTCGATAATCAACTGTTCATAGGCAGATAGTGTCATTTCTGGAGTCTTGATTCTGTTCCATTGATCAGTCTATCTGTTCTTGTACCACTACCAGGCTGTTTTGACCACAGCGGCAGCGTAATAGTTTCTGAAGTTGGGTAATGAAAGGCTTCCCAGTGTGTTCTTCTTCTTTAGTATTACTTTACTTATCCAGGATTTCTTCCCTTTCCAAACAAAATTGGTGATTTCTTTCTCCACCTCATTAAAAAATGACACCGGAACTTGTATTGGGATTGCATTATATAAGTAGATTGTTTTGGGTAAAATAGACATTTTCAGAATGTTAAGTCTTCCTATCCATGAGCAGGGTAGGTTTCTCCATTTATCTAAGTCTGTCTTAGTTTCTTGTAGTAAAGGGATGTAGTTCTCTTTGTAAATGTCTGTTATTTCTCTGGTTAGATTAATTCCAAAGTACTTTGTCTTCTTGGGGGCTATAGTAAATGGTATTGATTTGGTGATTTCTTCATTAACAATCTCATTGTTAGTATAAAGGAATTCTACTGATTTTCTTATGTTTATCTTGTATCCTGAGACGTTGCTGAACTCTTCTATCAGTTTGAGTAGTTTACTTACAGAGTCTTTGGGATTCTCTGCATATACAATCATATCATCAGCAAACAGGGAGACTTGGCTTCTTTGCCGATGCAGATGCCCTTTATTTCTTGATCTTGTCTAATTGCTCTGGCTAGAACTTCTAGTACTGTGTTGAATACGAGAGGTAAGAGTGGGCATCCTTGTCTAGTTCCTGTTCTCAAGGGAAACTCCTTCAGTCTCTCTCCATTCAGGATGACGTAGGCAGTTGACTGTATAAATGGCTCTTATTGCAGTGAGGAATTTTCCATCTATGCCTATTTTGCTAAGAGATTTTAGCATGAATCGGTGTTGGACTTTATAAAATGCCTTTTCTGAATCAACGGACAAAATCAGGTGATTCTCGTCTTTTGTTATCTTTATGCGGTTAATCACATTAATTTGTTTTTCTGATGTTGAACCTGTCTTGCATCCCTGGTATGAATCCAACTTGATCATGATGGATAATTTTTTGAATATGTTGTTGTATTCTGTTGGCCAGAATTTTGTTAAAGATTTTTGCATCTAGATTCATGAGTGATATCAGTCTGTAGTTCTCCTTTTTGTTGGGTCTTTACCTGGCTTTGGTATCAGAGTTATGCTGTCTTCATAGAATGAGTTTGGGAGTACTCGATCCCTTTCTATACTGTGAAATAGTCTCAGTAGTACTGGAGATAACTTCTCTAAAAGCTTGGTAGAATTCAGCGGTGAAGCCATCTTGGGCTGCGCTTTTTTTTGGTTCGAAGTTTTTTGACAAAGTTTTCAATCTCTTCCTTTGCGATGAGTTTATTAAGTTGTTCTGTTTCACGTTGTGATAATTTAGGTAGGTGATATGAATCTAGGAATTTGTCGATTTCTTCCAGGTTTTCAAATTTGTTAGGGTACCGAATTTCATAGTATTCTGTTATGATATTTTGGATTTCTGTTGGATCTGTTTTGACCACTCCCCTCTTATTTCTAATTTGAGTTGTTTCCTTTCCTGTTTTTCTTTAGTAAGTTTAGCCAGTGGTTTGTCAATTTCATTGATCTTTTCAGAAAAACAGCTTTTGGTATTTTCAATTTTTTCAAGTGTTTTTCTACTCTCTAATTCATTTAGTTCTCTGATCTTCATGAGGTGTTGTTCTCTGTCTACTTGTTCAAGCTGTAGGGTTAGTTACTTGTTTTGGTTTCTTTTTTCCTTCCGGATGTGTGCATTTATGGAGATAAACAGACCTATGAACACTTCTTTGGCTGTATCCCATAGGTTCTGGTAGGAAGTGCTTTCATTCTCATTGGAATTCATGAATTTCTTTATTTCATGCTTCATTCCTTCTATAACCCATGGTTTTCTGAGCAAGATGTTGTTCAGTTTCTAAGAGTTCCGCTTTCTATCTATGTTTTTTGTGCTATTGATTTTGACTTTTATGGCTTTATGATCTGAGAAGATGCTTTGCAGTAACTCAGTGGTATGGATTTTGTTGAAAATTGCATTATGTCCCAACATGTGGTCAATTCTGGAGAATGTTCCATGTGCAATGGAGAAAAAGGTGTAGTTGTTTGCTGATAGGTAGGACGTTCTATATATATCGATGAGATTTAGTTGGTTAATTGTGGCAATGACGTCTTCTGTATCTTTACTGAGCTTTTTTCTAGATGATCTGTCCAGTATTGAGAGTGGAATGTTGAAGTCTTCCACTATTTTTGTGGAGTGACTGAACTCTTTTTTGAGGGTAGTTAGTGTTTCTTCAGCATATTTAGGTTCTCTGATATTAGGTGCATAAATATTTAATATAGTTAAATCTTGCTTGTGTACTGAAAATTTCAGCAATATTGTCCATCTTTGTCCACGATGGTGGATTTTACATTCAAATTGATTTTGGCTGAGATTAGAATTGCCACCCCTAGGGTCACCATGAGTCGGATCCGACTCGACGGCACTTGGATGCCTCTTCTTTGTTCATTGTTAGCTTGGTATATATTCTTTTGTCCTTTAATTTTCAGTTTGTTTCTATCTTTAAGTCTCAAGTGAATTTCTTGTAGACAACATATGGATAGGTCATGTCGTTTGATCCAAGATGTCACTCAATGTCTCTTTACTGGAACATTCAGTCCATTTACCTTCAGTTTAATTATCAATAGGTATGAGTTCACTGCAGCCATTGTGATATGTTTGTTTTTGTGTTGATGTTTTCTCTGTTGTTCTTATTAGTCTGTTCTGGGACATTCTTTTTTGTGAGTTGATTTTTCAGCTTTTTCAGAGCTGGTTTTGTAGTTGTTGAAACTATTGTGTTAATATCTTGATATGGTAGTTGCATCTTTGTTGTGCTTTATGGCTGCCCCTAAGGTCCCCCTTAATAAACTATATATAAACCCAATTTTAATTACTACCAGTCTTGTTGACTTCCTCTCCATCTGGAAGGACTATAATGAATGTAGTACATCCGTCTTTTTAATCTCATGACACTATAGTTTTCATGATAATCACTTGATTGTTTCAGTATTAAAGCTGTGATGGAGTTTGGAGCCTTCCCTAACTGAACAGGATTCTGGATAACGTATCATTCTAAAATACAAAGTTAGTGGTTTTGTTCTACGCCAAAGCCAAGAACTTCTTTCAGTATTTCTTGTAGCTTTGGTTTGGTTGTGACAAAGTCACTAGCTTCTGTTTATCTGGGAATGTCTTAATTTCATTTTCATATTTGAAAGATAGTTTTGCAGGATATATAATTCTTGGTTGAATTTTCTTCTCCTTCAAGGCTTTGAATGTGTCATGCCATTGTCTCCATGCCAGCATGGTTTCTACTTAGAAATCTGACGAAAGCCTACAGGGTTTCGCTCTGAATGTTAGCTTTGCTTTGAGTCTTACTGCCTTTAAAGAGTTGCTGCTTATGTTTCATTTTGTTTAGCTTGATCATAATATGTCTTGGAATCTTTCTTTTGTGATCTATATTGGGTGGCATATGATGTGCATCTGGGATATCTATATTCTCTTCCTTCATGATTTCTGGGAAGTTTTCTGTCATCAGCTTATCAACAAAACTCTCTGTGTTCTCAGGTTTCTCATCCTGTTCAGGGACTCCAATTAATTGAAGGTTGTTCCTCTTAATAGAGTCCCACATGCTTATTAATGCTTCTTCATTTTTCTTGTTACCTTTTTCTGATTTGTCCTCATAGACACTGGCATCAGTAGCTCTGTCTTCCAAGTCAGAAATTCTTTTTTCTATTTGTTCTATTCTTTTTCTTGGTTTTGCATGGAAGCTTTATGTCTTTGACTGTGTTCTTGATCTGTTTGATTTCAGAGTACTGGTGTTCCATCAGATTGAACAGCTTGCTTAATTTTTCCTTTTGCTCTGTTGCATTTTGTATAAGATCTAGAAGGGCTCTGTATATAATCCTTTTTTACTCATCATCCGATGATTTCAGAGAAGTTTCTTCATGCAGAAAACTCCTTGGTTGTTTTGTTTGGGAGCTTTCTGAAGCAATAGGTGATTTCTTGTTTTTCACAAGTGTCTGTTGCTTTTTGGGTTTCATGTAAGTAGAGGCTGGGAGAGATACTGTGATGATGGGCTGCAGATGTTTCTCTAGGCTGTCTTAAAATGTAAAACAAAAGGATCTGACCACTTCCCAAGTCAGTCACGTTTTCAGGTGTAGAGTTCCCTCTTCCCAACTGGCAAAGTAAGCACCTCTGTATCCAACCCCAGATGACATAAACTAGTTCAAAATACAGCAAAGCTACTGCCCTTTTGGCCTCTGCTGACAGGGCACAGCCTTAGATGACACCATGTAAACTACTGATTTTCTGGTAGAAAAGCACTCTCCTGTGGGCAGGATCTGGCTCCCAAGCTAAGAATTATGTCCAGCTGCGGCCACCATATCTAAGACGATGTCCTCCACATGATCAGCAGATAGAGGGGCTAAAGGTGCCAAGATGTATTGAGTCCTCAGCCTCTGTTGCCGGGCCCCCACTGTAGGTGACACTGTATAAACTACTGCTTTTCTGTTGGAGAAGCGCTGTCCTGTTTGCAGGCATTGGCTCCCAGGCTACGAATTAGGTCCCGCTATAATCTCTATCCAACATGGGGTCCTGCACATGGGTGCCATGGTTCTGTACAAACCACATTGTGGCAGAGATAAAAAGACAGGCCCAAACTGGCTAGGTGTACAGAGTCCTAAGCCTGGCTCTCAAAATATGGAAATCTAACCTGCCTATCCCACCAGCAGTGCATCTGAGACTAGCTGCTAGGCAAGACCCAGCTCTGCCTGCTGGCCAAGACAGAGAAAAAAAGTCACAATGGTGTGTTACCGTCAGTCTGTGAGAGCCAGGGCTAGCCAGGAACAAGAGTCAGCGAAAGCGAGGTGGCTTTTTGTTCAGTGGCATGAAGTCCAAATTAACAGTCCTGCGAGGTGTCCTGGGTCTCACTAGGTGACCAGAAGGCTCCATTTGATTATCAATTCAGGTCTTGGTTTACAGAAGGATATAAGGAGATGTGTTCTTAGTCTGCCATCTTGACTCCATCCCCTAGATGCAAAAATCTTTAACAAAATTCTAGCAAATAGAATTCAACAACATAACAAAAAAGTATTTCATTATGACCATATTGGATTCATACCAGGGACACAAGGCTGATTTAACATCAGGAAAACCATTAATGTCATCAACCAGAGAAATAGCACAAAGGGTGAGAATCATCTCATTTTGTCAACTGATGCAGAAAAGTCATTTGACAAACTCCAACACACATTCATGTGAAAAACTCTCAGCAAAAGTGTAATAAAGGGGGAATTCTTCAGTGCAATAAAAGACATCTATCCAAAGCCAACAACCTACATCATTCTGAATGTAAGAGACTGAAAGAATTCCCTTTGAGAATGGGAAATAGATGAGGATGCCCACTCTCAGCACTTTCATTCAACATTGTACTAGAAGTTCTATCCAAAGCAATTAGATAAGACAAAGAAATAAAGGGTATCTGCACTGGCAAAGAAGAGGTAAAAATCTCCCTATTTGCACATGATATGATTGTTTATGCAGAGAATCCTAAAGAATCCATGAGTAAACTACAGGACCTAATAAAGGAGTTCAGCAGAGTATCAGGATATAAGATAAACATAAGCAAATCAGCAGGATTCCTTTATACCAGCAAAGAGATCATTAAAGAAGAAATCACCAAATAAATACCATTTACTATAGCCCCCAAGAAGATAAAGTACCTAGGAATAAATCTAAATAGAGAAATAAGAGACCTATACAGAGTGAACAACAAGAACTTACTGCAAGAAACTAAAAAAGATTTACAAAAAAGGAGAAACTTACCCTGCTTATGGATAGGAAGACTTAACATTGTGAAAATGTGTATTTTACCCAAAGCAATCTACATATACAATGCAATTTCTAATACAATTTCTAGTGTCATTTTTTAATTAGATGGAGAAAGAAATCGCCAACTATGTTTGGAAAGGGAAGAAACCCCAATAAGCAGAGCATACTGAAGAAAAGGAACACAGTGGGAGGTCTCACAGTACCCGACCTTAGAACCTATTACACTGCCACATTAGTCAAAACAGTGTAGTTCTGGTACAAAAGAAGACATATAGACCAGTGGAACAGAGTAGACACCTCAGGGATTCCATCTCCCTCCTATGAACAATTGATATTCGACAAATGCCCTAAAATTGTAAACTGTGGTAAAAACAGTCTCTTTAACAAATGGTGCTGGGAAAACTGGATATCCATCTGCAAATACCTGAAACAGGACCAATATCTCACACCTTACACAAAAACTAACTTAAAATGGATCAAAAACCTAAATACCAAACCTAAAATGAAAAAGATCATGCAAAAAAAGTTAGGGTCAACAATGGAAGTTTTGATACACAACTTAGACAGCCTTCAAAATCTGACAAACACCATCAACAGAATAGACAATAGATAAATAGGAACTACTAAGAATGAAACAACTTTGGTCATCCAAAGACTTTTATCAACAGAGTTAAAAGAACACCTACAGGATGGGAAAAAGTATTTGGCAACTGCATGTCAGACTGACTTCTGATCTTCATAATCTTCAAGGTACTGCAAAATATCAACAAGAAAAAGGTAAATAGCACAATTAAGCAATGAGCAAAGGAGATGGGCAGACACTTCACCAAAGAGAACATGAAGGCAGACAAAAGACACATGAGGAAATGCTCACATGCATTAACTATCAGAGAAATTCGAATCAAAACTACAATGAGATAACATCTCACCCCAACAAGGGTGGCCATAATCCAAAAAACACAAAACAACAAATGATGGAGAGGCCGTGAAGAAATTGGAATTCTCCTACATTGCTGGTGGGATTGCAAAATGGTAGAACTGCTTTGGAAAGCAATCTGGTGCTTCCTTAAAAAGCTGGAAGTAGGAGGTGGATTCAAGATGGTGGACTGACACATGGCTCCTTAACTCCCTCTGAAAACTAATGCCCGAACTAATAATTAAGTGGAGACTTCTGGACACCCAGTGAGCCGTCGGACACAGCATAGGGCTGTCAATTTGGACCACATGCCACCGAACAGGAAACTTTGTCTCTGTCACTGATGCCTGCCTTTGTTGAATGCCGGGTCTTGCTGACAGAAGGTAACTTTTAACATTTTTTCCTGTCTTAGCCAGCAGGTGGGGCTTGGGCTTGATTGGCATCAAAGCTCAGTCACTGCTGACAGGACCAGCAGGGGGAATAGGCACAGTTTGAGAGCCTGGCTCTGGTCTCTGTGCACCTGGGCTTCCCCACCCTCTCTTTTGGAACACCTACCATAGAAACAGCTATTCCACAATGGGCAGGAGGGTTTGTGTGGGGCTCCATCTTGTTCGACTGGTAGGCAGAGTTACCCAAACTGAAGCCTCAACAAGGGCTAATTCCCAGGCCTTTTTTTTTTCTCTGTTTTAGCATGCAGGCAGGGCTCAGGCTTAACTGGCAGCAAAGCTCAGCTGCACTGCTGATGGGACCAGCAGGTGGAATAGCAACAGTTTGAGAGCCTGGCTCTGGACTCTCTGCACCTTGGCTCTTTCAGCCTCTCTTTCTGAACCTATACCATTGAATCAGCTACTCCACAGTGGGTGAGAGAGCTTGTGCGGGATGCCATCTTGTGCGACTGGGAGGCGGAATTACCAAAACGGAGGCATCAACAGGGACTAGTTCTCAGTCTGGGAAGAAGTGCCAGCCCAATGAGTGCTTTTCCAACAGAAAAGCTGTGTTTTGCACAGACTGATCTTACAGGTGGGGCCCAGAAGCAGATAATAGCAGGGCAGTAGCCTTTTTCTACTTTGAACTAGTTTACAGCATCTGGGGATGGATATGGAGGTGCTTACTTTGCCAGCTGGGAAGAGGGGCTTGAACACCTGACAGCCTGACTGATTTTGGAAGCTATCAGTAGTCTTTACTTTCTAATATAAGACTACCTAGAGAAATAACTACAGTATATCCTGATGGCATCTCTTCCAGCCTTTACTGACCCTCATCATAGGGTCAGCTGACAGCACCCCAGTGACTCCATAAGTAGGGCTGTGTCTTTACCAATCAGGAGGTGGAGCCTGCTACCCCAGAGATTCCACTGGGCCCCATCACTGGAGTACATAGAGGTGACTGCTGGTCACCTTCCTTATCAGACTGTGCTTTAGATCTTGTTGAGGCAACAATGGAGAAACTAAACAACCTCCAGATGCCCAAAAAGCGACAAATATTGGACAGAAACTTAAAGAAAAATTCACCTATGGCTCCATAAATTCCCCCAAAAGAAAGAACTAAAGAGCGTCCCACATGAGGAAGATTCTCTGAAACTATCAGAGGTTGAGTACAAAAGGGTTATATAGAGAGCCTCCCTAGATGTTATACAAAATGGAGAACAAAATGAAAAATTAGCCAAGTTGTTCGAACTGATGGAACATCAGTATTCTGAAATCCAACAAATCAATAACAAAATCAAAGAAATTGAAAATTCAGTTCAAAATGAAGAAAACAGAACTGAACAAATTGAAAATAGACATTCTGACATGGAAGACATTCTGCCTCCAGCATCTATGAGGATAAGTCAGAGCAAAGAAACATGAAAAATGAAGAAGCATTAAGAAGCATGTAGGATTCTATGAAGAGGAACAATCTACAATTAATTGGAGTTCCTGAACAGGGAGGCACACCTGAAAACACAGAGTATCGTTGTTGAGCTGCTGACAGAAAACTTCCCTGAAATTATGAAAGAAGAGAATATAGATATTCAAGATGTGTATAGAATGCCACTAAATATATATCCCAAAAGAAAGACTCCAAGACATAATCAAGCTTAACAAAATGAAACAGCAGCAGAAACTTTTAAAGGCAGAGAGACTCAAAGCAAAGATAACATTCAGAGGGAAATTGTAGGCTTTTGTCTGATTTCTCAGCAGAAATGATGCAGGCATGGAGGCAGTGGGATGACGCATTCAACGGCTTGAAGGACAAGTACTTCCAACCAAGAATTATACATCCTGCAAAAGTATCTCTCAAATACGAAAATGAAATTAAGTCTTTCACAAATAAACAGAAACTCAGAGACTTTTTAAAAAACAAACCAAAGCTACAAGAAATACTGATAGAAGCTCTTGGCTTGATATTTTAAAAGACAATACAGGACACATCATCCAGAAACCTACCTAGTTAGGAAAGGCACAAAACTCAATTAAAGCTATAATATTAAAAGAAGTGATTCAGTGATTATATCATGAAAACTATGATAATATCACAATAAAAATAGGGATGTACTACAGTTGATACAGTCCCTCCAGATGGAGAGGAAGTTCATAAGACATGCATAAGTTAAAATTGGGTTTAAGCATAGATTATTAACAGGGATCACAGGGGTAGCCACAAAGCACAATAAAGACACAGTATATCAAATCAAAATATATAATACAGGAGTCTCAACAAACACAAAACCAATGCTGAAAAGGGTGAAAAATCAACCCATAATGACCCAAAACAGAATAGTAAGAGCAACAGAGAAAACATCAACAGAAAAATAAACACATCACAATGACAGCACTAAACACATAAATTGATAATTACATTGAATGTAAGTGGTCTGAACACACCTCTAAAAAGACAATGAATGACATCTTGGATCAAAAGGCACGACCTGTCTATATGTTGCTTATAAGAAACTCACCTTAGACTTAAAGATAGGAACAAACTGAAAATTAAAGGATGGAAGAACATATACAAAGCTAATAATACACAAAGAAGAGCAGGTGTGGCAATACTAATCTCAGATAAAATAGATTTTCATGTAAAATCCAGCATGGTGGACAACGATGGACACTATTGTTGAAAGGTTCAATGCACAAGCAGAACTTAATGATATTAAATATTTATGCACCCAATAGTAGAGCATCTAAATACATCAAAGAAACACTCAAAAATGAGATAGATCACTCCACAATAATAGTGGGAGACCTCAGCACTCCACTTTCAGTATTGCACAGATCTTCTAGAAAAAGCTCAGTAAAGACACAGAAGATTTATTGCCACAATTAAGCAACTAGACCTCATTGACATATACAGAACTTTCCATTAGCAGAAAACTACACCTTCTTCTCTAGTGCACATGGAGCATTCTCCAGAATAGACCATGTGTTAGGACATAAAGCAAATCTCAACAAAATTCATACCATTGAATTACTGAAAACCATCTTCTCAGACTGTAGGGCCATAAAAGTCGAAATCAATAGCAGAAAAAACACAGATAGAAAGTGGCACTCTTGGAAACTTAACAACATCGTGCTTGAAAAACCGTGGGTTATAGAAGAAATCAAGGATGAAATAAAGAAATTTATGGATTCCAATGACAATGAAAGCACTTCCCACCAGAACCTATGGGGTTCATCCAAATCAGTGCTCAGAGGTCAGTTTATCTCTATAAATGCACACATCTGGAAAGAAGAAAGAACCCAAACCTAAAAGCTAACCCTACAGCTTGAAAAAGTAGAAAGAGAACAACAGAGGAACCCGCGTGCACCAGAAGAAAACAGATCATAAAGATTAGAGCAGAACTAAATGAGTTAGAGAACAGAAGAAGAATTGAGAAAACTGAAAAGACCAAAAACTGTTTTTTTGGAAAGATCAACCAAATTGATTAACCATTGGCTAAGCTGGAAAGCAAACAAATAAGAAATGAGAGGGGAAATGTCACAATAGATTTAACAGAAATAAAAAATATCATAACAGAATACTACAAAAGACTTGACTCTAACAAATTTGAAAACCTAGAGGAAATGGACAAATTCCTAGATTCATATCACCTACCAAAATTATCACAAGGTAAAGCAGAACAACTTAATAAACCCGTCACAGAGGAAGACATTGAAAAAGTTATCAAAAAACTACCAACCAAAAAAAAGCCCTGGCCCAGACGCTTCACCACAAAATTCTACCAAGCTATTAGAGAAGAGTTAACTCCAACACTACTGAGACTATTTCACAGCATAGAAAGGGAACAAATACTCCCAAATTAATTCTATGAAGCCAGCATAACCCTGGTACAAAAAACAGGGAAAGATCCAACAAAAAAGAACTACAGACCAGTATCACTCATGAAGTGAGATACAAAAATCTTCAACAAAATACTACCCAATAGAAGTCACAATATATCGAAAAAATATTTCATCATGACCAAGTTGGATTCATACCAGGGTTGCAAGACTAGTTCAACATCAGAAAAACTATTAACATGATCAACCACATAAATAACGCAAAAGACAAGAATCACCTCATTTTGTCAATTGATACAGAAAAGGCATTTGATAAAGTCCAACACCCATTCATGCTAAAAATTCTCAGCAAAATAGGAATAGATGGCAAATTCCTCAGTGCAATAAGGGCCATTTATACAAAGCCAACTGCCTACATCAACCTGAATGGAGAGAAACTGAAACAATTACCCTTGAGAACAGGAACTAGACAAGGATGCCCACTCTCACCTCTCTTATTCAAAATTGTAGTAGAAGTTCTAACCAGAGCAATTAGATAAGACCAAGAAATAAAAGGCATCTGCATCATCAAAGAAGAAGTAAAAATGTCCTTACTTGTAGATGATATGATTGTATACTCAGAGAATCCTAAAGAATCCCACTGACAGAACAGTTCAGCAAAGTCTCATATGTAAATCAGAAGGATTCCTTTATACCAACAATGAGATTATTAAGGAAGAAATCACCAAATCAATATCATTTACTATAGCCCCTAAGAAGATAAAATACCTAGCAAGAAATCTAACTAGAGAAATAAGAGACCTTTACAAAGAGAACTACAAGATCTTACTACAAGAAACTAAGAGAGACTTACATAAACAGAGAAACCTACCCTGCTCATGCATAGGAAGACTTCTTCAAAGAGGATATCTAAGCAGCCAAAACACATGTGGAAATGCTCATAATCATTAGCTATTAAAGAAATTCAAGTCAAAACTACAATGAGATATCATCTCACCCCAGCAACGTTGGCCATGATCCAAAGAACATAAAACAACAAATGCTGGAGAGGCTATGGAGAAACTGGAACTTTCCTACTGGAACTTTCCTACATTGTTGGTGGGACTGAGAAATGGTACAACCTCTTTGGAAGGCAACTTGGCTCTTCCTTAAAAAGATGGAAATAGATGTGCCATTTGACCCAGTAATTCCACTGCTTAGAATATATCCTACAGAAACAAGGGCATTCCCACCAACAGATACATGCACATGAATATTTACTGCAGCACAGTCCACAATAGCAGAAAGTTGGAATCAATCCAGATGCCCAACAACAGATGAATGGATAAAGAAACTATGGTAGATGTACTCAGTGAAATACTGTGCAATGATAATGAACAATGGTGATTTTAGGAAGCATTTAATAACCTGATTTCAACTGGCAGACATTATGTTGACTGAAAGTAGTAAGCGGCAAAAGGACAAATATTATATGAGACCCCTACTATAAGAACTTAAAGCAGACTCACGTACAGAAGAAAAGACTCTGATGGCTGCAAGGGTGGGGAAGGAGAGAGGGAAAGGGTAGGTTATGTAGTAGATAGTTGACAGACATTTGATTAAGTGAAATCAGTGACAACACACATTAGAAAGAAGATCAACTTAACTAGACTTGAACATAACATGATTACTCCTCCAATCTTAACCGAATTTTGCTAGGACAGAGTAGAAGGGGCAGGGTTCTGGGGACCATGCTCTCAGGGGGCAGTGAGGCCCAGTTGGCATAACTAGCGTATTGCTAAGAGAGTCTTCTGCACCCCATATTGTTGAGTGGCATCTGGGGTCTTAAAAGGTAGCAAGATGCCATCTGAGGCACACCAAATGGTCCTAACTGAGCAGGAACTGACAGTCACCAAGGACCAAAACAACATGGGGGAAAGAGAAACCAGAAAACAGAGAGACCCATGTGGGTGTCTGCATCGATCTGTGACCGGAGGAACCAGATGGTGCCCGGCTACCACCAGTGGTAGCCGTGATGGAGCTCACAAAGTTGAGTCTCATTGGCAACACAAGAATAGAAAGGGTTGCACCCTTCAAACTCCACTAAAAGACCACAATTGATGGTCCAGTGGCCTCAGGGTTTTCCTGAGAGCATGGCCCCTATTCCTGATGATGCCCTTGTCTATAAATCATTACTGAGATCAGCTCTTTGGACAGGGATGGATTGGACTTGATGACACAGAGTGACCACATTGTGTGTGCACCTTATGGTTCTATGCATCCATAGGATGTAGTCCTGCTGGCCTTTACTGGAGGTGAAGGAGAGGGTGAAGAGGAGGGGACAGGAGATTGTCACGAGGATATGACATGTATAGAATGGGTAGGAGGAGTGTGCTGTCACCAGGCAGGGAGAGCAGTGGGAGTTGCACATAGCTGGACATGCAAATTTATACTGGATTGTACCCTTTCACTCAATCACAATAAATAAAAAAAAGCTGGAAATAAATATAATATTTGACTCAGTAATTCCACTACTCAGAATTTATCATACAGAAACAAAGGCTGTCCACATGAACAGACACATACACAAGATTGTTTATTGCAGCACAGTCCACAATATCTAAAAGATGGAATCAACCTAGATGCCCATCAACAGATAAATGGATAAACAAACTATGGTATATATACTCAGTGGAACACTATGCAATGATCAAAAACAATGATGGTTTCAGGTAACACCTCATAACCTGTTTTCAATCGAAAGACATTATGCTGAGTGAAATCAGTCCGCGGCAAAAGGAAAAATATTTTGTGAAACCCCTGCTATAAGGATGACAAAACAGACTTATGTACAGAAGAAAAGATTATTTGATGGCCACAATGGTGGCGAGGAAGGGAGAGGGTTGGTCATAGATTAGAGAGTTGATAGAAATTTGGTTGGGTCAAAGCAGTGACAGCACATAGTGTAAAGTAGATCCACTTAACTGGACTTCACCATAAACTGAAACCTCTTCTAATCTTAACCCAATATTGTAAGGATAGAGTAGCAGGGGCGGGGTCTGGGAACCATGTTCTCAGGAGACATAGAGGTCAATTGGCATAATTAGCCTATTGCTGACAGAGCCTTTTGCACCCCATAATCATGAGGTGCGTCTGGGGTCTTAAAAGATAGCAAGCTACCATCTGAGGTACACCAAATTGTCCCAATTCATCCAGAACACATGATCACTGAGAACAACAAAGACCCAAAGAAAAAAAGAAACAGGAGACAGAAGACCCTATGTGAATGGGAGACTGGATCAACATGTGACCTGAAGAACCCAAAGGTGCCCAGCCACCACCAAAGACAGCCATGATGGGGCACACTATGTTGAGTCCCTGTGGCAATATAAGAAAAAGAGTGGTGCAGCTCAAGAACTCCCCTGAAAGACCACAGATGATGGTCTGACAGCCAGAAGGGTCCTCTGGTAACATGACCTGCTGCTGCCCCTATCTAGAAAACATAACTGACATCAACTGTTCAAACAAAAATGGACTGGATTTGGGAACACAATGTGACCATATGGTGTGTGCACTTTATGGTTCTATGCATTTACAGAATGCTGTCCCACTGGTCTCTTTCTAGATGGGAGAAAAGAGGGTGGAGAGCAGGCGACAGGAGATTGTTGGGAGGATACAACAAGTATGGTACAAAAAGGAGGAATGTGTTATCATCTGGTAAGGGGAGCAGAAGGAGCAGCAGGTAAGTGGGCATGTAAAATTAATTTGTGTTGTATACTTTCACTTAATCATAATTTTAAAAAAAAGATAAAACAGAAAATGTGAATAACCTTTACCTACTTTTATATTGAAATAATTGTGATAATCTTTCTTAGTAAGAAACTCCAGGCATATATGTTGAACCAAAACAAAACAAACTCACTGCCTTCAAGTTCATTCAACCTTATAATGACCTGTAGGGCAGAGTATAACTGCCCCATAGAGTTTCCAAGGCTATAAATCTTTGTGGAAGGAGACCACCATGTCTTTCTTCTACAATTGCAGCTGATGAAATCAAACTACCAACCTTTAGATTAGCAGTCTAATGCTTTCAGTACTGTGCAACAGGGCTCCTCGTGGAAAAAAATATATGAATTTTAAAGAAACTCTTTCAGAAAAGACAGAAGAAATACTTCCTTACTAATTTCATCAGGTCCCCAAAACTGATATCAAACCTAAAAAAATATATTGCAAGAAATGACAATTACAGACCAATATCCCTAATGAACACAGATGCAAAAGTACTTAATAAACTTATCAAATTGTATCTAGCATTATATATAAATGATGAAATCTCATGACTAATTTATGCTAATAATGTAGCGTTATAACATCAAAACAAAAAATCCTCAGTATCATGCACCGTGTTAAATGACAGTAAAAAATTTATATGATCATTTCAGTAGAGGCAGAAAAAGCTTTTGAACATACTCAATACTCGTGAATGATAAAAACTCTCAGCAAACAAAGAAAAGAATATTTCCTCAATCTGAGAGAGGGCATTTCCAAAAAACCTACAGATAACATAATAATTAATAGTGAAATACAGAATATTTCCAGCATAAGAACTGAAACCATAAAAGTACACACAACCTTATCACTTCTAGTCAACATTGTAACTGAAGTCTACCCAGTTAAGGAAATAAAAATAAATAAAAGTCATACAGATTGAAAGATGAAGAATTAAAATATCTCTAATTACAGATGACATGAGTATTTATGTAGAAAATCCTAAGAAAGCTACAGAACAACTAACAAAATCAAGAGATGATTTTTACAGTCTTGTAGAACACAATGGTAATTAAAAATATCAACTAAATTTTTATTTATAATCAGAAAACTTTCAGATTAAAATTTTTTCCCGCTGACCTCTGGCTGGAGAAAGGAGAGTGGGTGGAGAGGAGGGGAAAGGAGACTGTTGGGAGGATGAGACATGTATGGAGCAGAAAGGAATAGTGTGCTGTCACTGGGCAGAGAGAGCAGTAGAAGTTGCATATAGGTGGGTATGTAAATTTCTACGGGCATGTACATTTTCACTCAGTCATAATAAAAAAAAATTAAAAAAATAGCAGAGCAATCAAAAAAATTTAAAAAAATCATTTTATATAACTTTAAAATGCATAAAGTACTTGGTAATAAATTTAATAAAAGATGAGCTGTGCTGCTGAACTGAAACCTACATTTTGCTGAGAGAAATTACAGAAGGCCTAACTAAATTGAAAGTTATACCATGTTTCATGGACTAACTAAGTTCAAAGTTACATCATGTTTCATGGAGAAAACATTAATAAAATACATATCTGATACAGGACTGGTGATTGATTATAACTCAGTAATAAAATACAAACAACTTTGCAGAATCAACTCCAACTCATAGCAACCCTGTAAGACAGAATAGAACTTTTCCTTAGGGTTTCCAAGGTTGTAACACTTACAGAAGCAAATTGCTACATCTTTCTCCCACAGAGTGGCTAGTGGGATACCTTCAACCGTGACCTTTCCATTAGCAGCCAAGTGCTTAACTACTGTACCATGACTTCTCCTAATGAAATAGAAACAGCCTGGAGACAGGGCTAAGGTGATAGAGTAGTCAGATGCTTCCTGTGATACTTCTAACAACAAAAGATCTCAAAAAACAAATTGATTATATTTGACATCCTAGGAGGCCAGAGCACCAAATGGAAAGTTGAAAAATTGGACTGAGGGACAGTGAAGAGAGAGTAGGCCTAGAAGTACACAGGACTGACCAGACCTAACCCAGCAGGAATTGCAACCCCATAGGTGGATCAGTGGCAGCAAGTGTGGTACGGGAAGTAGCATCTTAAAGGACAGAAGAGATCAAGTAGTGGAGAACCCACTCACACCTCTAGAATTAGTGGAAAATGGCATTCAATCATCAAAAGCTAGCTAAGTTACATGTAACCTACCACATGGAGATCTAAAACTTTCCTTCAAGACAAACATCTCTCCTTTTTACCAGTACTTCCCCCTCTCTTTTCTGCATGGCACCCTGGCTAGCTCTAGTGGCTGATGCATAAACTTGGCAGGAAGTAGGGCCCCTTGTGTATGCCGTGAACCATTTTCCTGGCCTTAGAGAGGGAATAATTTAACAAACGTGGGAAAAAAATATCTGCTGGCTCCCTAATCCAGGAACTCAGGGCAGAACGAGTTCCTTTGCTTGGATGCAGACGTAAGAGGTCCATGGACATTGAATGCCTCTCACTTCTGCATACAACAGCGAGTACCCATAGTCCATATGCAAAACCTATCCACCTACGTGCTTTAAGGAACACATGCTTTCCTTTCATACTCTCAGAGATGGCTCTCTGACCCTGGCCTTTCTCAGTGCTTGAAGCCAGACCTGTGCCTACGTAAATAACCACTGTCCATCAAGGACAGTAGAGGAGAGACTTCACCACACACTGAATGACAGACTATCTGGACACCTGAGCTGAATACATAGAAGAAAACAAATGGACTCCTGGGCTAACATGCCCAGCAGCAATTCTAAGAACCACCAGTTAACAGGATGGTAGAGCTTCAAAGGCACCAATCATCAAACTAGCTCACATCACCAGCCTATTTGTGCATTTCAAAACAAATCAAAACAGGAGCCTAGAACACAGTAATCAAACATAAAATAAATACAATGGCTTGCTGAGACAATAGTCAATATGAAATTGCATAAAGAAGTATAAAAAGATGGTTTCAGAAACCTCGAAAACAAAGAATCAAGAAAATTCCTAGATGATGAGAACTTCCTGGGATCATTGGAGGCAGAGTAAAAAAGATTGATACTCAGAACTCTTCAAGAGATTAGGAAATAAATCAAGCAAAACACAGTAGAGCATAATCACAAATTGAAAAGGCTACAAGAACACACAGAGACAACTGGAAATTCAGATTAATAATAATATTAGAGAATTAGACAACTCAACAGAAAGTTAAAGGAGCAGAACCAAGGCAATGGAAGTCAGAATTAGTGAGATTTTAGATAAATCACTTGACATAAACATATTTGAGGAAAATCAGATAAAAGTATAAAATAATGCAGAGACACTAAGAATTACATGGAACTCTATCAAAAGAAATAATCTATGATTGGAGCACAAGGGCAGAGAGAATAACAGAAAATACCCAAGAATTGTCCAAGATTTGTTGGCAAAAATTTCCCTGATATCAAAAAATATGAGAAGATACTTATCCAAGATGCTCATTGAAATCCACACAAAGTAGATCTCAAAACAAAGACATCAAAATATATTATAATCAAACGTTCCAAAACTAAACATGAATTTTAAAAGCATCTAGGGATAAACAAAAGTTAATCTACAAAGAAGAGTCAAAAGACTAAGCTCGTACTACTCAGCAGAAACAATGCAAGTAAGACAGCAACGGATGACATATACAAAGCCTTGAAGGAAAAAAACTGCCAACCAAGAATTATATATCCAGCAAAACTGTCTCTCAAATATGATAATGAAATTAGGACATTTCCAAATAAATACTTAGGGATTTTTAAAAACAAAATGAAATTACAAGAAATACAAAAGGAAGTCCTTTAGTTAGAAAATCAGTAATGTCAGATAACACTCCAAGACTCAACATCAGGACAGACCAACCAGATGTAAACCCAAATAGGGAAATCACAAAAATAAAGCAAAGCTAAAACATTGAAAATAGGGAAACAGTGATGTCAATATGTAAAAGGTGACAATACTATAATTAAAAAAGAGGAACTAAAAAATGTATTCATAGATCTTTCACATGAAGAGGAAAACAAGACAGTATAAGGAAATTAAGGAGTGCTTTAAATTTACAAAAACAGTGTTAAATATTAAGGTAACCACAAAGAATTAATAATCTTACACATCAAAATTAAAAAAAAAAATACACGAAATCTCAGCAAATTACAAAACCAGCAAAAATGAGGAAGATGAAGTGAAAACTCTGAAAGAAAAATGACTCAGCACAAAAGATTAAGTGGAACAAAGAAATGTCAACAATGCTCAAAAAAGGCGTAAAAATGACAGCACTAAATTCCTACTCATCAATAATTATTCTGAATGTATATGAGTTAAATTTACCAAAGAAGAAAGAGACAGTGTCAGAATGGATTAAAATGAAAAAAAAAAATCCATCTATACACTGCCTACAACAGACACACTTTAGATTTAAAGATAAAAACAAACTAAAACTCAAAGGATGTAAAAATATATCAAGCAAAAAACCTTCTAAAAAGAGCAGCAACAGCAATATCAATTTCTGATAGAATAAACTTTAAAGTAAAATCCACCACAATGAATAGGGAAAGACACTACATAGTCATTAAAGCATCAATAAACAAGGACAACATAGCAACATGAAAAATTTATGTACCAATGATAAAGTTCCTAAATATGCAAAATAAACTACAACAGCACTGAAAAGAGAATACAGCTCCACAATAACAGTAGGACACTTCAACACACATCACTGAAGAATAAAACATGCAGAAAAAAAGCTCAATAAAGACATGAAATATATACACGCCCCAATCAACCAACTTGACCTCACAGAGAACATACTACCCAAAAGCAGCCAATTGTACTTTCTTTTCTAATGCAGATGAAACATTCACCAGGATAGACTGTATATTAGGCAATTAAGCAAGCCTTAAGAAAATCCAAAGCATTAAAATATTGCAAACCATCTTTTCAGTTAATAAAGCCATAAAAGTAGAAATCAGTAACAGAAAAGAGCAAAGAAAAAATCAAACTCATGGAATCTGAATAACATCTTGATATAAAGCTATTGAGTTACAGAAGAAATCAAGAACAGAATAAAAAATTCACAGAATCAAATGAGAATGACAACACATCCTACCAGAAATTTTGAACTACAGCAAAAACAATGCTTAGGGGTCAATTCATCTCAATAAATGCACACATTGGAAAAGAAGAAAGAGTCCAAATCAAAGCACTAACCCTATAACTTGAACAGGTAGCAGCAAAAGAACCCCTTAGGCACTAGGAAAAAACAAATAGTAAAAATTATGCAGGAACTAAATAAATTAGAGAACAGAGAAATGATTGAAAGTGTTAACGAGACCGAAAGCTTGATGCTTGAAAAGATCAATCAAATTGATAAAACTTTAGCCAAATTTACCCAAAAGGAAAAAAAGAACAGGAGAGAAAGCAGGAGAGATGGGTTACATCACAAACAAAACAACTGAAATAAAAAATTGTAATAGAACACTATGAAAAATGGTACTCTAACAAATTAAAAAATCTGGAGGAAATGGACAAATTTCTATTAACACGCCACCTACCTAAACTAACACAAACAGAGGTAGAACAATCAAATAAACCCATAACAAAAGAAGATGTTGAGAAGGTAAGTGAGAAACACAACCCCAAACAGCCCCAGCCCTGATGACTTCACTGGAGAATTTTACCACACATTCAGAGAAGAGTTAACACCACTGTCATTAAAGGTACTTCAGAGCACAGAAAAGGATGGAGCACTATGAAACTCACTCTTTGAAGCCAGTGTAACCCTGATACAAAAAGCAAGTAAAGCCTTTACCCCATGTCATTTTGGTCCTCGGTGAGCATCCGTTCCTGCTGAGTTGGGACCATTTGCTGTGCCCTTGGATGGCAGCTTGCAAGCTTTTAAGACCCCAGACGCCACTCACCAATGTGGGGTGCAGAGAGCCCTCTTAGCAAAATGCTAGTTGTGCCTATTGGCCTCGATTTTTCCTAAAAGCATGGTCGGTCCCGTACCCCCTACCCCAGCTACTCTGTCCTTGCAATATTGGGTTAAGATGGGTGGTGTATTCAAGTTATGCTGAAATCCACTTAATATTGTTCTTGTTTCTAATGTGTATGGAGCAGAGAGGAATAGTGTGCTGACATAGGGCACAGAGAGCAGTGGAAGCTGCATATAGATGGGCATGTAAATTTATATGGGAATGTACATTTTCACTCAGTCATAATAAAAAAACCACAAGTAAAGCCATCACAAAAAAGGAAAATTACAGACCATTATCTCTCATGAAGTTAGATGCAAAAATCCTCAACTCAATTCTAACCAGTAGACTTCAGCAACATGTCAAAGAAATAACTCATGATGACCAACCAAGATTCATACCATGGATGGAGGGATGGATCAACATTAGGATAGCAATTAATGTAGTCAACCACATAAATAAAAGATAAGAAACACTTGATTTTATCAATTGATGAAGAAAACACATTTGATAAAGTCCAACACCCATTCACATTAAAAACTCTGTGCAAAATAGTCATAGAAATTCCTCAGCATAATGAACATCTAACAAACTACAAAATATTACAAGCAATGCAAAAAATAAATAAATAAATAAAAGAACAGAAAATAGATAAATGGAAACTCCTAAAAATCAAACACTTATGCTCATCTAAAGGCTTCATCAACAGAGTGAAAAAGATCACCTACAGATGGGAAAAAAAATTTGCCAACCAAGAATCTGTTTGGAATCTAACCTCCATAATCTACAGAGTACTTCAAAACCTCAACAGGAAAAAAACAGATAACCCAATGAAAAAACGGACAGAGAATATGAATAGGCACTTCACCAAAGAAGACATCCAAGCAGCTAACAGATACATGCAGAAATGTTCACAATCATTAGTCATTAGAAAACTCCAAATCAAAACTACAATGAGATACCATTGTACCACAAAGAGACTGGTATTAATCCAAAAAAACAAAACTACAAATGTTGGGGATGCTGTGGAGAGACTGGAACCCTTCTACACTGCTGGTGGGAATGAAAAATAGTACAGCCACTCTGGAAAATGGTTTGGTTATTTCTTAAAAAGCTAGAGAAAGAAACTTCATATGATCTAGCACTCCTACTGCTGGATATATATCCTAGAAAAATAAGGGCTTTCACATGAACAGGTACATGGATACAAATGTGTACTGCAGCACTGTCAACAATAACAAAAATGGAATCAACCTAGTTGCCCCTCAGTGGAAGAATGGATAAACAGACTACGGTATGTTTACACAATAGAATATTATATGCAGTGATAAAGAACAACCATTCCTGGAGTAAGGGGAGTGGGTTGAGAGGAGGAGAAAGGAGACTGTTGGGAGGATGAGACATGTATGGAGCAGAGAGTAATAGTGTGCTGTCACTGGGCAGGGAGAGCAGCGAAAGCTGCATATAGATGGGCATGTAAATTTATATGGGAATGTACATTTTCACTCAGTCATAATAAAATTAAAATAAAAGGAAAAAAAAGAACAACCATGATCTTTGGAAACACCTGACAATATGGAGTCATCTGGAAGATATTCACTGAGTGAAATCAGTCAGTCACAAAAGGACAAATCTGCATGAGATCATTGTTATGAGGCCTCAGGAAGTAGACGGAGCACAAAAGAAAACAATCTTTGTTGGTTATGGGGGGAAGGAGGGAAACGGGTATTCAGAGATCAGATATTGGATAGGAACTTGGTTAAGTGAAAGAAGTGACAGCACACACTAGAAGGGAGATCAACACATCGAGACTTTACCAAGAGCTAAAAGATTTCCTATATACAATGAAGGTCAAAGTAGTAGGGGTGGTGGTCTGGGGACCATGCCTTCAGGAGACATCTAGGTCAAGTGGAACAATTAAGCTTTTTCTTTCTAAGAAAATGATCTGCATCCCAACTCAGTGAGTGGCAACTGGGGGTCTTAAAAGCTAGCAAGCTTAAATCTAAGGAGCATCAATTGGTTCCAATTTAACTGAAACAGAGGAGAATGAAGGATGTCAAATCCAAGAGGAAAATGTGAGCACAGGAGGCAGAAGGGGCCAAATGATCCAGAGTCTACACTAGCATGAGACCAGAAGAACTAGATGGTGCCTAGTACCTCCAATGTATGCCTTGAGAGGCAATACAATGTAGACACCCTGACATAGTGGGAAAAAAATAGGGGTGCAGATCTAGAATTCTGTTAAAAGACCAGACTTGATGGTCCAGTACCCTGGAAGGTCACCCAAGAGCATGGTCCCTGGTCTCACTCCTAACCCAGAGCTGAAAACAGCACTGAAGACAACTCTTTAGATGAAACTTGGACTGGATGGTAAGTCATGAGGCTGTCAGAGAAGCTCCCCTATAATAAAGAGGTGGGAGGTTGGAGAGGAGGAGACAGGAGTAGATTGAATGAATATGGTAAGTACAGAGTAGAAAGGAGGAATCTGCTGTCACAGGCTTGTGATAGCAGAAGGAGCTGGATAGAGGTCTCTGTGTGGAATTTAATATAGCAAATTGACTTTCATTGTAAACTTTCACTTAACCACAATAAAATATTATATATATAAAAAGGGCACATATACAAAGCCAACAGTCAACAATCATAAACTGAAACAGTCTGAAAGCATTCCACTTGAGAATATAAATGTTACAAGCATACCCTCTGTCACCACTTCAATTCAGTATTGTGCTGGAGGTTCAACCAGAGCACTTAGGGTAGAAATGATGGAAAGAGCATCCAAATTGGTATGAAAGAAGTAAAAGTATCTCTTTGTGCAGATGATATGACCTTATACACAGAAACCTTGAATGAATCCAAAACAACTACTAGAATGAACAGAAGATTTCAGCAAAGCATTAGGATACAAAACAAATATAGCAAAATCAGTTGGATTCTTCTACATCAGCAAAAAACATCAAAAAGGAAATCATTGAATCAATACTAGTTACAATGGCTCCCAAGAAGATAAAATAGTTAGGAATAAATCTAACTAAAAATATAAAAGACCTAGACTAAGAAAACCATAAGACATTACTGCAAGAACTCAAGAGACATCTATGTAAGAAGAGAAACATACCTTACTCATAGAAAGGAAGACTCAACATTGTGAAAATCTCTATTCTACCCAAAGCGGTCTATAAATAAATGCAATCTCTATCTAAATCACAATGACATTTTTAATGAGCTGGAGAAATGAATCACCTACTTTGTATAGAAAGGGAAGAAGCCCCAGCTAAGTAAAGCATTACTGAAGAAGGACAAAGTGGGAGGGCATACATTACCTAACTTTAGAACCTATTATACTGCCATGGTAGTCATAATAGCCTGGTACTAGTATAACAACAGATACACAAACCGCTGGAACAGAACTGAGAGTCCACACATAAAATCATCCATCACTTGGCTTTGGCTCTATGAACAGCTGATAATTGACGAAGTTCCAAGGTCCATAAAATATGGAAAAGACAGTCTCTTTAACAAATGATGTTGGCATAACTAGATATCAATATGGAAAAAAAAAGAAACAAGACCCATATCTCACATCATGCAGAAAAACTAAGTCAAAATGGATCAAAGAACTAAATATAAAATCTGAAACAATAAAGATTCTGGAATTAAAAATAGGGACAATGTTGACAGCCTGAATATGCAGCATAAACAGAATACAAAACATTTCTAACAATGAACAAATACCAGAAGAAAAAACAGGTAACTGAAAACTCCTAAAAATCAAACAATTATGCTCATCCAAAAACTTCACTAAGATAGTACACAGAGAACTTACAGATGTAGAAAAATTTTTGGATACCACAAATTTGATCTCCAAAATCTACGCGATACTGCAAAACCTCAACAAAAAGATAAATAACCCAATTAAAAAATGGGCAAAAGATATGAACAGGTATTTCACCAAAGAAAACATTCAGGAGACTAGCAGATATATGAGGAAATGCTCACAATCATTTGTCATTAGAGAAATGCAAAGCAAAACTACAATGAGATACCATCTCACCTGAGCAAGGTTGGCGTTGATCAGAAAAACAAAACAAAACAATGTTTTGGAGAGGCTGGAACACTTATACATTGCTGGTGGAAATATAAAATGGAAACCATTTGGCACTTTCTTAAAAAGCTAGAAACAGAAATACCATATGATTCAGCATCTCACTTCTTGGACTGTATCCTAGAGAAGTAAGAGTTGCCACACAAACAGATACATGCGTATCAGTGTTCATTGTAGCACTGTGTACAATAACAAACAAGATGAAATCAACCTAGATGCCTATCAGTGGATAAATGGATAAACAAACTTCTGTACATTGACACAACAGAACATTATGCAATGACAAAGGACACTGATGAATTTGGCACATATAGAATGTCATGGAAGAATCCGGAGGCATAATACTGAATGATATTAGTCAGCTGCAAAAGGATAAAATATTGTATGAGACCACTATTACATGGATGCAAGAAAAGGTTTAAACACACAAGAAAGCCTACTTTGATGTTTATGTGGGTGGGGAAGGAGAGAGAGAGGTATCCACTAATTAGACAACAGAGAAGAATTATTTTAGTTGAAGGGAGGGGAAACATACAGTAGAGACAAAAAATCAGCAGAAATGAAATACACCAAAAGCTACGAAGTTTTCTATATACAACCAAACGAACTGAGGCACAGAGTGGCAGACATAGGGGCCTGGGGACCTTGGTTTATGGGGACACCTAGCTCAACTGGTATTATAAAGTTTATTAAGAAAACATCTTGCATCCCACTTTCGTAAGTGGTATCTGGTTCTTAAAATGAAGCAAACATTAATCTAAGAAGCATCAGTTGTTCGCCTACCACCTGGAGCAAAGGAGAAGGAAGAGCATCAAAGACATAGTGCAAATACTAGCTCGAGACACAGAAAGGGCCAGGCAAACCAGAGACTACATGAGCATGAAACTGGAAGAAGTAGATGGTGGCAGGCTCCCACCAATGACCCTGACAGAGAATACAACGAAAAGTCCCTGAGGGAGTGTGGGAAATGTGGAGTACATAACTCAAACTCTGTTCAAAAGATGAGACATGATAGTCTGACAAACTGCAGGTGGTGGTGGGGTTCCTCAGAAGACATGCACCCAGATTCTCTGTTAGCCCAGAACTGAAACCATTCTGGAAGCCAACTCCTCAGACACAAACTGTAATGGTATATAAGACATAAAATTATGTTGGTGAAGAGTGTGCTTCTTGGCTTAAGTAGATATAGAGGACTAACTGGTAAGCTGTTGTCCAGAGGCATGATGAGAAGGCTGATGGGGACAGTAACTGGTTTAATGGACAAGGGAAATACGGGGTGGAGGAGAAGAGTGTGTTGTCATAGTCTGGGGAGAATAGCTAGGGTCACATTTCAAAGTGAGTGCAAGATTTTGCATGTGAAACTGATGTGAATTGCAAACTTTCACTTAAAACATAGTGAAAGATATATAAGAGAAAGATACAAGCAAGGGGAAAGGAGACTGTTGGGAGGATGAGACATGTATGGAGCAAACAGGAATAGTGTGCTGTCATCGGGCAGGGAGAGCAGTGGAAGCTGCATATAGGTGGGCATGTAAATTTATATGGAAATGTACATTTTCACTCAGTCATAATAAAAAATGAGCATTTTTTTTGAACAGAGATATGTGAAAGGACAAAAAGTATGTACAAAATTGCTTAATGCAATTAGTCAACGCAGAAATGTAAATGAAAGCTATAATGAGGTATTACTACACATCCACTAAAGTGGCTAAAATTAAAAAATCTGGCAGCACCAAATTTTGGGGAGAATATGGAACATCTAGAATTTTAATACATTTCTTACTGGAGTGTCAAATGGTACAACTGCTTTGGAAAATGTTCTGGAAATTTCTTACACAACAAAACATGAATTTCTCCAGCAATCTCTTTCTTAGGTATTTCCAAAAATAAAAACACAGTCACAAAGAAGATGTTGTAAAAAATATTTAAATAATCTTTATTTGTAATATCCTTAAACTGGAAACAACACAAAGGTCCATCAGTTGAAGAATGGATAAACAATTCATCTTATGTATATTGATGCAATGGAATATCATATAACAACATAAAAATAAAAACTACTGATACACATGACATAATGGATTTATATCAGAAACATTATGTTGAGTAAATAAGGCCTTACAAAAAAACAGCACATAATGAATAATTCCATTTATGTGAATTTCCAGATTAGGCAAAAGTAATCTAAGGTGGAAAAAAATTGCCTCTTTGTAAGGGAGTGAGAAGACACCCTCAGGTGTGGGTAGCATTCTACAACTTTGTAGGGTTTGGGTTAAACAGACATGTGCATTTTTAAAATTCATTTTTGTACATTGTACCTGGAAAAGTGAACTGAAAACTATATTGAAGTTATTTGAATAATATGCATGCTAAAGTGTTTGGAATGAAGTGTACTAATTTCTGCAACATTGAAACGTAATGTAAAAATAAGATTGGTGGATGAATAGAAGGATGCATCGATTAATGGATATATGATAAAGCAAATATAACGTTATTGGTAGAAACTAGGTGTTATGTATGTAGATATTTCCTATACATTTCTTCCAAGTTTTCTGTGTCTCTGAAGATTTACATAACCCAGTGTTGAGGGGAAAAAAATGTAAGTCCTTACATTATCCCATTACCTATATTTATCCCCCCTCCACTGTTACCTTTTTGACATCTTCGATTACTCCCACACTTTTCCCCTGGCTCAACATATATCTCATTCCAGCCACATTAGCCTTCTTGTTATTTTGGAACACATCAGACACGCACCTTTCCTGTATCTTTTTTCATTTTCTGTCTTCCACTTACGACATACTTTTCACAGATGGACGCAAGGTTTAAGGCTTGATCCCTCACTTTCTTAAGTCTTTGCTCAAGTCATCTTTACATTGAAGCCTTCTTTTTAAAATTCAGCTCTTCCTGTCAGCACTCAATCATATTTTCTTGCTTTATTTTTCTCCAGCAGCACTTATCATCATCTGATATGCCATATTTTTTTATTTACTATTTTTTTTAATTTAAAATGACTGAGTGAAAATTTACATTCCTGTATAAATTTCCATGCCCACCTATATGCAGCTTCCACTGCTCTCCTGTTGATTCATACTCAGTGAGGGTGGGGATTTGTGCCTATTTTGCTCACTGCTACATTCCTAGCACATAATGTATTCAGTAAATATTTGTTGAGTGAATTAATCAGATTTGTAAAATAGATTGATAAGTAGTGATGATGAGTCAAAACTAAAATGATGAATTTTAATAGAGTCAATTGTATAATTACAAAGAAATACAGGAAGGGGAAAAGTGACATTAGCTGTGGTGAAATGACTAAGGAATTTTATTTAAATAAGTTAACATATTTGAAACATTTAGAAAAGTGCCTGTACATAATTAGTGTTATAAAACTATTTGCTGTAGTTGTTACTGCTTAGACAAGAGGCACAATCATGTATAAGCAGTGTGATGCAGGATGGCAAAAAAAAAAGAAGAAAGAAGAGGAAATGAAATAAATCTTGCTGTTGTTGCTGGTTGATGTTGAGTCCATTCAGACTGATGGTGGCCCCATGAGCAGAATAGAACTACTCTATAGAATTTTCAAGGTTGTGACATTTTATAAGTCAATCTAAGGCTGATTTAAAAATAATATAGTATTTAGAGTAACAGAAGTGACAAACTCACTCTATGTTATCTATAAAAATTCTAAGTATCAATCAGTTCCTAGCATCTTATTAAAAAGAAGCACGGATACCTTCAACCATATTCACACCAGAGCAAGAGCAACCATAATGATGAAGGGAATCATGAGCGTTTAGATGAGGAAGAAAATATTTCTGTCTTGGAATATCTGAAGAACAGTCATGTGAAAGAATAACTACAAGGACTGCCAATTAAGTTCACAAACTCATACTAGAAAAATTGCTACATACCTCCTTGTTGAATATCACTACAGTCACCTTCAGAGTACTCTCCTTGAGAATCTCTGCACTGACACCAGTGCCTAGTCCACCCTTCAAAGCAATTTTAGAACTCTTTTTCTGGCATGACCATCAGAGCTGTCATCACGTTACCCTTGATGCCCTGAAAGCCATCAAAATGTCTTCCTTTCAATATTTTCTTGATTGTCAGGTAAAGAAAAAAGTCATTGGGGGCCAGATCAGGTGAGTAGGGAAGGTGTTCCAATATAGTTATTGGTTTACTGGCTAAAAACTCCCTCGCAGACAGCTATACAATTAAGTTTGCAAACTTGCCACCTTGCCACCGTGTGCAGTGGCCATTCCAGAAAGAGTCCCTAAATTGCTCTGAAGGGTGGACTAGGTACTGGCATCAGTGCATAGCTTTCAAAGGGAAGTACTCTGAAGGTGACTGTAGTGATATTCAACAATGTGGGGTGTATCACTTAGAACAATAATGTTGGCAGACTTAATAGTCAGACCTCATAAATTAGTTCTAGCAACCCCTGGAAGCACAAATAGAAACAATAGGTAGACACTACAGATTACGTTTTCACTTCAGAGAGGGATTTCCAACAATGAAAACTGTCAAATGTATAATTAATTTCCTAAGTAGACAGTGTCTACAGAACTGCAGGTATGTGAGCATAGGCTGCATCTCCCCTCTAAAGGACAAACCTACCGCCATGGAGTCAATTCAGACTCCTAATGACCTTATAGCACAGAGTAGAGCTTCTCCGTAAGTTTTTCAAGGCTGTAATCTTTAGAGAAGTAGATTGTCATAACTTTATCCCATAGAGCGACTGGCGGTTTTGAACTGCTGACCTTTAATTTAGCATCCTGGCACTTAACCACTGGACCAACATACCTCCTTCTATAGGCTGTGTAAATGCTTAATATAAAGGTGTAAATTTTGGTGTCACAGTGACATGAATTCAAATCCCATATATATAATTTATTAACTCTGTTAACTTAAGAAAGTTAACCACTTCAGCCTCAATTTCTTTACCTGAAATATGTAGCTCACCATCAGATACTATGAAAATGAAATGAAGTGAGGTAAAATAATGAGTTCTAAGCACTAAACATGGTACTTGTCACATAGCGTTTAAGGAAAGGAAAAAAAAAACACAGTACAATTGATGTCCACTCAAGGCAACCCCATTTGTTACAGAGTAAAAGTGCTCCAAAGAGTTTTATTGGCTGTAACAATTTGCAGAAGCAGAACACCAGACCAATGCCACTTGATTTCCACTCAAGGCAACCCCATTTGTTACAGAGTAAAAGTGCTCCAAAGAGTTTTATTGGCTGTAACAATTTGCAGAAGCAGAACACCAGACCAATGCCACTTGATTTCCACTCAAGGCAACCCCATTTGTTACAGAGTAAAAGTGCTCCAAAGAGTTTTATTGGCTGTAACAATTTGCAGAAGCAGAACACCAGACCAATGCCACTGGATGGGTTCAAACCACCAAAATTCAGGCTGACAGAAGAGTACAAACCACTTGCACCATGCAGGAATCTTTGACATATGGTAAACTCAAACCAAATCCATTGCCACTGAGTCAATTCCAACTCATAGTGATCCTATAGCACAGAGTAGAAATGCCCCATAGGTTTTCTAACGAGTAGCTGATGAATTCAAACTGTTGACTTTTTGATTAGTAGCCAAGGTCTTAACCACCTTGACCTCATGGATCCTTGGCACTTAGAGGCCCTCCTTAATAATGGATAAGTGATTCAAACACTAGATTGGGTGGCTGCACTAAAATGCTCTCCAACGCTAAGAATTTATCATTCCATGATATTCATTTCATTTGTAGTATACCAAAAATTGGATGCAGGGTAGACATCTAAACCAATTGAAATCAATTTATATTGTTTATAAGAAAAACAAAATACTAGCTTCAGATTATAGACACATAAACCAGCAGAAGTGGTGAATTCAAGCTGCTAACCTTTTGATTTGCAGACACAGCACTTAACCCACTATGCCACCAGGGTTTCCATTAGGCACATAGGAAGGCTTAAAATAGATTACCACGTAGAGAAAGACAAGGAGAGATTGTACTTTCTCCTGCATGCCAATGCATTAGAGTAATTTTAGATGAAGACCATATCTTGCAGAGAAGACATAGTCTTAGTCACCAGTCATTGGAAGTGTGGTCTGAGGCACAAATCTCTTTAGACTTTAGGTGTTTTATATTAGTTTCTGAAGGCTGACACATTTTAAAAACATATGTATTTCTAAGTCAGTGAACGTATCCTGTATTTTACATGAATTCTTTACTTTTGGGTCCATGTGGAGCAGTAAGAGAGAAAAACAGAGTAAGAGAAATAGTTAGAAAGAGAAAACCTGAAGGACAAAGAAAAATTAAAATTAAGGGTAGAGGTAAGGAGTGCTTAGAGGAACTAAGGTGAAAAATAAATAAAATGTTATATAATTGATATTGTATGCTTATTAAAACACCATTAATCAAAAAAAGAACACTTTAAATTGATTTTTTTATATCTAAGAAGCAATATCTATGAGAAATCTTGAAATTTGTTTCCTTTGTATAATATGTAGTCATGTCAGCTTCCAGTTTACACAAACATGAAAAACATAATAAAGTTTCTTTCATAATTTTTGAAATAGGATAATCCCAAAATAATCTCTTTTCTGAATGGATAAAGAGAAAGATGCAATGATAATTAATGACACACAAAGAACATGAAGCCAGCTTTAGTGGCTCCCAGTTTCTTACTGAAGTTGTAATCAGCATATACCTAATTAAAACAAATGCTTCAAGAGTAAATTTGACTGCCCCTAGGAAAAATGGTCAAGTAGTTTATTTTTCTCCCTTTCTGTTTCTCCTCCATGAACTAGTACTATGAACTAGTACCCTTGTGCTTTCTTTCAACTTCCCTTATCAAAACCTGTTTTTCAGAAAGGACTCAAAAAACCTTTATGAACTTGAAAACATGAGCATGCTTAATGTGCTACATCTCACAAGTAAATTTTCTTTTTTGACAAGAAAAAGTCTAAAGTTAAAGAAATTACTTTCAAATGTCAGTAAACTTGATAGAGAAGGTGGTTACCAGGCAGAGGGATCTTCATTGCTATTTCACTTTAAATGGATTGTGACATTTAGTGCTTTCTTTTGGCATGAAACAATTGCTAAGCAATGGGTAAAACAAAACAGAAAACCACTATTAAGCCAATTACAGTTATATGAGGGTGTGAGCCTCTTAAAATTCTTTCCAATGAATGCTAGCTGGATCTAGAGATGAGGAAATTTAATTAATTAATTTTATTAATGTTTCAGTCACATCTAAAAAACAATCTGTAAGGCTAGAGAATGCTATTACAATATTTCTTTCCAAACAAAAAACAAATAATCACAGCAATAGGTATAGGCTTAAGATTTCTTTTAATGGAACTTACTGAGGAAACATTCCATCAATAGTGGAATGTTTATTAATATGAATTTATCAGCGCCTATATTTGTAAAAATCATTTTAGAAAGCTTTGACTTATAAAGTAATTTAAGATCTGTTTTCTTGGTTCTTAGGTAATTAAAAACCTAAAGAACAGTTATCGTCTCTGCCAAAAGTAAGCAACCTACAATTATTTGTTGGGGGAACAGTGTTCTCAATTAGAAATGTGACTTAAGGAAACTGTTTTTCTTTCTATTTCAAAATACATTAACAGATGCTGCTCCTATTTGTTCATTAGATTTTACCCTCTTTACAGGGTTGCTGGTTTGAATTTTGTATCTATTTTGGTATACTATCTGCTATAGGAAATGTTACATTCTTTTGCTCATTTCAGTTTTATTTGCATGTCACAAAAGGATAGCTAAAATATGCTTTCAGCTTTCATTATCTGTGATCCTTTTATACAGAGCCCTAAAGGAGACATAATTAATTAGCACTGTAGTATTAAGAAAAGCTAGTGTATATAAAACATTTTATAAGACAAAATCTTAATGGGGCACTTACCACATCTATCATATCAGATTCCATTTCATGGCTGAGATCAGACTACAAGAAAAATAAAGATGTTAGTGTTTAATTGCTGACCAGTTGTCATTTGTTTATTCAGTTACAGAATATGAAATAAATAATAATAATTAGTAAATAAATATATTAAATATAATACAAATGTTTCAAACAATCTGTTTCACAGTTACAGAAAATCACTCTCAGGGAATTGCAGCAATCTAACAGTCTTTGTCTTTTAACAAATGACTTTTACCCATCTAAATTTATTGTGATTACTAATATATTTGGACTTATTCTACCATCTTATTTTATGCCTTATGAGTACTATGTTTTCCCCTCTTCTCTCTCTCTTCTCCACCCTTCCATGCATTCTATTTAATCTAATTTTCTTTAATCTCCTTCTTTCCACCTTTACTTGACAAGACATTATAGATTTTATTCACATACATTTAATCTAAAAGTTTTAACATACATAGCAGACTTAATCTGTTTAATCAATAAATGCCACAGTCTTTCTGTGACCTACACAATGACATTAAACCCCTTACACTTCAATATCCTCACTTTCATATTTTGTGTTATCATTGCCAAATTACTTCTTTTTTAACTGCCAAATTAGTTCTGTTTAACTTTGAAAGTTTATTAAGACACTTTCCTGCTCACCAAAGTTTCTTTTAAGAAATTTATTAATAGTTTTATAATAAATAAAATATAATTGTACCAATCATAAACATACAGTTTGATATTTTTGCGTATCTATATGCATGCATAGTCATAGTCCAGATCACAATATAAAAACTTTCCATCACCCAATAAAGCTTCCTCATGCTCTTTCCGAACCTGTACTCCACATGGTAATCACTATTCTGAATTATATCATTATCAATTATTAACTATTATTATTACTTATTTTTATCTCTTCTTCCACATACCTTAATATCTTTGTAAGTCATCCAGTTTGTTGAACATCACCTTGTTTAAACTTTACATTTTTCCCCACCTTTTTATTTTGAAACTTTGAAGAACCCACAACCTTAATGTTGCCTTTGAACTAGAAGTCTCTGTGAAGGATGATTTTGCCAATGGAGCCTCTGATGAAGAGACGTATCTTACAACTGAAAGCACATGTTGGAGTTCTGGACATGTTTCCTCCATGACATAGGTATGTCTCTTTTGAAATACAACTGTTAGTTTACTACTTGGCTATTGTTGAAACTCAATGCCTGGCCAATTAAGGCTTTTGATTCTCTGGCCTGATACTTCTGTTTTGTGGTAGGCCAGCTTGGACTGAATAACTAAAAAGGTTAGATATGCCCAACAAGCTTCACTTTCCAAATGTTGTCATTGTTCTTAGATGCTATCAAGTCAGTTCTGACTCATAGCGACCCTTTGCACAATGGAACAAAATACTACCTGGTCCTGCTGCAAGTACCCACCTAGTAATGTAAGCTTTTATGCTGATATGATACTGAACAAATCTCCAAACTAATATAGACTAGGAAGAAAGGCCTGGTGTTCTGTCAGTGAAAACACTATGGATCACAATGGTCTGAGTCTGTTGTGCATAGAGTCAAAATAAGTCAGAGGCAGATTTATTGGCAGCTAAAAACGCCACAGTAAACAAATTCAGTGGCTCAAAGGCCTTCATTTCACAAAGGGTTGGCCTGGCTCACTGATGATTTAACTAAGATGAAAACCAACACTGCTCACTGGGTTCTCGTGGCTGTGCAACTTCAGCACCATCTATGTAGAGCTAAAAACAGATACTGTACCTCTGCAAAGTAGGCAGAACACAAGGTTGTTCTCTTAACTATGGCCAGCATTATTCTATGTTAGCTTTTCCTAACTCTTGGTCTGTTGCAAGTTGCCTACTTGGTCTGTACAGACTATTAAATTAATGAGCTCTTTTGGGGGCCATGGATTTTGGAAAGAAATCTCAGTTACTGATTGAACAGTTCAGGTTACTCATGGTGATGCCCATGGTAAGGGACTGCTCTCTGATGAGACTGACTGAAATTAAACTGCTATTAAACACAGATTGTCATCACAACTGCTTGGATTCATCATCATTCTAGACATGACACTACATCTACCATCACAGACCAGCAACAAACTAATGGAGTCTGTGTTTCTGATGCACAGAATAACACTGTATATGAGATTTGTGAGTCCCCTCAAAATATGATATCTTGCAAAGTTGAGTGTAGCCCCTACTTATTCCTGAAAGACTGATTGTACCAGACCATTGACCCCCAATAAGGTTTATTGTTCGTGTCTTACCACTATTGACTCTTCGATATCAATACTGGTGTTTCACTTTAATTATCCAACTTTGGTCGCAACATCATGATCCTTGTAATTAAATCATACCATGTGTCATGTTTTTGGCTTTCCAAATAAACTACAGTTTTTTTCTTTGGTTTTTAATAGCAAAGGATGTTCAACAAAGATCTGATAATGCATTTGATGGTCCCTATGGTCCGTAGATATCTAGCATTGTTGAACATTGAAATGATCCTTTTAAAAATGACTAAAAAGATTTCTGATTCTTCTCATTTACACCTGAATTGCTCCTACTGGCTTCACAACTTTACTATGGTAATTTAGTTACTGAATGTAGCTTTCCCCAGAAAGAGGTCTTCTCATCTGGGCAACTTTCTAGGTAATGATCAGGACAGAAGGAGTGTGGGATTGTATGAACCAATTTCAAAAATTCAGAATTCTTCCTTGACCATTGCTGGTTATGAGGTTTCTTTCTTTTCCCTACTAGACAGTCTGATTATTACATCATATGAGTAGTATACATGCCAAAAGAGGGTCTGGTGATTCAACTTTAATTCTGCTACTGTCACTTGGATTTTTTTATATATACATGGTCCTAGATCATCAAGATAAAGACCATATGCTTGATACTCATGTAATAGCCCACATGAAACAAAGTATAGGGCAGGGATATCAAGGGTCTGTATAAATTTTATCAAAAAAGCCTTGTTCCTCTTACACCTAACCCTTCCAAATTAAAGGTACGGGTGAAAGAAGGAGATGACTTAGGTGAGGAAAGTGAAGTTATACATCCGGAATAGAATACACTGATTTTGTGGCAGTGAAAGGAGAGCAGTAACCCAACATCTGGGGAAGAAATACCTCAGATACCATAAGGTGTGAAAGAGGAAGGGGTATTAATAATTTTTGTCATTCATAACCACACCTGGAGCCTTCCACACAAATGAAAATACTCTAATGTGAGTCTTCAGAAATTTCACATGTTCTTTACATTTACCTGACACGTCTTGCATTTTGGGAGCATCACTGTAGAGTGGATTTGCTTTTGTCTCTGCAAGGACCAAAGAGGTTATACTGGTTTTAGATATGCCTTATCTTAATTTCTCATCTTTCTGTTCCCATGCCACACTTGTGGTATGATTCAGATTATATATATACACATAATGCAGTCTTGAGTTTATAGTATTTTATGTTTGTCTCTTTTTCCTCCAGTACCCCAAAGGGGATGAAATGTTCCCCTGCTGCTTTCCTGAGCTGGTAGGCAGAATATTTTTCAGTCAAATTTTATTAACATAGAAGGTGTTTGAGCTTTCTCACTTTATATATGGCGTTGATTTCAAGTTCCATAGAGCTGCTCTAACAGAAATACCAAAAGTGGAAGATTTAAAAAAGAGAAATTTATTCTTTCATGGTTTAGGAAGCTATAAATCTGAATTCAGTGTGCTAGCTCTAGGGAAAGGTTTTCTTTCTCTGTAAGCTCTAAGGTATGGTCACTGTCATCAGTTTTAGCCTGGTCTAGGAGTTCTCAGCACAAGGTCCCTAGATCCAAAGAACATGTTTCACTAGTGGCTCTTCTTCCTTTCTGCTAGCCTCCCTCTTTTATATCTCAAGTGATGGGCTCAAGATACAGCTTAATCCTATAGATTGTGTCCTGCCTCATTAACATAACTGCTTCTAATCCTGCCTAATTAACATTATAGAGTCTAGGATCTATAACATATAGTATAATTACATCAAATCACAAAATGCAGGACAATCACATATTACGGGGAATTATAGCCTTGCTAAGCTCACACACAGTTGTGGGGGATATATTTCAATGCATAACAGCCTCTTATCATATATATATTTATACGTACTATAACCATTCCCTCTACAGCTAAGACACGTACATGTGTCTGATACACATGGACCACTGCGTCCTCTAATCATTTTTACTAATCTTATTTTGAGATTTTTTTCTTTATGGCACCTATGGATTTTTCTTTTGTTATTTTGAGTTCAAATATGTGTTGGAGTTTCTGTAATATTTTATCTAGCATTTCTATGTGTGTGGATAGAGTGAAAAATCTTGAACCCCAGATCAGCCCTCCATATTGTTCAGAAGTCTCTCTTTATATTATTAAACACTGGACATAACATTAATTATCAAGAAATAATATGCTTTACACTATTGATTAGGTTCAAAGCTTAACTGTATAAATTTTAATTTAGAAAAGTTGATCATAAGGGATTTTCTTGATCAAGTATTTCCAACAAATAATGGGAAACACTGGCTGACATTAAATATATAAAATATGAATATGTTAATCTTACTTAAAGTTAAAAAACATGTTGATAACACTTTAATTAGCCACTGAGAATTCTCTAACCTAATTTTAAAAAATGTGATACAAGGTGCTTGAAGAAATTCATCAGAGGGAAAATTTTTACATTTCACCCAATTCATATATAAGTCGGATCCAACTCGATGGCACTTGGCTTGGCATTGAAGAATTTACACTCAAGTTATTAAACTTTTTGAGAAAATTAAAAAATATCAAAGACATATTTTAAATCACTGTACAACACTAGAATTATTTCTATTGGCCTTGAAAGGACAAGGGTTTCACCTATAATCCAGATCGTTAACAATCTTAGCTTAGTCAAAATAAAGAAATATTGAGGGGCAAAGTCAAGATGACAGACTAGACACACATCTCATTAATTCCCTCTGAAAACTATGGTCTGGATTGATAATTGAATGGAGCTTTCTAGACACCCAGTGAGCCCTAGGACATGGCATAGGGCTGTTGGTTTGTACTGCATGCCACCAAACATGAAAATGCTTGTCTTTGGCTGAGCTCTGTTCTGGTTGAATCGGCTAGCTACTGTGGACTGAAGGCAATGGGTATTTTTAACTTTTTTCTTTTTTACTGGCTGGCAGGTGGGGAAGAAGCTGAAACAGCAGCTACACAGACCCACAATGCTAAAGTGATTAGTAGGTGGAATAGCCACATTTTGAGAGCCTGGCTCCAGACTCAGAGCAGCACAGCCCCTCTACCTTCTTCTTTTGGATATATACCATAGATTCTGCTGTTTGTTGGGGGTGGGACAGATTGACTGGGACACCATCGTGTTTGACTGGGAGGAGGAAATACCCAACTGGACGCATCATCAGGGACTAATTCCCAGGTAGTGAGGCAGTCCCAGTCCAGGGAACACTTTTCCAGCAGAAAAACTATCTTTATCACAGTGTACCCTTACAGGAGGGGCCCAGAAGGGGATGGCAGCAGGCTGGTAGCCTGCTCTACTTTAACGTATATCACAGCATCTGGGAACAGCTGACAAAGTCCACTCATTGTCAGCAGGAAGGAGGGGCACCCCACACCTGCTGGCCTGATTGATTTTGGAAGCAGTCAGATAGCTTTTACCTTTTAAAAATAAGACTGCCTAGAAAAATAACTGTAGAGCAGCCTGACGGCATCTCTTCCAACCTTTACTGACCCACATTATATGATCAGCTGATGGCCCCCAAGTGACTCCCATATGTAGGGCTGTGACTTTGCCAGCTACAACGCAGAGCCTACTAGCACAGGGATTCCACTGGGCCACTCACTGGAGTACACAGAGGTAGCTGGGGATTAACTTCCTTCTCAGAACTGCACCTCAGCTCATGTTAAGACAACACCAGAGAAAATAAACAGCCTCTAGATGTTCAGAAAGCAACAGATGCTAATGGAACACTTAAAAAAAATTACCCATGACTCCAGAAAACTCCCAAAATAATCAGAGAACTTCCCAGATGAAGAAGCCTTTCTGAAACTATCAGAGGTTGAGTACAACAGAATTATAGAGATGCCCTAGACATTATACAAAAATGCAGCAGAGAAAAATGAAAAATTAAGTAAGCTGTTTTATCTGATGAAACATCAGCATTCTGAAATCTGACATATCAAAAACAAAATTACACAATTAGACAATTCAATTCACATCCAAAAGAGCAGAACTGAACAACTAGAAATTAGACTTCCTCAATTTGAAGACAGAACTACTGACACCAGCATTTATGAGGAGAAATCAGAGAAAAGAAACAAGGAAAAAGAAGAAGCATTAAGAAACATGTGGGACTCTATGAAGAAGAACAATCTACAACTAATTGGAGTTCCTGAACGTGGAGAGATACCGCAAAATACAGAGAGTATTGTTGTTAAGTTGCTGACAGAAAACTTCCCTGAAATTATGAAACAAGAGTACATAGATATCCAAGATGTGTACTGATGGCCAGATAAAATTGACCCCAAAAGAAAGACACCAAGACATAGTATAATCAAACTTAACATAATGAAACGTAAGCAGAAACACTTAAAGGCAGTGATCCTCAAAGCAAACTTATTATTCAGAGGGAAACCCTGGTAGGCGCTCTTCTGACTTCTTGGTAGAAATGATGTTGGCATGGAGGCAGTGGGATGACACATTCAAAGCCGTGAAGGAGAAAAACTTCCAACCAAGACTTCTATATCCTGCAAAACTGTCTTTCAAATATGAAGATGAAATTAAGACATTCGCAGATAAACTTTTTTTTGCAGAGACTTTGCAAAAACCAAACCAAAGCTACAAGAAATACTGAAAGAAGCTCTTTGTTTGTAAAAACAAAATCATTAACTGTATATTTAAGGAGGCAATGCAGGACACAACATCCAGAAACATACTCAGTTGTAGAGGCACAAAACTCAATCAAAGCCATAACACTAAAAGAAGAGATCCAGTGATCATTTCCAGAAAACTAAGATATCATCATATTAAAAAGAGGGATATACTATAGTAGTTACAGTCCTTTTACTCAGAGAGGAAGTTAATGAGACATATGGAAGTTAAAATGGGGTTTAAACTTAGATTAATAATGGGGATCATGGGGTAGCCACAAAGCGCAATAAAGATACAGCGTATCTAAACAAGAAATGTAACACAAGAGTCTCAACAAACACAAAAAAAAAATTGAAAAGGATGAAAAGCCAACCCATGAAGAATGACCCAGAACAGAAAATTAAGAGCAACAGAGAATAAAACAACACAAAAATAAATACATCAAAATGATAACACTAAACACATACCTATCAATAATTACACTGGATGTAAAGAGACTGAACACACAGAGGTTCCACTGGGCCTTCCCACTGGAGTACATAGAGGTAGCTGGTGATCAACTGCCTTCTCCAAACTGCACCTCAGCTCCTGTTAAGTCAACACCAGAGAAAATAAACAGCCTCTAGATGTTCAGAAAACAACAGACCCTAATGAAACATTAAAAAAAAATTCATCCATGGCTATGAGAAGGGAGATGTCACAACAGATTCAAAAGAAATCAAAAGTATCATAGTAGAATACTACAAAGGACTGTTCTCTAACAGATTTGAAAGCCTAGAAGAAATGTACAAATTTCTAGATACATATCACCTACCAAAATTATCACAAGGAGGAGTAGAACAACTTGATAAATGCATCACAAAGGAAGAGATTGAAACAGTCATCAAAAACTACCAATCAAAAAAATTCCTGGCCCAGATGGCTTCACAGCAGAATTCTACCAAGCTTTTAGAGAAGAGTTAACTGCAATATTACTGAGACTATTTCACAGCCTAGAAAGGGATGGAATACTTCCAAATTCAGTTTATGAAGCGAGCATTACCCTGATACCAAAGCCAGGCAAGGATTCAACAAAAAAGGAGAATTACAGACAAATATCATTCATGAACCTAGATGCAAAAATCTTAACAAAATCCTTGCCAATAGAATTCAACAACATATCAAAAAAATAATTCATCACAACCAAGCTGGATTCGAGTGGGTATGCAAGGCTGGTTCAACATCAAAAAAGCAATTAATGTTATCAATCATATAAATAGCCCAAAAGATAAGATCTTTTGTTATCTTATCAAATGATGGAAAATACACACAACATAGTCCAACACCCATTCATGCTAAAAATTCTCAGCAAAACCAGAATAGAAGGCAAATTCCTCAATGTAATAAGGGCCATCTATGCAAAGCCAAACACCTACGTCTTCCTGAATGGAGAGAGACTCAAAGAATTCCCCTTGAGAATGGGAACTAGACAAGGTTGCCCACTCTCACCTCTCCTATTCAGCATTGTGCTAGAAGTTCTGGACAGAGCAATTAGACAAGACAGAAAAATAAAGGGCATCTGCATCAGAAAAGAGTAAGTAAAAATCTCCCTATTTGCAGATGATATGATTGCATACACAAAGAATCCTAACAAATCCGTAAGTAAACTACTCAAACTAATAGAAGAGTTCAGCAAAGTATCAACATACAAGATAATCGTAAGTAAGTCAGTAGGAATCCTTTATACAAACAAAGAGACCATTAAAGAAGAAATTGCCAAATCAATACCATTTGCTACAGCCCCAAGAAGATAAAATACCTAAGAAGAAACCTAAGTAGAGATATAAGAAACCTATACAAAGAGAGCTACAAGACCCTACTGAAAGAAACTAAGGAGGCTTACATAAATGGAGAAACCTACCCTGCTGAAGGATAGGAAGACTTAACATTGTAAAAATATCTATTTTACCCAAAGTGATCCACATATAAATGTAACCTATTACACTGCCACAGTAGTCAAAACAGCCTGGCACTGGTACAAAAACAGACACATAGACCAATGGAAGAGAGTTGAGACCCAGAGATGCTCCCATCCTCTTATGAAATGTTGATATTCAACAAAGCCACAAACACTGTAAACTGGGAAAAAAACTGTCTCTTTCATGAATGGTACAGGCAAAATTGGATATCCATCTGCAGAAATTTGAAACAAGACCCAAATTTCACACCTTACACAAAAACCAACTCAGACTGAACAAAAGACCCTAATATCAAATCTAAAATGATGAAGATCATCCAAGAAAAAAAAAAAAAGGATCAACAGTGGAAGTTTTAATACACAACACAGACTCCAAAATCTGCCAAACAAAGCACGATCAACAGCAGAAAAAAATAGATAAATGAGAACTACTAAGAATCGAACCCTTTTGATCATCCAAGGACTTTATCAGAAGAATTAAAATACAATCTACAGAATGGGAAAAAATATTTGGCAACTGTGTATCAGGCCGATGACTGATCTCCATAATCTACAATGTACTGCAAAATATCAACAAGAAAAGGATAAATAACCCAACTGAGTAAAAGAGATGGACAGACACTTCTCTAAATACAATATCCAGGCAGCCAAAGGACACATGTAGAAATGATCACAATTGTTAGCTATTGAAGAAATCCAAATAAAAACAACAGTGAGATACCATCTTACCCCACATGGTTGGTCATGATCCAAAAAACCCAAAACAACAAATGCTGGAGAGGCTGTGGAAAAATTAGAACTCTCCTACACTGTTGGTGGGATTGAAAAATGGTACAACCTCTTTGGAAATCAATCTTAAAAAGCTGGAAATAGACATACCATTTAACCCAGTAATCCCACTGCTGGAAATACAACCTACAGAAGCAAGGAACAGACGAACAGATACATACACATGAATGTTCATTGCAGCACAGTCCATAATAGCAAAAAGACAGAATCAACCCAGTTGCCCAACAACAGATGCACGGATAAACAAACTATGGTATATATACTCAATGGAAAACATTGCAATCATAAAGAACAATGATGGTTTGGGGAAGCATCTCATAACGTCATTTCAATTGGAAGACATTATGTTGAGTGAAATTAGTCAGTGGCACAAGGACAAATATTGCATGAGACCCCCTACTATATAGCCTTAAAAATAGAAGAAAAGACTCTTTGATGGCTGCAAGGTAGGAGAGGCAGTGAAGGAGGGAGAGGGTTGGGTATAGATTAGATATTTGATAGAAATTTGGTTAGGTGAAATCAGTGACAGCACACATTACAAAGAAGATCAATCTAACTGGACTTTAACATATCCTGAAAACTCTTCCAATCTTAATCCAATATTACAAGGACAGAGTAGCAGGAGTAGGGGTCAGGGGACCATGCTCTCAAGGAACATAGAGGCCCATTGGCATAACTAGCTTATTGCTATGAGAGTCTTCTCCACCCCATATAGGTGAGTGGCATCAGGGGTCTTAAAAGCTAGCAAGCTGCCATCTGCAGTATACCAAGTGGTCCTAACTCAGCTGGAACAGATGATCACCAAGGACAACAACAACAAGGGGAAAACAGAACCCAGAAGACAGAAAGACCCACATGAATGGGTGACTACATCAACATGTGACCAGAAGAACCAGATAGTGCCCGGCCACCACCAATGACAGGCAGTATGGGGCTCACAATGTTTCAGTATAGTTATTGGTTTAATGTCTAAAAACTCTCTAACAGACAACTATACAATTAGGTTTGCAAAATTGCCGCCATGCCACTGTGTGCAATGGCCGTTCCAGAAAGCATTCCAAAATTACTTTGAAGGGTAGACTAGCACTGGCATCTGTGTATAGCTTCCCAACATAAGTACTTCAAGGGTGAGCATGGTGATATTGAGCAATGAGTATGGAGCACTTAGAACAACTAAGTTCACGGGCTTAATTGTCCAACTTTTTATGGACATCCATATTTATTACAGCATTATTCAAAATAGCAAAACGGTCACAAAGGAAGAGATACCCAAGGTGAGGCCAGGGAGGATTCTGAGCATGGAGCTTTCATATCCCCAGGGGTGCATTACACTCCTGAGAGCAAACATTTTTGCCAGTCAGGGAGCCCTCCACATCTTAATGTTCAGTGTCTCTATTTGCCTGACTTTGTGGTCATGATAGATTATACCAGGCCTGCTGAGGCTAGTCACCACTGAGCCATCAGGAGGTTCCTCTTGGTCTGGTCAAACCCCATTCAGTAGGTTCAGGTATGATCCAGCACTCAGGAACCAAGAACAAAAGTCAAAATGCTTTCTGAACTTCACAGTGTATGTGTATGTGTGTCAGAATGACGCATTACTGGTGATATTTTATCTTTTAAAGACTTCTAGTAAAGAGATATTGTATGATAGAATATGGTAATATGCTAAATTAGAAATTATGAATCCTTGTGCACCTTACAGTGTGAAGCCAATAAGTGAGGGAATAAATTCATTTAGTTACAGGTTGTGAAACAAATTAAACAATAATAACACCAAAAAAAACTCAGTGCCATTGAGTTGATTACAAGTCAGTTCACACTGTGTCATCTGGGATATCATGTAAGATATCTCAACAAATAAGTTAAGCTTCCAGCTTTGACAAATCCAAGATGCGTTTTTTGTACAATTATTATCAAAGTGTTTAATGGCATGAATTAGAGATTCCACAGCAAAGGGTTTTTCCATACATACCCCTAGAATTGTGCCTCTTGATAACATGTCCAAAGTAAGTGAAATGATGCCTCATCATTTTTGCTTCTGCTTTTAAGAAGCATTCTGGTTGTGTTTCTTCTGAGATGACTTATTTGTTCTTCTGAAAGTCCATCGTATATCCAGTATTCTTTGTCAACACTGTAATTCAAAGGCATCAATTCCTCTTTGATCTTTCATTGTTCAGATTTTGTGTGCATGTGAGGTGACTGAAAATATCATGACATCAGTCAGGTGCTCCTTAGTGCTCAAAGTTACAACTTTGGTTTTAACACTGTAAAGGAGATCTTACAGTCTGTTGTTGTTGTTGTTCAGAATACACACAGAAAAACATACACCAAATCTGTTTCTACATGCAAAATTCACTGACATTGATTATATTTTTCAAGTTGTACAATCATTTTCACCCGCCTTTTCTGAGGTATCCTTTTTTCATTAATATAAGTTCACTGCTCCCTAAGGACCCTATTCAGTCCTTTGAATGGGTGTTGTCACTTGGATTCCATACAGATAGTTCTCAAAAGACCATAATGTCAAGGGAGACATTTTTTACAAGTTAAGCTATAGTTTGGTTTTAAGACTTCAGGAGACACATATTTTTTTATTTTGTTTTATTTTATTTTATTTCATTGTTGAGAATATACACAGCAAAACATTCACCAAGTAACCAGTTTTTACATGTGTCATTCAGTAACATCGATTACATTCTTTGAGTTCTGCAACAATTCTCATTTTTCACTTTCTGAGTGGTTCTTCTCCCACTGACATATTCACTATCACCTAAGATTCCCATTTAATATTTGAGTTGCTGTTACCAATTTGATTCTATACAAACAGTTTTTAAAAGAGCAAAATGCTAAAAGCAGACCTTTTTTTTTTTTTTTGGCTAGTTAAGGTAAATATTACTGGTTTTAAGAAGGCTTCAGGGGATATTTCCTGTCTGAGGTTTAAAGATTATCTTAGGGCAGTAGTTTCAGGGTATCATCCAACCTTCTTTGCTCCAGAAAGACTAGGGTCCATTAAAATTTTCAACTCCATTCTATAACCACCCCCCCTCCGACTTTTGATCATGATTCTTATATAGAATTTTTTCTGAAAATGTTCAGTCGTGGTAATTGGTCACGATCTGGTTTTTCTGGTATCATGGCAAAGGAGACAGCTGCTCATGGAAGCAGTTGGCCACACATTCCATATCCTCCTCCTATTTCTGAACGTCTTCCTTTGTTGCTCCTGGTGAATAGAGATCCATTGTTGTGCCTTGCTTGGATAGCCACTTGCAAGTTTTTAACACCCAGACACTATGCAACAAACTAGGAGGTGGTACAGAGCACTAAGTATGTTATTAGACCAATTAATTGGTATGTCCATGAAAAAATATACTAAACATGCAAATCAAGAAGCCAAAGGCCATCAAGATTTTGCTTGTATATAAATAGCCACAGAAGCAACTGTCTCTTTTTGTCATTGTTGTAAATATATCCATTATATAACTTTTGTCAATTCAACTTTACAGATGTAGAACTTATTAAAAACAATTACAATAATCAACTGTGCAACCCTACCATTAATCAATGAGCTATTTTCCTCCCTTTTCCCATCCCTGGTACTGACTAATAATCTGTCTCATATACAATTGCCTTTTCTGGGCTTTAAAATAAGTGAGACTATACAATATTTGTTCTTTTGTGATTGACATTTCACTCAGCATAATGTTTTCTAGTTCCATCCATATTGTAACATGTATCAAGACTTCATTTCTCATACTAGTTGAGTACTATTCCACTGTATGTATATACCACATTTTGTTTACCCATTCATCTGTTGATGAGTCTTTAGGCTACTTCCAACTTTTGGCTATTATCAATAGTGCTGTAACAGCATTGGTGTACAAGTCTTTGAGTTTTTGTTTTCCAATCTTTTGTGTACATATACTTCAGAGTGAGACCTCAAGGTCAGATGGTAGTTCTGTCTTTAGTGTTTTGAGGGACTGTCATACTTTATTCTACAACCGTTGTGCCATTTTGCATTCTCACTAGCAATTGATAAAGATTCCAATTTCCCCACATCCTTACCAATATTTGTTATTTTCTGTTTGTTTTATCTTCACATCCTAAACCCATTGCTGTAGAGTTGATTCCAATTTACAGAGACCCTATAAGACAGAGTGCAACTGCCCCATAGAGTTTCCAAGGAGCAGCTGGTGGATTCTAACTGCTGACCCTTTGATTAACAGTTGTAGCTCACTGTAGGTCTTAATCACTGCACCACTAGGGTCCCTCAGCCATCCTAGTAGGAGTGAAATGGTATCTCATTATTGTTTTGATTTGAATATCTCTGATGGCAAATGACATTTAGCATCTTTTCATGTATTTGGCGGCCATTACAATGTCCTCATTGGTAAAACATCTAACAAAGTCTTTTGCCCACTTTTTGATTGGGCTATTTGTCTTTTTGTTGTTAAGTTGTCTAAGTTTTATATACATGTTGGTTATTAGATTTTTCTGAGATTTATGGTTTCCAAAGACATTTTCCCAGTTAATAGTTTGTCTTTCAACATTTGTAGTATTTTGATGGATGAAAGCTTTTAGTTTTTATGGGGTTTTGTGTTTTATCTTTTGTTACTGTTTTAGACAAACTGTTCTTAAAAGCTAAGCCTAATAATATCGCTCCGGGTACACTATTGGTTTAAGGTTTAAAGATTATCTCAAGGCAAGTTTCAAGGGTTCACACAGCGCCCATGGCTCCAGAAAGTCTGGAGCCCATGAGAACTAGGTCTTCAACATTGGATTTGTGCAGTGCAACATGTCATTTGTTTTCTAGATTGCTGCTTCCATGGATGTTGACCATGGATCGAAGTAAACTCCTTCTCAGTTTCAGTATTGTCTTCATTTATAATGATGTTGCTTATTGTTCCAGTTATAAAGTTTGTTTTATCCATACCTAAGGCTACAGATTTGATCTATATCAGTGTTTAAGTCATTTTTACTTATAGCAAGTAAGTTTGGTTGTTAATGAGTCTTTTCCTAGTCCGATGCTGCATTCTTCTTCATGTAGTCCAGCTTCTTGAATTATCTGCTCAGTATACAGAATCAATAAGTAAGGTGAAATGATAGAACATAAGCACACACCATTTCTGATTTTAAACCATGCAGTATCCCTTCGTTGTGTTCAAACTACTACCTCTTAGTCTATATACACATTCTGCATGAGCACAGTTGAGAATTCTAGAACTCCTGTTATGTCCAATGTTACCCATAATTTGTTATAATCCACACAAGTGAATGCCTTTATGTATTCAATAAAACACAGGTAAATATTTCTCTGGTATTCGCTGCTTTCAGCTAAGTTTCATCTGACATTGGCAATGGTGTCCCTCATTCCGCATCCTCTTCTGCATCTGGTTTGAGGTTCTGGCAGTTCCCTGTCAGTCTACTGATGCAGCTGATTCTGAATGATCTTCAACAAAATTTTATTTGCACATAATATTATTGATATCATTTGATAATTTCCACATTTCATTGAATTACTTTCTTTGGAATGGGCATGTACGTGGATCTCTTCCAGCTGGTTGATCAACTTGATGTCTTCAAAATTTCTTGGCATAGACGAGTGAGAGCTTTCAGTATTGCATCCAGTTTGTTGAAACACCTCAGTGGGCATTCCTTCAATTCCTGGAATCTTGTTCTTTGCTGATGTTTTCAGTACATCTTGGGCTTCCTTCAGTGCCATCCAGTTCTTTATCATGTGTTACCTCCTGAAATTGTTGAACATCCATGAATTCCTTTTGGTATAATGACTCTGTGTATTCTTTCCATATGATTTTTATGCTTCCTGCATAATTCAATATTCTGTCGACAGAATCTTTCAATATTGCAACTTGAAGCTTGAATTTTTAATTCAATTTTTTTTCAGCTTGAGAAATGTCAAGGGTGTTATTCCCTCTTGGTTTTGTAACTCCAGGCCTTTGTACATTTTATTATAATACTTTATCTTCTCAAAATGACTACTGAAATCTACTCAGCTCTTGAGATGTGACAACATATGGGTGAGTTTCTGAATTTTTTACTTTTGTTTACCTCTCTGATGACTTTATCCTAACTGTGAGACTCTGCTGCAGTGTACTGAGGCAGTTTGGGAGGTTAAAATTTACTAGTAGCCCAGCATTTCTGGCATGAGGAATCATCTTCCAGGGCTGGAGAGTGAAAGAAGGGATCTCATAAACTGGAGAAAATATTATACTAATTTTGCATGCAAACCCTCAAAATTTTAGCTGTACTGAAATTTGATTCACTGCTCCTAGAAGTCAAAAAAGAAATTGTGATCTGAATCTAAACAGGTTGATTCCCAATTTTTATCTCACAATTAGTGAAATACGTTCCAAGTACTCTGAGTAAACGCAACTAACTGAAATGTATTCCAAGGTCACAAAGAACTGCATAGAAATCTTGAACTTAGTTTTATTTTTGATATGACATTGGTGTTCACAAGATGAACTGACACAGTGGCTACAAAAATAGGCTGAAATATAATAAAAAATATGAAGATGGTGTAGTATTGGACAATGTTTCATTCTGTTGTGCATGAAAAGTGACTTGATGGCACCTACCAAGAACAGTTTTGGTATTGTAATTCCAATCTATTTAGTGGATTTTCAGGTGGCACAATTCTAATTTATGGTAGGAAAAAAATGAAATAAAAAGACATCAGTGCTGAAAAGTGAGATATCAACAAAGAAAGGTGAGAAACAAGCTTGTATGGTTGGATATTAGTTGGAAGCATCACTATGAAGTCTTGATTAAAATGCGTATCTATATTATCTATATATGTATCTATCTATTTATCTATCCAGTCAGCTAGTCAGCCATCCCATCCATCCATTCATCCATCCATTCATCCAACCACATCCATCCAACCACATCCATCCAACCACATCCATCCATCCACCCACCCACCCACCCACCCACCCACCCACCCACCCACCCACCCATCCATCCATCCATCCATCCATCCATCCATCCATCCATCCATCCATCCATCCATCCATCCATCCATCCATCCATCCATCCATCCATCCATCCATCCATCCATCCATCCATCCATCCATCCATCCATCCATCCATCCATCCATCCATCCATCCATCCATCCATCCATCCATCCATCCATCCATCCATCCATCCATCCATCCATCCATCCATCCATCCATCCATCCATCCATCCATCCATCCATCCATCCATCCATCCATCCATCCATCCATCCATCCATCCATCCATCCATCCATCCATCCATCCATCCATCCATCCATCCATCCATCCATCCATCCATCCATCCATCCACCTACAAATTATGACTAATGAGAAGTCCTAGTAACAATCATACCCCATAACAGACACCTAATACCTGAATTTCTGCTATTTTTGTTGCAATTTATAGTTCAATATTTCTTGTGCATTTTCTTCTTTTTGTAAATTGTTCTTTAAGTGAAAGTTTATAGCTCAAGTTAATTTCTCATTTAAAACTTTATACAATTTTTTGGTGACATTGGTTGCAATCTGTCTTAGTTACCTAGTGCTGCTCTAACAGAAATACCACAGATTGATGGTTTTAATAAACAGAAGTTCATTCTCTCACAGACTAGTAGGCCAGAAGTCCAAATTCAGGGCACTGGGCCCAGGGGAAGGCTTTGTCTCTCTGCTGGCTCTGGAGTAAGGTTCTTTTCATCAATCTCCGGTACAGGAGCTTCTCACTGCAGGAAACTTGCATCCAAAAAATGCTCTATTATCTTGGCTCTTATTTCTTGGTGGTATGAAGTCCCCTATCTCTCTGCTCAATTATCAAAAGATATTGGCTTAAGACACAACCTAACCTTGTAGAGTAAGTCCTGTCTTATTAACATAACAGTAGTTAATCCCACCCCATCAACAACGTAGAGGTAGGAATTAGAACACGTAGGAAAATCACATGAGTTGACAAAACAGTGGACAATCACATAATACTGGGAATTATGGAGTTGCCAAGTTGACAGATATTTTGGGGGGACACAATTCAATCCAAAACAAACCCCCACAATGGGCCAGCACATTCCCCCTTTCCATCCCAGGTTCCCTGTCTCCATTCATCCAGTTATTGTCCCTTCCTGCTTTCTCAGCCTATGTTTGGACAAGAGCTGTACATTTGGTCTAGTATATTTGTTTGAAATAAGGAGCACATTCCTCAAGTGTATTATTTTTTGGTTTTATAGGCTTGTCTATTCTTTATTTGAAAAGTGTGTTTCAGCAATGGCTTCAGTTCTGGGCTACCAAAGCTCCTAGGGGCCATAGATTCCGGTGTTCTTAGAATCTCTGTTAGAACAGTAAATGCGTTTTTTTTGTTTTTTTTTTTGTTTTTAAGTGAATTTGAGTTCTGTTCTACATGTTTCTCCTGTTCTGTTCTGGATTATGTGTTGTGATCCCTGACAGGGCAGTTCTTGGGGGTAGCTTGGTATCATCTATTTCTTCTGGTCTGAGGTTAGCAGAATCTCTGGTTCATGTGGTCCTTTAGTCCCTTGGGCTAATATTTTCACTGTGTCTTTGGTATTCATCAGTCTCCTTTTCTTGGTTGTGACAGGCACAGTCGATGTGTCTTAGATGGCTGCTTTCAGGCTTTTAAGGCCTGAGGTGCTACTCACCAAAGAGGGATGTAGTGTACTTTCTTTATAAGTATTATGCCAATTGACTAGATGTTCTCCAAGACTCCAGACTCCAGGCCCCAGCCCCAACTACTCTAGCCCTCAAGGTATTTTGATGTGTTTAGGAAAATTCTATGCTTTTGCTTTGGTCCAGTTGTGCTGACTTTACTCTACTGTGTGTTGTCCTTCCCTTCACCAAAATTGACACTTGTCTATTATCTAGATAGTTATTTCTCCTCTCCTCCCTGCTCACCCTCATAACTATTAAACATTTTTTTTTCTGTGCATAAGCCTTTTTTTGAGTTCTTATAACAGTGGTCTCATACAATATTTGTCCTTTAGTGATTGACTTATTTAACTCAGTATAATGTCCTCCAGATTCATCTATGCTGTGAGACGCTTCTGGGATTCACTATTGTTCTTTATTGTTGCGTAGTATTCCACTGTGTGTATGTACCACAATTTGTTTTTCCATTCTTCTGTTGTTAAGCATTTAATTTGCTTCCATCTTTTTGTTATCGTGAGCAGTGCTGCAATGAGCATGGCTGTGCGTGTCTAATTGTGTAATGGCTCTTATTTCCTTAGGGTAGATTCCTAGGAGTGGGATTGTTGGGTTGTGGAATACTTCTATTTTCTAGCTTTTTAAGGAAACTCTATGTCATTTTCCAAAGTCATCATACCATTTTACATCCCCACCATCAGTGTATAATCATTCCAATCTCTCTACAACCTCCCTCAATGTTTGCCATATTGCAGTTTTGGATTTGTGCCAACCTTGCTGTGGTGAGATGGCATCTCACTGTAGTTTTGATTTGCATTTCCCCAGTGGCTAGTAACATTGAGTATTTGCTCACTGAGCATTTGTTAACTACTTGAATATCTTCTTTGGTGAAGTGTATGTTCATATCCTTAAAACCCACCAACCGACTGCCATCATTATCCCAGTTGTAATTTTGGATTACTTATCAATTTGTTTTTGAGGTACTGCAATATATTGCAGATTTTAGAGATTAGATGCTTATCAGATACATCTTAGATAAAAGTATTTCCTGGTCTGTAAGTTCTCTTTTTCTTCTTTTGGTGAAGTCTTTTAATGAGTATGTTTTATTTTTAGGAGCTCCCAATTATCCAGTTTGTCTTCTGGTGTTTGTGTATTTTTGGTTACAGTTTGTATATACTATTTATGCCATGTATTAGGACCTCTCATGGCGACCCTAGAGTCGGATGTGACTTGACGGCACTTGGCTTGGCTATTAGGACCCCTAGCATTGCTAACATTGTCTCCTTTTGTTGTTGTTGTTGTTGTTTTTTCCATGATCTGTATTGTATTAGATTTTTTTATTTAGGTCTTTCATCTATTTTAAGTTAGCTTTTGTATGTAGTGTGAGATATGGGTCTTCTGCTATTTTTCACAGAAGATATACAGTTGATGCAGATGGACTCTCGATAAAAGCAGAAACTACCAGAAAGATGTCTACCGGTGTTTTACTATGCAAAAGTACTTGACTGCATGAATTGTAACAAATTATGTATAACATTGGAAAGAATAAGGATTCCAGAACACTTGATTGTGTGCATGAGGAGCCTGTACATAGAGCAAGCGATGGTTGTTCGAACAGAAAGAGGATACTGTGTGGTTTAAAGCAAATAAAGGTGAATAGCAGGACTGTATCCTTTCACCATATCTATTTAAACAATCCAAGAAACTGCAGTACATTAAGAAGAATGCATCATTAGTATTGGAGGAAGACTCATTAAAATCCAGCACTACGCAGACTATACAACTTTCCTTGCTAAAAGTGAAGAGAACTTCAAACACTTGCTAATGATAATCAAAGATTACAGCCTTTATTATGGATTGCACCCAAACATAAAGAACATGAAAATCCTCACAACTTGACCAATAAGCAACATCATCATAAACAGAAAAAAGATTGACATTATCAAGGATTTCATTTTGCTTGAATCCACAAGCAATACCCATAGAAGCAGCAGTCAATAAGTCAAAAGATGTACTGCATTGGACAGATCTGCTGCAAAAGTCCTCCTTAAATTACTGAAAAGCAAAGATGTCACCTGGAATTCTAAGGTGTGCCTGACCAAAGCCATGGTATTTTCGATGGCCTCATATACATGTGAAAGCTGGATGACAAATAAGGAAGACCAAAGAAGACTTAACATGTTTGAATTGTGGTGTTGGAGAAGGATACTGAATACACCACGTCATGGAGGAAGTACAGCCAGAATGCTCCCTAGAAGCAAGGATGGCAAAACTATGTCTCGCATACTTTTTCTCACATAGTTTGGGTGCATTTTTTTTTTTTTAATTTTACATTTATGATTTTATTTTTTCCCCCATAATACTCCTTGGATACTCTATGGGGCAGTTCTACTCTGTCCTATAGGGTGGCTATCAGAATTGATTCAATGGCAGTGAGTTTGGTTTACTTTTTGGTTTGTGTTTCATTTATCCCTATTTGATGATTGTTTCCACCTTCCTTCTGTTTGTTTTTAAATTGTGACTAAGTCAAAATATACAATCCAAATCGGTTTTGTGTGCCCACCTATCTGCAGGTCCTTCTGCTCTCCCCACCCGGTGATAGCACTATCCTACTTTCCATTCCATACTTCTTGTGTCCCCTTAACAAGCATCTGTCCCCTCCTCTCCACCCTCTTCTCTCCCATCTAGAATGAGACTAGTAGGACCATCTCCTACAGATCCATAGAACCATAAAGTATGCACACCATATGGTCACACTGTGTCCCCAAATCCAGTCCATTCTTGTCTGAAGTGTTAACTTCATTACTTGTTTCCAGTCAGGGACAGCAGATCTAGGGGCCATGTTCCCAGGGAATGTCCAAGCTGTTGGACCATAAATTCAGGTCTTTTAGAAGAGTTCTTGGGCTGCACCCCTCTTTTCCTTGTGTTGGCTCAGGGACACTACATTGTGTCCCCCTTCACGGCTGTCTTTGGTGGTGGCTGGGCACCATCTGGTTCTTCAAGTCTCATGTTGATACAGTCTCCCACTCATATGGATCCTAATGAATGTCTTTGATGTTCTTGATGATCATGTGGTGATCATGTGGTGATCATGTGATCTATGTGGTGTACCTCAGATGGCAGCTTGCAAGATTGTAAGACCACAGATGCCACTCACCAATATGGGGTGCAGAAGACTCTTAGGTTATGCCAGTTGGCCTTGACGTCCCTTAATACATGGTCCACAGATATCCTTTGAAATATTGGGTTGAGTTTAGAAAACCTTTCAGTTTATGGTGAAGTCCAGTTAAACTGTTCTACTTACTACTGTGTGCTGTCACTGCTTTCACCTAACCAAACTTCTGCTGACTATCTAATCATGACCAACTCTCTCCTTCCTTCCCCACCCTTGTGACCATCAAAGAGTCTTTTCTTCTATGTACAAGTATGTTTTTAAGACCTTATAGCAGTGGTCTCATACAATATTTGTCCTTTTGACGCTGACTGATTTCACTCAGCATAATGTCTTCCAGTTGAAACCAGGTTATGAGATGCTTCCTAAAATCATCATTTTCTTTATCATTGCATAGTGTTCTATTGAGTATATGTACCATAGTTTATCATTTGGTTTTGATTAGCTCTTTCTTTTATAGTTCCTCAAAGTATTTAATTGAGTTTTTGATTTGTGATCTTCTCTTTTAATAGAGGCATTTAAAACTATAAATTTCCTTCTGACTACTGCTTTTGCTCTGTCCCACAAGTTTTGATGTGTTGTATTTTCACTTTCATTTGATACTAAATACTTTATGACTTCTTCCTGGACCCATAGGTTGTTTAATAGTGTATTATTTAAGTTACATACATATATATATGTATGTGTATATATATATAACAGGTTTATTTCTGGAATTAATTTATGTTTTAACAGCATTGTGGTAGCAGAAAACACTTTGTGTGATTTAAATCTTCTTAACTTTATTGAGACTTGCTTTGTTACCTAACATGTGGTCTATCATGAAAAATGATCCATGTGCACTGAAGAAGTATGTTTACTGTGCTGTTGTTGAAGTGTCCTACATATAGATATAGATACAGATATAGACGTAAGATATAGATACAAGATATCTATATCTATGTATCTTAAGGCTAGTTGATTTATAGTATTCTTTATGCTCCTTGTTTTCTTATTGATTTTCCTAGATAATCTGTCTGTTACTGAGAGTGGTGTATTGAATTATTGATAGTGGTATATTGAAGTTTCCAACCATTATTTTAGAGATATCTATTTTTCCCTTTAATTCTTTCAGTGTTTGTGTTATACATTTGGGTGTACCAATAATCAGGTGCATATTAATGCTGCCAATTAAGCACACAAACTCATCCTAGAAAAAGTGCTACATACTTCATTGGTGCGTATCACTATGGTCAACTTGAAGTACTCCCCTTGGGAAGATATGCACTGACACCAGCACCTAGTGTATCCTTCAAAGCAATTCTGGAACTTTTTCCTAGAATGGCCATCAGAGCTGTCATTGTATTACCCTTGATGTCCTGAAAGTCATCAACACATTTCCCTTTCAATATTTCCTTTATCTTCAGGTAAAGAAAAAAGTCATTAGAGGCCAGATCAGGTGAGTAGGGAGGGTGTTCGAATACAGTTATTTGTTTATGTCTGAAAACTCCCTCACAGACAACCATACAATTAAATTTGCCAACTTGGCATCATGCCACTGTGCACAATGGCCATTCCAGAAAGAGTCCCAAAATTGCAATGAAGGGTGGTCTAGGTGCTGGTGTCAGTGCATAGCTTCCCAGGGAAAGTACTTCGAAGGTGACTGTAGTGATATTCAGCAATGAAGTATGCAGCACTTAGAACAATTGGATTCTCTGACTTTATTGTCAGGCCTCATATATAATTGTTTTATCTTCTTGATGAATTCACCCTCATATCATTATATAAGAATGTCTTTTTTTCTCTTATAATAATGTTTGACCCAAAGTCTATTTCGTCTGCTGTTAAGATCATCAGTGTCACTCTCTTTTGGTTATTATTTGTGTGGAATTTTTTTCCCATCCTTTCATTTTCAACCTAATTTTTGTCCTTGGTCCTAAGATATGAAATATGTCTGCTGTAGATAGCAAATGTTTGGGTCTTTTTTTAGTATTTCTTATATTATCTAGCTTTTAACTTGAACATTTAGTAAGTTAAGTCAATTTGCATTCACTAGAACTACAAAGGATTTACTTCTATAATCTTATTAATTTTCATATGTCTTATACCTACTTTGTCCCTTATTGCAATTAATATTATGGCAATCCATTTTTATTCCATTCTCTTTCCCTCTTCTCTGTTTTGTTAAAGATATTTTCCTTTCAGTTACCATAATGCTACATTTAACATTTTGCATTTACAGCAAACTATATTAAATTGATACAAACTTAAGGAACATTCAAAAGTAACAATACAATTCACCCCTACCCCATTTGTGTTGCTGTTATCATCAATTACATCTTTATACATCACATGCCTGGTAACATTAATTTATAGTTGCATAGTTTGCATTTGTTATTCTAAAATACGAAGGACATAAGAATAGAATTACCAAGTAAGAATACTCTAAAACTTGCCCTTAAAGTTGTCCATGTTCTCTTGGTATTTCTTGTGAGGTAGTGTAGTGGGTTTGAACTCTCACCTTTTGCTTTTCTGGGAACATCTAATTTTTTCCTTTATTCTTTAAGGACAATATATCCAGGTATGATACTCTTGATTTAAAGCTCTTTTCTAATAAATAAGAAATTTATTTTGGTACCTCAAAAGATAAATGTTACAGTTAAAAATAGGTCCGGAGTAAAGGAGATTTTTATAGCTAAGGGTGAACTTTTCTTTTATATATATATATATATTTTATTAAATAAAAAATGAAAGTGTACATACTCTGTGCTTACAATACTGGATTAAGATGGGAGGAGTACACAAGTTGTGTTGAAGTCCAATTAATATTAATCTTCTTACGAATGTGTATTGTCATCAATTTCACCCAACCAAATTTCTAACAACTATCTAATCTAAACCCTCGCCCCTTGCCCTTCTGCCCTCCCACCCTCCCCATCCTTGTAGCCGTCAAAGAATCTTTTCTGTTATGTATGAGTCTGCTTTTAAGTTTTTATCATAGGGGTCTCATGTAATAATTGTCCTTCTGTTGCTGACTAGTTTCAGTCGATGAAATGTCCTCCAGTGGAGACCAAATTGAGAGATGTTTCCTACTATCATGGTTGTTCTTTATCATTGCATGGTACTCAATTGAGTACATATACAAAAGTTTACCCATCCATTCTTCTGTTGTTGGGCATCTGGGTTGATTCCAACGTTTTGCTATCGTGGACTGTGCTGCAATGAACAGTTGTGTGCGTGTATCAGTTGGTGTGAATGGCCTTGATTCTGTAGGATATATTCCAAGAAGAGGAATTACTGGGTCAAATGGTATATCTATATCCATTATTGTAAGGCAACACCAGATTGCTTTCCAAAGAGGTTGCACCATCTTGCAGTCCCACCAACAGTGTAGTAGAGTTCCAATCTCTCCACAGCCTCTCCAACATTTAGTGTTTCGCATTTTTTTGGATCATGGCCAATCTTGTTGGGGTGAGATGGTATGTCATTGTAGTTTTGATTTGAATTTCTTTAATAACTAATGACCGTGAGCATGTCCACATGTGTTTTTTGGCTGCCTGGATCTCCTCTTTAGAGAAATGTCTGTCCATCTCCTTTGGTCATCACTTAATTGGATGATTTATCTTTTTCTTATTGATATTTTGTAGTACTTTATAGATTATGGAGATCAGACATCGTTCTGACGTAGAGTTGACAAATATTTTTCCCATTCTGTAGGTGGTCTTTTAATTCTTTTGATGAAGTCTTTGAATGAGCAGAAGTGTTTGAGTCATTAATTCCCATTTATCTATTTTGTCTTCTTCTTTTTTTTATTATGACTGAGTGAACATGTACATTCCTGTACAGAAGAAAAGACTCTGACAGCTGCAAGGGAGGGGAAGGAGGGTGAGGGGGGAAGGGTTTAGATTAGATATTTTCTCTTCTGATGAATGTGTTTTGTTTGTCAGATTCTGAAGTCTGTCTATATTGTGCATTAAAACTTCCATTGTTGACGTTATGTTATCTTGGATGAGCTTTATCGTTTTAGCTTTTATACTTAGGTCTTTTATCCAATTTGAGTTGATTTTTGTATAAGGTGTGAGATATAGATCTTGTTTCAATTTTTTTGCAGATGGATAACCAATTATGCCAGCACGATTTGTTAAAGAGACTTCTTACCCCAGTTTAAAATCTTAGGAACTTTGTCAAATATCAGCTGTTCATAGGAGGATGGTGGCATCTATGGGGTCTCTACTTTGTTCCATTGGTCTATATGTCTCTTTTTGTACAAGTACCAGGCTGTTTTGACAACTGAGGTAGTGTAATAGGTTTTAAAGTTAGGTAGTGAGAGCCCCCCCCCCCAGTGTGTTCTTCTTCAGTAGTGCTTTACTTATCCGGGGCTTCTTCCCTTTCCAAACAAACCTGATGGTTTTTTTCTCCATCTCATTAAAGTAGATTGCTTTGGGTAAAATAGACATTTTCACAACACTGAGTTTTCAAATCTATGAACAGGGTAGATTACCCCACTTATGTAAGTTTCTCCTAGTTTCTTGTAGTAAGGTCTTGTAGTTTTCTTTGTAAAGATCTCTTATTTCTCTAGTTAGATTTATTCCTAGGTGTTTTACCTTCTTGGGACCTATAGTAAATGGAATTGATTTGGTGATTTATTCTTTAAGAATCTCACTGTTGGTATAAAAGAATCCTGTAGATTTAGTTATGTTTATCTTGTATCCCGATACTTTGCTGAATTCTTCTATTAGATCCAATCGTTTACTCGTGGATTTCTTTGAATTCTCTGTGTAAACAATCATATCACCTAAAAAGAAGGAAATATTTACTTCTTCATTGCCAATATGGATGCCCTTTAATTCTTTGACTTGTCTAATTGCTCTGGCTAGCACTTCTAGCACAATGTTGAATAGAAGTGATGATAGCAGGCATTCTTCTCTAGTTCCCGTTCTCAAAGGGAATTCTTTCAGTCTTTCACCATTCAGGATGGTGAAAGCAGTTGGCTTTGCGTAGATGCTACTGATTATATTGAGGATTTTCCCCTTTATTACTATTTTTCTGAGAGTTTTAAGCATGAATGGATGTTTAACTTTGTCAAATGCCTTTTCTGCATCAATCGATGCAAAAATCAGGTGATTTTTATCTTTTGTGTTATTAATATGGTTGATTACATTAATTGTTTTTCTGATGTTGAACCAGCCTTGCATCTCTGGAATGAAACTGACTTGATCATGATGAATTACTTTTTTTATATACTGTTGAATTGTATTGGCTAGAATTTTGTTGAAGATTTTTGCATCTAGATTCATGAGTGATATTGGTCTGTAATTTTCTTTTTTTGTGGGATGTTTCCCTGGTTTTGGTATCAGGGTTATGCTGGCTTCAAAGAATGAATTTGGAAGTATTTCATCTCTTTTTATGATATGAAATAGCCTCAATAGTAGGAATAGTTTACATTTATTTGGAGTTCTGGAACAAGGGAGAATTAATGACAACATAGAAAGTATTGCTGTAGAGATGCTGACAGAAAAATTTCCTGAGATTACGAGCAAAGAGAACATAGGTATCCAAGATGTTTGTCAAACACTACAAAAGTTAGATCCAAAAAGAAGGACTCCAAGGCATATTATAATTAAGCTTAATCAGCTAAAACACAAGCAGATGCTTCTGAAGACAGTAAGGCTCAAATCAAAACTAACATTGCGAGGGAAACCCTGTAGACTTTCATCTGACTTTTCTGCCAAAACAATGCTAGCTAGAAAACAGTGGGCAGACACACTCAAAGCCCTGAATGAGAAAAGTATCCATCCTAGAATTATTTATCCTGCAAAATTGTCTATCAAATATAATGGTGAAATTAAAACTTTTGAAAATAAAGAGAAATCTAAAGACTTCATAAAAACTAAACCAAAATTACATAAAATATTGAAAGAAGATCTTCCTTAAATTTATGTTTTAGGTGATAATTCAAGGCACTTAATCCAAATTTCTAATCAGTTAAGGAAGGCACAAAACTTCACTAAACCAAGCCAAAAGCTACAATATTATAATAAGGGAATCCATGATCATATCATGACAACTAGGATACCATCATATTAAAAGAGGAATACATTACAATAGTTACAGTTGTTTTTGATGCAGAGGTTTCAAACTTATAAAATATTTAAAATTGATTTCAATAAATATATGTTAATGGGGGTAATACATGTAGCCATAAAATAGATTAATAATACATTATTTGAAATTAAGAAATGCAATACAGGAGTCTCAAAGAATATAAAATGAACACTCATACAGTCCATAAAGAAGAAAGTCCCAGAACAGATTAATAAGAACAACAGAGAAAACATCAACACAAAAATAAACATATCACAATGACCACTAAACATATAGCTATCAATAATCACATTTAATATAAATTGACTGAACGCTCCAATAAAGAGACAGCGAGTGATATCCTGGATCAAAAGACATGACTCATCTATATGTTGTTTACAAGAAACGTACATTAGACCTAAAGATAAGAATAGGTTGAGAATTAAAGGTTGGAATAATATATATCAAGCTAACAATACACAAAAAAGAGCAGGTGTAGCAATATTAATCTCAGATAAAATAGATTTTAATGTAAAATCCACTATTGTGGACAAGACTGGTCACTATTAATTGCTAAAAGGTTCAATACTCAAGCAAGACTTGACAATATTAAATATTTACATACCCAATACGAAAGCACCTAAATACATTGAACAAATACTGAAAAAATTGAAGAATGAGATTGATCATTCCACAATGATAGTTGGGGACTTTAACACTTCCCTTTCAGTTAAGGATAGATCATCCAGAAAAAAGCTCAGTAAAGATACAGAAGATCTTATTACAACAATCAACCAATTTGACCTTATCGACATATACAGATCTTTTCATCCATCAACAGATAAATACACCTTCTTCTCCAAAGCACATGGAACATTCTCCAGAATAGACCATATGTTAGGTCATAAAATAATTCTCTATAAAATCCAAACCATTGATTTATTGCAAAGAACCTTCTAGGACCACAGAGCTATAAAAGTTGAAATCAATAACAGAAAATTCATAGGTAAAAATTCAAACTTGTTGAAACTGAACAACACTTTGCTCATAAAGCCTTCAGTTATAAAAGAAATGAAAGACACATTAATGAAATTTATGGATTCAAATGAGAATGAAAACACATCCTACCAGAATTTATGGGATACAGCAAAAGCAGTGCTCAGAGGGCAGTTTATCTCTATAAATGCACACTTCCGGAATGAAGAAAGAGCACAAATTTAAAGAATTCACCTCACAGCTTGAACAAGTAGAAAGAGAGCAACAAAGGAATCCCTCAGGCACCAGAAGAAAACAGATTATAAGGATTAGAGCAGAACTAAATGAATTAGAGAATCGATAAACAATTGAAAAAATTAACAAAACCAAAAGCTGGTTCTTCGAAAAGGTCAACAAAATTGATAAACCATTGGCTAAACTCACAAAAGAAAAACACCAGAAGATACAAATAACCTGATTAAGAAATGAGTTGGGAGATGTTACAACAGACCCAACTGAAATAAAATATATCATAACAGAATACTATGAAAAGCTATACTCTTAACAGTTTTGAAAACCTAGGGGAAACGGACAAATTTCTAGATTCATGTGACTTACTAAGATTATCACAAGGAGAAATAGATCAACTTAATAAATCTACCACAAAGGAAGAGATCGAAAAAGTCATTAAAAATCAACCAACCAAAAAAGTCCTGGCCCAGATGGCTTCACAAGAGAATTCTACCAAACTTTTAGAGAAGAATTAGCTGTTTTCTTTCAGTACATTAAATATGCTGTTCCACTGTCTTTTAGCCTCCAAGGTTTTTGAGGAGAAATGGGCACTTAACCTTATCAGCAATCCTTTGTATGTGACTATTATTTGTCTCTTGCTTCTTTCAAGATTTACTTTTTGAGAGCCTGATTAAAAATGTGTATTGGTGTGAATCTATTTGAGTTAATCCTAACTGGAGGTGGTTGAACTTCTAGTATTTTTATGTTTATGTCCTTCTTTAGATTTGGAATGTTGTTTGCCATTATTTATTCATACATTTTTCTGTCTCTGCTGTCTTTCAACTCCTAAAATTCACATGATGCATATGTTGGTTTACTTGTTGCCCCATAGTTCCATTAAACTTTGCTTGTCAGTCTTGAGACTTCTTGTTTGTCGTTCTTCAGACTGCATAATTTCAAAATGTTATATTTTAGTTAACCAACTCTTCTGGCTTCTCAAATATGTCTCCCATGAATCTTCTTTTGTTGTTGTGATTAAGAGCATATACAGCAAAATATACACCAAATCAACTGTCTCCATATGGACAATTCAGTGACACTGATTACATTTTTGAGTTGTGCAACCAGTTTCACCCTCCTTTTCTGAGTTATTCCATCTTCACTAACACAAATTCACTGGCCTCTAAAGTTCATGTTTAATCTTTAGAGTTCCTGTTGTCAATTTGATCTTGTGTAGATAGTTCTTAAGAGACTATAATGTTCAAGGAAGATGTTTTGCTAGCTAAGCTAAACTATTATTTGGATTTAAGAATATTTCAGGGGATTTTGTTTTGGTATACGGTTTAAAGATTATCTCAGGGCAATAGTTTCACAGGTTCATCTAGCCTACTTGGCTCCAGAAAGGAAACAGTAGTTCAGAGGGGCAATTAGACACATTTTCAACATCTTCCTCCTATTCCTGACTCTCCTTCTTCCTCTTCTGCTCCAGGTGAATTTAGACAAAATGTTATGTCTTGGATGGCAGCTTGAAAGCTTTTAAAACAACAAATATGACAAAACAAACTGGGAGGTAGAACAGAAGCACTAAGAGCATTAGGTCATGTAATTGGGACGTCTTTCAAACCTTGGCCCTAAATCTCCAAACCAAAAAACAAATTTCATGAGGTGTTTTGTTGTACATAAGCAGCCTCAGCAGCTACTTTTTTTTGTTCATTTTGTAAACATATCTATCACAAATCTTTTCCATTCACTTTTTTACAAGTGTACAAATTATTGATAGCAACTGTAATAATCAGCTGTGCAATCCAGTGATTTTTCCATCACTGTTAATTTCTCTTTTCCCCCTCTCTCCCATATCTAGCAGCCACTAATAAACTTTGATATCCATAGATCAAAAACTCATTGCTGAGTGGCGTCTGGGGTCTTAAAAGCTGCCAAACTGCCATCTGAGGGCATAACAAATGGTCCCAACTCAGCAGGAATGGATGCTCACCCAGGACCAAAATGACACGGGGTAAAGACAACCCAGAAGATAGAGAGACCCACATAAGTGGGTGCCTACATTGACATGGGACCAGAAGAACTGGATGGTGCCTGGCCACCACGAGTGATAGTCGCGATGGAGCTCACTAAGTTGAGTCTCACTGGCAACACAAGAATGAAAAGCAGTGCACCCTGAGATCTCCACTAAAAGACCTGAATTGATGGTCCAGTGGTTTCGGGGCTCCCCTGGGCGCATGGCCCCTGGCCCTGATACTGCACTTGCCCATAAATCATAATGAAGGTCCACTCCTTGAACACGAATGGTTGGACTTGGCGATGCAGAGTGACCATATATTGGATGCACTTTATGGTTCTATGCATCTATAGGATATCATCCTGCTGACCTCTGGCTGGAGGAAGGAGAGTGGGTGGAGAGGAGGGGAAAGGAGACTGCTGGGAGGATGAGACATGTATGGAGCAGAGAGGAATAGTGTGTTGTCACCAGGCAGGGAGAGCAGTGGAAGCTGCATACAGGTGGGCATGTAAATTTATATGGTAATGTACATTTTCATTAAGTCATTGCTGTTTAGTTGATTCTGACTCATGACAACCCTATAGGACAAAGTAAAACTGACCCTGTAGGGTTTCCAAGATGCATTTGCTAGATTCATACTGTTGGTCTTTTGGTTAGCAGCAAGCTTTTAATTATTCCACCAGGACTCTTTGGTCTTTGTATGTTTGCCTTTTCTTGGTTGGTTGTTTTTGTTTTTAATGTAAGCAAGGTCATATAAATCTGTCCTTTCGTGATTGACTTACTTCATTCAGCATAATGTCTAATAATTCCATCCTTACTGTAGCATGTATCAAATCTTCACTTCTCCTAATAGCTGAGAAGTATTCCATTGTATGTAACATACCACGTTTTACCCATTCCTCTGTTGACAGGTATTTAGTTTGTTCCACTTTTTGGCTATTGTGAAAAATGCTGCAATGAATATTATTGTACAAGGCTCTTTTTGAGTATCTGCTTTTAGGTCTTTTGAGTATATATCTACAAATGGAATCTCTGGGTCATAGAGTAGTTCCATTTTTCACATTTTGAGGAATGAGCATGCTCTTTTCCACAATGACTATACCATTCTGCACTCTTGCCAGCATGAATGAGTTACAATTCCCACCACATACTCAATAACATTTGTTATTTTCTGTTTTTTTTTTTTTTCATCTTAGCCATCCTCATGGGAATAAAATAGTATCTCACTGTGGTTTTTATTAATACCTCTGATGGCCAACAACACTGAGAATCTTTATAATTTTTTGGTGGCCATTTGAATATCCTCTTTGGTGAAATGTCTATTATACTCCGTGAAATGTCTATTATACTCCTTTGCCCTTTTAATTATTGAGTTATTTGTTCAATGAGTTTTCATTTCAGTTACTATCTTTTCCTATTATTGTTTTTTCAGTACCATTATTTCTGTTTGGTTAAATTTTGTAGTGCTTGTTGCTTAAATTCTAGTATTGTTCATGCATTATTTTCCTGATGTCTCTTTGTTCTTTGTGAGGTTTCTGCTTTGGTCCTTTGAGCTATATTATAATTGTTGTAATGCATTCTCCCAATTTGTTCATTATTTGGGCTTCCATAGGTATGAAATCTCTGCATATCTTTCATTTAGTTGTGCTATCCTATTTTTTGTATGTCTTGTAATTTTTCATTGTTGTTGTTGAAGCTGTGATATTAGAATTTTGAAAGACATTGGCTTTCTCAACTCTTCCCAGGGTTCACTGTTTTAGATAGCACTGTTTTTTGCAAGATGCCCTTAGGCAGGCGGAGCCTTCAGACTTTATTCATTTCCTCCTCTCCCTGTCTAAAGTTAACTCCTGCTCCCTCTTCAAAGGGTCTGACTTCAAAGGGTCTGAAAATTCCAAATGAAAATTCCAGTCTTTCACCATCTCCCAAACAAGACCAATACAAGTGTTAATCAATTTGTCCACCAAGGGGGGCTCAACATGGATTTTTGTTGTTATCTTTCTCTCGCCAGGAAACCCTGGTGGCATAATGGCTAAGTGCTACATCTGCTAACCAAAAGGTCAGCAGTTCAAATCCGCCAGGCACTCCTTGGAAACTTTGTGGGGCAGTTTTACTCTGACCTATTGGGTTGCTATGAGTTGGAATTGATTAAACGGCAGTGGGTTTGGTTTCTTTGGTTTCTCTTTCCTGCTCTGATGCATTTGTGACTTTTTGAGACTCTTGAAACTGAACAGAATGCCCACACATATAGACTGTCAGTGGAGGTCAGTGAAGACCTCAGCCTTTGTGTGGAGATTCCTCACTGCTCTGTGAGGGCACACTTGTCTCATAGTCAGAAATTAGGTACCTTTCCTGTGCTCAGGCAAAGCATGAACTGACTGGGATTTCAGTCACCATCTGTCCAGGGTACCAAAAGAGGGAGAGGTGGGTACATCCTGGAAAGACTACCAGGGAGATATAGTCTGTTAATTTGAGCCAGAGTTCAGAGTCTTTTTCCTTCGCCAGGTAAGTTGTGTGTTTGCTGGGGCAGCACGAGCCACCAGAGTTGCAAGCCTGTATACAACAATGCATCTATCTGTGAGTTTATAGCACTGAGAAGGAAGAGGGTAAGAACAGTTGATGAAGAGTTTCTCCTACCGCATGTAACTTCTTGTTGACATGGGTCTTTCTGCTTTCTTCTGCCCACAAATCCGAAGGTGTCCTAGGATGAGACTAGATTTCCTGGTGTATTTCATGATCATGAACCTAGACCTGTGCATGCTGCAATCTTCCTGGAATTTCCAACCTCAGATTTTTTTATTCATTTGCTCTGTGGTAGGACCATAAGAACTGCTTTTCCAAACAGTTTCCATGTGATGGTGACAAGAACCACTGCCTAGTGAGACCATTGTTAAAAGTCACAACTGAGATAATAAAAATGAAAATAATCATGCTACTTACAGTAAAAGTATACTGCTCTGTATATTGTTCTGTACATTATTAATGAGAATATTTGATTCACTGAATTAACTGCAAGTATACGGTTAAAAAAAACCCAGTGCCATCAAGCTGATGCTGAGTCATAGTGACCCTATGGGACAGAGTAGAACTACCAGTTTCCAAGGAACACCTGGTGGATTTGAGCAGGTGATATTTTAGTTAGCAGCCATAGCACTTAACCACTTAACCACTATGACACCAGAGGAATCATGATACTAGTTATAAAGCAGCAAAGATAGCTAAATTATATTTGTATGCTTTGTGGATCATAAGAGCTTGGAAGTCATGACTTGGATATTTAGCAAAGTATATTTTTAAGTGAAATCTTAAAGATGTGGAATGGTTTCTCCTTGTTGATTATAGTAAATTGTGGATAAGAAAGGATAATTTGAAAATTGAACTGTCAGAAAAGAAATCAGAACTTTATGATTTGGAAAACAGTACTGCAAAAATTTAGAAAGTGCTTTCTGAAAAGAACACCAAATGCATAGCTGCACAACCACTTACTAAAGAGATTAGGTCTGTAACCAATGTATTTAATCAACAACCTCATCAGAAAGCTTATCATTTTAGATTGAAAAGGACAGGATGAAAGGAAGGACAGCTACTTGCCTCCTAGAATTCTATAGGCAGGCAAAAGGCCAATAGAGCTCCTTCACTGCAAACAGTATCTTATGAAAAAAAGAAAGGACAATCCCAGTGGTAGTTCAGGGATTATCAAGGCTGATGGAAGGAGCATGGGTACATTTTTACCACTTCTTTGACTTCAAAGGGTGGAGCTATTGTCTAGAATCCAAAGAGTGGAGCTTCCATCTTGGTCTCAGTGAGTAGAGCTACAATTCTAGGAGACCAAGAGAGTGGGCTTGTGCCGAAAATTATGGGAGTGAAACAAACAATCTTGTAGGCAGAAAAAATAAGAATACCTAAGACCAAAGGGGGAATTCAATGCTCCAGAGGGCCTCCCAAAGATGAGGGCATGAGCTCACTGTCAGGGTGAGTCTGTAAAGCAGGGAAGCCATCTGGAGCCACGAGATTCCTGCCCAGTCTCTGGAGGGTTGGGTTAATACCCTGATATGCATGGAAAACAGGATTATTTTTGGACTTTAAGATCTAATGAAATTTTTCTTGGTGAGCTTTAGACTTTCTTAGCACCTGTGACCCTTACTCTCCAATGTCTCTTTCTTGAAATAATGCCTAACTTATCACTGTAATTTGGAAGCAGATAATTTATATCCTATATTTTTGCTCACAGATGGAAAAAAAAATGTCTCAGGATGGAACACACACAGAGTCTCACCCATATTTTGTTTAGATGATTTAAGAGATTAGATTGTGGACTTAGAGTGGATGTTTATATGGTTTAAAACTATTAGGATTGCTGGTTATAGGTGAATGCATTTTTTACCGTGGAAGAATGTGACTTTGGAGGACCAAAGTATGAAGTGTTATGGATTAAACTGAGACCCCCCCCAAAGTAATGTGGAAATTCTAATGTCTCTACTTATAAAATGAATCTGTTTGTAACTAGGGATTCTCCTCGTTATGTTAATTATGTCATGTTAGAGCAGGAGTGGTCCTAAACTAAATCTCTTCTGAGTCATGTCTTATAAAAAGGGCAGAATAGACACACAAATGCACACACACACAGACACAGAGTGGGAGAGACAGATGCCATTTGAAGATTTGTCTGAAAGTCAATGAAAGCCAAGATACTTTGGGGGCTACTGATAAAGAAAGACCATTCTCTACTGTCCATGCCACAATTTGTACCTTTAGCACCTAAAAGAAGGGGCCAACAAATTTTTATTCCATAAAGCCACATGTTTGTGGTACAGCAGCACTAAGTGGGTAAGATAGTTTAACATGTGAAAAACTCTATCTCTAGTTGAAATAGAAGTTCTTCTTCTACATAATATATACCTACTATAACCAAAGCAGTTTTCATTATTCTGGAAAAGTAGTCACTTCATTGTTTTACATAATATTTACTAGTGCTCTGTTAAGTACTGTAAAATGTTTTAAACTTCTATATTTTAGAAAATATTATTTATGAGGTGAGGCCAAGATGGCAGACTAGATACATGTCTCCTGAATTCCAGCTGATAACTAAGACCTGGAATGATAATTGAACAGAGTAGCGTGGACATGCTGGGAGCCCTAGGTTTTGGCACAGGATTGTCAGAGTGGATCAGGCACCAGAAATGTGAAACAGCCTCTCTTGAAAATGAGATAGCAGCATGCTGATTCCTGCTTCTGCTAATGCATTGTTTGGGAAGACAGCAGATACAGATGCCCTGTTATCTAGGAGGTGGAGACTAGGCATGAGCCAGCTAAAACACTGAACTGCAGTGCTTAAGTGAGCAGTGTGTAATGCAGCAGAGAGACTATGCTTGAGATAGCCACATATTGAGAGTCCAGCTGCTGACTGAGTGTACCAGTGTCCCTCCACCCTATCTTCTCTGAGCTGTGCCATAGATTCTGCTCACTTACAGCAGGAAGGCCAGCTTGGGTGGGACATCTTAGTCAGCTGAGAGGCAGAGTCAGCTATACTGAGGTCTCAGCTGGGGCTAATTCTCATGTTGAGCAGCAGTCCTTGTTTGGATAGTGTTGCTCCAGCAGAAAAGCTGTGTTTAAGATGATCATGACTAGAGTTATGTGTCGGACCTGGCAGATTCAAGTGGCAAAGCCCTAACTCCTCCCGTCTTTGGACCATGTCATAGTGTCTGGGGATGGTGCTTTTGTTGTCAGTTGGAAGATGGGGCCTGCCACACCTGAGGACCTGATTCATTTTGGCAGCTGATGGACATCTCCTCACTTAGCAGTAAAGCATCTTTTAAAATTAAGACAATCTAGAGAACTGACTGCTGAGTAGAGTGGTAGCATCTCTATCTCCCTTCGTCGATCCACATAATAGCATTGGCTGACAGCCCCCCAGTGACTTCATAAGTAAGGTGCTGTCTTTGCCAGCCAGGAGGCCGAGTCAGTCACCCCTGAGGGCGCAGCTGCTGTCAGTGGCTGTTGAACAGTGCCCTTCCCAAAATATAAGCAATTTTTAAGCTAAACACATCTGCAGAGCCTAGCTGTCCCAAGCAGCCAAGTGGGTTGAAATCCTTCTCTCATCCATTCCCTGAGCTACACCACAGGCTTGACTGGTATAATGGCAAACAGTTTCCATAAGTAACTCCCACCTTTAGAAGCCAGGAGGTGGGGACTGCCACTCCCGAGAGTCCATGTGGGGCCAGTCACTAGAGAACAAAGAGGTGGCTGGTGACCAAATCTAGTAGTGCCCTCACTGCCCTCTTAGAACTACACCTCAGCTCCTGTTGGGGTAACACTAGAGAAGCTGAACAGCTTCTTGAAGGGATGAAGTCAACAATCAATCTCCAAACATTTAAAGAAGTTGTCCACCATGGCTACAGAAAACCCACAAATTAAAGAATCTACAAGCTTGTAGGATGAAAAGTTCTGAAATTATCAGAGGTCAAGTACAAAAGAATTATGTATAGAGTCCACCTCTAGGTTAAACAAAATGCAGCAGAACAAAATGAAAAATTAGGTAAGATATTTGAATTGATGGAATATCAATGGTCTGAAATCCAGCAGATCAGTAATAAAATTACAAAATTAAACAATTCAAAGTCAAAAGAGCAGAATTGAGGGGACAGAAGCCAGATTTAATGACCTTGAGGACAGAGCAACTGAAGCCAGCATGTATGAGGAGAAATCAGAGGAAAAAAATAAGAAAAATGAAAAGCATTAAGAAACAAGTGGGACTCTATTAAGAGTAATAATCAATAAATATTTGTAGTTCCTGAATAGAGACAGATAGCTGAAAATACAGAGAAGATTACTATAGAGTTGCTGACAGGAAACTGCCCTGAAATTATGAAAGAAGAGAACACAGATATCCAAGAAACATAAAACCACAAAAACTAGACCCCAAAAGAAAGACACTAAGACATACGACAATCAAGCTTAACAAAATGAAACAATAGAGGCTTTTAAAGTCAGCGAGGCTTAAAGCAGAGGTAATGTACAAAGGGAAGCCCTGTAGGTTTCATCTGAATTCTTGCCAGAAACAATGTTGTCAAGAAGGCAGTAGGAGGACACATTCAAAGCCTTGAAGGAGAAAAACTTACAACAAAGAATTATATATCCTGCGGAACTGTCTTTCAAGTATGAAGGTGAAATTAAGACATTCGCAGATAAACAGAAGCTCAGAGATTTTGTAAAAATCAAACCAAAATGACAAGAAATACTGACAGAAGCTCTTTCTGTAGAAAAACAAAAAAAATCAAGTATATACTTAAGGAGGCAATGCAGGACACAGCATCCAGAATCCTACACAGTTAGAGAAGTGAACCAGTGATCTTAACATGAACACTATGACAGCATCACATTAAAAGAGAGAAATATTACACTAGGTATACCCTCTTCAGATGGAGAGGAATTTCAAAAGATATGCAGAAGTTAAAGTGTAGTTTAAAGTTAGAATATCAAGGGGGATCCCAGGGATAGCTGCAAAGCAAAATATCAATATGACATATCAAAAGAAAAAACATAATACAAGAGTTGCAACAAATACCAAATAAACACTAAAAAAGAAGAAAAGCCAACCCATAAAGAATGACCCAGAACAGAATATTAAGAGCAACATACAAAACATCAACAACATAAAACTAACTGCATCAAAATGAAAGCACTAAACACATACTTATCACTAATTACACTGAATGTAAAAGGACTAAGTGCTCCAATAAAGAGACAGCAGTGACAGCCCATATCAAAAGACCCAACTTGTCTATATGTTGCTTGGAAGAAACACACCACGGACTCAAAGATATAAACAAACTGAAAATCAAACAATGGAAAAATATATACCAAGCCAACAACACAAACAGAACAGCAGGAGTGGCAATACAAATCTCAGATAAAATAGACTTTAATGTGAAATTCACCATCATGGACAATGACTGTCACTATTTATTGCTGAATGGTTCAATATATAAACAAGACACAACAATATTAAATAGTTATGTACCCAATACCAGAACATCTAAATACATCAAACAAACACTAACAGCATTGAAAAATGACATAGATCACTCCACAAAAGTAGCTGGATACTTCAACAATCCACTTTCAGTAAGGGACAGATCATCTAGCAAAAAGCTTAGTAAAGACACAGAAGATTTTATTGTGACAATTAGCCAGCTAGACCTCACTGATATATACAGAACTTTTTACCCATCGACAGATAAGTACACTTTCTTCTCCAGAGCACATGAAACATTTTCCAGAACAGACCATGAATTACGACATAAAGCAAATCTCAACAAAATCCAAACCACTGAAATACTGCAAAGTATATTCTTGAACCACAAAGCTATAAAAGTTGAAATCAACAGATGGAAATTTGAACTCAGGGAAACTAAACATCTTGTTCAAAAATCCATGGGTTATAGAAGAAATCAAGGATGAAATAAAGAAATTCATGGAATCAATTGAGAATGAAAACACATGTTACCAGATACCATGGGATACAGCCAAAGCAGTTCTCAGAGGTTAGTTTACCTCTCTAAATGCACACTGCCAGAATGAAGAAAGAGCCCAAATGAAAGAAATAACCCTATAGTTTGAACAAGTAGAAAGAGAGGAACAGAAGAACCCCTCGGGCACCAGAAGAAAACAGATAATGAAGATAAGTGCAATGCTAAATGAATTAGAGAACAGAAGAACAATTGAAAAAAACAACAAAACCAAAAGCTGCTTCTTTGAAATGAACAACAAAATTGGTAAACTATTGGCTAAAATTACAGAAGAAAAAGAGTAGAGGAAACAACCCGAATAAGAAATAAGATGGAGGTATCAAAACAGACCCAGCTGAAATAGAAAATATCATAACAGGATACTACAGAAGACTGTACTCTAAGAGACTTGAAAACCTAGAGGAAATGGACAAATTTCTAGATTCATATCACCTACAAAATGATCACAAGGAGAAGAAGAACAATTTAATAAACTCATCAAAAAGGAAGAGATTGAAAAAGTCATCAAAAAAACAACCAACCAAAAAAAGTCCCAGTCCAGATGGCTTCACCAGAGAATTCTACCAAACTTTTAGAAAAGAGTTAACTCCAATACTACTGAGACTATTTCACAGCAGAGAAAGGGATAGATTGCTCCCAAATTCATTCTACGAAGCCAGCATAACCCTGACACCACAGCCAGGGAAAGATAAAACAAAAAAGGAGAACTACAGACTAATATCACTCATGAAGCTGGATGCAAGAATCTTCAACAAAATACCAGCCAATAGAATTCATCAACATATCAAAAAAATAACTCATCATGACTGAGTTGGATTCATACCAGGAACGCAAGGCTTGTTCAATATCAGAAAAATGATTAATGTCAACAACCACATAAATGACACAGATGATAAAAATCAACTAATTTTGTCAATCGATGCAGAAAAGGCATTTGACAAAGTCAAACACCCATTCATACTAAAACCTCTCAGCAAAATAGGAATGGAAGGCAAATTCCTCAATGCAATAAGAGGCGTCTATACAAAGCCAACCACCTACATCATGTTGAACATGAAGAGACTGAAAGAATACTCCTTGAGAATGGAACTAGACAAGGATGCCCACTGTCACCACTTCTGTTCAATATTGTACTGGCACTTCTAGCCACTAGTAAATAAAGGGCATCGGTATCAGCAAAAAAGTAAAAATCTCCCTATTTGCATATATGATTGTATATGCAGAGAATCCATAAGTAAACTACTCAAACTGATAGAAGAGTTCAGCAATGTATCAGGATATAACACAAACATAAGTAAATCAGTAGGATTCCTTTACACCAATAAAGAGATCATCACAGAAGAAATCACCAAATCAATGCTGTTTACAATAACCCTCAAGAAGACAAAAAAACTTAGGAATAAATCTAACCAGAGAAATAAGAGACCTATAGAGAAAGAATTACAAGACCTTACTGCAAGAAACCAAAAGAGACTTATATAAGTGGAGAAATCTACCTTGCTCATGGATGGGAAGACTTAACATTGTGAAAATGTCTATTTTACCCAAACTACATGTACAATGCAATACCGATACAAATTCCAGTGTCATTTTTCAATGAGATGGAGAAATAAATCACCAAATTTGTTTGGAAGGGGAAGAAACTCCGGATAAGCGAAGCACTACTGAGGAAAAGGAACACAGTGGGAGGCCTCACACTACTCAACCTTAGAACCTATTACACTGTCATAGTAGTCAAAACTGCCTGGTACTGGTTCAAAAAGAGACATATAGACCAATGGAACAGAGTTGAGACCCCAGAGTTGTCACCATCCTCTTAAGAACAGTTGATATTCCACAAAGGGCCTAAGATCGTAAACTAGTTTAAAACAGTCTCTTTAACAAATGGTGTTGGTAAAATTGGATATCCACATGCAAAAAACTTAAATAAGACACATATCTCACACCTTACACAAAAACTAACTCAAAATGAACCAAAGACCTAATATAAAATCTAAACCAATAAAGATCATGCAAGAAAAATTAGGGACAACAGTGAAAATTCTAATACACAGCACAGACTTCAAAATCTGAAAAACAAAGCACGAACAACAGAAGACAAAATAAACAGGAATTACAAAGAGTCAAACATTTTTGCTCATTCAAAGACCTTATCAAGAGTTAAAAGACCACCTAGAGAGTGGGAAAACATATTTGGCAACCACATGTCGGGCTAATGTCTGATCTCCATAATGTACAAGGTACTGTAAAATATCAACAAGAAAAAGTAAGTAACTCAATTAAGTGATGGGCAAAGGAGATGGACAGACACTTCCCCAAAGTGGATATCCAGGCAGTCAGAAGACACATGAAGAAATGCTCATGGTCATTTTCTGTCAGAGAAATCCAAATCAAAAGTACAATGAGATAGCATCTCACCACTACAAGGTTGGCTGTAATCAGAAAAACACAAAACAACAAATACTGGAGAGGCTGTGGAGAGATCGGAACACACTGCTGGTGGGACTGCAAAATGGTATAACCTCTTTGAATGTGACACTTCCTTAAAAAGCTAGAAATAGACGTACCATTTGATCCAGTAGTGCCACTGCTCAGAATATACCGTACTGATACAAAGGCTTTCAGATGAGGAGATACATGCACACAAATGTTTATTTCCACACAGTCTACAACAGCCAAAAGTTGGAGTCAACCTAGTTGCCCGTCAACAGATGAATGAATAAAAAAGAACTATAGTACATATATTCAGTGGAACGCGACACAATGATAAAGAACCATAATGATTTTAGGAATCATCTCATAACCTGGTTTCAACTGGAAGACATTATGCTGTGTGAAATCAGTCAGCAGCAGAGGGACAAATATTGCATGAGACCCCTGCTATAAGGACTTAAAAATAGACTTGTGTACAAAAGAAAAGGCTCTGATGGCCACAAGGGTGGGAAGGGGGTGGCAAGGGTTGGTCATAGATTAGTCAGTAGAAATTTGGCTAAGTGAAAGCAGTGACAGCACCCAGTAGAAAGTCTAACAACTTAATTGGATTTAACCAAAACTCTTCTAATTTCAACAGAATATTGCAAGGATAGAGCAGCAGAGGCGGGGTCTGGGGACCATGCTTTTGGGGAACATCAAGGCCAATTAGTATAACTAGCCTATTGCTAAGACAGTCTTCCCACCCCATATTGGCAAGTGGTGTCTTAAAAACTAGCAAGCTGCCAACAGAAGTACATCAATTCATCCCAACTCATCTAGAACAGAATTTCACCAAGAACAGCAAACATAGGAGGAAAAAAGAGCTCTGGAGACAGAAAGACCCAAGTGAATGAGAGATTATATCAACATGTGACCAGAAGAACCAGATGGTGCTTGGCTACCATCAAAGACAGCCATGATGGGGTACACAATGTAGAGTCCCTGTGGCACCACGAGAAAAAGAGGGGTGCAGCTCAAGAACTCTACTGAAAGACCACAACTGATGGTCTGATAGCCTGAGTAACCCCCTGAGAGCATGGTCCCTAGACGTGCTGCTGTACCTAGCCAGAAATCATTACCGAGGTCAACTCTTTGCACAAGAATGGACTTGATTTGGAGACACAATGTAATCAAATAGTGTGTGTACTTTATGGTTCTGTGCATTTATAGGAAGCTGTCCTACTGGTCTCTTTCTAGAAGAGAGAGAAGGGGGTAGAGAGGAGGGGAAAGGAGGTTCTTAAGAGGATATTACAAGTATAGAATGAAAAGGAGGAGTGTGCTGTCACTGGACATGGAGAGCAGAAAGAGTTGCAGATAAGCAGGCATGCAAAATTCATTTAGATTGTACACTTTCACTTAATCACAAAAAAGAAAACATATATGTATATTTTTATTATGACTGAATGAAAATGTACATTCCCATATAAATTTACATGCCCACCTATATGCAGCTTCCACTGCTCTCCCTGCCCGGTGACAGCACACTATTCCTCTCTGCTCCATACATGTCTCACCCTCGCAACAGTCTCATTTCCCCTTCTCTCCACCCACTCTCCTTCCTCCAGCCAGAGGTCAGCAGGATGATATCCTATAGATGCATAGAACCATAAAGTGCATCCAATATGGTCACTCTGCATTGCCAAGTCCAATCCATTCAAGTCCGAAGAGTGGCCCTTCGTTATGATTTACAGGCAAGGGCAGCATCAGGGCCAGGGGCCATGCTCCCAGGGGACCCCTGGAGCTGCTGGACCATCAATTGCGGTCTAAGGGGGGGAGGGAGGGAGAGAGAGGGGGGAGGGTTTAGATTAGATAGTTGGTAGAAATTTGGTTGGGTGAAATCGGTAATAGCACACATTAGAAACAAGAACAATATTAAGAGGACTTCAGCATAACTTGAATACTCCTTCCATCTTAACCCAATATTGCAAGGACAGAGTAGCTGGGGCAGAGGACAGGACATCATGCTCTTAGGCGAAATTGAGGCCAATTGGCACAACTAGCATTTTGCTAAGTGGGCTCTCCACACCCCACATTGGTGAGTGGCATCTGGGGTCTTAAAAGCTACCAAGCTGCCATCTGAGGGCACAGCAAATGGTCCCAACTCAGCAGGAATGGATGATCACTGAGGACCAAAATGACATGGGGTGAAGACAACCGAGAAGATAGAGAGACCCACATGAGTGGGTGCCTACATAGACGTGGATTTTCAATTCTGTTCTATTGTTCTATGTGTCTGTTTTTGTGCCAGCATCAGGCTGTCTTGACTGTTGTGTCAGTGTAATAGCTTTTAAGGTCGGGAAGGATAGGCCTCCCACTTTGCTCTTCTTCTTTAGCAATACTTTACTTATTCATAGCTTCCTTCCTTTCCATATGAAGTTGGTGATTTGTTTCTCCATCTCGTTAAAAAACAACATTGGAAGTTGAATTAGGACTGCATTGTATGTATAGATTTCTTTGGGTAGTATAGACATTTTCACAACTTGCAGTAGGGACTTGTAGTTTTCTTTGTATAGGTCTTTTACATCTTTGACTTCTTTGTCAGTTTGGAAGCTGCTTATTTCCTTATCATGTCTAATTGCTCTGGTTAGGACATCCAGAATAATGTTGAATAGAAGTGGTGACAATGGGCATCCTTGTCTAGAACCTGTTCTTAAGGGGAATGTTTTCAACTTCTTTCCATTAAGTATGATGTTAGCTGTTGGCTTAGTGTAGATGACCTTTATTATCTTGAGGAATTTCCCTTCTATTTCTGTTTTGTTGAGAGTTTTTAACATGAATGGGTGTTGGACTTCATTAAATGCCTTTTCTGTGTCAATTGATAGAATCAGGTGGTTGTTGTTTTTATTTTGTTTATGTGGCTGATGACATTTATTGGTTTCCTTATGATGTCATCCCTGTATCCCTGGTATGAATCCTACTTGGTCGTGGAGAACTATTTTTTTTGGTGTGTTGTTGAATTCTGTTAACTAGGATTTTGATAAGGATTTTTCGCATTTAATTTCATGAGAGATACTGGTTTGTAATTTTCCTTTCTTGTGCTGTCTTTACCTGGTTTGAGTACCAGGGTTATGCTAGCTTCATAGAATGAATTTGGGAGTATTGCATCCTTTTCTATGCTCTGGAATACCTTTAGAAGTAGTGGTGTTAACTATTCTCTGAAAGTTTGATAGAATTCTGCAGTGAAGCCATCTGGGCCAGAGTTTTTTATTTGGATGGAATTTTTAAATTATCTTTTCAATTTTTTCTGATGTAATGGGCTTGTTTAGTTGTTTTATCTTTGATTTTACTGATTTAGGTAGGTGATATTTTTGCAGAAAATTGTCCATTTCCTCTAGGTTTTCAAATTCATTAGAGTTTAATATTCTTTAGTACTCTTGCATGATTCTTTTAATTTCAGCAGGGTCCATTATGGTATTGCCCTTCTCATTTCTTTTGTATTTCTTTTTCCTAAATAAAAAATGAAAGTGTACATACTCTGTGCTTACAATACTGGGTTAAGAGAGGAGGAGTACACAAGTTGTGTCGAAGTCCCATTAATATTGATCCTCTTACTAATGTGTATTGTCACCAATTTCACCCAACCACATTTCTAACAACTATCTAATCTAAACCCTCGCCCCTTGCCTCCTGCCCTTCTACCCTCCCCACCTTTGTAGCCGTCAAAGAGTCTTTTCTATTATGTATGAGTATGCTTTTAAGTTTTTATCATAGGGGTCTCATATAATAATTGTCCTTCTGTCGTTGACTAGTTTCGATCAACATAATGTCCTCCAGTTGAGACCAAACTGAGAGAAGTTTCCTGCTATCATCGTTGTTCTTTATCAGTGTATAGTACTCCACTGAGTATATATATCAAAGCTTACCCATCCATTCTTCTGTTATTGGGCATCTGGGTTGATTCCAACTTTTTGCTATCGTGGACTGTGCTGCAATGAACATTCGTGTGCATGTAGCAGTTGGTGTGAATGGCCTTGATTTTGTAGGATACGTTCTGAGCCGAGGAATTACTGGGTCAAATGGTGTATCTATATCCATTATTTTAAGATAATGCCAAATTGCTTTCCAAAGAAGTTTCACCATTCTGCAATCCCACTAACAGGGTAGGAGAGTTCCAATCTCTTCACAGCCTCTCCAACACTTAGTGTTTTGCGTTTTTTGGATCATAGCCAATCTTGTTGGGGTGAGATGGTATCTCATTGTCATTTTGATTTGAATTTATTTAATAATTAATGATGGCGAGCATGTCCACATGTGTTTTTTGGCTGCCTGGATCTTCTCTTAAGAGAAGTGTCTGTCCAACTCCTTTGCCCTTCTCATTTCTAATTCAAATTACTTTTTTCCTCTGCCAGTTTTTTCTTCTACCAGTTTGCCAGTGGCTTATCAATTTTGTTGAGCTTTTCAAAAAAGCAGCTTCGGATCCGACTTGGCGGCACTTGGCTGGCTTGGCTACTCTTTCACTCATTTTTCTATTTCATTTATTTCTGCTCTAATTTTAATAATTCACTTTCTTCTGGAGCCTGATGGATTTTTTTGACGAGATATTTGTAGTTGTTCAAGTTGATGAGTTAATTCTTTGATTTGTGCTCTGTCTTCTTTTTGGATGCGTGTTTATCGAGATGAATTGACCTCTGAGCACAGCTTTTGCACTGTCCAATAGATTTTGTAGGATGTGTCTTCATTCTCATTTGATTCTATAAAACTCTTTATTGCATATTTGATTTCTTCAATTACCCAGTAGTTCTTGAGCAAAATGTTATTCAGTCTCCATATTTTTTATTTAATTTTCATCTTTTTTTCTGTTATTCATTTCTAGTTTTAGGGTGCTGTGAGCTGAGAAGCATCTTTGTTTTATTTCAATATTTTGATTTTTTTTAGTTTTGCTTCGTGACCTAATACATGGTCAATTCTGGAAAACATTCCATGAGTATTGGAAAAGAAAGTATACTTGGCTTCAGTTGGATGAAGTATTCTGAATATGTCTGTAAGGTCAAGTTGGTTGATTGTGACATTTAGATCCTCCATGTGTTTACTAAACTTTTGGAGGGGATGTTCTATCCTTTACTGAGAATGGTGTGTAAAAGTCTCCTACTATTATTGCGGAGCTGTCTATTTCTGTTCTCAGTGCAAACTGTGTTTGTTTTATGTATTTTGGAGACTTGTCATTGAATGCATAGATATTTAGTATGGCTATGTCCTCCTGTTGAACTGATCCCTTGACCATTAAATAGTGACCCTTTTTATCTTATATGGTAGATTTAACTTTAAAGTCTATTTTGTTAGAGATTAGTGCGTTTGTTAGAGATTAGTGCTCTTTTTACATTATTAGCCTGATATATTTTTCTCCAACCTTTGAGCTACACTTTGTGTCTTTGAGTCTAATGTGTATCTCCTGTAAGCAGCATCTGGATGGGTCATTTTTTAAATCCAATCTGCTACTCTCCTTTTAATTGGTGCATTTAGTCTGTTTACAGTCAGTGTGATTATTGATAAATATGATGTTAGCACTGTCATTTTGATGCCTTTTTTCGGTGTTGTGGACAGTACCTCTGTTACATTCCGTTTTCTATGCTGAGTCTTTTTTCTTCATATATTTTCTTTTTGTAGCTTTCAGTGTTTGTTTTCTTGAAATTGTGATTTTTGTATGTTGATTTTTGATGTGCAGAATTACAGGTTTCTTTTGTAGTTACTCCCTTAGTCCATTTTATTAATCTAAAGCTAGTCCAAATTTCAGTGTCTGTGTATCTCCTTGTCATCCTCCACATCTGGAAGATCTAGCTGTACCTTTCTTTGACCCTCTTTTTCATATAATGTAGTTGTCAATTATATCCTGAGGTATCTGAATTTCTATTTTTTTGTGATTTGATTTCGGTTATCATTTCTGGATTTCCTTTCCTGATGTCATCTAGATACTCTGTGAAGTTCTGGATGTTTAAGCCTGTATGTAATGCTATTAATTTTCTAATCTAAAAACTTCCTTTAATATTTCTTGTAATTTTGGTTTGGTTCTTACAAATTCTTTAAATTACTGTTTATCCATGAAAGTCTTAATTTCATTTTCATATTTGAGAGGCAAGTTTGCAGGATATATTATTCTCGGTTGAGTTTTTTTTGTTGTTGTTTGTTTTTTCCTTCAGGGCTTAGAATATGCTATCCTGTCTTCTGACCAGCATCTTTTCAGCTGACTAGTCTGAGCTTAATCTTAATAATTTTCTTTTATATGTTATTTTTTGCTTATTTCTGGCAGCCCTCAGTTGTCTCTCCTTGTCTCTAGTCTTATTAAGCTTGAATTATGATATGCCTTGGTGTATTTCTTTTGGGATCTAACTTGAGTGGGGTTTGATGAGCATCTTGAATGGAGATCTTATCTTTCTTGATATCAGGCAAGTTTTCTGTCAGCAGGTCTTAAACTATTCACTCTCTATTTTCAGATATCCCACCTTGTTCTGGTATTCCAATCACATCAATATTATTTCTATTAATAGAATCCTACATCATCCTTAGGGGTTCTTCACTCTTACTGAGTCTTTCGTCTGATTTTTCCTCATGTATGTTGGTGTCACTTTGTCTTCAGCCTCTCTAACTTTGCCTTCTATGTCCTCTATCCTGCTCCTTTGACTTTCTATTGAGTTATTAATTTCAGACATTTTATTTTTAATCTGCTGACTTTCAGATCACAGCGGCTCAACCATTTTTTGCAGCTTATTTAATTTTTCAGTGTGCTCTGCTGCATTTTGTCTGATCTCTGTTCTGATATCTTGCACAGCTCTGTACATCAATCTTTTGTATTCTGTCTCTGATAATTGTAGGAACTCTTCTTCATCTGGGAAATCTATTGATGTTTTATTTTGGGAGTTTTCAGAAGCCATGGTAGTCTGCTTCTTCAGGTGTTTAGAAACTGATTGCTGTCTCGAAGCCATCCAGAAGTCATTGCAGTGAAATAGTTTGGTTGGCCTGACTGGCGTCTCTCTGTTGGGAATGGGCCGTAGATTCTCTGTGCTGTCTGAACACTCATCACTCTTCCATTGTCCCATAGTAATATGACAAAAACAAATGTGTTTTGCTACCATGACAATTCCACTGCTAATATTAAAATAATTATATGATTTGTATAGCTCTTTTGGCCATAGCTCTTTTTACATTTGGCTTGGCATAGCTGTTTTCACATTAGAGCATGCCCCAGACATTATCTTTGTATGATAATGTGAGCTATAAAAGAAAGTATGACCCCTAAAAATTAAACATTTCTGGATTAATTGATGATTTGGATTATCTGTGCTGCTGGTCATCACTATGAGAACTAGCAGTCAGATCAATGATAAAGCCTTGTTTAGAAGCCACATAAATGACTATCTCATAAATGCACTCCTTAGGATAAGAAATTTATGATAATTTTGGGTACACAAATTTGCCTAGTTATATACAAGAATAATCAGTGTATCAAACTAATTCGTAACGTTCTTATTTTAAAAAGTAAACTTGACTTAGACAACTGAGGTATTTATGTCATCTGCTTATTGTCCAGCAAGGCATCATAAGGATGAGTCTAGCTGTCTACTCAACCTATCTATATTCACTTATACTGCTTTAGAGTTGGTCCTTCCATCAAGAATGTTTTATGATCACTCTAGCTGGCACAAGATGGTACAGTAAGCAGCTGTACCCTCCTACATCACCAGAAAAAACACCAACAGAAGCAGAAACTGGCATAATTAATAGTATCAGAAATCTTGAAACAAGTCAAAGAGTTTTAGCAACTAATAAAGCATCAAATCTCACACACACACAAAGGGAACCTCTCATAGGTAGTAAAACTTTGATTATCTATATAACGGTGGCCCATGCTATCCCCAGCTGTGCTAGATGGCTACACTGGAGAATTCTACCTAACATTTAAAGAAAATGACAAACTAAACACACGTCTCCTTATATCCCTCTGGAAACCAAAACCTGAATTGATAATCAAATGGAGCCTTCTGGTCACCTAGTGAGCCCCCAGGACACAGCACAGGGCTGTTAATTTGGGCTTCATACCACTGAACAAAAAACCACCTCTCTTTTGCTGACTCTTTCTCCTGGCTAGCCCTGGCTCTCAGACTTAACATAAATGCACCATTTTCACTTTTTTTTCCTCTGTCTTGGCCAGCAGGCAGAGCTGGCCTAGCGACTAGACTCAGATGCATTACTGGTGGGATAGGCAGAGAAAATTGCCATATTTTGAGAACCAGGCTTCAGACTCTGTTCATCTAGTCACTTTGGGCCTGTCTTTTTATCACTGTCAGAGCATGGTTTGTATGGAATCTCAGTGTCTGTGTGTGGGACCCCATGTTGGATACAGAGATTATAGCAGGACCTAATTCTTAGGCTGGGAGCAAGTGCCTTCAAACAGAACAGAGCTTCTCCAACAGAAAAGCAGTAGTTTACACAGTGTCGCCTATGGTGGGGGCCCAGAAACAGAGGTGGAGAACTCATTACCTCTCAGCACCTTTAGGCCCTCTATCTGCTGACTGTGTAGAAGGTGCCATCTCAGATACAGTGGCCACAGCTGGACCAGTTTCTTAGTTTTGAAACCAGAGTCTGTCCACAGGAGAGTGCTTTTCTACCAGAAAAACAGAAGTTTATACAGTGTCACCTAAGGCTGGGCCCTGTCAGCAGAGGCTAACAGGGCAGTAGCATTGCTGTATTTTGAACGAGTTTGTATTGTCTGGTGTTGGATATAGAGGTGCTTACTTGGCCACTTGGGAAGAGGTACCTCTACACCTGAAAACCTGACTGACTTGGGAAGTGGTCAGATACCTTTTCTTTTACATTTTAAGACAGCCTAGAGAAACATCTGCAGTCTATCCTCACAGTATCTCTCCCAGCCTCTACTTACTCACATGGGACCCAAAAAGCAACAGACACTTGTGACATACAAGAAATCACCCATAGCTTCAGAAGGCTCCCAAACAAAACGTGAAGGAGTTTTCCAGATGAAGAAACTTTTCCGAAATCATTAGAAGGGAATACAAAAGGATTATATACAGAGCCCTTCTAGACCTTATACAAAATGTAGCAGAGCAAAAGGAAAAATTAAGCAAGCTGTTCGATTTGATGGAACCCCAGTACTCTGAAATCCAACAGATGAAGAACAAAATCAAAGACATAGAAACTTCCATGCAGAGCCAAGAAAACAGAATGCAAGAAATGGAAAAGAGAATTTCTGACTTGAAAGACAGAGCTACTGACGCCAACGTCTATGAGGAGAAATCAGAAAAAAAGAAACAAGAAAAAGAAGATGCATTAAGAAGCATGTGGGACTCTGTTAAGAGGAACAAACTTCGATTAATTGGAGTCCCTGAACAGGATGACACACCTGAGAACACAGAGAGTATCATTGCTGAGCTGATGACAGAAAACTTCCCAGAAATCATAAAGGAAGAGAATATAGATATCCCAGATGCATATTTTACACCACCCAATATAGTTCTCAAAACAAAAACTCCAAGACATATTATGATCAAGCTGAACAAAATGAAACATAAGCAACAACTCTTAAAGGCAGCAAGACTCAAAGCAAAGCTAAAATTCAGAGGGAACTTCTAAAGGCTTTTGTCAGATTTCTCAGCAGAAACCATGCTGGCACAGAGACAGGGGCATGACACATTCAAAGCCTTGAAGGACAAGAACTTTCAACCAAGAATTACATATCCTGCAAAACTATCTTTCAAATATGAAAATGAAATTAAAACATTCCCAGATCAACAGAAACTCAGAGACTATGTAAAAACCAAACCCAAACTACAAGAAATACTGAAAGAAGTTCTTGGCTTTGGCTTAGAAGAACAAAACAGCTAACTTTGTATTTTAGAACGACACATTATGCAGAACTCTACTTAGTTACGGAAGACTCCAAATTCAATCTCAGCTTTAATACTGAAAGAAACAATCCAGTGATTATCATGAAAACTATGGTGCCATCATATTAAAAAGAGGGATGTACTACAGTTGTTATAGTCCCTCCAGATGGAGAGGAAAATGACAAGACTGGTAGTAATTAAAATTGGGTTTATATAGTTTAGTAAGTGGGATCATAGGGGCAGCCGTAAAGCACAACAAAGAAGTAACATACCATTTCCAGAAATGTAACACAGGAGCATCAACAACTAAAAAACCAGCTCTGAAAAAGGTGAAAAATCAACTCACAAAAAAGAATTTCCCAGAACAGATTAATAAGAAAAACAGAGAAAACATCAGCATAACAATAAACATATCACAATGGCAGCACTGAACACATACATATCAATAATTACACTGAATGTGAATGGACTGAATGCTCCAGTAAAGAGACATCGAGTGACAATTTGGATCAAAATACATGACCCATCCATAAGTTGTCCACAAGAAACGCACTTGAGACCTAAAGATAGGAACAAACTGAAAATTAAAGGATGGAAGAATATATATCAAGCTAACAATGAACAAAGAAGAGCAGGGGTGGCAATTCTAATCTCAGACAAAATCAATTTTAATGTCAAATCCACCATCGTGGACAAAGTTGGACACCATTTATTGCTGAAAGGTTCAGTACACAAGCAAGACTTAACTATATTAAATATTCATGCACCTAATATCAGACCACCTAAATACGTCAAAGAAACACTGATTACACTCAAAAAAGAGTTAGATTACGCCACAATAATAGTGGGAGACTTCAACACTCCACTCTCAATACTAGACTGCTCTTCTAGAAAAAAGCTCAGTAAAGATACAGAAGACCTCATCAATATATACAGAACTTACAACCCATCAGTGGACAATTATACCTTCTTCTCCAGGACACATAGAACATTCTCCAGAATTGACAATGAAATTCTCAACAAAATCCGTACCATTGAATTAATGCAAAGCATCTTCTCAGATCATAAAGCCATAAAAGTCTAAATGAAAAGCAGGAAAAACAGATAGAAAGTGGAATGCTTGGAAACTGAATAACATCTTGCTAAAAAAACATGGGTTATAGAAGAAATCAAAGATGAAATAAAGAAATTCATGGATTCCAATGAGAAGGAAAATACTTCCTACCAGAACCTATGGGATACAGCTAAAGCAGTGCTCAGAAGTCTGTTTATCTCCATAAATGCACACATGTGGAAGGAAGAAAGAAAGCAAATCAAGGAACTAACCCTACAGCTTGAACAGAGAGATAACGACAGAGGAAACCTTCAGGCACCAGAAGAAACCAGATCATAAAGATTAGAGCATGGCTAAATGAATTAGAGAATAGAAAAACAATTGAAAAAATTGAAAGGACAAAAACCTGGCTTTTTGAAAAGATCAACAAAATTGTCAAACCACTGACTAAACTTACTAAAGAAAAACAGGAAAGGAAACAAATAACACAAGAAATGATAGGGGAGTTGTCACAACAGATCCAACAGAAATCAAAAATATCATAACAGATTACTATGAAAGACTGTACTCTAACAAATTTGAAAACCTAGAGGAAAGGAGCAAATTCCTTGATTCATACCACCTACACAAATTATCACAATGTGAAGCAGAACAACTTAATAAATGCATCACAAAGGAAGAGGTTGAGAATGTCATCAAAAAACTGCCAACCAAAAAAACCCCGGGCCCAGATGGCTTCACTGCAGAATTCTACCAAGATTTTAGGGACGAGTTATCTCCACTACTACTGAGACTGTTTCACAGTATAGAAAGGGATGGAGTATTCCCAAACTCATTCTATGAAGCCAGCATAAACCTGATATCAAAGCCACAGAAAGACCCAACAAAAAAGGAGTACAGTCCAATATCACTTATGAATCTAGATGCAAAAACCTTCATTAAAATTCTTGCCAATAGAATACAACAACAGATCAAAAAAATAATCCATCATGACGAAGTTAGATTCATATCAGGGATGCAAGTCTGGTTGAAAATCAGAAAAACTATTAATGTGACTAACCACATAAATATCACAAAAGAATCACCTGATGTTTTGAGAAAGTCCAACACCCATTCATGCTAAAAACTCTTAGCAAAATAGGCATAGAAATAAAATTCCTCAACACAATAAGGGCCATTTATACTAAGCCAACTGCCTACATCATCCTGAATGGAGAGAGACTAAAAGGCTTTTCCTTGAGAACAAGAACTAGACAAGGATGCCTACTCTTACCTCTCCTATTCAGCATTGTACTAGAAGTTCTAGCCAGAGCAACTAGACAAGACCAAGAAATAAAGGGCATCTGCATCGGCAAAGAAGAAGTCAAAATCTCCCTGTTTCCAGATGATATGATTGTATATGCAGATAATCTCAAAGAATCTATTAGTAAACTACTCAAACTGATAGAAGAGTTCAGCAACATCTCAGGATACAAGATAAACATAAGTAAATCAGTAGGATTCCTTTATACCAACAACGAGACTGTTAATGAAGAAATCATCAAATCAATACCACTTACTAGAGCCCCTAAGAAGATAAAATACCTAGGAATTAATCTAACCAGAGAAATAACAGACCTTTAAAAGAGAACTGCAAGCCCTTACTAAAAGAAACTAAGAAAGACTTAGATAAATGGAGAAACCTACCTTGCTTGTGGATAGGAAGACTTAACATTGTGAAAATGTCTATTTTACCCCAAACAATCTACCTATATAATACAATCCCAATACAAGTTCCAGTTTCATCTTTTAATGAGATGGAGAAACAAATCACCAATTTTGTTTGGAAAGGGAAGAAGCCCTGGATAAGTAAGGTACTACTAAAAAAGAAGAACACAATGGGAGGCCTCTCATTATCTGACCTTAGAACATACTATACTGCCACAGTGGTCAAAACAGCCTGGTACTGGTACAAGAACAGACAGATTGATCAATGGAACAGAATTGAGACCCCAGAAATGACACCATCTGCCTATGAACAGTTGATATTCGACAAAGGCCGTAAGACATTAAACTGGGGGTAAAACAGTATCTTCAACAAATGGTTCTGGCAAAATTGGATATCCATCTGCAATAAATTGAAACAAGATCCATATCTTACACCTTATACAAAAACCAACTCCAACTGGATAAAGGACCTAAATGTCAAACCTAAAACGATAAAGCTCATCCAAGAGAAGGTAGGAACAACAATGGAAGGTTTAATACACAATGTAGACAGACTTCAATATCTGTCAAAGAAACTGCAATCAAGAGAAGAGAAAATAGATAAATGGGAACTGTTAAGAATCAAACATTTTTGCTCATCCAAAGACTATATTAATAGAATTAAAAGGCCACCTAGAGAATGGGAAAAATATTTGACAACTCTATGTCGGACCAATGCCTGATCTCCACAGTCTATAAGATACTACAAAATATCAATAAGAAGAAGATAAACCATCCAATTAAGTGATGGGAAAAGGAGATGGACAGACATTTCACTAAAGAGGAGAACCAGGCAGCCAAAAAACACATGCGGACATGTTCAGGATCTTTTGTTATTAAAGAAATTCAAATCAAGACTACAATGAGATACCATCTCAGCCCAACAAGGTTGGCCATGATCCAAAATCACCTAACAACAAATGCTGGAGAGGCTGTGGAGGAAGTGGAACTCTCCTACACTGTTGGTGGGGTTGCAAAATGGTCCAGCCTCTTTGGAAAGCAATCTGGTGCTTCCTTAAAAAAATGGATATAGATATACCATTTGACCCAGTAATTCCACTACTTGGAATAGATCCTACAGAATCAAGGCCATTCACACTAACAGACACATGCACAAGAGTATTTATCGAAGCACAGTCCATGATAGCAAAAAGATGGAATCAACCCAGATGCCCAACAACAGAAGAATTGATAGGTAAACTATGTGGTATATATATTCAATGGAGCACTATGCAATGATAAAGAATAATGATAGTTCCAGGAAACATCTCATAACCTGGTTTCAACTGGAAGACATTCCGTTGAGTGAAAGTAGTCAACGACAAAAGGAAAAATATTGTATGAGACCCCTACCATAAGATCTCAAAAACAGACTTAAGTATAGAAGAAAAGACTCTTTGAGGGCTGCAAGTGAGGGGAGAGAGGAAGGCTGGGGTGAGGGTTTAGATTAGACAGTTAGTAGAAATTTGATTGGGTGAAATCAGAGACAGCACACATTAGAAACAAGAACAATCTTAAGTGGACTTCAGCATAACTTGAATACTCCTTACATCTTAACCAAATATCGCAAGGACAGAGTAGCTGGGGCAAGGGGCAGGAGACCATGCTTTTAGGCAAAATCGAGGCCAATCGGCACAACTAAGAGGGCTCTCTCCACCCCACATTGGTGAGTGGCATCTGGGGTCTTAAAAGCTGCCAAGCTGCCATCCGAGGGCACAGCAAATGGTCCCAACTCAGCAGGAATGGATGCTCACTGAGGACCAAAGTGACATGTAGTAAAGACAACCCAGAAGATAGAGAGACCCGCATGAGTGTGTGCCTACATCGACTTGGGACTTGAAGAACCAGATGGTGCCTGGCCACCACCAGTGATAGCTGTGATGGAGCTCACTAAGTTGAGTCTCACTGGCAACACAAGAAAAAAAAGGGCTGCACCCTGAGATCTCCACCAAAAGACCACAGCTGATGGTCCCGTGGCTTCGGGTTTCCCCTGGGAGTATGGCCCCTGGCCCTGATGCTGCCCTTGCCCATAAATCTTAAGGAAGGTCTACTCTTCGGACAGGAATGGATTGGACTTGGTGATGCAGAGTGATCATATATTGGATTCACTTTATAGTTCTACTCATCTATAGGATATCATCCTGCTGACCTCTGGCTGGATTAAGGGGAGTGGGTGGAGAGGAGTGGAAAGGAGACTGTTGGGAGGATGAGACATGTATGGAGCAGAGAGGAACAGTGTGCTGTCACCAGGCAGGGAGGGCAGTGGAAGGTGCATATAGGTGGGCATGTAAACTTATATGGGAATGTACATTTTTACTCAGTCATAATAAAAAAAAAAGAAAAAAATTACACTCAGAATTTAAGGCAGAAAAAGAAAAACTAAAATGAACCTTTAAAAAAAAATAAGGAATGCCGAAATATGAACATTGGTATAATTGTGTCTATTAGTGTTGCTGCTTTCAGTTATCTTGGGTGTATACCACTAGAATTTCTATGTCATACAGTATCTCTATTTTTAACTTTTTGAGGAACTGCCAAACCATTTACCAAGGTGGCTGTACCATTTTGCATTCCTACCAGAAATAGATGAAGGTTCTGTTTTCTCCACATCCTCACCAACATTTGTCGTTTTGTGCTTTGTTTTTTATCTTTGTCATTCTAGTGGAAATCAAGTGCTATTTTATGGTGTTTGGTCCTTATTTTCATCTCTCTAAAGGCTAATAGAGAAACCCTTGGGGCATAGTAATTAAGTGCTACAGCTTCTAACCAACAGGCTGGCAGTTCAGACCCACTAGGTGCTCCTTGGAAACTCTATAGAGCAGTTCTTCTCTGTGGAAATCAACTTGATGACAGCGGGATTAATTTTAACAGCTAATGGGGATCTCAGTGGTGCACTGGTTAAATGTTTGGCTACTAACAACAAGAGGTCAGTAGTTTGAATCTACCAGCTTTTTCTCGAAAACTCTATAGGGAAGTTCTATTCTGTTCTCTAAGGTTGACTCAGTGACAACAAGTTTATAGTTTTAATGTCTAATGATGTTGAACTTTTTTGCATGTGTTTATTGCCACTTGTGTATACCTTTGGTTAAATGCCCAAAGCATTTTTAAGGTAGTATGCACCATGTCCATGTGAGATCTATCCAAGGAATGTGAGGGAGGTTAAACATAAAACTATCAGAGTACTATACCACATTAATAGGAGAAATGAAAAGAACCACATGATCTCAACAGACACTGAGAGAGCATTTGTAAAAGTCTAATACTGTTTTGTCATAGAAACACTCAGTATAATAGGAACAGAAGGGAAATTCCTCAATATAATCAAGGCATTCGTGAAAAAACAAAACAAAAAACATTAGCATATGCTCAATGATGAACATTTCAAACTTTCCTTTAAAACAGTAACAAGACAAGGATGCCAGCTTCCACTGCTTCTGTTCAACATTGTACTGGAAGACCATTTTTATTGTTATAGTTCAGTGCTTTTGAGTCAGGTCCTACTCATAGCAACCCTATGTACAACAGAGCGAAACACTGCACAGTTCTGCTCCATGCCCACAATTGTTGTTATGCTTGAGCCCATTGCTGGAACTATTGTGTCAATCCATCTCCTTGAGAGTCTTCTGTTCTGTGAATTCTCTGCGTTACCAAGCATGATGTACTTCTCCGGGAACTGATCTCTCTTAACAACATGTCCAAATTATGTAAGACATATAAGGTCTGACAATTAAATCCAAGAAATTAATTGTTCTATGTGCTACATATCTCATTGCTGAATATCACTGTGGTCACCTTCAAAGTACTCCCCTTGAGAAGCTATGCAACGATGCCAGCACCTTGTCTATCCTTCAAAGCAATATTGAAACTCTGGAATGGCCATTGTGCACAGCAGCATGGTGGTGAGTTTGCAAACTTAATTGTATAGTTGTCTGTGACAGAGCTTTTAGCCATAAACAAATAACTGTATTGGAACACATTCCCTACTCACCTGATCTGGCCCCAATGACATTTTTCTTTACCTAATGATAAAGGAAATATTGAAAAGAAGAAATTTTGATGACATTCAGGACATCAAGAGTAATGTGACAACAGCTCTGATGTCCATTCCAGAAAAAGAGTTCCAAATTTGCTTTGAAGCGTGGGCTAAGTGTTGGCATTGGTGCATAGTTTCCAAAGGGTGATACTTGGAAGACGACCATAGTGATATTCAGCAATGAGTTATGTAGCAATTTTTCTAGGATGAGTTTGTGAACTTACTTGCCAGACCTCATAGTCTTACCATCCTTGTTTCTAAGCCTCACCCTGGTTGTACTTCTTCCAAGACATATTTCTTTGTTCTTTTGATAGTCCATGGTAGGTATATTAATATCCTTCTCCAATAGCACAATTCAAAGGCATCAATTCTTCTTCTCTCTTCCTTATTCATTCTCCAGCTTTCACATGCACATGAGATGACTGAAAATATCATGGCCTGGGTCAGGCACACCTTAGTCTTCAAGCTGACATCTTTGCTTTTCAACATTTTAAAGAGGTCTTTTACAGCAAATTTGCCCAATGAAAAGTATCTTTTGATTTATTGACTGCTGCTTCAATAAATTGATTGTGGATCCAAGTAAAATGAAATCCATGACAACTTCTGTCTTTTCTCCATTTATCAAGAACTGGGCAAAGGCTATGAACAGACACAACCAAACAGGATATTCAAATGACCCACAAAAACATGAAAAGATGTTCAATTTTGTTAGCCATCAGAGAGTGCAAGTCAAAATCACAGTGAAATACCATTGCACTCCCCTTGGAATGGCTAAGAGAAAAAAAAAAAATAGACCTACTGGAGATGTAGAGAATGGAGGAATACCCAAGACTATTGCCCTGAGATAATTTTCAAACCTTGTACCAAAACTAGCCCTAGAGTTCTCCTTTTAGCTAAATAACAAACTGACTCAAAAATAATGAATACCATCTCTGAGTACTATGCTCCTTTAAGACAATCACATATGTGAGATATAATGCTCAACAATTACTTTAAAACAAAGATAAGAACATAAGGAGGCAGGGAAACTAGATTAATGGAAATGAAACAACCAGAATGGAAATTATGAGAATGTTCATGCATTATGAAAAGTGTAACCAATGTCATTGAACAAATTTCATAGAAATTATTGGATGCAAATCTAAATTATTGTGGAAACCTTCATTAAAAATGCAGTAAGCTATTTTTAAAGAGAGAAAAAGAACCTGAGTTTTGGAACTGTATTCATATGTTTGAATTGGAGGTAGCATAGAATGAAAAAGCCAAATTTACATATTCTGACACAGATAAAAAAAAGTTGGAGCTAAAGAAAAGTAATAATTTTATAATTTAGAAGAGATGGAGAGATTAAACCTACACCTAGATATTTGAGGGGATTATTTCACTTTCAAAGGAACCAAACTGAGCAGATTAAAAGAAAGCCATGCAAAGCTTTTTTATAGAGCAAAATATTCAGTCTGTAGATGATAATGAAAAGCAATATTTACAATGCATCCAAATGACATCTACCTAAATATTTGTAGTTGTAAAATATGCATTTACTGATTTAGCAGCACTATTGAATGAATAGCCATGAAGATAAATTATTTTAAAATGATATCCATAGGCAATAGTGTGTAAAATTTCATATTCTAGCACATTAGTTATTAATAACAGGCAGTTTTGTTCCACAGCAGACATTTAATATTTGGAAATGTTTGGAGACATGTTTCACATCCTACAATGCACAGGATATGTTCCCCTAGTCCAAAATGTCAATGATATTGATGTTGAGAAATCCTGCTCTAGAGTAAGATCATCTATGTTCCAAATCTTGCTCGCATTAGTTAATAACTATATGACCTCAAGCAGATTGCTTCTCAATGCCTCAGTTTTCCCATTTATAAAATGGGGATAATGTACCTATCTCATACACCTGAACATAAAGAAAATGAAATATTCTTACTATTGTATCAAAGAACAACATCATGACAAAGGGTGAAGAAATTGGAGTCAAGAATTTCATTCTTCTTGGATCTACATTTAATCCCACAGAAGCAGGAGTCAAGAAATTAACAAATGGGCAAATCTCCTACAAAAGATCTCTTTTAAAGTTTTACAAAGCAAAGATGTTACTTTGATGACTAAGGTGTGTGCTTGACAGAAAACATGATCTTGTCAGTCACTGCATATACATACAAAAACTGGACAATAAAAAAGGAAGACAAGAAGAACTGACATACTTGATTTGTGGTTGTAATGAAAAATATTAAATATGCCATGAACTGCCAGAACAACAACAAAAAAATGTATCCTAGAGAAAGCACAGCCAGAGTCCTCCTTAGAAGAAAGGATATTGAGACTTCACCTCGTTTACTTCAGGAGGGACTAATTGCTTGAGAAAGACATTGTGCCTGGTAAAGTAAAAGGTCAGCAAAATGATGGAGACCTTGATGAGACAGACTGACATAGTGGCTACAATGATGAGCCCAAATGTGGCTACAAAGACGAGCTTACACACAGCAATGATGTGAAGATGGTGCAGGACTGGACATTTCATTCTGTATGTATAATGTTGCCATGAGTTGGAGTCAGCTAGATGGCACTACCTACCCATCTAATTGGGTAGTCAAGAGGACTTAATAAATTCTCATGCACAGCATGTGACACATAGTAAGTGGAACATAAAGTATGTGGCAGTCAACTGATAAGTGAGTTTGGCCATCATTAACACTGGTTAGCTAGCCAGTAAGGGGAAGATGTTTAAGGAAGACTCCAAGCAACTGTCGTGATTTGTCTATATCTCTATATTGTGAATATCTTTACAGCAGGATTTGGGGAAGCAAGAGCCTAGTAAGCAAACTCAGATGCTGACCTTGTGAGTAGTGTATATGTAATCTCACTAAGATTGACAGTGTGCTGACTGTACCACCTGTGAGATAGAGCTGAAAATGGTCATTGCCATCTGAAGAATAAAATAACTTCGTATAAGCATCATCTAAGAGTCAGGTGCCTTAAATTTTTTCAATGACTACCACTGAGTAATACCCTTGGGAAAGCAACTTTCTCTCCCTTGAGTGGGGTTATGTTTTCCATGTGCAAAGTAAGACAAGAGACTGGAAATTCCTTAGGGACATTTTTGGGTCTAACTTCATAGGATTCAATACACAAACTTTGTCTTTATAACACTCCCAGTCTCTACTTTTATACCTCCTCTCTCAAAAATTGATGTGTCATGCTGCAGATATTCCTAGCCATATTTTAGGTACTGATTATTTTTCATATTGACTTCCCTAGTAACTAACATAATATCTAGCTTACAATAAGTGTTTACGAATATACTGTAAGAATGCCAGCCAAAGCCAAGTGCCATCGAGTCGAATCTGACTCATGGAACAGTGATACATGAGGGTTTAGCTACTAAGAACCATGTACATACTGCATGTGATGCCTTAAGAACTGTTTCTGATAATTGCTGTGGTGAGAGTGTGGATCAGTGTTGTGGGGTGCTTATCTGGAAGCAACTACTTGTTTCAGTTTCACTGCTCATTTCTTTTTTTCTTTTTTTTAATTTAATATGACTGAGTGAAAATGTACATTCCCATATAAATTTACATGCCCACCTATATGCAACTTCCACTGCTCTCCCTGTCCGGTGACAGCACACTATTCCTCTCTGCTCCATACATGTCTCATTATAAGTTTTTAATTGCTAACTTGAGTCCAGAGTATGAGTCATGCTTTATTTTGCTGTATTTTCAGGCTTCTTAGCTTTCGATGGACTTCGTTATAGATAGTGGCCTTCCTACCTTCAGTCAGGGTATCAAGAAATTTAAAGCAGAAAATTTAGCTAAAAGAACCACAAGGTGATAGATACAACGAATTGACAGCATTATTGATAGACTAGATTTTTATCTAAACATGAGTTGTTTGGGGGAAAGCAGGGATACAGCTTGAAACATTCCTTAGGCTCAGTTTAGGGAAGGGCCCTGGTAGTATAGTGATTAAGTGCTATGGCTGCTGACCAAAAGGTCAGCAGTTCAAATCCACCAGGTGCTCCTTGGAAACTCTATGGGGTGGTTCTACTCTAACATATAGGGTTGCTATGAGTATAAACTGACTCAACAGGAGTGGTGGCCAAATGTCAAAATCAGTAATTTTCATTTTTGGAGTCACTTGGAATTCAGTAGTATAAATAAAGCTGTAAAGCTGTCCTTTAAAAAAAAAAAGGAAACTCTGGTGGCATAATGGTTAAGTGCTCTGGCTGCTAACCAAAAAGGTCGGCAATTTTAATCCACCAGGAGCTCCTCGGAAACTCTATGGGGCAGTTCTACTCTGTCCTATAGGTTTGCTGTGAGTCAGAATCAACTTTATGGCAATGTTTTTTCAAGAAAATTAATCTTAATGAGTTTTTTTTTTCACCACAGTAACAAATTCATCACAACTGAATTTCTTCACCCAGAAAAGGGAGGCTAAAACTACAAAACATGATTGCAAGAAAACAAAAGAGAACTACATAAGTGAAAAATAGGCTATGCTCATGGATAGAAAAATTCAACACTGTGAAAATGTTAATATTACCCAAAATGATATAATGCAATCCTGATACAAATACCAACACAATTCTTTATTAAGATGGAAAGACTAATCACCAACTTTATATGGAAAGCATAGAGGCCCCAGATAAGCAAAGAATTACTGAAGAAAAAGAACAAAGTAGAAAGCTTCATACCAACTAATCTCAGAACCTACCATATAGCCAGAAATTTACTGCTGAAGAAAGATAACAAAGTAGGAAGCCTCATACTATCTGACCTCAGAACCTGCTGTACAGCCATGGAAGTCAAAACAGCCTGTCAGTACAACTACCAACACACTGCCCCAGAAAAAAAATAGAGAATTCAGTGGTTAATCCATGCATCTATGGCCATCTGATCTTTTACAAAGGACCAAAGTCATTTAATGGGAACAGGCAGCCTTTGTAACAGATGGTGATGGCAAAAATGGATGACTACCTGTAAAAAAACCAAATAGGAGCCATAACTCACATGATACATAAAAGCTAATGTAAGTTGAATCAAAGGCCTACATATAAAACTCAAAATGACAAGGATCATGGAAAGAAAATTAGAGATCATGTTAAGGACCCTTATACAGGACACAAATTCAACATAAACCATGGCTAGTGACACTCAAACATGAGAAGATAAAGTACCTAACAGAGAATTCCTAAAAATTAAACTCTTATGCTCATCAAAAGGTTTCACCAAAAGAATAAAAAGAGACCCTACATACTGGGGAAAAAAAATATTGGCTGTGATATATATAACAATGGCTTAATCTCTAAAATTTATAGGATACTTTAATACTTCAACAACAGCAACAGAAAAGATAGATAATCCAGTGAAAAAATGGGCAAAGGATATGAACAGACACTTCACTAAATAAGACATTGAGGAAGCTAACAGACACATGAGGAACTGTTTATAATCATTACCCATTAGAGAAATGCAACTCAAAACTACAACAAGATTCCATTACACCCTGACATTATTAGCATTTATCAAAAAAAAAGAAAAGAAAGAAAGTAACAAATGCTAGTGAGTGTGCATGGAGATAGGAACTCATGTGCACTGCTGATGGGAAAGTGAAATGGTACAACCACTATAGGAAGTGATACGATGCCTCCTTAAGAAACTAGAAATAGAAATAGCATATGATCCAGTAACCCTATTCCTAAGAATATATCCTAGAGAAATAAGATCCATCACAAGAATAGCCATATGCACAGTGACATGTTCATTGCAGCATTACTCACAATAGTAAAATGATAGAAACTGTCCATCAACAGATGAATGTATAAACAAGTTATGGAACATAAACACACAGGAGTACAATGTAGTGATAAAGAGCATTTCACAGGATGGGTGAACCTGGAGGGCATTAAACTGAGTGAAAGAAGTCAGTCAGAAAAGGAAAAGTACTGTGAGACACTGTATTATAAAAACCCAAGAAAAATTTTATACAGGGGAAAAAAAAATCTCTCCCAAGGAAGAGGCGAGGCAAGAGATGAAATTACTAGCTAGACGGTAAGCAAGTGTTAACTTAGGTGAAAGGAAAGACAACACATAGGGAAAGCAAGCACAACTTAACCAAGGTAAAGCCATAGAAGCTTGTTAGATACAGGTAAACAACTTGAGGGACCAGGTTACTGGGGCTGAAGACTAGGGACCATGGTTTTGGGAGACATCTAAGTCAACTGCCTTGACATAGCTCATACAGAAAATGTTCTTCATCTCACTTTGGTGGGTAGGGTGTGAGGTCATAAAAGCTTGTGAGCAGCCTCTTCACATTTGAGGTAAAGGAGAATGAAGAAAGCCAAAGAAAGAAGGGAAATATTAGTTTGAGGGACTAGTGGATCATATGAATCATGACCTCCACTAGCCTGATCCCAGAAGAAAGAAATGGTGTCTGTCTATTACCATCCACTGTTCTGACAGGGATTACAATAGAGGGTTGCAGACAGAGGGGAATAAAAATATAAAACAAAACTGAAATTCACATACATACAAAAGACCACACTTACTAGTCTGAGACTAGAAAGATCCCCAAAATTATGGTCCCTTGATATCCTGCTAACTCAGAACTGAACCCACTACTGAAGACCACCTTTCAGTTAAGCATTAGAAAGTCCTATAAAATGAACAGTAACATGCATGAGGAACATGTTTCTTAATTCAACCAAGCATAGCAGACGCAGTGGGCAAAATCTGCCCAAAATAAAAAAATGAGGAGACAGGAGAGGACAGGACACCTGGATAAATGGAAAGGGAGGATGTTGGTTGAAAGACGAAAAACAGAATTTTAAAGAAGTTGAGAAAACACTAATTCAATACAACTTGAAATGGAATCTTCAAAGTGTGCTATAGCTGATAGTAAACGTATGTGTGTTGTTGCCTAGCTGCTGACTCATAGTGAAAATACATGTAGAGCACAAAAAATCTTAGTTGGAAATATTTACAAAGCTTTTGGAAAATATGTGTAAAGCATACAGTCATTTGTTGTCTTAGTTTTAGGCACTTTACAGAAAAAACACATTTAAATCTATCACCTGTTATTTAACCAATAGTGTCAACAGTGAATTTAATTTACTCTCCTTAATTTAATCACCATAAGTTTCATGATTTTTTGTTAGAAATGGAAGCTGAATATCTGGACTTATCCTTATACACAGCTCTTTAACATTGCTAAGTTCTTTGGTAGCTTAGCAATGTTAAAGATTTATGTGATGTTTTAAGCTCAGGGCCAAGACTGAAATTTTTCTGAAAGATAAAAATACCCTTAATTGTTTTTATAAAACACTGAAGGACTTTAGAAATTAGCTTTTGCTACAGAGTTCACGTTTTTAATGAATTCAATCTAAAATTCAAGATAAAATAGTGCTTTTATAATAACCTTAAAGAGTGGTGAAGTCATTTAAATGCAACTAACATTGTTTGAATCATAAGTGACATCAGTTTGCTTCATACACTTACAGTGTTGTCAAAATTTAAGACAAGAAGTGACATCTCCATTCCCACACAAATTTTGGAGTTCCCCTGGGAGTATGACCCCTAGACTTGATGTTGCCCCTGATCATAAATCATTACTGAGGTCAAGTCCTTGGACAGGAATGGATTGGACTCGGCAACACAGAGTGACCATATTGTGTGTGTACTTTATGGTTCTATGCATCTATAGGATGTCATCCTACTGGCCTCTTACTAGAGGGCAGTGGAGAGGGTGGAGAAGAGGGGACAGGAAATTGTTAAGAAGATATGACTTGCATAGAACCGAAAGGAGGAATGTGCTGTCACCAGGCAAGAAGAGCAGTAGGAGCTGCACATAGGCAGGCATGCAAATTTAAACTGGGTTTTATACTTTTACTCAATCATAAAGAAAAAACAAAAAATTTATGGTGAACAAATTTTCTGCACTCAAACTGCAGTCCTGATAGCACTGTTTGGACCTCAATTAAAGTAAAAAGAAATTTCAGTATTTTAAAATCTGCTTAACTGTTCAATTGATGAAGTTCCACCTAACATTTAATTGGAAGTGATGAATCTGCAACCTAACTTCATGCTAAAATCAAATACCAAGTGTAAAACCTGAAGGAATTCTATGTATGTCTTTACAGTGATGAACATGCTCAATTCAAGTCACATGCTGATGGATTAATATCAGCATTTGTAACATCTATCGATGAGAAAACATATTTCAAAGATGAAGTATGTGAAACCTTATTACACATCAGCTGCAATCCCGCAGGTGCAGAGAGAAACGCCTCATACATTTTTCAAGAATTTGGCCTTTCTGAAGCTAATCTTAAGATCTGTCTTCCAAGGTGCAACTGAAAGAAAACTTCCCTGAAATTATTAAAGACACAGATATACAAGACATGTATCAAATGCCACAAAAACTAGACTCCAAAAGAACACTAAGACATATTATAATCAAACCTAATAAAATGAATACATCATAAGCTAAAAGGTTTTCTAAATTCTACCCAACATTTCAAAGGATAGAGTAGGAGGAACAGGAGTCCTGGAGACCATGTTTTCAGAAGATATCAAGGTCAATTGACATAACTAGTCTTTTTTCAAGAGAGTTTTCTGGACCCCATATTCATGAGTAGTGTCTGGGCTCTTAAAAGCCTGCAAGCTGCCATCTGAAGAATATCATTTGGTCCCAACCCACCTAGAACAGATGACAACCAGGAACATCAAAGACAAGAGGAAAAGATGAGCACAGGAGACAGAAGGGGACATATGATTGGGACACTACTACATCAGCACAAGACCAGAAGAACCAGATGGTTACTGGTCACCACCAAAAATAGCCCTGACAGGGTACACAATATAGGGCCTCTGGCATAGAACAAGAAAAAGAGTTGTGCAGATCAAGAACTCTATTAAAAGATCAAAACTGATGGTACAACAGTCCAGAGAGCCCTCTGAGAACATGGCCCCTAGACTTGCTGCTAACCCCAACCTGAAACCAGTAATGAAGCCAAAACTTCAGACAAAGAACGGACTGGACTTGGGGACACAGTGATGCATGCATTATGTGTACTTTATGGTTTTATATATGTAAATACATATGAGGCTGTCCACCTGGTTTCTTTCTAAAGGGGAGTGGAGATGGTGGAGAGGAGGGACAAGTGTTGGCTAAGTAGATAACAGAATTAAAAAATTCCCAGAATAGAGAATCAAAAAACTTTCCAGATGAAGAAACCTTCCTTAAACTATTGAAGGTTGAGTACAAAAGAATCACATAGACAGCACTCCTAGACATTAAACAAAATGTAACAAACCAAAATGAAAAATCACGCAAGCTATTCAAACTGACAGAACACCAATGTTCCGAAATCCAACAGATCAATAACAAAATTACAAAAGTAGACAATTCAATCCAAAGCCAAATGAGCAGAACTGAGGAATTGCAAGTCACACATAGTTACCTTGAGTACAGAGCAACTGATACAAGCATATATGAAGAGAAATCAGAGAACAGAAATAAGAAAAATGAAGAGGCATTAAGAAACATGTGGGACTCTATCAAGAGGAATAATCTAAGAGTTCCCAAAGAGGGAGGGATCACTGAAAACACAGAGTAAAGTTGTTGAGTTGCTGACAGAAAACATCCCTGAAATTATTAAAGAAGACACAGATATAGAAGATGTGTATCAAATGCCATAAAAACTAGACCCCAAAAGAAGAACACCAAGACATACTATAATCTAACTTAGTAAAATGAAACATAATCAGAAACTCTTAAAGGCAGTGAGACTCAAAGCAAACCTAACATTAAGAATGAAGCGCTATAAGCTTTTGTCAGACTTCTTGGGAGAAACAATGCTGGCAAGCAGGCAGTGGGATGACACATTCAAAGCCTTGAAGGAGAAAAACCTCCAGCCAAGAATTATGTGCCCTGCAAAACTGTCTTTCACATATGAAGATGAAATTAAGACATTTGTAGATAAAGAGCTTAGAGACTGTAAAAACCAAACTAAAACTACAAGAAACACAGAAATAAGCTCTTTGCTTAGAAAAACAATGTAATTGAGAGTATACTCAAGGAGGCAACACAGAACACAACATCCAGATACCTACTCAGGTAGGGAAGGCACAAAACTCAATCAAATCTACAATATGATAAAAGGAACCAGTAATCATATCATGAAAACTATGACATCATCACATTAAAAAAGATGGATATAACACAATAGTTATAGTCTTTTCAGATGAGGGGGGAGTTAAAAAGATATGTAGAAGTTAAAATTGGGTTTAAGCCAAAAACATTAAGGGGGATCATAAGGGTAGCCACAAAGCAAAATAATAATGCAACATATCAAAACAAGAAATGCTATACAGGAGTCTCAACAACCACAAAACCAACAGTAAAAAAGATGAAAAGTCAAGCCACAAGGAATGACCCAGAACAGAATATTAAGTGCAACAGAGAAACCTCCAACTCAAAAATAGATACATCAAAATGACAGCACTAAACACATACCTATCAATAATTACACTGAATGTAAAGGCACTGAATGTTCCAGTAAACAGACAATGAGTGACAACTTGGATAAAAAGACAAGACCTGTCTATATGCTCCTTACAAAAAACTCACCTTAGACTTAAAGATATGAACGAACTGAAAATTAAAGCATGGAGCATTATATATCAAGCTACCAATATACGAAGAAGAGTAGGTGTGGCAATATTAAACTCAGGTAAAATGGATTTTAATGTAAAAACTACCCTCATGGACAAGCCAACGCCAAGCCAAGTGCCGTCGAGTCGGACCCGACTCATGGCGACCCTAGGGGCCAAAGACAGTCATTATTTATTTCTGAACATTTCAATACACAAAGAGGACTTACTATTAAGTATTTATGCACTCAATTCTACAGCGTGTAAATACATTGTACAAAAACTGACTACATTGAAAAATGATATAGATCACTCCACAATAGTACTTCGATGCTTCAATACTCCACTTTCAGTAATGGACAGATCATCTAGAAAAAAGTTCAAATAAGACACACAAGATTTTATTGGGACAATTAACTAACTGGACCTCATTTACATATACAAGACCTTTTATCTATAAACAGATAAGTATACCTTCTTCTCCAGTGCACATGGAACATTTTCCAGAATACACCATGTGTTACAGCATAAAGCAAATCTCAACAAAATTCAAACCAATGAATTAATGCAAAACATTTTAGACCACAAAGCCATAAAAGTTGAAATCAACGGAAGAAAAACACAAAGATAGAAATTGGAACTCAGGGAAACAGAACACCACCTTGCTCAAAAAGCCATGGGTCATAGAAAAAAATCAAGGAGAAATAACGAAATTTATGGATTCAAATGAGAATGAAAACATCCTACCAGAACATATGGGATAGAGCCAAAGAGTGCTCTGAGGTCACTTTATCTCTATAAATGCACACTTCCAGAAGGAAGAAAGAAACCAAACTAAAGAACTAACCCTACAGCATGAACAAGTAGAAAAAGAGCAACAGAGGAACCCCTCAAGCACCAGAAGAAAACAGATCATAAAGATCAGAGCAGAACTAAATGAATTAGAGAATATAAGAACAATTGAAAAAAATGATTAAACCAAAAGTTGATTTTTTGGAAAGATTAACAAAACTAAAAAACCATCAGCTGAACCTACTAAAGGAAAGCCAGAGAGGAAACAAATAACCTGAATAGGAAATGAGATGGGAGATATCACAACAGATCCAACAGAAATCGAAAGTATCATGAGAGAATAGTACAGAAGACTGTGCTCTAACATGTTTGAAAACCTAGAGGAAATAGACAAATTTCTAGATTCCTATCACCTACCAAAATTGCCACAAGGACAAGTAGAACAACTTAATAAACCCATCACAAAGGAAGACATTACGAAATTCATTAAAAAACTACCAACACAAAAAGCCCTGGCCCAGATGGCTTCACTACAGAATTCTACCAGTCTTTTAGAGAACATTTAACTCCAATACTACTGAGGCTATTTCACAGCAGAGAAAGGGATGGAATACTCCCAAATTCATTCTGTCAAGCCAACATAACCCTGATACCAAAGCCAGGGAAAGATCCCACAAAAAAGGAAAATTGCACACCAGCATCACTCATGAACCGAGATGCAACAATCTTCAACAAAATATTTGCCAATAGAATTCAACAAGATATCCAAAAAATAATTCATCATGACCAAATTGGATTCACACCAGGGATGCAAGGCTGGTTCAACATCAGAAAAATGATTAATGTAATCAATTACATGAATAATACAAAAGATAAGAATCACTTATTTTATCAATTGATACAGATAAGGCATTTGATAAAATCTAATGCCCATCCATGCTAAAAATTCTCAGCAAAATAGGAATAGAAGGCAAATTTCTCAATGAAATAAGGGGTATCTATGCAAAGCAAACTGTTACATCACCTTGAACAGAGAGAGACTGAAAGAATTCGCCTTGAGAGCGGGAACTAGTCAAGGATGCCCACTCTGATCACTTCTACAAAACATTGTACTAGAATTCCAGCCAGAGAAATTAGACAAGACAAAGAAATAAAGGGCATCTGTACTGGGAAATAAGAAGTAAAAAATCTCCCTATTTGCAGATGATTTCATTATATACTTAGAGAATCCTAAAGAATCCATACATACAATACTTGAACTAAAGAGTTCAGCAAAGTAATAAAATTTAAGATAAACATAAGTAAATCAGTAGGATTCCTTTACACCAATAAAGAGATCATCAAAGAAGAAATCACCCAATCAATACTATTTACTATAACCTGCAAGAATATAAAATACCTAGGAAGAAATCTAACTAGAAAAATAAGAGACCTATACAAAGAAAGAAAACTACAAGACCTTACAGCAAGAAACTAAGAGAGACGTACATAAACGGAGAAAGCTACCACCCTCATGGATAGGAAGACTTAACATCGTAAAAATGTCTATTTTACCCAAAGCAATCTACATATACAATGCAATACCAACGCAAATTCCAGTGACATTTTTTAATGACATGGAGAAAGAAATCACCAAATTTGTTTGGAAATGGAAGAAACCCTTGATAAGCAAAGCACTACTGTAGAAGAGGAATGCAGTGGGAGGCCTCACATTACCTGACCTTAGAACCTGTTACTCTGCTACGGTAATCAAAACTGCCTGGTACTGGTACATAAAGAGAAACATACACAAATGGAACAGAGGTGAGGCCCCAGAGATGCCATCATTCTCATGTGAATAGTTGATATTTGACAAAGGCCCTAAGACTGTAAACCAGGGTAAAAACAGTCTCTTTAACAAATGGTGCTGCCAAAATTGGATATCCCTATGCAAAAAATTGAAACAAGACACATGTCTCACATCTTACACAAAAAACAACTTAAGCTGTGTAAGACCTAGATATCAAACTGAAAGTGATAAAGATCATGCAAGAAAAATAAAGTCAACAATGGAAGTTTTAGTACACAATGTAGACAAACTTCAAAATCTGAGAAACAAAGCATACTTAACAGAAGAGAAAATAGATAAATGGAAACTACTAAGAATCGAACACTTTTGCTCATCCAAAAACTTTATCAAAAGAGATAAAAGATCACTTACAGAATGGGAAAAATATTTGGCAACTATATGTCAGACTGACGTCCGATCTCCATAATTTACAACATACTGCAAAATATCAACAAGAAAAGGATAAATAACCCAATTAAGAGTTGGGCAAATGAGATGAACAGACACTTCACTAAACAGGATATTCAGGCAGCCAAAAGACACATGAGAAAATGCTCATGATCAATGAGATACCATATCACCCCAGTAAGGTTGGCCATGATCTAAAAAACACAAAACAACAAATGCTGGAGAGGCTGTGGAGAAATTGGAACTTTCCTATACTGCTGGTGAGATTGAAAAATGGTCCAACCTCTTTAGAAAGCAATCTGGCACTTCCTTACAAAGCTGGAAATAGATATACCATTTGACCCAGTAATACCACTGCTTGGAATATATCCTACAGAAGCAAGGGAAGCCACATGAACAGATGCATGCACATGAATGTTTATTGCAGCACAGTCCACAATAGCAAAAAGATGGAATCAATTTAGATGCCCAACCACAGATGAATGGATAAATAAACTGTGGTAGATATACTCAATGTAACATATGCAATCATAAAGAACAATGATGATTTTAGAAAGCATCTCATAACCTGGCTTCAATTGGAAGACATTATGTTGAGTGAAATTAGTCAGCAGCACAAGGACAAATATTGTATGAGGCCCCTACTATAAGGATTTAAAAAGACTCACATACAAAAGAAAAGACTCTGAGGGCTGCAAAGGAGGGGAGGTAGGGATTTGGTTATAGACTAGATAGTTGAGTATGTGTTTTTGTGTTGGTGTATTCTCTATTGCTCTTAATTTTCTGTTCTGGGTCATTCTTTGTGGCTTGATTTTTCATCCTTTTCAGTGTTGGTTTGTGTTTGTTGAGACTCTTGTGTTACATTGCTTGTTTTGATATTCTGCATCTTTATTATACTTTGCAGCTACCCCTGTGATCCCCCTTAATAATCTAAGTTTAAACCCAATTTTAACTTCTACATAACTTATTAACTTCCTCTTCTTCTGAAAGGACTGTAACTACTCTTTTCAATGTGATGATATCTTAGTTTTCATGATATGATCACTGGAAACATTCTTTTTTTATTATGACTGAGTGTAAATGTACATTCCCATATAAATTTACATGCCCACCTATGTGCTTTTAATATTACAGCTTTGATTGAGTTTTATGTCTTTTCTAATGAAGTATGTTTCTGGATGCTGTGTCCTGAATTGCCTCCTTAAATATAGACTTAATGGTTGTTTTTGTGCTTGTTTTTTCCTAAGTGAAGAGCTTCTTCTGATATTTCTTGTAGCTTTGGTTTGGTTTTTACAGTGTTTCTAAGTTTCTGTTTGTCTGAGAATTAATTTCTTTATATTTGAGAGACAGTTTTGCAGGATATATAATCCTTGATTGGAAGTTTTTCTCCTTCAAAGCTTTGAATGTGTCATCACGCTGCCTCCATGCCAACATTGTTTCTACTGAGAAGTCAGACAAAAGCCTACAGGACTTCCCTCTGAATGTTATGTTTGCTTTGATTCTTGCTGCCTTTAAGAGTTTCTGCTTATGTTTCATTTTGTTAAGTTTGATTACAGTATGTCTTGGTGTCTTTCTTTTGGGGCCAATTTTATGTGACGTGTGGTACCCATTGTTTTAGTCAGCTAGGGCTGCTGTAACAGAAATACCACAGAGTGGATGGCTTTAACAAAGAAAGATTTATTCTTACACAGTCTGGTAGGTTGCAAGTCCATATTCAGGGTGTCCACTCCAGAGGAAGGCTTTCCCCTTGTCGGCTCTGGAGGAAAGTCCAGTATTGCATCAGTCTTTGTCCAGGGAGCATCCTCACGCAAGAACCTCTGGTCTGAAGGACACGCTCTGTTCCCGGTGCTGCTTGCTTGATGGTAGCGAGGTTCTCAAATTGTCCTTTGTTTCCTTTTCCTTTTATTCCTTGCAAGCTAAAAGCATTAAGGGTGGGGCAAGCCATACTCCAGGGAAACTCCCCCCTACAGCAGGAATTTACAGCCCCACCCTAATCCTTTAACATACAGGTTAGCAAAACCACACAATGGAGGACAGTCCCAAGATACTAGGAACCATGTCCCAGCCACGTGGCTGCACACATTTTTGGGGGGACACAATTCCAACCATGACACCCATCTTGGACATCTATGTTCTCTTCTTTCATAGTTTTGTGGAAGTTTTGTGTTAGCAACTAAACAATACTCTGTGTTTTCAGGCATCCCTCCCTATTCAGGAACTGCAATTATTCGTAGATTATTCCTTTTGATAGAGTCCCACATGTTTCTTAATGTTTCTTCATTTTTCTTGTTTCTTTTCTCTGATTTCTCCTCACATATGCCGGTGTCAGTAGCTCTGCCTTCAACTTCAGAAAGTCTAGTTTCCAGTTGTTCAGTTCTGCTCCTTTGGCTTTGAATTGAATTGCCTAATTCTGTTATTTTATTATTGATCTGTTGGATTTCAGAATGCTAATTCTGTTATTTTATTATTGATCTGTTGGATTTCAGAATTCTGATCTTCCATCAGATCGAACAGCTTGATTGCTTTTTCATTTTCTCTGCTGTATTTTGTATAATGTCTAGGAGGGCTCTCTATATAATTCTTTTTTACTTCACTTCCAACAGTTTCAGAAAGACTCCTTCATCTGGGAAGTTCTTCGATTCTTTATTTTGGGAGTTTCCTGGAGCCATAGATGAATTTTTTTTTTAAGTGTTTCATTGGGGTCTGACTGCTTTCTAGATATCTAGAGGCTATTTAGTTTCTCTGGTGTTGCCTTAACAGGAGCTGAGGTGCAGTTCTGAGAAGGAAGTTGATCACCAGCTACCACTATGTACTCCAATGAGTGGGCCCAGGGGAATCTCTATGCTAGCAGGCTCTGCCTCCTTGCTGGTAAAAACAAGGCCCTACTGTGGAGTAACTGGGGGGCTATCAGACAGCCCTATAATGTGGGTCAGCAGAGGCTGGAAGAGATTCTGTTGCTCTGCACCACCGTTATTTTTTCTAGCCAGTCTTATTTTAAGAGGTAAAAGCTCTCTTACGGCTTCCAAAATCAGTCAGGCTGTCAAGTATGTTAAAACCCTCCTTATGGCTGACAACAAAGTGTCCTTGTCAGCTCTTCCCAGATGCTGTGATATAGTTCAGAGTAGGGCAGGCTACTGATCTGCTGTCATCCCCTTCTGGGCCCCTCCAATAAGGCAGCACTGTGCTAAATACAGCTTTTCTGCTGACAAAGTGCTTCCCTGCCAGAAGCCAGCCCCAGCATCTTTTTGGGGTCACGCACAGAAGGAGGGAGTGGCATCAGTGGGAAAAGAATTGAGAGAGACAGGAAAGAGTTTTGGAGAATGGCGGCCTGAAAAGGACTGTCTTTATTTTTATAGTCAAAGTGACGTGAATTTCACCCTGCCCACTGACCACACAATCTATTGGCTAATTTGAAACCAAAACCTCGTGATTGGCTAATTTGAAACCGAAACCTCGTGATTGGCTAATTTGAAACTGAAACCTCATGATCTTGAGGTGACGTGATTTTTACCGTGCCCCCTGACCACATAAGCTATTAGCTAATTTGAAACTGAAACCTTGTGATCTTCTTAATCCTCAAGGCTTTCTAGATAATGGCCCGAGGCAGGTGTGTTGTGGTGATAATTGACAGTGAAAACAAAGTTATGCCCTGAGCTCAATCAGCCCTACTTATACCTCAAGGTTAAAAGTTACAGGAGGAAGGGTCTAAAGGTTATAATCTCTATTTGTTCCTACTTTGCTCTTTATTTTATCTCCTCCTGCGGAGACAGTAAACACCTACCATCCCCCACCTTATGCTTTTCTTAAACTGTTCTAAAAAGGATAAATCTTTTCACATGGGGGTGAAGTGCAGTTTGGGGAAGTCAGCAGGGCTGGGCAGGCCTCAGTGCTTTCAGGCATGCTGTATTGAAATCCATTCCTCCAAGCTCTTTTCCCTAGAAGTTTCTGGCCAGATTTTCCTGGTATAATTTCATAAGCCGAGGGGGTTGTAAAGCCCCTCTTAGAAGACATCTTCCACATCTTCCTTGATCCTCATGTCAGGAGAGGAGGGGGTCCGCCCTCCACACTTCCCAGACTGGGACTGTCTCCCTGTCTGAGAATTAGCCCCTGCTGAGGCCTCCAGCTGGGTATCTCTGCCTCCCAGTCAAACTGTATGGTGTGCTGGTCAATCTGTCCCACCCTCATGAAGTAGCACAGTCTATGGTGGAGGTCCAAAAAGAAAGGGTGGAGGGGTTGTGGTGCTCTGAGTCCAGAGTCAGGTGCCCAGAACGTGGCTATTCCACCCACTGATCACTAGCACTGCATGTATGTGTATCTGCTGATTGAGTCTCTCCCTGACCTGATGGCCAACATAAAGAAAAAAAAGTTAAAAGTGCCAATTACCTTCAGCTTGTGATAGTCTGCCAATTTAATCAGAGGGGGCTCAGCCAAAGACAAGCAGCTTCCCATTCAGTGACATGCAATCCAAACTGACAGCTCTTTGCCATGTCCTGGGGCTCACTGGGTGTCCAGCAATCTCCATTCAATTATCAATCCAGACTTTAGTTTTAGAGGGAATTAAGGAGACATATGTCTAGGCTGCCATCGTGACTCCACCCCCCTCTCTTTTAATTTCTTAACTTCTGCTTGCAGAGGATTGAGGAAAAGAATGGAATGAAATCCTTGACAATCTCAAACCTTTCTCCACTTATCATGATGTTACTTATTGGTCCAGTTGTGAGGACTTCTGTTTTCTTGATATTGACGTGTAACCCATATTCAAGGCTGGGATTTTTGATCTTCTTCAGTAAGTGTGTCAAATCCTTTTCACTTCCAGCAAGCAATCTTGTGTTATCTGCGTAACTCAAGTTGTTAATGAGTCATTCTCCAAACATGATACCTTATTCTTCATATAGTCCAGCTTTTTGATTATTTGCTCAAGATACAAATTGAAAAGTTATAGTGGAAGGATACAACCCTGACAAACACTTTTACTGACTTTAAACCATGCAGTGTCCTGTTGTTCTCATTGCACAATTGTATCTTGATCCATCCACAGATTCCTGATGACCACACTTGTATGTTTCAAAATTCTTATGCTCCACAACATTGTCCACAATTTGTTATGATCCAGGTAGCAGAATGCCCTTACATAGTCTATGAAACACATGTAAACGTCATTCTGGTATTATCTGCTTTCAGCCAAAATCCATCTGACACCAGCAATGATATCTCTGGTTCCATGTCCTCTTCCGAATTTGGCTTGAATTTATGGCAGTTGTCTGTCAATATACTGTTGCAGGTGGCTTTGAATGATCTTAAGCAAAAACTTACCTATGTATGATATGGTCTGATAATTTCCACACTTGGTTGAATCACCTTTCTTTGTAATAGGCATAAATATGGATTTCTTCCAGTTGGTTTATAGTATCCTGTTATGATTCTTTTAATTTCAGTTGAGTCTGTTATGATAGCATCCATTTTATTTGTTATTCAAGTTACTTGCTTCCTTTCCTGATTTTTTTTTGGTAAGTTTGGGCAATGGTTTATCAATTTTGTTGATCTATTCAAAAAACCATCTTTTGGTCTTGTTAACTCTCTGTCAATTGTTTTTCTATTCTCTAAATCATTTAGTTTTGCTCTAATTTCTTTTATTTTCTTTCTTCTGGTGTCCAAGGGTTTCTTACTTGCTCCCTTTCTATTTATTCCAGGTATAGGGTTCATTCTTTGATTTGGGCCCTTTCTTTGTTTTGTATGTGTGCATTTATTGAGATAAATTGATCTCTGAGCACTGCTTTTGCTGGCCTCATGGGTTCTCCTAAGATGTATCTCTATTCTCATTTGAGTCTGTGAATTCCTTTATTCCATTCTTGATTCCTTGTATAACCCAGTAGTTTTTGAGAAATATGTTCAATTTCCATGTGTTTGATTTTTGTCCTTCCTTTTATTATTGTTGACTTTTACTCTCATGGACTTAAGGTCTGAAAAGATGCTTTGTAATATTTTAATACTTTGAATTTTGTTAAGAATTGCTTTGTGGCTAATATGTGGTCTATTCTGGAAAATATACTGTGTGCACTGGAAAAGAAAGTATGCTTGGCTGCTTTGGGGTAGAGTGTTCTGAATATGTCTATGAGGTCAAGTTGGTTGATTGTGGCATTTAGGTGTTTTGACCTTCACTGAAAGTGAAGTGTTGAAGTCTCCCTCTATTATTGTGGTACTGTATTTTTTTTCTGTTTTCAACACAGTTAGTGTATGCTTTAGGTATTTTGGAGCCCTGCCATTGGGTACATAGACACTTCATATCGTTATGCTCTCCTGGAGTATTGAGCTTTTAATTATTATATTGTGTCCTTCCTTATCCAATATGGTTGATTTTACTTTAAAGTCTATTTTATCAGAGATTAATATTGTGATTCCTGCTTTTTTATAATGTGGTTAGCTTGATATATTCTTTTCCATCTTTTGAGTTTTAGTTTCTTTGTGTCTTTGAGTCTAAGGTTTTTTTTTTTTTTTGTAAATCCAATCTGTCACTCTCCAATTCTTTATTGGTACATTTAATCCATTCACATTTGGTGTGGCTATTGATAGGTATAACTGCTGTCATCTTAGTGTCTTTTTTGTGCATTACAGGCATTCCTTTGTTCTATTTAACTTTTGGTGCTGAGTCTTTTTCTAATGTTTGTGACTTTATATTTACTGAGACTCTATGTTTTTCATGTTTTGTTTTGTTTTTTATTTTGATTCCTAGGTTTGATAGTTTCCTTTTCGGTTATCTTAATATTTACTATTTTCTAAATTCAAACAACTCTTTAATTTATTTTTATCATCTTGACTTCCTCTCCATATGCAAGATCTGTGACTACATTTTCTCCTAAGTCCCTCTGTTTGTTACAGTATTTAAATAATGACATCTGTTTCCCTATTTTCAGTGTTTCCCCTTTGATTTATTGATTGATTGACTGATTTATTACCCTATTTATGTTGTTATCCAGTTGGTCTCTTCTATTTTCTAGTCTTGGACTGTTACCTGATGTGTTGATTTACTAATTAAAGGATTTCCTTTAGTATTTCTTGTTAGTTTGATTTGGTTATCACATGTTCTCTAAATTTCTGTTTATCTGGAAATGTCCTAATTTCAGCATCATATTTTAGAGACAGTTTTGTTGTAAATGTAATTCTTGGCTGACGATTATTTTCCTTCAAGGTTTTGTATATCTCCTCCCACAGTCTTCATGCCTGTATAGTTTCTGCTGAGTAGTCAGAGCTTAGTCTCATTGATTTTCCTTTGTACATTAGGCTTTTGGCTATCATTAGCCACTTTTAAAATTGTGTCCTTTTATTTAGTTTACAAGTACAGTATGTCTTAGAGTCTCTCTTTTGGGATCTACCCTATGTGGAGTGTTATGAGTGTCTTGGATAGATATCATCTTTCATGATTTCAGGGAAGTTTTCTGTCAACAAATCTTTGACATTTCTCTCTGAATCTTTCTTAACTACCCCCTTCTGGTACTCCAATCATTCATAGATTATTACTCTTGATAGACTCCCACATAATTCTTAGTGTTTCTTGATTCTTTAAATTCTTTTACCTGCTTTTTCCTCAAATATGTTGATGTCATGTGCTTTATCTTTAATCTTACTAATTCCATTGTCTCCATTCTGCTCCTTTGACTTTCTAATGAATTGTCTCATTAGACAACTAGTAGACAGTTTATTCTGCAATTTTATTATCAATTTTCTGAATTACTAATTCTTGCCACTGTATGCTTTCTTGCAGCCTGTTCAATTGTCATTATGCTCTGCTGCAGTTTGCCTCATCTCTTTCCTGATTTCTTGAAGAGCTCTTAATACAATCTTTGTATTCTACCTCTGATGATTCCAGGAGGTTGTCTTTCTCCAGATAGTTTGAATCTTTGTTTTGGGAACTTTCTGAAGCCATAATGGTCTGCCTTTTTAAACGCTTTTAAATCGGCCACTGTTTCAGAGCCATCGGTAAATTGTATTTACTTATTGTATGTTTGCCTACTGTGTTCCAGCTTCCTATTTTATTTCCTCTTAAAATGCCTGAATAGGCTGGTCGTGTGTGATAGTTTGATTATCGGTGCCTTTGAAACTCTAATGTCTTGTCACAATGTGGTTCGAGCTGTTAGTAGACATGTGAGTACAAGCGTCCATTTATGTTCTTGTATGAATTCAGGTCAGGTGTTCAGTTAGTTATTCACCAAATGTGTGGTGCATCCTGTCTCCTACTGTCTTCTATGTGCATGGATGATTGGTGCAGTTACAGGTATCTATCTGGCTTCAGGCACTGAGAAAAGCAGGAGGCTAACAGCTACATCTCTGAATTTCTCCCTCAGGGAAATCAGTAGATAGTATTTTTTTCTTTCCTTCCTGATTATTAAATTATTTTCTCTCTGAGGCTCAGAGAATAGCTAAAGGCAGGCTTAAGTAGTCTTACTCCCTGCTCATTTAATGGCATTAGATTCCAGTGCCAGGCACAGTGCAGAGAATGGAAAAGGTATCACAGGGAGAAGGGAAGGAGGCTTGTCCTGAAGGAAAGATTTAGGCTCATATGTGACAGGTTTACATGCAAAGAGTTAGCTTTGTACAAGCCCGTGTTAGTTTTCACTGGCTCTGGAAGTGAAAGTTGATTCTCTGGTCAGTTTCTCCTGCTAAGGAGGTTGCCCTCCAACCACCACACTCAGCTACCACACTAGCCACAGCCCTTTCCAGGAAGGTCAGGTCTACTGAATCCTACTGTCACTTCTCTATTGTTAAGTCTGATTTATTAACTTTTCCTTTGATGTTCTGGGCTCCTAGCATGTCATATGTGATAGATTCATTTGTCCTTTTGGGTTTTTATAGTTAGTGAGGTCAGAGGTAGCATCTGAATAGTCCATCACTTTAGACCCACCTCTTCTAACACTATGGATTAGAATAACTATTTTGAACTTTAAATAGTATAACTGAAATAATACAATGTATGTTCATTTGTGTATGGGTTTTTTTCATTCAATAATTTGTAAGATTTACAGTTTGTTCATTTTCATTGCTATACAGTATCCCACTGTGTGAGCAAACCACTGTGTATTTATCTATACTACTGTTGAAGCTACTTATGTGTTTTTCAGTTTGGGCCTCTAATGAAAAATTCAACTATGAACCTGCATTTTAATTTACAGATATGTGCACCAGCCTTCCACTCTTGGAATTAACACCTCTGTGCTATATTACCCTTCTTTTATTTATCACTGGATTCAAATTTGCTAAATGTATTTTTAGGATTATTTCTTTCATGTTCATGGGAGAGATTAGCCTGTAATTTTCCTTTCTTGTGATATTCTTACTATATATATATATATATATATATATATTATATCAAGGCTATGATGACCTCACAAAATTAGTTGAAACACATTCTCTCTTCTCTGTTTCCCGGCAGAGTTTGTACAGTGTTGCAGAATTCACTAATGAAGTTATCTGGGACACAGTCTTCTTTGTGGAAAGATTTATAATTATGGACTCATTTTCTTTTATGAAGTATTTCCCAAACTTTAATGTATATATGAGTCAACTGTGGATGTTATTAACATTTGAATAATGATTCAGTAGATCTGGTGTAGATCCTAAAAATCTACTTTTATCGCAAGATCTCAGCTAATATTTGTATTTCTGGTGCAAGGACTACACATAAGCAGAAAGATTTTAATATATACAACAATTCAAATTTTCTTTCTTTTGCATCAATTTTAAAATTATATTTTTAGGAATTTGTCCATTTTATCTACGTTACCAATTTTATTGGCATAAAAGGAATAGAGCATTAGGCCCAATGTGATGTGCACATTATTCCTAGTGAAATCTATCTTTTCATTTCTGATATGGCATTTGAGTGTGTATGTGTCTGTGTCTGTGTTTGTGTGTGTTTAAAGCTTGGAAAGAGTTTAACATCATTATATTTTTAAACAGCAAAATTTGAGTTTCTCAACTCTATTTTCTTTTTTATGCCGTTAATTAAGGTGTTAATTCTCTTTTTTCTTTTTAAATTTTAATTTCCTTTCCTTTCCCTAGCTTTTTAAGATGTATGCTTAGATCACTGATTTTCAGCCATTCTTCTTTTCTAAGGTATACATTGATGGCTATGATTTCCTGTAAGAATTGAGCTGCAACCACAAGTTTGCTATCTCATGTTTCCATCAGTATTCAATTCAAAATATTTTCAAATTTTTTCTGCGATTTATTTTTAAATATTTTTACTGTGCATTTTTTCTTAATATTTTATTGTCTTTTAAGTGAAAGTTTACAATCCAAGTCGATTTGTCATGCAAAAACTTAAACACACATTACTATGTAATTCTTGCTGCTCTCCTCACCCTGTGACAACACATGCTTCCTTGCCACCCTGTATTTCCCATGTCCGTTCAACTAACTCCTATCTCCTTCTGCCCTTTCACCTCATATCTGGATAGGAGCTGCCCAATTAGTCTCACATGTCTACTTAAGCCAAGAAGCACACTCTGCTAGTAGCATTTGATGTCTTATAGTTCAATCCAATCTTTTTCTAAAGAGGTAGCTTTGGGAGTGGTTTCATTTCTGGGCTAAAAGACAGTCTGAGGGCCACATCTTCAGGAGATCCTCAAGTCTGTCAGACCATCAAGTCTTTACTGAAGGTTTAAAGAACAAACTAGCTTCCATTAAACTGTCAGTACACATTTTATGATGTTGGTTAACAATTCCATGACAAGTTAACACTCTCCCTTCTTGACCTTGAGTTCCCTATTACCAGCTTTCCTGTCCCCTCCTGCATTCTACTCCTTGCCCTTGAGGTGGTGTACACCATTAGTCATCTTTTATTGTATGGGCCTATCTAATCACTGGTTAAAGGGTAAACCCCAGGAGTGACTTCATTAGTGAGCTAAAAGGGTATCTGGTGGCCATACTCTCAGGGTTTCTCCAGCACCTGTCAGACCAGCATGTCTGCTCTTTTTGTGAGTTAGAATAGTGTTCTACATTTTTCTCCAGCTTGGCCTAGGGCCCTGTATTGTGATCCCTGTCAGAATAGTCAGTGACAGTAGCTAGGCACTACCTAATTGTAGAGGCTGTAGTAGTTGTAGTCCATTAGAGCTTCAGAATAACCTTTCCCTGTGTCTTTAGTTTTCTTCTTCTCCCTTGTTCCCCAAGGGGTAAGACTAGTGGAGTATCTTAAATGGCTGTTCACAGATTTTAGGACCCCAGGCGCTAGTCACTAAATTTGAATGTTTTCAACTCAATTGTATTATGTTAATTGAATTAGATGTTCCCTAAGACCATGATCTCTACAGACTTCAGTGGAGTAATTTGGTCCCTCAGAGAGTCTGGATGTTTCTATAGAGCTTTCATGACCTTGCCTTGTATAAATTGAGCTGGCTTCCCTAAGATTGTGTAAAATCTTGCTCTTTGCAAAATTGTTGTTATTGTTAGGTGCCATAAAGTGAGTTCCAACTCATACTGACCCTACATACAACAGAACAAAGCACTGTCTGGTCCTATACCATCCTCACAATCGTTCTTATGCTTAAGCACATTTTTGTAGCCACCATGTTAATTCATCTCATTGAAGGTCTTTTTTTTTTTTCTGACCATCCACTTTTTCAAGCATGACGTCCTTCTCCAGGGAATGATCCATCTTGACAATACGTTCAATGTATGTGAGATGTAGTCTCATCATCCATCCTTGCTTCTAAGGAGTATTCTGGTTGTACTATTTCGAGGCATGATTTTTTTCATGCTTTCACACTCCATGGTATATTCAATATTTTTCTCCAATGCCATAATTCAAAGGTGTCAATTCTTCAGTTGTCTTTAGACATCACTGTCCAACTTTCACATGCATAGGAGACGATTGAAAACACCATGGCTTGGATAAGGGACACCTTAGTCTTCAAGGTGACATTCAACACTTCAAAGAAGTATTTTGAAGCATATTTACCCAATACAATGCAACTTTTGATTTCTTGATTGCTACGTCCACAGGTGTTGATTGTGCATCCAAGTAAAATGAAATCCTTCATAACCTCTATCATCAAAGTTACCACTTATCTATTGTTTATTTAGTGTTTTTTTATCCCCACCCCTCTCCTCCCTGTCAACCATTGTTTCTTTCTATGTGTAAAGCTTTTCATGCGTTTTTATAGCAGTGGTTTCATATAATATTTGTGATTTTGTGATTGACTTATTTCACTCAGTGTAATGCCCTCCAGATTCATCCACATTGTGAGATGCTTTGCAGATTTATCATCATTCTTATCCTTGCGTAGCACTCTGTTTTACATGCCATACTTTGTTTATCCGTTCATCTGTTGATGAACATCTAGGTTGTTTCCATCACTTTGCTATTGTGAACAACACTACAATGAACATGGGTGTGCATGTGTCTATTCATGTGATGACTCTTCTCTAGGACATTTTCCTAGGTGTGTAACTGTTGGATTATATGGCATTTCTGTTTTAAACTTCCTATGGAAGCCCCATATTTTGTTCCAAAATGATTATATCATTTTGCATTCCCATCAGCAACAGATGAGTTGCATCCTCACTGCACCGCTCCAACATTTGTTGTTTCCTGTCTTTTGCTTTTTTAAACCATTGCCAGTAATGCTGGTCTGAGAAGGTACCTCATTGTGGTTCTAATTTTTATTTTATTATTGGCTAATTTGGCAATGACTGTGAACATTTCCTCACATGCCTGTTTGGCAAATAAAATGAATAGATATTTCACCAAAGAAAGAACCTATTTTTTAAAATTGTATTATTGGTATTTCTATTGTAGAAGTACTAGATTTTCCTGGAGATTTCAGATATTACTCTTTTTTCAATTTCTCATAGCTAACATTTTTCCAGTCTGTTGGTTCTCTTTTCACTCTTTCAGTAAAGTCTTTTGGTGAGTATGAGTGTTTAGTTTTTACAAGATTCCAATTATCTAGCTTATATTCTGGAGTTTGTGTATTGTTAGTTATGGTTTGTATTTGGTTAATGCCATGTATTAGTGGCTCTAGTGTTTATCCTAATTTTTCTTCTACAATATTTATACTTTCGGGGTTTATATTTAGGTCTTTGATCCACTTTGAATTAGTTTTTTTGTATGATATGGGATATGAGTTCTATCACATATTTTCAGGATGGACATCCAGTTTTGGCAGCACCATTTGTTAAAGATAGTCTTTTCCCCTCTTTGATGGTCTTTGAGCCCTTGTCATAGATCAGCTGACCATAGGTAGATGGATTTACATATGAGTTATCAATTCTGTTCCATTGGTCAATGTATCTGTCCTTGTACCAGTACCAGGCTGTTTTGACCACTGTAGCTTCGTTGTAGGTTCTGAAGTCAGATAGTGTGAGTCTTCTTACTTCATTTTTCTTCTTCAGTAGTGCTTTACACCTACTTCCAACCAACATAGTGCTGTAGACAGAAGCACCATGCTGCTTCTCCAGAACAAAAAGATGCAAAACACTAAGTAAAACAAATTCAAACATCAATCCTGGAACCCAAGGTATCGTATGAAGACATAAGGATCTCAGCCAAACAAAAAACAGAATAATACAATGAAAAAAAGAGTGAGAAGAGATAAAAGAGGAAGTCTTCATCAGCTAAACCACCATGGATTTGCCATTTTGAACTCCTGTCAGAGATTGACAGACAGGGAACACGGAAAAGCAGATTCATGGAAATCTCAGCAGAAGACAAAATACCTTATAACCAGCTATACAAAATTTCCCAGCCTCCATCTCCTACTGCTCTGCCACCAGTGCCTTCTAGCAAGCTATGGTGACTCAGCCAGCCAGGAAATACAGCTTCCATTCTGCTTGGTTTTCCCCACCCACATCAGAAATGAGCACATGGAGAGTACTTGAAAGCACCTTCAGGAGAGCCCAAGAGGAAAAAGATCACCCAGTAACCAACAAGGTACATGTTCCTAACCTCACCATTTCCCCCTCCCTCACTCCCTAGGCTTCCCCTGCTTCCTGCTGCCTGTAGTCTCTTGGCTAGGAGGAAACACCTTTGGCCCCAGCCCCTCAGATTTATGCACCGTCCTCTGCTGGTCAGCTACCTCAGTGACATTTCTCTGTAGATGAGATGTTGCTCTTTTCCATTTCTTTAGGTTTGTTCTGTGCCTCCCATCAATGCCCTCTCTTTTCTCTAAACATATGGCTCCATGTGCCATCTTTGCCTCTTCCTGAAAGGCTATGAAGAACCACTAAGCTGGAGAACTACTTGAATGGCCTGTAATGTCATCCTCCCCACCCCCATTTTGAGTCATGAGAATCCCTTCTAGTCAGGCTGTAATGCACAGCTTAGGACTCAAGTCCCAGGTCTTCCCAACAGTGTCAGTGGGATCCCTGGGGACATTTCTTTTTCTTATTTCTTTTTTCTTTCTTGCCATTCTTCATTTCCCAGTTTTCATCTCTCTATAGTTACTTTGTTTTCCTGTCTCTTAAATACCCAATGCTGCATGACATCTATACCCCTTCTAGAAAGGCTATACCTTACAGCCTGGTAAACACTTCTCCAGTCTCTTCAGTAGAACCAGTGGCACCTCTAAGGACCTTCTGGTTTTTTAATGTTTTTTCCCCCAAATTTTAACTAGTTATATTTTGTCTTTGTCTACTTTCTTTTTTATTTTCCTCTCATTTCTCCACTAAAATAGTAAGCTTTTATATCTGATAGAACACTTTTTTTTTGCTCCAGATTTGCTCTCCTCCATCTCCTGTCTTGCTTCCCTATCTTAGCCTGACACTCACAATCTTTCCCCTCCTTCCCTCCTACCTGCACTGTGTGCTGAACATGACACCCCTAAACCACATAGCCACAGCCTATCAACACCTGCAAGCACTTACTCCTGGATTGTTCTAACAGCTCTAGTATGTGCCACAAGACACCCACCCAGCCCCTCCCCTTCAGATGACTTGCCCTGCTACACCATAGCTGAGAGACTGGACCTGCCCATTAGGTAGGGAGGTGAAAATTATCATGACCACAGAAAAGCAAACAACAAAGAATTTACAGCCTGGTTTATCTGATATGAACAAATAAAAAAAAACAGGAGTAAACAAACAGATTTATAATTGGTAAACAAAGAAAATAACTACTGAATGCCCCAGAGGCAGCAAACAATACCAAAACATATAGAATAACAGGACAGGATTGTCCCAGCAAGCATCAAAAATAAAATATATATGAACTTCCAGAAAAAGAAAAAATACTAGAACTACCTGACAGGGAATTCAAATCTCTTATTGTCACAGTTGTCCAAGATTGGAAGCTAAAAGCAAACAAAGATGGGGAAAAAATAGACAAATTCATGGAAAAGCAGAAAATTCAAAGAGGAGTTCAAGAAAATGCAACAGAAAAAAATACCAAAAAACAATCACAACTAGAAATACAAAAACAATAATTAGAAATCCAAAAGAGGGGGGAAAAATGGTATCAGAAGTGGACAGTGTCATAGAAAGTCTGAGGAGCAGGTTTTAAATGATGGAAGATAGGTTCATTGAAATTGAAGACAAACACTTGGATATAAATTTAACCGAGGAAAAATCAGAAAAAAGAATGAAGAAAAATGAAGAAAGTCTGAGAATTGTGTGGGATACAATCAATAGCAAAAATATGCACGTCATCAAACTTCCAGAAACAGGGGAAAAAATGGAAAATACAGAGAAGATCACTGAAGAATTGTAGACAGAAAATTTCCCTAATATTGTGAAAGATTGAAAGCTGGCCATTCACGAAGCTCAAAGAACCCTATATATGATAGACTCTCAAAGAAAATCACCAAGGCCTGTCATAATCACATACACAGTAGAAACAGTAAGACAAAGCTCTGATTATTAGTCATAAGCCATGCAGGCAAGAAGGAAATGCAAATCATTAAGAGAAAAAAAATTGCTAACCAATAACAATATATCCTGCAAATCTCTCATTCAAATATGATGATGAAATTAGGACATGTCCAGATAGACAGAAATTAATGGAATATGTAAAAAACAATCCACACTTACAAGAACTATTCAGGGGAGTCCTTTGGCCTGAGAACAATGTCAGACCTCAGCCTGAATCTAGGATGGAAGATTATACTAGGAAGATACCGGCCTAGAAAATGAAGTCTCAAGGACTATCCAAAACAAAATAATTATAGCAGGGAACCAGAGAGAATAATCTATAAATGACAAAAACGTTAGAACAATAAAAGAAGCAGTAAACAGTATAGGTATATAACTGTAATGGAAAGGAAGGCAAGGCAATAACAAATAATAATAGACTAGTGCAAACTTAGGAAGATAGTGCTAAATTTCAAGGTCCCCAGAAGTAAAGATAACTAGCCTACTCATCAAAATAAAGAGGAAAAACATAAAGTCTCAATAAAAACAAAATCTCCAAAAACAAAAGAATTCCACAAACCAAAGTAATTCAGCCCAGGAGAGTAAAAGGAACACAGAAAATGTCAGCACCACAAAAAGCACTACAAAATGATGGAACTAAAGTCACACCTGTCAAAATTATCAGTTAATGTAAATGACTTAAATACCCTCATAAATACATGGAGAATAACAGAAAGAATTTAAAAAATCCATCAATATGCACTTTACAAGACATATATCTCAAATATAAAAACATAAATGAAAAATAGCTATCAGAAGAGATTAGGAGATAAATAGGAACTACTAAAAATAAAACACTTGTGCTCATCCAAAGACTTTGTCAAGAGAGTAAAAAGATTGCCTACAGACTGGGAAAAAATATTGGGCAACCATGTATCTGATCAGCTTCTAGTTTTCATAATCTACAAGGTACTGAAAAATATCAACAAGAACATGACAAATAACTCAATTAAGCAATGGGCAAAGGAGATGGACAGACATTTCTCCAAAGAAGCAATCCAGGCAGCCAAGTGACACACGAGGAAATGCTCACAATCATTAGTCCTTAGAGAAATCCAAATCAAAGCTACAGTGAGATACCACCTCACCCCAACAAGGCTGGCACTCATCCAAAAAACATAAAACAGTGAATGCTGGAGAGGCTGTGGAGAGATTGAAAGTCTTCTACACTACTGGTGGGAACATCAAGTAGTACAAGTCTTTAGAAAGTAATTTGGTACTTTCTTAAAAAGTTAGAAATACCAATGATTCAGCAATCCCACTGCTTGGAATATAACCTATAGAAATAAGGGCTATCACATCAACAGATACATACAAATGAATGTTTGTTGCAGCACTGTCCACAATAGCAAAAAGATGGAATCAGCCTAGGTGCCCATCAACAGATGAATGGATAAACAAACCATTGTATTTTATATACAATGGAACACTATGCAACAATAACAAACAACAATGATTTTAAACATCTCATAACCTGGAATCAACTGGAAGACATTATGCTGAGTGAAACCAATGAGCTGCAAAAAGATAAATATTGTACGAGATCACTGTTGTAAGGATGTAAGACTTATGCACAGAAGAACATTCTTTCATGGCTATAAGAGTGGGGAGGGAGGAAGAAGGTTTTTCATAGATTAGATAGTCAATAGCAATTTGATTAGGTAAAGGAAGTGACAGCACACAGTAGAAGGCACATCTGCATAACTGGACTACATAAGCTAAAACGTTTTCTAAATTCAACCCAACATTTCAAAGGACAGAGTAGCAGAGACAGGGGTCTGGGACTATGCTTTCATGGGACATCAAGGTGAACTGGCATAACTAGTCTTTTGCTAAGAGAATCTTCTGCACCCCACATTGGTCAGTGGCATCCTGTATCTTACAATCCAGCAAGCTACCATCTGAGGAACATCATTTGATCCTAACCCACCTGGGACAGATGACAACTGAGAACATCAAAGGCACAAGGAAAAATGAGCCAAGGAAACAGAAGGACCCATATGATTGGGAGACTACATCAGCATGAGACCAGAAGAATTAGATAGTGTCTGGCCACCAAAAAAATGCCTTGATAGGGGACACAATGTGGAGTTTCTGTTGTAGCATGAGCAAAAGAGGTGTGCAGATCAAAAACTATTAAAAGACTAAAATTGATGGTTCAACTACCTGGAGGGTCCCCTGGCAACATGACCCCAGACTTGCTGTTAGCCCAGAGCTAAAACTGTACTGAAGCCAACACTTCAGACAAAGAATGGACTAGACTTGGGGATACAGAGTGATGCATGTGATATGGGTACTTTATGGTTTAACATATATGAGGCTGTTCTACTGGTTTCTTTTCAGAGGGAAGAGGAGAGGGTGATTAAGTTGGTTAAGTGGATACTAGAAGTAAAGAGTGAAAAGAAGAGTGTGCTGTCACAGGGTGAAGAGAGTAGATAGAGTTGCAGAGAGGTGGGTACTCAGGGTTTTATATGGACAACTGCCTTGGACTGTAAACTTTCACTTAATCACAATAAAAAAAAATTTTAAAAAATCAGGAGAGGTGGCAGGGCCAAGATGGTGGACTAATCAAACATGTCCTCAGATCCTGCTAATAACTAAGGCCTTGAAAAACAACTGAACAGAACAAAATGGACACTCTAGGAGCCCTAAGGGCAGGCAGTAATTTGTGAGATAGGATTGGGTGACAGGAAGGTGAGTAACTACCTTTCTCAGAAGTTAAATGACAGTGTGATGGGTTCTGTTTTTGCTGGCAAGGAGAGACTGCACATGTAAAGACACCACCTTTGTCAGCTGGTAGGCTAGGACTGGGACTTCTGTGCCTGAGAGTCCAGCTGGGGCCAGCTGCCACGCTGAGCAGCAGTGCCTGAGTGGACAGCATCTCTCTCAACAGAGAAGCTATGTTTAAGACAGCCACACCTAGAGCACACAACAGCAGATGGCAGCTGAGTACAGCAGCCCACTTCCCCCTTCCTTCTCTGAGCTATGCCAGAGGCTAAATTATGGTACAGTACCTGGTCTGGAACTGGGATTGTACATGTGTTCCCTGAGCCTTTCTTCAGGACTCAAGAGAGAAACAAAGGAAAGGGTAGAAGTAAACCTTTGCTGAGCCAGGGAATTACTGCATCTATAGAGCACCAGGCAAATTCCATACATTTCAAGGTAAGTGCTTGTGGTACCTTGGGGCTCAGTCCTTTCCTATGTGCTGGCTTTATTCCCTGTCTTTACTTTTTCCCACCTGCCTTCTCTGCTTTACACCTTAGGCTAAATTCTGGTGTATTGCTGTTGCAGAAGTGGGACATTTTACTTGTGTTCCCTGAGCTTTTCTCCCAGACTCCAAGAGAGAAACAAAGGGAGGGGTAGAAGACAATTTCCACTGGCTCCTCAAAGCTACAGATTGTTGCACTTCCTGGAGTGTTGTAAGCTAAGTGTGCACCAACTTCCATGACTCAAACCTTTCCTACACACTACTTCATTCCCTATACCCAGCTGTTTTCCCCTCCCTTCTCTGCTCTATATAAGATGTAACTTCTAGAGCAGTACTTGGGATAGAAGTAGAGTATTTTTTGTGTATCCAGAGCTTTTCTCCTGGACCTGGAGAGGGAAACAAAGGGAGAGCTGGAAGAAGGGTTTCTATGGTTTCCTAGGCCAGCAATTCCTGCTATAACTCTCTCTACAATCATCATTCCAGTTACAGAATTAGACAATTGAACTGGAAGTAAAAGGAGCAGGATTGAGGAAATCAAGTGCAGAATGAGTGAGAGTGAAGATAAAGCAACTGACAACAGCATTTATGAGGAAAAATCAGACAAAAAAATCAAGACATATGAAGAATCATTGAGTTACATGGGACTCTATGAAGAAGAATAGTTTATGATTGGAGTACCAAAACAGGGAAGGATAGCAGAAAATACAGATAGAACTGTTGAAGAGTTCCTGACAGAAAATGTCCCTGACATCATGAAAGATGAGAATATCCCTTTCCAAAATGCTAATTGAACTCCACAAATGGTAGATCCCAAAAGAAAGACTCCAAGACATATTGTAATCAAGCTTAACAAAATGAAACATAAGGAAATGCTCTTAAATGCAGCTAGGCTTAAACCAAAACTAACTGTCCATTAGACAGTTCTCATTATTCAGTCAAAATCATGTTGGCAAGAAGGGAATGTGATGACACGTAAAAATCTTGAATGAAACAACTTCCAACCAAGAATTATGTGTCTTGAAAAACTATCTCTCAAATATGATGGTGAAATTAGGACATTCCCAGATAAGTAGAAGTTTAGAGACTTTGCAAAAACAAAACTAAAATTACAAGAAATAGTGAAGGTAGTTCTTTGATTAGAAAAACAATAACATCAGACATATACTCAAGGATGCAATGCAGGACACAGCACCCAGAGTCATACTTGATTAGGTAAGTCACAAAGTTCAATGGAAGCTGAAATATTAAAATTAGGGAAACAGAGATCTCCAGTATGTAAATTATGACAACATTATACTAAACAGAGGGACATATTAATGTATTCATAGACATTTCAGATAGAGAAAAAGTCGAGGAGATACAAACAAGTTACAGACTGGTTTAAACTTAGAACACTGGGGAGAATAGCGGGGTAGATGCAAAGCAAACTAACAACACTACACATCAAAACAAGAAACACAATCTAGGAGTCTCATCAGATATAAAACTAATGTTAAAAAATATGGAAACAAAAATGACTTAGAACAAAATATTAAGAGGAATAAAATGTCAACAACACACAAATAAAGGCAACAAAATGACAGTACTGATTTCCTATCTATCAATAATCACACTGACTATAAATGGATTGAATGCACCAATAAAGTGATAGAGAGTAACAGGTTTGATAAAAAAAAAACACAGTCATCTATATGTTGTTTACAAGAAATACAACTTAGATTCAAGTATAAGAACAAATTCACAATCAAAGGATAGAAAAATATATAGCTAACAACACGCAAAGACGACCAGGAGTGGCAATATCAATCTCAGATAAAACAGACTTTAAAGTAAAATCCTCCATCATGGACAAGGTTGGTCACTATTTACTGTTCAAAGTTCAATACACAAGGAAGATATAAGAATATTAAATATTTATGTACCTAATATCAGAGCATCTAAATGCACTGAACAAACACTGAAAACATTGAAAAATGTGATAGATAGCTCCAAAATAACACTAGGACCCTCAGACACTCCACTTTCAGTAATGGACAGATCATCCAGAAAAAAAAAAAAAAACCTAATAAAGATATGGAAGAACTCATTATGACAATCAACTGACTCAACCTCATAGACATACACAGAATTCTTTACCCAACAACAGAAAGTACACCTTCTTTTCCAATGCATATAGAACATTCTCTAGAACAGAGCATATATTAGGCCATAAAGCAAGTCTCAACAAAATCCAAACCATTGAAATATTGTGAAGGATCTTCTCAGATTATGAGTCCAAAAAAAGTTTCAATCAATGCTAGAAAAAATATGGATAGACATTAAAACTCATGGAAACTGAAAAACATCTTGTTCAAAAATTCATCAGTTATGGAAGAAATCAAGAAGGCAATAAAGAAATTCATGGAATCAAATAAGAATGAAAATACATCTTACCACAACCATTGGGATACAGCAAAATTAGTGATCAGAGGTCAATTTATCTCAATAAATGCGCCCATCCAAAATGAAGAAAGGACCCAAACCAAAGAATTAATACCGTAAGTTGAACAAGTAGAAAGAGAACAACCAAAGAACCACTCGGGTACCACAAGAAAACAGATAATAAAAATTAGTGCAGAACCAAATGAATTAGAGAGCAGAAAAACAATTGAAAGAATTAACAAAACCAAAAGCTGGGTTTTTTTGTTTTTGTTTTTAAAGATCAAGAAAATCGATAAACCACTGGCCAAACCAGCAAAAGAAAAACAAGAGAGAAAACAAATCACCCAAATAAAAACTGAGATAAGAAATGTCACAACAGATCCAACCAAAATTAAGAGAGTCATAACAGAATACCATGAAAAATTGTACTCTAATAAATTTGAAAACCTAAAGGAAATGGACAAATTTCTATAATTACATTGCCTGCCAAAATTATCACAAAGAGGACAATTTAGTACACCCATCATAAAAGAAGAGACTGAAGAAGTAATGAAAAAACTACCAACCAAAAAATGTCCTGGTCCAGATGGCTTCACTGGAGAATTCTACCAAACTTTTAGAGATGAGTTAATTCCAATACTACTAAAGCTACTTCATAGCATACAAAAGGATGGAACACTCCCAAATTCATTCTTTGAATTCAGCATAACCCTAATACCCAAACTGGGTAAAGATAGCAAAATAAAAGAAAATTACACACCAATGTTTCTCATGAAACTAGAGCAACAATCCTCAAAAAAAAAAAAAAACAAAAAACAAAAACTAGTAAATAGAGTTCAACAGCATACCAAAAAATAACTCACCATGACCAAGCAATATTCATACCAGGAATGCAGGCTGGCTGAACATCAGAAGAACAATTCAGGTAGTCATCCATATCAATAAAACAAAAGATAGGAATCACTTGATTTTATCAATTGATGTAGAAAAGACATTTGACAAGGTCTGACACCCATTTATATTAAAATCTCTTGCAGAATAGGAATAGAAGAGGATTCCTCAGCATAATTAGGGGCATCTATACAAAGCCAACAGCCAGCATCATGCTGAATGGAGAGAGACCAAAATAATCTCCCTTGAGAATGGGAACCAGTCAAGGATGCCTACTGTCACTTTTATTCAACATTGTGCTGGAGGTTCTAGCCAGAGCAATTAAAGAAGATAAACAAATAAAAAGCATCTCTGTCAGTAAAGATGAAGTAAAAATATCCCTATATGCAGATAATATGATCTTATGCACAGAAAACCCTTAAGGATCCATAATTAAACTGCTAGAACAAATGGAAGAGTTAGTAATGTAACAGGAGATAAGATAAACATAAAAAAATCAGTAATACACCAACAAAGAGACCATCAAAGATGAAATCACCAAATCAATACCATTTACCATTTACAATAGCCCCCAAGAGTATAAAATGCCTAGCAATAAATCTAACCAGAGACATAAGAGACCTATACAGAGAAAATTACAAGACTCTACGCAAGAAACCAAAAGACACTAACATAAGTGAAGAAAAGTACCTTGCACATGGATAGGAAGACTTAACATTGTGAAAATGTCTATTCTACCCAAAGCATTCTACATATAAAATGCAATCCCAGTACAAATCTCAATGTCATATTTTAATAACATGGAGAAACAAATCACAAACCTTATTTGGAAAAGGAAGAAACCCCAGATAAGTAAGACACTAGTGAATAAAAGGAACACAGTAGGAGGCCTCACACTACCTGCCTTAGAACTCATTACACAGGCACGGTAGTCAAAACAATCTTGTACTGGTACAAAAACAGATATATCCCCACTGCCATAGAGTCCAGTCTGGCTCATAGTGACCCTAGAGGACAGAGTAGGATTTCTTCATAGAGTTTTCAAAGTACCATCTGGTATATTTAACTGCTGACATTTTGGTTAGCAGACGTAACAATTAGCCCACTAAGACCAATGGAATAGAATAGAGAATCCAGAAGTATCACCATCCTTCTATGAACAGTTGATATTTGACAAAGGCCTAAAGGTTGTAATGGGTGAAAAACAGTCTCTTTAGCAAATGGTGTTGACAAAATGGATATCCATCTGCAAAAACTAAACCAAGACTCATATCTCACACCTTACACAAAAACTAACTCATAATGGATCAAAGACCTAAATATCAAATCTAAAATGATAAAACTTATGGAAGAAATATTAGGGACAACAATGGAAGTTCTAATACACGCTTAGACTACAAAAATCTTACTTACAATGTGCAACAACAGAAGAGAAAATAAATTGGAACTACTGAAAATCACTTAGGCTCATCCAAAGATTTTATCAAGAGAGTTAAACGACTGCCTACAAAATGGGAAAAAATATTTGGCAACTACACATCAGATCGATATCTAATTTCCATAAGCTACAACGTGCTATATAATAAACAAGAAAAAGACAAATGACGCAATTAAACAACGAACAAAAGTGATGGACAGACACTTCACCAAAGAAGACACCCAGGCAGCCAAAAGATGCATTATATGCTCATGATGATTAGCTATTAGAGAAATCCAAATGAAAACTACAATGAGATACCATCTTACACCAATGAAGTTGGCAATAAAGAAAAACAACAAAAAATTGTTGGAGAGTCTCTAGAGAGACTGGAATCTCCTACACTGCTTCTGGGAAAACAAAATGTTACAACCTCTTTGGAAAGCAATTTGGCACACCTTTAAAAATCTAGAAATAGAAGTATCATATGATACAGCAATCTCATTGCTTGGTCTATGTCCTAAAAATATAAGAGTTGTCACATAAACAGATACACATGAATGGTTATTGCTGCACTGTCCACAACAGCAAAAAGGTGCAATCAACCTAGGTGCCCATCAACAGATGAATGGATAAACAAACTATGGTATATATACAAAATGGAACAGTATGCAAAGATAATGAACAAAGATGATTTTAGGAAACATCTCATAGCCTGGTTTCAACTACAAGATATTATGCTGAGTGAAATCAGTCAGCTTAAAAAGGACAAATATTGTATGAGGCCACTATTAGAACTTGAAAAAGGACTTATGCACAGCAGAAAAGACTCTTTAATGGCTACAAGAGTAGGGAGGGAGAGACAGTGTTGGTCACAGATTTAGATAGTCAATAGGAATTTGGTTAGGTGAAGGGGGTGACAGCAAGCAGTAGAAGGCAGCTCAGCAGAACTGGACTACACCATAAGCTAAAAGGTTTTCTAAATTCAAGTCAACATTTCAAAGGAGAGAGTAGCAGGGACAGGGGTCTGGGGACCATGTTCTTGGGGTACATTGAGGTTACTTGACATTACTAGTCTTTTGCTAAGAGAGTCTTCTGCACTCCTAATGGTGAGTGATATCTGGGTCTTAAAAGCCACCATCCTGCCATCTGAGGAACATCACTTTGTCTCAACCCACCTGGAACAGATGACAACCTGGAACACTAAACACATGAGAAAAAATGAGTCCATGAAACAGAACAACCCATATGATTGGGACACTGCATCAGCCTGAGACCAGAAGAACCATGTGGGACTCATCCTCTACCAAGAGGGCCCTGACAGGCAACGCAAATTAGAGTCCCTGACATAGCACAAGAAAAAGATGTGTGCAGATGAAGAACTCTATTAAAAGGCCTGAGTTGATGGTGTGATAGCCTGGAGGGTCCCCTGGGAGCATGGCCCCTATACTTGCTGCTAGCACAGGCCTGAAACCAGTACTGAGGTCAACACTTCAGACAAAGAATGAACTGGACTCAGGGACACAGTGAGCATATGGTGTGTGTACTTTATGGTTTTATACATATATAAATGTCTGTCCTACTGGTTTCTTTCTAGAGGGGAGTGGAGGTAGAGAGGAGGGGACAGGTGTTTGTTAAGTGGATACTGGAGGTAAAGAGTGAAAAGGAGGAGTGTGCTGTCACAGGATAAGGATAACAGACAGAGTTGCAGAGAGGGTGGCAAGAAAAATTGACTTGGATTGAAAACTTTCACGTAATCACAATAAAATATTATAAAACACTATGTACTATGAAAAATTTGAAACCTATAAGCAACAGACAAATTCCAGAAACACATGACCTACCTAAACTAGTAAGAAGAGTGGTAGAACAACTAAATAAACCCATAACTAAAGAAGACATTGAAAAAAATAATTAAAAAACTCTCCATCCCAAAATGCCCTTGCCCTGATGGCTTCTCTGGAGAATTCTACCAAACCTTCAGAAAAGAGTTAACACTACTATTACTAGAGGTATTACAGAATATAAGAAAGCATGGAATACTCCCAAACTCATTCTATGAAAGGAGCATAATCCTGATAAGCAAAATCAGATAAAGATGCCATAAAAATGAAAACTGCAGACCAATATCTCTCATAAACTTAATTGCAAGTATCTTCAACAAAACTGCAGCTAACAGGATTCAGCAACATATCAAAAAAATATTTACCATGAAAGAGTAGGATTCATAGTAGGTATGGTTCAACATTAGAAAACCAATCAATACAATCAACAACATAAACAACGCAAAAGAACTTTATTTTATCAATTTATGCAGAAATGGCATTTGACAGAGTCTAACACTCATTCATCACAAAAAATCTTAGCAAAATATGAACAGAAGGGAAATTCCTCGACATATAAAAGAACACTTATGCAAAGCCCACAGTCAACATCATCCTAAACAAGGAGAGTTTGAAAGCATATCCCTTGAGAACAAAAAACAGACATGAATGCTCTTTGTAGCCATCTGCATGCAACAATGTGCTGGATGTTCTAGCTGGAGCAATATGGCAAGAAAAAGAAATGAAGGGCATCCAAATTGGTAATGAAGAAGCGAAAATATTTCTATTTGCAGATAAGATTTTATACATAGAAAACCCTAGAGAATCCACAAAAACAACTGGAACTAATAAAAGAGTGCAACAAAGAATCAGAATACAACATAAACATTCAAAAAATCAGGTGGATTCTTTTACACTAACCAAGAGAAAATCTCTGAATCACTATCACTTACAATAGCCCTCAAGAAGGTAAAATACTTAGGAATAAATCTAACCAGAGATGTAAAAGACCTATACAAAGATACTATTATAAGAACCAAAAAGATTCCTCCTTATGTAGGTCTTACTCATGAATAGGAAAACTCAACATTGTTAAAATGTCTATTCTACCCTAAGAGATCTATAGATACCATGCAATTCCCACCCAAATTCCAACAGCAGTTTTTAATGAGATAGAGAATAAAATCATTTATTTTATATGGAAGGGGAAGAATCTTTGGATAAGTAAACCATTACTGGAGAAGAACAACAAAGTGTGAGGCCCTCACATTACCTGACTTTATAAATTATTACACTGCCACGGTAGTAAAAATAGCCTAGTTCTGGAATAATGCTTACATAGAACAATGAAACAGACTTAAAAATTCAGAAATAAAATCATCCACCTATGAGTGGCTGATATTTGACAAAGGCCCAAATTCCATAAATTAGGAAAAAGACCACCTTTTTAGCAAATGATGTTGGCATAACTGGATATCCATCTGCAAAAAAAAAAAAAAAAATGAAGTAGGACCTATGTCTCTCACCATGCATGAAAACTAATTCAAAATGTGTCAAAGAACTAAATAAACTATCTAAAACTATAAAGATCACGAAAGAAAAAAAATAAGGACAATTCTAGAAGTCCTAATAAATGGCGGAAACACAATACAAAACATTACTAACAGTGCACAATCACTAGAAGAAAAAATAGAGAAATGTGAAGTAAAACTCAAACACTTAAACACTTATCTGAAGTCTTCACCAAAAGTGTAAAGAGACAGCCTACAGACTGGGGAAAAAAAAAAAGGGGGATATGACAAATCCAATCAGTCTCTAAAATGTACAGATACTGCAAAACCTCAATAACATGAAGGCAAATAACCTGATTAAAAAACTGGGCTAAGGACGTAAACAGGCACTTCACCAAAGACCTTCAGGTGGCTAACAGATGCATGAAAAAATGCTCAAGATCGTCAGCCATTAGAGAAATGTAAAACATACTACAATGAGACACCATCTCATCCCAACAATACTGGCATTAATCCAAAAAAACACAAAATAGGAAATGTTGGAGAGCCTGTGGCAAAACTGAAACAATTATACACTGCTGGTAGGAATACAAAATGATACAACTATTTGGAAATCTATTTGGAGCTTCCTTAAAAAGCTAGACACACAAATAACACATGATCCAGCAATCCAACTTATTGGAATTCATTGCAGAGAAGTAAAAGCTGCTACACAAATAGATGGAAACCCTGGTGGCATAGTGGCTGAGTGCTATGGTTGCTAACCGAAAGGTCAGCGGTTCAAATCTGCCAGGCCTTCCTTTGGAAATCATATGCAGCAGTTCTACTCCCATAGGGTCACCAAGAGGCAGAATCAACTTTACAGCAATGTGTTCGATTTGGGGTTTACACAAATGGATACATGTGCACCAATGTTCATCCACAAATAGCACAATGGCAAAAAGATAGAATTAACCTAGGTGCCCATCAAAGGATAAATAGATGAACTAACTATGGTATATTGACACAGTGAAATATTATGCAATGATACAGAATAATTAATTTGTGAACCATCTCAAGATGGATGAATCTGGAAAGCATTATACTGAGTGGCATTAGTCAGCTGCCAAAACACAAATATTGTATGTGACCACTATTATAAAGATTCAACAAAATGTTTAAACACAGAAGAAACAGTCTTTGATAGTTACAATGGTGAGAAGGGAGGGCAAGCGAAGGATATTCACTACTTAGATAACAAACAAGAATTATTTTAGGTAAAGGGAAGGCCAACACGCAGTAGAGGAGAATTAAGCACAAGTGGACTAAAGCAAAAGCTAAGAAATATTCCATATACTACCAAACACTTCCAGAGACAGAGCACTAGGGCCATGTTTCTGGACTCCATGGTTTCAGGCATAAGAAAGTTTATTAAGAAAATGTTCTGCATCCCACTTCGGTGAGTTGTGTCTGGGGTCTTAAATGAAAGAAAGTGGACATCTAAGATACATAAATTGGTCTCAACACAACTGGAGCAAAGGAAAATGAAGGGCATTAAGGACATAAGAAAAATATGAACTAGAGACTACATCAGCACGAGACTGGAAGAACTACATAGATGGTGCTCAGCTACCACCAATGACTACACTGAATGAGCAGGATGAAAGTGGGATACAGAACTCAAACTTTAGTTAAAAATAGCAGACTTGATGGTCTGACAGACTGGGAGTCCCCAGAAGACACAGCCCCTGGACTCTCTGTTAGCTCAGAACAGAAACCATTCTAGAAGGAAACTCCTCAGACATAGATTGAACTTGTATATAAGACATAAAATGATCCTGGTGAAGAGTGTGCTTCTTGGCTTAAGTAGATATAAGAAACTAACTGGATAGCTCCTGTTCAGAGGTGAGATGAGAAGAGAGAGGAGGACAGGAGCTGGTTTAATGGACATGGGAACTATGATGTCCACTTGATCTCAAAGACATATATAGAACACTCCACTAAACTGCACCTAAGGATTCTTTCTTTTGCAATGGACACAGAATGTTCTCCAGAATAAACTACATACTAGGCTATAAAACAAGACTTAGCAAAATAAAAAGCCTCAAAATATTACAAAGCATCTTTCCTGATGCTTTTATATCACTTTTATAAAGTGAGAAAAGTAGAAATCAATAACAGAAAATGGAAGGAAAAAAATCAAACCCATGGAAATTGAGCAATGTCTTGCTTAAAAACTGCTGGGATACAAAATAAATCAAAGACTGAATAAAGAAATTCATAGGCTCAAATGAGAATGAAAATATGTCTTTCTTAGTCATCTAGTGCTGCTTTCGCAGAAATATCACAAGTATATGGCTTTAAAAACAGAAATTTTATTGCGCCACAATTCAGTAGACTAAAAGTCCAGAATCAGGGTATCAACTCCAGGGCAAGGCTTTCTCTGCTGGCTCTGGAGGAAAGTCCTTGTCAACAATCTTCCCCTGAACCAGAAGCTGCTTAGGCACAGGGACCCCAGGGTCCTTTCCAAAGGATGTGCTCTCCTCTGGGCACTGGTTTCTTTCTTGATGGCATGAGGTCTCCAACTTGATTTGCCTCCTCTTCTTTTATGTATAAAGAAGTTTCTCTAAGCTATGATACAATCCCACACATTAAGTCCAGCCCCACCAACTCAACTGCTTCCCACTCTCCCTCATTAACATGCAGAGACAGGATTTATATCATATACAAACGTCACACAACACGGGGAATCATGGCTTAGCCAAATTTCTACATACATTTTTTGGGGAACACAATTCAATCCACGACAACATCCTGCCAGAACTTTTGGGCCACAGAAAAAGTAGAACACAGGGGTGGAATTATAGCAATACTTGTACAACATCCCTAAAGAAGAAAGGGTCAAAATCAAAACACTAGCCCTACAATTCAAAAGAAAAGAAAAAAAGTCCTATGGAAATCAGAAAAAGGAAATAACAAAGTTAGAGGAACATTAAAAATATGATCTTTGAAAAGGTCAACAAAATCAGTAAACCATTGTCTAACTGCCAAAAGAAAAACAAGAGTGGAAGCAAAAACCATGAATAAGAAACAAGATAACAATAGACTAAAATGAATGAAAAATTGTACACAAACAAATTTGAAAACCTAGAGGAAATGGGCAAACTTCTAGAAACACACTACCTACCTAAAGCAACACAAACTGAGGTAGAAAATCTAAACAAATCTGTAAGAAGAGTTGGAAGACATAAATAAAAAAAAGAATAATCTCAACAAAGAGAAGCCATGGCCCTGACTACTTCACTGGAGAATTCTACCAAACCTTCAGAGAAGAGTTAAAAGCAGTACTACTACACCTATTTCAGAACACAGAAAAGGATGGAATACTCCTGAACTCATTCTATGAAGTTAGAGTAACTCTGATAACTGAGTCAGGTAAAGGCACCAGAAAAAGGAAAATTACAGACCAATATACCTCATGAATATAGATGCAAAAACTTCAAAAAAAAGTGTAGCCAATAGAATTGAACAACATATCAGAAAAAAAAATCATCATCACCAAGTTGTATTCATATTATGGATACAGAGAATATTCAACATGAGAAAAGTAATCAATATAATCCATTGCAGAAACAAAATAAAAGACAAGAACCACAAGATCTTATCATCTGATACAGGAAAAGCATTTGAAAAAGTACCACATGCGTTCATGATAAAATCAAAAACTCTCAACAAAACAGGAGTGGAAAGGAAATTCCTCATCATAATGGCCAAGTGCCGTCAAAACCAGCAGCCAACATGATCGTATACAGAGAGAATTTGAAAGCATTCCTCTTGACAATGAGAACCAGACAGGATGCACTTTATCACCACTCTTATTCAACCTTGTACTGGATATCCTAGCCAGAGCAATAAGGCAATAAAAAGAAATAAAGGGCATCCAAATTGGTAAAGATGAAGTAAAAGCATCTCTATTCACATGATATGACCTTATACATGGAAAACCTCAAATAATATACAGCAAAATACTGGAACTAATAGACGATTTCAGCAAAGTATCAGTGTGCAAGACAAACTTAAAAAAAATCAGTTGGATTCTTCTACACCAACAAAGGGAACTTCAAAAAGGAAATCAACGAATCAATAACAATTATAATAGCCCCCCAAATGGTAAAATGCTTAAGAATAATCAAACCAGAGATGCGAAAGATCTACACAAAGAAAACTACAAGACACTACTTCAAGAAATAAAAAGAGACCTATGTAAGTGGAAAATCATAGCATGTTCATGAACAGGAAGACCTAATATTGTGAAAATATCAATTCCACCTAAAGCAATCTACAAATACCTTGCAATCCTTATCCAAATTCCTACATTTTTTAATGAGCTGGAGAGACAGATCACAAACTTCACATGGACAAGAAAGAAGTTCCAAATAACTAAAGTACTACTGAAGAAAAAAAGCAAGGTGGGAGGCCTCAGACTACCTCAATTTAGAACCTATTATACTGCCTGAGACTACCTCAATTTAGAACCTATTATACTGGCACTTGGCTTTCGCTTGGCATACTGCCACAGTACTCAAAACAACTCAAAGAAACACTGACTACACTCAAAAGAGAGTTAGATTACTCCACAATAATAGTGGGAGGCTTCAACACTCCACTCTCGATACTGGACAGATTATCTAGAAAAAAGCTCAGTAAAGATACAGAAGACCTCATTGTTACAATTACCCAAATAAACCTCACTGATATATACAGAACTTTCCACCCATCAGCAGAAAACTACACCTTCTTCTCCACTGCACATGGAATATTCTCCAGAACTGACCGTGTGTTAGGACATAATGCAATGCTCAACAAAATCCATACCATTAAATTAATGCAAAGCATCTTCTCAGATCATAAAGCCATAAAAGTTGAAAACAATAGCAGAAAGCACATAATTAGAAAGTGGAACTCGTGGAAATTGAAAAACATCTTGCTCAAAAAAAAACATGGGTTATAGAAGAAACCAAGGATCAAATAAATAAATTTATGGATTCCAATGAGAACAAAAGCACTTCCTACCAGAACCTCTGGGATACAGCCAAAGAAAAGCTCAGAGGTCTGCTTATCTCCATAAATGCACACATCTGGAAGGAAGAAAGTAACCAGATCAAGGAACTAACCCTACAGCTTGAACAAGTAGAAAGAGAACAACAGAGGAACCCCTCAGGCACCAGAAGAAATGAGAACATAAAGATTAGAGCAGAGCTAAATGAATTAGAGAACAGACAAACAATTGAAAAAATTAAAACGATCAAAAGCTGGTTTTTTGAAAAGATCAACCAAACTGACAAACCACTGGCTAAACTTACTAAAGAAAAGCAGGAAAGCAAACAAATAACCCAAATTAGAAAAGAGAGGGGAGTTGTCACAACAGATGCAACAGAAATCAAAACTATCATAACAGAATACAATGAAAGACTGTACTCTAACAAATTTGAAAACCTAGAGGAAATGGACCAATTCCTTGACTCATACCACCTACACAAATTATCACAACGTGAATGAGAACAAATTCATAAACCCATCACAAAGGAAGAGATTGAAAAAGTCATCAAAACACTGCCAACCAAAAAAATCAGGGGCCCAGATGGCTTCACTGCAGAATTCTACCAAGCATTTAGAGAAGAGTTATCTCCAATACTACTGAGACTATTCCACAGTATAGAAAGGGATGGAGTACTCCCAAAATCATTCTATCAAGCCAACATAGCCCTGATACCAAAGCCAGGGAAAGATCCAACAAAGAAGGAGAAATACAGACTGATATCACTCATGAATCTAGATGCAAAAATCTTTAACAAAATTCTTGCCAATAGAATACAACAACATATCAAGAAAATAATCCATCATGACCAAGTGGGATTCATACCAGGGATGCAAGGCTGGTTCAACATCAGAAAAACAATTAATGTGATTAATAAATAACACAAAAGACAACAATCACCTGATTTTGTCCATTGATGCAGAAAAGGCATTTGATAAAGTCCAACATCCATTCATGCTAAAATCTCTCAGTAAAATGGGCATTGATGGCAAATTCCTCAACACAATAAGGGCCAATTATACAAAGTCAATTGCCCACGTCATCCTGAATGAAGAGAGACTGAAAGCCTTTTCCTTGAGAACAGGAACTAGACAAGGATGCCCACTCTTACCTCTCCTATTCAACATTGTACTAGAAGTCCTAGCCAGAGCAATTAGACAAGACCAGGAAACAAAGGGCATCTGCATCGGCAAAGAAGAAGTTAAAATCTCCCTGTTTGGAGATGATATGATTGTATAGGCAGAGAATCCCAAGGAATCTATAAGTAAACTACTCAAACTGATAGAAGAGTTCAGCAAAGTCTCAGTATACAAGATAAACATAAGTAAATCAGTAGGATTCCTTTATACCAACAATGAGACAGTTAAGGAAGAAATTACCAAATCAATACCATTTACAATAGCCCTTAAGAAGATAAAGTACCTAGGAATTAATCTAATCAGAGAAATAACATACCTTTACAAAGAGAACCACAAGCCTTTACTACAGGAAACTAAAAGAGACTTAGATAAATGGAAAATCCTACCCTGCTCATGGATAGGAAGACTTAACATTGTGAAAATGTCTATTTTACCCAAAGCAATCTACTTATATAATGCAATCCCAGTACAAGTTCCAGCATTATTTTTTAATGAGATGGAGAAAGAAATCACCAATTTTGTTTGGAAAGTGAAGAAGCCCTGGATAAATAAGGTTCTACTAAAGAAGAAGAACACACTGGGAGGCCTCTCGTTACCCGACCTTGGAACATAACTACACTGCCACAGTGGTCAAAACAGCCTGGTACTGGTACAAGAACAGACAGATGGATCAATGGAACAGAATTGAGATTCCAGAGATGATACCATCTGCCTATGAACAGTTGATATTCGACAAAGGCCCTAAGACATTAAACTGGGGTAAAAACAGTCTCTTCAACAAATGGTACTGGCAAAATTGGATATCCATCTGCAATAAACTGAATCAAGATCCGTATCTTACACCTTATACAAAAACCAACTCCAACTGGATAAAAGACCTAAATATCAAACCTAAAACGATAAAGCTCATCCAAGAAAAGGCAGGCACAACAATGGAAGTTTTAATACACAATGTGGACAGACTCCAAAATCTGTCAAACAAACCACAATCAACTGAATAAAAAATAGATAAATGGGCACTATTAAGAATCACTTTTGCTCATCCGAAGACCTTATTAATAGAATTAAAAGAACACCTACAGAATGGGAAAAGATATTTGGCAACCATATGTTAGACTGACGCCTGATCTCCATACTCTATAAGATACTACAAAATATCAATAAGAAGAAGATAAATCATCCAATTAAGCGATGGGCAAAGGAGACCGACAGGCATTTCACTAAAGACAAGATCCAGGCAGCCAAAAAACACATGCAGATATGTTCATGATGTTTAGTTATTAAAGAAATTCAAATCAAGACGAAAATGAGATACCATCTCACCCCAACAAGGTTGGCCATGATCCGAAAAACACAAAACAACAAATGCTGGAGAGGCTGTGGAGAAAGTGGAACGCTCTTACACTGTTGGTGGAATTGCAGAATGGTCCAACCTCTTTGGAAAGCAGTCTGGTGCTTCCTTAAAAAAATGGATATAGATGTACCATTTGACCCAGTAATTCCACTGCTTGGAACATATCCTACAGAATCAAGGCCTTTCACACCAACGGACACATGCACAAGAATGTTTATCACAGCACAGTCCACGTTAGCAAAAAGATGGAATCAACCCCGATGCCCAACAACAGAAGAATGGATAGGTAAACTATGGTACATATACTCAATGGAGCACTATGCAATGATCAAGAATAACGATGATTCCAGGAAACACCTCCTAACCTTGTTTCAACTGAAAGACATTATGTTGAGTTAAAGTAGTCAGCGACAAAAGGACAAATATTGTATGAGACCTCTATGATAAGATCTCAAAAACAGACTTGTGTATAGAAGAAAAGACTCTTTGACAGCTGCAAAGGAAGGGAGGGAGGGAGGGCGAGGTCAGGAGGGTTTAGATTAGATTGTTGCTAGAAATCTGGTTGGGAGAAATCGGTGATAGCACACATTAGAAACAAGAACAACATTAAGTGGACTTCAGCATAACTTGAGTACTCCTATCTCAACTCGATATTGCAAGGATAGAGTAGTGGGGGCAGGGGGCATGTGACCATGCTCTTAGGTGAAATCGAGGCCAATTGGCACAACCAGCATTTTGCTAAGAGATCTCTCTGCACCCCACATTGGTGGGTGGCATCTGGGGTCTTAAAAGCTGCCAAGCTGCCATCTGAGGGCACATCAAATGGTCCCAACTCAGCAGGGACGGATGCTCACCGAGGACTAAAATGACATGGGGGAAAGACAACCCAGAAGATAGAGAGACCCACATCAGTGAGTGCCTACATCGACTTGGGTCCGGAAGAACCGGATGGTGCCTGGCCACCACCAGTGATAGCCACGATGGAGCTCACTAAGTTGAGTCTCACTGGCAACACAAGAATAGAATAAAAAGGGGTGCATCCTGAGATCTCCACTAAAAGACTTCAGTTGATGGTCCAGCGGTTTTGGGGTTCCCCTGGGAGCATAGCCTCTGGCCCTGATGCTGCCCTTACCCATAAATCATAACGAAAATCCACTCCTTGGACACGAATGAATTGGACTTGGCAATGCAGAGTGACCATATATTGTATGCACTTTATCGTTCTATACATCTATAGGATATCAATCTGCTGACCCCTGGTTGGAGGAAGGAGAGTGGTTGAAGAGGAAGGGAAAGAAGACTGTTGGGAGGATGAGACATGTATGGAGCAGAGAGGAATACTGTGCTGTTACCATACAGGGAGAGCAGTGGAAGCTGCATATAGGTGGGCATGTAAATTTATACGGGAATGTACATTTTCACTCAATCATATCAAATAAAAAATTAAAATTAAAATTAAATAAAACAAAACAACTTGGTACTGGTACAACAAAAGACACATAGACCAATGGAAAGAATTGAGAATCTAAACGTAAATTCATCTATTTATGAGTAGCTGATGTTTCACAATGGCCGAAGTCCATTAAATAGGGTAAAAGACATTATTTTTCAAATGGTGTTAGCATAACTGGATATCCATCTGTTAAAATAAGAAACAAGACCTGTACTTTACACTACATACAAAAACTAACTCAAAATGAATTACAATCTAAATCTAAAATGATAAAGATCATAGAAGAACAAACAGGGACAATGCTAAGAGCCCATGCATGGCATAGATAGAATACAAACCATTTTGACGTCAACATATCTGATAAGGGTCTAATCTCTAAAATGTACAGGACAGTACGACATCTCCATAATAAAAAGACAAATCACCCAATTAAAAAAATGGGCAAATTTTATGAACAGGCACTTTACAAATGAAGAAATCCAGGAGGTTACCAGACACATGAAGTAATGGTCACAATCATTAACCATTAGAGAAATGCCAGTCAAATGTACAATGAGATACCATTTCATCCCACCAAGGCTAGCACTAATTCAAAAATAATGATAACAATGATTGTTGGATAGGTTATAGAAGTTGACGGTGGGAATGTAAAATGGTACAACCTCTTTGGAAATAGATTTGGCACTTCCTCAAAAAGCTAGAAATAGAAGTTCCATATGATCCAGCCATCTCACTCCCTGAAAAATATCCTAGATATGTAATAGCTCTCATACAAATAGATATATGCACACCCATGTTCTTTACAACACTCTTCATGATGGCAGAAAGATGGAAACAACCTGTTTATTCAACATACAAATAAATATGAGTGCATACACAAAATGGAATATTATGCAGTGATAAAGAACAATGATGAATCTGCCAAGTATTTCACAACATAGATGAATCTGGAAGATGTTATGCTGAGTGAAACGAGCCACAAAAGAACTCAAGAAAATGTTTAATCACAGAAGAAAATATCCCTTGCCAGTTGCAAGGGTGAGAAGGGAGGAGGAGGATCTTCACTAACTAGATAGTATACCAAAATCATTTTATGTGAAGGACAACACACAATACAAGGGAAGTCAGCACAACTGAATAAAGCAAAAGCTAAGAAGTTCACTGAACACACACACACACACACACAAACAAGAAAAACACTCTCTGAGGGGCAGAATAACTGAAGCTAGGGCTTATGGACCATGCTTTTGAAGGATATCTAGGACAATTAGCTTAATAAAGTTTAAGAAAATGTTCTGCATCCCATTTAGGTAAATGGAGTCTGGGGGTTTAAGAGCTCGCAAGTGGCCATCTAAGATGCAGCAATTGATCCCAAATCACTTGGTGGAAAGGACAATGAAGAACACCAAAAACTCAAGGAAAATATTAGCCCAAGAGACAAAAAGACGACATAAACCAGAGATTCCATCAACCTGTGACCAGAAGAACTAGAAAGGTGTCCACCTACCATTAATGACCTCCCTGACAGGGAACACAACAAAACAATCTCTGTGAGGTGGGCAGAAAGTCCAAGTAGAATTTAAAGTCACATAAAAGACCAGACTTAATGACCTGACTCAGACTAGAGGAAACCCCAAACCATCATCTCTGGACACTCTATTAACCTAGAACTAAAACCATCCCAGAAGCCCACTCTTCAGACAAAGATTATACTGGATTATAAAATAATACTAGTGAAGAATGTGCTTCCTAGTTCAATCAGATACCTGATATCAAACAGGTGGCTCCTGTCCAGAGGCAAGATGAAAAGGCAGGAAGGGACAGGAACCAGTTAAATGAATACAATAAACCCAGGGTGGAAAGGGTGAGTATACTGTCACTTTATAGATATTGTGAATAACATCACACAACAATATGTGCATAAACTCTGGAATGAGAAATTAGTTTGATCTATAAACTTTTACTTAAGCACAATTTTATACATACATATGTGTATATATAGAGAGAGATACCACATCTATTACATGCAGAAATTCTGCTAAACCATATTAACTGAAAATAATGCAGGATAGCACATAACTTCAATTGATTCAAAATCTAGTTATGAAGTCATAACATATGCGTAAAGAGATTAAGCATTACATTTTTAAATACCTCATTCTTTTATCTGCTCTTTTAAAGAACTATCCTACCTAACTCAAAAGATTAGGAGGAAAGGAGGGTGTGAATAGTTGCACAGCTTGAATAATATAATCAGTGTCACTAAATTGTATATGGGGAAATCATTGAATTGATGCAGGCTTTTCTATGTACTTTCAAAAACAACAATAAAATAAAATATTTTTTAAAAATCTCATTCTTCTACTAAACCTAGAAGGAAGGCATTCTGTCTCATTTGTGTCATCTCTATACAGCCTAGTCGACTTATCTGCATGCAGTAGAATTAAAGCAACCTTACAAAGTATCACATGCTAAATTCTGTATAATAGGTACTACAAAAGAAGAAGTAGACACTTTGATTTATGTATGGTGAATGGATGGAAATAAAGACAAATTAATAAATGAACCAACTAGGCCTTAAAAGAAACATGGTACTTAGATAAGGGGAGATATGATAATACTAAACGATAGGTGAAGGAAATAGTAAGAAAAAAATTCACAGAGATGGAAATGTATGAAAACATCTAGGGGTGAAAAAGTAAACATTGTGATGGTAGTTGAGGAGTCACATAAAATAAACATTTAAAAAATACTTAATATATGATTATGATTTGCAGATGGTCTTGAGTACTAGTTTATCAAGGTGGTTGTCATTAGGTGTCTTCCAGTGGATTCTGACTCACAGTGAGCCTATGTACACATAAAAAATAACAGCCCACTCCTTAGCCATTCTCATGATCGTTGTAATGCTTGAGTCCATGGTTGCACCACCGTGTCAATCCATGTCGTTGAAGGTCTTCCTCTTTTTCTCTGACCCTCTGCTTTACCAAGTATGATGTCCCTCACCAGGTACTATTTCATCCTGAAAACATGTCCAAAGTATGTGAGAGGAAGTCTTGTTATCCTTGCTTCTAAGGACTATTTTGTACTTCTTCCAAGATGGATCTGTTAGTTCTTTTAGCAGTCCATGCATAGTCAATACTTTTCTCCAATACAATAATTCAAAGGCATCAATTCTGTTTCAGTCCTCCTCATTCATTGCCCAGATTTCACAAGTTTTTGAAGAGACCGAAAACACCATGGCTTAGGTCAGGCACGCCTTAGTCCTTAAAGTGACGTCTTTGCTTTTTAGCACTTTAAAGAGGTCTTTTGTAGCAGATTTCCACAGTGTAATGCGTTGTTTGATGTCTTCATTGCTACTTCCAAGGGTATTGGTAGTATATCCAAGTAAAATGAAATCCTTGACAACCTCAATCTTTTCTCCACTTCTCATGATGTTGCAAATTGGTCCAGTTCTGAGAATTTCTGTTTTCTTTATGTCAAGTTATAATCCATAATGAAGGGTATAATCTTTGATCTTCATGTGTAAGCGCTTCAAGTCCTCTTCACTTTCAGCAAGTAAGCTTGTGTCGTCCATATATTGTAAGTTGTTAATGAGTCTTCCTTCAATCCTGAATCACTGTTTTTCTTCATATCATCCAACTTCTCACAGTATTTCTCAGCATACAAACTAATTATAGTGAAAGAATACAACCCTGACATATACTTTTCCTGACTTTAAATCACCAAGTATCCATTTGTTCTATTCAAACAACTGTCTCTTGATCTATGTACATATTACTCACAAGTACAATTAAGTGTTCTGAAATTCCCATTTTTTGTTATATTTTCCATAATTTGTTATGATACAAATAATCAGGTGTCATTGCATAGTCAACAAAACACAGGTAAACATCTTTCTGGTATTCTCTGCTTCCAGCCTGGGTCCATCCAACATCAGCAATGATATCGCTCATTCCAGATCTTTTCTGAATCCAGCTTGAATTTCTGGAAGTTCCCTGTAGATGTACTGCTGCAACCACTTTTGAATGATCTTAAGCAAAATTTTATTTGAGTTAGTCATTAATGACATTTTCCAATAATTTCTACTTTGTGTTGGATCATCTTTCTTTTGAATAAGCATAAATATGAATCTCTTCCAGCATGTTGGTTTATGTCATGGATTGAACTATGTCCCCCTAAAAGTGTGTCACAATTTGGCTGGGCCATTATTCCCAGTATGTTGTGGTTGTCCTCCATTTTGTGACTTCTTATGTTGTAAATCATATTCTCTGCCTGTGGTTGACAAGGCAAGATTGGGTTATGCTAAAGTGAATTAAGGTGGGATTCTAACCCCGTTACCCAGGTCACCTTCCTGATCCAATGTAAAGGGAGTTTCACTGCAGTGCAGCTTATACCAGCTTTTATCCTACAGTAGATAAAAGGAAAAGGAAGCAAGCAGACAGCTAGGGACTTCATACCACCAAGAAAGCCATTGCAGGAGCAGAGTGTGTCCTTTTGAATTGAGGTTCCTGTGTTGACATGCTTCTAGACCAAACAACTGATCCAACACAAGAACTTTCCTCCAGAGCCGACAGGAAAAGAAAGCCTTCTCCTGGAGTCAGTGCCCTGAATTCAGACTTGTAGCCTACTACTGGACTGTAAGAGGATGAATTTCTCTTTGTTAACTCCATCTACTTGTGATATTTCTGTTATAGCAGCACTAGATGACTAAGACAGCCTGGTAGCAGTCCTGCAAGTTTTCTGGCATAGATGAGTGAGCACTTCTAGTGCTGCATCCAATGCTGAAAAATCTCAGTTGTTATTTATCAGTTTCTGTAGCCTTGTTTTTTGTCAGTCTTCAGTCCAGCTTAGTCTTCTTTCAGTATCATTAGTTCTTGATCATATGCTACCTCCTGAAATGACTGAATATCAAACAAATCTTTTTGGTGTAATAACTGTCTATATTCCCTCCATGTTCTTTTGATTTTTCCTGCATTTTTCAATATTTTGGCCATAGAATCCTTCACTATTCCAACTCAAGACTTGAATTTCTTCCATTAGTTCTTTAAACTTGAAACATGCAGAGAATGTTCTTCCCTTTTGATTTTCTAATTCTAGGTCTTTGCACATATGATTACAATACTTTGTCATCTTGAGTCACTAATCGAAATTATCTGTTCAACACTTTTACATCATCATTTATTCCATTTGTTTTAGCTACTCCACATTCCGTAGCAAGTTTCAGAGTCTCTTCTGACATTCATTTTGGTATTTTCTTTCTTTTCTGTCATTTTAATGACCTTTTCTTGCTTTATGTATGATGTCATTTCACAACTCATCTGGTCTTCAAAATGTTAAGTCTATTTTTGAGATATTCTCAAAATTCAGGTAGCATGTACTCAAGATTGGACTTTGGCTCTTGTGGACTTTTTCTAATTTTCTTCAGTTTCAACTTGAACTTACATATCAGCAATTGATAGTTTGTTTCAAAGCTGGCCCTGATGTTGTTCTGACATGACATTGTGCTTTCCCATCATTTCATTCCACAGATACGGTCAATTTGATTTCTGTGTATTTCATCTGGCAAGGTCCATGTGTATAGTCATCATTTACACTGTTGAACAAAGGCATTTACAATGAAGTCATTGTCCTTGCAAAATTTTAACATCCAATCTCTGACATTGTTTCTTCCATCAAGGCCCTATCTTCTAACTATCAATCCTTCTTTGCCTGCAACTTTTGCATTTCTGTCAGCAGTAATTATCAATGAATCTTAATCATATGCTTGATTAATTTCAGATTGTAGACATTGATAAAATTCTTCAGTTTCTTCATCTTTGGCCTTAATGCATAAATTTGATTAACTGTACTAACTAATGCTCATTATAGGCATATGGATATCCTACCAGTGACAGCACTGATGTTCAGGATAGATACTGAAATATTTTTTTTAATGATGAACATAACATCATCCCTCTGTATCATTTCTGGCATAGTAGACCATATGATTGTCTGATTCAAAATGGCAAATATCAGTCTATTTTAGCTCACTAATGGTTAGAATATGGAGGTTTATGCATTCCATTCAATTTTTTTTATATGTATTTGTTGTGATTGAGTGAAACTGTACAATCCAGTTTAAATTTGTATGCCCACCTATGTATAGCTCCTACTGCTCTCCTTGGCTGGTGACAGCACAGTCTCCCTTTCTGTTCTATACATGTTATATCCTCTTAGCCATCTCCTGTCCGCTCTGCTCCACCCTCTCCACTCCCCTCTAGTAAGAGGCCAGTAGGGCCACATCCTATAGACGCATAGAACCGTAAAGTGCACACATGATATGGTCATTCTGTGTTGCTAACTCCAATCCTTTCCCATCCAAGGAGTTGGCCTCAGTAATGATTTATGATCAGGGGCAGCATCAGGTCTAGGGGCCGTGTTCCCAGGGGAACCCCCAGGCCTTCGGACCATCAGTTGCAGTCTTTTAGTTCTCAGGGTGCATCTTTTTTTATTCTCATGTTGCCACTAGGACTCGACTTTGTGAGCTCAATCACGGCTGTCGCTGTTAGTGGCCGGGCACCATCTGGTTCTCCTGGTCACGTGTTGATGTAGTCACCCATTTACGTGGGTCTTTCTGTCTTCTGGGTTCCCTTTCCCGCATGTCGTTTTTGTCCTTGGTAATCATCTGTTCCACCTGAGTTGGGACCATTTGTTGTAGCTCAGATGACAGCTTGCTAGCTTTTAAGACGCCAGACACCACTGACCAACATGGGGTGCCAAAGACTCACTTAGAAATAGGCTAGTTATTCCAATTGGTCTTGATGTTCCCTGAGAGCATGGTCCTAGGACTCCCCACCCCTGCTTCTCTGTCCTTGCAATATTGGGTTATGATTGGAAGAGTTTTCAGGTTATATTGAAGTCCAGTTAAACTGATCTTCTTTCTAATGTGTGCTGCCATTGATTTCACCCAACCAAATTTCTATCAACCATATAATCTATAACCAGCCCTCTCCCTCCCTCTCTTCTCTCCCTTGCAGCCCTCAAAGAGTCTTACTTCTATACATGAGTCTGTTTTTAAGTCCTTATAATAGGAGTCTCATACAATATTTGTCCTTGTGCCACTGATTAATTTCACTCAACATAATGTCTTCCAATTGAAACCAAGTAATGAGATGCTTCCTAAAATCATCACTGTTTTTTATGAATGCATAGTGTTCCACTCAGTATGTATACCATAGTTTATTCATCCATTCATCTGTTGTTGAGCACATGAGTTTATTCTGTCTTTTTGCTATTGTGGACTGCACTGTAATAAACACTGCTGTGCATGTATCTGTTCGTGTGACTGCCCTTGATTCTGTAGGATACATTTCAAGAAGTGGGATTACTGGGTCAAATGGTATATCAATTCCAGATTTGTAAGAAAGTGCCATATTGCTTTCCGAAGAGGTCGGACCAGTTTGCAATCTCATCAGCAGTATAGGAGAGTTCCAATTTCTCCACAGCCTCTCCAGCATTTGTTGTTTTGTGTTTTTTTGGATCATGGTCAACCTTGTTGGGGTGAGATTTTAATTTCTAATGATCGCAAGCATTTCCTCATTTGTCTTTTGGCTGCCTGGATATCCTCTTTAGTGAAATGTCTGTTCATCTCCTTCGCTCATCACTTAATTGGATTATTTACCCTTTTTCTTATTGATACTCTGTAGTATCTTGTTGATTATGGAGATCAGACATTGGTCTGACATATAGTTGCCATTTCTTTTTTTTAGCATTCTGTAGATAGTCTTTTAATTCTTATGATAAAGTCTTTGGATGAGCAAAAGTGTTTGATTCTTAGTAGCTCCCATTGATCTATTTTCTCTTCTGTTGATCGTGCTTTGTTTGTCAGATTTTGAAGTCTAAGTTGTGTATTAAAACTTCCATTGTTGACCCTATTTTTCTTGCTTGCTCTTTATAATATTAGGTTTGATATTTAAGTCTCTGATCCAATTTGGGGAGGGTTTTGTATAAGGTGTGAGATACGGGTCTTGTTTCAGTTTTTTTGCAGATGGATATCCAATTTTGCCAGCATCATTTGTAAAGAGACTGTTTTTACCCCAGCTTAAAATCTTAGGGCCTTTGTCAAATATCAACTGTTCATAGGAAGATGATGGCATCTCTGGTGTCTCACCTCTGTTCCATTGGTCTATATGTCTCTTCTTATACCAGTACCAGGCTGTTTTCACAATTCTGGCAGTGTAACAGGTTCTAAAGTGGGGTACTGAAAGTCCTCCTAGTGTGTTCATCTTCTTCAGTAGTGCTTTACTAACCCAGGGTTTCTTCCCTTTCCAAGCAAAGTTGGTGATTTGTTTCTCCATCTCATTAAAAAATGTCACTGGAATTTGTATTGGAATTGCATTATATATGTAGATTGTTTGGGGTGCATTCCATTTAATTTTTGATGATTTACAATTTTCCTAGATTCATACTTTGTACATTTCATGGACATGAGTAAACCATGGTGGTATAAAGTTTAAGTGCTGTCGCTAAAAAGTCAGCAGTTCAAATCCACGAGACTTTCCCTGGGAATTCTATAGGACAGTTCTACTCTGTCTTATAGGTTATCCATGAGTTGGGATCAACTTGATGGTCATGGGTTTATGGTTACTACTAATGATGTTTGCAGTTGTTTTCTCCTTTTGAGTTATGGTACAACAGGAACTGAATGTCCCAGAAGCTTGACTCCATCCATTTCAATTAGGTCACCTCTACTTTGCACAGGCAGCTCTTCTCCAGCTGTGTTTTCAGTACCTTCCAACCTGAAGGCTCATCTTCTGGCAGAATATTAGACAATGTTCCAGTGTTTCTCCTAAAGTTTTGACTGGCTAAGTCTTTTTTTTTTTTTTTTCTCCTCTTTTAATAAGGAGTCCTCCAGGTCCTTCTTTCCAGTCTATCTTATTCTGGAAGCTCAGCTGAAACCTTTTCACCAGTGGGTACCCTGCCTCTAGCATCACAGCAACATGGAAGTCATCACAGTATGACAATCTGACATAAACATGGGTATTATCAAGTTTAGACTGTGTTTGTTAGGCAGTGTTAAGATGTTTGAGGTTTCTGAGGAACTGAATAAGTTAGTTTAGGACAATGACAGTGATAAGTGATGGTAAATGCAGACTGAAATGATAAGCTATTGGAGGCAGTAACACTATTAGGTAAGTATATGAATATACTAGACCTAAAAATATACAGACCTCAATTTCTCTGTTCGCTTTGGAAATGGTAAAAAAGAGACAGGTCTTATGAGTGTTATGAAAGATAAATTAATGGGGCTTAATAAATAAGTATATATGATAATGTATGTAGAACAAAACCATGCCTTACCTGTTCAGAGAAATGTTTCAGTAATGTAATATGTTTAATGAGGTGGTTTTTCAGACTGGAAAATTCTGACATGCAATCAAATGGAGGCCTGCCAGGAAAGGATGAACAGAGGTTATATCAACCTGGGTTTCGCTGAATACCATTTCTTTATAACTTAGGAGATATAAAATAATAACCAAGATATAGAATGTCAGATCACATTGAAGGAAGTGTCAAGAGTCAGTAAAATTCTACGTATAACAGTGTTATATAATATATCAAACAGAAACAAGTTTTTAATGTAAGCTGACCAAGGCAACATATCTAGGGCCTTAATAAACTGACAGAATGGTAGGAACACAAATTACAACAGTTACTCCTGTTTACAAGTTAATATAAAAGAGTGAAAAGCAAAGTAGAGCTTATCTTAATCTATTTTATTTCCTTTTCTTGTCCACTTTACTATATAAAGAATTACATGAAAAAGGACAAAAGGAAGCACAAAATGGAGCACATATTAATTAGTTATATAATCCACAAGTAGATTATCCCATGAAAAATAAAGATTAGTTATATCTGGCAAATCATTTTATTTGTCATAAATTAAAAAAGAATGTATTTTTTTAAAGGCATTATAAACCCAAACCCACTTTGTGGCTTTGATTTTTGTATAACATAGCTAGTTCTTAGGCTTATATGATTTGTTGAATTTGTAATCACCTGTAGTAATTTGAAGACGATGAAGCCTGCATAGTTTTGTTGGAGAAAAAATTCAATCACTTCATCTATGCTATTAAGGAGATCCAAAAAATGAAAACAATTTTTAGAATGTCTTCCTAAAACAAATAAGCAAACACTACAGTGCTGAATTTATAGCTTCTTTCATAAGGGAAATGCAGTTTCATTTTAAGAATTATCAATAAATAGTAATTTGTAAAGCTACCAAATACTGATATATTACAATCTCTAGTGTCTGCATGGAAGTGCCACTTCTCGCAGTTTGTTTATAAAGCACATAGGAATATAGGAAAATATTCAAAACACTTCTTATAATTATAAAACCTATGTGTCAAGAGAGCTATAAGAGTCCATAGGACAGTCTGCCTAGGGTATAAAATATGTGGGCGAAATTTCATGGGAAGTTTTTCTCTCCTCATTTCCTTCGAGACCATCAAACATGATCAAATAATCAAGAAATAATTGACTTACTTTGTTTAAATTGCAGAAATTGGAGCCTAACCCCTCATTCCATGCCATTCCTTAATTTTCAGTAAGAAACATGCTCAATTTCTGTGTCTTTTTAAGTACAACTTGGTGGTTATACTTGGATAAATGGTCTTGAGTTGCTGTATTACGACCAATGAATTTTATCATAAATTTTGTCTGCCTCAAATTAGTAAACCACTTAGGATATTAATAACTAATGGAAATATAACATTATCAGAGAAATACTAGTAAATAGACTCTAAGATTTCCCCTTAGTACCATTATTAAAAACTTAAAAAATGTATAACCTCCACAGTAAACTTTAAAATGTTAAGTTACCCTAAAATGAAGCTCTGTCATGAACACTCAAGTTTATGCTGCTTGTAAAGTTAATCTGTCCAACACTGTAGTTCAGTTGAAAAAGCTTAAGTTCATCATAAAGACTAAAAATTTTAGGAAAATTAAAAAAAAAATACATGAAAGTCTTCCTGGAAACATATAAAATGGCCAGTTTTTTCCCCTCTTCATTTTCAAGATGATATCTTGAATTAAACTCCTGAGTTAACTTCAGTTCTCAAAAGTAATTATTGTCTCTACTACCAAGATGACTCATCAGGCTTATATCCACCTTTTTAGTACAACTGAAATAATCTTTAGGCTTGATATGAAAGGTTTTAATTAGACCAAGCTGAACCAGATAAGATAATAGATTGAATTCCAGTTTGACAAAATTTCAATATTAAAACTAATAGAAAATTTACATTTTAATAGAACTTTCTCTTGTTTTGTTTTTGAAACATACAGAAATGAGAACAACTGTAGGATCAACCATAGAAATCATTTGCATCACTAACAAAATAATTAAATTTCAGAGAGGTACTTGCTAAAGGAAAATTTATGGAAAATGCAATTTGGCTGGGTCTGGACTATTCTTAAAATCCACATTACTCTCTACTTAGAAATGATTCACATAAGTGCATGACACAACTTTCAAAATGCAATGTTTCCTAAGAGGTCTTTGGAAAATCAGATGTGATTAAAACTAATGGAATTAGGAAATGCTGAGGTGTTTTAGTGGCAACTGTGCCCAGTGCAAGGCATAAATACCAAGACCAGTGCCATCGAGTCTATTCTGACTCATGACAACCCTATAGGACAGAGTAGATCTGCCCTATAGAGTTTCCAAGGAGCACCTGGTGGATTTGAACTGTCAACCTTTTGGTTATCAGTTGTAGCACTTAACCACTATATTACCAGGGTTTATCACTGTGCATTTTAAATATGTCTAATAATGGTTTTGGTGTTCAGAAATCATATTTAGAATTCTTAATGAATCTTCAACCTAGTTAAAAAAGAAGTCATTAGATTTGATTACCTCTTATTTAATAGTCACTAATTCTTCAGCAAGGACTATGAGAATCAATTAGAAAAGAAGATGATAAAATATTACATAAGTTTTACCATTGTGGAAGGCTGCTATGTAAGATTAGTTTGTATCTTGAGTTATTTCTTTTGTCATGTAAGAGAGAGAAGTGAGCAGACAGGAGGGGGACCTCATTATCACCAAGCAAGAACAGCCAGGAGTGGAGTGCATCCTTTGAATCTGAGGTCCCTGCACTGAGAAACTCTTAGACTAGGGGAGGATTTCTCCAGAGCTGACAGAAAGATAAAGCTATCTCTGCAATACTCAATTTGATGTTGCTTTGGACAAGTGGATCAGTGCCTTTAGCCCCTCTTTATGTGAACAAAATGAGTTGTCAATAAAGTGTTAATTGTATTACAATGATGGAAATAGATAGGTAAGAAAGCAGGAAACAAAGATTTAGAGGAATATGTTATGACTTCTAGCTCTCATATTTCTCTCATGGATCGCAAAAGCATGCCTCCCTTCTCTGGTATTAATGTCTTCTTACAGCAGAAATAAAACAAACACCTGAGAATAAGCATCTATGCAGTGTTTCATTTTTGTGTAAAATTAAGAGTTGACTATAGTTTATGAGCACAATAATAATTAGGAAATTTAAGCATTAATATGCAATGTAAGGTTATTAAATCATTAACACTTAACTTCTATAGCTTTTGTATTAATAACATGGGTTTTGAAAACTAGAATTGACTTGTATTCACTTAACACTCCTAATTACATTCATATCCAAAGGACAAACAAATTGTTTTGTAGCTGTAAAGAACCCTTATGTAGTAATTCAGAAGTTTGGCACAACTTTTGTGCATTTCTAAAAGACTGTAGAAAAGCAAATTGTTTCAAATGCAGGAACACGGTTTGATTTAAATAAGTTAAAAGTGAATCCTTTGTAAAACAAATACTATTTCTGAAAAATGGATATATATGTATTTTTTTTTCTGAAAAACATCAGATGAGCAAATATTGGTTCAATTAAAGGGAGCTGCATGCCTGTGTTTGTACCATAGGCAGATATTCAGAGCATCAACAAAATGCCTGTAAATGTGTTTGAGAAAATATTATAGAGATAAAATCCAGTCTGTATATAAAGTTTCTGAAGAGAAAGGAAAACTGCAACTGTCTTAGGGCTTCAAAGATCAGATATTAGGAATTACCTTTCCAGAATGTTTAGCATCATCTTGACCACATTAATCAGTTCAACAGCAGCTGTAAGAATACTATGAGGTGGTTGTTCATTAGTGCCATGTAGACTACGCGCCCTTCTTCTTTCCGATATCATGACAAAAATGCGGTCAATAGCATGCTCAAGATATTCACTTTGTTTCCTGAATCTGGTAGGCATCTTTCTGTCATTCTGAAATTAAAGTGGGAATTTGAGACAGCACTTATCTAACATGCAGTAAACATGGAATGGGTTCAACACCAATACCACTTAGCCAAAGTAACATAAGAAGAAAGCAAAATTGCCATTTTTAGCATTTTTCATTCTTTACTTATAATTTCTAATGACTGGTATCATTCTTGGTAATAATTGAATAAACAGCATTAGAAGAATATGGTTCAGTCATGGGAATATTGAGGTGTATAATTTTAGAACACAGCAAAAACTATTTGCTTAAAGTTAGAACATGCTAATTCTTGTTTTTTTCATCAGTAGTTTTTATTGTAATTTAGATGAATGTTTACAGAACAAAGTAGTTTCTCATTAAACAGTTAGTACACACACTGTTCTACGACACTGGTCAACAACAAACCCCATGACATGTCATCATTCTTACTTTTCCAACTTTGGTTCCCTATAACCAGCTTTCTTACCTACTCCTTCCTTGTAGTTCTTGCTGCTGTGCCGGTGTGCTCCTTTTGTCTCATTTTGTTTTACGGGCCTGTCTAAACTTTAGCTGAAAGTTGAACCTCAAAAGTGACTTCATTGCTCAGCTATAAGGGTATCTGGGGACCATACTCTAGGAGTTTTTCTAATCTATATCAGGCCAGTAAGTCTGGTTGTTTTTGGTGAGTTAGACTTTTGTTCTATATTTTTCTCCAGCTCTGTCTGGCACCCTTTATTATGATCTCTCTCAGAGCAGTCAGTGGTGGTAGTCGGGGACTATGTTGTTACATTGGATCCAGTCTGTTGCAGGCCATAGTAGATGTGCACTATTAGTCCCTTGGACTAACCTTCCCCTTGTATCTTTAATTTTCTACCTTCCTTCCTGCTCTCAAAGGGGTGAGACCAGTGGAGTATCTTAGATGGCCACTTGTAGGCTTTTAAGACCCCCAGGTGCTACTCACCACAGTAGAATGTAGAATATTTTCTATATAAACAATGGATCCGACTCGACGGCACTTAGCTTGGCTTGGCTCTGCTAACTGAGTTATATGTTCTCTGAGACTATGGCTAATTCTTGTTTTACAGACTACTTACTATAAAATGTAGCAGGGATAATAGAATTCCCTTTATTCCTACCTGATTCCATTGACAATACCAAACCAAAGCAAAATCAAACCCACAGGCTTTAAGTTGATTCCAACTGACAGTGACCCTATAGGTCAGAGTGGAGCTACCCCACAGAGTTTCCAAAGAGTGCATGGAGGATTCCAACAGCTGACCTTTTGGTTAGCAGATGCGGCACTTAATCACTACCCCACCAGGGTTTCTGATGAAACCAAAGATGCCCTTAAACTGGGGATTTATAATTGCAGTAATTCAGATACTGCTTATTAAAGTATCTAACTCATGTCCTTTCTACTTTGTATTCTGAAAAGGATTAGGAATAGACCCAAAATACAAGGAAAAAAAAAAAAAAACACTACTGTCAAGTTGATTCTGACTTGCAGAGACCCTATAGGACAGAGTAGAACTGCTCCACCGAGTTTCCAAGAAGTGCCTGGAGGATTTGAACTGCCGACCTTTTGGTTAGCAGATGTAGCACTTAACCACTATATCACCGGCATTTCTAAAAGTATGAGAAAAGTGATCCTTTATTTTCATTTATCTCAAATTTGTGAGAAATGTTTATATCGTCTTTCCTATAGCTGGTAATTTAAACATAAATGAATTATAAGATTCTTAGTTGCATACTAGTATTAAAATGTACCAATTTCAAGTGATTACATTTTTCATACATGCAATATCTTTGCATGAGCCTGTGTACATTTGTTCATCATAGCTTTGTCCAGGGCTTCATTAAATGACTATCAGCAACAACCACAAATTTACAGTAGTGTCCCAAGTTGTCTCTTCTTGATTTGGAGGAAGGTACAATATCTTTCCTATTTAATAATTAAAGAATAATCTGGGGTTACTAAGTAGTATCACCAAAACAAACAAACCAAAAAAATTGCCATCGAGTCTATTTTGACTCATAGCGACCCCACAGAGGAAACATATTTAAAAAGATCTTTCCTTTCAGTCTTTGAAAGCTGGGCATGCAGGGAAATTTTTATTGACTAATGCTAGTTTCCTTGTTCACTGCTAGTGCTTTCATACTACGACTTCCCCTGTCTTTGAGTTTTTTATTTTTATGCATCCATTGATCAACTGAAATGTAACCTCTGGTAATTTGTAGTAAGTACATGGGTAATATCTACTGATTTTGTAATTTTAAATTGTTTTTCACTTTTCAACTCAGCTGAATTATTTGTCAAATTCAAACAACTGTTCATTAACAGATCTTATTTTGAATATTGAAGCCTCCTGGTTCCTAATGCTCTTCCTACAAAATTGTTAAATGTATTTGGCCATAGAGAGGTAAGGAAAAAAAGGGAATTGTCTGATATTTAATGTGCTGTTGTCTGAGCAGTGAAAGGAAGAACTAGGCCTAGTTGGATACCTGAGTTTGTGCAAATTAGTGAAATTTTTAGAGCCTTAGTTTTTTTCTAAAATATAGGTACTAAAACTTGCTTTAACTACCCATAAAATTTTTAATGATATCAAATGTTCCTCAAACACAAGCTGTTGCTACTTACATGTAAAATGTGGCATGTACTAAACAGAATCACAATATTTTCAGCATTCTTAGCTATCAGACTCTAAAGTACAAAAATAGTGGAGAATCTTTTTATATTAAGGAAACATCAAACAAATTAAATATTTAGCCTCTCACATTCTAAGTAAATTTGGATTGACATTTCTAATTTAATTTCAGAAAATCTTAAGATTAAACAATTGACAAATGCTATCTTTGTTTTGCTTTTTATTACCTCACTGGACTACCTTTAAAGACTATGAAATCAAATACATGTCTTCTACTGCATGGTAACTATCTTTTGAATTTTTAAAATCATTTTGAACATAGAAAAGTTTTTTTCAATAACTGCAAAATATATAGATCCAGTAGCTTATAGTATGATGTTTAGAGCTTGGGAATGATAACCCCAGAGTGCCTTTCTGGTTATTATTTTAGCATGGAAAGCTAAAAGCAAATAATGCTTCTTACATTGTAAGAAAAAGAATTTTTTGAAGCCATATAATTTAGAATACTAATATGAAATTAAGTTTTCTTACCCCAAAATGTTTCTCAACCATTAGCTTAGCTGACAATACTGAATTTCTTCTGAAATCGTGAATACCATAGTGTTCCAAAAAGATATTTACTGTAATCCCTTTGTGATCTTACAACACATAGAGAGCCTAGAAATAACTCCACCATGGTTTCACTAAAACTTGAGTTACACAATTTTCCAGATTCCATGCAATGAAATAAATCATTTATTTGACTTAGTTGATACTACTTTTTACCTATATATGATCTTTTGGCCTATATATGATCTTCATTAGCTTTAAAGAGTATAGAGTTTTCAAGAGCTCATGACGATAGTAGTAGAAAGAAATCATGTGTGCTTCCTTTAGCTCTCTGAAACACCTTTTACCCTTGTAAAGCTGGGGGAAAGGGGAATTCTCTCTGTTTGCAATCTTCTTCCAAACACTCTAGATATCACTAGCGGACTGTGTGCTGCAAGTACAAACATTTTTTTTCTGCCTAACTGTGAGACAGGTGTAACAGCTGGAAAAGATTTCTGTAGTATAAAGATGCGAAATTTGAGAATGCAATAGACATATTTAGAGTCAATCTTGACCCATAAAGAGAATCTTACACCATATTTTCTCTTTAAAACAATGATAATGTTTTGAAGGATTTCTACAAAAGGGATTTCTAATTTGTGAAACTGTAAATAGAATAAGTACTGAATCAAATCATTGTTTTATTCATCTGGATACTACAGTCTTGTTGAAAAGTGGAGGGAACATTTGTAATTTCATAATTGAGGTGTTCCTTATTGCTAAATAAGACTGTAACACTGCTTTGCTTATATCTTGCATCATAAATGAGATCTAAATGACTCCAGATCTGGCCTTATCTATATTAACTACACAGAAGAAAACAACATTTATTACTACCCTCTTCTATTTACTATAGCTATTACATATTTAGGACAGGCATCCACACACTTCATTTTTTGCCTACAGCCTGCCATGAATACACAAAGATAAAAGTCAAAATACAAATACCTTATGTTTCTAGGACACATTAAGACAATAGTATTAATAAAAGAAAATATAAGTTTAAGGATCTCCTACAATGATGTAAATGGAATTACGTAGGATAATTTTCCCCCAAAGAACATAATTTAAACAGTGCTAGGTAAACTGCAGCCTCTAATGAAAATTTGTGAATGAAATTAGTGATTATATGACATGAGTGTCTGATGCTTAAAAAAAGAGCACATCCATAAGAGTTGTATTTTCCAAAAGCAGTCCATTTTTTAAAAAATCAAATCAATGCTTTCTACTAATGGAAGTATAAATAGTATTAAAGAGTTTCTACTTGGATACTATATTCTAGAATTTGAATTTAGAAACCTGAGTTCCAGTCCAATACCTACAAATTATTAACCATTAAAATGATCCACTTGAAAATTTAATTTTCTGATTCGTACAATGGGGATCCTTAATGAAAACTCTAGATTGTAGTTCCAGTATGTAGCTGAAGGCAGAATGAGTTGGTGATGTGAAAACACTTTTTAAATTGTAAGTAACTATATACACACACATAATTTGTTATTATCGTGACCACCATCATTATGACAATAACAATTGCATATCACGAAGATGACAGCCTAAAAGTGTTATGATTAAATATGCAAAAATAGAAATCTTTCTAAAGAAAATATTGTTATATAGATATTTCTTTTTTCCTTTTTCCAGCAGTTTATTTTTAAGACCTAAAAAGTCTTTCACAGACACCAATTTCTTTCTAAGAAATATCCTTTCCTTGTCATTTATTATTTCCTTCATTTTTTTCTCTTCCATATATCACTTTGATGACAAAATAACTGATTTTCACCACTTCAGCGTTTTTTTTATCCCTCAGTAGTAAGTGATGTCATCTCATTAGTTTCTCTTTTCCAAGATACCAACGTTCCCTTTCTCTTTAATGTAACTGCCTAATTCCTTCACCCTATTGGCATAAACAACTAGTCAGTCCTTGAATACCTTTTCATACACATACCTTTGAATCAAATACTTCTCATGACTTTCTCTCAAGCACGCTATATAGAATATTTAATTACAAATAATCAGATTGATTAACATTAATTACCATCAATATGACATTTAATTTCAACATTCCCTTGTTTACATTTCATACTAAACTATATGTTTGATCTTTTTACCCAAAATTTCTACTATGCACACTGTTCGAGAAGACTTTAGTTGCTTATGTGGTAGTCTTCACACTTCTGGAACCTATAAGCTCAATATGGGCAGGAACCGTGAACATTTTTGCCTCACATGTCTGCAGAACCCCAGGGCAACGCCTGACATCCAGAAGATTCTAAAAGTAGTTATTTATTGAATGAATGGTAACTAACACAAATGTAAAGGGAAACATTTTCTAGTTCTGTCTTTCCCACTATCTAATTCTCTAACTTTGAGCATGTCACTTAGCTACTGATTTTGGTTTATCAAAGTGTCAAACAGAAATAGCAAACCCTTCCCTACTTCATAAAATCAGTAAGCTGATGAAAGAGAATAGTGTTTGAAAATAATTTTAAAAAACATACTGTACAATATTACAATGTACATGTTTTTCTTAAACATTTGATATATTTTATATCACATTTTACATGGCATTCATAAGTAGACACAAATTAAGAAAATAAAATTAATTTCCAATAAGACATTTACTTTACAAAAGTCACAGAGTGTAAGTTCAAATATACCAGCTGCTCCTTGAAAACGATATAAACAGTCCTACTGTGTCCTATAGATGGTCACTCTGAGTCAGAATCAACTAGATGGCAGCAAGTTTAAAAACAGCCATAAAATTCTAAAAAGGCCTCTCTCCATTCCCTACAGAAGTCTGTATTGAAATGCCACTGAAATGTTCAGTGTACATTAAACAAGGATTATTTCAAATTTTGATTCTTTATTCTTATGAATGATCAGTGAACCACACCTCAACATATTAGTGTTTGGCATTATCATAACCTACTCATGATTCCTTAGCAAAGAGTAGGGAAACCGTTAAAAGAAAAACAAAAAAACTCTAAGATCAGAGAATACCCCTTGTGATTCCTCTTTGCTCACTAGAAGTAATCATACATGCAAAACACATCTCTTTCACTTGTATATCCACTTCAGAATCTGAAAGGACAATATTACCTAAACACATTGCATAAAGCATTTTAAATAGAAGTTATTTCCCCAAAAAGCACAACGTATTCAGATATGCCAGTAGGTGGGAGCCCATGTACCCCCATATACAAAGAGTTATTTCACTCTAAACCCTGGAATAAAAACCAGTGCAAGTGTTGCATAAACATCCACTCATGATCTCCATCCAAAGCATTTGGCCTCCGGGTGTGGGTTGTATGAGAGCCAACCAAAATCACCAAATGGTACTCAGTCAGGAAACGAAAGCGTTTGCAGAGCTATGCATAGTGACTACGCAAATCTCAGAGAGGATGTAAGGGTAGTGCTGGATAACAATTGGTATGAGATCAAATATGTACTATAGATGAAATTGCTATAATGATCAAAAGTAAAGTAAACTAAAGACATAAAATTAGAGAAAAGTGGATTAAGAGAAAGGTGAATGAATGATAGGAATTACTGCTTAAAAATAATCTGAGTGAGCTATTTGGTAACTATGAATAAATCATGTATAACAAATCTGTGCCATTAGACATAGAAAAAATTTTTTTTCTTTAAGAATTAGGATAATAACATCATTGAATAAATGATATTAGAAGCTAGAAGTTCTATATTTACAATAAATGTGAGGGGTAGAGGAGTAAGTTAAATGGCCTTTCCAACCACAAAGTAGAATCAATGTATGAGAGTTTAACATTTCTATAGCTAATTATTTTCCATTTTAAAAAGCTGATAATGATTTCTGAAAGGCTAAATTTATTTAAAGGGTTAAGATGAGACACTGAGGGGAAAACAGGTTTTTCTTATCTATATTCTTGGAAGTAAAAAGAAAAATCATCAAAGGTGGATTACAAAGATGAGATTTTTTTCATAGACAGTACAGGGAACTAGAATGATTTTTGGCAAAGTAATATAAGATAAAAGAGATCATAATATGGAATTTACTGAGGGAGGCTGAATGTCTGAGGAAAATTACTAATAATCATGTTAAAGGTAATATATTTTAAATGACATTAAGCCATATCTACACTACTGATTTAACATTTCTGTTTTCTGAGTTATGAACTTAATTATTGGTTTCAAAATAATTTATAGTCCAAAACAATTCTATAGCTTTAAAATAAATTTGTTAAGTTCCATGCTACATCATATTTAAAGTATCTGTTTTTTCACACTTTTCTGGTGACTGCTACTGAAAGCAGGTATGAATATTGAAGGGATGGACTTGAGCAAATCCAGGAGTTTCACAGTTGGTAAATTGTTCAAAATACTAAGATAGCAATATCTATTGCCTGAAGTGTGAGCACTGAATAGTAATAGATAGAGAATAATAGGTTATTGGTAGATATGGAAGAAAATTAAAACTCTTGCTTAGTCTTCAAGGTAAATAGAAGGATGAGAGTCATTTTCCTTGGCTTAATTATATCTATGTAATTAGTGTTTGGGAATCTCTATAGAAGTAACAGAATATGGTTTATACTACAAGCATTTTCCTAATTCATGCACACTTAATTTTTCTATAATTACAGGTAGTGAAGATTAGTAAATTCCATTCATAGGACTACAAAACTGAATATACATACGTATATATGTGTATGCCAGAAACCCTGGTGGCTTAGTGGGTTAAATGCTATGTCTGCAAGCCAAAAGGTCGTCAGTTCAAATCCACCGGGCACTCCTTGGTAACTCTATAGAGCAGTTCTACCTCTACAGCCACTGTGAGTCAGGCTTAACTCAAAGGTACTATTTTTTTTTTTACATATGCATGCATGCATATATTTATATACGTATACATATGTATATACATACACCTATAAAGCCCATTGCTGTCAAGCCAATTCCAGCTCACAATAACCCTGTAGGACAGAGTAGAACTGCCCAGTAAGGTTTCCAAGAGTAGCTGCTGGAAATGAACTGCCAACATTTTGGTTAGCAGATGAACTCTTAATCATTACATCACCAGGGCTCCACATACAACTATCAAAAAAAAAAAACTTTGCATCAAATAGATTCTGACTCACAGCAACCCTATAGGACAGAGTAGAATTGCACTATAGACACTCTACAGAGTGCCTGGAAGATTTGAACTGCCAAACTTTTGGTTAACAGACGTAGCTCTTAACCACTACACTGCCAGGGTTTCCAATATATTCCTATAGTACATAGTATATATGGTAAACAGTCATTGGGGGACAGATTAGGTGAGTAGAGAGAATGTTCCAATACAGTTACTTGTTTACTGGTTAAAAACTCCCTCACAGACAACTATACAATTAAGGTCACAAAATTGTCACCGTCCTCAATGGCCATTTGAGAAAAAATTTCAAAATTGCTTTGAAGAGTGGACTAGGCGCCAGCCCCTGTGCACAGCTTCCCAAGGAGGAGGTGCGGGGGGGAGTACTTTGAAGGTGACTGTAGTGATATTCACAATGAGGTCAGCCAAGCCAAATGCCGTCGAGTTGGTACAATGAGGTATACAGCACTTTTTCTAAGATGAGTTTGAAAACTTAATTGGCAATCCTGAGTGCTGTCACTCCTTTCACCTAACCAAACTCTTATGAATTATCTAATTTATGAATAACCTACTCCCACCCTCTCCACTGTTGTAGCCTTTAAAGAGTATTTTCTTGTGTGCATAAACCTTTTCTCATGTCCTTATAATAGTGGTCTCATACAACATTTGCCCTTTGGCAGTTGATTAATTTCACTTAGGATAACATCTTCCAGTTAACTGCAAGTTATGAGGTGTTTCATAAAATCATTATTCTTTATCATTGCATAGTGTTCCATTGTGTAAATATACCATAGTTTGTTTATCCATTCATAGGTTGATGGGTACCTAATTTAATTTTATCTTTTTGCTATTGTGAACAACACTGCAATAGCTTCTTAGATGTTTTTACTGTAAGATCTGGCTTCGTATTTTCCTTTGCTGTCATTAATCTGAGTGTCACTTTCATCGTAATCTATTTTGAAGTGTGAATTCTAAGTAGAAATAGTCTGAGTCATCTGGTCTTTAGAGAAATGGTAGTTTTCCTTTTTTAAACTGTAAAAATCACAAAAACAAATGGTAACATTTGAATCTATACAACATTATAGCAGTTACTTGGAAAAATCTCCAACTAAGAGAAAAAGGGAAAAGAGAGTGATGTATTTGCAACTCATAATAAAGGACTTATTACATAAAAAAGAGTTTCCTTCAAATTTTTGTGAAAAACATTCAGGCCTCTAGAGATAAATGGGTCAAAAATATAAACAGGCACATCATAAGAGAAAACACAAATATTCAACACACTGTTGGAAAAATATTTTTCTCATTACTAGGGAAATTCAAAGTGATCTCATACTTGCAAACATTAAATTAAAATTAATAAACAGTTGCTGGTAAAGTTTAATTCAGTTATTATGTTGATGATACCATAAAAAGGTATAGCACTTTGGTAAAGTAGTATTACAGTTTGTATTAAGAACTGTATATATGTTCCGTTTACAATCTCAGGGACTTTGTCGAATATCAGCTGTTCATAAAAGGATTGTGGCATTGCTGAGGTCTCAACTCTATTCCGTTGGTCTATATGTCTCTTTTTGAGCCAGCAGCAGACTGTTTTGACTTCTGTGGCAGTGTAATAGGTTCTAAAGTCTGGTAGTGTGAGGCCTCCTACTGTGCTCCTCTTCTTCAGTAGTGCTTTACATATTTGAGATTTGAAGCCTTTCAAAAGACAGTTCTTTCTCCATCTCACTGAAAAAAGACACTGGAATTTGTATCAGGATTGCTTTGTGTATGTAGATCACATTGGGTCCAATAGACATTTTCGTGATGTTAAGCCTTCCTATCCATGTATGTAAGTCTCTTTTTGTTTCTCAAAGGTCTGATAATTCTCTCTATATAGAATTATATAGAGAGGGCTATATAGGTCTCTTATTTTTCTAGAAAGATTTATTCCTAAGTATTCTATCTTCTTTGGGGCTATAGTAAATGGTATTGATTTGGTGATTTCTTCCTTGATGATCTCTTTGTTGGTATAAATGAATCTTACTGATTTAATTATGTTTACCATACATCCTAATACATTGCTGAGCTCTTCTATTAGATCAAGTAGTTTACTTATGGGTTATTTAGGATTCTCTGCATATACAATCATATCATCTGCAAATAGGGAGATGTTTACTTCTTTGTTGATGTGGATGTCCCTTATTTCTTTATCTTGTCTAATCGCTCTGGCTAGAACTTCTAGTACAATGTTTAATAGAAGTGGTGAGAGTGGGCATCTTTGTCTAGTTCCCACCCTTAAGAGGAATTCATTCAGTCTGTCTGCATTCAAGGTGATGTAGGCTGTTGGCTTTCCATGGATACAGCTTGTTGCATTGAGAAATTTGCCTTCTGTTCCTATTTTGCTGAGATTTTTTATACTAATGGGTGTTGGAAAATATCAAGTGTCTTTTCTGGATCATTTGACAAAACCAGGTAATTCTTATCTTTTGTGTTATTTGTGTGGTTGACCACATTAATTGTCTTTCTGATGTTGAATCAACCTTGTATCCATAGTATGAATCCAACTTGTTCATCATGATTTTTTTCCATATATTATCGAATTCTATTGGCAAGGATTTTGCTGAAGATTTTTTACATCTAAGTTCATGAGTGATATTAGACTGCAATTTTCTTTTTTTTATGGATTCTTATCCTGACTTTGGTATCAGGGTTATTCCAGCTTCGTAGAATGAATTTGGGAGTATTCCATCTCTTCCTATGTTGTGAAATAGTCTCAGCAGTATTGGAGTTAACTTTTATCTAAAAGTTTCGTAGAATTCTCCCGTGAAGCCGTCTGGGCTGTTACTTTTTTGGTTGGTATTTTTTTTTACTAATTTTCAATCTCTTCTTTTGTGATGGGTATATTAAGTTGTTTTACTACTCTTTGTAATAATTTTGGTAAGTGGGATGAATCCAGAAATTTGCCTGTTTCCTCTAGGCTTTCAAAATTGTTAGAGTACAATGTTTTGTAGTATTCTGTTATGATACTTTTGATTTCAGATGGGTCTGTTGTGACATCTCCCATCTCAGTTCTTATTAGGGTCATTTGTTTCCTCTTCTGTTTTTTGGGGGTGGTACAATTTGCCAATGCTTTATCAATTTTGTTTATCTTTTCAAAACATCAGCTTTTGGCTTTTGTAAGGTTTTAAATTTTTCTTCTGTTCTCTAATTCATTTAGTTCTGCTCTAATCCTTATTATTTGTTTTCTTCTGGTGCCTAAGGAAGAATTCTCTACTGTTCTCTTTCTACTTGTTCAACCTGTAGGGTTAATCCTTTGATTAGGGCCATTTCTTCCTACTGGATCTGTGCATTTATAGAAATAAGTTGACCTCTGAGGACTGCTATGGCTGTATCCCATAGATTCTGATAGGATGTGTTTTCATTCTCACTTGATTGTGTAAATTTCTTTATTTCATCCTTGATTTATTCTATAACCCATGGCTTTTTGAGTAAGGTGTTGTTCAGTTTCCATGAATTCAAATTTGTATCTGTTTTTTCTGATATTGATTTTGATTGTATGGTCTTATTGCCTGTGGTGGTCAGTATAGCGTCAACTTGGCTACTCCATGTTTGGCTGCTGTATTAAGTGGCAGAGTGGGGTCTGTGGTGGCTTCCCGTCCCTCAGCTCTCATCTCTCCACCTTCCACTACTACTGCCAGTCCGTTCAGGTAGCCAGCAGCTCCTGCTCTCTTCTTCCAGCATCTGGTTCCTGGACTTGAACTACCAGCCACTGGATTCATCAATCCTTGCAGCCAGTGCTTGAGAGTCCTGCTCCTTGACTTGCTGATCCTGGGTTTGCCAGCCTCTGCAGCTCCGTCTCACCACCAGCTTGGGATCCACCGACCTACACAACTGGTGATCTAGAACTCTGGTCTCTGACCTACTGACTTTGGGTTCATCAGCTCCCGTGGCCATATGAGGCTTGTACCAGGACTTGGGACATTCAGCTTCTGTGATTGCGTGAGCTGTTTCCTATATCTATATCTATCAATCTGTATATCTTTCCTTGTACTTATATATTATAAATCTTTCCTTGTACCTACATGTGTTACTGGTTTTGCTTCCCTAGAAAACTCAGCCTAAGAGATTGCCTGAGAAGACGCTTTGCAATAATTCAGTTGTTTGGATTTTGTTGAGATTTGCTTTATGTACTAACACATGCTCTATTCTGGAAAATGTTCCATGTGCATTGGAGAAGAAGGTGTACTTATCTGATGATAGATATAAAGATCTGTATATCTCAATGAGGTCTGGTTGGTCAATTGTCACAAAAAGATCTTTTGTGTCTTTACTGAACTATTTTTCCTGGATAATCTGTCCTCAACTGAAAGTAGAGAGTTGAAAACTCCAGTTATTATTGTGGAGTGATATGTCTCATTTTTCAATGTAGTCAGAGTTTGTTCGATGTACTTAGATGTTTTAGTACTGGCTGCATAAATATTTAATATTGTTAAGTCCTGCTTGGGTATTGAACAATTCAGCAAAAATTAGTGACTGTCCTTGTGCACAGTGGTGGATTTCACATTAAAATCTATTTTTTTCTGAAATTAATATTGCCACACCTGCTCTTCTTTGTATATTGTTAGCTTGGTGTATATTATTCCATCCTTTAATCTTCAGTTTGTTCATATCTTTATGTCTAAGGTTTCTCGTAAACAACATATAGATAGGTCATGTCTATTGATCCAGGATATCACTCATTGTCTCTGTATTGAAGCATTAAGGCTGTTTACATTAAGTGCAATTACTGCTAAGTATTTGTGTGGTGCTGTTATTTTGATGATTTTATTTGTGAATGTCTTAATTTTGTCTTCATCTTTGAGAGAGCTTTGCAGGATATATAATTCTTGGTTGGAAGTTTTTCCTCCTTCAAGGTTTTGAATATGCAATCTCACTGCCTCCTTGCCAACGTCTTTTCTGCTGAAAAGTCATATGAAAGCCTACAGGGTTCCTCTGAATGTTAGCTTTGCTTTGAGTCTTGCTGCCTCTAAGGGAATATGTTTATGTTTATTGAGCTTGATAATAATATGCATTGGTGTGTTTCTTTAGGATCTAGTTTTTGTGGTCTTTGATATCTATATTCTCTTTCATAATTTCAGGAAAGTGTTCTATCAGTAACTCAAAAACAATAGGCTTGTGTTTTCAGCTATCCTTGACTGTTCAGTAACTCCAGTTGATCATAGATTATTCCTCTTAATAGAGTCAGACAAATTTCTTAATGGTTCTTCATTTTTTATTTATTTTCTCTAATTTCTCCTCATAAATACTGGTGTAGTTGCTCTGTCTTCATGGTCAATAAATCTGACTTCCATGTACTCAATTCTGCTTTTTGGCTTTGGATTGAATCGTTTAATTCTGTGATTTTGTTTTTGAACTGCTGGAATTCAGATTGCTGATGCTCTATCAGCCCAAATAGCTTGCTTAATTTTTCATTTTGCTCTGCTGCATTTTGTTTAATCTCTAGGACAGTTCTATATATAATTCTTTTGTACTTGCCCTCCAATTGTTTCAGAAAGTCTTCTTCATCTGAGGAGCTTTTTGGTTCTTTATTTCAGCAGTTTTCTGGAGCCACAGGGGGCTGTTTCTTTAAATGTATAAAGATAGATTGTTGCCTTAAGGCCATCTAGTTTCTGTTTATTTTCTCTAGTGTTATCTCAGAAGGAGCTGAGCCATATTTCTGAGAGGGGAGTTGGTCACCAGACGCCTTTGTCTACTCTTGTGACTGGCCCCAGTGGACTCTCTGGAGTTGCAAGTTATATCTCCTATCTGGCAACGATGTCACCCTACTTATGGAGTCACTGGAGAGGCATCAACCAACCCTAGGATGTGGGTCAGTAATGGCTGGAACAGATGCTACTGGGCCATCATCAGTTATTTCTCCAGGAAGTCTTATTTCAAAAGTTTTTAACCAACTAAAAATTAAACGATGGAGTAAAATATACCAAGTTAACAATACACAAAGAAGAGCAGGTGTGGCAACACTGATCTCAGATGAAATAGATTTTAATGTAAAATCCACCATCCTGGACAAGAGTGGTCACTATTGTTGAAAATTTCAAAACACAAGCAGGATTTAACAATATTAAATATTTATGCACCCAATAACAGAGCATCTACAAACACTGACTACACTGAGAAATGAAGTAAATCACTCCACAATAATAATAGGAGACTTCTGCACTTCACTTTCAGTAATGGACAGATCATCCAGAATAAAGCTTAGTAAAGACATAGAAGATCTTATTGTGACAATTAACCAATGAGACCTCATAGACATATACAGAACTTTATCCATTAACAGATAAGTACACCTTCATCTCCAATATGCGAGGAACATTTTCCAGAATAGAAAATGTGTTAGAACATAAAGCAAATCTCAGCAAATCCCAAACCACTGAATTATTGCAAAGCATATTCTTAGACCAAGAGCCATAAAAGTCAAATCGATAGCAGAAAAAAATGACAGAAATTGGAAATTATGGAAACTGAACAACACTTTGCTCCAAAAGTCATGGGTTATAGATGAAATCAAGGATAAAACAAAGAAATTTATGGATTCAAATGACAAGGAAAATACGTTCTACCATAACTTATGGCATATAGCCAAAGCAGGGCTCAGAGGTCAATTTATCTCTACAAGTGCGTGTATCCAGAAGTAACAAAACTCTGAAACCAAAGAATTAACCCTACAGCTTGAAAAGGCAGAAAGAGAGCAGGAGAGGAACCCCTCAGGCACCAGAAGAAAATAGAGCATAAATATTAGAGCAGAACTAAATGAGTTAGAGAATAGAAGAATAATTGAAAACATTTATAAGACGAAAAGCTGTTTTTTTACCAAAAGATCTACAACATAGACAAACCATTGCCTACACTTACAAAATTAAGACAGGAGAGGAAACAGACAACCCAAATCAGAATTGCAATGGGAAATGTCACAACGGATCCAATAGAAATCAAAAATATCATAACAGAATACCACAAAAGACTGCAGTTTGGGAAAGCTAGAGTTGATGGACAACATCCTAGATTCATACAATCTACAAAAATTGTCACAAGGAGAATAAGAACAACTTAATAAACGCATTACAAAGGAAGACATTGCAAAAATCATCAAAAAACTACCAACAAAAAAAGCCCTGACCCCAATGGTTTCACCGCACAATTATACCAAGCTGTTAGAGAAGATTTAACTTCATTAAAACCGAGACTATTTCACAGCATTCCATGAAGCCAGCATAACGCTGATACCAAAGCCAGGGAAAGAGCCCACAAAAAAATGAAAATTACAGCCGAATATCACTCATCAACCTAGATGCGAAAATCTTCAACAAAATCCTTGCCAATAGAAGTCAACAACACATCAAAAAAATAATTTATTACAACAAGTTTGGATTCATACCTGGGATACAAGGCTGGTTCAACATCAGAAAAACAATTAATAGGGTCAATCACCTAAGTAACACAAAAGATAAGAATCACCCGATTTTGTCAAATTATGCAGAAAAGTCACTTGATAAAGTCCAACACCCATTCATGCTAAAAAACTCTAACAAAATAGGAATGGAAGGCAAATTCCTCAATGCAATAAGGGCCATCTACACAAAGTCAGCCTCCTACATCATACCGAATGGAGAAAGACTGAAAGAATTCCCCTTGAGAACGGGAACTAGACAAGGATGTCTACTCTCACCACTTCTATTCAATACTAGAAGCTCTGGTCAGAGGAATCAGACACTATAAAGAAGTAAAGGGCATTCGCATCCACAAAGAAGAAGTAACAATCTCCTTATTTCCAGAAGATAATACTGTAGATGCAGAGAATCCTAAAGAATCCATAAGTAAACTACTTCAACTAAGAGTTCAGCCAACTATCAGGATATAAGACAAACATAAGTAAATCAGTAGGACTCCTCTATACCAATAAAAAGAACATTAAAGAGGGCATCATGAAAATCAATATCATTTACTATAGTCCCCAAGAAGATAAAATATCTAGGAATAAGTCTAACTAGAGAAATAAGATTCCTATACAAAGAGAACTACAAGTCCTTACCACAAGAAACTAAGAGAGACACATAAATAAAGAAAACCACCCTGCTCATGGATTGGAAGACCTGACTTTGGAACCTATTACACTGCCACGGTAGTGAAAACAGCTTGATACTAGTACCAAAAGAGACATATAGACCAATGGAATAGAGTTGAGACCCCAGAGACACTACCATCCTCCTAAGAACAGTTGATATTTGACAAAGTCCCTAAGATTCTAAACTGGGGTAGAGAGAGTCTCTCTTAGAAATAGTGTTAGGAAAATTGGATATCCATCTGCCAAAAATTGAAATGAAAGCCATATCCAACACCTCAAACTAAAACCAACTCAAATTGGATAAAAGACCTAAATGTCAAAACTAAAACGATAAAGATCACACAAGAAAATATGGGGTCAACAATGAAAGTTTGAATACACTGTAGACAGACTTCAAAATCTGACAAACCAAGCTTGATCAACAGAAGAAAAAATACACAAGTGGGAACTACTAATAACCAAACACTTTTGCTCATCCAAAGACTTCATCAAAAGAATTAAGAGAGCACCTACAGAATGGGAAAAAACATTTGGCAACCACATGTCTGATCTCCATAATCTACAAGGTACTGCAAAATAGCAACACACAAAAAAGGTAAATAACAATTAAGTGTTGGGCAAAGGAGATGGCCAGACACTTCACTTGAGAGGACATTCAGGCAGCTAAAGACACATGAGGAAATGCTCACGATCATTAGGTGTTAAAGAAATCCAAATCAAAGCTACAATGAGACACCATTTCAACTCAACAAGGTTAGCCATGATCCAAAACACACAAAAAACAAACGTTGGAGAGGCTGTGGAGAAATTGGAACTCTTGTATACTGCTGGTGGGATTGCAGTATAGTACAACCTCTTTGGAAAGGATTCTGGGTCTTCCTTAAAAAGCTGGAAATTGATATATCATTTGATCCTGTAAGCCCATTGCTTGGAATACATCCTGCAGAAACAAGGGCAGTCACATGAACAGAGACAAGCACATGAATGTTTATTGCAGCACAGTCCACAAGAGCAAAAAGATGGAATCAACCCAGATGCCCAACAACAGATGAATGGATAAACGAACTGTGCTACATATACTCAATGGAACACCAAACAATGATTAAAAAAAAAAAAAAATGATGATTTTAAGAAGCATCTCATAAACTGATTTCAACTGAAAGACATGTTGAGTGAAATCAGTCAGTGGCACAAGGACAAATGTATGAGACCTTTACTATGACAACTTAAAAACAGACTCATGTACAGAATAAAAGATTTTTTGATGGTTACAAGGGAGGGGTGGGAGGGAGAGAGAATGTTGGTTATACATTAGATAGTTGATAGAAATTTGGTTGAGTGAAAGCAGTGACAGCACACATGAGAAAGATGATCAACTTAACTGGATTTCAACATAAACTGAAAATTCTTCTAATCTTAACCCTTATTGCAAGGATAGGAGGGGCGGGGGACCAAGGGCCATGGTCTCAGGGGACATCAAGGCCAATTGGTATAAGTAGCCTATTGCTAAGAGAGCCTTCTGCACCCCATATTGGTGAGTGGCATCTGGGGTCTTAAAACCTAGCAAGCTGCCATCTGGGTACACCAAATGATCCCAGCTCAGATTAGATGACCACCAAGGACAACAAAGACATGAGGGAAAAAGAGCCCAGAAGACAGAAGGACCCAAATGCATGGGTTATTATCTCAAAATGTGACCAGAAGAACAAGATGGTGCCCAGCCACCACCAAATGACAGCTGTGATGGGGCACAGAATGTCATGTCCCAGTGGCAACATGAGAAAAACAGGGATGCACCTTAAGAACTCCACTAAAAGACTGCAACTGATAGTTTAAAGGCCTGGGAGTTGCCCTGGGAGCATTTCCCCTAGACCTGATGCTGCCCCTCATCATAAATCATTACTTAGGTCAACTCTTTAGACATGAATGGATACAAGTTGGGGACACCAAATGACCATATGATGTGTCTGTTTTATGGTTCTATGCATCTACAAGATGCTGTCCTACTGGCCTCTTACTGGGAGAGGAGAGGGTAGAGAGGAGCTGACAGGAGATTAAGAGTTTATGACATGTTTAAAAGGGAAAGGAAGAGTTGTGCAGTCAGTGTGCATAGAGAGCAGAAGAAGCTACAGATAGGTGGGCAGGCAAATGTAACTTGGATTGTATACTTTCACTCAATCACATTAAAAAGAAATGAAAAATGTACAAAAAGAAAAATAAAATTTAGGAGATATCCAAGAGCTGCCCAAAGCAGCCAGGCCATAAGGTGTGGCAGGTCCCGCCTTCCAACTGACAATGGAAGCCACTCTTTGGCCATCCCTAGTTGCTATGATGTAGTTCAAAGTAGGGAGGTGTTAGAGCCTTGCTACCGTCCTAGGTCAGGCCACACCCATAAGGTAACACAGTGCTAAAAACAGTCTTTCTGCTGGAAAAGTGCTTTCTGGACTAGCACTGATTTTCAGCTTGGGAATTACCCCTGCTGAGGCCTCCAGTTGGGTGACTCCACCTCCTGGCTAACAAAGATGCTGCCCTGACCATGCTGCCCTTCCTACCTTGAAACAGCAGAATCTATGGCAGAGCTCAGAAAAGAGAGGGGAGGTCAGTGGTGCCCTCTGTCAGAAGCTGGGCTCTTAAAATATGGCTATCCCACTCACTGCCTCTCTGCTGTACTACATGCTGTTTAGTTTAGCTCTGCAGTTCAGTACATTTGCTGACCCATGCCATCCCCCACCTCCTGGAGAAGAAAAAAAAAAAAAAAGCATCAATACCTGGAGTCCACCCAAGCAGTGAATCAGCAGGAGTGGGGCTCAGCATGCTCTGCCTTGTCATGGAGAGGTAATTTTCTGTTATTGGCATGTAGTCCAATCTGACAACCCTATGGCATATCCTAGGCCTCCCTGGGTATCCAGAGTGTTCCATTCAGTTATAAATCCAGGCCTTAACTTTCAGACGGAATTGAAGAGATGTGTGTATAGTTTGCCATCTTGGCTTTGCCTCCTGGGAAGTTTTTTAATTGTTTATTTGGGAAGACTTCCAGAGCCATGGCAGACTATTTCTTCAAATTGTCAGCAATTGGCTGGTGTCTGCATGCCATCTAGAAGCTGTTTGATTTATCTGCTGTTACCTCAACAGGAGCTGATGCATAGTTCTGAAAGGGGAGTTGTTAATCAAGGCTTCTGTGTACTCCAGTGACTGGCCCCAGTGGACTCTGTGGTGGTAGGCTCTACCTCCTGGCTGGCAAACGTGATTCCCTACTTATGGAGTCGCCTGGCTCTGTAAGCTGACCCTACAACGTGGGTGAGTGAGAGGTGGAGATGTTGTTAGGCCACTCAGCAGTTACTGCTGCAGGCAGTCTTATTTTAAAAAATGTACTTTGAGCCAAGAGGGGCGGAGTCAAGATGGCCGACTAAGCCCACGTCTCTTTCTATCCCTCTGGAAACCAAGACCTGAAATGACAGTCAAACAGAGCCTTCTGAGCACCTAATCAGCCTCAGGACACGGCACAGAGCTGTTCATTGGGACTTTATACCATTCAGCGAAAAACCTCCTCTCTTTCACTGACTCCCGCTCCTGGCTAGCCCCGGCTCTCACGGACGGAAGGTAAACGCACCATTTTGACTTTTTTTTTCCTCTGTCTCGGCTGGCGGGCGGAGCTGGTCCTTGCCCGGCGGCTGGACTGGGACACACTGCTGGGGGGATAGGCAGGCGAAATTCCCATACTCTGAGAGCCAAGCTCGAGACTCTGTTAATCTAGACACTTTGGGCCTTTCGTTTTGTGGCTGCCTCGGTGGGGTTTGTGCGGAACTCCATGGTCAGGGTGTGGGATGCCATGTTGGTACTGAGATTTTGGCGGGACCTCGTTCTTGGCCTGGGAGCCAGCGCCTGCAAGCAGGACGGCGCTTCTCCGTCAGAAAAGTAGTGATTTTGCATAGTGCTGCCTACATTGGGGGCCCTGAAACAGAAGCAGAGAAATCGCTGCCTCTGGGCACCTTCAGAAACTCAGTCTGCTGCCTGTGTGGAGGACGCCATCTTGGATACGGTGGCGGCAGCTGGACCTAATTCTTAGCTTGGGAGCCAGAGCCTGACCACAAGAGATCGCTTTTCTGTCACAAAACCAGTACTTGACGCAGTGTTGGATAAGGCTAGGCCCTGTCAGCAGAGGCCACCAGGGCACTAGCAGTGCTGTATTCTGAACTAGTTTGTTATCATCTGGGGTTGGATACAGTGGCGCTTACTTTGTCAGATGGGAAGAGGGACCTCTACACCTGAAAACCTAACTGACTTGTGAACTGGTCAGATACCTTTTGCTTTACATTTGAAGACAGCCTAGAGAAACATTTGCAATCCATCCTCACAGTACCTCTTCCAGACTCTGTATACTCACCTGGGACCCAAAAAGCAACACACAATTGTGGCATCAAGCAATCACTCATGGCTTCAGAAGGCTCCCAAACAAAGCAACCAAGGAGTTTTCCAGATGAAGAAACTTTTATGAAAGCATCGGGAAGTGAATACAAATTGATTATATACAGGGCCCTTCTAGACCTTATACAAAATGCAGCAGAACAAAAGGAGAAATTAAGCAAGTTGTTCAATCTGATGGAACACCAGTACTCTGAAATCCAACAGATCAAGAAGAAAATCAAAGACATAGAAACTTCCATGCAAAGCCAAGAAAACAGAATGGAACAAACAGAAAAAAGAATTTCTGACTTGGAAGACAGAGCTACTGATGGCAGTGTCTATGAGCAGAAATCAGAAAAAAGAAACAAGAAAAATGAAGAAACATTAAGAAGCATGTGGGACTCTATTAAGAGGAACAACCTTCGATTAATTGGAGTCCCTGAACAGGGTGAGACATCTGAGAACACAGAGAGTATGGTTGCTGAGCTGTTGAAAGAAAACTTCCCAGAAATCATGAATGAAGAGAATATAGACATCTCAGATGCATATCGTACGCCACCCAATATAGATCTCAAAAGAAAGACTCCAAGACATTTTATAATCAAGCTTAACAAAATGAAACATAAGCAGCAACTCTTAAAGGCAGCAAGACTCAAGGCAAAGCGAACATTCAGAGGGAAACCCTGTAGGGTCTCGTCAGATTTCTCAGCAGAAACCATGCTGGCACGGAGACAGCAGCACGACACATTCAAAGTCTTGAAGGAGAAGAACTTCCAACCAAGAATTATATATCCTGCAAAACTGTCTTTCAAACATGAAAATGAAATTAAGACATTTCCAGATAAACAGAAACTCAGAGACTTTGTAAAAACCAAACCCAAACTACAAGAAATACTGAAAGAAGTTCTTGGCTTTGGCTTAGAAGAACGAAACCACTAACTTTATATTTTAGAACGACACACTACTCAATACTCATTTAGGGAAGGCTCCAAAGTAAATCACAGCTTTGATTTGGAAAGAAGCAATCCAGTGATCATCATGAAAACTATGGTGTCATCATAATAAAAGAGGGATGTACTACAGTCGTTATAGTCTTTCCAGATGGAGAAGAAGATGACCAGACTGGTAGTAATTAAAATTGGGTTCATAAATAGTTTATTAAGGGGGTTCATAGGGGCAGCTGTAAAGAACAACAAAGATGTATCATACCATTTCAAGAAATCTAACACACGAGTCTCAACAACTATAAAACCAGCTCTGAAAAAGGGAAAAATCAACTCACAAAAAAGAGTGTCTCAGAACAGACTAATAAGAACAACAGAGAAAACATCAACATAAAAATAAACATATCACAATGGCAGCAGTGAACACATACCTATCAATAATTACATTGAATGTGAATAGACTGAATGCTCCAGTAAAGAGACACCGAGTGTCATTTTGGATCAAAAGACACAACCCATCCATATGTTGTCTACAAGAAACTCACTTGAGACCTAAAGACAGGAACAAACTGAAAATTAAAGGATGGAAGAATATATATCAAGCTAACAATGAACAAAGAAGAGCAGGGGTGGCAATTCTAATTTCAGACAAAATCAACTTTAATGTCAAATCCACCATCATGGACAAAGATGGACACTTTTTATTGCTGAAAGGTTCAGTACACAAGCAAGACTTAATTATATTAAACATTTATGCACCTAATGTCAGAGAACCTAAATATGTCGAAGAAACACTGACTATGCTCAAAAGAGAGTTAGATGACTCCACAATAATAGTGGGAGACTTTAACACTCCACTCTCATTACTAGACAGATCATCTAGAAAAAAGCTCAATAAAGATACAGAAGACCTCATTGACACAATTAACCAACTAAACCTCATTGATATATATAGAACTTTCCACCCATCAGCAGACAACTACACCTTCTTCTCCAGTGCACATGGAACATTCTCCAGAATTGACCATGTGATAGGCCATAATGCAATGCTCAACAAAATCCATACCACTGAATTATTGCAAAGCATCTTCTCAGATCATAAAGCCATCGAAGTTGAAATCAATAGCAGAAAAAACAGAGATAGAAAGTGGAACTCTTGGAAACTGAACCACATCTTGCTCAAAAAAACATGGGTTATAGAGGAAATCAGGGATCAATTAAAGAAATTCATGGATTCCAATGAGAACGAAAACACTTCCTACCAGAACCTATGGGATAGAGCCAAAGCAGTGCTCAGAGGTCTGTTTATCTCCGTAAATGCACACATCGGGAAGGAAGAAAGAAACCAAATCAAGGAACTAACTCTATAGCTTGAACAAGTAGAAAGTGAACAACAGAGGAGCCCCTCGGGCACCTGAAGAAACGAGATCATAAAGATTAGAGCAGAGCTAAATGAATTAGAGAATAGAAAAACAATTGAAAAAATTGAAAAGACCAAAAGCTGGTTTTTTGAAAAGATCAACAAAATTGATAAACCACTGGCTAAACTTACTAAAGAAAAGCAGGAAAGGAAACAAATAACCCAAATTAGAAATGAGAAGGGAGTTGTCACCACAGATGCAACAGAAATCAAAAACATCATAACAGAATACTATGAAAGACTGTACTCTAAAAAATTTGAAAACCTAGGGGAAATGGACCAATTCCTTGACTCATACCACCTAACCAAATTATCACAACGTGAAGCAGAACAACTTAATAAACCCATCACAAAGGAAGAGATTGAAAAGGTCATCAAAACACTGCCAACCAAAAAAAGTCCGGGCCCAGATGGCTTCGTGGCAGAATTCTGCCAAGCATTTGGAGAAGAGTTATCCCCAATACTATTGAAACTATTTCACAGTATAGAAAGGGATGAAGTACTCCCAAATTCATTTTATGAATCCAGCATAACCCTGATACCTAAGCCCGGGAAAGATCCAACAAAGACAGAGAACTACAGACCGATATCACTCATGAACATAGATGCAAAAATCTTCAACAAAATTCTTGCCAACAGAATACAACAACATATCAAGAAAATAATCCATCATGACCAAGTGGGATTCATACCAGGGATGCAAGGCTGGTTCAACATCAGGAAAACAATTAATGTGATTAACCACATAAATAACACAAAAGACAAAGATCACCTGATGTTGTCCATTGATGCCGAAAGGCATTTGATAAAGTCCAACACCCATTCATGCTAAAAACTCTTAGCAAAATGGGCATAGACGGCAAATTCCTCAACACAATAAGGGCCATTTATACAAAGTCAATTGCCCACATCATCCTGAATGGAGAGAGATTGAAAGACTTTCCCCTGAGATCAGGAACTAGAAAAGGATGCCCACTGTCACCTCTCCTATTCAAAATTGTGCTAGAAGTTCTAGCCAGAGAAATTAGACAAGACGAAGAAATAAAGGGCATCTGAATCGGCAAAGAGGAAGTTAAAATCTCCCTGTTCGCAGATGATATGATTGTATATGCAGAGAACCCCAAGGAATCTATAAGTAAGTTACTCAAACTGAGAGAAGAGTTCAGCAAAGTCTCAGGATACAAGATAAACATAAGTAAATCAGTAGGATTCCTTTATACCAACAACGAGACTGTTAAGGAGGAAATTGTCAAATCTATACCATTTGTGATAGCCCCTAAGAAGATAAAGTACCTAGGAATTAATCTAACCAGAGAAACAACAGACCTTTACAAAGAGAACTACAAGCCCTTACTACAAGAAACTAAGAGAGACTTAGATAAATGGAAAAACCTACCCTGCTCATGGATAGGAAGACTTAACATTGTAAAAATGTCTATTTTACCCAAAGCAATTGATTTATATAATGCAATCCCAATACAAGTTCCAGCATCATTTTTTAATGAGATGGAGAAACAAATCACCAATTTTGTTTGGAAAGGGAAGAAGCCCCGGATAAGTAAGGTACTACTAAAGAAGAAGAACACACTGGGCGGCCTCTCATTACCCGACCTTAGAACATACTACACTGCCACAGTGGTCAAAACAGCCTGGTACTGGTACAAGAACAGACAGACTGATCAATGGAACAGAATTGAGACCCCAGAGATGACACCATCTGTCTATGAACAGTTGATATTCGACAAAGGCCCTAAGACATTAAACTGGGGTAAAAACAGTATCTTCAACAAATGGTGCTGGCAAAATTGGTTATCCATCTGCAATAAACTGAATCAAGATCCATATCTTAAACCTTATACAAAAACCAACTCCAACTGGATAAAAGACCTAAATATCAAACCTAAAACGATAAAGCTCATTCAAGACAAGGTAGGAACAACAATGGAAGTTTTAATACACAATGAGGACAGACTCCAAAATCTGTCAAAGAAACCTCAATCAACAGAAGAGAAAATAGATAAATGGGAACTATTAAGAATCAAACACTTTTGCTCATCCAAAGATTTTATTAATAGAATTAAAAGAACACCCACAGAGTGGGAAAAAATATTTGGCAACTCTATGTCAGATTGACGCCTGATCTCCATAATCTGTAAGATACTACAAAATATCAATAAGAAGAAGATAAACCATCCAATTAAGCGATGGGCAAAGGAGATGGGCAGATACTTCACTGAAGAGGAGATCCAGGCAGCCAAAAAACACATGCGGACATGTTTACGATCTTTAGCTATTAAAAAATTCAAATCAAGACAACAATGAGATACCATCTCACCCCAAAAAGATTGGCCATGATCCAGAAAACACAAAACAACAAATGCTGGAGAGGCTGTGGAGAAAGTGGAACCCTCCTACACTGTTGGTGGGGTTGCAAAATGGTCCAGCCTCTTTGGAAGGCAATCTGGCGCTTCCTTAAAAAAATGGATATTGATATACCATTTGACCCAGTAATTCCACTACTTGGAATATATCCTACAGATTCAAGGCCTTTCACACCAACGGACACATGCACCAGAATGTTTATCGCGGCACAGTCCACAATAGCAAAGAGGTGGAATCAACCCAGATGCCCAACAATAGAAGAATGTGGTACATATACTCAATGGAGCACTACGCAATGATAAAGAATAACGATGATTCCAGGAAACATCTCCTAACCTGGTTTCAACTGGAAGACATTATGTTGAGTGAGAATAGTCAGCGACAAAAGGACAAATACTGTATGAGACCTCTACGATAAGATCTCAAAAACAAACTTGTGTATAGAAGAAAAGACTCTTTGACAGCTGCAAGGGAGGGTAGGGAGGGAGGGAGGGCGAGGGGGGGAGGGTTTAGTTTAAGTAGTTACTAGAAATCTATTTGGGAGGATGCGGTGACAGCACACATTAGGAACAAGAACAACATTAAGTGGACTTCAGCATAACTTGAGTACTTCCATCTTAACTCAATACTGCAAGGACAGAGTAGCTGGGGCGGGGGGCGGGGGACCATGCTCTTAGGCGAATTCCAGGCCAATTGGCACAACTAGCGTTTTGCTAAGAGGGCTCTCTGCAGCCCACATTGGTGAGTGGCGTCTGGGGTCTTAAAAGCTGCCAAGCTGCCATCCGAGGACACAGCAAATGGCCCCAACTCAGCAGGAACGGATGCTCACCGAGGGCCAAAATGGCATGCGGTAAAGACAACCGAGAAGACAGAGAGACCCACAAGAGTGGGTGCCTACATCGACCTGGGACCGGAAGAACCGGACGGTGCCCGGCCACCACCAGTGATAGCCATGACGGAGCTCACAGAGAGGAGCCTCACTGGCAACACAAGAATAAAAAGAGGTGCATCATGAGATCTCCACTAAAAGACCTCAATTGATGGTCCAGCGGTTTTGGGGTTCCTCTGAGAGCATGGCCCCTGTCCCTGTTGCTGCCCGTTCCCATAAATTATAACAAAGTTCCACTCTTTGGACAGGAATGGAATGGACTTGGCAATGCAGAGTAACCATATGTTGGAAGCACTTTATGGTTCTATACATCTATAGGATATCATCTTGCTCACCTCTGGCTGGAGAAAGGGGAGTGGATGGAGAGGAGGGGAAAGGAGACTGTTGGGAGGATGCGACATGTATGGAGCAGAGAGGAATAGTGTGCAGTCACCAGACAGGGAGAGCAGTGGAACCTGCATATATGTGAGCATGTAAATTTATATGTGAATGTACATTTTCACTGTTATGTTAAATAAAAATAAAAAAAAATGTACTTCATTGTTAAGCTGGGAGCTTCCAACAGCTGCCAATACCAGCCAGGCCTTCACGTGTGGCAGGTCCTGCCTTCTGACTGACAGTGGAAGCATCTCTTTGGCTGTCCCCAGATGCTATGAAGTAGTTCAAAGTAGGGAGTTGTTAGAACTTTGCTGCCATCCTGAACCAGGCCTTAACCATAAGGTAACACTGTCCAAAGCAGAGCCTTTTGGCTGGAACAGCACTTTCCAAACTGGTACTACTTCTTAGCTTGGGAGTTAGCCACTGCTGAGACCTCTGGTTGGGTAATTTTGCCTTCCGCTTGACCAACATGGTGTCTCATCCAAGCTGCCCTTTGTGCCATGAAACAGCAGATACTATAGGGCAGCTCAAAAAGAAAGAGTGGAGGTGCAGTGGTGCCCTCAGTCAGCAGCCAGGCTTTCAAAAGGTGGGTATCCCATACATTGTATCTCTGCTGTGCTATATGCTGTTTACTTTAATACTGAAGTTCATTGTATTTGCCAGCTCATGCCCAGCCCCTGCCTCCCAGATAACAAATAAGACATCAGTACGTACAGCCCTCCCATACAGCAAGAAAGCATATGTAGGATTTAGTGTATGCTGCCTTATTTTAGAGAGGTACTTTCCCATTTAGTGGAGCATAATCCAATCTGACAAACCTATGCCATATCCTAGTAGTCTGTGAATGTCCAGAGTGCTCCATTCAATTACAATTTCATGCCTTAGTTCTCAGAGGGAATTGAGGAGATGTTTGTCTAGTCCACAGTCTTGGCCCTGCCTGGACAGACAATTTTTAGTTGGAATTTATTCACCTTCAAGGTTTTGAATGTGTCACCCCAATGTCTTTTTCCCAACATCATTTCTGCCAAGAAGTCAGAAAAAACCTACAGGGCTTCCCTTTGTACATCAGCTTTGCTTTAAGCCTTGCTGCCTTTAATAGCCTCTCTTTGTTTTGTTTCATTAAGCGTGATTATAATCTGTTTTGGGGTCTTTCTTTTGGGGTCTCGTTTTTGTGGCATTTCGTACACATCTTGGATATCTATGTTCTCTTCTTTCATAATTTCAGGGAAGTTTTCTTTCAGCAACTACAACAATCCTCAGTGTTTTCAGCTATCCCTCACCGTTTAGGAATTCCAATTAATTGTAGATTATTTCTCTTAATAGAGTCCCACATGTTTCTTAACTCTTCTTCATTTTTCTTATTTATTTCTCTACTTTCTCTTCATAAATGCTAGTGTCAGTTGCTCTATCCTCAGGCTTACTAACTCTGGCTTCCATCTTCTCAATTCTTCTCTTTTGGCTTTGCATTGAATTGTCTAGTTCTGTTATTTTATTATTGACCTGTTTGATCTGATCATTCATGTTCCATCATATCAAATAGCTTAATTTTTTCTTTTGTTCTGCTACATTTTGTTTAACCTCTAGTAGGGCCCTATACAATATTTTTTTATACTCAACCTCAGATAATTTTAGAAAGGCTTCTTCATCTGGGGATTTTTTTTAATGTCTCCATTTTATTTTATCTTCCCCCCCCTTTTTTTATTATGAATGAGTGAAAATGGACATTCCCATATAAATTTACAAGCCCACCTATATGCACCTTCCACTGCTCTCCCTGCCCGGTAACAGTACACTATTCTTCTCTGCTCCATACATGTCTCATCCTCCCAATAGTCTACTTTCCCGTCCTCTCCATCTACTCTCCTTCCTCCAGCCAGAGGTCAGCAGGATGACATCCTATATATGCATAGAACCATAAAGTGCATCCAATATGGTCACCCTGCATCACCAAGTCCAATCCATTCGTGTCCAAAGAGTGGACCTTCATTATGATTTATGGGCAAGGGCAGCATCAGGGCCAGGGGCCATGCTCCCAGGGGAAATCCAAAGCCACTGGACCATCAATTGCAGTCTTTTAGTGGTGGGTTGATTCTTTATTTTGGGAGTTTTCTTGAGCGATGATGGGCTTCTTCTTTAAATGGTTGGCTACTGATTTTTGTCTTCGTGCCACCAAAGGGCTATTCACTTTCTCTGGTGTTACCTAAACAGAAGCAGAGGCATAGTTCTAAAAGAGGATAAGGGCACAACTAGATCGGAGCAGCAGCCACCTCTGTGTTCTCTAGTGAGTGGCCCCATGTGGACACTCTCGGGGGGTAGGCTCCACCTTCTGTCTGGCACAGATGGTGAACTATTTATGGAGTCAGTGGGTGGCTGTTAGCTGGCATTATGATGTGGATCAGTAAAGAGTAGTAGAGATGATACCACTCCACTTAACAGTCAGTTCTCCAGGTGGCCTTGTTTTAAAATAGTACTTTACAGCAAAGGGAGGACCTGTCTAACACCTGCCGAAATCAGGCCCTCAGGTGTGTCAGGCCCTGCCTTCTGGCTGACCACAAAAGCACCTCATAGGCAATCCCCAGATGCTGTGATGTGGTTCAATGAAAGGCGGGGTTAGGTTCTTGCTGCCTTCTTCTGCCAGTCCCCACTTGTAAATCTAGGCATCACTGTCCTAAACACAGCTTTTCTGCTGGAGAAGCGCTATCCAGACAGGGACTTTTGTTCAGCATGAGAATTAGCCCCAACTGAGACCCCTGAGTGGTTGAGTCATTCCAGCTGACCAAGATTTCACCTCACTCAAGCTGGCCTTGCTGTCACGAAACAGCAGAATCTATGGCATAGCCGAGAAAAGAGAGGGTAGAGGGGCAGTAGTGTCCTCAGTCAGTAGCCAGGCTCTCAATATGTGGCCATCCCAAGCACAGCCTCTCTGCTGTACTATATGTTATTTATTTAAGCACTGCAGTTCAGTATATTAACTGGCTCATGCCCAATCCCCACATCCTAGATAAAAAAGAAGGCATAAGTACCTGCACTTATCCCAAATAGATGAGTCGGCAGAAGCAGGACTCCGTGTGCCACTTTCTCATCTTTGAGAGAGGTATTTTCCTGCTTACTAGAAGCTAGTCCAATGTGACAACACTTCACCAGTTCCTAAGGCTCCCAGGATGTCCATGCTTCTCTGTTTGATTGCCATTCCAGGCCTTAGTTCTCAGAGGGAATCGAAGACATGTGTGTCTGGTCTACCACCTTGGCCCTGCCCCATGCTAAGTATGTCTTTTAAAATTTTTTGATTCCTTCTATATTTAATAGCTTCCACTGACTGCTAGTTTCTTAATTTACAAAGGGCAACATATCTTGCTAACATTATTGGTGTCTATCAGTTAGAGAAACTACTTCTCAGAGTCAAGTCATTTGGGAAACAGAAGTAATTGCATGGTCACCTGGTGGGGATGAAAAAGAGATTTAGATACTCTGAAGCAGAATAGTACTTTAGAGAACCGATTCTGGAACCACTTTGTCTGTGTTCTAATCTTAACTTTGCCATTTACTGGGTATGTCATTTGGGGGCAAATTCCTTGCCCTTCTGTGTTTCAGTTTCTTCATCCTTTACAGCCATACGAGGACTGCCAATTAAGTCCACAAACTCATCCCAGAAAAAGTGTTACATATCTCATTGCTGAATATCACTGCAGTCACCTTTGAAGTATTCCCCTTGGGAAGCTATACACTGACACCAGCACCTAGTGTATCCTTCAAAGCAATTCTGGAACTCTTTTTCTAGAAGGGCCATCAGAGCCATCATCAGATTACCCTTGATGTTCTGAATGTCATCCAAATGTCTTCCTTTCAATATTTTCTTTATCTTTGGGTAAATAAAAAATTCACTGGGGCCAGATCAGGTGAGTAGGGAGGAGGGTGTTCCAATACAGTTATTTGTTTACTGTCTAAAAACTCCCTCACAGACAACTACCCAATTAAGTTTGCAAATCTGCCACTGTGCCACCATGCCATGGTGCACAATGGCTATTCCAGAAAGAATTCCAAATTTGCCTTCAAGATACTCGCATCAGTGCATAGCTTCCAAGGGATGTGCTTCTAAGGTGAATGTAGTGATGATACTCAGCATTCAGATATGCAACACTTAGAGCAATCAATTTTGTGGACTCAATTGTTGGACCTCATATATATATATATATATACACACACACTCACATATATATAACATATATACACATTTATGTATAATATATATTTATATATAATATATAAATGTGTATGTATATAATACATATATACATTTATATATAACATATATTATATATACATATTTATATATTTATACATACATACACATTTATATACTATATATAAATGTATATATATTATACATACGATATATATACACATTGATATATATGTTATACATTTATATGTGTATATATATACGTATACACATTTATACAATGCCTACCTACCATTTATATAATGTGAACATTACAATGTAAAATTGGAAATACACATAAAATTATAAAAAGATAAGAAGTCAGGTGAATATTTTTTAAATATTACAGTACAAAACTCCATGATTATACTTTTATCGTGGCAAACATCAGGATGAAAACAGGAGGAAAAAATTTCACCAATATATATGTACAGTATCAGGCGAATGTGTTTTTCTTATTTTTATCAGAAACTTTGGTGAATATGCAGGTTCTCATTTGTCTTTGCCCCAGAATTCAATATATCTTAGAAAATTAATATCAGCTTCTAAATTCAAAAGCTTTACTCCCCTGGAGTCAATAGCTTGACTTCAGCCTGTAAAAATTAGTCAATTTAATTTTCACACTATATCACTAAAAGGAAGAATTTTCCTGCCTTGATAGAGGATAAGATAATGACTTTGAGTAGATATCTTAAAATATTAAATGAAGTCAATTGTGGCAAATAAATGCAGAGTGAAAGCACATGCTCTTTGTAGTTGTATCACAAACGGTTTCATTAGAAAATTACACCAAACATTTAGAAAACAGTTCACACCACTACTACTCAAACTACTTGAATGCATAAAAAAGGAAAAACTACTCCCAAACTCTTTCTGTAAAGCCAGCATAAGCCTGACACCAAAGTCAGGCAAGGCCTCCACAGAAAAAAGGAAAAGTATACATCAGTATCTCTTAATAGGAAATACTGGTGGCATAGCGGTTAAGTACTATGTCTGCTAACCAAAACGTTGACATTTCAAATCTGCCAGATGCTCCTTGGATATACTATGGAGAAGTTCTATTCTGATTTATAGAGTCATTATGAGTAAGAATTTACTCAACAGCAGTGGTTATCTCTCATTAATATAAATGCAAAAATTCTCAACAAAATTCTAGTCAGTAGAATTCAACATCATATAAAAAAATAATACATCATAGACTAAGTGGGTTTAATATTAAATATCTAGAACAACAACAAAAAAACACAAGCTTATCTCAATTGACACAGAAAAGACATTTGATGAATTCCAATATCCATTCATGATAAAAACTATCAGGAAAATAGGAATAGAAAGGGAAATTCTTCAATATAATGATGGGCATCTATACAAAACATCTAGATTAATTGGCATAACATAGTTCATAAAGTGTTTTACATCCTACTTTGCTGAATAATACCTATTGTCTTAAAAGCTTGTGGGTGGTCATCTAAGATACAGTTATTGGTGTCTTTCTGTCAGGAGCAAAGAAGTGTGAAGAAAACCAAGGACTCAAGGAAATAATTAGTAAAAAAGACAAACAGATTAAAGGAACCATAGCCCCCACTGGCCTGTGACCAGAACTACATGGTACCTGGCTACTACTACCAATTGCTCTAACAAAGATCGTAATAGAGAGCTCTAGAAAGAGTAGGAGAAAAATGTAAAAACAAATTAAAATTCATCCCAAAAGACCAGACTTATTCATCTGAAAACAGCTGTAGGAAACCTGAGACTATGGACCTTGGACACTCTGCTAACTCAATAATGAAGCCACACCTGAAGCATACTTTTCGAAGATTGGAAAAAGCATACAAAATGAAAAATAACACATGTGAAGAACATGCTTCTTACTTCAATCAAATAAACAAAACCTGGAATCCACTCATGATGCCCAAACCAGTGAAAAACAACACTCTGTCATCAAAAGCTAAACCTTTGCGTGTAACCTAATGTGCTTGGGTCTAAATATTTCTCTTGTGATAACACTCTCTCCCTTCTCCCAGAGCTTCCTCTTTGCTTCACTGCATTGTGCCCAGCTGTGGAGAGCAACACCTTTAACTGAGCTGGAAGGAGGACTCCTTGAGCACATCCTGAGCCATTCTACAAGAGGCTCAGAGAAGAATAATTTAGCAAATAAGGAGAAAGACAAAAAATCTGCTGACTCCCCTGAGCCAGATATTCAGGTCATAAAATGTTCTTTTGCCTACATTCAGAAATAGGGGACACCCCATCCTCACAGATACTCAAGGACAGTTGTTAGGTCTCTGCCTTTCTAAGTGGCTGAAGCCAGATACCTGAACCTACAGTAATCACCCCTACACATCAAGAAGAGTAGGAAGTAGTCAGCAACCAAAGGACAAATATTGTATGAGACCCCTATGATAAGATCTCAGAAACAGACTTATGTATAGAATAAAAGACTCTGATGGCTGCAAGGGAGAGGAGGGAGGTGGGGAGGGTTTAGATTAGATAGTTGGTAGAAATTTGGTTGGGTAAAATCGGTGATAGCACAAATTAGAAACAAGAACAGTATTAAGTAGACTTTAGCGTAACTTGAATGCTCCTTCCATCTTAACCCAGTATTGCAAGGACAGAGTAGCTGGGACAGGGAGCAGGAGACCATGTTCTTAGGCAAAATCAAGGCCAATTGACACAACTAGCATTTTGTTAAGAGGGCTTTCTGCACCCCACATCAGTGAGTAGCATCTGGCATCTTAAAAGCTGCCAGGCAGCCACCCAAGGGCACAGCAATGGTCCCAACTCAACAGGAGTTGAGGATCACCGGGGACCAAATGACATGGGGTAAAGACAACCCAGAAGATACAGAGACCCACATGAGTGGGTGCCTACATAGACTTGGCACCAGAAGAACTGGATGGTGCCCGGCCACCACCAGTGATAGCTGCAATGGAGCTCACTAAGTTGAGTCTCACTGGCAACACAAGAATAAAACGGGGTGTGCCCTGAGATCTCCACTAAAAGACTGCAAGTGATGGTCCAGCAGCTTCGGGGTTCCCCTGGGAGCACGGCCCATGGCCCAGATGCTGCCCTTGTCCATAAATCATAACAAAAGTCCACTCTTTGGACAAAAATGGATTGGACTTGGTAATGCAGAGTGACCAGATTGGATGCACGTTATGGTTCTATGCATCTATAGGGTATCATCCTGCTGACCTCTGGCTGGAGGAAGGAGAGTGGGTGGAGAGGAGGGGAAAGGAGACTGTTGGAGGACGAGACATGTATGGAGCAGAGAGGAATAGTGTGCTGTCATCGGGCAGGGAGAGCAGTGGAAGCTGCATATAGGTGGACATGTAAATTTATGAGGGAATGTACATTTTCACTCAGTCATAATAAAAAAAAGAATTAAATGAGGACATGAAACTCCCCCCCCAAATAAAGAAGAGTAGGGAAAAGCCTGCACCACACACCTGGCAACTGACTACCTTCACAGCTGACCTGAATACATACAAGAAAAGTAAGTGAACTCTCCAGCTCCCATGAGAAGTAACAGCTCTACAACTAGTGACAGGACATTAGAGCTTAGAGGGCAACAATAACAAAACTATCACACATGACTACATTGTTAGGTAATTCAAAACAAATAAAACAAGAAGCTAGAACACACTAGACAAACATAAAATAAATAAATGCAATTTACTGATAGTTCAGAGACAATAGTCAATTTCAATAAAACTTAAAGAGGCAGATCATGTTGAATTCAGAAAGCTCACAATACAAAAATTCAAATTTTCTAGAGGAAGGGAATTTTTGGAAATTATTAGAAATAAAATACATAAGATTAATATTTAGAGCTCTTCAAGATAGCGGGAAGGCAATAAGGCAAAAAAGCAGAAGAGCATCATGACAAATTGAACAGGCTGCTAGAAAGCTTAGAGCAGTAAGAATTATAAATCCAGTAGAACAATAATAAAATTACAGAACTAGACAACTCAACAGAAAGCCAAAGGACAATTGTAGCAATGGAAGGCCAAATTACTGAGATTGAAGACAAAGTACTAAGATCAACATATTAGAGGGAAAATTAGATAAAAGAACTTTTAAAAGCCAAGAAACACTAAAAGTTATGTGGGTTGTTATCAAAAAGAACAATCTACAAATTACTGGAGTGCCAGAAAAGGGGTGGAGATAAGAGAAATTACAGAGAGAACTGTCAAAGCTTTGTTGACTGAAGAACTAGTCTTGAATAATAATTGAATGCAACAGTGTGGACACCCAGGTAGCCCTATGATCTGGCATAGGGTTGTCAGATTGGACTGCATGCCACTAACAGGGTAACTATCACTCTCAAAGATGAAGCAGCAGCACACTGACTCTTGCTTTAGTTGACTCACCATTTGAGAGGACTGCCAGTAGTGACATCTTCTTTCTTCTTATCCAGGAGGCAGTGGCCGGGCATGAGCCAGCTAAAATGCTGAACTGCAGTGCTTAAGTAAAGAGTGTATAGCACAATAGAGAGACTATGCTTGGGATAGGCACATATTGAGAGACTGGCAGCTGACTGAGGTCACCACTACCCTTCCACCCTCTCTTTTCTGAGCTGTACTGTAGATTCTACTATTTTACAGCAGGAAGGGTAGCTTGGGCAAGACACTATCTTGGTTAGTTGGAAGGTGGAGTCATACACATGGAGGACTTAGCTGGGACTAGTTCCCACATGGAGCAGCAACCCTGTCTCTAAAGTGCTTCTCCAGAAGAAAGGCTGTGTTTAGGAAAGGGGTGCCTAGAGTTACAGGTGGAGCCTGGCAGAGGACGGAAGCAGGGCCTTAACTCCTCCCTACTTTGAACCATGTAATGGCATCTGGGGACAGCCTATGATGTGCTTTGGTGGTCAGCAGAAAGTGGGGACTGTCACACTTTGGGGCCTGACTTATTTCAGCAGATGTTGGATAGATCCTTGCTCAGCAGGAAAGTACCTTTTTAAAATAAGACCACCTGGAGAACTGACTGCTGAACAGCCAGACAGCATCTCCTCCACCCTTCACTGATCAACATCATAGCATCAGCTGATGGCCACCTAGTGACTCCATAAGTAGAGCACTATCTTTGTCAGACAGCAGGCAGTCTGTCACCCCAGAGTCCACCTGCAATGAGTCACTAGAGTACACAGAGGCAGCTTGTGACCAACTCTCCTCTTAAACCTAGATGTGAGCTCCTGTTGAGGTAACATCAGAAACCAAAACAGCCCCTACATGGCTGAAGGCAACAATCAATAGCTAACCATTTAAAGAAACAGTCTACCATGTACCGGGAAAAGTCTTAAAATAAAGAATGAAAAATCTTGCTAGAGGAGGAAGCCTATCTGAAACTGTCAGAGGTCGAGTACAAAAAAATGATATATAGAGCACTTTTAAAGATTAAATAAAATGCAGCAGAACAAAATGAAAAATTAAGTAAGCTATTTCAACTAATGGAACATCAGTTATCAGATCAAACAGGTCAATAATAAATTTACGGAACTAGACACTTTAATCCAAAGCCAAAAGAAAAATGAAGAACCATTAAGAAACATGGGGACTCTATTAAGAGGAATAATCTATGAATAATTGAAGTTGCTGAACATGGAGGGACAGGTAAAAATATGGAGAGTATTGTTGTAGAGTTGTTGAAAGAAGACTTCCCTGAAATTATGAAAGAAGAGATTTCCAAGACAAGTATCAAACACCACAAAAACAAGAGCCCAAAAGAAAGACACCAGGACATATTATAATCAAGCTTAATAAAACAAAACATAAAGAGAGTCTGTTAAAGGCAGGAAGGCTTAAAGCAAAGCTGATGTACAAAGGGAAGCCCTTTAGACTTTTGTCTGATTTCTTGGCAGAAATGATATTGGAAAACAGGCAGTGGGATGACGCATTCAAAGCACTGAAGGAGAAAAAGTTCCAAGAATTATAAATCCTGCAAAACTGTTTCTCAAATATGAAGATAAAGACTTTCACAGATAAACAGGAGCCTAGACACTTTGTAAAAACCAAACCAAAATTACACCAAATACTGAAAGAAGCTCTTTGCTTAGAAAAACAAAAACATTAAGTGTATACTTAAGGAGGCAATGCAGGACAAAATATTCAGAATCCTACTCAGTTAGGGAAGTCACAAAGCTCAATCAAATCTACAGGATTAAAAGATGGGAACCAGTTATCATAACATGAAAACTATGATATCATCACTGTAAAAAGAGGGATATATTACAGTAGTTATAACCCTTTCAGATGGAGAGGAAATTAAAAAGATATGCAGAATTTGAAGTCTGGTTTAAACTTAGAATATTAAACAGAAACATAGGAGTAGCCACAAAGCAAAATAATAATGCGACATATCAAAACAAGAAACGTCATAGAGGAGTCTCAACAAACACAAAACCAACACTGAAAAAATGAAAAGTCAACCTATAAAAACGGAAGACCCCAAAACAGAATATTAAGACCAACATAGTAACCACTGACAACACAAAAACAAAGGCATCAAAATTACAGCACTAACATACACTTATCAATAATTACACTGAACATAAACTGACTTAAGGCTCCAATAAAGAGACAGTGAGGGACAGCCTGGATCAAAAGACATAATCTGTCTACATGTTGCTTACAAGAAGTATAACTTAGACTCAAAGATATGAACAAACTGAAAACCAAAGGATGGAAAAATATATGCCAAGCTAATAACATACACAGAGAAAAAGGACTGGCTATACTAATCTCAGCTAAAATAGATATTAATGTACAGTCCACCACTGTGGACAAGGAAGGTCACTATAAGTTTCAACACATAAGCAGGACATAACAATGTTAAATATTTATGCACTCAATACCGGTCTGACTTGATGGCACTTGGCTTGGCTTTGGCAATACCAGAGGACCTAAATACATTGAACAAACACTGACAAGACTGAAAAATGAGACAGATCACTCCACAGTAATAGTTGGAGATTTCAACACTCTATTCTCTGAAATGGACAGATCATCCAGAAAAAAGCTCACTAAAGATACAGAAGATCTTATTGTGACAATTAACCAACTAGACATCATCAACATATACAGAAATTTTTACCCATTCAATGCACATGAAACATTTTCCACAACAAACTGTGTTACGACATAAAGAAATTCTTAATAAAATCCAAATCAATGAATTATTGCAAAGCATCTTTGAGGAGCATAGAGCCATAAAAGTTGAAATCAATAGCAGAAAAATGATAGGTAGAAATTTGAACTCATGGAAACTGAACTACACCTTGCTCAAGAAGCCAGGGGTTATAGAACACATCAAGGATGGAATAAAGAAATTTATGGATTCAAATGAGAATGAAAATGCATCTTACCAGAATCTGCGGGATATAACCAAAGCACTGTTCAGAGGTCAATTTGTCTCTCTAAATGCACACTTTCGGTAGGAAAAAAGGGCCAAACCAAAGAATTAACCCTACAGTTTGAACAAGTAGGAAAAGAGCAATAGAGGAACACCTTACTCACCAGAACAAAACAGATAATAAAGATTAGAGCAGCACTAAATGAATTATAGAATAGGAGAATAATTTAAAACTAAGAAAATGAAAAGACGGTTTTTTGAAAATGTCAACAAATTTGATATACTATTAGCTAAACTTACAAAAGAAAAATAGGAGAGGAAACAAATAACCTGAATAAGAAATGAGACAGGAGCTGTCAAAACAGATCCAACTGAAATCAAAAGTATCATAACAGCATACTACAAAAGAATATAAGGGATTTGAAAACCTAGAGGAAATGAACAAATTTCTAGACTCATATGACATACAAAAATTATCACAAAGAGAAGCAGAACAACTTAATAAACCCAACAAAAGGAAGAGATTGTAAAACTAATAAAACAAACAAACAACAAAAAAAAAAACCTAGCAAAAAATAAGTCCTTTTCCAGGGTTTACACCAGAAACTTCTACCAAACTTTTAGAGAGAAGTTAATTACAATACTAATGAGGCTATTTCATGGCATAGAAAGGGATGGAATACTCCCAAATTCATTCTATGAAGCCAGCATAAGCCTGACAACAAAGTCAGGGACAGTTCACACAGAAAAGTAAATTACAGACCAATATCACTTATGAACCTAGATGCAAAACTCTTCAACAAAATATTTACCAATAGAATTCAACAACATATCAAAAATATAATTCATCATGACTAAGCATGACTAAGTTGGATTAACACCAGGGATGCAAGCCTGCTTCAACATCAGAAAAACAATTAATGTGATCAGTCACATAAATAACACAAAGGAATCACCTGATTTTGTCGATTGATGCAGAAAAGGCGTTCAACAAAGTCCAACGGCCATTCATGCTAAAAATTCTCAGCAAAATAAAAAGGCAGGGTAAATTCAGTGCAATAAGGGGCATCTACATAAAGCCAATGATATGACTGTATATGCAGAGAATCCTAAAAGATTCACAAGTAAACTACTGGAACCAATAGAAGAGTTCAGGAAAGTATCAGGATATAAGAAAAACATAAGTAAATCAGTAGGATTCCTTTATAGCAACAAAGAGATCATAAAAGAAGAAATCACCAAATCTATACCATTTAATATAGAAGATAAAATACTAGGAAGAAATCTAACTAGACAAATAAGAGATGTATACAGACAGAACTGTAAGACCCTACTGCAAGAAACCAGAGACTTACATAAATGGAGAAACCTACCCTGCTAAGGGATAGGAAGACTTAACATTGTCAAAATGGCTATTTTACCCAAAGCAATCTACATATACATTGCAATCACAATACAAATTCCAGTGACATTTTTTAATGAGATGGAGAAACAAATCACCAACTTTATTTGGAAAGGAAAGAAGCTCTGGATAAATAAAGCAGTACTGAAGAAGAGGAACACAGTGGAAGTCCTCACACTACCTGGCTTTAGAACTTATTACACTGCCACAGTAGTCAAAACAGCTTGGTGCTGGCACAAAGAGAGACACATAGACCAGTGGAAGAGAGTTGAGACTCCAGAAACGCCACCATCCTCCTAGGAACTGTTGATAGTCGACAAAGGCCCTAAGATTGTATGCTGTGGTGAAAACAGTCTCTTCAACAAATGGTGCTGGAAAAATTGGATATCCTTCTGCAAAAAAAATTGAGGCAAGATCCATATTTAACACCTTCTACAAAAACCAATACAAACTGCATGAAAGACCTAAATACAAACCCCAAATGGTAAAGATCATGCAAGAAAAATAGGGTCATCAGTGGAGGTTCAAATACACAGCTTTGACAGTCTTCAAAATCTGACAAACAGCACGATCAACAGAAGAGAAAATAGATAAACGGGAAATACTAAGAATCAAACACTTTTGTTCATCCAAAGACTTCATCAAGAGTTAAAAGGCCACCTACAGAAGGGGACTACATTTCGAATTGACATCTGATTTCCATATTCTACAAGGTACTGCAAAATATCAACAAGAAAAAGGTAAAAACCTAATTAAGTGATGGGCAGAGGAGATGGACAGACCCTTCACCAAAGAGGACATTCTGGCAGCCAAAAGACACATGAGGAAATGCTCATAATCATTAGCTATCAGAGAAATCCAAATCCAAACTACAATAAGATACCATCTCACCCCAACAAGGTTGGGCATGGTCCAAAAAATACAAAACAACAAATGCTGGACAGGCTGTGGAGAGACTGGAACTCTCCTGCACTGCTGGTGGAATTCAAAAATGGTACAACCTCTTTGTAATGCAATTTGGCACTTCCTTTTAAAAGCTGGAAGTAGATACACCACTTGATCCAGAAATCCCACTGCTCGGAACATATTCTACAGAAACAAAGGCTGTCACATGAACAGATACATGCACACGAATGCTTATTGCAGCACAGTTGACAATAGCAAAAAGATGGAGTCAACCCAGATGCCCCAAAACAGATGAATGGATCAACAAACTATTGTATATATATTCAATGGAACACTATGCAAGGATATAAAGCAATGATGATTTTAGAAAGCATTTCACAAGCTGGTTTCAATTGGAGCACATTATGCTGAGCGAAATGTGTCAGAGGGAAAAGGACAAATATTGCATGAGACCCGTATTCTAAGGACTTAAAAGTAGACTTATGTACAGAAGAAAATACTTCTTAACGACTACAAGCATGGAGAGGGATGAGACGCTGGTCATCAGATAGTGATAGAAATTTGGTTAAGTGAAAGTAGCGACAGCACACAGTAAAAAGTAGATCAACTTAACTGGACTTCACCATAAACTGAGAACTCTTCTAATCTCAACCCAATATTGCAAGGATAGAGTAGCAGGAGTGGAGTCTAGGGACCATCCTGTCAAGCGATATCAAGGCCAATTGGCATAACTAGCCTATTGTTAAGGGAGTCTTCTGCACCCCATGTTGGTGAGTGGCATCTGGGGTCATGAAAGCTAGCAAGCTGCCATCTCAGGTATATTGAACAGTCCCAACTCATCTGAAACAGATCAGCACTGAGAATAACAAAGATACATGGGATAAAAGAGAGCTCAGGAGATGGAAAGACCCATGTGAATGGGAGACTCTATCAACATGTGACCAGAAGAACCAGATGGTCCTGGCCACCACCAAAGGCAGCTGTGATGGGGCACACAATGTGGAGTACTTTTGGCAACACGAGAAAAGAGGAGTGCAGCTCAAGAATTCTATTAAAAGACCACAACTGATGGTCCAACAGCCTGGAGGATCCCTGGCAGCATGGCCCCAAGACCTGCTCCTACTTTTGTCTAGAAAACACTACTGAAGTCAATTCTTTGGGCAAAAATGGACTGGACTCAGGGACACAATATGACTACATTGTTTATGTACTTTATGGCTCTTTACATTTATAGGATGCTGTCCTTCTGGTCTCTTTCTATACAGGGGAGGAGAGGTTGGAGATGAGGGAGCAGGAGTTTTTTAAGAGGATACAGCAATTATAGAATGAAAAGAAAGAGTGTGCTGTCAACAGGCAAGCTGAGCAGAAGAAGCTGCAGTTAGGTGGGCATGCAAATTAATTGGGATTGTATACTTACACTTGATCACAATTGATCAAAAACTTTGCTGGTGTCATAACAAATAAGAAGACATCCATCAAAGACACTCATCTAACTCCACTCCACTCAAGTTACATGCCAAAAGAAAGACACCAAGACACATTATAATCAAACACACCAAAAATAAATTTAAGGAGACAATTTTAAAAGTGGCTAGGGATAAACTAAAAATTACCTACAAAGGAAATTAAGTAAGACTAAGCCTAGACTATTCAGCAGAAACCATACAGTCATAAAGGCATTGGGATGACACATACAAAACCTTGAAGGAAAATAATCACTAGCCAAGAATTGTTGTATATCCAGAAAAGCTGTCCCTCAAATGTGATGGCAAAATTAGGGCATTTCCAGATAAACAGAAATTTAGGAAATTTACAAAAAACAAACTGAAATTACAAGAAATACTAAAGGGTATCCTTTGGTCAGAAAATTAATAACATCAGGTCTTAGCCATCTGGTACAGCTCCAACAGGAAATACCACAAGTGGAAGGCTTTATGAAGAGAAATTTTATTGACACAATCTGGTAAGCCACAAATCCATTTATGAGTTGCAAGTCCATTTGATACAAGAAATCATCACAGTCTGGTAGGCTGAGTCCAAATTCAAGAAGAGCATCTCGGCACAGGAACCTCAGGTCCAAAGGACATGCCTGCTCTCGGTCATGCTTTCTTGGTGATATGAGGTTTCCAACTTCCTCTGCTCACTTCCCTCCCTTACATCCTACCATCTTGTAGCTTGAACCCTGCCTCACTAATACAACTGCAGCCCATTCCCCATCATCAATATTACAGAGGCAGGATTCACAACACATGGGAGTATTGGCACCATACTGAGGCTCATAGCCAAGTGAAATCAATAGATATATCTTGGGGGGGACACAATTCAATCCATGACATTCTACCCTTAGAGAAGTATCACACTCCCGGTAATGGATTTGTGGCTTACCAGACTGTGACAATAAAAAAAATCTCTTCATGAAGCTTTTCACTCGTGCTTTTTTCTGTTGGAGCAGTACCAGGTGACTCAGACATCAGGAAACAACCCAATACTAGAATATAGATCAACTGAATATCAATCCAAATAAGGGAATCATAAAAATAAATCAAAGGCAAAACACTGAAAATAGAGAAACAGAGTTTTCGCTAGGTAAACACTGTAACAGAAGAACTTAAAAGAAAATATAGTCATAGATCTTTCATATGGAGAGGAAGATAAGGCAAAATAAAGAAATTAAGGACTGGTTTAAATTTAGACAAAATAAGGGAAAATCTTAAGATAATCACACAGGAAACTATCAATCTTATGCATTGAAATGAAAAACAAGAAAAATACAAAGTCTCATCAAACACAAAGCCACTAACATGGAAAAAGATGAAAAGAAAACACATACAGAAAAAGACTCGGCACAGAATTAAATGAATCAAAGGAATTTCCTACAATGCACAAAAAAAGACATTAAGATGACAGTACTAAACTCATATCTATCAATAATTACACTGAAAATAAATGGATTAAATAGACCAATAAACAAACAAAGAGTAGCAGACTGAATAATAAACACAACCCATCTATATGCTGCCTACAAGAAACATATCTTGGACTCATAGACACAAACAAACTAAAACCCAAAGGATAGAAAAAATGTATCAAGCAAACAACATTCAAAAAAGAGCAAGAGAGGCAATATTTATTGCTGACAAAATAGAATTTAAAGTAAAATCTACCACATTGGATAAAAATGAACATTATACAATGATTAACAATGATCAGTACTCCAGGAGGAAATAATCATATTAAATATCTATGCACCCAATGACAGGGCTCCAAAAATACATAAAACAAACACTAACTATACAGAAAACAAAAATAGTCAGCTTCATGATAATAGCGGGAGGCTTCAGCACACCAATTTCATGGAAAGGACAAAATATCTAGGAAAAGGCTCAATAAAGACAGATCTAAATGTCACAATCAACCAAACTGATTTTGGAGATATATATAAAACACTCCACTCAACAGCAGTCAAGTATACTTTGTTTTCCAGTGCACATGGGACATTCTCCAGAACTGGCCATATATTGGGCAATGAAGGAATCCTTAACAATATTCAAAGTATTGAAATATCACAAAGCATCATTTCAGATCAGAAAGCCATAAAAACAGAAATCAATAAGAGAAAAAATTTCAAACACATGGAAACTGAACAATACCTTGTTCAAAAACTACTGGATTATAGAAGAAATCAAGGACAAAACAGAAATTCATAGAATCAAATAAGAATAAAAATATATATGTGACCCAGCAAAAGCAGTAGTCACGGCACACAGTCAAGATGGTGGACTAAAAGCACTTCTCCCTAAATCCGTCTGGAAACCAAGACCTGAAATGATAATTAAACAGAGCCTTCTGGACACCTAGTAAGCCCTGGGATGTGGCATAGCACTGTTAATTTGGACTTCATACCACTGAATGCAAAACCTTTTCTCTTTCACTGACTGCACTCTCCACAGCAGAGGCTTGCACAGATTGAAGATAACACAATTTTGATTTTTTTTTTCCTTCTTTCTTGGCCGGCAGGCAGAGCTGGGACGTGTCTAGCTGCTGGTCTTGGACGCACTGCTGGTGGGACCGGCAAGCATAATTACCAGTTTCTGAAAGCCTGGCTTTGGACACTATACACCTCGGCTTCCCTGGCCTATCTTTCTGCCTCTGCCATGTGGGAGCCATACAGATGTGCTTGTGCAGGACACCATCCTGATTCACTGGGAAACGGAGAAGCCCAGGCAGAGGCCCCAGCTGGACTTGGTTCCTAGGCTGTGAGGTGGTGCCTGCTGGGGGAAGAATGCTTTTCCAGCAGGGAGGTGGTGTTTTGTACAGTGTTGCCTGGGGCAGGGGCCCAGTGGCAGAGGCTGTGGACTCTTGGCATTTCAGCTCCCTTGGCATCTCTTTCTGCCAGGAGTCGGGGCCCAGCCGGCTGGCAAGCTTGTGGGGGGTGCCATCTTGTTTAGCTAGGAGGTGGAGTCATCCATACAGAAGTCTCAGCTGGACCTAATTCATGGGCCAGGAGGCAGTACCTTCCCAGAAGATACCACTTTCTCAGCAGAAAAGCAGAACTCTACACAGTATTGCATACAGCTGGGGCCTGACAGCAGAGGCCAGCAGGCAAGTAGCCTTTTTGTATTTTGAGCTAGTTAATAACATCTGGGTTTCAATACAGAGGTGCTTACTTTGTCAGCTGGGAAGAGGTACCTATACACCTGAAAACCTGACTGACTTTGGAAGTCGTGAAATACTTCTTACTTCTCATTTTAAGATGGCCTAGAGAAACGACTGTGGTCCATCTTCGCAGCATCTTTCCCAGCCTCTATTGACCCACATTGAAGCCCAAAAAGCAACAAACATTGCAGAAGACGGTAACCCGGAAATCACCCATGGCATCAGAAGGCCCCCCAAAGAAACCACCTCAGAACTTTCCAGACGAAGAAGCTTTTCTCAAACTATCAGATGGTGAATACAAAAGGATTACATAGAGTGCCCTCCTAGACTTTATACAACATGCAGCACTGGAAAACAAAAAATTAAGCAAGCTGTTAGATCTGATGGAACAGCAGTACTCAGAAGTGCAACAGATCAACAACAAAATCAAAGACATACAAACTTCAATTCAAAGCCAAGAAAACAGAATGGAACAAATGGAAAACAGACTTTCTGATTTGGAAGACAGAGCTACTGACTCCAGCATCTATGAGGAGAAATCAGAAAAAAAGAAACAAGAAAAATGAAGAAGCATTAAGAAGCATGTGGAACTCTATTAAGAAGAAAAATCTACGATTAATTGGAGTTCCTAAACAGGGCGAGACACCTGAGAACACAGAGTATTGTGGCTGAGCTGCTGACAGAAAACTTCCCAGAAATTATTTAAGAACAGAATATAGATATCCAAGATGCATATCCAATTCCACTCAATATACATCGCAATAGAAAGACTCCAAGACGTATTATAATCAAGCGTAACAAAATGAAACATAAGCAGAAACTCATAAGGCAGCAAGACTCAAACAAAGCTGACATTCAGAGGGAAACCCTGTCTTCTTTCATCGGATTTCTCAGCAGAAATGGTGCTGGCACGGAGAAAGTAGCATGACATATTCAAAGCCTTGAAGGAGAAGAGCTTCCAACCAAGAATTTCATATCCTGCAAAACTATATTTCAAATACGAAAATGAAATGAAGACATTTGCAGATAAACAGAAACTCAGAGACTTTGTAAAAAGCAAACCAAAGCTACAAGAAATACTGAAAGAATTTCTTGGCTTGGAAGAACAAAACCTCTAACTTTATATTTTAGATGGACACATTATCCAGAATCCTACTTAGTTAGGTAAAGCTCCAAAGACAATCAAAGCTATAATGGTTAAAGAAACAACCTAGTGATCATATGATGTAAACTATGATATCATCATGTTAGAAAGAGGGATTTACAACATTCGTTGTGGTCCTTCGAGATGGAGAGGAAGTTGACAAGACTGGTAGCAATCAAAATTGGGGTTATATATAGTTTATTAAGTGGGATCATAGGGGCAGCCGTAAAGCACAACCAAAAAGCAACATACTGTATCAAGAAATGTAACACAGGAGTCTCAACAACCACAAAACCAACCCTGAAAAAGGTGAAAAATCAACTCACAAAGAAGAAGGTCGCAGAACAGGTTAATAAGAACAACAGAGAAAACATCAACACAAAAATAAACATATCACAATGCCAGTACTGAACACATACCTATCAATAGTTACATTGAATGTGAATGGACTGAATCCTCCTGTAAAGAGACATTGAGTGACATCTTGGATCAAAAGTCATGACCCATCTATATGTTACCTACAAGAAACTCACCTTAGACTTAAAGATAGGAAGAAACTGAAAATTAAAGGATGGAAAAATACGTATCAAGCTATCAATAAACAAAGAAGAGCAGGTGTGGCAATTGTAATCTCAGATACAATCAATTTTAATGTAAAACCTACAATTGTGCACAAGAATGGTCACTATTTATTGTTGAAAGTTTCAATACACAAACATGATTTGACAATATTAAATATTGATGCACCTAATATTAGAGCACCTAAATACATCAAAGAAACACTGACTACTAACAAAAAGGAGATAGGATATAGGGGCGGAGTCAAGATGGCGGACTAAGCACAGGTCTCCTTATATCCTTCTGGAAACCAAGATCTGAATTGATAATTAAATGGAGCCTGCTGATCACCTAATCAACCTCAGGACACGGTACAGGGCTGTTAATTGGGACTTCATACCACTGAGCGAAAAGCCTCCTCTCTTTTGCTGACTGCTGCTCCTGGCTAGCCCTGGCTCTGACGGGCTGAAGGTAAACGCACCATTTTGACTTTTCTTTTCTCTGTCTTGGCCAGTGGGTGGAGCTCGGTCTTGCCTAGCGGCTAGACTCAGACGCACTGCTGGGGGGATAGGCAGGTGAAATTCCCATATTTTGAGAGCCAGGCTTAGGACTCTGTTAATCTAGCAACTTTGAGCCTCATGTTTTACATTTGTCTCAGCGGGTTTTGTACAGAATTTTGCAGTCAGTGTGTGGGACGCCATGTTGGTACTGAGATCTTAGTGGGACCTAATTCTTAGCCTAGCAGCCAGCTCCTGCAAACAGGACAGTACTTCTCTGACAGAAAATCAGTAATTTACCGAAGGCCACCTATGTTGGGGGCCATGCAACAAAAGCAGAGGAATCACTACCTCTCGGCACCTTTAGCCCCTCTATCTGTTGCCCGTGGGGAGGACGCCATCTTGGATACGGTGGCCACAGCTGGACCTAATTCTTAGCTTGGGAGTCAGAGCCTGCCTACAAGAGAGTGCTTTTCTATCACGAAACCAGTACTCGACGCAGTGTCGCCTAAGGCTAGGTCCTGTCAGCAGAGGACAACAGAGCAGTAGCATTGCTGTATTCTGATCTAGTTTGTTATCATCTGGGGTTGGATAGAGTGGTGCTTACTTTGTCAGTTGAGAAGAGGGACCTCGACACCTGAAAACCTAACTGACTTGTGAAGTGGTCATATACTTTTTGCTTTACATTTTAAGACAGCCTAGAAAAACATTTGCAATCCATCCTCATAGTAACTCTTCCAGCCTCTGCATACACACACGGGACCCAAAAATCAACAGACAATTGTGGCATACAAGAAATCACCCATGGCTTCAGAAGGCTCCCAAACAAGCAAACAAGGAGTTTTCCAGATGAAGAAACTTTTATGAAAGCATCAGGAAGTGAATACAAAATGATTATACACAGAGCCCTTCTAGACCTTATACAAAATGCAGTGGAACAAATCTGATGGAACACCAGTACTCTGAAATCCAACAGATCAAGAACAAAATCAAAGACATAGAAACTTCAATGCAAAGCCAAGAAAACAGAATGGAAAAAATAGAAAAAAGAATTTCTGACTTGGAAGACAGAGCTACTGAGGCCAGCATCTATGAGCAGAAATCAGAAAAAAGAAATAAGAAAAATGAAAAAACATTAAGAAGCATGCGGGAATGTATTAAGGGGAACAAATTTCGATTAATTGGAGTCTCTGAACAGGGTAAGACATCTGAGAACACAGAGAGTATCATGCTGAGCTGCTGAAAGAAAACTTTCCAGAAATCATGAAGGAAGAGAATATAGACATCTGAGATCCATATCGTATACCACTCAATATAGATCTCAAAAGAAAGACTCCAAGACATATCATAATCAAGCTTAACAAAATGAAACATAAGCAGCAACTCTTAAAGGCAGCAAGACTCAAAGCAAAGCTAACATTCAGAGGGAAACCCTGTAGGCTGTCTTCAGATTTCTCAGCAGAAACTATGCTGGCACGGAGACAGTGGCACGACACATTCAAAGCCTTGAAGGAGAAGAACTTCCAACCAAGAATTATATATGCTGCAAAACTATCTTTCAAATATGAAAATGAAATTAAAACATTCCGAGATAAACAGAAACTCAGAGACTTTGTAAAACCAAACCCAAACTACAAGAAATACTGAAAGAAGTTCTTGGTTCGGGCTCACAAGAACGAAGCCACTAACTTAATATTTTAGAACGACACACTACTCAATACTCTACTCATTTAGGGAAGGCTCCAAAGTCAATCACAACTTTGATACAGAAAGAAGCAATCCAGTGATCATCATGAAAACTATGGCGTCATCATAATAAAAAGAGGGATGTACTACAGTTGTTATAGTCTTTCCAGATGGAGAGGAAGATGACAAGACTGGTAATAATTAAAATTGGGTTTATATATAGTTTATTAAGGGAGATTATAGGGGCAGCTATAAAGCAAAACAAATAGATATCATACCATTTCAAGAAATGTAACACAGAGGTCTCAACACCTACAAAACCAGCTCTGAAAAAGGTGAAAAATCAACTCATAAAAAAGAATGTCCCAGAACAGACTAATAAGAACAACAGAGAAAGCATCAACATAAAAATAAACATATCAGAATGTCAGCAGTGAACACATACCTATCAATAATTACTTTGAATGTGAATGGACTGAATGCTCCAGTAAAGTGACACCGAGTGTCATCTTGGATCAAAAAACATGACCCATCCATATACTGTCTACAAGAAACTCATTTGAGAACAAAAGATAGGAACAAATTGAAAATTAAAGGATGGAAGAATATATATCAAGCTAATAATGAACAAAGAAGAGCAGGGGTGGCAATTCTAATCAGACAAAATCAATTTTAATGTCAAATCCACCATCGTGGACAAAGATGGACACTATTGCTGAAAGGTTCAGTACACAAGCAAGACTGAACTATATTAAATATTTATGCACCTAATATCACAGCACCTAAATATGTCAAAGAAACACTGACGACACTCAAAAGAGAGTTAGATGACTTCACAATAATAGTGGGAGACTTTAACAATCCAATCTCAATACTAGACAGATCATCTAGAAAAAAGCTCAATAAAGATACAGAAGACCTCATTCACACAATTAAACAACTAAACCTCATTGATATATACAGAACTTTCCACCCATCAGCAGACAACTACACCTTCTTCTCCAGTGCACATGGAACATTCTCCAGAATTGACTACGTGATAGGCCATAATGCAATGCTCAACAAAATCCATACCACTGAATTACTGCAAAGCATCTTCTCAGATCATAAAGCCATAAAAGTTGAAATCAATAGCAGAAAAAACATAGAAAGAAAGTGGAACTCTTGGAAACTGAACAACATCTTGCTCAAAAAAAATGGGTTATAAAGGAAATCAAGGATGAATTAAAGAAATTCATGGATTCGAATGAGAACGAAAAACCTTCCTACCAGAACCTATGGGATATAGACAAAGCAGTGCTCAGAGGTCTGTTTATCTCCATAAATGCACACATCTGGAAGGAAGAAAGAAACCAAATCAAGGAACTAACCCTACAGCTTGAACAAGTAGAAAGAGAACAACAGAAGAACCCTTCAGGCACCAGAGGAAAACAGATCATAAACATTAGAGCAGAGCTAAATGAATTAGAGAATAGAAAAACAATTGAAAAAATTGAAAAGACCAAAAGGTGGTTTTTTGAAAAGATCAACAAAATTGACAAACCACTGGCTAAACTTACTAAAGAAAAGCAGGAAAGGAAAAAAATAACCCAAATTAGAAATGAGAGGGGAGCTGTCACTACAGATGCAACAGAAATCAAAAGTATCATAACAGAATACTATGAAAGACTGTACTGTAACAAATTTGAAAACCTAGGGGAAATGGACAAATTCCTTCACTGATAACACCTACCCAAATTATCACAACATGAATCAGAACAACTTAATAAACCCATCACAAAGGACGAGACTGAAAATGTCATCAAACCAATGAAAACCAAAAAAAAAGTCCGAGCCCAGCTGGCTTCACTGCAGAATTCTACCAAGCATTTAGAGAAGAGTTATCTCCAATACTACTGAGACTATTTCACAGTATAGAAAGGGATGCAGTACTCCCAAACTCATTCTATGAAGCCAGCATAACCCTGGTACCTAAGCCAGGGAAAGACCCAACAAAGAAAGAGAACTACAGACCGATATCACTCATGAATCTAGATGTAAAAATCTTTAACAAAATTCTTGCCAATAGAATACAACAACATATCAAGAAATTAATCCATCATGACGAAGTGGGATTCATACCAGGGATGCAAGGCTGGTTCAACATCAGAAAAACAATCAATGTGATTAACCACATAAATAACACAAAAGACAAAGATCACCTGATTTTCTCCATTGATGCAGAAAAGGCATTTGATAAAGTCCAACACCCATTCATGCTAAAAACTCTTAGCAAAATGGGCATAGACGGCAAATTCTTCCACACAATAAGGGCCATTTATACAAAGCCAATTGCCCACGTCATCCTGAATGGAGAGAGACTGAAAGACTTTCCCTTGAGATCAGGAACTAGACAAGGATGCCCACTCTCACCTCTCCTATTCAACATTGTGCTAGAAGTTCTAGCCAGAGCAATTAGACAAGACCAGGAAATAAAGGGCATCTGCGTCGGTAAACAGGAAGTTAAAGTCTCCCTGTTTGCAGCTGATATGACTGTATATGCAGAGAACCCCAAGGAATCTATAAGTAAACTATTCAAACTGACAGAAGAGTTCAGCAAAGTCTCAGGATACAAGACAAACATAAGTAAATCAGTAGGATTCCTTTATACCAACAACGAGACTGTTAAGGAAGAAATTATCAAATCAATACCATTTACCATAGCCCCTAAGAAGATACAGTACCTAGGAATTAATCTAACCAGAGAAATAACAGACCTTTACAAAGAGAACTATAAGCGCTTACTACAAGAAACTAAGAGAGACTTAGATAAGTGGAAAAACTTACCCTCCTCATGGATAGGAAGACTTAACATTGTGAAAATGTCTATTTTACCCAAAACAATTTATTTATATAATGTAATCCCAATACAAGTTACAGCGTCATTTTTTAATGAGATGGAGAAACAAATCACCGATTTTGTTTGGAAAGGGAAGAAGCCCCGGAAAAGTAAGGTACTACTAAGGAAGAAGGACACACTGGGAGGCCTTTCATTACCTGACCTTAGAACATACTACACTGCCACAGTGGTCAAAACAGCCTGGTACTGTTACAAGAACAGACAGATGGATCAATGGAACAGAATTGAGACCCCAGAGACGACACCATCTGCCTATGAACAGTTGATATTCAACAAAGGCCCTAAGACATTAACTGGGGTAAAAACAGTATCTTCAACAAATGGTGCTGACAAAATTGGTTATCCATCTGCAATAAACTGAATCAAAATCCATATCTTGCACCTTATACAAAAACCAACTCCAACTGGATAAAAGACCTAAATATCAAACCCAAAACAATAAAGCTCATCCAAGAAAAGGTAGGAACAACAATGGAAGTTTTAATACACAATGAGGACAGACTCCAAAATCTGTCAAAGAAACCACAATCAACAGAAGAGAAAATAGATAAATGGGAACTATTAAGAATCAAACACTTTTGCTCATCCAAAGACTTTATTAATAGAATTAAAAGAACACCCTCAGAATCGAAAAAATATTTGGCAACTCTATGTCAGACCGATGCCTCATCTCCATAATCTATAAGATACTACAAAATATCAATAAGAAGAAGATAAACCATCCAATTAAGCGATGGGCAAAGGAGATGCACAGACATTTCACTAAAGAGGGGATCCAGGCAGCCAAAAAACACCTGCGGACATGTTCACGATCTTTAGTTATTAAAGAAATTCAAATCAAGACGACAATGAGATACCATCTCACCCCAACAAGGTTGGCCATGATCCAAAAAACACAAAACAACAAATGCTGGAGAGGCTGTGGAGAAAGTGGAACACTCCTACACTGTTGGTGGGGTTGCAAAATGGGACAGCCTCTTTGGAAAGCAATCTGGCACTTCCTTAAAAAAATGGGTATCAATATACCATTTGACCCCGTAGTTTCACTACTTGGAGTATATCCTACAGAATTAAGGCCTTTTACACCAACGGACACATGCACCACAATGTTCATCGAGGCACAGTCCATGATAGCAAAAAGATGGAATCATCTCAGATGCTCAACAACAGAGGAATGGATAGGTAAACTATGGTACATATACTCAATGGAGCACTATGCAATGATAAAGAGTAACAATGACTCCAGGAAACATCTCCTAACCTGGTTTCAACTGGAAGACATCATGTTGAGTGAGAGTAGTCAGCGACAAAAGGACAAATATTGTATGAGACCTCTACGGTAAGATCTCAAAAACAGACTTGTGTATAGGAGAGAAGACTCTTTGACAGCTGCAAGGTAGGGGAGAGAGGGAGGAGTAGGGTTTAGTTTAGATAGTTTCTAGAAATCTGATTGGGAGAAGGCGGTGATAGCACACATTAGAAACAAGAACAATATTAAGTGAACTTCAGCATAACTTGAGTACTCCTTCCGTCTTAACCCAATATTGCAAGGATAGAGTAGCTGGGGCAGGGGGTGTGGGACCATGCTCTTAGGCGAAATCGAGGCCAACTGGCACAACCAGCGTTTTGCTAAGAGAGCTCTGTGCACCCCACATTGGTGAGTGGCGTCTGGGGTCTTAAAAGCTGCCAAGCTGCCATCAGAGGACACAGCAAATGGTCACAACTCAGCAGGAACGGATGCTCACCGACGACCAAAAGGACATGCAGTAAAGACAACCTAGAAGACAGAGAGACCCACAAGAGAGGGTGCTTACATCAACTTGGGACCAGAAGAACTGAATGGTGTCCGGCCACCACCAGTGATAGTCATGATGGAGCTCACTAGGTTGAGTCTCACAGGCAACACAAGAATAAAAAGGGGTGCATCCTGAGATCTCCACTAAAAGACCTCAATTTATGGTCCAGTGGTTTCGGGGTTCCCCTGAGAGCATGGCCCCCGGCCCTGATGCTGCCCTCACCCATAAATTATAACAAAGGTCCACTCTTTGGACAGGAATGGATTGGACTCGGCAATGCAGAGTGACCATATACTAGATGCACTTTATGGTTCTATACATCTATAGGATATCATCCTGCTGACCTCTGGCTGGAGGAAGGAAAGTGGTTGGAGAGGAGGGGAAAGGAGGCTGTTGGGAGGATGAGACATGTATGGAGCAGAGAGGAATAGCGTGCTGTCACCGGACAGGGAGAGCAGTGGAAGCTGCATATAGGTGGGTATGTAAATTTATACCGGAATGTACATTTTTACTCAGTCATGTTAAATAAAAAATAAAAAAGAAGATAGATCACTCCACAATAATAGTAGGAGACTTCAACACTCCACTCTCAATACTAGACAGCTCATCTAGGAAAAAGTTCAATAAATACACAGAAGACCTTATTGCCACAATTAACCAACTAGACCTCATCGAGATATACAGAAATTTCTATCTATCAGCAAACAACTACACCTTATTCTCCAGTGCCCATGGAATATTCTCCAGAATAGAACATGTCTCAGGACACAAAGCAATTCTCACCAAAATCCATACCACTGAATTAGTGCAAAGCATCTTCTCAGATCATAAAGCCATAAAAATCGAAATCAATAGCAGAAAAAACATAGATAGAAAGTGGAACTCATGGAAACTGAATACCTTGCTCAAAAAATCATGGGTCATAGAAGAAATCAAGGATGATATAAAGAAATTTATGGATTCCAACAAGAACTAAAACACTTCCTACCAGAACCTACGGGATACCGCCAAAGCAGTGCTCAGAGATCAGTTTATCTTTATAAATGCACACGTGTGGAAAGAAGAAAGAAACCAAAGCTTAGAGGTCAATTAATCTCTATAAATGGACACATCCAAAAGAAGAGATAGCCCAAATCAAATAATTAACCCTTCAGAGTTAAACAAGTAGAGTGAACAAGTAGAGAGCAGCAAAAGAACTCCTTGGGCACCAGAAATAAGCAAAATAATAAAAACAATTAAAGGAGTTAACTCAACCAACAGCTGGTTCTTTGAAAAGATCAACAATATCAATAAAACACTGGCCAAAATGACTAAAGAAAAACAGGAGAGGAAGAAAACAACTAGAATAGGAATTGAGATGGGTGATATCACAACAGACTCAACTGAAATTAAAAGAACACTATGAAAAATTGTACTGTAATAAATCCAAAAACCTAGAGGAAACAAATTTCTAGAAAGACAGTACCTTTGTAGACTAACACAAACAGAAGTACAGCAACTAAATAAACTCACTGAAAAAGAAGAAATTGAATAAGTAATTGCAAACTGCCAACTAAAAATAAAGCCCTGGCGCTGACAGCTTCAGTGGAGAATTCTACTGAATTTTGTAGCAGTCAACCCCACTATTGCTAAAGTTATTTCAGAGCATAGAAAAGGTTGGAAACTCTCAGATTCATTCTATGAAGCCAGTATAACCCTGATACCCAAACCAAGCAAAGACAGCACAAAAAATGGAAAATTACACACCAGCATCTCTTACGAACTTAAATGCAAAAATCGTCAACAAAATTCTAGACAATGAAATGCAACAACATACCCCCCCCCCAAAAAAAAAGAAAGAAAGAAAATCACCATGACCAAGTGGGATTCCTACCAGGAATGGTTCAACATTAGAAAACCAATTAATGTAACCAACCACATAACTAAAAAGAAAAGAACCACTTGATTTTATCAACTGATGCAGAAAAACAATGGAAGTCCAACATCCATTCATACTAAAAACTCTCAGTAAAATAGGAATAGAAGAGAGATTCTTCAGCATAATAAAGGACATCCATGTGAAGCCAACAGCCAACATCATCTTAAATGGAGAGAGTCTGAAAGCCTTCTCCTTGAGAACAGGAACCACATAAGGATGTGCATTGTCATCACTTTTATTCATCTTTGTGCTGGGGGCTCTATCCAGAACAATCAGGCAAGATAAACAAAGGTTACCCAAATTGGTAAGCCAGCCAAGCCAAGTGCCTTCAAGTCATCAAGGAAGAAGTAAAAGTGTCTCTGTTTGCACATGATATGATCTTATACCCAGAAAACCCTAAAGAATCCACCAAAATACTACTGGAACGAATAGAAGAGTTTGGCAAAGTATGAGGATATAAAATAAACATACATAAATCAGTTTGAATTTCTTTACACCAACAAAGGAACCATCAAAGAGGAAATCACCAAGTCAATGCCATTTACAATAACCTCCAAGAAGATAAAATACTCAGGAATAAACCTAACCAGAAATGTAAAAGACCTATGCAAAGAAAATTACAAATAAATGAGACCAAATTGGCATCTCTTGCTCAAAAGCAAGTTGAGACTCTTTAAAAACTCTAAAGAAAATTATTTCCATCCTAGAATTCTATATCCAGCAAAAAATGAGAGAAGATGAAAGATATTTCAAACATGAAAGCAATCAGAAAACTTAATTTGAAAGCAATTTGTGAAAGAAAGTGTTTGGAGCATATACCCAAGGATAATCGGAACAAAAAGAAAAAGAAAGACATGAGGAAGTCAAGAAACACTGAATTCAACCAACTAACACAATGAATAAAATTTCTGGGATGTCACTTACAGCTGGTCTACAGCGTCCTAGTCCAGACTGGAACAAAAGACCAGGGAACAAAAGGAAGTAATTGTAAATGTAATAAAATGTATGATTGCAACTGTAAAAGAAAGTCACCATCAATCGTATCAGAAAAATCTTTGAACACTGAGAAGCTGTCAATCCTATGGTGGATACAAGTTTTGCAAAATTCTAATTTTTGTTTCAAGGTTTAAATATTTTTATTATCTGTAAATACTGTTACTTGAAGTGACAGGATCTCTTTGTCCATTTTTGAGAAAAAATATGACAATACTCAAGTATGAATATCCATGATTTGTCTGTGAGGACTGTTTTTTTTTTTTTTTTTAGTAGAAACAGTGCTTTGTATAAAACAATTGTTAGTTCAGCTTGTAACTGCAACAACTGCAAAAGTGTGTTTCCTTGATACAGCCATTTTACTTGGGTATGCAGAAAAAATACTTGGTGTGCACTTCCTATTTCATCACACATAATATTAAGAATATATGAACCCCAGGCACAAGAGTTAATAGAATTAAATGTTTTTTGCTGCCTCATCAAGGAAAAAAAAAAGAATAAAATTAATTCTGGCCAATAAGTACAGAATGAAATGTAGATTCAACTGGCAATTAATTGGTTGACTTTCATTCAATCAGATCCGACTCTACGGCACTTGGCACTTGGCTTTCATTCAATCAACAAATTTTGTTGAACACCAACTGTGTGCTGTTCTATATTTGAGAATATTGCAATAAACTTCATAAGCATTTGCAGGAATGGAACTTATACTGATTTTAGGAAACATCTTTTAACTGGTTTCAATTGGAAGACATTATGCTGAGAAATCAGTCACAAAAGGACTGTTAAAAGGACTTAAAAACAGACTTATGTATGGAAGAAGACTCTGATGGCTGTGAGAGAGAGGAGTGTTGTTCATAGATTAGTCTTTAGAAATTTGGCTAGGGGAAAGCAGTAACAGCAAACATTAGGAAGAAGACCAACTTAACTGGACTTCAACATAAACTGAAAACTCTTCTAATCTTAATCCAATATTACAGGGATAGAGTAGCAGGGGCAGGGGGCAGAGGACCATGCTCTTAGGGGACATGGAGGCCAATTGGCATAACTAGCCTATTGCTACGAAAGTCTTCTGCACCCCATGTTGGTGAGTGGCATCTGGATTCTTAAAAGCTAGCAAGCTGCCATCTGAGGTACTCTAAATAGTCCCAACTCATCCTGAACAGGTAATCACTGAGAACAACAAACACATGAGGAAAAAAGAACCCAGTAGACAGAAGGACCCATGTGAATGGGAGACCATATCAACATGTGACCAGAAGAACAAGATAGTGCCTGGCCACCGGCAAAGACAGCCATGATGGGTCACACAAAGTTCAGTCCTTGTGGCAACAAGAGAGAAAAAGGGGTCTAATGAAAGACCACTTAATAGTCCAACACCCTGGGGGATCCTTTGGGAGCACAGTCCCTAGACCTGCTGCTGCTCCTGTCTAGAAAACACTACTGAGGTCAACTCTTTGGGCAAAAATGGACTAGACTCTGGGACACAATGTGAACATACAGTATGTGTACTTTATGATTCCATACATTTATAGGAGGCTGTCCAACAGGTCTCTTTGTAGATGGGAGAGAAGAAGGTGGAGGGGAGGGGGCAAGAGCTTGTTAAAATGAAAACAATTGTGTTGTCATGTGTCAAGGAGATCAGAAAAAGCTGCAGATGGGTAGGCATGTAAAATTGATTTGGGTTGTATACTTTCAATTAATGACAATAAATATGAAGAAAAAAGAATTTTTCAATCTGGCTGTTAAATACTGCCATTATTTTTAAAATAAGTTCTAATTGTTCAATAATTTATATTAAAAACATAGGGAATATGTGCTCAAACTTTAAATGTTCTATATTATTTTGATATATTTAATGATTATTTGTGCTTTTTGATAATTTGCATTTACTTTCCTGTACAGTGGTATGCTACTGTACATCTCCTCCCAACTCCATCAAGTTGGTAGCTTGAAATTAGCAACAGGGAGAATGTTTATGTCATGGAAACTGACAAGCACTAAAAATCAGGGCTTTATTTCTTGTTTTGTTGGTTTTCTAGATTTAAAGAAGTGACAGAGAAATGTTAATACGTAGAAAAAACATTGAAGTTTGGTGGTATTATGAATAGCATTAAGAACTTGAGAAAATAGTCTCCTGAATTTCAAGAAGTATCATTCAGTTCAGTAAAGAAGTTACATTTTTGATGAATAAGTGTATTTTCAACATATATATTTGTTGCTGTACTTTTGTGTTAGTCATTAATTAAAAATATCAAGTCATGATGTAGCTACATTCATTTACTAATTGTAACCATACATTGGCTACAGTACATGAGTTCATCATAAATTGATGAAAGCATTCTCTTAGAATCATTTAGCTATATGGAATTTATAATAATGTCATTTTTTTATTATTTGTAAATTATATGTTACATATCTTTCACATCAGCAATGTATATATAAAACCAAAACCAAATCCACTACCACGTCAATTCTGACTCATAGCAACCTAATACATACATTATATATAAACATATATATAAGCCACATTATACATGCATGTATATACACATTACATATTAACCATTACATATGTAATGTGTATATACACATTATACATGCAACCATCTTTCAATCCCTTGATAAGTAACCATTTACCAACACATTACTGCTTTATGTTCTTATCCCTTTCATTCATTTTTATTCACCTTGCCTAAAACGGTTAGTCCTTGGTAAGCAGGGCAGAAAAAGAATAAATTCAAAGCTTTTACCATCTTGAGAAAGAAAAATTTACAATAGTAATGTGAAATCTGAGTGTTTTGATATGTGACACAGGCAAAGACAACAGTGTTGTTTTTTTCCCTTCTTTGTTTTTTGTATTGTTTTGCTGTTTTCATCGTTGTTGATAATATACCCAGCAAAACATACACCAATTCAATCATTTCTACTTGTCCAATTTGTTGACACTGATAACATTCTTGGAGTTGTACGATCATTCTCACCCTTCTTTTCTGAGTTATTCCTACACAATTAACAAAGTCACTGCCCCCTGAGTTTCTTTACCTTTTGATTTTCTGTTACCACTTTGATCCATGTAGACAGTTTTTAAAAGAGCATAATGCTCGAGGTAGAAATTATTTTTTTTACTAGTTAAGTTAAATTCCTGTTTGCTTTTAAGATTTCAGGGCAGTGGAGTTGTTTCTTTTTTTTCCCTTCTTCTCCACTGTAAGATGTGGTGATAACCAAAATATGAGAGAAAAGGAAACTAAAAAATTATTCTGTACAGAAACAAAATTATATGATAGTCCAAAATAGGATTAACTCACAACAACATTTTGATAAAATTTCACTTGAGCAATCTAAATTTGACAATAGTTATTTTGCAATTACAAATATATTTGTCTTCTTTCCTATGGATAATACTACAGATACTATAAACATACACTGTAACAGTAATTTGAAAGTGATTAAAACCAGAAAATATTTAACCATCAAGAGTATCTGATCTCAAGAGAAAATTCATATCAATTCCCTAAAGTAGCTAAACCAGGAAAATTCAAAATGCAAGCTAGGTCAAGATTATGATCTTATTCACTACTAGTAAGGAATCAATGGATTTTCTAATTAAGGGCTTAACATATCCAATTTAAGTCTGCCAAGGATTATAATAACAGATCTCTTTAAAAACCATAAATTGAGAACTCATATGTGTAAGTAAGTTGTTTTTAACTCCTACAAAACAATTCACATGTGAAACACTGGATGTCCTTTTCATACCTGCCTTAGCTAATGACACCGAATGATTTTCTTTTGTTAAGTGTTGTGGCTGAAAATGGAGAAACCAGTATTTCTTTGATGAAATATGCCCATATTTTGTTAGTCCTTCTGTGCCCTCTTCTTCTTACTTGCAAACACACTGTTAGTATAATGATATATTAATTATGCAAAATTTTCCAATAAAGAGAAATATTCCCTACCTCCCCACACACAAAATGGAAAAAAAAAATAGGAAAATGTTCACTACTTAGAAACTTTTACATACAGTAGCAAAAAGAGAAAAAAGCTTAATATTGTTCACAAATAACTTAGACAAACTATAAACTGTATCACATGCACACACAGCTTAAACAGTGCACAAGAGAAAGAAGCGGACAGTATATCCAATTATCATGACTTTCAGAAGACTGGGGCCAAAAATGATCGGTAACAGAATTTACAGAAACAGAAGTAAAATAGCCCGCATGTAATGTGAGCCAATTAGTCATCCAGATGTCTCCATCTGGATGTTATTCTGAAAACCTCCAATTTGATTCACTTATTCTCGCATTCCAGACAGCTGCTAATAGCTCCAATTTTGAAGGAATTTATCAACTATACTTTGAACCATGCAAACATAAAGCTGAATACATCTGACTCCTCATACTTTGGTACTCAGCACTATGACAGATCTTAACTTTTTTTCCTTAATTCTCAATAGCTTTTTTGTTGGTGGTGGTGGTGGTATGGTGGTTTCTTACCTGCTTTTCTCCTTGCATAGCTTGCTCTTCAACTGTGTTCTAATGTCAAAAAACAAAAACAAACAAACCAAAAGCAATATAACTTATGAATAATATGCAGTCAAGGAAAGAAAATGGGACTTAAAAAAATGATGCTAAAAAATACGATGAACTTAATTCTATCCAGTAAGTTTCTGTTCTACTTCTGTGGATAATAGGTTTAGATACATAAATTAACATTTTAGTGTAGTTATTTAAGCAGCTACATACCTATGTAACTGTAAATCTGTACCTAACCTGTACTTATACATGTTATAAAATATTTACATCAGAGAAAAACCTTGTAAAGTAACTTTTTTAAGATTAAAAAAAATTCTTGTCTTCAGGCTTCTGGCACCTCTCATATTCAGGGTTACTTATCCTGCTTCTGAAATAACATGAATATGTTTTTAGTTTCCCTTCTCCTGTCTACCCATGTCCTGAGAGAAAATTCACCTGAATCTGTAGAATTGCACTCTTGGCAATTTCACCTCTCAGAAAAGAAAACCATGATAAGAACAATTTTTCTTGTCCAAATTCGTATTAAGAAAAAAGAAGTACTTAGAAATGATAAAAGTCTTGGGAGAGTGACCATGTCATCTTATAGTTAAGCAGTAGGGAAGGAAGGGAATTGTAGGCAACATTAGACACATGTCTTGCTATTAATAGAATGACATTTCCAGCAGCTGTCCAAATAGTTCATATCCACCCTCACAACTATAACTTACCTCAATGTCAATGTAAAAATCAACTCTGTATTATTTCTGGAATTCAGCAACTACAATTGAACTTAACAGACTTCCTGCTCTATCAGCTACTGTAAGTTACAAACCATGATTTCCCTAACTTTAAACTTAAAAAAATATCTATCACTGGAAGCCAGCTGTCTATTGATATTGGCCAGGCATGAGTTTTTGAAATCATATAGCTTTAGTCCTTATAGGAAACCCTGGTTGCATAGTGGTTAAGTTCTACATCTGCTAACCAGAAGTCTGTGGTTCAAATATGCAAGGCACTCCTTGGAAGCTCTGTGGGGCAATTATACTCTGACCTATAGGGTTGCCATGTGTTGGAAATGACTGAATGGTGGTGGCTTTTTGGCTCTAATCTTTATATGTAACTGTCATTTCTGTTAAAAGGACTAGAAAATAAGATCTCAGGAGATAAAAAATAGTTATTTAGACTATGTGGCTTTATAATTATCTAAGGTTTTCCCCCTCTAATTCTGAAGAATAGAAAGGAAGATGAGGTTTAATTACAAACATACTAAGGTAAGGCATAACAGGGTTGTAAAAGTTAATAAATAGGAAAAAGAGCTGCTCAGCCTCTGCAGGATATAGATTCATCCATTACCTCTGAATTAAAAGGCCTAACCATGTGAACACTGAGTTTTATATAAATTTTCACATAATGATAACATAAAATGTAAAAAGAACAGAAAAAAACAATAATGCTTTAGCCATAGCTACAGTATCACTACAGATATAATAAGATTATAATATCCATAAGCTGTCCCAAACTATAAAACTCATCTTTCCCTTCATTATGTACAACACACTTATTTTAATATCTGGGGAATTCTCTTTCCCAGTACACTTGGAGATATACTTATTTCATGAAAATGCTAGTTATTGCCATGTTGCCATCCATTAACAGATTGTTCTGTAGCACTCAATAAATAAGAAATTATCTAAAGGGTGCTTTTTTCCTATTAAATTTGTTTACAACTACTGGAGTCTAACTCCAATGTACTGGGAAAGAAGGAATGAAATATTTTAATAAAAAATCTATACATGCCAGAAAGGTTTTATATATCTGAGATAAAATATAAAAATATTTTACCTTATTCTTACGACATTTCCAAAGAAGTTCAGTGTGAGTAAAATGAACTTGAATGAGTCCAATCTTGAAACCAAGAATTCAGTTACTAAGCTTTCCTTTCAACTGCAGAAAGGGAAAACATCTGCTTTGTCATTTAAATCACATTCCATTCTTCTAATATGGTTACAACTTAAACAATTTGTTATAGCAACATGAGATTAATTTCAAGGCAACTGGATACATTTTTAAATGAGGCTGCAGAATCATCTCTGCTTTTCACAGGACTGAGGGGGAACAATGGTCTGAGTATCTGAAAATACTACTTGATGGCCTGACTTCAGAGGAATTTTTTAGTCTACGTTATCAATTAGTTCCACCATGGATGTAAGGCAGACACCTTATACATCCTCTACTCAAGGTTTCAAAAGATGGCATAAAAAAAAATGAAGTTTTAGAATGTCTGTTGCCTTATTCTCAGTTCCACCATGGATGTAAGGCAGACACCTTATACATCCTCTACTCAAGGTTTCAAAAGATGGCATAAAAAAAAATGAAGTTTTAGAATGTCTGTTGCCCTATTCTCAACTTCACAGTACTTGAGACATTAAAACAAACAAATAAAAAAAAGAAAACTACAATAGCCGTAAGGAAAGCAATAGGATTTTTCTTCTATCTTCTCCTGAATTTCTCAGAGGCAAGAAGATAATTCATAAAATGAACTATTAACTCACACAATATTACATTTTCTGGATTCTGCCCCTGACTCAAACATGAGCTAGGTTTGAGGATAATTTCAAAAATGTACAAATAGATTAATTTCTCTGATATACTGAAAGGCAAAACTAATTTGGATCATTATATGGATTTTAAAAAATATGTGTTTTATCATTCTATAGTTTTTACAAAAATTATTCCTTTTTGATTATCTTCCAAATTTTTACTAAAGAATCAGTTATGAATCCTTGCAAAAAGTCCTTCAACCTCTCTAAATGACACTAATTGTAAGTGTGTTTATCTATGAAACTACAGGGCATATGAGAATTGTAGTTCAATAAATTCCTATTATTTCCTTCCAGAAAAAGAAACTTCCCTACTTCTCAGATAGAGATAAGTCCTTGTTGGCCAAAACCTGAATTTCTACTTATAATGATATTACCTTATTATATCTGTCATAATTATCTTTATAGAACTTTAATTATATGGAACACAATTTTCATTTATTGCCTGGTATAACGCCTCAGTTATTACTCTTTGATACATATCCAAATTAATTTACTGTGTTCATGCTGTCAAATGCTTGTGAACACATCTATGACCAGTAATTATAGCATTAATAATTTTGTTTCCTCTGATAATGTTCTTGCCTCATACACTTCTTTGTAAGTAACGCAAATAGAAGAGGAAGCTCAGTAGCAAAAATCCACCAAAGGTAATTCTTCAACTTCATACTTTGATGACAATTCCATTGAATATTTCCTGACTGCCTAGGGCTATACAGTAAACAAACAAACAAAAAAAGTGAGTATACAGCTGCACCTGCCGGTACTGCCTTCTTTATCTTCCCCAAAAGAGAGGCTTTCCACAAGGGACATAAAGGGTTTTACTGAGGCTTTTAATAATAAGTGCTACCTCTCTCCTACCCAGTAAAGGATGAATATGGGTAGGAATGAGAATTCAACATTCCATTTCTCTGCTTAGCTGATTTTAAATATGCAAATACGATAATGGGGATTTTTGGAAAGCAAATTATATATTTAAGAAGGGCCCTGAAGAAGTAATACCGTTTGTCATGCATGATCAAGCTATCTTTATCTGTCATACATACTTTGATGTTAAAGCAGGGAAATATTTTGTCTTACATTTTACTATCCGTAAGTGTGATATAAATTTCTTTTACCTTTGTGACATATGACCTGCTGATAATGCCCTACTTCTAAGATACATTAACTTTATAGTGATTTCCTGAATCTTCTGATAGGCCCTAGATCCATCTCACCAATGCTCCCTTTTTTCCTCTTTGTCTTGTCTCTGCTTCCTGCCTTGATTGGGGAGTAAGAATACCGATCCACAAGATATGAATTCTGCGCCCAGTTCTATCATTTATTCTCCAAGAAACTTTGGAGAAGGACAGTTAAAGTATATGACCCTCAACATCTTCATATACAAAATGATCATGATAGTGTTTGTCCCTGATGTTTCTTGTCTCACAAAGTTTCTGTGAAAGCCAGACTAGAAGATGGAATAGCATTTTACAACTTTGCAACATAAAGGCAACTATTATTACTAAGGTGATTACCTCAAACCTACAATTTCAGCTTTCTGATCTCCATCAACACTCCCCTCCCTCAGGAAACTTAAACACCATCTGGTGTGGTGATAACTCTCAGAATTATATTTCTAAATCTAGTTTTCCACCATCTAACACCTAAACCACTTTTGAGTTTCCGACTCGACAGCACTTGGCTGGCTTGGCATTGTAAGAGTGCACTGAAAAACTACATTGTACTATAATTTCTTTGCATCTGTTATACTTATTTCCTCTTTTAATGAATATTCCATATCTGTATATATGTACTCCATGTATTCACTTTTCACTTGACATTAAAGAAATGGATAGTTATTATTATTATTATTAAATGTATCCCGAGAAAGAGTAGTATGATATTCTACAACAGCTGATAGGTCTTCTTTCATTTTCCAAGTGCCATCCTTCCACTGGAGAAGAAAAAACTGAAACAAATACGCTGATACTGCCTGGGAAATCATTCACCATCCAGAGCACACCCTGTAACAACTTTTTCTGTTTATTTTCAGTTCACATTCTCTCAAGAATTTTTCTTTCAGTGGGATTATGAATATCCCATATTGTGAGCCACACTTGTCCAATTAGTGTTTAATATAGTATTTGGCTAATTTTTCAGAATTTGAGTAAAATATAATCTTACCACAAGTCATTCCTCAACAGCTGTATTAAAATCTCATACTCTGTGACCTCTAGAAACATGTGTGCCTTTTTCAGTTTGGTCTTCAAGACTGTTATTATAAAACATAGCTTCAGGGGTCATATAGACTTCCATAGTACCATGTTTTATTGATTTGGAGAGGCATATTTTTTCATATTTTAAGATCACTAAAATCAAGGTGACACAATGGTTAAATGCACTATGTTGCTAACTAATAGACCAGCAGTTAGAACCCACCAGTTACTCTTCCGGAGAAAAATATGGCAGTCTGATTTCAAAAAGATCACAGACATGGGAACACAGCAGAGCAGTTCTATTCTGTTTCCACCACTTATATGTGAGTTTGTCCTATTATAAGGCTTATGTGTTGCTGTGCCACTGGTATTTCAAATAGCAGCAGAGTCACCCATGGTGGACAGGTTTCTGAGGAGTTTCCAGACTAAGACTAGGATGAAGGCTGGAGATCAAACTCTTAAAAAAAATTGACTGGTGAAAACCTTAAGAATTGCATCAGAACATTGTCTAATACAGTTCTGGGATATTAGCATGGCAGGTTGGAAGGCAAATATAAAGTGTTATCTCTTCGAAGTATAATTGACCTTAATGACCTGGATGGAGTCAAATTTTCATGACCTTCATTTGCTGTTGTGGCATGACTCAAAATGAGAAGAAACAGCTACAAACATCCATTTAATAATCTGAACATGAAATATATGAAGCATGAATCGAAACAGGCTGCATAAAGATGGATATCCTAGGCACTGGTGTGCTGAAATGAAGTGGTTTGGCTATGAATTGGATAACACATGGTCTACTATGCCGGGAAGAGCAAATTGAAGAGGATAGCATGGCATGCATCATCTAAAGGAACACTTCAAGATGAATCCTTCAGAATAATATTGTCAGTGATAGGGAAATATGCATATTATTGAAGGAAGACTAGATAATACAGCCAGCCAAGGGTTACCAATTAAGATTGTGAACTCACCCTATAAAAAGTGCTACATACCTCATTGCTGAACTTGATCAAACATGCAATCAAGATGCACTGATATAACTGATGATTTAAATGTGCAAGTTGGAGACAAAGAAGGATTGGTACTTGAAAAATATGATCTTGGTGACAGAAATAAATCTGGACATCATGATAGAATTTTGCAAGATCAATGACTACTTCGTGGCAAATAACTTCCCCGCCCAAAAAATAAGCAGTAACCATATATGTGGAGCTTGCTGGTCACAGAAATCAAATCAACTACACCTGTGGAAAGAGACAATGGAGAAGCTTCCTACAGTCGGTCAGAAAAAAGGCCAGGAGCTAGCTATGAAACAGAACATCAGGTGCAACAGGCAAGTTCAAGTTGAAACTGAAGAAAATTTAAAGACATTTACCAGAATCAAAATACAATCTTAAGTATGTTTGACTTGAATTTGGAGACCATTTCAAGAACAAATTTGACACTCTCAACACTAAAGAACAAAGACCAGATGAGTTGTCGGACACTGTATGTGAAGAAAGCAAAGGTCATTAAAAACATGTATGGCGCAGAGTGGAATAGTGTGCTGGCACCAGACAGGGAGAGCAGTGGAAGCTGCATATAGGTGGGCATGTAAATTTATATGGGAATGTACATTTTCAATCAGTCATATTAAATAAAATAAATAAATAATAATAAAAACACAGGCAGAGGAGGTGGGGTAAAGATGGAGGACTAGACACATGTCTCCTTTATTCCATCTGAGAACTAAGGCTGGAATGATAATTGAAAAGAGCAGCATGGACATCCTGGGAGCCCTAGGATCTGGTATAAGGCTGTCAGATTGGATCAGGTGCCAGTAAGGGTGAAACTACCTCTCTCAAAGACAAGGCAGTGACATGCTGAGTCCTGCTTCTGCTGACACACTGTTTGGGAGGATAGCAGTTAATGATGCCTACTTTGCTATCAAGGAGGCATGAGCCAGCTAATATGCTGAACTGCAGTGCTTAAGTAAATAGTGTATAGTACAGCAGAGAGAATGTGCCTAGAATGGTCACATACTGAGAGCCCAGCTGCCAATTGAGGGCACTAATGTCCCTCAACCCTCTCTTCTCTCAATTGCACCATAAAATCTCCTGACTCACAGCAGGAGTGTCAGCTCAGGTGGGATGCCATCTTAGTCAGCTGACAGGTAGAGTCAGTCAAGCTGGACATCACAGCTGGGGCTAATTCTCACACCGAGCAGCAGTCTCTGTCTGGATAGTGCTTCTCCAGCAGAAAAGCTGTCTTTAAGATGATCATACCTAAATTTACAGGTGGGGCCTGGCAGATGTGGGTGGTAAAGCTCTAACCCCTTCCTTCTTTGAACCAAAACAGTGTCTGGAGATGGTCTATGAGGTGTCTTCATTGTCCGTTGCAAAGCAGGGCCTGCCATACCTGAGGGCCTGACTGATTTTGGCAGCTGATCCACAGTTCCTTGCTCAGCAGTAAAGCACCTTTTTAAAATAAGAGGACCTGGAGAACCGACTGCTGAGTGGGGTGGCAGCATCTGCACCACCCTTCACTGATCCATATCATAGTATCAGCTGACAGACTCCAGAGACTCCGTAAGTAGGGTGCCGTCTTTGCCAGCCAGGAGATACAGCCTGCTACCTCTGAGGGCCCACCTACTTTTGATAGATGCTGCAGGGTGCCCACTGGGCAAATAAGCACTTTTTGAGCTAAACACATCTAAAGAGCACAGTAGTACTGGGCACTGAGTAGGATGGCACGCCTCTCTCCTCCATTCCCTGAGCTACACCATAGGCTCGACTAGCATAATGACAGAATCACCACAAATAACTCCCACCTTTATCAGCCAGGAGGTTGGGCCTGCCACCCTAGAGAATAAACCTGGAGCCAATCACTACAGAACACATAGGCAGCTGGTGAACAAATCTAATAACACCCTTACTCTCGTCTTGGAGCTACACCTTGCCTCCTGTTGGGGGTAACACCAGAGAAACAAAACAGCTTCTTGATGGCACAAAGACAACAATCAATATCTAACCATTTAAAGAAGGAGTCCAACATGGCTCTGGAAAACTCCCAAAATAAAGAATCAAAAACTTCCCAGATGAAGAAGCCTTTCTGAAATTACTGGAGGTTGAGTACAAAAGAATTATGTATAGGGCGCTCCTAGAGATTAAACAAAATGCAGCACAACAAGCTGAAAAAAATAATTAAACCATTTGAACTGATGGAACATCAAAGATCTGAAATTAAAGAGATCAATAATAAAATTACAAAATTGAACAATTCAATACAAAGCCAAAACAGCAGAATTGAGGAGATAGAAGCCAGAGTTAGTGAGCTTGAGGACAGAGCAATTAACACCAGCATTTATGAGAAGAAATCAGAGAAAAGAAACCAGAAAAATGAAGAAGCATTAAGAAACATGAGGTATTCTATTAAGAGTAACAATCTACAAATAATAGGAGTTTCTGAACAGAAGGATAACCCAAAATACAGAGTATTTGTTGCAGAGCTGCTGACAGAAAATTCCCCTGAAATTATGAAAAAAGAGAACATAGATTTCTAAGATGGGTATCAAATGCCAAAGAAAACCACCCCAAAAGAAAGATTCCAAGATATATTATAATCAAGCTTAATAAAATGAAACATAAACAGATTCTCTTAAAGGCAGCAAAGTTAAAAGTAAAGCTACCAAAGGGAAGCCCTGCAGGCTTTTGTCTGATTGTCGGCAGAAACAGTGTTGAGAAGAAGGCAGTGGGATGACACAATAAAAGCCTTGAAGGAGAAAAACAGCCACCCAAGAATTATATATACTGAAAAATTGTCTCTCAAATATAAAGGCAAAATTAAGACATTTGTGGATAAACAGAAGCTTGGAGACCTTGTAAAAACCAAACCGAAACTACAAGAAATACTGAAAGAAGCTCTTTGTTAAGAAAAACAAAAACACCAGGTGTATACTTCTGGAGGCAATGCAGGACACAGCATCCAGAATCCTATTCAGTTAAGGAAGTAACAAAGTTCAATCACAGATACAATATTAAAAGAAAGGAACCAGTGATCTTAACATGAAAACTATGATACCATCACAGTAAAATGAGGGATATATTATAGTAGTTATAACCCTTTCAGATAGAGAGAAAATTAAAAAGATATGAATAACTTAAAGTTTGGTTAAAATCTAGACTATTTGGGGGGATCATACAAGTAACCACAAAGCAAAATAACGATGTGATATATTAAAACAAGAAACATAACACAGGAGTCTGAACAAACACAAAACCAACACTGAAAAAGATGTAAAGTCAACCCATAAAGAATGACTCAGAACACTATTATACGAGCGACACAGAAAACATCAAGTACACAAAAATAAATGCATCAAAATACCACTAAACACATACCTATCAATGATTACACTGAAAGTAAATAGAATGAATGCTGAAATAGACAGAAAGTGACAGCCTGTATCAAAAGACACGATACATCTTTATGCTACTGACAAGAAACACTTTAAAAAAAAACATATGAACAAATTGAAAAGGAAGGAAGAATATATACCAAGCTAACAACACAGAAAGAAGAGCAGCAGTGGCACTATTAATCTTAGATAAAAGAGATTTTAATGTGAAATCCACCATCATGGAAATGGATGCTCACTATTTGTTGCTGAAAGTTTGGTTACATAAGCAGGAAACAATATTAAATATTTAGGCACCCAATACCAGAGCATCTAAATACAGGGAACAAACACTGACAACATTGGAAACTAATATAGATCACTCCACAATAGCAGTTGGACACTTCAACATTCCACTTTCAGTAATTGACGTATCATCCAGAAAAAACCTCAGTAAAGACACACAAGAACTTCTGTGACAGTTAACCAACCAGACCACACTGAGATATACAAAACTTTTTACCAATCAGCACATAAGTACACCTTCTTTTCCAATGCACATGGAACATTTTCCAGAATAGATCATGTGCTAGAACATAAAGCAAGTTTCAACAAAATCCGAAATATTGAATTGATGCAAAGCATCTTCTCAGACCAAAAACCCATAAAAGTTTAAATCAATAGCAGAAAAAACGTAGGCAGATTTTGAACATACAGAAACTGAACAAAAACTTGCTCAAAAATCCATGGGTTACAGAATAAATCAAGGTTGAAATAAAGAAATTTATGGAATCAAATGAGAATGAAAACACATCCTATCAGAACCTACGGGATAGAGCAAAAGCAGTACTCAGAAGTCAATCTATCTGTATAAATGCACACATCTGGAAGGAAGAAATGACTCAAACCAAAGAAGTAACACTACAGCTTAAACAAGTGAAAAGAGAACAACAAAAGAACCCCTCAGCACCAGAAGAGAACAGATAATAAAGATTACAGCAGAAATAAATGAGTTAGAGAATAGAAAACCAAATGAAAATAATTAACAAAAGCTGGTTCTTTGAAAAGATCAACAAAAATGATAAACCATTTGCTAAACTTACCAAAAAAAAAAAGAAAGAAGAGGAAACAAATAACCTGAATAAGAAATGAGATGGGAGATGCCACAGCAAACCCAACTGAAATCAAAAGTATCGTAACAGAGTACTGTTATGTACAGAAGACTGTACTCTTAACAAATTTCAAAACCTAGAGGAAATGGACAACGTTGTAGATTGATATCACCTACCAAAATTAACAAAAGGAGAAGTATAACAACTTTAAAAACCCATCACAGAAGAAAGGATTGAAAAAGTAATTAAAAAAAAAAATACCAACCAGAAAAAGTCCTGGCCGAGACAGCTTTGTCACAGAATTCTACCGAACTTTTACACAGGAGTTAATTCCAATACTATTAAGATTATATCACAGCATAAAAAGGGATGGAATTCTCCAAAATTCATTCTATGAAGCCAGCATAACCCTGATATCAAAGGCAGGTAAACATCTCACTAAGAAAGAAAATTACAGGGGGGCAGAGTCAAGACTGCAGACTAGAAACATGTCTCCTTAATTCCCTCTGAAAACTAAGGCCTGGATTGATAATTAAATAGAGTCTTCTGGACACCCAGTGAGCCCTAGGACACGGCATAGGGCTTTCAATTTGAGCCACATGCCACTGAATGGGAAACTTCTCTTTCACTGACACCTGCCCTTGTTGAATGGCTGACTCTTGCAAACTGAAGGTAGCTGGCGTTTTCAACTTCTTTTTTTCTCTGTGTTAGCCAGTGGCAGTGGATAGCGTTAACTGGTAGCAGTGTTCAACTGCACTGCTAATGTGATCAGTGGGTGGAATAGCCACATTTTGAGAGCCCAGCTACAAACTTATAACATCACGGCCCCTCCCTTTCTTCCCAAACCCACCATTGATTCAGCTATTTTTCAGTGGGTGGGACAGATTGTGGGGGTGCCATAGTCTTTGACTGAGAGGAAGATTTACTGAAATGGACGCCTCAGCAAGAGCTAATTTCCAGGATGGGAGGCGGTGCCAACCTGGGGAGTGCTTTCCCACCACAGAAGCTGTGTTTAGCCCAGTGTAGCCTTACAGGTGGGGCCTGGCAGCAGATAACAGCATGACAGTAGCCTGTCTGTACTTTGAACAAGATCACAGCATCCAGTGATGTATATAAGGGCCTCCATTGCCAGCTGGAAAGAGGGGCATGCACACCTGAGAGCCTATTCTTGGAAGCTATGGAATATCTTTTACCTTTCAAAATAAGACTACCTAGAGAAATAACTGCAGTGCAGCCTGACGGCATCCCTTCCAGCCTTGACTGACCCACAACATAAGGTCAGCTGATGGCCTCCCAGTGACTCCATAAGTAGGGACATGTCTTTGGCAGCCAGGAGGTGGAGCTTGCTACTCCAGAGATTCCTCTGGACACAGTCACTGGAGTACGCAGAGGTGACTGGTGATCAATTTCTGCTTCAGCTCCTGTTAAGGAATCACAAGAGGAACTATACAACCTCTAGATACCCAAAAAGCAACAAACCCTGGCGAAACACTTAAAGAAAAATCCACCCATGGCTCCAGAGATCTCCCAAAAGAAACAAACACAGAACTTCCCAGATGAAGAAGCCTTTCTTAAACTTTCAGAGGTCGAGAACAAAATAATGATATATAGAACCTTCCTAGACATTATACACAATGCAACAGAACAAAATGAAAAATCAAGAAAGCTGTTTGAACTGATGGAACACCAGCATTCTGAAATCCAACAGATCAATAACAAAGTTAAAGAATAAGAAAATTCAATTGAAAGCCAAGAAAACAGAATTGAACAAATGGAAAATAGACTTTCTGTCTTGGCAGACAGAGCTACTGACACCAGCATTTATGATGAGAAATCAGAGGAAAGAAACAAGAAAAAATGAAGAAGCGTTAAGAAAGATGTGAGACTCTATCAAGAGGAACAATCTGTGATTAATTGGAGTTCCTGAACAGGAAGGGACACTTGAAAACACAGAGTATTGTTGTTGAGTTACTGACAGAAAACGTTCCTCAAATTATGAAAGAAGAGAACATAGATATCCAAGATGTATACAGAATGCCACACAATCTAGACCCCAAAAGAAAGACAACAAGACACATTATTATCAAGCTTAACAAAAGGAAACATAAGCAGAAACTCTTAAAAGCAGCAAGACTCAAAGCAAAGCTAACATTCAGGGGAAGCCCTGTAAACTTTTGTCTGACTTCTCAGCAAACATGATGCTGACACAGAGGCCGCCAAGCCAGCCAAGTGCCGCAGGGATGGCATATTATAAGCCTTGAAGGGGAAGAACTTCCAACCAAGAATTCTATGTCCTGCAAAACTGTCTTTCAAATATGAAACTGAAATTAAGACATTCGCAGATAAACAGAAACTCAGAGACTTTGTAGAAAACAAACCAAAGCAACAAGAAATAGTGAAAGAACCTCTTTGCTTAGAAGAACAAAACCAGTAACTCAATATTTTAGGAGATAATACAGGACACATCATCCAGAACCCTACTCAGTTTGGGAAGGCACAAAATCCAACCAAACTGTAATATTTTAAAAAAGTGATCCAGTGATCACATCAAGAAATCTATGATATCATCATAGTAAATGGAGAGATATAATGTAGTAGTTATAGTCCTTCAGGATGGAAAAGAAGTAAATAAAATACATAGAAGTTAAAACAGGGTTTAAACACAGAATATCAAGGGGGATTACAGGGGTGGCCAGAAAGCACAATAAAGATGCAACATATAAACACAAGAAATGCAATACAGGAGTCTCAAGAAGCACAAAATCAACACTGAAAATGGTGAGAAATCAGCTCGTAAAGAAGAATGTCCCAGAACAGAATACAAAGAGCAACACAGAAAACATCAACACAGAAATAAATACATCAAAATGACAGCATTAAACACATACCTATCAATAATTACATTGAATGTAAATGGACTGAGCACTCCATAAAGAGACAGAGTGACATACTGAATCAAAAGACATGACCTGTCTAAATGTCGCAGACAAGAATCTCAACTTCAACTTAAAGATACGAACAAGCTGATAATGAAAGGATGGAACAATGTATACCAAGCTGACAATATAGAAAGAACAGTAGGTGTGGCAATGCTAATCTAAGATAAAATAGGTTTTAATTGTAAAATCCACCATCGTGGACAAGGACAGTAACTACTGCTGAAAAGTTCAATACACAAGCAGGACTTAACAATATTAAATATTTATGCCCCCAATACTAGAGCATCTAAATACATCAAAGAAAGACTGACTACGTTCAGAAATGAGATAGATCATTACACAATAACAGTGGGAGACTTCAACACTCTACTTTCAGTACTGGAAAGATCTTCCAGAAAGAAAGTTCAGTAAAGACACAGAAGACCTTATTGCCAAATTAACAAACTAGACCTCATCAACATATACAAAACTGTCTATCCATCAGCGGATAACTACACCTTCTCCAGTGTGCATGGAACATTTTCAAGAATAGACTATGTGTTGGACACAAAGCAAGTCTCAGCAAAATCCAAAGCACTGAATTATTGCAAAGCATCTTCTCAGATCATGAAGCCATAGAAGTCTAAATCAGTAGCAGAAAAAAAAACATAGATAGCAATTAGAACACATGGAAATTGAACATCTTGCTCAAAAAGCCACGGATTATAGAAGAAATCAAGGATGAAATAAAGAAATTTATGGATTCTAATGAGAATGAAAACACTGCTTACCAGAACCTATGGCATACAGCCAAAGTACTGCTCAGAGGTCAGTTTATCTCTATAAATGCACACATCCGGAAGGAAGAAAGAACCCAAACCAAAGAATTAACCCTACAACTTGAACAGGTAGAAAGAGCAACAGAGGAACCCTTCAGATACTGGAAGAAAACAGATCATAAAGATTAGAGCAGAACTAATTGAATTAGAAAGCAAAAGAAAAATTTTAAAAATTGATAAGACCAAAAGCTGATTTTTTTAAAAGATCAACAAAATTTACCAATCATTGGCTAAACTCACTAAAGAAAAACAGGAAAGAAAACAAATAATCCATATAGGAAGTGAGATGGGAGATGTCACAACAGACCCAAAACAAATCAATAATATTGTAACAGAATACTATGAAAGACTGTACTCTAACAGATTTGAAAACCTAGAGGGCAAATTCATAGATTCATACAAGTTACCAAAATTATCACAAGGTGCAGCAGAAAAACTTAATAAACTCATCACAAATGAAGACATTGAAAAGGTCATCAAAAAACTACCTACCAAAAAAAAGCCATGCCCAGATGGCTTCACCACAGAATTCTACCAAGCTTTCAGAGAACATTAAATCTGATACTACTGAGACTATTTCACAGCATAGAAAGGGATGGAATACTCCCAAATTCATTCTATGGAGACAGCATAACCCTGATCCCAAAGCCCGGGAAAGAGCCAACAAGAAAGGAAACCTACAGATAATATCACTGATGAACCTAGATACAAATATCTTCAACAAAATCCTTGCCAACAGAATTCAACAACATATCAAAAAGATAATTCGTCACAACCAAGTTAGATTCATACCAGGGGTGTAAGGCTGGTTCAACATCAGAAAAACAGTTAATGTGAGCAACAACATACACAACACAAAAGACAAGAATCACCTGATTTTGTCAACTGATGCAGAAAAGGCATTTGGTAAAGTCCAATACCCATTCATGCTAAAAATCCTCTGCAGGATAGGAATAGAAGGCAAATTCCTCAATGCCATAATGTCTATCTATGTGAAGCCAACCGCCTACATCATCATGAATGAACACAGACTGAAACAATTCCCCCTGAGGACAGCAACTAGTCAAGGATGCCACTCTCACCTCTCCAGTTCAACACTGTACTAGAAGTTCTCGCCAGAGCAATTAGACAAGACAAAGAAATAAAGGGCATCTGCATCAGCAAAGAAGTAAAAATCTCCCTATTTGCAGATAATATGATATACATGGAGAATTCTAAAGAATTCATAAGTGAACTATTCAGACTGATAGAAGAGTTCAACAAAGTATCAGGATCCAACATAAACATAAGTAAGTCAGTAGGATTCCTTTGTACCAGCAAATAAATTATTAAAGAAGAAATCATCAAATCAATACTCCCAAGAAGGTAAAATACCTAGGAATAAATCTAACTAGCAAAACAGGAGACCTTTATAAAGAGAACTACAAGATGTTACTACAAGAAACAAAGAGACTTACATAAATATAGAAACTTACCCTGCTCACATGCTGGAAGATTAACATGGCGAAAATGTCTGTTTTACCCAAAGAAATCTACACATACAATGAAATACAAATACAAATACCACTGAGATTTTTTAGTGAGATGGAAAAACAAATCACCAACTCTGTTTTGAAAGGCAAGAAACCCCAGATAAATAAAATACCACTGAAGAAGAACACACTGAGAGGCCTCTCACTACTGACTTGAGAACCTATTACACTGCTACAGCAATCAAAACAGCCTAGTTCTTGTACAAAAATAGACATATAGACCAATGGAACACAGCTGAGACCTCAGAGATGCCACCATCCTCCTATGAACAGTTGATATTCAACAAAGGCCCCAAGATTACAAACTGGGGTAAAAACAGTCTGTTTAATAAATGGTGCTGGCAAAATTAGATATCCATCTGCACAAAATTGAAACAAGACCCATATCTCGCACCTTATACAAAAACCAACTCAAATTGGGTAAAAAAAAAACCCCGTATATCAAACCTAAAACAATAATGCTAATCCAAGAAAAAATAGGATCAACAATGGAAGTTTTAATACACAATGTAGACATAGTTTAAAAACTGACAAAGCACAATCAACAGAAAATAGATGAATGGAAACTACTAAGAATGAAACACTTGATTTGATTTCTTCTTTAATAGTCTCCTTGCTGGCTTGTTGGTATAAAGGAATCCTACTGATTTGCTTATGTTTATCTTGTATCCCGATACTTTGCTGAGCTCTTCTATCAGTTCCAAGTAGTTTACTTACGGATTCTTTAGGATTCTCTGCCTACACAGTTATATCATCTGCAAACAGGGAGATTTTTACTTCTTTGCCTGTGCAGATGCCCTTTCTTTGTCTTGTCTAATTGCTCTGGCCAGAACTTCTAGTACAATGTTGAACAGGAGAGGTGAGAGTGGGCATCCTTGTCTAGTTCCTGTTCTCAAGGGGAATTGTTTCAGTTTCTCTGCATTCAGCATGATGTAGGAGGTTGGCTTCACATAGATAAGACTTTATTGCACTGAGGAATTTGCCTTCTATTCCTATCCTGCAGAGGGTTTTTAGCATGAATGGGTGTTGGACTTTACCAGATGTCTTTTCTGCATCAATTGACAAAATCAGGTGATTCTTGTCTTTTGTGTTGTTTATGTTGTTGATCACATTAATTGTTTTTCTAATGCTGAACCAGCCTTACATCCCTGGTATGAATCTAACTTGGTTGTGATGAATTATTTTTTTGATAAGTTGTTGAATTCTGTTAGCAGCGATTTTGTTGAAGGTTTTTGTATCTAGGTTCGTGAGTGATATTGGTCTGTAGTTCCCCTTTTTTTTTGTTGGATCTTCCCTTGGCTTTGGTATCAGGGATATGCTGTCTTCATAGAATGAATTTGAGAGTGTTCCATCTCTTCCTATGCTGTGAAATAGTTTCAGATGTATTAGAGTTAACCCTGCTCTAAAAGCCTGAATTCTGCAGTGAAGCCATCTAGGCCAGGGTTTTTTTTGGTGGGTAGTTTTGGATGACTTTTCATCCTCTTCCTTTGTGAGGCATGTATTAAGTTGTTCTGCTTTACACTGTGGTAATTTTGGTAACTGATATGAATCTAGGAATTTGTCCATTTCTTCTAGGTTTTCAAATCTGTTAGACTACAGTCTTTCATAGTATTGTGTTATGATATTTTTTTATTTCTGTTGAATCTGCTGTGACATCTCCCATCTCACTTCCTATATGGGTTGTTTCCTTTCCTATTTTTCTTTAGTATGGTTAGCCAATGGTTGGTCAATTTTGTTGATCTTTTCAAAAAAATAGTTTTTGGTTTTATCAATTTTTTTAGTTGTTCTTCTAATATCTAGTTCATTTAGTTCTCCTCTAATCTTCATGATCTGTTTCCTTCTGGTACCAGAGGTGTTCCTCTGTTGCTCTCTTTCTTCTTCTCCAATCTGTAGGGTTAATTCTTTGGTTTGGGTTCTTTCTTCCTTCCAGATGTGTGCATTTATAGAGATAAACTGACCTCTGAGCAGTACTTTGGCTGTATGCCATTGGTTCTGGTAAGCAGTGTTTTCAATCTCATTAGAATCCATAAATTTCTTTATTTCACCCTTGATTTCTTTTATAACCCATGGCTTTCTGAGCAAGATGCTGTTCAATTTCCATGTGTTCCAATTGATGTCTATGGTGTTTTTTGTTTGTTTTGTTTTTTTGCTATTGATTTCAACTTTTATGGATTTAAGTTCTGAGAAGATGCTTTGCAATAATTCAATGCTTTGGATTTTGTTGATATTTACTGTGTGTCCTAACGTATGGTCTATTCTGGAAAATGTTCTATGTGCGCTGGAGAAGAAAGTGTGGTTATCTGCCGATGGATAGAAAGTTCTGTATATGTTGATGAGGTCTAGTTGGTTAATTGTGGCAATAAGATCTTCTGTGTCTTTATTGAGCTTTTTTCTGGAAGATTTATCCAATACTGAAAGTAGAGTATTGAAGTCTCCCACTATTATTGTGGAGTGATGTATCTCATTTTTTAATGTAGTCAGTCTTTCTTTGATGTATTTAGATGCTGTAGTATTGGGGGCATAAGTATTCAATATCGTTAAGACCTGCTTGTGTATTGAACCTTTCAGCAATAAATAGTGTCCATTCTTGTCCATGATAGTGGATTTTACATTACAATCTATTTTACCTGGGATTAGTATCACCACACCTCCTCTTCTTTGTGTATTGTTAGCTTGGTATATATTATTCCATCCTTTGATTTTCAGTTTGTTGATGTCTTTAAGTCCAAGCTGAGATCAGACAAGTCATTTCTTTTTATCCACAATGTCGCTTGTTGTCTCTTTACTGGTGCATTCAGTCCATTCACATTCAATGTAATTATTGGTAGGTATCCATTTAGCGCTGTCATTTTGATGTCTTTATTTTTGTGTTGATGTTTTCTGTGTTGCTCTTAATATTCTGTTCTGGAACATTCTTCTTTATGTGTTGATTTTTCACCCTTTTCAGTGTTGATTTTGTGCTTATTGAGACTCCTGTATTGCATTTATTGTTTTGATATGTCACATCTTAAACTGTGCTTTGTGGTTACCCCTGTAATCCCCCTTAGTAATCTGTGTTTATACCCAATTTTGATTTCTACATAACTTTTTTAACTTCTTCTCCATCTGGAAGGATTATACCTACTGTAGTCTATCCCTCTTTTTAATGTGATGGTATCATAATTTTCATGATATGATCACTGGATCACTTCTTTTAATATTATAGCATTAGTTGAGTTTTGTGCCTTCCCTAACTGAGCAAGTTTCTGGATGATGTGTCCTGTATTTTTTCCTAAATTCTACAGTTAGTGGTTCTGTTTTTCTAAGCCAAGAGGTTCCTTCACTATTCTTGTAGCTTTGGTTTGGTTTTACATAGTCTCTGAGTTTCTGTTTATCTGTGAATGTCTTAATTTCATTTTTGTATTTGAAAGACAGTTTTGCAAGACATAGAATTCTTGGCTGGAAGTTTTTCTCCTTCAAGGATTTGAATGTGCCACCTGACCACCTCCATGACAGCATTGTTTCTGCCCAGAAGTCAGAAGAAAGCCTACAGGGCTTCCCTCTGAATGTTAGCTTTGCTTTGTGTCTTGCTGCCTTTAAGAGTTTCTGCTTATGTTTCATTTTGTTAAACTTGGTAGTAATACATCTTACTGTCTTTCTTTTGGGATCTACATTGCATGGTGTTCGATACGTATCTTGGATACCTATGTTCTCTTTCATAATTTCTGGGAAGTTTTCTGTCAGCATGTCATCAACAATTCTCTCTGTGTTTTCAGGTATCCCTTTCTGTTCAGGAACTCCAATTAATCGCAGATTGTTCCTCTTAATAGAGTCTCAAACCTTTCTTAATGCTTCTTCATTTTTCTTGTTTCTTTTCTGTGATTTCTCATCATAAGCACTGGTGTCAGTAGCTCTGTCTTCCAAGTCAGGAAGTCTATTTTCCTGTTGTTCAACTCTGTTCTCTTGGTTTTTAATTGAATGTTCTAATTCTTTAACTTTGTTATTGATCTGTTGGGTTTCAGAATGCTGGTGTTCCACCAGTTCAAACAGCTTGCTTAATTTTTCATTTGCCTCTGTTGTGTTTTGTATAACATCTAGGAGAGTTCTGTATATAATTGTTTTGTACTCGACCTCTGAAAGTTTAAGAAAGGCTTCTTCATCTGGGAAGTTCTGTGTTTGTTTCTTTTGGGAGATCTCTGGAGCCATGGGTGGATTTTTCTTTAAGTGTTTCACCAGGATTTGTTGCTTTTTGGGTATCTAGAGGTTGTATAGTTCCTCTTGTGGTTCCTTAACAGGAGCTGAAGCAGAAATTGATCACCAGTCACCTCTGCGTACTCCAGTGACTGTGTCCAGAGGAATCTCTGGAGTAGCAGCCTCCATTTCCCGGCTGCCAAAGACATGTCCCTACTTATGGAGTCACTGGGAGGCCATCAGCTGACCTTATGTTGTGGGTCAGTCAAGGCTGGAAGGGATGCCGTCAGGCTGCACTGCAGTTATTTCTCTAGGTAGTCTTATTTTGAAAGGTAAAAGATAGCTTCCAGGAATAGGCTCTCAGGTGTGCATGCCCCTCTTTCCAGCTGGCAAAGGAGGCCTTTATATACATCACTGGATGCTGTGATCTTGTTCAAAGTTCAGACAGGCTATTGTCATGCTGTTATCTGCTGCCAGGCCCCACCTGTAAGGCTACACTAGGCTAAACACAGCTTTTGTGTTGGGAAAGTGCTACCCAGGGTAGCACTGCCTTCCAGCCTGGGAATTAGGCCCTACTGAGGCCTCCATTTCTGTAACTCCACCTCCCTGTGTATCGAAATGGCATCCACACACGCTGTCCCAGTCTTTGCAAAATAGCCGAATCAATGATGGAGGTTCAGAAAGAGAGGGTGGATGGGCTGCGGTGCTCTAAGTCCAGAGCTGGGCTCTCCAATTGTGGCTATTTTGCCCACTGATCACGTCAGCAGTGCTGCTGAACTTTTCTGCCAGTTAAGCTCAATTGTGCACTAACAAAAAGAACAAAAAGTTGAAACTGCCAGTTACTGTCAGTCTGCCAGAGCTGGCCATTCAACAAGGGCAGGGGTCATCAAAAGAGAAGATTCCCATTCAGTGGCATGTATTCCCAATTGATACCCCTATTTCATGTCTTAGGGCTCCCTTGGTGTCCAGAAGTCTCCATTTAATTATCAATCAAGGGCTTAGTTTTTCCAGTGACCTTTTTTAATGAGATGGAGAAACAAATCACCGACTTTGTTTGGAAACAGAAGAAACCCCTGACAAGTAAAGCACTATTGAAGAAGAACATACTGAGAGATATCTCACTACCCAACTTTAGAACCTATTAAACTGCCACAGTAGTCAAACAACCCGGTAGTGGTACAAAAAAGAGACATAAAGACCAATGGAACAGAGTTGAGACCCTGAGATCCCACAATTCTGTTATGAACAGGTGACATTCTACAAAAGCCCCATCATTTTAAATTAGGGCAAAAACAGTGTCTTTAACAAATGTCGCTGACAACATTGGATATCCCTCTGCACAAAACTGAAACAAGACCCATATCTCACACCTTATACTAAAAATCAACTCAAACAGGATAAAAGACCTAAATATCAAACCTAAAACAATAAAGCTCATCCAAGAAAAAATACAGCCAACACACTTTATGGTTCTATGACGCTATAGAATATCATCCTGCTGACTTCTTACTGGAGGAAGGGGAGTGGGTGGAAAGGAGGGGATAGGAGACTGGAGGATAGGATATGTATGGAGAAGAGAAGAAGAGTGTGCTGTCACCAGGTAGGGAGAGCAGTGGGAGCTGCATATAGGTGATCAAGCAAATTTATATGGGAATGTACATTTTCATTCAGTCATAACAACAAAAAAATATGGCCAACAGTAGAAGTTTTAATATACAATGCAAAGAGACTTCAGAAACCAACCAACAAACAAGACTGACAGAAGAAAAAATAGATAAACAGAAAGTACTAAGAGTCAAACACTTTTGCTCATTCAAAGAGTTTATCAAAATATTAAAAAGACCACCTATAGAATGAGAAAAATAATATTTGGAAACTACATGTTAGACCAAAGTCTGATCTCCATAATCTACAGGGTACTGCAAAATGTCAACCAGAAAAAGGAAAAACCCAAATTAAACAACTGGGAAAAAGTATGGACAGACACTTCACCGAAGAGGACATCCAGGCAGCCAAAAGGCACATGAGGAAATGCTCATTATCATTAGTTGTCACAGAAATGCTAATCAAAACTACAATGAGGTACCATCTCACCCCAACACGGTTGGCCATGATCCAAACAACACAAAACAACAAATGCCGGAGAGGCAGTAGAGAAATTGGAACTCTCCTCCACTTCTAGTGGGGTTGCAAAATGGTATAACCTCTTTGGGAAGAAATCTGGCACTTCCTTAAAAAGTTGGAAATAGATATATCATTTGATCCATTAATCCCACTGCTCAGAATATATCCTACAGAATCAAGAGCAGTCACAGGAGCAGATACATGCACACGAATGTTTACTGCAGCACAGTCCACAATAGCAAAAAGAGGGAATCAACCCAGATCCCCAACAACAGATGAATGGATAAACAAACTAGGGTACATATTCTCAATCGAACACTGTGCAATGATAAAGAAGAATGATGACTTCAGAAAGCAGCTCATAACCTGGTTTCAACTGGAAGACTTTATGCTGAGTGAAATCAGTCAGCAGCACAAAGACAAATATTGTATGAGATTCCTACTATAAGAACTTAAAAACAGACTCAAGTACAAAAGAAAAGCCTCTTTGATGGCTGCAAGGGAAGGAAGGGAGGGAAAGGGCTGGTCATAGATGAGATAGTTGATAGAAATTTGGTTGGGTGAAAGCAGTGACAGCACACATTATAAAGAAGATCACCTTAACTGGATTTCAGCATAAACTGAAAACTCGTCTAATGTTAACCCAGTATTTCAGGGATACAGTAGCAGGGCAGGGTTCAGAGGACCATGCTCTCAAGGGACATTGATGCCAATTGGCATAACTAGTCTATTGCTAAGAGAGTCTTCCATACCCCATATTGGTGACTGGCATCTGGGGTACTAAAAGCTAGCAAACTGCCAACTGAGGTACACCAAATGGTCTCACCTCAGCCAGAACAGATGATCACCAAGGACAGAAACAGAATGACCCATGTGAATGTGTGACTGTATCAACATGTGGCCAGAAGAACCAGATGGTGCCCACCCACCACTGAAAACAGCCATGATGGGGCACACAATGTAGAGTCCCAGTGGCAACTCCAGAAAGAGGGGTGCACCTCAAGAACTCAACTGAATGCCCACAAGTGATGGTCCGACAACTTGCGTGTTCCACTGTGAGCATGGACCCTAGACCTGCTTATGACCCTTACTTGAAAATATTACTGAGGTCAACTTTTCAGGCAGGAATGGATTGGACTCAGGGACACAGTATGACTATATTTTGTGTTTGCTTTATGGTTCTATGCATCTATAGGATGCCCTCCTACTGGCCTCTTGCTATAAGGGAGAGGAGTGGGTGGAGAGGAGGGGACAGGAGTTTGTTAAGAGTGTGTGGCATGTTTTGGATGAATAGAAGGAGTGAGCTGTCACCAGGCAAGGAGAGCAGAAGGAGCTTCAGATAGGCAGGTTTGCGAATTTAATTTAGAGTGTATACTTTTACTCAATCACAATAAAAATAAATCAGAAGAAAAGGACAAACATTCTATGAGACTCTTGCTATGAGGACTTAAAATAGACTTATGTGCAGAAGAAAGACTCTTTGATGGCTACAAGGGTGGAGAGGGAGGGAGAGTATTGGTCACAGATTAGAGATGTGATAGAATTTTGGTTAGGTGAAAGCAGTAACAGCACAAAGTAGAAAGTAAAACAACTTAACTGTACTTCCGCATACACTGAAAGCTCTTCTAATCTCAACCCAGTATTTCAAGGATAGAGTAGCAGGGGCTGGGGTCTGGTGACCATGCTCTCAATGAACATCAAGGCCAGTTGGCATAACTAGCCTATTGCTATGAGAGTCTTATGCACTCCATATTGGTTACTGGGGTCTGGGTACTTAAAAGTTAGCAAGCTGCCATCTGAGGTATGCCAAATAGTCCCAACTCATCCTGAACAGGTGATCACTGAGAACAACAAATACAGAAGGAAAATAGAGCCCAGGAGACAGAAGGAACCATGTGAATGGGAGACCATATCAACACATGACCAGAAGGACCAGATAGTTCCCGGCCACCACCAAAAACAGCTGTGATGGGGCACACAATGTAGAGGCTCTGAGGCAACACAGTAAAAACAGAGGTGCAGCTCAAGAACTCTATGAAAAGACCACAGTTGATGGTCCTATGGCCTGGCAAATCCCCTGGGAGCATGGACACTAGTCTTGATGCTGCTCCTTAAGTCAACTCTTTGGACAAGAATGGACTGGAGAGTCGGGGACACAGTGTGACCATATGGTGTGTGTACTTTATGATTCTATGCATTTATAGGATACTGTTCTACTGGTCTCTTTCTAGATAGGATAGAACTTGGTGGAATGAAGGGGACAGGAGCTTGTTAAGAAAATACTACAAGTATAGAATGAAGAGGAGTGTTTCGTCATGGGTCAAGGAGAGCAGAAAGAGGTGCAGACAGGTGGGCATGCAAAACTGACTTGGATTATACACTTTCACTTAATCATGATATATAAATAAATAAATAAATACACAGGAATGAAATAGAAGACCAAAATTAATATCAGAAGAGAGTATGAAATTTGCTCTTGAATATAAAACAGATAAAGCAAACAAGAAAATGACATAAAAGAGATGAACAGAAGATTTCAAAAGACAGTTTCAGAAGAATAAAGTATTATAACAAAATGTGCAAAGACCTAGAGTTAGAAAACCAATAGGGAAGAATATGCTTGGCCTTTCTCAAACTGAAAGAACTGAAGAAAAATATTTAAACCTGAAGTTGCAATACTGAAGGATTCTGTGTGCAAAATATTGAATGAGTTATCAAAAGAAGATGGAAGCAATACACACAGTCACTGAACTAGAAAAAATTGGTCAACATTCAAACATCTCAGGAGGTAGCATATGATGAACAACTAATGGTACTGAAGGAAGAAGTCCAAGCTTCACTGATACCACTAACAAAAACCAAACCAAACCAAACAAACAAAAGACTCCAGGAACTGACACAGTGCCAGCTGCAATGTTTCAACAAGGATTGCAGTGCCAGAGGTGTCCTCTCAGTCACATCAAGAAATTTGGAAGACAGCTACTCGGTCAAGTAAATGGAAGAGTTCCATATCTGTGCCCATTCCAAAGAAAGGCAATTGAACAGAATTTGAAAATTATTGAATGATATCATTAATGTTAAACACAAATAAAGTTTTGCTGAAGATGCATTCAAAAAGAGTTGCAGCAGTACATCACCAGGGTACTACCAGAAATTCTAACTGAAAGCAGAGAAGACTAGAGAGATGTTTGCCTGGTTTTTTTCTTTTCTTTTTTCTTTCTTTTTTTTTTTTTTTGACTGCAGTGGCATTGAACTGTGTGAATCATAATGAATTATGGATAACATTGCAAATAATGGGAATTCCTGAACACCTTGTGCTCATGTGGAATACGTAGATAGTTGTTTGAACAGAACTGTAGGATACTACATTATTTAAAATCAGAAAAAGTATGTGTCGGTGTTATATCCTTTAAACATAATTATTCCATCAGTATGTTGAGGAAATAATCCAACAGTATATGAAGAAGAGCGCAATCATCACGATTACAGGAAGACTAACGACCTGGATATGCAGATGATGCAACCTTGCTTACTGAAAGAGAAGAAAACTTGAAGCACTTACTGATAAAGATGAAAGAATTCAGTACGGATTATACCTCAACACAAAGAAAACAAAAATCCTCACAACTTTACCAACAAGCAACTTCATCATAAATGGAGAAAATATTAAAGTTGTCAATGATTTTGTTTTTCTTGTATCCCCAATCAAGATCCATGGAAGTAGCAGTCAAGAAATCAAACAATGGGGGAAGGCCAGACATACCGGACCAGCAGAAATTAGATGACGTTGAGGGATTACTGACCCAGAATACCTTTTAAACCTGGGGTAACTTTTCAGTCAAATGACAGATTTCTTCCCTAAATAATCATCTAAATGAAACCACATGGTAAACATTTTCCCTAGATCAGAGATGAGAAGGTAAGGGGCAACAGGTAAGCTAGATTCAGGTAAACAGAAAAAAAAGAATGGAAATAATGAGACACTGGTATATTCTGGAAAAAAAAAATAACCAGTGTCACTGAGCAGTTATAGAAATTGTTAAATGAGAACCTGAGTTCCTGTGTAAATTTTCACCAAAAGCACAATAAAATATTAAAAAAAAAAATCAAGTGACATATTGCATCGGGCAAATCTGCTTCAAAAACCTGTTGCTATCAAGACAATTCTGACTCACAGTGACCCTAAAGTACAGAGCAGAACTGCCTCATAGGGTTTCCAAGAAGTACCTGGTCAATTTGGTGATTTGTAGCTCTTAACCACTACACCATTAGGGTTTGCTGCAAAATAACTTGTTAAGATGTGTACTAAAAAAAAAAAAATGTTATTTTGAGGATTAAGGAACTCTATGGGGCAGTACTACTCTGACCTCTAGGGTTGCTATGAGTTGGACCCCACTAGATGGCAGTGAGTTTTTTCAGATTTTGACCTAAGCCATGGAATTTTCAATCACCTCATACACATTCAAAAGCTATCATGGTACACGAGGAAGACTGAATAATTGGTATCTTTGAATTGCTCTATTGGAGAAGAACATTGCATGTACCATGGAGTGCCAGAAGAATTAACAAATCTGTCTTGGAAGACGTATAGCTAGAATACTCCTTAGAAGCAACAATGGCAAGACTTTGTCATAGGTACTGCAGACATGTTATGAGGCTCTATTCCCTGGAAAAGGACATCACACTTAGTAAAGCAGAGCGTGGGGATGTGCATGTTTGGAAAGAATGTAAAATCCTGCCTTTCCTAACCTGGTCTTTGTCAAGAAAAGGGCTTGTCTTGAGAAGGGCAAAAGCCTGGCCAAAGCACTCGAGACAAGGGTTGTCTCAGTGTACTGAAAACAGTACGTGCTGAAAACAACATTCACTGAGAATAGTTCAAGGACTTTCTCATCCCCCTTCCTGGGAATGCCACTTCTTCTTTTGAAGTAAGGAACACTGATAAGATGCTATTTCTTACTTTCCCAACAGAAAACTTGTTTACTTTGTTCAATAAAAGCTGGTGGGTTAAACAAACTGGTGTCGGTCTCTACTCACAGGAGACTGTCCCTTTTTTGCCCACAGCAAACTACAAGTTTGTTGTCAGTGTGATTTCTTTAACCTCACCACACCCACTGCCGTCTCCCATCTATATCACACCGATAAATGGTGTCCCATGTTAATCACACCAACAAATGACGTCCCATGTTAATCACACCAGCAAATGCTGTCCTGTGTGAATTGCACCAACAGTAGAGAGTCTGTGGAAAAGAGGAAGACCTTCAACAAGATGGACTGACATAGTGGCTCAAACATAGCAGAGACTGTAAGGATGGCACAGGACAGTGTGTTGTTACGATCTCTTGTACACAGGATAGCTCAGTCAGAATTAATTCAACAGCACCTAACAACAACAACAACAACAAAGTAAGGGTGTTAATTTACTAAGAAGGAATTTATGTTTTCTTCTCTCAGTGTGGTAAATAATGACGTATCCTAACAGCAATAAAGCTCACTGCCATGCGGTCGATTCCAACTCTTAGCGACCGTATAGACAGAGTAGAACTTCCCCATAGAGTTTCCAAGGAGGATGTGGTGGATTTGAACAGCTGACCTTCTGGTTAACAGCTATAGCACTTCACCACTATGCCACTAGAGTTTCCTCCAGTCCCCAAACCAAACTAAACCCACCCCCATCAAGTGGATTCTGACTCAGTGACCCTATAGGACAGAGTAGAACTGCCCCAGAGAGTTTCCAAGGAGCACCTGGCAGACTCAAACTTCTGACCTTTTGGTTACCAGCCATAGCACACATCTCCAGGGTTTTCTACAATAGCATCTTAAATTTAATGAAGTGTGATTTATAGCTTTGCATGTTCAGTCAAATATCTTTATTCACATAAATCCAAAGCAAGATACAAGATAAACATGGTGGAGAAGCATTTAAAGAACAAAGATTTTTAAGATTTCCAGGTTCTTTTATACCTTAAAAAGCTTGATGGAAGAGCACACTTAAAACTCTAAATTTTCACTGTCCTATTTTTGGGATTAAATTATTCACTTTCATAAAAGATATGAACTAAAACCACAATATATAAACTCTTGAGGGAACTTTTAGAAGTTATAGAGCTAATATACAAATGAGAGTGTAAATGGCTTTTGTGACATCCAGCCATCTAACTGTTGTATTTAATTTATGAACAAGTGGAAAAGAATGACATACCTAAATAAGTACATGAATCTTGTTTACCACATGGCAGTTTCCACTAGGCTAATGGACATGTTGGTTTGAAAACATGTAAAACCTGGAATTCATAATTCTCCCCACACTAAGCATATTTATGCATTACAACTTGTTTTTGAACTTTTGTTTAAAAAAAAAAAAAAACTTTCTTTTGAAACAGAAACTCACTGCAAGGAATGAGGAATATAGCCTCAGCAGAAAAATTAATTTATGAAGTTATCTAAGAACAAGGAACAAGGAATTAGTGAGTTTTGATGCCAAGATATTCGAGAAAATTGCTGGGTATTTGCAATGTTTTTAAGTGATATTCTACTATGTACACATCAACTACCCGATCAATATGATCAATAGCATTCAAAGCAAATTTTCCGTGAGGAAGGAAACTGGGAATTAAGTAACTCATCTGTATAAATATCATTAAAACTGAACTTTTCTGATTGAAACAATCATTTCATTCAGGCAGCGTATGAGGATTTTGATAGTGTTTTCTAGTACTTGACTCAGTTGAATACTTAAATAGGATACACAATGCAACAAAATAGACATTGTCACTCTTTTAAAGTCATTACACAGAATTCACTTTTTAAAAAATACAGCGTCCTTACAGAAAAAGTGGAAGAATGAAATTCATCTGAAAGAAATATATTAAAATATTTAACATCTTATTTGGCTTGGCTTGGCTTATTATAAATAAATTGTTTTAAGCATGGTAAATTAAAATGTAAGAAATGAAACTTAATACATACAATTAGGCATATGATGTTGCTTGAATTACCAAATAATGAAAGGTCCTCAACGAATATTTCTTGGATGGATGAATGGATTTTAGGATTGGAGCAGCCTTGGCTGTAATCCTTATGGAAGCAGTTCGTTCGTCAGCCTTTCCTTCTTCAGAGCCGCTGGCGGTTCAAACTGCCAAGATTTAGATGAGCACTTGACAGCATACTAGTTGAGCCACCCAGACCTCTAATAGATAAAACAGGCAAATTTATTCTAGATGCTGAGACAGTTATCCTGAACATTTTATCTGTTCTTGACAATTCTTTGACATTTTTAATTTTTTAAATTTTTTTATTGTGATTGAGTGAAAGTGTACAAGCCAGTTTAAATTTGTATGCTTGCCTATTGGCAGCTCCTTCTGCTCTCCTTGCCTGGTGACAGTACACTCCTCCTTTCTGTTTTATACGTGTTATATCCTCTTAACAATCTGCTGTCCTCTCCTTTACACCCTCTCCACTCCCCTCTAGTAAGAGCCAGTAGGACAACATACTGTAGATGCATAGAACCATAAAGTGCACACACGATATGGTCACTCTGTGTCCTTGAGTCCATACTTTAACGTTTTTTGATTCATTTTGATCATCAACAGATACAGTAGTTCTCTCTCTCTCTCGATTTAAAAAAATTTAGAAGCTAGTTTACCAGAATCATTAATTCTGGGAGGAAGCGACTTCAGACAAAATACCCTTGAGTTTACCCAAGATAGATGGTACACATCATCTCCAGGCAGAGAAAAAAACAGCAAACAAAAGAAAAACTTGTTGTAATGTGTCAATTCTCATTCACAGCAAAAACCAGTAAACAACTCAGAAATAACCATGATCTAAATATGGAAATGAGAGGGGTCCATTAGAATTAATAAACACAGTAATCACAGAACATATCAGTCATAATAATCAATGCATTGGAAAGGTGAAAAATTGAAAGTTATTATAGACCATGTAGCAGACAGAAGCATGGTACCTACCCACTGTCAATTCCAACTCATAGCGACCATACAGGACAGAGTAGAACTGCTTCATAGAGTTTCCAAGGAGTGCTTGGTGGACTTGAACTGCTAACCTCTTGGTTGGCAGCCATAGCACTTAACCACTACACCACCAGGTTTTCTGAAGCATGGTAGCTTCCCTCAAATTATTTTTTGTTAACTAGAAAGATGGATACCATGTCTTTATGTGATATGCTAAATTTTTTATTTAATATGACTGAGTGAAAATGTATATTCCCATATAAATTTATATGCCCACCTCTATGCGGCTTCCACTGCTCTCCCTGTCCAGTGACAACACACTATTCCTCTCTGCTCCATACATGTCTCATCCTCCCAACAGTCTCCTTTTCCCTCCTCTCCACCCACTCTCCTTCCTCCAGCCAGAGGTCAGCAGGACGACATCCTATAGATGTATAGAACCATAAAGTGGATCCAATATATGGTCATTCTGCATTGCCAAGTCCAATCCATTCGTGTCCGAAGAGTGGACCTTCGTTATGATTTATGGGCAAGGGCAGCATCAGGGCCAGGGGCCATGCTCCTAGGGGAACCCTGAAACCACTAGACCATCAACTAAGGTCTTTTAGTGGAGATCTCAGGACGCACACCTTTTTATTCTTGTGTTGCCAGTGAGACTCAACTTAGTGAGCTCCATCGCGGCTATCACTGGTGGTGGCCAGGCACCATCCAGTTCTTCCAGTTCCAAGTCAATGTAGGCACCTGCTCATGTGGGTCTCTCTACCTTCTGGGTTGTCTTTACCCCATGTCATTTTGGTCCTCGGTGAGCATCTGTTCCTGCTGAGTTGGGACCATTTGCTATGCCTTCGGATGGCAGCTTGGCAGCTTTTAAGACCCCAGATGCCATTCACCAATGTGGGGTGCAGAGAGCCCTTTTAGCAAAAAGCTCGTTTTGCTAATTGGCCTCGCTTTCGCCTAGGAGCATGGTCCCCTGCCCCCTGCCCCAGCTACTCTGTCCTTTCAATATTGGGTTAAGATGGAAGGAGTATTCAAGTTACACTGAAATCCACTTAATATTGTTCTTGTTTCTAATGTGTGCTATCACCGATTTCACCCAACCAGATTTCTAGCAAGTGGAATACACCCTACAGAATCAAGGCCTTTCACACCAATAGACACATGCAGAAGAATGTTTATCACAGCACAGTTCACGATAGCAAAAAGATGAAATCAACCCAGATGGCCAACAATAGAAGAATGGATAGGTAAACTGTGGTATGTATAATCAATGGAGCACTACACAATGATAAAGAATAATGATGATTCCAGGAAACATCTCATAACCTGCTTTCAACTGGAAGACATTATGTTGAGTGAAAGTAGTCACTGACAAAAGGACAAATATTGTATGAGACCTCTATGATAAGATCTCAAAAACAGACTTGTGTATAGAAGAAAAGACTCTTTGACAGCTGCAAGGGAGGGGAGGGAGGGAGAGCGGGAGGGGGAAGATTTAGATTAGATATGCTAATTTTCATAGCAATATATTTTTTAAAAAGTGGCAATTTTGCAAATGCCTCATGGTGGGAGGAAGCAAATGGCAAAAAAAAGCAACCAAAGCCAGAAAGTGCTGTCGAGTTGGAACCGACTCATGGCGACCCTAGACATTTAAAATATGGGTAACAGCACTCTACTCACATTTATTTTTTATTTTTTTATTTAATATGACTGAGTGAAAATGTACATTCCCATATAAATTTTCATGCCCACCTCTACTCACATTTTTGTTGTTATCAGAAACTCCTTTTAATATAATATCCTGGTGGTCCTTCTGAATTATGCCAATTTCAACAAGTTGTTGACAGGTGTTTAGCAGCTGTTTCCCACTGAGTTCTGCTCTTTCAAAGTTTTTTACATATACTAGAAAATTATAATCTAACTCTGAAAAAGACATAAAACAGTAGGGGAGATGTCAAGGAAAACATGGACTATAAATCCCTGTATAAATATACAATTCTACTGGAATAGGAATACTTGTAGCTTTTTTTTTTCATTATACAAAGTCCAACAATTAAGTCTCAAACTTAAGTATTTTAGGTGCCACATATCTCATCGCTGAGTATCACTGCAGTCACCTTCAAAATGCTCCCCTTGGGAAGCTATGCACTGACACCAGTGCTTAGTCCACACTTCAAAGCAATTTTGGAACTCTTTCTGGAATGGCCATCGCACACCGTGGCACAGTGGCAAGTTTGCAAACTTAATTGCATAGTTGTCTGTGAAGGAGTTTTCAACCAATAAACAAATAATTGTATTGGAACACCCTCCCTACTCCCCTAATCTGGCCCCTAATGTCTTCTGTCTTTACCCAAGATAAGGGAAATACTGAAAGGAAGACATTTTGATGATATTCAGGACACCATGGGTAATAGGATGACACCTCTAATGCTTATTCCAGAAAGAGTTCCAAAATTGCTTTGAAGGGTAAACTAGGCACTGGCATCAGTGAATAGCTTTCCAAAAGGAGTTCTTCAAAGTGACCATAGCCATATTCAGCATTGAGGTATGTAGCATTTTTTCCAGGATGAGTTCTCAAATTTGTTCGGCAGTCCTCGTACGTGAGCTATTTCTACTTCGTATTTCAACAGTCCATCTTAGTTCATCCTTAGTTCAAAAAGGCATAAACTTTTGTATAGATGCTTACAGAAATGTTTAAGTAAAAAATTTACTTTAGGCTACCCTGTTAAATATACAGATACAGTTGTGGATTATAAATGAAATCAGATTTACAATTTGTTACAGACTCTTATTACTTGGAAATCTATCAAATAAGTATATATTTATATATAGTAAACATATACAGTTGGATCCGACTTGACGGCACTTGGCATACAGGCATACCTCAGAGACATTGCAGATTTGCTTCCAGACTGTCACAGTAAAGCAGTTATTGCAATAGTCAAATGAATTTGCTTTTTAAATTTATTTTTCTTGCGATTAAGTGAATGTTTACAATCCAAATCAATTTGCCATATAAAACCTCAAGCACCTGCCTCTGTGGAACTCCATCTATTCTCCTCACCCTTTGACAGCACACTCTTCCTTCCTTTCCACCCTACACTTCTAGTATGCACTTAACCAACAATTGTCCCCTTCTCTGCACCTTCTTCTATCCCTTTTATACAGCAAACAGTTGGACAGCCTCATATATATATTAAACCATAAAGTGTACACATCATCTGCATTACTCTATGTCCCATAGTCTGGTCAAATCTTTGTCTGAGGAGTTGGTTTTAGTACTGGTTTCAGCTCTGGGCTAGCTGAAAGTGCAGGGGCAATGTTCTCAAGGGACCCTCCAGGTTGTCAGACCATCAAGTCTGGTCTTTTGATAGAGTTCTAGATCTGCACTCTCCTTTTTCTCATGTTTCATCAGGGACCATACAGCATGTTCCCTGTTAGGGCAGTTTTTGGTGGTGGCCAGGTACCATCAAGTTCTTCTGGATTCATGCTGATGTAGTCTCCCCATCTTATGTACCTTTCTGCCTATTGGGCTCATATTTTCCTCATGTCTTTGACGTTTTCAGTTTTCATCTTCCCCAGGTAGGCTGGGACCAATTGATTGATGTTCTTTAGATGACAGCTTGCTGGCTTTTGAGACACCAGGGGTCACTCATCAATACGTGATGCAGAACAATTTCTTAGAATAAAAAATAATTATGCCAACTGAACTTAATTCCCCCTGAAACCATGGTCCCCAGACCCCTGTCTCTGGTACTCTGTCCTCTAAAATGTTGAGTTGTATTTATAAAACTTTTTAGCTGATGGTGTAGTCTGGTTGTATGGACTTCACTTCTACTGTATGCTGTTACTCCCTTCACCTAACCAAATTCATATTGACTATCTAACCTGTATCTGACCCTGTCACTCTCTCCCCACCCTTGTAGCTGTCAGAGCATAATTTCTTCCTTGCATAAGCCGTTACTTAAGTCCTTATAGTAGTAGTCTCAGACAGTATTTTTTCTTTTGCAGCTGATTCATTTCACTCAGCATGTCTTCCAGATGATTCTAGGTTATGAGATGTTTCATAAAATCACTGTTGTTCTTTATCCTTGCATAGTGTTCCTTTATGTAAATACACTATAGTTTGTTAATCCATTTATCTGTTGATGGACATCTAGGTTGATTCTACCTTTTTGCTATTGTGGACAGTGCTGCAAAAAACATTTGTGTGCATGTATCTGTGTGACAACCCTTCATTCTCTAGGATATATTTCAAGCAATGGGAATGCTGAATCCTATGGTATTTCTATTTCTAGGTTTTTAAGAAAACACCAGGAGATGGAGCCAAGATGGCAGACTTGACACACATCTCCTTAATTCCCTCTGAAAACTGAACCCTGGATTGATAATTGAACACAGCATTCTGGACTCCCAGTGAGCCTTAGGACATGGCATAGAGTTGTCACATTGGACTACGTGCCTCTAAATGGGAAACTTCCTCTCTCTCGCTGAGTCCTGCACCTGCTGACTCGCCACTTAGGTGGACTGCAGGTATTGGTGCTATTAATTTTCCTTTTATTTACGTTGGCCAGTAGGTGCAGGAAGGGCATAAACAATCAGATACACTGAGCTACAGTGCTGAAGTGAACAGCGTGTTGTGAAGCAGAGAGACAATGTATGGGATAGCCACGTTTTGAGACCTTGGCAGTGAACTGAGTGCACCACAGATCCTCTACACTCTTTTTTTCTGAGCTCCACCATAAACTCTGCTGTTTTGCAGGGGGAGAAGAATCTTGATTGAGATGCCATCTTGGCAATTGGGAGGTGGATTTACCCACCTAGAGGCCTCAGTGAGGGCTAATTCCCGGGCAAGAGGCAGTGTCAGTCTGGGAAACACTTTGCCAGCAGAAAGGCTGTATTTACCACAGTGTTGACATATGGGTAGGGCTCAGCTAAGGACAACAGCAGAGAGGTAGCCTCTCTCTACTTTAAACTATGTCATAGCTTCTGGGGATGACTGAAGAGGTGCTCCCACAGTCAGCTAGAAGGCAGGGCCCACCACACCTGATGGCCTGACTGATTTTAGCAGCTGTGGAATAGCTTTTGGATCTTTAAAATAAGACTGCCTGGAGAAATAACTGCTGAGCAGCTGTATGGCATCCCTTTCAGCCTTTACTGATTCACGTTATAGAGCTAGTTGACAGTCCCCCAATGAATCCATAAGTAGGGTGGTGTCTTTGTCAGACAGGAGGTGGAGACTGCCACCCCAGACAGTGGGGCAGATCACTAGAGTACACAGAGGTGGCTGGTGAACAACTGCCTTCTCAGAACTATGCTTCAGTTCCCGTTGAATAACACCAGAGAAACTAAAAGGCTCCTATATGGTCTTACGGCGAATGACCATCGCTAGCCACTTAAAGAAACAGATGACCATGGCTCCGGAAAACTCCTCAAATAAAGAATCAAAAACCTTCCCAGATGAAGAAGTCCTTCTGAAACTATCAGAGGTCGACAACAAAAGAATTATATATAGAGCCCTGCTAGGGATTCAACAAAATGGAGCAGAGCAAAATGAAAAAATAAGCAAGCTATTTGAACTGATGGAACATCAATGTTCTGAAATCCATCATATCAATAATAAAATTACAGGATTAGACAATTTAATCCAAAGCCAAAAGAGTAGAACTGAGGAAATGAAAGTCATACTTAGTGATGTTGAGGATACAGCAAATAATACCAGCATTTACGAGGAGAAATCAGAAAAAAGAAATAAGAAAAATGAAGAAGCACTAAGAAACATGTGAGACTCTATCAAGAGGAATAATCTATGATTAACTGGGGTTCCAGAACCAGGGAGGGATAGCTGAAAACACAGAGAGTATATTGTTGGGCTGCTGATAGAAGATAGACCAGAAATTTTGAAAGAAGAGAACATAGATATGCAAGATGTGTATCAAATATCATAAGAAATAGACCCCAAAATAAAGATACAAACACATTATAGTCAAGCTTAATAAAATGAAACATAAGCAGCATCTCTTAAAGGCAGTGAGACTCAAAGCAAGGCTAACATTCAGAGGGAAACCCTGTAGGTTTTCATTTGATTTATTGGCAGAAACAATGTTGACAAGGAGGCAGTAGGACAACACATTCAAAGCCTTGAGGGAGAAAAACTTCCAGCCACAAATTATATATCCTACAAAATTGTCTCTCAAACATGAGGATGAAATTAAGACATTTATTAAAAAAAAAAAAAAAAAAAAAACTACAAGAAACACTGAAAGGTGTTCTTTGCTTAGAAAAACAAAATCATTAAGTGCATACTTAAGGAGACAATGCAGGACACAGGATCCAGAAATCTACTCAGTTAGGGAAGGCACAAAACTCAAGGAAAGCTACAATATTAAAAGAAAGGAACCAGCAGTGATCATATCAGGAAACAATGACACCATCACACTAAAAAGATGGATATATTCCAGTAGTTAGAGTCTTTTCAGATGGAGAGGAAGTTAAAAAGATATGCATAACTTAAAATTGTGTTTAAACTTAAAATATTAAGGGGGATCATAGGGGTAGCAACAAAGCACAATAACAGTGCAACACATCAAAACAAAAAAACTACTAGAGGAGTCTCAACAAACACAAAACTGACACTGAAAAGATGAAAAGCTAACCCATGAAGAAGAATGACCCAGAACAGAATTTTAAGAACACAGAAAACACCAACACAAAAAATAAATACATCAAAATGACAGCACTAATCACATATCTATCAATAATTACACTGAATGTAAATGGAATGAATGCTTCAACAAAGAGACAACGAGTGAAATTTTGGATTAAAAGACTTGACTCATCTATATGTTGCTTACAAGAAACACACCTTACACTTAAAGATACGAACAAACTGAAAGCTAAAGGATGGAATAATAGATACCAAGCTAACAATATACAAAGAACAGGCGTGGCAATAATAATCTCAGATAAAATAGATTTCAATGTAAAATCTACCATCATGGATAAAGACAGACACTATTTACTGCATAACGTTTCAGTACACAAGCAGGACTTAACAATATTAAATACTTATGCACTCAATACTAGAGTATCTAAATACATCTAAGAAATACCAAATACACTGAAAAATGTGATGGATCACTCCACAATAGTGGTTAGAAACTTCAATACTTCACTTTGAGTAACAGACAGATCATCTATAAAAAAGCTCAGTAAAGACACAGAAGACCTTATTGTGACAATTAATCAATTAGACCTCATCAACAAATACCAAACTTTTTGTCCATCAACAGGTAAGTACACTTTCTTTTCCAATGCACATGAAACAGATGATGTACTAGGACATACAGATGATGTACTAGGACATACAGCAAATCTGAACAAAATTCAAATCATGAATTACTGCAAAGCATCTTCTAGGATCACAAAGCCATAAAAATCAAAATCAATTGCAGAAAAAACAAAGATAGAAACTGGAACTCATGGAAACTGAACAATAACTTGTTCAAAGAGCCACGGATTATAGAAAAAATCAATGATGATGTAAAGAAATTTACAGAATCAAATGAGAATGAAAACACATCCTACCAGAATCTATGGGATACAGCCAAAGCACTGCTCAGAGGTCAGTTTACCTCTCTAAATGCACAAACCCAGAAAGAAGAAAGGACCCAAACCAAAGAATTAATCCTATAGCTTGAACAAGTAGAAAGAGAGCAACTGAGAAACCCCTCAGGTATAAGAAGAAAACAAGTAATAAAGCTTAGAGCAGAACTAAATGAATTAGACAACAGAAGAACAATTGAAAAAAATGACAAAACCAAAAGCTGGCTTTTTGAAAAGACGAACAAAGTTGACAAATTGCTGGCTAAACTTACTAAAGAAAAGTAGGAGAGGGAACAAATAACCCAAAGAAGAAATGAGATGGGGGATGTCACAACAGACCCAACTGAAGTAAAAGGTATCATAACAGAAAACTACGAAAGACTGTATTCCAAAATATTTGAAAACCTAGAGGAAATGGACAACTTTCTAGATTGATATCACCTACCAAATTTAACAGCAGGAGAAGCAGAACAACTGAATAAACCCATCACAAAGGAAGAGATTGAAGAAGTCATCAAAACACTACCAACCAAAAAAAGTCCTGGCCCAGATGGCTTCACCAGAGAATTCTACCAAGCTTTTAGAGAAGAGATAACTCCAATACTACTGAGACTATTTCACAGCATAGAAAAGGATGGAATACTACCAAATTCATTCTATGAAGCCAGCATAACTCTGATACCAAACTGGGAGTAGATCCACAGAAAAGGAAAATTACAGACCAACATCACTCATGAACCTAGATACAAAAATCTTCAACAAAATCCTTGCCAATAGAATTCAACAACGTATCAAAAAAAAATCATCATGGCCATGTCGGATTCGTACCAGGGATGCAACACTGGTTCAACATCAGGAAAACAATTAATGTGATCAACCACCATAAATAACACAAAAGATAAGAACCTCCTGATTTTGTGAATTGATGCAGAAAAGGCAAGTGACAAAGTTCAATACCCATTCATGCTAGAAACTCTCAGCAAAATAGGAACAGAAGATAAATTCCTTAGCACAACAAGGGGCATTTAAGGAAACCCAACTGTCTACATCATCCTGAATGGTGAGAGACTCAATCAATTTCCCTTGAGAACAGGAACTACGTAAGAATGCCTACTCTTACCTCTCCTATTCAACACTTTGCTAGAAGTTCTTGACAGAACACTTAGACAAGACAAAGAAATAAAGAGGCAGCAAAAATCTCCCCATTTGCAGATCATATCAATGTATATGTTGAGAATCCTAAAGAATCCATAAGTAAACTACATGAACTAACAGAAGAATTCAGCAAAGTGTTAGGATATAAGATAAACCTTGTAACTAGTGGGTTTCCTTTACACCAACAAAGAGATCATCAAAGAAGAAATCATCAAATCAATACCATTTACTATAGCCCCCAAGAAGATAAAATACTTAGGAATAAATCTAACTAGAGAAACAAGAAGTCTCTATTAAGGGAACTACAAGACCTTACTGCAAGAAACTGAGACTTACATTAATGGAAAAAAACCTATCCTGCTCATAGAAAGGAAGACTTAACATTGTGAAAACATCTATTTTACCCAAAGCAATCTACATATACAATGCAAATGCAATACAAATTCCAGTGATATTTTCTAACAAGATGGAGAAACAAATCACCAACTTTGTTTGGAAAGGGAAGAAACCTTGAATAAACAAGCACTGCTGAAGAAGGGGAACACAGTGGGATCCCTCACGTTACCTGACCTTAGAACCTATTACACTGCCGCAGTAGTCAAAACAGCCTGGTACTGCTACAAAAGGAAACGCATAGACCAACGGGACAGAGATTGACATCCCAGAAATGCCACCATCCTCCTCTGAACAGCTCATATTCAATAAAGGTCCTACGATTGTAAACTTGGGTACAAAGAATCTCTTTAATAAATGGTGGTGGCAAAATCAGATATCCATGTGCAAAAAATTGAGAAAAGACCCATATCTCACACTTCTTACAAAAACTAACTCAAATTGGATAGAAGACCCAGATATCAAACCTAAAACGATAAAGATTATGTAAGTAAAAAACAGTAATGTCAGCAATGGAAGTTTTAATACACAGCTTAGACAGATTTAAAATCTGATAAAGCATAATAAAGAGAAGAGAAAATAGAGAAATAAGAACTACTAAGATTAAAATACTGCTGGTCATCCAGAGACTTTATCAAAAAATTAGAAGACCACCTACAGAACAGGAAAAATATTTGGCAACTGCATGTCGGACCGATGTCTGAACTCCATAATCTACAAGGTACTGCAAAAGATTAGCAACAAAAAGATAGATAACCCAATTAAGTGATGAGCAAAGGAGATGAACAGACACTTCACAAAAGAGAACACCCAGATAGCCAAAGTCACATGAGGAAATTCTCACAATCGTTAGCCATTGGAGGAATCCATATCAAAACTACAATGAGAGACCGTATCAACCCCCAACAAGGTTGGCCACAATCCAAAAAACCCAAAACAACAAATTCTGGAGAGGCTGTGGAAAAATTACAACTCTCCTACACTGCTGGTGTGACTGCAAAATGGTATAACCTCTTTGGACAGCAATCTGGTGCTTCCTTAAAGACCTAGAAATAGATACAGCATTTGCTCCAGTAATCTCACTGCTCGGAATATATCCTACAGAAGCAAGGGCAATCACACGAACAGACACATGCACATGAATGTTTATTGCAGCACAGTCCACAATAGCAAATAGATGGAATCCACTCACATGCCCTACAACAGATGAACACGTAAACAAACTACGGTACATACACTCAATGGAACACTGTGCAATGATAAAGAAGAATGATGATTTTAGGAAGTATCTCATAACCTGGTTTTAATTGGAAGACTTTATGCTGAGTGAAATCAGTAAGCAGCACAAGGACAAATATTGTATGAGATCCCTACAATAAGGACTTAAAAACAGACTCATGTACCGAAGAAAAGACTCTTTGGTGGCTTCAGAGGAGGGGAGGGAGATACAGGGCTGGTCATAGATTAGATATCTGATAGAAATTTGGTTGAGTGAAATCAGTGACAGCACACATTAGAAAGAAGATCAACTTTACTGTACTTCAATATAAACTGAAAACTCCTCTAATCATAACCCATTATTGCAAGGATAGAGTAGCAGGGACAGAGGTCCTGTGACCATGCTCTCAGGGGACATGGAGGCCAGTTGGCATAACTAGCCTATTGCTAAAAGAATCTTCTGCACCCCATATTGGTGAGTGGCATCTGGGATCTTAAAAACTAGCAAGCTACCGTCTGAGGTACTAAATCGTCCCAACTCAGCCGGAACAGATGATCACCAAGGATAACTAAGACATAAGAGATTAAAAGCCTAGAAGACAGCAGGAGCTATGTCATTGGGTGACCGTATCAACATGTGAACAGAAAAACCAGATAGTGCCTGGCCACCACCAAGGACAGCCGTGATGGGGCACACAATGTGAAGTCCTGAGAAAAAGAGGGGTGTACCTCAAGAGCTCCACTAAAAGATCACAGTTGATGGTCTGGTGGCCTGGGCGTTCTCCTGGGAGCATGGACCCTAGACTTGCTGCTGCCTCTGATCAGAAAACATTACTGAGGTCAACACTTTGGACAGGAATGGATTGGACTCAGGGATACAATGTGACCATATGGTGTGTGCACTTTATGATTCTATGCATCTACAGGATGCTGTCGTACTGGTCTCTTAACAGAAGAGAGAGGAGAGATTGGAAAGAGGGGACAAGAGATTGTTAAGAGGATATGACATGTATAGAACAGAAAAAAGGAGTGTGCTGTCACTGGGCAAGGAGAGCAGAAGGAGCTGTAGCTAGATGGGCATGCAAATTTAATTTAGATTTTATACTTTCACTCAATCACAATAAAAAATTTACATACCTTAATTAAAAAATACTTTATTGCTAAAAAATACTAAACATCACCTGAGCCTTCAACCAGTTATAATCTTCTTGATGGTGGAGAATATTGCTTTAATTTTGGTGGCCGCTGACTTATCAGGGTGATTGGCTGTTGAAGCTGGGGTGGCTGTGGCACTTTCTTAAAACAAGGCAGTGATCAGGTTGGCTCCGCCAACTGATTCTTCCTTCATGAAGGATTTCTCTGTAGTGTGATACACTGTTTGATAGCATTTTACCAACAGGAGAATTTCTTTTAAAATTGGAATCAATCCTCTTACCATTTGATGCTTCTTTACCAATGGAGTTTATGTAATATTATAAAGTCTTTGTTTTCATTTCAACAGTGTTCACAGCATCTTCATCAGGAGCAGATTCTGTGTCAAAAAACACCTCCTCTGTTTATCTGTAGGAAATACCCCCTCATTCATTCAAGTTTTATCATGATAATACAGTAGTTCAGTTACTTCTTCAGACTTTACTTCTAATTCTAACTTTTTTGCTATTTGCGTTACATCTACATTAATTATTCCACTGAAGTAATTCATGAAAGTTGGAGTCAACTTTTTCCAAACTCCTAATAATGTTGACACTTTGACATCCTCCCATCAAATGTTTTTAATGGCACCTAGAATGCTGAATCCTTTCCAGAAGTTTTCAACTTACTTTGTCCAGATCCATCAAAGGAATCACTATGGCAACTCTAAATCAAAAAACTCTCTGCTGTCAAGTCAATTTTGACTCATAGTGACCCTACAGGACAGAGTAGAACTGCTCCATAGAGTTTCTGAGGAGCACTTGACAGATTCAAACTGCTGACCTTATTGGTTAGCAAATGTATAACCACCATGCCACCAGGATTTCTAATGACAGCTATAGCATTGCAAAATGTACTTCTTAAGTAATAAGACTAGGAAGTCAGAATTATTCCTTGATTCATGGGCTGCAGAATGGATACTATATCAGCAGGCACAAAAACACCACTAATCCCCTTGACATCTCCCTCAGAGCTCTTGGATGACCAGGTGCAATGTCAGTGAGCTGTAGTACTTTTAAGAGAATCTTTTTTTCTGTACAGTAGGTCTCAACAGTGGGCTTAAAATGTTCAGCAAACCTTGTTGTGAACAGATGCGCTATTATCTGGGATTTGTTGCTCCATTTATAGAGCACAGGCACTACAGATTTAACTAATTCTTTAGGGTAGCAGCATTTTTGTATTGGTAAATGAGCACTGACTTCAACTAAAAGTCACCAGCTAAATTGGCCTCTAACAAGAGACTCAGCCTGTGCTTTGAAACTTGGAAGCAAGGAATTAATGTATCTTCTCTAGTTATGAAAGTCCTAGGCAGCATCTTCTTCAAATATAAGGCTGTTTTGTCTACAACAAGAATCTGACATTTAGTGTAGGTACCTTCATCAGTTAGCTAGATCTTCTAAACAACTTGCTGCAGCTTCCACATCAGCACTTACCGCCTCATCTTTCACTTTTATGTTATGGAGATGGCTTCATTTCTTAAACTTCATGAACTACCCTCTACTTCCTTCAAACTTTTTGTCTATAGCCTCCTCACGTTTCTCAGTCTTCATAGAATTGAAGAGAGTTAGCAACTAGGGTTAGATTAGGCTTTGGTTTAAGTGAACTTTGTAGCTGGTTTCATCTTCTACTCAGACCACTAAAACTTTCTACAAATCACCAATAAGGCGGCTTCACTTTCTTACCATTTGTGCATTCATTAGAGTGGCACTTTTAATTTCCTCTAGGAACTTTTCCTTTGTATTCACATCTTCCCTAACTGTTTGGCACAAGAGTCTTATCTTTTGGCCTATCTCACTTCTGACATGGCTTGCTCCCTAAGCTTAATCATTTCTAGCTTTTGATTTATAGTAAGAAACACTCAACTATTCTTTTCATTCAAAAACTTAGAGGCCATCATACAGCTATTAATTAGCCTAATTGTGACACTGCCTTGTCTCAGGGAGTTGGAAGGCCCAAAGGGAGGGAGACAGAGGAACAGCCAGTCAGTAGTGAAGTCAGAACACATGTAACATGTATTAATTTCACTGTCTTATATGCACAGTTTGTGGTGTCCCCCAAAGAATGATAATACTAGCATCAAAGATCAGTGATCACAGTTCATCACAGCAGATATAATAATAGTGAAAAAATTTGAAACACTGTGAGAGTTACCAAAATGTGACACAGAAACACAAAGTGAGCACATGGTGTTGGCAAAACGGTGCTAATAGACTTTTCAGATGCAGTGTTGCCAAAAACTGTCATTTTGTAAACAAATGCAGTGTCTGTGGACAGTACTAAGCAAAGTAAAATAAATGAGGTATGCCTGTATGAATTATTTTGGGAGGGCATAATCTCTTGGGCAAAATGCACCATAACTCTGGTTAAAACTGAAAAACACGGAAAATTTTTCAGGTATCTGTTTTAGTGAACTGCTGCTGCCACATCATTAGAGCAACTTATTTATAGAGAATCAATTAAAGAATATGTAAATAACATAATAAAGTATACTATATAATGAAGAAAATATATTTAAGTAACCTAACATGAAAGATTGTTTAGTTATTAATAACTCAAAATATCAGAACACTAAACAGGTTATGAAACAGTCATTTATCTTAAGCTAACTATATTGACTAAAGGACCTTCGTTGTGATTTATGAGCAAGGGCAGCATCAGAGCCAGGGGTCATGCTCCCAGGGGAACCCCGAAGCCGCTGGACCCTCAGTTGCGGTCTTTTAGTGGAGATCTCAGGGTGCACCCCTATTTATACTTGTGTTGCCAGTGAAACTCAGTGAGCTCCATCGTGGCTATCACTGGTGGTGGCCGGGCATCATCCGGTTCTTCGGTCCCAAGTCTATGTAGGCACTCACTCATGTGGGTCTCTCTATCTTCTGGGTTGTCTTTACCCCATGTCATTTGGGTCCTCTGTGATCATCTGTTCCTGCTGAGTTGGAACCAGTTGCTGTGCCCTTGGCCTGGTTTCAGCTGGAAGACATTATGTTGAGTGAAAGTAGTCAGTGACAAAAGGACAAATATTGTATGAGACCCCTATGATAAGATCTCAAACACCGACTTATGTATAGAAAAAAAGACTCTTTGATGCATACCAAGTGCTTTAAGAATATTTATTTCATTTTATCTATATGCTTATTAAAATCTCCTTTTCATTCTACTGTATTTATTAAAGCAAGAAAACAAATGGCCTCTAATAAATTGCTTTATTCTTATCATTCTTTTAAAAATATATAACTTAAAGGAATGAAGTTATATTTATTTTGTTTAAAATTTGTATAATTATTCTTGCTATATATTAAAACTAGCCTTACTCTTGATTAGTTGTAAATTATTAAGGATTTTTTTAACTTCACTTTAAATAAAAAATGGGCTCACCCTGGAATAACCAGACTTCCAAAAATGCAAATATTTATTCAGTTTTCCCATTTTGTCTCGTTCATAGTTCATAACAGCAAAAAATTTTCTGATTCCTTCTACAGAAAAACTGCAATATTATTCAGACATTTGCAAAGTACTAAATTAAAACTTAGATGTCCCTCTCTGTATGCTTATTTTTTATGTTTATTATTTTCTTTCATTATGGAGAAACAATTAGGCACTGTGTATTACAATTCAGAAGACCACATATTATATACATAGTTAAAAGTACATCACAAATACCACTTATAATAGACTCTAGGAAGTTAAAGTGCTTAGTAATAAATTTAACTCAGGATTTGACAGACCTATACAAAGAAAACTATTAAAACACTGCTGCAAGAAAATACAAGAGACCTACACTGGTTGAAAAATATGCCATGGTGATTGACAGGAACACTTAAAATTGTGAAAATATAATTTCTACCTGAAGAAAGCTACAGACACAATGTAGTCCCAATCCAATTTCAACATTTTCAAATGAGATAGAGAAAGAAATTGCCAACTTTATATAGAAAGGAAGAAGCCCCAGATAAGTAAAGCATTATTGAAGAAGAACAAAGTGAAAGGCCTCATACTGTCTAATTACAGGGCCTATTATATACCACCACGATAATCAAAGCAGCTTGGTAGTGGTACAACAACTGACACATAAACCCGATGAACATAACTGAGAACTCAAACATAAATTTACTCATTTATGAGCAGTTGATATTTGACAAAGGCCTAAAGACCATCACATTGGGAAAAGACGGTCTTTAATAAATACTGCTAAAATAATAGTTATCCGTACGTAAAAAAATGAAACAAGACCCATACTTCACACCATGCACAAAAACTCACTCAAAATGGATCAAAGACCTAAAGATAAAATCTAATATGACAAAGATCATGGAAGAAAAACTAGGGGCAATGCTAAGATCCTAACACATGGTACGAATGGTATACGAACCATAACTAACGATTTACCAACACCAGAAGCAAAACTAGATTACTGGGAGCTCCTAAAACTCAAACATGTATGCTCATCAAAAGACTTCACCAAAAGTGTAAAAAGACAACCTATAAACTGGTAAAAGATCATTAGCCACAAGAGAAATGTAAATTACAACTACGCTGGGATATCATCTCAACCTGACAATACTGGCACTAATTCAAAAAGCACCAAATAATAAATGTTGGAGATGTTGGGAGACTGGAACCTGCAGGAGGGAATGTAAGATGGTACAACCACATTGGAAAATGATACGGTACCTCCTTCATACACAAAAACCAAACCCACTGTCATCAAATTGATTATGACTCATAGTGGCTCTATAGGTCAGAGCAGAATTGCCCCATAGTTTCCAAGGAGTGCCTGGTGGATTTGAACTTCAGGCTTTTTGGTTAGCAGATGTAACACTTAACCACTATGCCACCAGGGTTTCCTGGAGACTCCTTAAAAAGCTAGAAATACCATGTGATCTAGCAATCTCATTCCTAGGAATAGACCCTAGAGAGGTAAGAGTTGCCAAAAAATAGACACATTCACATCCATGTTCATTGCAACACTGTTCACAATGTCAAAAATATGGAACAACCTAAATGCCATCAAGGAGTGAATGAATAAACAAATTATGGTATATACACACAATGGACTACTATGCAACAATAAAGAATAATTATGAGTCCGTGCAACATTTCATAACATGAATGAATCTGAGGGCATTATTCTGAGTCACAAAAGGACAAATATTGTATGATGACACCGCTATTATAAGATATTATAAGAACTCAAGGAAAGATTTACACACAGAAAAAGGCATTATTTGATGGTTATGAGAGCAAGATGGGAGGAAAAGGGAAAACCACTAATTAAACAGTAGACAAGTGTCAACTTGGGTGAACGGAATGAATCAGAAAATGCAGGGGAGGTCACCACAACTGGACCAAAGAGAAAACACAGAAATTACCCATACCTATCCAAACACTTTGAGGGCCCAAGTAGCTGGGCCTGGGGCCTGGTCCCCATCATTATGGGGGACATCTAGGTCAAATAATATAATATAGTTTTACATCTCATTTTGTTGAGTAGTGGCTAGGGTCTTAAAAGCTTGTGAGTGGCTATCTATTGGTCTCATCCCACTTGGAGTAAAGAATGAAGAAAACCCAAGACACAAGAAAAATACTAGCCCAAAAGACCAGGCAATGTTTTGTTCTGTTGTGCATAGGGTGGCTCTCATGGATTCAAACGCATTCCCCCCAAAATTTGTGTAGTTATTCAACTAGGCCATAATGCCTGCTATCATGTAATGTTCTCTGTATTGTAACTACTGCATCTATGATCTTGATGAGGGTGGATGGGTGGCAGTTGTGTTGGTGGGACAGGACTGAGTGTGTAAGATTGTTTTGTGCCTTGGGGAAGTCTCTTGAGATATAAAGGAAACAAGCTGGTGGAGAGATTTGGGAACCTCATAGCATCAAGAAAGCAGTAACAGGAGTAGAGCACACCCTTCAGACTTGAGGTTCCTGCACCAAGATGATCTCTGATGAAAGACTGATGTAACACAAGGACTTTCCTCTGTAGTTGCAGAGGGAAAGCCTTCCCCTAGAGCAGACTTTCTGAATTTGGACTTATAGCCTAGTGGACTGTGTAAGAATAAGCATTTCCCTTTTTAAAGCCATCCACTTGGGGTATGTCTATTAAGAGCAGTACCAGATGACTAAAACAGTTGCTATGAGTCAGAACAAACTCTATTGCACCTAACAACATCTCAAAAGATACTCACTCAAGACACATCCCTCATTAATCCTATCTCATTAACATAACAAAGACATAGATTATAACCACAGGCATAGAAGTTAGGATTTACAACACATTATTTTTGGCAGACACAATTCAATCTATAACAATTGAGATGTACATAAATTTAATAAAATGAGATGTTCTCTGTAGATAACTCAGTATTTGAATTGAACATGTAGTATACAAGGACTGCCAATCAAGTTTGCGAACTTAGAAAAAGTGCTACATACTTCATTGCTTAATATCACTACGGTAACTTTTGTAGTGCTCTCTTTGGGAAGTTACACATCAATGCCAATGCCTAGTCCACCCTTCAAAGCAATTTTGGAACTCTTTTTCTGGAATGGCCATCAGAGCTGTTTTTGTATTACCCTTGATGTTCTGAAAGTCATCAAAATGACTTCCTTTCAATATTTCCTTTATCTCCAGATAAAGAAAAAAGTTACTGGGAGCCAAATCAGGTGAATAGGGAGAGTTTTCTAATACAGTTATTTGTTCACTTGTTAAAAACTCCCTCACAGACAACTACACAATTAAGTTGGCAAAATTGCCACCTTGTCACCATATTGCCACTCCAGGAAGAGTTCCAAAATTGTTGTGAAAGGTGGACTAGTCACCAGCACCAGTGCATACCTTCCCAAGGGGAGTACTTCAAAGGTGACAATAGTGATATTCAGCAATGAGGTATGTAGCACTTAGAACAATTAAGTTCATGGATTCAACTGTCAGACCTCGTATTTAAGTTAACCCACATACTATGTTAACTTGTCTTTGCTTCTGTAAACCCTTTCAATAACACCCTGATAAAGGATATGGATCTGATAAAGGATATGGACCAGAAACATGTCCCAAGGTTTCACCCACTAATAGCCTGCACCCTTGGATCACTGGATTTTAAAAGAAGTAACAAAGTCCATACTAACTGTTTTGACTTTCCTGATACACGTGATCTATCAAGTCATTGACATAATTAGCGAATTAGCCTGATCAATAGATTTCTGAATATAAGCATGAAAACTGTGCTAATTAGATACATGGTTATACTTAAGGAATCATGAAGGTCAAAACGGACAAATAAATTAAATCCCTAACAAATATCAAGATATTTGACAAGGCTAAGAACTGACTAGAATTCCTCAGTCAGTTAATCAGCATGGCCTTTCCAAGGGAGGGTGTCTATTAAATGCAGAAAGCTTATTCTCAATATCTGACAAACAAACTTCCAAGTGAGGGCATCCGTTAAATACAGACAGCTTATTCTCAACATCTGACATACAAACTTCCGACTTTTAAAACCATTGCATTTTGCCATGTTTTCTCATACAAATAGTGATGATGCTCAAATTACTGCCAAGGGTGAACATTACAAACAAATACAAAGCTATCAGTCTGAATATTTGCAACTTCTATACTGTTTTATGTGACGTACACACCTACCCAGACTCTTCATTTTTATCCCACATCATTTTGTCATATCAATGCTTGCTATTAACAACATTGATTTACAAATTCGGGGCATAGTATTATTGTTCATATTGTGTGTGTATGAGTGTGTGTGTAAATTTTTAATTTGTTTTCCCAAACAGAAAAATAGTCATCCCTTCATGTGTATTCATGAATGTATAAAATAAGCCCTCAAAATTAGTCTGTGTACTTTGTTTATAAAAAAGAAAAAGTTTGGCATTTTTTTAGCTTTTAAGAAGCAGCAAGTGGGTGTGGCCAAGATGGAAGACTAGACACATGTTTCCTCAATTCCCTCTGAGAACCAGGGCCTAGATTGATAATTGAGCAGAGCACTTTGGATACCAAGAGAGCCCTAGGATACAGCAAAGGTTGTCAGATTTGACCACATGACACTAAACAGGAAGCTACCTCTCTCTACTACAAGGCAGTGAACACTGAGCTCCTCTCCTGCTGAATTAGTGCTTGGGTGGTGTTTCAGTCAATTAGGGCTGCTCTAACAGAAATACCACAGAGTGATGGTTTTAACAAAGGAACGTTTATTCTTACACAGTCTGGTAGCCTACAAGTCCAAATTCAGGGTGTCCACTCCAGGGTAAGGCATTTCCCCTTGTCAGCTCTGGAGGAAAGCCTGGTATTGCGTCATCTTTGTCCAGAGAGCATCTTGACACAGGAACCTCTAGTCTGAAGAATGTGCTCTTCTTCTGGTGCTGCTTTCTTGATGGTGTGAGATTCCCAATTCTCTGCTTGCTACCCCTTCCTTTTATCACTTGTACGATGAAAGGATTAAGGGTAGTGCAAACCATACTCCAGGGAAACTCCCTTTACAGTGGAGCAGGGAGGTGATCCTATAAAGGGATTTACAGTCCCAGCCTAACCCTGTAACATACAGCACAGGAAAATCACAAAATGGAGGACAATCATAGAATGCAGGTAATCCTGGCCCAGGCAAATTACTACATATATTTTGGGGGGACACAATTTAATCTATGACAGGTGGACTGCAGGTACCAAAGTTTTTTTTTGTTATCCGGGAGGCAGGGCATGGGCATGGGCCAGCAAGTACGGTGAGCTGCAGTGCTAAAGTAAATAGCGTATAGTACAACAGAGAGGCAGTGTGAGGGATAGCCATATTTTGAGAGTCCAGCTTCTGACTGTGGGCACCACTGCCCCTCAGACCTCTCTTTTATGAGCTTCACCACAGATTCTGTTGTTTCATGTCAGGAAGGGCAGCTTGGCCCTCTTGGTCAGCTGGGAGGCAGTGTCACTCAGCCGGAAGACTCAGCAGGGCATAATTCCCAAGCTGAGAAACAGTGCCAGTCTGGAAAGTGCCTTTCCAGCAGAAAGTCTGGGTTCAGTACAGTGTTACCTTATGTGTGGGGCCCAGCTGGGGATGGCTGCAAGATGGTAATCCCTCCTTACTTTGAACTATTTTGTAGCGACTGAGGACTATCAAAGAGGTGTTTCCACTGTCAGCTAGAAGGTGCAGAGGGGCCTGCCACAACTGATGGAGTGACTGAATTTCACAGCAGTTGGATAACTCCTAGCTTTTTAAAATAAGACTGCCTGGAGAAATAAGTGCTGAGCAGCCTGGCAGCATTTCTTCCAGCCTTTACTGATCCACATTATAGGGTCAGTTGATGGACACGCAGTAACTCCATAATTAGGACACAATCTTTGCCAGCAAGGAGGCAGAGCTTGCCACCACATGCAGTCCACTGGGTCCAGTCAATAGAGTACACAGAGGCAGCTGGTGACCACTTCCCTTCTCAGAACTATGCCTAAGCTCCTGTTGCGGTAACACCACAGAAACTAAACAGTTTCTAGGTGGCCCAAAGGCAGTAAACTTTTGCTAACTATTTAAAGAAACAGTCCACTATGGCATTGGAAAACTCCCAAAATGAAGAAAACAAAAAACTTCTCAGATGAAGAGGCCTTTCTGAAACTATCAGAGGTCAAGTGCAAAAGAATTATATACAGAACGCTCCTAAAGATTAACTAAAATGCAGCAGAGCAAAATGAAAAATTAAGCAAGCTTTTTGAATTGATGGAACATCAGTGATCTGAAATACAGAAGATCAATAACAAAATTACAGAATTAAATGATTCAATCCAGAGCCATAAGAGCAGAATTGAAGAGGAGAAAGTCAGATTTAGTGCCTCTGAGGACCCAGAGCAACTGACATCAACATTTATGAGGAGAAAACAAAGAAAAAAAATAAGAAAAATGAAAAAAAAAAATTAGGAAATAGGTGGAATTCTATTAAGAGGACTAATCTACGATTAGTTGGAGTTCCTGAAAAGGGATGGCTACCTGAAGACACAGAGGGTATTGTTGTTGAGTTACTGACAGAAAACCTCCCGAAATTATGAAAGAGAACATACATATCCTAGATGTGTACCAAATGCCACAAAAGTAAGACCACAAAAGAAAGACACCAAGACATATTATAATCAAGCTTAATAAAATGAAACATAAACAGATTCTTGTAGAGGCAGCAAGGCTCAAAGCAAAGCAATATTCAGAGGAAAATCCTGTAGGCTTTCATCTGACTTCTTGGCAGAAATGATGTTGCCAAGGAGGAAAGGGGTGGCACATTCAAAGCCTTGAACATCTAACCAAGAATTTTATATCCTGAAAAATTGTCTCTGAAATATGAAGATGAAATTAAGACATTTGTAGATAAACAGAAGCTTAGAGACTTTGTAAAAACAAAACAAAACAAAAATCCAAGAAATACTGAAAGAAGCTCTTTACTAAGAAAAACAAAATCATTAAGTGTACACTTAAGGAGACAACACAGGACACAACATCCAGGAATCTACTCATTTAGGGAAGTCACAAAACTCAATCAAAGCTACAACATTAGAGAATCAGTGATTATATCATGAAAACTATGACACTATCACACTAAAAAGAGGGACACACTACAGTAGTTAGAGTACTGTCAGAGGGAGAGGAAGTTTAAGAGATATTCAGAAGTTAAAACTGAGTTTAAACTTAGAATATTAATGGGAATAACAGGGGTAGCTGCAAAGCACAATAACAGTGCAATACATCAAAACAAGAAAAGCAATACAGGAGTCTCAACAAACACAAAACCAACAATGAAAAAGATGAAAAGACAACCCATAAAGAACAATGACCCAGAATAGAACACTAAGAGCAACATAGAAAACAACAACAAAAAAATAATAAAAACATCAAAATGATAACACTGAATGTAAACAGACTGAATGCTCTAAAAAAAGAGATGAGTGACATCATGGATCAAAAGGCATGACCCGTCTATATGTTGCTCACAAGAAACACACCTGAGACTCAAAGGTAAGAACAAACTGAAAATTAAAGGATAGAATAATACATACCAAGCTAACAACATAAAAAGAAGAGATGGTGTAGCAATGTTAATCTCAGATAAAACAGATTACAATGTAAAATCCACCATCATGGACAACGATGGTCACTATTTATTGCTGAAAAGTTCCTCTTCAAGTTTTCATTCCCAGAATAGGAGACTGTATCATTGTCGGATTCAGAATGGCCAAAACTTGTCCATTTCAGCTCACTAATGCTTAGGATGTCAGTGTTTGTGTGTTCTATTTCATTTTTGACAATTTCCAGTTTTCCTAGATTCATACTTTGTACATTCCATGTCCCAGTTATTATCAGATGTTTACAGCTGTTTATTCACATTTTGAGTCATGCCATATCAGCGAACAAAGATCCCAGAAGCCTTACTGCATCCACGTCATTAAGGTTGACTACTTTGAGGAGGCAGCCCTTCCTTGGTTATCTTCCAAGTACCTGCCATCTGGAGGCTCACTTTCCGGCACCGCTACTGACAATGTTCAGCTGCTATTCACAGGGTTTTCCCTGGCTAATTCCTTTCAGAAGTAGACTACTGGGTCCTTCTTCCTAGTCTGTCTTAGTCTGGAAACTCAGCTGAAACTCATCTATCGTGGGTAACCCTGCTAGTACCTAAATACCAGTGGCATAGCTTCCTGCATCACAGGAACAAGCAAGCCTTCACTCCCTCCTTACCTGATGGTGTTACTCTCCTTGCCTGATACTATTACCTTCTTTAACTAATGCTGTTACCTGCCTTAGCTTATGCAGTTATCCTTCTTGCCTGATGGTGTTACCTTCCTTACCTGATGAACATGGAATGTACGAAGTATGAATCTAGGAAAACTGGAAGTTTTCAAAAATGAAATGGAACGTGTAAACATTGGGATCCTAGGCATTAGTGAGCTGAAATGGACAAGTTTTGGCCATTCTGAATCTGACAATGATACGGTCTACTATGCTGGGAACGAAAACTTGAAGATGAATGGTGTTGTGTTCATAATCAAAAAGAGCATTTCAAGATCTGCCCTGAAGTACAATACTGTCAGTGATAGGACAATATCCATACCCTTACAAGGAAGGCCAGTTAATACAACTATTATTCAAATTTGTGCATCAATCACTAAGGCCAAAGATGAGGAGGCTGAAGATTTTTACCAGCTTCTGCACTCTTAAATGGATCGAACATGCCATCAGGATGCATTGATAATTACTGGTGACTGGAATGCAGAAGTTGGAAACAAAGAATAAGGATGGGTAGTTGGAAAATACTGCCTTGGTGATAGAAATAATGCTGGAGGTCACATGATAGAATTTTGCAAGACAAAGTACTTTTTCATTACAAATACCTTTCTTAACCAACACAAATGGCAACTGTACACACGGACCTCACCATATGGCATACACAGAAACTAAATTGACTACATTTGTGGAAAAAGACAGTGGAAAAGCTCCATGTCAGCAGTCTGAACAAGACCAGGTGCTGACTGTGGCACAGATAATCAATTGCTCATATGCAAATTCAAATTGAAACTGAATAAAATTAGAACAAGTGCATGAGAGCCAAAGTATGACCTTGAGTATATCCCTCCTGAGTTTAAAGACCATCTCAAGAACAGATTTGATGTGTTGACCACTAATGACCGAAGACCAGACAAATTGTCGAATGACATCAAAGACATCATCCATGAAGAGAGCAAGAGGTCATAAAAAAGACAGGAAAGAAAGAAAAGACCAAATTGGATGTCAAAAGAGACTCAGAAACTAGCTGTCGAATGTCGAGCAGCTAATGCAAAAGGAAGGAATCATGAAGCAAAAGACCTAAACAGAAGATTTCAGAGAGCAGCTTGAGAAGACAAAAGAAAGTGTTATAATGACATGTGCAAAGAGCTGGAAATGGAAAGCCAGAAGGGAAGAACACGTCTTACATTTCTCAAGCTGAAAGTACTGAAGGAAAAATTGAAGCCTCGAGTTTCAATAGTGAAGGATTCTGCAGGGAAACTATTAATAGGTGGGTATGTAAATTTATATGGGAATGTACATTTTCACTCAGTTATATCAAATAAAATTTTTTTTAAAAAAAGGTCACTGGAATTTGCATTGCAATTGCATTGTATTTGTAGATCACGTTGGGTAAAATATACATTTTCACAATGTTAAGTCTTCCTATACATGAGCAGAACAGGTTTCTCCATTTATGTAAATCTCAGTTTCTTGCAGTAAGGTCTTGTAGTTCTCTTTATATAGGTCTCTTATTTTTATACTTAGATTTATTCGTAGGTTTTTTTTATCTTCTTGGGGGCTATAGTAAATGGTATTGATTCGGTGATTTCTTCTTTGATGATCTCTTTGTTGTTATAAAGGAACCCTGGCTGGCTTTACATGCTGATATTTTGTTGAATTCTTCTGTTAGTTCTAGTAGTTTATTCAGGGATTCTTTAAGATTCTCTGAATATACATTGATATGATCTGCAAGTAGGGAGATTTTTACTTCTTCCTTGTCGATGTGGATGCCCCCTTTATTTCTTTGTCTTGTCTAATTGCTCTGGTTGGTCATCTGGTACAATGTTGAATAGAAGTGGTGATACTGGGCATCCCTGTCTGGTTATCGTTGTCAAGAAGCATTCTTTCAGTCTCTCTCCATTCAGATTGATGTAGTTGGTTGACTTTGCATAGGTGCCCCTTATTGTGTTCAGAAATTTCACTTCTATTCCTTTTTTTGCTGAGGGTTTTAAGGATTGATGGGTACTGGACTTTGTCTAATGCCTTTTCTTCATCAATTGACATCAGGTGATTCTTATCTTTTGTGTTATTTATGTGGTTGACTACATTAATTGCTTTCCTGATGTTGAGCCAGCCTTGCATCCGTGGTATGAAATCACATTGGTCATCACACATTTTTTTTTTATAAGACTTTGAGTTCTATTGGCAAGGATTTTGTTAAAAATTTTTGCATCTAGGTTTGTGAGTGATATTTGTCTGTAATTTTTTTGTGGGATCTTTCTCTGGCTTTGTTGTCAGAGTTATTCTGGCTTCATGTAATGATTTTGGGAGTATTCCACCCCTTTTTATGATGTGAAATAATCACAGTAGTATTGGAGTTATCTCTTCTGTAAAATTTTAGTAAAATTCTCTGGTGAAGCCATCTGGGCCACTACTGTTTTTGGTTGTTAGTTTTTCCAATATCTTTCAATCTCTTCCTTTGTGATGGGTTTATTAAGTTGTTCTACTTCTCCTTGTAATCATTTTGGTAGGTGATATGAATATAGAAATTGGCCCATTTCCTCTAGAGTTTCGTATTTGTTAGAATATACTCCTTCATATTATTTTTTTATGATACTTTTTATTTCAGTTGATCTGTTGTTACATCTCCCATCTCATTTCTGATGCAGGTTATTTGTTTCCTCTCCTGTTTTTCTTTTGTGCATTCAGCCAATGGTTTATCAATTTCGTTGATCTTTTCAAAGAACCAGCTTTTGACTTTGTTAATTTTTTCGATTGTTCTTCTATTCTCTCATTCATTTAGTTCTGCTCTGATCTTTATGATCTGTTTTCTTCTTGTGCCTGAGGGATTCCTCTGTTGCTCTCTTTCTGCTTGTTCAAGCTGTGTGGCTGATTCTTTGGTTTTGGTTCTTTCTTCTTTCCTTCCTTTATAGAGATAAATTGACCTCTGAGTACAGTTTTGGCTGTATCTCATAAGTTCTGTTTGGATGTGTCTTCAGTCTCATTTGATTCCATAAATTTTTTGATTTCTTCTATAATCCATGATTTTTTGAGTAAGGTGCTGTTTAAGTTCCATGGGTTCAAATTTATATCTATGGTTTTTCTGAAATTGATTTAGACTTTTATGACTTTAAGTTCCGAGAAGATGCTTTGCAATAACTCAGTGGTCTGGATTTTGTGGAGACTTGCTTTATGTCCTAACATATTGTGTATTCTGAAAAATGTTCCACGTGCATCGGATAGGAAGGTGTGGTTATCTGTTGATGGATAAAAAGTTCAGTATGTCAATGAGATCTAGTTGGTTAATTGTTGCAGTAAATATCTTTACTGAGCTTTTTTCTGGATGATTGGTCCATTACTGTAACTGGTATGTTGGTGTGTGCAACTATTATTATGGAGTGATGTATTCTATTTTTCAATGTTGTCAGTGTTTGTTCGATTTATTTAGATGCTCTGGTATTTGGTGCATAAATATTTAATAAGTCCTGCTTTTTTATTGAACTTTTCAGCCCACCAGGTGGCATACACAGAAATCAAATTAACTACATCTGTGGAAAAAGACGGTGGAAAAGCTCCATGTCAGCAGTCCGAACAAGACCAGGTGCTGACTGTGGCATAGATCATCAATTGCTCATGTGCAAATTCAAATTGAAACTGAAGAAAATTAGAACAAGTGCATGAGAGCCAAAGTATGTCCTTGAGTATATCCCTCCTTATAGATTATTAGATAATTGATAGAAATTTGGCAGAGTGAAAGCAGTGACAGCCCACTTTAGAAAGAAGATCAACTTCACTGAACTTCAACATAAACTGAAAACTCTTCTAATTTTAACCCAATATTGCAAGGATAGATTAGCAAGGGCAGGGGTCTAGGGACCATGCTCTCAGGGGACATTGAGGCCAATTGGCATAAGTAGCCTACTAATAACAGAGTCTTCTGCACTTCATATTGGTGAGTGGCTTCTGGTGTCTTACCACTAGCAAGCTGCCATCTGAGGTACACCAAATAGTCCCAATTCATCCAGAACAGATGATCACCAAGAACAAGAAAGACATGAGGAAAAAAAGAATTTAGGACGCAGAAGGAATCATGTGAATGGATGACTGTATCAATACGTAACCAGAAGAACCAGATGGCGCCCAGCCACCACCAAAAACAGCCATGATGGGGCACACAATGTTGAGTCCCAATGGCAACATGAGAAAAAGAGAGGTGCATCTCAAGAACTCCACTAAAAGATAGCAAATAATGGTCCATTGGCCTGAGGGTTCCCCTGGGAGCACAGCCCCTAGACCTGCTGCTGCCCCTGACCAAAAACTTTACTGAGGTCAACTCTTTGGACAGGAATGGACTGTTCTCGGGGACACAATGTGACCACATGTTCTGTGTACTTTATGGTTTTATGTATCTATAGGATACTGTCCTAGTGGTCTCTTACTAGAAGAGGGGGGAGAGGGTGGAGAGGAGGAGATACGAGATTATTACGAGGATATGACTTATGTACAATCAAAAGGAGGCATGCGTTGTCATTGGACAAGGAGAACAAAAGAAGATGCAGACAGGTGGACATGCAAATTTAATGTGGATTGTATCCTTTCAGTTAATCATAGCTAAAAAAATAAAGTTGATAAATAAATAAATAAATAGAAGGCATTATGATTGGGACAAAAAAAAAGAAGCAGCAAGATACCCGAACATATGAATAACTAACTTTTGTGGCTATTCTAAGCATTTTTAATATATTAACTGAATACAACAACTTTAAGAGGTAAGAGGTATTCTTTTTCCCATTTTACAGATGTAGAAACTAGGTCATGGAAAGATAAACTACTTACATAATGTGGAACTAGAATTTAAATCCAAGAAGTCCAGCTCCATATCTCATGCTTTTAAACACTGAATTATACTATTTCTCATAGAAATTTAGATGGCCTATGGTTGGAAATGACTTCTAAGGCACCTGTAAAACATCTTCTAGAGTGGTATGGTTGATGATATCTGGCTATTGCAACTAGTACAAGAGATACCTGACAACAATCTCAGAATGACCTAAGTGCATCCAAATATTCACAGCTGTAAACTTTAAGGAAGAGCATACGTCATCTGCACAATTTAGTCCATAATTTTATTGATTCATTTGTGCAACAAAGATGAACTGTGTTCTGTGTGTATAGCACAGTTGTTAGAAACTGTGACGGATCTGAGAAACGGAGCACCATGTCAGCATTGAAAGAATTTAAATTTTAGATTTAGGAAACTAAACACAAATACTATACCATGATGAATGTATGCCATACTCAAAAAATATGCCTAAGGATTAAGTGAAAAAAAGACTATAAGCATTAGCAAATTGGACAGATGAGAAATCAGAGTAAATATAAGTGATCAGACAATGTTTTCAAACATATATACATGAGTCGGATCTGACTCAATGGCACTTGGCTGGCATACTAATTAATGAAATTTCAACCCAGACTTCTAACACCATAAGCAGCGTGGTAGTGGGCTTCGCCAATTAACATTTCATATTCCTGCAATCTGTTATACTATCTATGTGTGAGTGCAACACTGTTTTAAGTCTAATCTGGATTTTTATTTTCATGTGTTATGACTTTGACTGGAAGAGGACAGGAAAAATACTGAGGAGAATTCAAGAAAAAACATCTACATACTGATGAGTTGTACTAACATGAAATTATTTAAACTTGTGATTTAAAAATTGAAAAGAAATATCCACTCCCAAAAGCACTGAATTTTTTCTTTAATTTTTATTATTTATTTTTTACAGTAAATTAATAAAATTTCTAACATCAATTATCTCATCTACGATAAATCCCCACCCACCCCTCACCCTTGTAGCCAACAAAGTTATTTTCTTCTATAGATAATTCTATTGTTAAATTCTTATTACAGGGATCTCATACAATATTTGTCCTTTTGACACTGATTTCACTCAGCATAATATCTTCCAGGTGAAATCATGTTATGTTTTCTAAAATGTACATTTTTTTAAATCAAGGCTAAAAGCATAATAAAATGTACTTCAAAAGCACCTCACTTACCACATTTCAAGCAACAGATTTATTGTTAGTATTTTAACTGAGAAGTTTGTTTTTTCATATTATCAAGTCATAAAATCCATATGTGCTGGATTCTAGACATATTTCATTTTTATTTTTATTTTTTTACTTAATATGAGTGAAAATGTACATTCCCGTATAAATTTACATGCCCACCTATATGCAGTTTCCACTGCTCTCCCTTTCCGGTGACAGCACACTATTCCTCTCTGCTCCATACATGTCTCATCCTCCCAACAGTCTCCTTTCCCCTCCTCTCCACCCACTCTTTTTCCTCCAGCCAGAGGTCAGCAGAACGATATCCTATAGATGTATAGAACCATACAGTGCATTGAATATATGGTCACTCTGCATCACCAAGTCCAATCCATTCATGTCCGAAGAGTGGACCTTCGTTATGATTTATGGGCAAAGGCTGCATAAGGGCCAGGGGCCATGCTCACAGGGGAAACCGCTGGACCATCAATTGAGGTCTTTTAGTGGAGATCTCAGGATGCACCCCTTTTTATTCTTGTGTTTCTATGAGCAATGTACAACATTAAAATCCAATGATAGCCAGGAACTACAAATGTGGAAAACAAAGCTGGCACCAAGAGACAAACCGTAACTTAGATTTGACATTACGCACAATAGTCATTCAGAAGAAAGATGCTAAGTAAATCCAATAAAAGCTTATTTTTAAAAACAATGGGAAAATTGTGTAAATAAACTGGCTTGAAGGAAAACATATAGTATGAAATGTAAAAATTAAATGAACATTCTAGAATAAAACTACCTAAATATGTAAAGTGGCAATTTGAAATTTAAAAAAATGAATATTTTACCAACTTCTATAGAGTGGAGTTCATCAAACAAGGGTACAAGATGCATGGATACTTACTGATGCTGGAAATGCAAAAAATGGAAGCAAAGAAGAAGGATCAATAGTTGGAAAATATGGCATTGATGACAGTAACAATGCCAGGGATAGCATGACAGAGGATTCCAAGGGAAGTGACATAATCATTGCAAGGTCAATAGCTTTAATCTAACAATTAAACAGTGACTATACCTGTGGAGAAAACCCTAGTGGTATAGTGCTTAAGTGCGATGGCTGCTAACCAAGACATCGGCAATTTAAACCCCCCCAGGCCTTTCTTGGAAACTCTATGGGGCAGTTCTTTTCTGTCTACAGGGTCGCTGTGAATCCACATCAACTTGATGGCAGTGGGTTTGTTTTTTGTTTTGTTTTATACCCATGGAACTCATCATATGGAATAAACAGGAACCAGATTGACTACAACTGTGGAAAGAGAAAATAGAGAAGTTCAATATTATGAGTCAAAACAAGGACAGGAGATTACTGTGGAACAGACTATGAATTGCTTATATGCAAGCTCAAGTTAAAGATAAAGAAAATTAAAAGTCCAGAAGAGCCAAAGTATGACTTTGAGTGTATCTGACCTGAGTTCACAGACCATTAAAGAGTAGATCTTATGAACTGAAATTCTAATGGCAGAAGACCAGTTGAACTGGAGGATGACATCAAGGACATCATACATGAAGAAAGCAAAAGGTCATTTAAAAGACAGCAATGAAAGAAAACACCACAACAGATATCAGAAGAGACTCTGAAGCTACCCTTTCAACATAGAGCAGCTAAAGCTGATAGAAGAAATGATGAAGAAAAGAGTTGAACAGATTTCAAAGGGCAGCTTGAGAGGACAAACTAAAGTATTATAATAACATATGCAAAGACCTGGAGTTAGAAAACCAACAGAGAAAAATATGTTTGGTATATCCTAATCTTAAAAAAATAAAGAAAAATTCAATCCTAGCTTCAATTTTGAAGGATATACGGGCAAAATAGTGAAAGAAACGGGAAACAACAAAAGATGTAAGTAATACACAGAGTCACTGCACCAAAAAGTACTGATGGACACACAGCCATTCCAGGAAGCAGCATATGCATATCAAGAACTGATGGAATTCAAGGAAGATATCCAAACTGAACTGAAGGCATTGTCAAAAACAAGGCTCTAGGTATTAATGGATGTAATTGTTAGATGCAATGCTGTAAGTGCAAACTCATCTATGCCAAGAATTTGGAAGATAGCTACCTAGTCAACCTACTGGAAGTGATCCACATTTGTGCCTATTCCAAAGAAAGGTAATCCAACAGAAATTTTACTAAAGATAATTCAAAAGTGGTTGCAGCAGTACATCTACAGAAAACTGCCAGAAGTTCAAGCTAGATTCAAAAGAGGATGTGAAACCAGGGATATCACTGCTGACATCAGACAGATTTTGGCTGAAAGCAAAGAATACTAGAAAGATATTTACCTCTGCTTTATTGATGATACAAAGGCATTCAACTATGTGGGTCATAACAAATTATGAATAACATTGTGAAGAATGAGAATTCCAGAACACTTTATTGTGCTCATGAGGAACCTCTATATATAGACCAAGAAGCAGTCTTTCAAACAGAACAAGAGGATACTCTATGGTTTAAAGTCAAGAAATACGTGCATCAGAGTTGTGTCCTTTCACCTTACTTATTTAAATAGTGTGTTGAAAAAATAATTAGAGAAATTGGACTATATGAAGAAGAACATGGCATCAGGATTGGAGGACGATTCATTAACAACCTGTGATGTGCGCATGACACATTACTGGAAGTGAAGAGGAATTGGGGCACCTACTGATGTAGGTCAAAATCACATCCTAGTATGGATTGTACTTCAACCTAAAGAAAATAAAAATTCTTACATCTGGACCAGTAAGCAAAGCACAATAAAGAGAGAAGAGTCAAGTTGTCAAAGATTTCATTTTACTTGGATCCACAAGCAATGCCCATAGTAGCAGAAGTCAAGAAATCAAACGATGTATTTCATTGGACAGTAAGTGTTCAAAAGCAAATACGTCACTTGGAAGACTAAGGAATGCCTTATCCAAGCCGTGGTATTTCAATTGCCTTCACGCATGGCTGGCAATGAGTAAGGAAGATGAAAGAAGTATTGTTGCCTTTGAATTACGGTTTTGGAGAAGAACATTGAACGTATCATGGACTGACAGAAGAACAAACAAATTTGTCTTGAAAGAAATATGGCCATAATGCTTCTTATAAGCAAGGGTGGCAACACTTAGTCTCAGGTACTTTAGACACTTTATCAGGAAAGACGAGTCCCTGGAGAAGGACATCATTCTTCGTAAAGCAGAGATTCAGTGAAAAGATCCTTAATATTATGGATTTAAACAGTAGCTGCAACAATGGACCCAAAGCATAAAAATGATTCTGATGACAGCACAGGACCAGGCAGTGTTTTGTTGTATGTAGCCAAGCCATTTGTTGTATGTAAGGTCGCTGTAAATCTGAACTGACCTGAAGACACCTAAAAGGGGCAAACTTTATGGTAGTCACCTGTTATACCTTTCTCCTGAGAAGTGGCTAGTGTGTTTAGATCTTTTGGTTATCAGTCAAGTACTTAACCACTGTGCAACTAGGGCTTCTCATTAAATCATTAAAGTATACCTCATATAATAATACACACTTTGACAACAGTACTAAATTTGTTTTATTTGGCCTCCTTATTCCAAAGAAATTGAATGAAGATCATAGAAAGAAATTATTGCTGTAGCAGAATTCTCAAAATGGAGCAGAGAGGAATAGTGTGCTGTCACCGGGCAGGGAGAGCAGTGGAAGCTGCATATAGGTGGGTGTGTAAATTTATACGGGAATGTACATTTTCACTCAGTCATAATAAAAGAGTTAACTCCGACTTGACGGCACTTGGCTTGGCTAAAAATAAATTTAAAAAAAGAATTTTACCACAAGTTAGTTGATTGTAAGAAGAAGTTTTACATATATCCACGTATGAAATGCTTTTTAAAAACAAAACAAAATGCCAATATTCCCAGGGTAAAGTTAATCTCTGGTTGATTTCATAAGGAGTTCTTTGGGTAAATGCATTAATTCATAAACTACACTGAGGTAATCCTTAGGTCATTACTCACTTAAGATGGATGCATAAACTACTTCAAGGAGTCCAGATGATTTAGAAGCCACTCCCAAAGCTGATAAACCCAAGATGATAAACTTAAATCTCTGGAGAATCAAATCCATAGAATCCACAGATAACTCTCCAAAGCATCTAAATTGGCATTTTGTGAATTTCTGCTTCCTGCTCCTGTCCCTCCAACCCACAAAAAGTAAAGTAAAACAGCCATCTCAATTTCCACTTCCCCACCTCAGAAAAAAAAAAAGTATGGTATAAACTTCAGGTGTTAGAAAAGGTTGCATTAATTTCAACTTCATAATTTCCTTGGGGGTGGTGGATAGGGGTTTCCAGAGTTTAGATTGCATGATTAAACAGCACTTTGGAATCTACTGTCATTAGAAATTCATTCAGCATACCAGAACACAGCATATAAATGAAATAGGGATCAGATCAATGACAAAATTAAATCTTTAAATAGAACAAATTAACTTGAACCAGGCTTTACTATTAACAAGCAATTAAATAAATCGGCTATGTAGTCACTTCTGCTTACAAATTTTTACTGTTCTTTTTCTCAGGCTCTGAAATTGTTAATAATTCACATTTTCTACACAAGCTAGCTGTTCATTTTCTCTCGGAGATACCACTTGGTAACAAATTGAAATCCATGTATGCAGATATTGTTGAAAAGGTTGGAAGACCATTATATCTTTCATACTAAGCATGAATAAAGTCTTTTTAACATTGTCTACTGACTGTAGCAGCTGTCTAAGTCCCTCTGTCTGATACCTGCCTTCTAGACTCATTTGATCTAAAACATTTGCTATGTGGTAGCAAATACACTGAATTTGTTCTTCAACTCTTGGATTCTAATCCCATGCTAAATATCATTAATTTATTATAGAACTTTTCTTATCAAGATAGGCTTCAGCCTCAGAATTATTTTTGCCATACCACTTTAGATAGACAGTAGATAGTAACCAGTAACAAGTACTGACACTAGATAACTTCACTGTGCTTGATCTAAGCATAGCTAAGTAATATTTGCACACCGATCCACTCATTGGTAGCCTTTTCAGCTGTCTAAATAGCAAAACCATTCTTTTTGTCTCCTGTTTGCTGTCATTTTCTATATATCCACATTAAAATGGGAATACTTTCTTCAAAATTGTACCAGTGTTGAGTTTTATTTCCTTCTCTCTAGAAAAGGCCTTCAATGATTCTCTACTATTTACAAAATAAAATCTAAAACTCTTTAGTTCTATCTCAAGGTCTTCCATAGTCTGGCACCATTTCTAATCATTCCCATACAGAAATTCTCCATTCCAAATGAACCATACTATTCACATTCCTGTAATGATCCTGCATTATCCAATGTCTGTTCCTTTATTAATGTTATTCCCATTACCAAAGTTTTCCTCGTTGTTAATATCTTACCTCTCCTTTAAGTACTAACTTCAGTGTCTTCTGTGCTTTTCTCACTCCTTATTTATCATATATACCTTATGTTGTACTTATTTGCTGGCAGGTCTTCTTTCCCTACTAGTCAAAGGATACTTGAAATTAGAGACTACATGAAAATTCTTTCTTTCTTTCTTTTTTATCTTTATGAGCTCCTAAAACTGGTTTTAGATCACAGTAGGCACTCCCATAAATGGATAGTGAATGCAAATTAATACCAACTCCCTGACAGGGTAAATCTTAATCCAAGGCTACCTCCACTTTCCTCCAGGGAGTATAATGTGCAGGAGTATCTTTGGTAATCACCGTCTCTGGGGAGCACTGCTGGTATTTAGTAGGCAACAACCAGGGATAGTAAACAACCTGCAAAGTTTGGAACAATTTCTCACAAGGACAGTGCCTCACATCCCCATCCACACCCTTATCAAAAAAGAAAAGAGAAGATCCAATATTGCAAGGAAAGAGTAGCAGGGGTTGGGATCTGGGGATCATGGTCTCAGGGGACATCAAGGCCAATTGGCATAGCTAGCATATTGTTAGAGTATTCTCCACCCCATATCGCTGAGTGGCATCTGGGGTCTTAAAACCTAGCAAGTTGCCATCTGAGGCACACCAAATGGTCCCAACTCAGCAGGAACAGATGATCACCAAGGACCAAAATGACATGGAAGAAAGAGAACCCCAAAGACAGAAAGACCCATGTGAATTGATGACTACATCAACATCTGGCAAGAAGAACCAGATAGTGCCTGTCCACCACCAGTGACAGCCATGATGGGGCTCACGAAGTTGAATCTCAGTGGCAACATGAGAATAAAAAGGAGTACACCCTGAGAACTCCACTAAAAGACTGCAATTGATGGTCCAAAGCCCTGGGGGTTCCCCTGGGAGCATGGCTGCTAGACCTGATGCTATCCCTGTCCATAAATCATTACTGAGATCAACTCCTTGGACAGGAATGGATTGGACTTGGTGACATAAAGTGACCATATCATGTGTGCATTTTATGGTTCTATGCGTTTAGAAGATGTTGCCCTACTGGCCTCTTACTAGAGGGATGTGGAGACGGTGGAGAAGAGTGGATAGAAGATTGTTAAGAGGATATGACATATATAGAACAGAAAGGAGAAGTGTACTGTCACCAGGAAAGGAGAGCAGTAGTAGCTACACATAGGTGGGCATGCAGATTTAACTGGATTGTACTCTTGCACTCAATCACAATAAAGAAATAAAATATAAAGAAAAGAAAAAGGAAAATACCCTTCTTGAGAAACTGCCAATTTCATTGGATATTTAGATGATAATTTTGTTCTAAAAGTAAATTTTCATAAGACCCAAAGGCCACTATTGATCAAAAAGTTCAATAAAATTAGGTGACAATATTGGTAGTACTAGGACTAACCAATTTGAAAACAATTGAAGTCATGAACGTGCCTGAAATAAAGGAGATGTTACACAGATGCTTCCACTAAATATTGCTGTGTTGATGATTTAAAAATCATGCATGGGTTGAGTACCTGTTGTGTGAGAGTTCCATACCATATTAATCACTGGAGAGGCACACAGGAATAAGTAAAATATTGTCCCCAAGTGAAAAAGAACTGTATTAAGAAAGATAGCATGTCCACTGAAAGTCTAGGCAGGAATAGACCCAGTGCCTCAGTTCAAATTAAATATTTATAAAACAGCACTTGTCTCTAATCTTGTGAATGATTGGGGACTCTTGTACTATAACTCTAGGGTAACCTTGTGACACTTATTAAAAGTCAGAAAATCATGTAATTCTATCATACACATCTTACCTTTTTTTCAAGAAAAATGTCTCTAAGAAATATCAGAAAGACTAGATTCGAACTGGTCAGTATGTAAATAATAATTGCCTACCCCACAAAGGTGAATTACAATGTTTTTTCCACAATGGTATTTAGAGTACTGAAATAAGACTTTGTGTATGAAACCAGGTCGGTGTTACTGGTCTCAAGCTTGCATTATGAAATTGCCAATACATGCATGAGCTCTGCAATGGGCACTTACATCAACAATTTCTATTTTATCTGTAACTGTGCAATCTATAACTCTACAAAAAAGTTGTCCACTATATTTGCCTGATCATAATAGATTAAAGATAACTCTGTGAAATATGGAAATTTCAGAACACTAAAAATTTTGCTCATGTGGAACCTGTATGTAGATCAAGAGGCAGTTGTTTCAACAGAACAAGGGGATACCATGTTGTTTAAAGTCAGTAAAGGTGTATGTCAGGGTTGTATTTTTTCACCATAACTATACAATCCGTATACTAAGCAAACAATCAAAGAAGCTGGACTATATGAAGATGAACAAGGCATCAGGATTGGAGGTAAACTCATTAGCAACCTGCATTATGGAGATGAAAACTTTGCTTGCTGATAATAAGAAGGCTTGAAGCACTTACTATTGAAAATCAAAGATCATATTGTTCAGTATGGATTACAACTCAACATAAAGAAAAATAAAAATCCTCACAAATGGACCAATAAATAACATATGATAACTGTAGAAAAGATTGAACTTTCTTAGGATTTCATTGTACTTGCATTCAGCATCAACACCCACAGAAGCAGCAGCCAAGAAGTCAAAAGACACACTGCACTGGGATAATCTGCTGCAAAGTGTTCAAAAGTAATGACGTCACCTTGAGGATCAAGGCGTGACTGACTCAGGCTATGGTGTTTTCAGTTGCTTCAAATGCATGCAAAAGATGGACGATGAAAATGTCAGATGGAAGAACTGACTGATGCCTTTACATTGTGGCATCAGGGAAGAATGTTGAATGTGCCATGGACTGCCAAAACAAACAAATCTATCTTGGAAGTAGAGCAGCCAGAATGCTCCTTAGAAGAAAGAATGGCAAGATAACATCTCCTACTCTGGAAATACTGCCAGGAGGGACCCGTGACTGGAGAAAATCATCATGCCTGGTAAATTAGAGGGCCAGTGAAAAATAGAAAAATCATTAACAAGATGAATTGACACAGCAGCTGCAACAATGAGCTCAAGCATAATAACAATTGTAAAGATGCTGCAGGACCAGGCAGTGTTTCGTTCTTTTGTACATAAAGTCACAACGAGTCAGTACAAATTCTATGTCACCTAACAGCAACATATTTGCTTGAAGTACAGTTGGAAGGACTGAAATGTGTAGCAGGATATTTTCAATGCAGTTTGATCTGCTCTCATTGCAGTGAGATTGGCCCTCAGACTGCGGTATCTATAAAGAAAATTCTCCATTATCATGCCTTCAGTGTCACAAATGTTAATAATTTATCCTCAATATATGTTCAGTATGACATGTATATTTCCCCAAGGAAAATGACTTCATAATTTTTTTATGATTGAATGAAAATGTACTTTCCCTTACAAATTTGCATGCCCACCTATATGCAGCTGCCACTGCTCTCCCTGCCCAGTGACAGCTCACTCTTCCTTTCTGCTCCATACATGTCCCATCTTCTCAACTTCCCTCCTCTTCACCCATTCGACTTCCTCCAATAAGAGGTCAGCAGGATGATATCCTACAGATGTATAGAACCATACAGTGCACCCAAGATATGGCCACTCTGCATCGCCAAGTCCAATCCATTCCTGTCCAAAGAGTGGACCTTCATTAACATGAATGGGCAGGGACAGCATCAGGGTCAGCGGCCATGCTCCCAGGGGAATCCTGAAGCCCCTGGACCATCAATTGTGGTCTTTCAGTGGAGGTCTCTGGGTGTACCACTTTTTATTCTTGTGTTGTCAGTGAGACTCAACTTTGTGAGCTCCATCGCAGCTATCACATGCAGTGGCTGGACACCATCCAGTTCTTCTGGTCACAAGTTGATGTAGACATCCACTCAAGTGGGTCTCTCTGTCCCCTGGGTTCTCTTTCCCCCATGTCGTTTTGGTCCTTGGTGATCATCCATTCCTGCTGAGTTGGGACCATTTCCTGTACCCTCAGATGGCAGCTTGGGAGCTTTAAGACCCCAGATGCCACTCATCAATGTAGGGTGCACACAGCCCTCTTAGCAAAATGCTAGTTGTAAAAATTGGCCTCAATTTGTCCTGAGAGCATGTCCCCAGCCCCCTCCCCAGCTACTCTGTCCTTGCGATATTGGATTAAGATGGAAGGAGTACTCAAGTTATGTTCAAGTCCAGTTAATATTGATCTTTTTTCTAAGGTGTGCTGTCACCGATTCCACCCTACTAAATTTCTACCAACTATCTAATCTAAACCCTCCCTCCTTCAACCTACCTTCCTGCCCTCCCTTGCAGCTGTCAAAGAGTCTCTTCTTCTATGTGTAAATCTATTTTTGAGTTCTTATCTTAGGGGTCTCATATAATATTTATCCTTTTGTCACTGTCTACTTTCACTCAACATAATGTCCTCCAGTTGAAACAAGGTTATGAGACGTTTCTCGAAATCATAGTTGTTCTTTATCATTGCATAGTGTTCCATTGAGTATATATACCATAGTTTACCTATGCATTCCTCTGTTGTTTGGCATCTGGGTTGATCCCATCTTTTTGCTACTGTGGACTGTGTTTCGTTAAACATTCATGTACATGTATTAGTTGGTGTGAATGGTCTTGCTTCTGTAGGAGATATTTCAAGCAGTGGAATTACTGGGTCAAATGGTGTATCTATATCCATTTTTTTAAGAGTGCCAGATTGCTTTCCAAAGAGGTTGCGCCATTTTGCAATGCCACCAACAGTGTGGGAGAGTTCCAATTCCTCCACAGCCTCTCCAGCATTTCTTGTTCTGGTTTTTTGGATCATGGCCAACGTCGCTGGGGTGAGATGGTGTCTGATTGTAGTTTTGATTTGAATTTCTTTAATAGCTAATGATCTTGAACATGTCCACATCTGTTTTTTGGCTGCCGGATCTCCTCCTTAGAGAAGTATCTGTCCATCTCCTTTGCCCATCACTTAATTGGATGATTTATCTTCTTATTAATGATATTTTATAGTACTTTATAAATTATGGAAATCAGACTTCAGTCTAACAAATAGTTGCCAAATATTTTTTCCCATTCTGTAGGTGGCCATTTAATTCTATGAATAAAATCTTTGGATGAGCGAAAGTGTTTGATTCTTAATAGTTCCCATTTATCTATTTTCTCTTCTGTTGACTGTTGTTGATTTGAAAGATTTTGAAGTCTGTCTACATTGTGTATTAAAAGTTCCATTGTTGTTCCTACTTTTTATTGGATGAGGTTTATCGTTTTAGATTAGATTTTCAGGTCTTTTATCCAGTTTGAGTTTGTTTTTGTATAAGGTGTAAGATACGGGTATTGTTTCAATTTACTGCAGATGGATATCCAATATCGCCAGCACCACTTGTTGAAGAGATTTTTTTTTGTTGTTTTACCCCAGTTTAGGGCCTTTGTCAAATATCAACTGCTCATAGGCAGATGGTGTCATTTGTGGAATCTGAATTCAGTTCCATTGATCTATCTGTTTTTGTACCATCACCAGGCTGTTTTGACAACTGTGGCAGTGTAATAAGTTCTAAAGTTGGGTAACGAGAGGCCTCCCAGTGTTTTGCTCTTCTTTAGTAGTGCTTTACTTATCCTGGGCTTCTTCCCCTTGCAAACAAAATTGGTGATTTGTTTCTCCATGTCATTAAAAAAAATGACTCTGGATCTTGTATTGGGATTGCATTATATAAGTGGATTGCTTTGGGTAAAATAGACATTTTCACAATTTAAGTCTTCCTACCCATGAGCAGAGTAGGCTTGTCCATTTGTCTAAGTCTCTCTTAGTTTCTTGTAGCAAGGGCTTGAAGTTCTCTTTGTAAAGGGCTGTTATTTCTCTGGTTAGATTAATTCCTAGGTACTTTATCTTCTTAAGGGCTATAGTAAATGGTATTGATTTGATAATTTCCTCCTTAACAGTCTCATTGTTGGTATAAAGGAATCCTACTGATTTACTTACATTTATCTTCTATCCTGAGACATTGCTCAACACTTCTATCACTTTGAGTAGTTTATGTATGGATTCCTCGGGATTCTCTGCATATACGAACATATCATCTACAAATAGGGAGATTTTTACTTCTTCTTTGCCAATGCAGATTCCTTTTATTTCTTGGTGTTGTCTAATTTCTCTGGCCAAAACTTCTAGTACAATCTTGAACAGGAGAGGTGAGAGTGGGCATCCTTGTCTAGTTCCTGTTCTCAAGGGAAACTGTGTCAGTCTCTCCACATTCAGGGTGATGTAGGCAGTTGGCTCTGTATAAATGGCCCTTATTGTGTTGAGGAATTTTCCATCTATGCCTATTTTGCTTAGAGTTTCTAGCATGAATGGGTATTGGACTTTATCAATTGCCTTTTCTGCATTAATGTACCAAATCAAGTGATTCTTGTCTTTCATGATATTTATGTAGTTAATCACATTAATTGTTTTTCTAAGGTTGAACCAACCTTGCATCCCTGGTATGAATGAAACTTGGTCATGATGGATTATTTTTTTGACTTGTTGTTGTATTCTATGGCAAGAATTTTGTTGAAGATTTTTGAATCTAGATTCATGAGTGATATCGGTCTGTAGTTCTCCTTTGTTGTTGGGTCTTTCACTGACTTTGGCATCAGGGTTATGTTGGCTTCACGGAATGAATTTGGGAGTATTCCATCCCTTTCCATACTGTGAAATAGTCTCAGTAGTATTGGAGATAACTCATCTTTAAAAGCTTGGTAGAATTCTGCAGTGAAGCAATCAGAGCCCGGACTTCTTTTGATTGGCAGTTTTTTGATGACTTTTTCAATCTCTTCCTTTGTGGTAGGTTTATTAAGTTGTTCTGCTTCACCTAGTGATAATTTTGGTAGGTGATATGAATCAAGGAATTTGTCTATTTTCTCTAGGTTTTTAAATTTGTTGCAGTCTTTCATAGTAATCTGCTATGATATTTTTAATTTCTGTGGGATCTATTGTGACAACTCCCCTCTCATTTCTAATTTGGAGTATTTGTTTCCTTTCCTGTTTTTTTTTTTTATTATTTTAGTAAGTTTAGCCAATGCTTTGTCAATTTTGTTCATGTTTTCAGAAAACCAACTTTTGGTCTTTTTGATTTTTCCAATTGTTTTTCTATTCTCTAATTCATTTATTTCTGCTCTAATCTTTATGATCTGTTTTCTTCTGGTGCCTGAGGGGTTCCTCTGTTATTCTCTCTACTTGTTCAAGCTGTGGCGTTAGTTCTTTAATTTCATTTCTTTCCTCCTTCCAAATGTATGGACTTTTCAAGATAAACTGACCTCCAAGCACTGCTTTGGCTGTATCCTATAGGTTCTGGTAGGAAGTGTTTTCGTTCTCACTGGAATCCATGAATTTCTTTATTTCATCCATTATTTTTTCTGTAACCCATGGTTTTTACAGCAAGGTTTTGTTCAGTTTCCAGTAGTTCTGCTTTCTATCTATGTTTTCTCTGCTATTGATTTTGACTTTTATGGCTTTATAATCTGAGAAGATGCTTTGTATTAATTGTATGGTATGGATTTTGTTGTGAATTGCTTTATGTCCTAACACATGGTCTTTTCTGGAGAATGTTCCATGTTCACTGGAGAAGAAGGTGTAGTTATCTGCTGATGGGTAGGACGTTCTATATATGTTGATGAGGTTTAGTTGGTTAATTGTGGAAATAAGGTCTTCTGTATCTTTATTCAGCTTTATTCTAGATAATCTATCAATATTGAGAGTGGAGTGTTGAAGTCTCCTACTATTATTGTGGAGTGATCTATCTCCTTTTTGAGTGTAGTCAGTGTTTCTTCAATGTATTTAGGTGCTCTAATATTAGGTGCACAAGTATTTAATAAAATTATGTCTTGTTTGTGTATTGAACCTTTCAGCAATAGTGTCCATCCTTGTCCACGATGGTGGATTTTACATTAACATTGATTGTATCTGAGTTTAGAATTGCACACCTGCTCTTCTTTGTTCATTGTTAGCTTGATATATATTCTTCCATCCTTTAATTTTCAGTTTGTTCCTATCCTTAGGTCTCAAGTGAGTTTCTTGTAGACAACATATGGATGGGTCATGTCTTTTCATTCAATACGTCACTTGATGTCTCTTTACTGGAGCTTTCAGCCCATTCACGTTCGATGTCATTATTGACAGGTATGTGTTCATGCTGCCAGTATGATATATTTTTTATGTGTTGATGTTTTCTCTGTTGTTCTTATTAATCTGTTCTGGGACATTCTTTTTTGTGAGTTGATTTTTCACCTTTTTCGGAGTTGGTTATGTGGTTGTTGAGACCCTGGTATTACATTTCTTGATACGGTATGTTGCATCTTTGTTGTGCTTTACATCTGCCCCTATGATCCCCCTTAGTAAGCTATATCTAAATCCAATTTTAATTGCTACCAATTTTGTCACCTTCCTCTCCATCTGGAAGGACTACAACAACTGTAGTACATCCCTCTTTTTAATATGATGGCCCCATAGTTCTCATGATAATCACTGGATTAGTGGTTTTCCTCTTCTAAGCCAAAGCCAAGAGATTCTTTTAGTATTTCTTGTAACTTTTGTTTGGTTTTTACAAAGTCTCTGAGTTTCTGTTGATCTTGGAATGTTTTAATTTCATTTTCATATTTGAAAGATAGTTTTGCAAGACATATAATTCTTGGTTGTAAGTTCTTCTCCTTCAAGGCTTTGAATGTGTCATGTCACTGTCTCCGTGCCAGCATGGTTTCTGCTGAGAAATCTGACAAGAGCCTACAGGGTTTCCCTCTGAATGTTAGCTTTGCTTTGATTCTTGCTGCCTTTAAGGGATTCTGTTTATGTTTCATTTTGTTGAGCTTGATTATAATATGTCTTGGAGCATTTCTTATGAGATGCATTTTGAGTGGTGTTCAATATGCATCTTGGACATCTATATTCTCTTCCTTTATGATTGCTGGGAAGTTTTCTGTCAGCAACTCAGCAAGAACACTCTCTGTGTTCTCAGGTGTCTCGCCCTGTTCAGGGACTCCAATTAATCATAGGTTGTTCCTCTTCATAGATTCCCACACGCTTCTTCATTTTTCTTGTTTCTTTTTTTCTGATTTCTCCTTATAGATGCTGGAGTCAGTAGCTCTGTCTTCCAAGTCAGAAAGTCTCTTTTCCATTTGTTCTATTCTGTTTTCTTGGCTTTGAATTTAACTGTCTATGTCTTTGATTTTGTTCTTGATCTGTTGGATTTCAGAGTACTGGTGTTCCATCAGATCAAACAGCTTGCTTAATTTTTCATTTTACTCTGCTCCATTTTGTATAAGGTCTAGAAGGGCTCTGTATATGATCTTTTTGTATTCACCTTCCCATAATTTCAGAAAAGTTTCTTCTTCCGGAAAGCTCCTTCTTCGTTTCATTTGAGGGCCTTCTGAAGCCATGGGTGATTTCTTGTTTAATGTTTTCTCAAGGGTCTGTTGCTTTGGGGGCTTCATTTGAGTTGATGAAGGCTGGGAGAGATACTGTGAGAATGGACCACAGATGTTTCTCTAGGCCATCTTAAAATGAAAAATAAAAGTTATCTGACCATTTCCCAAGTCAGTCATGTTTTCAGGTATAGAGGTCCCTCTTCCCAATTGGCAAAGTCAGCACCTCTATATCCAACACCAGAGGATACAAACTAGTTCAAAATACAACAATGCTACTATCCTGTTGACCTCTGCTGACAGGTTCCAACTATAGGCAACACTGTGTAAACTACTGCTTTTCTGGCAGAAACGCCCTCTCCTGCGGGCAGGCACTGGCTCCCAGGCTAAGAATTAGGTCCAGCTAAAATCTCTGCATCCAAGATGGTGTCCTGCACAAGGGTACCACTGCTTCTGTACAAACCGCTCCATGGCAGAGGCAGAAACACAGGCCCAAAGTGGTGAGACACACAGAGTCCTAAGCCTGGCTCTCAAAATATGGCAATTTCGCCTGCCTATCCCACCAGCAATCAATCTGAGACGAGCTGCTAGGGAAGACCCACCTACTCCTGTAGGCCAATATAAAGGGAAAAAGTCAAAATGGTGAGTTACCTTCAGTCCATGAGAGCCAGGACTAGCCAGGAGTGAGAGTCAGTGAGAGTAGGTTTTTCATTTAGTATTATGAAGTCTAAATTAACAGCCCTGTGCCGTGTCCTGGGGCTCACTAGGTGATCAGAAGGCTCCAGCTGATTATCAAATCAGGTGTTGGTTTCCAGAGGGATTTAGGGAGACATGTGCTTAGTCTGCCATCTTGACTCCATCTCCCCATTTCATAATTTTTTATAACTAATCTGTTCTAAGTTTAAAGTTTTTATGTTTGAAAACTACACTTTAAAGATCGTGGAGAGAAAATAGGAAAATAACTCTTTTTGTAAAGGTTCCTGAATGTAGACACTATAGCAAAGATTCATCAACTGCACTGAACCTACTAGCTGATTTGTTTTACTCTTACCTCTATTCCATTGGAATTAGAAATAGGAGTAAGGCCCATACAACACTCTAGTCCCCTTTTATCCGATAGTTTCCTTTCTTTCACTCATCAAGTAATCAAGTAATAATCTTGAACTTTTTTGTTTTAGTTTCAATCATTCTCAGTTTTTCCATAGACCATGCACTAAAGATGATGCATAGGAAATGAATTAAATAACCTCACTAGATTATCCGAAGTAAGTTTGTTACTCCAAAAGCCCATCCCAAGCTCAAGGTCACATGTGGTTGTGTATTCATGCACTGTGGGAAGGTACTAAAATTTAACCACATTCTCCCTCCAAAGCTATACACCCCGAAGTGGGACTGCATTCTCTCTGGAGGAAGTGACCTCATATGCTTCATCTAAATCAGAGTTAATTCTCCAAGCTGTGCTACTAGGGTTCTGTGTCTGCTCAGAGGGAGAGCCTTTCCTCTTAATTATGTTAGCAAGAGAGGATATCTAGTTCACACAGAGGTCCTATATAAACCAGCATTACTCTGTGGAAAGAAGCCCACATCTCCAATATTGAGCTGTTGAAAATTGTAGTTAATGCTCATTCCATAACAGTCTCAGCTGCTAACTGAAAGATTTGAGACTTGAATACACCCAGAGGTGCCTTGAAGGAGATGTCTGGTGATCTACTTCTGAAATATCAGCCCCTGAAAATGCCATGAAGCACAGTTCTACTCTGATACACATGGGGCCACTGTCAGTTAGAACTCATTCAAGGAAATTGGTTTTATATATATATATATGTATATATATATATATAGTGATATATATCATTTAGCAGATTTATTTTCATCTTGGAATGCTATATCTATGCAGCTTATAAGACTTGCAACCATACATTGTGATTTATATGCTTCTTGGTATTCCTCGCAACATCCAGCATCACATGCAATTGTTACTTAACAAGTTTGATTGAAAATACTAAATTTAAACCTATGCCACATACAGGAATTAGAGAGTGTACAGAAGCAGATTTAACTATCACATCTTGAGTAACTGTAAATTTATCAAAATCTTTTTACTTTCTTGAGTTTTCAAAAAATGTGTTTACAGGGTGTTTTTGCTTTTGTTTTGTTATTTCTTCCTGTGAGAAAAACAGAATTCCTTCTAAACTGAGGTTTGGTCTCATTTATTTGGTGTATACTGTAGGGTTACTAAGAGTTGAAATTGACTCAACAATGACAGGTTTGGTTTGGTTTAGGTTGGGTTGGGTTGGGTTGGAATCAAGTGCTATGAAAGGGATACAAATTTATGACTGTGTTAAATTATATCCTCAGTGACCCACTTATGTTAGTAGTGTGCGAACTGCCTACTTCAACATTCAATCTTAACAGAATATTGTAATAGTAAATGTACATGATTCTTAAAGGAAAATGTTTACATTGAAAAAGAAAACACAGAACTTAAATTTCAAATTTTTTCAAGTGCAGAATATCCCAATAAAAGTTAAAATAAGTCATTTAATTCAAAAGGCACAATTTTCATTTTGAAAATTTGACCAACAGTGGCCCTGAAGTCCATCATTTCAACTAATGCATGTAATCAGCATCAATTTAGTCATAAAATAATTTTCTTAGCAATGTTGAAGTTTCTTTAGATCAAATTTCACCACTTTATCTAAATAGAATTCTATTCCATGATATAGTACACAAATCAGAAAAGTCAGTCAATCTGTGACTGACAATTAATCAAAATTTGGTGGGTTTGAACTCACCTAACAGGCGCTATGGAAGAAAGGCCTGGCAATCTGCTTCTTTAAAGATTACAGCCAAGAAAACTATACGAGATTCAGTTCTGTTCTGTAATACATGAAATCACCATAAGCCAGAACTGACTCAACAGCAATAGGTTTGGATTTTGGAAGGGTTGTATTGTCATTATAATGTGACCTAACTGTATAATAATATCTGAAAAAATGATTTTCAAAGATAATAGAGAAAATCCAAAGACTACAAAATCTTTTATAATGTTTCTTCTTCTTCTGTAAGGTGGATATGATTTTTCATGTATTAAATCTGAAAATCACTTTACATTCTAGAAGTGCGTGTGTGTGTGTGTGTGTGTGTGTGTGTGTTTCTGTGTGCGCATGCGCACAAGTGCACGTGTGCATGTGTATGCTTTAATTTAGTAACATACACCAAAAATCTTAGATAACACATTAATGTGTATGTATACCTTTGGTAACACTAGAAAATTATTGCCATGCAAATATTTTGCTACAATTAGTTGTTCAAATACACCACAGTTATATTTTTTGTTTTGCTTTTTTCTCACTCAGAGAAACTTTTCTGCAAAAAGATGAATACAACTTTCAAAGTAAAGTCAGTTTGTTATAAATGCTACATGCATCAATAAAATCTTTTGATTAGTTGCTTATACTGAACACAAAAAGTAAACTGATAGTGAAATTTTTTAAAGTACATTTTTAGTGACATTTAGCCAAGTGCTTTCACACATCTGGTTCCTGGAACTCTTACAATGTTATTAAGAATACAGATTCCTCCCACTATCACCAATGACACTGAATCACTTGATCACATTCTGTAATGGATTATACTTTGAATTTTAAAAAGCTCTGTAAGTGATTCCTATTCACAGTAAACTCTACTAGTTTTGTATTTAAATCCAAACAGTTGCTACAGCAGCACCAGCTGAAGAAGGATCAGTCAGTTGTAACCAAGGAAAGATCAGTCAGCTGTAACCAATTTGGACATGCCTCATTAATAGCAGAGATCGCAATTTACTGCTACACAAATACACCAACGGCCCAGGGAAAAAGATAAATTGAGAAGACAAGTTTATATGGTAAAAAGCATGGAACTGCTCTTTCCTTGTTCCAACCAAAGTAAATGCTTTGGGGTTGCTTTCTACTTCTTGCTACCCCTTGCTAGCATCTTCCAATTTACGTTGTAAGTGTTCCTTAAGATAATTACTCTATCTCCAGATGTGAAAACGATTGATATTCTTAAAGTCCCTGCCAAATTTATACTGAAACTGTGATTGCTCTTTCAAAGTAAAAGGAGACTTTTGGGGTAAAAGATTTTACAAAGAAAATACTTTTTTCAATAATCTTTTCAAAATTTTAACTATGAAACATAAATCACAGAATTTTCTGTTTTGTTGCATGAGTGTGTAAAATCATCATTTTATCCATTAAAATAAAAATAAAGTGAATAACCTCCAAGCATTTCGATATAAATCTCACCAGCTTATGTAAGCCTTTCCTCATTCTAACTGAGTCAGCCATTATCATTCCTGTCTTCACCACTCCAGCCACTAACCTATGAATTCAAGTGTTGGGGGGTTGTGGGGCTCCTCATGTCCATAGCAGAGACTGTGACCAGAAAACTGACATTATAATAACCAGCACTAAAGTTGAATCTATGTGACTTTCCTAAGTATTTTAAGATATTAAGTGTAACTCTTAACAGTTTGGCTACAAGGCAAATGTACACTGAACAAATGAATCTTAGTTCCTGTCAAAATAAACTGATGTAACATGGTGACTGAACCTTTCATTAGTCACTACACAGACTGCTAATACATGCTAAGGCCCAAATTAATGCAAAAAATTGATGACTAACAGTAAAATTGGTCAACTTTACTTCATGAAAACTAAAATGTTTCAGAAAAACTTTCTTTCACAATTTAGTCTATTCTGCTGTCTTCCAGATGTCATATTTCTTTGCAGTCCTAATTACATACATCCCCCCATCTTTAGCTTTATTCTCTGAGCCAGAAAATACTCTTATATTTTAAGTCAACCCACAGAATTTATAACTGAAACTACCTAAGAAGTCCCTTTGTCTTAGGCAAGAACGTTTGTTTGCCTGATGTTAGTATAGCCAGTCCAGCGCTATTTTGGTTACTGTTTGCATGGTACACTCTTTTCTATCCTTTTACTTTCAATTTATTTGTGGCTTTGATACTAAAGTGTGTCTACTGGAGACAGCATACAGTTAGATCATATTTTTGTATCTGCTTTACTAACCCTTGCCTATTAATTGGAATGCTTAATCTATATACATTTGATGTAATCACTGAAAAGGCAAGATTTATGTTTACCACTTTGTTATTTGTGTCCTATATATTTTACATCCTTTAGTTCCTCGACTTTTCCATGACTGTCTTCTTTTGTGTTAAACACATTTTTTTCTAGTGTACTATTTTCATTTTGTTTCCTTTATTATATTTTTTCTTATTTTCTTGGGGGCTGCCCTGATGTAACAATGTAGCTTGATTGATACTCATTTAATTTTAATACTGTGAAAAAATCTTCTTCAGATATAGCTCTTTTCCCTTCCTCACTTTTTTGTGTTCTTACTGCCATATAAATTACTTTATCTGTTTTGTAACAACACACATTTATAATTATAGCCTTATGTAGCTCTATGTAAGACAAATAATACAAAAATAGTTACAAATGAAATACATACTTATACTGTCTTTTATATTTACCTAAGTAGTTAGTAGTTTTACCAGTGCCTTTTATTTCTTTATATGGACTTAGTTTACTATCTAATGTCCATTCATTTCAGCTGAAGGATGCATTGTAAATAATGATTAATTTCTCTCTTACTGCTTATAAGATTTCCTCTATATCTTTGGCTTTTAACACTTAACTATGATGGGTCGCCATGAGTCAGATCTGACTCGATGGCACTTGGCTTGGCCATGATGTGTCTCAGTGTGGATTTGAGTTTATTCTGTTTGGAGTTTCTTGAGCTTCATGGATGTACCTACATTGTGAAAAACTTGGAATATTTTGGCCATTATTTTTCAGACCTTTGTCTGTCCCTTTTCGTTTTATTGTGATTAAGTGAAAGCACACAATCTAAATCAAATTTGAAAGCCCGTCTATCTGCAGCATCATCTACTCTCCTTGCCCCATGACAGCACACTACTCCTTTTCATTCTGTACTTCTAGTATCCTTTTCACAAGCTCCTGTCCACTCCCCTCCATCCTCTTCTCTCCCATCTAGAAAGAGACCAGGAGGACAGTATCCTATAAATGCATAGAACCATAAGTACACACACCATATGGTCATATTGTGTCCCCAAGTCTAGTCAATTTTTGTCCGAATTGTTGACCCCAGTGGTGTTTTCTGGTCAGGGGTGGCGGCAGGCCTAGGGTCCATGCCCCCAGGGGACCCTCCAGGCTGTCAGATGATCAACTGTGGTCTTTTAGTAGAGTTCTTTAGCCTCACCCATTTTTTTCTCAAGTTTCCACAAGGACTCTACATTGTGCTCCCCATCACAGCTGTCTTTGGTGGTAGCCAGGCACCATCTAGTTCTTCTGGTCCCACGTTGATGCAGTCTCCCATTTACATGGGTCTTTCTGTCTCCTGAGCTCTTTTTTTAACTCGTGTCTTTTTTGTTCTCATTTCTGTCACTTTTTCACTTCTAATTCTGGTGTCTGAGGCACTGTTCATTTTGCTTTTTGAGTTTTTTTTTTTTTTTCCTTTTTTGTGAGAAGTAAATCTTAATGATACAAAAAATGAATAAATCACAAAATATTCACTAAAATAATCTGAAATTTTCTGAAAAAGGTCACCATTTATGTATTGGGGAAATATGAAGCTTTCTCAGAGGTGCTATTTAAAGACAGTCAGGAGCATCACCCCATAGAGAAATATCATGTACTATAGAACGATAATAAATATTTTTGAAGGTAGCAATAGTTATACTTCAAATATATCCCTCTGATACTAAGTTTTACTTAACAGAGGAAATATGAGATTAGGCTTTAATAATGTATATTGTATTCAGATCATGAAGGCTCAGTAACAAGCCCAGAGAAGTTTGTTGCTAGCATGCATTGAAAAAGTTTCATTTACTAAAGTTGCTTTCTGTTGTCTGAGGAATAATGAAGGTACTTCAACAATTACTGCACTAGATGTTTCAACAATAACACCCAGACAAGGAAGTCTTGGCACAGAGCATTACTACTAAGGGACCATTAACAATATAATGACAGTGAATCATATTCTAAGCCAGGATATGCCAATTCACCTCTAAAACACAGGAAGTTCTTAACAGAAATATAATGTATTGAGCTCTTTTCTGTACCTGCTGTACTTTGTCAGTGCCCTCTCTAAAATATTGTATGCAGAAGTGAACACAGTACTATAGACAATATATTTTCAGTGCAGAGCAGTGGGTCTATTACCTCTCCGATCAGGACTCGTTCCCTCTAGTGACAAAGACTGATGGTTTTATTTCTATGGCTATGGTAAAAGAGAAGTGAAGCAATTATCCTTATTTGACAGAAGTATTCGTAAAAATTAACAATTAGAGTAAAAGGATTACTCCTTGTTCTCCTCACAATGCCAAAAAAGTAATAACTACAGGAAACTTCCATAATCTGGCACCAACCTATATTTATGAATCTGTCACTCGAAAACATAAAATTTCCCATTTCAGGGAACATTACATCTTCTTAACATTATACCTTCTTACCTGTTTTGTTTTTTTCACCTCATTTGTCTTCTCCTGAACATCGTTCCTCTTTCTTTCCTACTGTCAAAATGTAAAGTCCCATCTGTACCATGAGGCTCTCCCTCAATAGTGTTCTTTAAAGCAATCTTTCTCTTATATGAAAAGTTGTACTTTTTACCATTAAACTGATCCTTCATACTTTGACATTGTACACTGATTGTTTAATATTGTTAAACTCGTGTATTTCAAGACTTGCCTCCTTAACTATACTATAAGATTCTTGAGTGCAGGTGGCCATAATTCTCTTAATGGAAAATGGAAAACTGCTCGTCTGTATAATTAATGATTGTCCCAAAATATGTATGCAGAAACTTCTGATTGGTCCTTATCCCTAGGCCAATATGTGGCCACAAAATAGAAAGGGAATTCCTGATACACAGTGAGGAAGGTTTTTGAAGTATTTGAAGTGATATAAGCACACCCTAGATATTGTAGAACCTGCCTGCTAATCAGCAAGTGTTAAAAAGCAAACATTCCTCCTGGTATGGAGGTAAGGAAAGGCAAAAGTATACTTTATTAGTCCATAAATTCACCTCTAAATAGCAAGTCTTAGTTTTCTCTGACACACGACTTTTTTTATTATTGACTGATATTTTCTTTTCCTTTTTTTGAAAAGAAAAGATCATTAGACTTTTAGCTTTAAGTGATCAAAAATTAATGACAATCCTAGGAATGTGAACAAAAAGGAAATTTGAAAGCTGTATAAGTTTTCTATTGTTGTGTAGCCATTTGCACTCAAGAGGTCCCTCGCAGGCACCACAGTGTTTCATGTGATAACTCGAGAGGTGCGTCTCAGGTGACTGAGTGGTGACAATTGTTTTCAACTGGGACAATCTTAACAAACAGAAAGGAATTGTCAAGCGAAATAAAGAAACCAAATTTCCTAAAAACATCCATGGTAGCATATCAAGAAGATAATATTCTACTTCTAGCACAGACAGATAAAAGGACAGTCACTTGCTTGGGATAACACAGGAATGACTACCGTAAAAAGGATCTTACAAGATGGTGTAGAAGTCAACGTCAAGAAACCTAAAATTATAACAAATTACATAAAATATATGGGTGGTAGGGGCGGAGTCAAGATGGCGGACTAAGCACACATCTCCTTATATCCCTCTGGAAAACAAGACCTGATCAAACGGAGCCTTCTGGTCACCTAATCAGCCCCAGGATATGGCACAGGGCTGTTACTTTAGTCTTCATACCACTCAGCTAAAAACCTCCTCTCTTTCACTGACTGCCGCCCCTGGCTAGCCCCGGCTCTAACGGATGAAAGGTAAACACACCATTTTGACTTTTTTTTCCTCTGTCTCGTCTGGCGGGCAGAGCTGGGTCTTGCCTGGTGGCTGGACTCAGACACGCTGCTGGGCGGGTAGGCAGGCGAAATTCCCATATTCGGAGAGCCAGGGTCGGGACTCTGTTAATCTAGCCACTTTGAGCCTTTCACTTTGTAGCTGCCTCAGCAGGGTTTGTGTGGAGCTTCGCGGTCAGTGTGTGGGACGCCATGTTGACACTGAGATTTTAGCGGGACCTCATTCATAGCCTGGAAGCCAGCATCTGCAAAGAGGACAGCACTTTTCCGACAAAAAGTAGTGACTTTGCACAGTGCTGCCTATGTTGGACTCCCTGCAACAGAAGCAGAGGAATCACTACCTCTCAGCACCTTTAGCCCCTCTGTCTGCTGCCTGTGTGGAGGGCGCCATCTTGGATATGGTGGCCGCAGAAGGACCTAATTCTTAGCTTGGGAGCCAGAGCCTGCTCACAGGAGAGCGCTTTTCTATCACAAAACCAGTACTCAACACAGTGTTGGCTAAGACTAGGCCCTGTCAGCAGAGGCCAACAGGGCAGTAGCAGTGCTATATTCTGAACTAGTTTGTTATCATCTGGGGTTGGATATAGTGGCGCTTACTTTCTCAGATGAGAAGAGGGACTTCTACACCTGAAAACCTAACTGACTTGTGAACTGGTCAGATACCTTTTGCTTTACATTTGAAGACAGCCTGGAGAAACATTTGCAATCCATCCTCACAGTACCTCTTCCAGCCTCTATATACTCACATGGGACCCAAAAAGCAACAGATACTTGTGGCATACAAGCAATCACTCATAGCTTCAGAAGGCTCCCAAACAAAGCAACCAAGGCGTTTTCCAGATGAAGAAACTTTTATGAAAGCATCAGGAAGTGAATACAAATTGATTATACACAGAGCCCTTCTAGACCTTATACAAAATGCAGCAGAACAAAAGGAAAAATTAAGCAACTTGTTTGATCTGATGGAACACCAGTACTCTGAAATCCAACAGATCAAGAAGAAAATCAAACACATAGAAACTTCAATTGAAAGCCAAGAAAACAGAATGAAACAAATAGAAAAAAGAATTTCTGACTCGGAAGACAGAGCTACTGATGCCAGCGTCTATGAGCAGAAATCAGAAAAAAGAAACAAGAAAAAAGAACAAACATTAAGAAGCATGTGGGACTCTGTTAAGAGGAACAATCTTCGATTAATTGGAGTCCCTGTACAGGGTGAGACATCTGAGAACACAGAGAGTATTGTTCCTGAGCTGCTGAAAGAAAACTTCCCAGAAATCATGAAGGAAGAGAATATAGACATCTCAGACGCAAATCGTATGCAACCCAATATAGATCTCAAAAGAAATACTCCAAGACATATTATAATCAAGCTTAACAAAATTAAACATAAGCAGCAACTCTTAAAGGCAGCAAGACTCAAGGCAAAGCTAACATTCAGAGGGAAACCCTGTAGGCTCTTATCAGATTTCTCGGCAGAAACCATGCTGGCACGGAGACAGTGGCACGACACATTCAATGTCTTGAAGGAGAAGAACTTCCAATCAAGAATTATATATCCCGCAAAACTATCTTTCAAATACAAAAATGAAATTAAGACATTCCGAGATAAACAGAAACTCAGAGACTTTGTAAAAACCAAAACCAAACTACAAGAAATACTGAAAGAAGTTCTTGGCTTTGGCTTAGAAGAATGAAACCACTAACTTTATATTTTAGAATGACACACTACTCAATACTCTACTCATTTAGGGAAGCCTCCAAAGTAAATCACAGCTTTGCTATTTAAAGAAGCAATCCAGTGATGATCATGAAAACTATGGTGTCATCATAATAAAAAGAGGGATGTACTACAGTCGTTATAGTCCTTCCAGATGGAGAGGAGGATGACAAGACTGGTAGTAATTAAAATTGGGTTTATAAATAGTTTATTAAGGGGGTTCATAAGGCAGCTGTAAAATACAACAAAGATGTATCATACCATTTCAAGAAATCTAACACACGAGTCTCAACAACTACAAAACCAGCTCTGAAAAAGGTGAAAAATCATCTCACAAAAAAAGAGTGTCCCAGAACAGACTAATAAGAACAAAAGAGAAAACATCAACATAAAAATAAACATATCACAATAGCAGCAGTGAACACATACCTATCAATAATTACATTGAACGTGAATGGACTGAATGTTCCAGTAAAGAGACACCAAGTGTCATCTTGGATCAAAAGACACAACCCATCCATATGTTGTCTACAAGAAACTCACTTGAGACCTACAACTTTTGCTCATCCAAAGGCTTTATTAATAGAAATAAAAGAACACCCACAGAATGGGAAAAAATATTTGGCAACTCTATGTCAGACTGACACTTGATCTCCATAATCTATAAGATACTACAAAATATCAATAAGAAGAAGATAAACCATCCAATTAAGCGATTGACAAAGGAGATGGACAGACACCTCACTAAAGAGGAGATCCAGGCATCCAAAAAACACATGTGGACACGTTCACGATCTTTAGTTATTAAAGAAATTCAAATCAAGGCAACAATTAGATACCATCTCACCCCAACAAGATTGACCATGATCCAGAAAACACAAAACAACAAATGCTGGAGAGGCTGTGGAGAAAGTGGAACCCTCCTACACTGTTGGTGTGGTTGCAAAATCGTCCAGCCTCTTTGGAAGGCAATCTGGTGCTTCCTTAAACAAATGGATATTGATATACCATTTGACCCCGTAATTCCACTACTTGGAATATATCCTACAGAATCAAGGCCTTTCACACCAACGGACAGATGCACCAGAATGTTTACCGCAGCACAGTCCATGATAGCAAAAAGATGGAATCAACCCAGATGCCCAACAGTAGAAGAATGGATAGGTAAACTATGGTACATATACTCAATGGAGCACTACGCAATGATAAAGAATAACGATGATTCCAGGAAACATCTCCTAACCTGGTTTCAACTGGAAGACATTATGTTGAGTGAAAGTAGTCAGTGACAAAAGGACAAATACTGTATGAGACCTCTACGATAAGATCTCAAAAACAGACTTGTGTATAGAAGAAAAGGCTCTTTGACAGCTGCAAGGGAGGGGAGGGAGGGAGGGTGAGGGAGGGAGGGTTTAGTTTAGATAATTTCTAGAAATCTAGTTGGGAGAAAGTGGTGATAGCACACATTAGAAACAAGAACATTAAGTGGACTTCAGCATAACTTGAGTACTCCTTCCATCTTAACTCAATACTGCAAGGATAGAGTAGCTGGGGCGGGGGGCGGGGGACCATGCTCTTAGGTGAATTCCAGGCCAATTGGCACAACTAGCATTTTGCTAAGAAAGCTCTCTGTACCCCACATTGATGAGTAGCGTCTGGGGTCTTAAAAGCTGCCAAGCTGCCATCCGAGGACACAGCAAATGGTCCCAACTCAGCAGGAACGGATGCTCACCAAGGACCAAAATGACATGCGGTAAAGACAACCTAGAAGACAGACAGACAGACCCACAAGAGTGGGTGCCTACATCGACTTGGGACCTGAAGAGCCAGATGGTGCCTGGCCATCACCACTGATAGCCACGATGGCACTCATAGAGAGGAGTCTCACTGGCAACACAAGAACAAAAAGGGGTACATCATGAAATCTCCACTAAAAGACCTCAATTGATGGTCCAGCAGTTTTGGCATGAGTAGGATCCGACTCGACAGAACTTGGCTGGCTTGGCTGAGAGCAAGGCCCCTAGCCCTCATGCTGCCCTTTCCCATAAATTATAACAAAGGTCCACTCTTTTAACAGGAATGGATTGGACTTGGCAATGCAGAGTGACCATATATTGGAAGCACTTTATGGTTATATACATCTATAGGATATCATCTTGCTGACCTCTGGCTGGAGGAAAGGGAGTGGGTGGAGAGGAGGGGAAAGGAGGCTGTTGGGAGGATGAGACATGTATGGAGCAGAGAGGAATAGTGTGCAGTCACCGGACAGGGAGAGCATTGGAAGCTGCATATAGGTGGGCGTGTAAATTTATACGTGAATGTACATTTTCACTCAGTCAGTTAAATAAAAAAATATATATATATGGGTAGTGTTGATCAAGCAGATCAGTATGCCTTGACATATTGTTTTCTGCAAAATTCTTTAAGTCCCTTTGTGCAGAAGGCTTTCTAGCAAGAGTGGAGCTACAGAGCTCTGGAACACTTGCCCTGCAGGGGCAGATGTAGGCCTGAGGCCAAGGCCATACCGCCATAGGAAGCAAAAGCTGAAGAGACTAACAGCATGAGAAGCTGAGCTAAATAGGTCTCAAAGGGTGTGGCCATAACCCCAGGGGTTTGAAAGGCTGGAGCCAGGGCTTTCTGTGTTTATAAGGGTGAAATTGCCACTCAGTTGGATTTAGGGTGCACCTAAAGCTGAGGAGGCAGAGTTGCTGTCCAAGTGAGCCTTTCTAGGCAGAGTTGTAGCACAGGGCCAAGGGTTATCACTCAGAATCCAGAGAATGTGGCCAATACCTAGAGTCTGGAGGGTAGGGCCGTTAAGTAGAATGTCTCAGAAAATGTGAGAGTATTTTCAAAGCTTTGAGAGCTAATGTCGTGTGTTTTTTATTGTGGTATGTGCCAAACCGAGGATAAACCTCAGGGATTGTTTCATAAAATACCATATAAAAATAATTATAGAGAGTAATATTTAAAAGATTTTGTTTTATAAGATGTAGAAATATATAAAATGTTAAAATATATTATTTGTATGCATTTGTTTGAGTATAAAATGACTTTAAAGTAACTGTAAGAAACTTGCCTAATATGTGCAAAATCCTCTCAAGTTGCTAGTTCGCTGGAGGGAAAAAGTCCTCGAGTTCTACAAATTCAACAGCTTAAAACAATACCCACTTAACTATTTCACAGCTTCTATAGGCAAGAGCCAGAATAAGTCATGTGTCTTAGTCTTCTAGTGCTGCTATAGCAGAGGTATCACATGTGGATGACTTCGAAAAAGTGTAGTTTATTTCCTCACAGAAGAGCAGGCTAAAACTCCAAATTCAGGGAATCAGTTCCAGAGAAAGTCTTTTTCCGTGAACTTTGGACGAAGGTCCTTGTTGTCAGTTTTCCCCCTGGACAGGAGCTTCTGAGGTGCAGGCACCCCAGGTCCTTTCCAAAGGATAAACTCTGCTCCTGGCACTACTTCTTTTCTGGTTGTGTGAGGTCCCCAGACTGGCTTGCTTCCATTTCTTTTATATCCCAAGAAATTGCCTCAAGGTACAATACAATCTTACACACTGAGTCCTACCTCTTTAACACAACCACCACCCATCCTTCCTCATTAACATCATAGAGACAGATTTTACAGTGTAACACAATACCAGGAGTCAAGGCCTAGGCAAAATGCTGCAGAAATTTTAGGACACAATTCAATTCATGACAGCAGGTGAGGGGCCTAAACACTGATAATCTGTGGTGCCACATCCTCTGCTTATTAACACATTTGAACAGGATGTATGAATTTTACATATGTATGTATGTGCATGTATATACATGCCACTGAACTAAAGTAATTTCATCCTGCCTGTCACTGCAGCTGAAAATTCAGAGACAGTGTGAGGTTTGAGGAATATTTTATTTGCAGATATCCTGGCAATCCTGGGGACAGTGAGCCATAAACCGTACCATTTGGGTTACATTGCCAGCAGTTTTTATAGCCAGAATTCAAAGGGGTAGGTGTTTGTCACAGAACAGTAGTCAGGAACCACAAGATTTCATTACATCGTAAGGTTTCACTACATCTTATCAAATAGTGTGAATTACCCAAAATTTCATTGTCTTTCTCTCTCTGAGGTTTTAATTTTACTTACTCAGAGATACAGAGAGGAATGCAGACCTGCTAATCTGGTCTGTGGGTGATAAATGAGGCAGAGTATGGAATGCAGCTTAACAAGCTAAGTGACCTTTGTTAGATTCTTGCATTTACCACCATACATATGAATCCATTAGCTATCCATGAGTGGTTGAATGTAAAAGTGATATATCAGACTTACTGGATTACAAAATTTTTAGTGGATGAAGTACACTAAGATTTTTACTATATACCAGGTTTTCTACAAAAACTGTATTCCATATATTCTACAAAAATAAAAAAAAAATCAGTCAGTGAACTTAGTTCAAAAAATAGTTACAGAGATCTGTTATCTATTAAAATAACCCACCCTTGCCCATGGAAGGGGGCTGTATGAGACAGATGTCACTGAAGTTACTGAAGTGGTAGGAGCCTTATAGCTTAATTAAACAACCTTCAAGGTTGTGACCTTACACGTGCTTTATTTATGGCCCATATATTTTCATGCACTGAGGCTGATATCACTATTATTTTGTGCTGTGCCAATTTCCCTTCCACTGTAGCACTCACTTTTCCTTGTGTCCTTACCTGCTTGGCATCTATGGATCTCTGATTAGGATAAATGATGCACTGTTTTGGTGATGCCTTAAGTATGTGACTGTCCTGCATGTTGGGTAACCCACCCCTGTCTGGAGGTCTGGAGGCACAGTATGGCTGATTTGTCTCCTCAGGGTCTCATAAGGCTAAAATCAAGGGGCTGGCTATGTATGCCATGTCATCCAATGTTCAGCATCCTTTTCCAGTCTCAGTGGTGTTTGACAGACTTCTGTTCCTTTTAGTTATAGGACTCAGGTATTAGTTTCTTGCTTGTTGTCAAACAGGAGCTATTTTCAGCTTCTAGAGAATGTAGGATATATTCCAAACAGCATGACAGTTTATTTCAAGGCCAGCAGAACAGTATCTCTGACAGTTTACCTTCTATTAAATGGTTTACTTAATTAAGACAGGCCCACATAAGACAATCTCTCTATTTCTTTTTTTGTTTATTATGATTGAGTGAAAGTGTACAATCCAATATAAATTTGCATGCCCACCTATGTGCAGCTCCCACTGCTCTCCCTGCCTGATGACAGCACACTCCTCCTGTCTGTTCTATATATGTCATATTCTCTTAACAATCTCCTGTCCCTTCCTCTCTACCCTCTCTCCCACCTCCAGTAAGAGGCCAGTATGACAACAACTTACAGATGCATAGAACCATAAAGGGCACACATGATACGGTCATTCTTTGTTGCGGAGTCCAATCCATTCCTGTCTGAAGAATTGACCTCAGTAACGATTTATGGACAGGGGCAGCATCAGGTCTAGGGGCCATGCTCCCAGGGGAACACCGAGGCCTCTGGACCATCCAATGCAGCCTTTTAGTGGAGTTCTCAGGGTGCACTCATCTTATTCTTGTGTTGCCAGTGAGACTCAACTTTGTGAGTCCCATCAAGGCTATCGCTGGTGGTGGCGGGGCACCATCTGATTCCTCCAGCCACATTTCAATCCAGTCATGCACTCACGTGGGTCTCTCTGTCTTCTGGGTTCACTTTCCCTCATGTCATTTTGGTACTTGGTGATTGTCTGTTCCTGTTGAGTTAGAACAATTTGGTTTGCCTCAGATGGCAGCTTGCTAGCTTTTAAGACCCCAGATGCCACTCACCAATATGGGGTGCAGAAGACTTCTTAGCAATATGTTCGTTATGCCAATTGGCCTCCCCTGAGAGCATGGTCCCCAGACCCCTGCCCCTGCTACTCGATCCTAGCCATATTGGGTTAAGACTGGAGGAGTATTCATATTACATTGAAGTCCAGTTAAACTGATCTTCTTTCTAACGTGTGCTGTCACTGATTTCACACAACCAAATTCGACAGCACTTGGCTGGCTTTATTTAATCTGTAACCAGGCCTCTCCCTCCATCCCTCTGCTAACTTGCAGCCATCATAGAGTCTTCTCTTCTCTACATGAGTCTGTTTTCAAGTTCTTATCGTAGTGGTCCCATGCAATATTTGTGCTTTTGTCATGCATTACTGTCAGTTAACATAATGTCTTCCAGTTGAAACCAGGTCATGAGAAACTTCCTAATATCATTGTTGTTCTTTATCATTGCATAGTGTTCCATTGAGTACAGATACCATAGTTTATTTATCCATTCATCTGTTGTTGGGCATCTGGGTTATTTCCATCTTCTTGCTATTGTGGACTGTGCTGTAAGAGACATTTGTGTGCATGTATCTTTTCATGTGAATGCTCTTGATTCTGTAGGATATATTCCAAGCAATAGAATTACTGGGTCAAATGGAATATCTATTTCCAGCTTTTTAAGAAAATGCCACACTGCTTTCCACAGAGGTTGTTGGGGTGAGATGATATCTCATCGCAGTTTTGATTTGAATTTCTTTAATAGCTAATGATCATGAGCATTTCCACATGTGTTTTTTGGTTGCCTGGAAATCTTCTTTACAGAAGTGTCTGTCCATCTCCCTTGTCCATTGCTTAATTGGATGATTTATCTTATTCTTATTGATATTTTTTAGTACCTTATAGATTATGGAGATCAGGCATCGGTCTGACATATAGTTGCCAAAGATTTTTTCCCATTCTGTAGGTGGTCTTTTAATTGTTTTGATAAAGTCTTTGGATGAGCAGAAGTGTTTGATTCTTAGTAGTTCCCATTTATCTGTTTTCTCTTCTGTTGATAGCATTTTGTCAGCTTTTGAAGTCTGTCTACATTGTGTAGTAAAACTTCCATTATTGATCCTATTTTGTCTTGGATAAGCTTTATTGTTTTAGATTAGATATTTAGGTCTTTTATCCAGTTTGACTCACCCAGTTTGACTTGGTTTTTGTTTAAGGTGTGGGATATGGGTCTTGTTTCAATTCATTGCAGATGGATATCTGATTTGCCAGCACCATTTGTTGAAGAGATTGCTTTTACCTCAGTTTAAAGTCTAAAGGCCTTTGTCGAATACCTACTGTTCATAAGAGGGTGGTAGCATCTTTGGGATCTCAACTCTGTTCCATTGGTCTATATGTCTCTTTTTGTATCAGTACCAGGCTGTTTTGACCACTGTGGCAGTGTAATACATTCTAAAGTAGAGTAGTAAGAGGCCTCTTAGTGTGTTCTTCTTCCATAGTGTTTATTTATGCAGGACTTATTCCCTTTCCAAAAAAGTTGGTGATTTCTTTCTCCATCTAATTAACGCATGTCCCAGGATTTGTGTTGGGATTGCATTATGTAAGTACATTGCTTTGGTTAAAATAGACATTTTCACAATGTCAAGTGTTCCAATCCATGAGCAAGGTAGGTTTCTCCATTTATATAAGTCTTTCTTAGTTTCTTGTAGGAAGGGTTTGTAGTTGTCTTTGTAAAGGTCTGTTATTTCTCTGGTTAGATTTGTTCCTCGGTATTTTATCTTCTTGGGGGCTACAGTAAATGGTATTGATTTGTTGATTTCTTCTTTAATAATCTAATTGTTGGTATAAAGGATTTCTTTTTTGATGATGTCTTTGTTGGTATAAAGGTATCCTACTGATTTACTTATATTTATCTTGTATCCTGAGACTTTGCTGAACTCTCCTATCAGTTTGAGTTGTTTACTTATGGATTCTTTAGGCTTCTCTGTATATACAATTGTGTCATATGCAAATAGGAAGATTTTTACTTCTTCTTTCTAGGGTTGCCATGGGTCAAATCTGACTTGATGGCACTTGGCTTTGGTTTCTCTATGCAGATGCCCTTTATTTCTTGGTCTTATCTAATTGCTCTGGCTAGAACTTCTATGTTGAATAGGAGAGGTGAGAGTGTGAATCCCTGCATAGTTCCCATTCTCAAGGGGCACTGTTTCAGTCTCTCTCAATTCTGGGTGATGTAGGCAGTTGACTTTGTATAAATGACCCATACTGCATTGAGGAATTTGCCATCTGTTCCTGTTTTGCTGAGAGTTTTTATCATGAATTGGTGTTGAACTTTATCACCTGCCTTTTCTGCAACATTTGACAAAATCAGGTGGTTGTCACCCTCTGTGTTATTTATGTGGTTAGTCACATTAATTGTTTTTCTGATGTTGAACCAGCCTTGCATCCCTGGTATGAATCCAACTTAATCATGATGAATTATTTTTTTGATATGTTGTTGGATTCTATTGGCAAGTATTTTGGTGAAGATTTTTGCATCTAGGTTCACTAGTCATATTGATCTTTAGTTCTCCTTTTTGGTTGAGTCTTTCCCTGGCTTTGGTATCAGTATTATGCTGGTTTCTTAGAAAGAATTTGGGAACATTCCATCCCTTTCTATGCTGTGAAATAGTCTCAGTAGTATTGAGGTTAGCTCTCTCTAAAAGCGTGGTAGAATTCTGTGGTGAAGCCATCTGGGCCTGGGCTTTTTTTGGTTGGTAGTTTTTTGATGACTTTTTTCATTTCTTCCTTTGTGATAGGTTTCTTAAGTTGTTCTGCTTCACCTTGTCATAATTGTTGTAGGTGATGTGAATCTAGGGATTTGTCCATTTCCTCTAGGTTTTCAAATATGTTAGAGTACAGTAATTCGTAGTGTTCTGCCATGATATTTTTTGTTTCTGTTGGATCCATTGAGATACCTCCCATCTCATTTCTTATTTGGGTTATTTGTTTCCTTTCCTGTTTTACTTTAGTAAGTTTAGCCAATGGTTTGTCAATTTTATTGATCTTTTCAAAAAACCAGTTTTTGGTCTTCTCAATTTTTTCAATTGTTCTTCTGTTCTCTAATTTGTTTTGTTCTGTTCTAATCTTTATGATCTGTTTTCTTCTGGTGCCTGAGGGGTTCCTCTGTTCCTCTCTCTGTTTATTCAAGCTGCAGGGTTAGTTTTTGGTTTGGTTTCTTTCTTCCTTCCAGATGTGTGCATTTATGTAGAGAAACTTACCCTTGAACACTGCTTTGGCTGCATCTCATAGGTTCTGGTAAGAAGTGTTTTCATTCTCATTACAATCCATAAATTCCTTTATTTCATCCTTTCTTTAACACATGGCTTTTTGCACAAGAAGATGTTCAGTGTCCATGAGTTCCAATTTCTATCCATATTTTTTCTGCTATTGATTTTGATTTTATGGCTTTGCCGTCTGAGAAGATATGCTTTGCAATAATTCAGTGATACTGAGTTTGTTGAGATTTGCTTTGTGTCATAACACATGGTCTATTCTGGAAAAAGTTCCATGTGCACTGAAGAAGGTGTAGTTATATGCTGATGGATAGGAAGTCCTGTATATGTCTATGATGTCTAGTTGGCTAACTGTGGTGATAAGATCTTCTGTGTCTTTATTTAGCTTTTTTCTAGAACAGCTGTCTAATACTGAGAGTAGAGTGTTGAAGTCTCTGACTATTATTGTGGAGAGATCTGTCTCCTTTTTGAATGTAGTCAGTGTTTCTTCAATGTATTTAGATGCTCTAATATTGGGTGCAAAAATATTTAATATTATTAAGCCCTGCTTGTGTATTGAACCTTTCAGCAATAGTGTCCATCCTTGTAAATGATGGTGGATTTTACATTAAAATCTATTTTATCTGATACTACTATTGCTACACCTGCTCTTTTTGTATACTGTTAGCTTGGTATATATTCTTCTATCCTTTAATTTTGAGTTTGTCCACATCTTTACGTCTAGGGTGAGTTTCTTGTAAGTGACATATAGACGGGTCATGTCTTTAGATCCAAGTTTTCACTCATCTCTTTATTGGGCATTCAGTCCACTTACATTCAAAGTAATTATTGATAGGTATGTGTTTAGTCCTGTCATTTTGCTGTGTTTATTTTTGTGTTGATGTTTTCTCTGTTGTTCTTACTATTCTGTTCTGGGGCATTCTTTTTTATGAGTTGATTTTTCACCCTTTCCACTGTTTGTTTTGCGTTTGTTGAGACTCCTGTATTACGTTTCTTGATTTGATACGTTGCATCATTATTGTGCTTTGTGGTTACCCTTGTGATCCCCCTTAATAATCTAGGTTTAAACCCAGTTTTAACTTCTACATGTCTTATTAACTTCCTTTCCATCTTGAAAGACTATAACTATTGTAGTACCTCCCTCTTTCTAATGTTACAGTATCACAGATTTCATGACATAATCGTTGTATCACTTCATTTAATATTATAGCTTTGATTGAGTTTGGAAGCTTCCCTAACTAAGTTTTTTTGATGATGTGTCTCGTATTGCCTCCTAAAACGCAGAGTTAGTGGTTTTGTTCTTCTAAGCCAAGAGCTTCCTTCAATATTTATTATAGCTTGGGTTGCTTTTACGAATTCTCTGAGTTTCTGTTTATCTGCAAATTTCTTAATTTCAGTTTCATCTTTGAAAGATAGTTTTGAAGGATACAATATTCTTGGTTGGAAGTTTTTCTCCTTTAAGGCTTTGAATGTGTCATCCCATTGCCACAGAGCCAGCATCCTTTCTCCTGAGTAGTCAGATGAAAGCCTACAGGGTTTCCCTCTGAATGTTAGCTTTGCTTGAGTCTCATTGCCTTTAAGAGTTTCTGTTTATGTTTCACTTTATTAAGCTTGATTATAATATGTTTTGGAGTCTTTCTTTTGTGATGTATACTGAGTGGTGTTTGGTACACACCTTGGATACCTATGTTCTCTTCTTTCATAATTTCAGGGAAGTTTTCTGTCAGCTGCTCAACAACAATACTCTCTGTTTTCAGGTGTCCGTCAGTGTTCAGGAACTAGTTAATTGTAGATTGTTCCTCTTTATAGAGCCCCACATGCTTCTTTTTTTCCCCACAGTGTTTGGTACAAGTTTCTTTTCTTTTCTTTTTTTTATATTATGATTGAATGAAAATGTACATTCCCATATAAATTTGCATGCTCACCTATATGCAGGTTCCACTGCTCTCCCTGCATGGTGACAGCACACTCTTCCTCTCTGCTCCATACATGTCCTAACTTCCCAACAGTCTCATATCTTCTCCTCTCCACCCATTCCCCTTCTTCTAGTATGAGGTAAACAGGAAGACATCCTATAGATGCCCAGAACCATAAAGTGCCCACACAATATGGTCACTCTGCCTCACCATGTTCAGTCCATTGCTGTCCGAAAAGTTCACCTTCATTATGATTTATGGACAGGGATAGCATCAGGGCCAGGGGTCCACGCTCCCAGGGGAAGCCCCTGGGCCATCAATTGTGGTCTTTTAGTGGAGATCTCAGCGTGCAACCCTATTTACTCTTGTGTTGCCAGTGAGACTGAACTTTGTGAGCTCCATTGTGGCTATCACTGGTTGTGGCCGGGTACCATCAGGTTCTTCCAGTCACAAGTCAGTGTAGACATCCACTCACATAGGTCTCTCTGCCATCTGGATTCTCTTTTCCCCATGTCTTTATGGACCTCAGTGATCATCCATTCCTGCTAAGTTAGGACCATTTGCTGTACCCTCAGATGGCAGCTTTACAGCTTTTAAGACTCCAGATGACACCAATGTCGGGTGTCAAGAGTCCTCATTAGCAAAACACTAGTTGTGCCAGTTGGCCTCGATTTACCCTGAGAGTACAGTCTCCAGCCCCCCGCCCCAGCTACTCTGTCCTTGCCATATTGGGTTAACATGAAAGGAGCACACAAGTTCTGTTGAAGTCCAGTTAACATTGATTTTCTTACTAATGTGTGCTGTCACAGATTTCACCTAACCAAATTTCTATAAATTATCTAATCTAAACCCTCCCCCCCACCCTGCCACCCTCACCACCTTGCAGCCATCAGAGTCTTTTCTGTTATGTATGAGTCTACTTTTAAGTTCTTATCGTAGGGTTCTCATGCAATACTTGTCCTTCTGTCAGTGACTACTTTGACTCACCATAATGTCCTCCAGTTCAAACTAGGTTAACAGATGTTTCCTGCTACTGTAGTTGTTCTTTATCATTGTATAGTGTTCCATTGAGTATATATAACATAGTTTACCTATGCATATTTCTGCTGTCAGGCATCTGAGTTGATTCCATATTATTGCTATTGTGGACTTTGCTGTGATGAACATTCTTGTGCATGTATCAGTTGGTGTGAATAGCCTTGATTCTGTAAGATATATTCCAAACAGTAGAATTACTGGATCAAACGGTATATATATACCCATTATTTGAAGGTAGCACCAGATTGCTTTCCAAAGTGATTGTACCATTTTTCAATCCTGCCAAAAGTGTAGGAGAGTTCCAATATCCCCACAGCCTCTCCAGCATTTAGTGTTTTGTGTTTTTTGGATCACCACCAACCTTGTTGGGGTGAGATGGTATCTTATTGTTGTTTTGATTTGAATTTTTTTAATAGCTAATGATCGTGAACATATCCATCTTTTTTTTTGGCTGCCTCGATGTCTCTTTAGAGAAGTGTCTGTCCATCTCCTTTGACTATTGTTTAATTGCATGATTTATCTTTTTCTTATTGATATTTTGTAGTACGTTATAGATTATGGAGATCAGACATCAGTATGACATAGAGTTGTCAAATATTTTTTTCCCATTCTGTAGGTGCTGGCACTTGGCTTGGTAGGTGCCCTTTTAATTCTATTAATGAAGTCTTTGGATGAGCAAAAGTGATTGATTCTTAGTAGTTCCCATTTATCTATTTTCTCTTCTGTTGTTTGTGGTTTGTTTGACAGATTTTGAGGTCTGTCTACGTTGTGTATTAAAACTTCCATTGTTGTTTCTACTTTTTCTTGGATGAGATTTATTATTTTAGATTTGATATTTAGGTCTTTTATCCAGTTTGAGTTGGTTTTTCTATAAGGTGTAAGATATGGGTCTTGCTTTAATTTAGTGCAGATGCATAGCCAATTTGGCAAGCACCATTTGTTGAAGAGATTTTTTTTACCCCAGTTTAATGTCTTAGGGCCTTTGTCAAATATCAACTGTTCATAAGCAGATGATGTCATTTCTGGGGTCTCAATTCTGTTCTACTGATCTGTCTGTTTTTGTACCAGTACTAGGCTGTTTTGACTACTGTGACAGTGTAATAGATTCTAAGGTTGAGTGATGAGAAGCCTCCCAGTGTTTTGTTCTTCTTTAGTAGTGCTTTACTTACCCTGGGCTTCTTCCGTTTCCAGACAAATTTGGTAATTTGTTCCTCCTACTCTTTAAAAAACGTCACTGGAACTTGTATTGCGGTTGTATTATATGAGTAGATTGCTTTGGGTAAAATAGACTTTTTCACAATGTTAAGTCTTCCTGTGCATGAGCAAGGTAGGTGTCTCCATTTATATAAGTCTTTCTTAGTTTCTTATAGTAAGGATTCGAGTTCTCTTTGTAAAGGTCTGTTATTTCTCTGGTTAGATTTATTTCTAGGTATTTTGTCTTCTTAGGCATTATAGTAAATGGTATTGACTTGGTAATTTCTTAATAATCTCGTTGTTGGAATAAAGGAAACCTACCAATTTACTTCTGTTTATCTTGTATGCCGAGACTTTGCTGAACCATTCTATCAGTTTCAGTAGTTTCCTTACGGATTCTTTGGGATTCTCTGCATATACAATCACATCATCTGCAAACAGGGAGATTTTGACTTCTTTGCTGAGGCAAATGCCTTTTATTCCTTGGTCTTGTCTAATTGCTCTGACTAGAACTTCTAGTACAATGTTCAATAGGAGAGGTGAGAGTGGGCATCCTTGCATAGTTTCTGTTCTCAAGGGATACTTTCAGTCTCTTTCCATTCAGGATGATGTAGGCAGTTGCGTTTGTATAAATGGCCCTTATTGTGTTGAGGAATTGGCCATCTATTCCTATTTTGCTGAGAGTTTTTAGCATGAATGGGTGTTGGACTTTATCAAATGCCTTTTCTACATCAATAGACAAGATCAGGTGATTCTTGTCTTTTGTGGTATTTATGTGGTTGATCACATTAATTGTTTTTCTGATGTTCAACCAGCCTTGCATCCCTGGTATGAATCCAACTTGGCCATGATGGATCATTTTTTTGATATGTTGTTGTATTCTATTGGCAAGAGTTTTGTTGAAGATTTTTGCATCTGGGTTCATGGGTGATATCAGTCTGTAGTTGTTTTTGTTTGGGTCTTTCCCTGACTTTGGTATCAGGGTTATGCTGGCTTTATAGAACAAATTTGGGAATATTTCCTCCTTTTCTATACTGTGAAATAGTCTCAGTAGTATTCGAGATAACTCTTCTCTAAAAGCTTCGTAGAATTCTGCAGTGAAGCCATCTGGGCACAGGCTTTTTTTGGTTGGCAGTTTTTTGATGACTTTTTCAATCTCTTCCTTTGTGGTGAGTTTATTGAGTTGTTATGCTTCAGCTTGTGATAATTTGGGTAGGTGACATGAATCAAGGAATTTATCTATTTCCTCTAGGTTTTCAAATTTCTTAGAATACAGTCTTTCATAGTATTCAGCTATCACATTTTTGATTTCTGTTGGGTGTGTTGTGAGAACTCCACTCTCATTTGTTATTTGGGATATTTGTTTCCTTTCCAGTTCTTCTTTAGTGAGTTTAGCCAATGGTTTGTCAATTTGGTTGATCTTTTCAAAAACCAGCTTTTGGTCTTTTCAATTGTTTAAGTTGTTCCTATATTCTCTGATTCTTTTAGTTCTGTTCTGATCTTTATGATATGTTTTCTTCTGGTGCCCGAGGAGTTCCTCTCTTGTTCTCTACTTTTTCAAGCTGTAGGGTCAGTTCTTTGATTTAGTTTCTTTCTTCCTTCCAGACATGTGCATTTATGGAGATAAACTGACCTCTGAGCACTGCTTTGACTGCATCCCGTAGGTTCTGGTAGGAAGTGTTTTCATTCCCATTGAAATCCATAAATTTCTTTATTTCATCCTTGATTTCTTCTATAAATCATGGTTTTTTGAGCAAGGTGTTGTTTAGTTTCCATGAGTTCCACTTTTATCTGTGTTTTTTCTGCTATTGATTTTGACTTTTATAGCTTTCTGATCTGAGAAGCTGCTCTGTATTAACTCAATAGTATGGATTTGCTTGAGAATTGCTTTGTCCTGACACATGGTCTATTCTGCAGAATATTCCATGTGCATTGGGGTAGAAGGTGTAGTTTTCCACTGATGGATAGAAACTTTTGTATATGTCAGTAAGGTCTAGTTGGTTAATTGTGGCAATAATGTCTTCTGTGTCTTTATTGAGCTTTTTTCTAGACAATCTGTTAAATATTGAGAGTGGAGTGTTGAAGTCTCCTACTATTATTGTGGAGTGATCTACCTCCTTTTTGAGTGTAGTCAGTGTTTGCTATATTTAGATGCTCTAATATTAGGTGCACAAATATTTAATATTGTTAAGTCCTGCTTGTGTATTGAACCTTTCAGCAGTAAATAGTGTCTACCCTTGTCCACGATGGTGGATTTTACGTTAAAATCGATTTTATCTGAGATTAGAATTGCCACACCTGCTCTTCTTTGTTCATTGTTAGTTTGTTATATATTCTTCCATCCTTTAAATTTCAGTTTGTTCGTATCTTTAATTTTAAGGTCAGTTTATTGCAAGAAACATATGGATGGGTCATGTCTTTTGATCCAAGATGTCACTATATCTCTTTACTGGAGCGTTCAGTTCATTCACATTCAATATAATTATTGATAGGTATGTGTTCAGTGCTGCCATTGTGAGTTGTTCATTTTTCTGTTGATGTTTTCTCTGTTGTTCTTATTAATCTCTTCTGCGATGTTCTTTGTGAGCTGATTTTTTACCTTTTTCAGGGTTGGGTTTGTGGTTGTTTTGACTCTTATATTACATTTCTTGATATGGTATCTTGCTTCTTTATTGTGCCTTACAGCTGTCCCTATGATCCCACTTACTAAACTATATATAAACCGAATTTTGATTGCTACCAGGATTGTCAACTTCCTCTCCATCTGGAAGGACTATAATGACTGTAGTACATCACTCTTTTTAACATGATGATATCATAGTTTTCATGATATGATCACTAGATTATTTCTTTCACTGTTATAGCTTTGACTGTGTTTGGAGACTTCCCTAACTCAGTAGGATTCTTCTAAAATACAAAGATAGAGGTTTTGTTCTTCCAAGCCAAGAGATTCTTTCAGTATTTGTAGTTTTGGTTTGGTTTTTACAAAGTCTCTGAGTTTCTGTTTATCTGCCAATGTCTTAATTTTATTTTCATATTTGAAAGCTATTTTTGCAGGATGTATAATTCTTGGTTGGAAGTTCTCCATCAAGGCTTTGAATGTGTCATGCCACTGTCTCTGTGCCAGCATGGTTTCTGCTGAGAAATCTGACAAAGCCTACAGGGTTCCCCTCTGAATGTTACCTTTGCCTTGAATCTTGCTGCCTTTAAGGGATTCTGCTTGTTTCATTTTGTTGACCTTGATTATAATATGTCTTGGAGTCTTTCTATTGAGATCTATATTGAGTGGTGTTCAATACATGTCTTGGGATATCTATATTCTCTTCTTTCATAATTTCTGGGAAGTTCTCTGTCAGCAACTCAGCAACAATACTCTCTGTGTTTTCCGGTGTCTTTCTCTGTTCAAGAACTCCAATTAATCATAGGTTGTTCTTAACAGAGTCCCACATGCTTCTTCATTTTTCTTGTTTCTTTTTTCTGATTTCTCTTCATAGATGCTGGAGTCAGTAGCTTTGTCTTCCAAATCAGAACGTCTGTTTTCCATTTGTTCCATTCTGTTTTCCTGGCTTTGAATTGAATTTTCTATGTCTTTGATTTTGTTCTTGCTCTGTTGGGTTTCTGAGTACAGATGTTCCATCAGATTGAATAGCTGGCTTAATTGTTCCTTTTGCTCTGCTGCATTTTGTGTAAGGTCTAGGAGGGCTCTATATATCATCCTTTTGTATTCACCTTCTGATAGTTTCAGAAAAGCTCCTTCTTCATTGTGGAAGCTCTGAGGTAGATTCTTTTGGGGGCCTTCTGATGCCATGGGTGATTTCTGGGTTACCATCTTCTCCAACATTTGTTGCTTTATGGGCTTCATGTGGGTCAACAGATGTGGGGAGAGATGCTGTGAAGATGGACCACAGTTGTTTCTCTAGGCCGTCTTCAAATGAGAAGTAAAAAGTATTTGATAACTTCCAAAGTCAGTCAGATTTTCAGGTGTATACGTCCCTCTTCCCAACTGCCATAGTAAACTCCTGTATATTGACCCCAGATGATAAAAACTAGCTCAAAATACAGAAAGGCTACTGGCTTGCTGGCCTCTGCTGTCAGGCCCCAGCTGTAGGTAATATTGTGTAGAATTCTGCTTTTCTGCTGGAGAGGCAATAGGCACTGCCTCCCAGCCCAGGAATTAGGTCAAGCTGAGGCTTCCATATGGATGACTCTGCCTACCAGCAAAACAAGATGGTGTCCCACGCAAGCTCACCACCTGGCCGGGACCAGGCTCCATGAGGAAAGAGAGGCCAAGAGTGTTAAAATGCCCAAAGTCCACAGCCTCTGCCGCTGGACCCCAGCCCCATGCAACACTGTGCAAAACACTGCATCCCTGCTAGAAAAGCACTCTCCCTGGTGGGCACCACCTACCAGCCTAAGAACCAAGTCCTACTGGGGTCTCTGCCTGGGCTTCTCTGTTTTCCAGTGGATCAAGATGGCATCCTACACAAGCACATCTGTATGGCTGCCACATGGCAGAGGCAGAAAGATAGACCAGAGGAGCTGAGGTGTATAGAGTCCAAAGCCAGGCTCTCAGAACCTGGCGATTACACTTGCCAGTCCCACCAGCAGTGCATCTGAGACCAGCAGCTAGTCAAGTCCCAGTTCTGCCCACTGGTCAAGACAGAGGAAAAAAAAATTGAAATGGTGAGTTACCTTCTGTCTGTGCAAGCCTGTGCTTGCCAAGAGTGGAGTCAGTGAAAGACAGGACGTTTTGCGTTCAGTGGTATGAAGTCCAAATTAATAGCACTGTGCCGCATTCCAGAGCTCACTAGGTGTCCAGAAGGCTCCATTTAATTATCATTTTAGTTCTTGGTTTCCAGAGGGATTTAGGGAGACGTGCGTTTAGTCCGCCATCTTGACTCTGCCCCCCCATGCTTCTTAATACTTCATTTTTCTTGTTTCTTTTCTGTGATTTCTCCTCACAGATGCTGGAGTTAGTAGCTCTGTCTTCCAGGTCAGAAAGTCTATTTTCCATTTGTTCAGTTCTGTTTTCTTGTCTTTCAATTCAATTTTGCATTTCTTTGATTTTGTTACTTATCTGTTGGATTTCAGAATAGTGGTGTTCCATCAGTTCAAACAACTTGCTTAAATTTTCATTTTTCTCTGTTGCATTTTGTGTAATGTCTAGGAGGGCTCTCTATATAACCTTTTTGTACTGGACCTCTGATACTTTCAGAAAGGCATCTTTATTTGAGAAGTTCTTGGTTCTTTTTTTGAGAGGCTTTCTGAAGCTATAGGTGGATTTTTCTTTAAGTTTCTGGCCAAAGTTTGTTGATTTTCAGGTATCTAGAAATCGTTTGGTTTCTCTGGTGTTACTTTTACAGGATCTGAAGTACAGTGAGAAGGATGATGATCGCCAGTCACCTCTATGGACTCCAGTGACTGGGCCCAGTGGAATCTCTGGGGTAGCAGCCTCCACCTGTTGATTGGCAAAGACATCACCCTACTTGTGGAGTCACTGGGGGTGCATCAGCTGACCCTATGATGTGGGTCACTAGAGGTTGGAAGAGATGCCATCAGGATGAACTACAGTTATTTTTCTAGGTAGTCTTATATTGAAAGGTAAAAGCTATCTGACATTTTCCAAAATCAGTCAGGCTGTCAGGTGTGCAAGCCCCTCTTCCAAGGTGGCATATCCAACCCCAGATGCTGTAAATTAGTTCAAAGTACAGCAAGGCTACTGCCCTGCTGTCATCTGCTACTGGGCCCCACCCATAAGGCCACACTGTGCTAAACACAGCTTTACTGATAGAAGAGCACTCCCCAGGCTGGAATTGCCTCCTACCCTGGGAATTATCCTCTGCTGAAGCTTCTGTTGGGATAAATCCACCTCCAAGTCGAAAAAGATGTCCTGCAAAGCTATCCTGCCCACTGTGGAATAGACAATTCAATCTGCAGAGGTTCCAAAAGGGAGGGTGTAGGGACTGAGGTGCAGAGAGTCCATAGCCAGGCTCTCAAAATGTGGGTATTCTGCCTGCTGATCTCATCAACAGTGTGTCTGAGCTTTGCTGCCCGTTAAGCACAAGCCCACTTGCCAGCTAGTACAGAGAAAAAAAGTGAAAACTGCCATTACCTTCCATCCACAAAAGCCAGCATTCAACAAGGGTGTGGGTCAGTGAAAGGGAAGAAGTTTTCCATTTAGTGGCATGTAGTCCAAATTGGCAGCCCTATGCCATGTCCAAGGGCTCACTCAGTGTCCAGAAGGCTCCATTTAATTATCAATCCAGGCCTTCATTTTCAGAAGGAATTAGGGAGAGGTGTGTCTAGTCTGCCATATTGACTTAATCCCCTAATCTCTCTTTTGATAAACTAAAAGACAACTGATTAGTAACTTAATCTGCAAGTCATATCCAATTATATTCACAGCTCTCATGCACAACTCAAACGGAAGAGATTTTACAAGGGCATAGGTCATTATGAGTTATCTTAGAATGGTGCCTACCACAAAATCCTATAGTCCTATACTATGCAGATGAAGTCAAAGGACCTAACAATTTACCTCCTGCAGAAGGCTAACTTCCTGGTGACGGATCGAATCTGTCTACAACTTTAGATACAAAATATCCTTAGAATTGTCTTAGGCTATGTTCTCTAAGGAAGCAAAACCAGTAAAGCATATAAACATGTAGAGAGATTTATATCCTGGAAGTGACTCACACAGGTGTAGAAGCTAGACTGACCCAAGTCCTTGGGTCAAGACAGAGGATTATTCTCCTGATTTACATAGGGATATGGGCTGGCAACTCCACAATTGGCAGGTCTGAAAGTAGGGTGCTTGCTTACAGGCTACAATGATCAATGAATACCAAGATCAGCAGGCCAGACTGCAGGAAAGCTGCTAGCTCAACTCCCAAGGACCACAGGTGAGGCAAATAGAAGTCAGCTGCTGCAGGATCCAGAGTGAGCAAAAGCTCACAAGCCCTGCAGGAATGTCCATTTTTATTTTATATAGGCCATATACCCCAGAAAACTCCCTTTCAACTGATTACCTCTCACAGAATATCCCACTATGGAGGTGATCACGTTATATAAAATCTCATCATAGAAGTGATCACAATATCATGCAGTTGCCAAACGACTGCAAATCATGGTTCAGTCAAGTTGACACACAAGCTTAACCATCACAACAACCAGGTTAAAATAGGAGAAAATGGAATTTTTCTTGTAATATGATAATGAACAACACTGGGACTTGAAACAAGAACTTTGCAAAGTATCATTGTCCCAGTAAGCAGAACAGTAAACATCCTGGGTGAAGAGAGAAGGGCATGATAAGTAATATGGTATCCAACATATCTTCCTTTTCACTACATGAAAATACTTGGTTTTTGAACATGATATTGGTTAATGCCATTTAATTATGACAAATAATCAAAGGTTCCTGTTCTTTGTACTCTTTATCATGCTTATTATTCAACAACTACATGTATGTTTTGTACACAAAATACTACTAAGGAAACGTGTACTCACAAGAAGCATTACACAAATTTATTTAAACAAATTACAGATTTATGTTCCAATATGGGAATAATACTTTCTTAATACTTTAGGAACTTCAACTGTGTGAGAAATCATAAAAATCAAAGAATTTTGGGAGCTGAAAGAAAGCCTAGAACACCTTTATTTCATAAAAGCTAAAGAACTCAGTAAATATCACACTGCTACTGAGTGACCTAGCATGTGATCAAGAACCAGTGATACTGAAGGAAGAAGCTGAAGCTGCATTGAAAGGCATTAGCAAAAAACAAGCCTCCAGGAGGAATGGAGGAGATATCAATTGAGATGTTTCAATAAACAGATGCAGCACTGTAAGTACTCCCTCACCTATGCCAAGAAATTTGGAGGACAGTTACCTGGCCAAAAGATTGGAAAAGATTTATATTTACATATTACCAAGAAAGATGATCCTCAGAGTTAAGGTGACAGCATAACCACATGAACCTGCTGAATCTTCTAAAACCAAAGACCAGCATAATCCATAAAACCAACCAAATTGGGCACTCCAGGAGCTGGACACCTGGTAGAAACACATAAGAATGGACTCCATCTATGCCAGACAGCAGGGGCTGAGTCTCCATGAAGGAACTGCCCATCCCAGAGGCAGCTGTAGCATTGGCACTTGTGTCTTGCCCAATTGGGGTCACTATGAAAGCACAGTGCCTGTGCAAGTGACCCCCACAGCCCAGAGTCAGAGCAGCACTGGCACTGCTGACAGCAGGTATGACTCCCCTAACTGGGAACTGCAACCGCAGCATCAGTGGCACAGTGCAGAACAGTAAGATCAAGGAATAGGAAATAATCAGACAGCATGGAAAAACTATGGTCCAGCCCCAACAAAAAGACACCAGTCAGGCCAATTGAACTATTAAGTCTCTTTCACTGCAAGAATTTCCAGATGGCTTGGAGACAACAATCAATCTATAAACACATAAAGAAGCAAACTGTCATGCCTTCTGAAAACTCCCCTCAAAAAAGCACCAGCAATTTTCCCAGACAAAGAAGTATTCCTGCAGCTATCAGAGACAGAATACAGAATATTGATGTACAGAGCTGTACAAGATATCAGGAGAGAGATCAAGGAGAATGCAGCAGAGCACACTCAAAAATTAAATAAGATGCAAGGAATGCTTGAGCAGCAGTGCTCTGAAATTTATCAGATTAACAATAATATTACTCAGCTTGATAACTCAAAAGAAAGTTAACAGAACAGGACTGAGGGCACGGAAGGCAGAATTTGTGAGACTGAAGACAAAAAAACACAACATCAGTATGCCAAGCCAAGTGCCATCAAGTCGGATCCAACTCATGGCAACCTATGAGTCAACATCAGTATACATGAAGAAAAATCAGATAAAAGATTCAGTGAGAGTGAAGAATCACTAACAGTGATGTGGGACTATTAAGAGAAATAATAGTCAAAAGACTGGAGTACAAGAACAAAGTGAGAAGCTGAAAATATGGAGAGAATTTGTTGAAGACCTCTACAGAAAGCTACCCTGACATCATGAAAGATGAGAAAATCTCCATTCAGGATGCTCACAGAACCCTACTCAAGGTAAATCCCAAAAGAAATAGACCAAGACATATCATAATCAAGCTCAATAAAACTAGACACGAGGAGAGACTACTGAGGGCCGCCAGAATTAATCAAAAAGTAATTTACACAGGAAAATTATTAAATAACCCTCAGAGTACTCAGCTGAAACAAAGTGGGTCAGAAGACAATGGGATAACATAAAGAAAGCCCTGAAAGAAAAATACTGCCAACTGAGAACAATATATCCTGCAAAACTGTCTCTCAAATAAGAAGGTGTGATTAAGACTTTCAGAGATAAACAAAACTTCAGAGAATTTGTATGAACCAAGCCAAAATTCCAAGGAACATTAAAGGAATTTCTTCAATTAGGAAATCAATAACATTAGATATATACTTAAACATCCAATACTAAACAGCGCATATAGATACCATCAGGAAAGGAAATCCCGAAATGATAACCAAAATCAAATCACACAGAATAGAAATACAGACATCTCAGGATATAATCGACAACTACATTATATGAAAAAGAGAGTCACACATATGTACACACAGATTTTCCAGATGTGGAGGAAGCCAATGAGATATATAGACACTGAAGGTTGGATTACTCTTAGATTAATAAAGGGCACCAGCAGAAGACCACAAAAGAAACCTATGATTCTACATATTAAAAAACAACATAAAAATGCACAAAAGGTATTTGGTAAAGTCAAACATCCATTCATGCTAAAAACTCTCAGCAAAAAAGGAACAGACGAAAAACTCTTCAATGCAATAAGGGCCATTAATACAAAGCCAACTGCCTACATCATCCTGAATGGAGAAAGACTAAAACAGTTTCCCTTCAGCACAGGAACTAGGCAAGGATGCCCACTCTGACCTCTCCTATTCAACATTGTACTAGAAGTTCTAGCCAGAGCAATTAGACAAGACCAAGAAATAAACAGCATCTGCCTCAGCAAAGAAGGAGTCAAAATCTCCCTGTTTGAAGACGATATGATTGTATATGCAGAGAATCCCAAAGAATCCATAAGTAAACTACCCAAACTGATAGAAGAGTTGAGCAAAGTCTCAGAATACAAGATAAACATAAGCAAATCAGTAGAATTCCTTTATACCAACAACAAGATTAATAAGGAAGAAATCACCCAATCAATACCATTTACTGTAGCCCTTAAGAAGATAAAGTACCTAGGAATAAATCTAACCAGATAATTAACAGACCTTTACAAAGAGAACTACAGTCCTTAATACAAGAAACTAAGAGAGACTTACATAACTGAGAACCTTACCCTGCTCATGGTCTGGAAGACCTAATATTGTGAAAATGTCTATTTTACTCAAAGCAATATGCTTATACAATGTGATCCTAATACAAATTCCAGTGACATTTTTTAATGAGATGGAGAAACAAATTACCAACTTTGTTCAGAAATGGAAGAAGCCCTGGATAAGTAAAGCACTACTGAGGAAGAACACACTGGGAAGCCTCTCATTACCCGAACTTAGAACCTATTACACTGCCACAGTAGTCAAAACAGCCTGGTACTGGTACAAAAACAGATAAATCAGTGGAACAGAATTGAGATTCCAGAGATGACACCATTTGCCTATGAACAGTTGATATTCAACAAAGGCCCAAAGACATTAAACTGGGGTAAAAACAATCTCCTCAACAAATGGTGCTGACAAAACTGGATATCCATCTGCAATAAACTGAAACAGGTCTCATATCTTACACCTTATACAAAAACCATCTCAAACTGTATAAAAAACCTAAATATCAAATCTAAAATGATAAAGCTCATCCAAGAAAAAGTAGGAACAACAACAGAAGTTTTAATACACAATGTAGACAGGCTTCAAAATCTGTCAAACAAGCCACAAACAACAAAAGAGAAAATATACAAATGTGGAGCAGAGAGGAATAGTGTGCTGTCACCAGGCAGGGAGAGCAGTGGAAGCTGCGTGTAGGTGGGCATGTAAATTTATATGGGAATGTACATTATCACTCAGTCATAATAAAAAATAAAAGAATCAAATCCTTTTGCTCATCCAAAGATTTTATTAATAGAATTAAAAGGCCACCTACAGAATGGGAAAAATATTTGGCAACTATATGTCAGACTGACGCCTGATCTCCATAAATTATAAGGTACTACAAAATATCAATGAGAAAAAGATAAATCATTCAGTTAAGCAATGGTCAAAGGAGATGGATAGACACTTCTCTTAAGAGGAGATCTAGGTAGCCAAAAAACACAGGTGGACATGCTCACAATCATTAGCTATTAAAGAAATTCAAATACAAACTCCAACGAGATACCATCTCACCTCAACAAGGTGGGTCATGACCCCCAAAACACAAAACAACAAATGCTGGAAAGGCTGTAGAGAAATTGGAACTCTCCTACACTGTTGGTGGGGTTGCAAAATGGTGCAGCATCTTTGGAAAACAAGCTGGTGCTTCCTTAAAGAGCTGGATCTAGATATACCATTTGACCCAGTAATTCCACTGCTCGGAATATATCCTACAGAATCAAGGCCATTCACACCAACTGATACATGCACACGAATGTTTATTGTAGCAGTCCACAGCAGTGAAAAGATGGAATAAACCAAGATGCACAACACCAGAAGAATGGATGCAATGATAAAGAACACTGATTTTACAAAACATCTCATAACCTGGTTTCAATTGGAGGACATTATGCTGAGTGAAAGTAGTCAGTGACAAAAGGACAAATATTGTATGAGACCCCTAAGATAAGAACTTAAAAACAAACTCATGCATAGAAGAAAAGACTCTTTAAAGACTGCAAGTGTCAGGAAGGAGGGACAAGGGGAGGAGGGTTTAGATTAGATAGTTGATAGAAATTTAGTTGGGTGAAATCAGTGACAACACACATTAGAAAGAAGATCAATATTAACTGGACTTCTACGTAACATGATTACTCCTTCCATCTTAACCCAATGTTGCAGGGACACTGGGTTATTCCAGTGTAGGAGACACTGGGATTATTCCAGTGCAGGAGAACTTCAGTTAAAGAAGAAATTCTGTTTTCTAGATTCACTTTTAGTTCTAACTTTTGTGCTTTCGGGGTTCCCCTGGGAGCATGGCCCCTGGCCCCGATGCTTCCCTTGCCCATAAATCACAACGAAAGTCCACTCTTCGGACACGAATGGATTGGACTTGGTGATGTGGCGTGACTATATATTGGGTACACTTTATGGTTCTGTGCATCTATAGGATATCATGCTGCTCACCTCTGGCTGGAGGAAGGAGAGTGGGTGGAGAGGAGGGGAAAGGAGACTGTTGGGAGGATGAGACTGTTGGGAGGATGAGACTGTTGGGAGACTGTTGGGAGGATGAGACATGTATGGAGCAGAGAGGAATAGTGTGCTGTCACTGGGCAGGAAGAGCAGTGGAAGCTGCATATAGGTGGACATGTAAATTTATGCAGAAATGCACATTTTCACTCAGTCATAATAAAAAAGTCATTAATTATAATTAACACTATTAGTGATGTAATTAATTGCATTTAACTCTCCTTTCTTTCCTCCTATTCCTCTACATAGTCAATTCTCTTCCGTTAGCATTGGCTCCTTCAAAAAGAATGATTCTCTATGAGACAATGTTTTTAGTCTTTATCTATTGTCATTATTAGAGTGGTTGCTTCCAATGATTATATATTGATTCTATTAATTCCAACAACTACACTACTTTGTTAATTAACATTTAATTAATACTTTAGTACCAACAATCATGCAGTGGAAACTCTAATCAGACCAAGGAAATTATTCTAGGTATAGCCAGCCAGCCAAGTGCCGTTGAGTCGGATCCAAGTTATACATTTATTAAAAAATAATATTGTCACCTTAAAGTTAGAGATTTCATAATAATGAAGCATCTTCTGTAACATACTCTGAAAAATAATATGTATTTTTATATATGATAATTCTGCACAATTTGGGTAGCTGAATCTTTAAAGAAGTGTGGCAAGCAGAGACGAAACTCTTAAGATGTTTCAAAGTATCTTACCTTCTATCCACACACAAGCTTCACTGGAAGAGGTTGCTACAATAAGAGCTCATTGCAAAAGATGAAGTGTCTCTCAGAACAGGTAAGTAAAAAAAAAATAATGTTCTGACTATTAATAAGGCCTATATGATCTGAGAACCTAAGAATGAAAGAACAGAACTTAACCAGGTCTAGCCAAAGTTTTACCTATTTGAACAGTTTACATTATATTAGCATATGTTGTCAAATGTGGGGGCTAGGGGGACATGATCCATCATTAATTAAATAATTAAAGTAATATATATTGAGTACTTCTTCAGTGAAAGACAAAACTACAACTATGAGACTGACACAACTTCTGTACTACAGGAACTTAGAATATACTAAAAGGAATGAGAAACTCATGAAAAATATCATAGGAACCTGTCATGGATTGAATTATGTTCCCCCAAAATTTATGTAGATATTTGGCTAAGCTAAGATTCCCAGCATTGTGTCATTGTGATTTTCCTATGTGTTGTAAATCGTACCTCTCCATGATGCTAATGAAGGGAGGTACGCAGTTATTGTGTTGATAAGGTAGGACTCAGTCTGCAAAATTGGATTGGGTCTTGGAGATGGTTTCTTGTGGGATATAAAAGAAGCTAAAAGACAGGGAGTGCCTCATACCACCAAGAAAACAGTGCTGAGACCAGAGTATGCCGTTTGGACCCAGGTTCCTGTGCCTGAAAAGCTCCTAGTCCAGGGAAAGGTTGATGACAAAGAACTTTGCCCAGAATTGACAGAGAGAGAGATGCTTCCCCCGGAACTGACACCCTGAATTCATATTTCCAGCCTTTAAAAATGTGAGAGAATAAATCTATCTTTGTTAAAGTAATCTACTTGTGGTAATTCTGTTACAGAAGCAGTAGATAGCAAGACAGTAGCTTAAGATGAATACTATATCAGGAAAATGTTACAGAGTTTAAGCTTAACTACAAAGATAAGAGACAGCTTCATGCAACAGCAAGCATCTGAGTCAAGCTAAAGAAGACTAAATGGGAAAGAGCTTTCAGAAAAATATTCTGTAGTCGCCATGAGTCAGATCCGACTCGACGGCACTTGGCTCAGTTTATGTACATCAGGAAGATCTTGGGAGATCTAGGAGAGAAATAACAACAAGAAATACTTCTACAACGTAAAACATTCATTACCAAAGTTCAAATCATTAATTATAGTAGTTATGAAGCTCTAATTTGTCCTGTTTATATTACACAGCTCTTGAAACACACAAAAGGGAAGAAACGAAGGACATATAGTGACCAAGTAAAAAGAGTGATAGTGCACATGCTGTCAGAATCAATTTGTTTTTCTCTCCCAATTACCACAGTTTAAGGAAATTGTACGACTGCTTAGGTACAGATGCTTTACATAAACATCACCTATTCTGAATGGGCTAAAGTCACAAAATGCTTCCTCAACAAAAGCTATAATTAGGTCTCACTTTCCCAAATTTGAGCCCTGGTTGCACAGTGATTAACAGCTCAGCTGCTGATCAAAAGGTTGGTAATTTGAGTCCATCAGCCACTCCTCAGTAACCATATGGAGTAGTTCATCTCTGTCCCAGAGGGTCACTGAGTCAGAATCTACTCAAAGGCAATGGGTTTGGCTTTGTTTCTGCCCAAACTAAATTAGTAAGACCAAATGAGATGGGTGGTGCCTTCACTCAGCTCAGTTAACTCAGGCCTTCTCTGATACAGTCATTTCTTGAACTACTGCAAGTCATTTTATGTTTACTCTTTTATCTTACCTATCAAGAAAATTTTATTTGAGTCTGAATCTCTTAAACTGCAGAAGAGACAAGGGGATGACAGACTATCTAGAGCAACATTGACTGATAAAATTTTGTATGATGTTGGAATGGCTTGTATCTGTACTCTCCAATGTCGAAACCACTAACCATGAAAAATGGCTAGTGAGACACAGTAACTGAATTTTCAATTTGATTTAATTGAAATTTATTAAAATTTATATAGCCGTGGCAGAGCCAAGATGGTGGACTAGACACATGACTCCTCAGTTCCCTTTGAAAACTAAGGCCTAGATTGATAACTGAATAGAGTACTCTGGACACCCAGGGAGCCCTAGGATATGGCATAATGCTGTCAGATTAGACTCTGCACCGCTAAACAGGAAACTTCCTCTCTCTGGCATGAGCCAGCACACACTGAACCCCACTCCTGCTGACTTGCTGCTTGGGCAGACTGCAGGTACTGCCTTTTTTTTTTTTTTTTTTTGATGTCTGGGAGGCAAAGACGGGCAAGAGCCGGGACACGCTGAACTGCAGTGTTAAAATAAACAGTGCATAGCACAGCAGAGAGACAGTGCATGTGATAGCCACAGTTTGAGAGCCTAGCTGCTGACTGAGGGTACCACTGCCCATCTACCCTCTTTTCTGAGCTGCAGATTCTGCTATACCGTAGCAGGAAAGATAGCTTGGCTGGGATGCCATGTTGGTTGGCTAAGAGGCAGAGTCACCCAACCAGAGGCCTCAGCGGGGGATAATTCCCAAGCTGAGAAGCAGTGCCACTTCAGAAAGTGCTTTTCCAGCAGAAAGGCTGTGTTTAGTACAGTGTTACCTTATGGGTGGGGCGTAGCTGAGGATGGCAGCGAGGCTGTAACCTCTCCCCACATTGAACTACGTCATGGCATCTGGGGACAGCCAAAGAGTTGCTTCTGTTGTCACCTGGAAGTTGGGACCTCCCACACCTGACAGCCTGACTGATTTTGGCAACTGTTGGACAGCTCATAGCTTTCATCACTGATGTGAGATGGATCTTAGCTGAAAGCAAAGAATACCAGCAAGATGTCTACTTGTGTTTCACAGACTATGCAAAAGCCTTCAACTGTGTGGATCACGCTAAATTATGACTAACGTTGCAGAGAACGGCAACTCCAGAACTCTTAAGGAATCTGTATATGGATCAAGAAGCAGTCGTGCAAACAGAACAAGGGGACACTGCGTGGTTTAAAGTCTGGAAAGGCATGTGTCAGGGTTAATGTCCTTTCGCCATACCTTTTTAATCTGTATGCTGAGCAAATAATCCAAGAAGCTGGATTATACGGAAAAGAATGAGGCATCACAATTGGAGGACGACTCATTAACAACTGAAATTACACAGATGACACCACCCTACTTTCTGGAAATGAAGAAGTTTTGAGGCACTGATGAAGCTCAAGAACCACAGCCTTCAGTGTAGACTGCACCTCAACATCACAATAACAAAAATCCTCACAACTGGCCCAGTAAGCAACATTGCCATAAATGGAGAAAGGATTAAGATTGTCAAGGATTTCATTTTACTTGGATACACAATTAACACCCTTAAAAGCAGCAGTCAAGAAATCAAAAGACTCATTGCGTTGGGAAAATTTGCTGCAAAGGACCCTTCAAAGTATTTGAAAGTAAGCATGTCGCCTTGAAAACTCAAATGCGTCTGACCCAAGCCATGATATTTTCAGTTGCATCATATGCATATGAAAGCTAGACCATGAACAAAGAAGACAGAAGAAGAATTGATGCCTTTGAATTGCAGTGTAAGAGAAGAATGTTGAATGTATGATGGATTGCCAAAAGAACAAACAGATCTGTTCTGGAGGAAGTACAACCAGAGTGCTCCTTGGAAACAAAGTTGGCAAGACTGCGTCTTACATACTTTGGACATGTCTGGAAAAATTAATATCTGGAGAAGGACATCATGCTTGGTAGAGTGGAAAGAGGAAGGCACTCGATGAGATGGATTCACACAGTAGCCACAACAATGGGCTTAAGCATAAAAACAATTGTGGACATGGCACAAGACCAGGCAGTGTTTTGTTCTGTTGTTCACAGGGTCCCTATGAATTGGAATCGACTCAATGGCATCTAACAAACAACAACATGTCAGACTGAAGTCTCATCTCTATAATCTACAAGGTACTGCATAATATCAACAGGAAAAGGATAAATAACCCAATTAAGCATTAGGCAAAGGAGATGGACAGACACTTTTCTAAAGAGGATATTCAGGCTGCCAAAAGACACTTGCAGAAATGTTCACATTCGTTTGCTATTAAAGAAATCCAAATCAAAACGATGATGAGATACCATCTCATCCCAGCAAAATTGGCCATGATCCAAAAAACACAACACAAATGCTGGAGAGGCTGTGGAAAGATGGGAACTCTCCTACACTGCTGATGGCATTGCAAAATGGTATAACCTCTTTGGAAAGCAATCTGGCACTTCCTTAAAAAACAGGAATTATATATACCATTTGACCCAGTAATCTCACTGCTTGGAATATATCCTACAGAATCAAGGGCAGTCACATAAACAGATACATGCACACGAATGTTTATTGCAGCACAGTCCACAATAGCAAAAAGATGCAATCAATCCAGATGCCCAACAACAGATGAATGGATAGGCAAGTTATGGTACATATACTAAAAGAAGCACTATGCAATCATAAAGAACAATGATTTTATGAAACATCTCATAACGTGGTTTCAATTGGAAGACATTATGTTGAGTGAAATCAGTCAGTGGCACAAGGACAATATTGTGTGAGACTCCTACTATAAGGACTTAAAAACAGACGCATGTGCAGAAGAAAAGACTCTTTGATGGCTACAAGGGAGGGGAGGTAGAGAGGTAGAGGGTTGGTTATAGATTAGATAGTTGATAGAAATCTGTTTGGGTGAAATCAATGACACCACACTTTAGAAAGAATATCAACTTAACTAGACCTTAAAATAACCTGAAAACTCTTCCAATCTTAACCCACTGTTGCAAGGACAGAGCAGCAGGGGTGGGAGTCCTGGGACCATGCTCTCAAGGGACATTGAGGCCAATTCACATAACTAGCCTGTTGTTAGGAGAGTCTTCTGCACCCCATATATGGTGAGTGGCATCTAGGTTCTTAAAAGTTAGGAGCTGCCATCTGAGGTACTCCAAATGGTCCCAACTCAGCAGGAACAGATGATCACCAAAGACAACAATGACATGGGGGAAAGAGGAACCAGAAGACACAAAGACCCATGTGAGTGGGTGACTACATCAACATGTGACCAGAAGAATCAGATGGTGTCTGGCCACCTCCAATGACAGCCGTGATAGGGCTCACAATGTTGAGTTCCAGTGACAACATGAGTAAAAAAAGGGGTGCATCCTGACAATTCCACTAAAACACTGCAGTTGGTGGTCCAAAGGTCTGGAGTTTCCCTGGGAGAATAGCCCCTAGACCTAATGTTGCCCCAGATCATAAATCATTACTAGGTCAACTCTCCGAAAAGGAATGGATTGGACTTGGGAACACAGAGTGACCATATCATGTGTGCACTTTATGGTTCTATGAATCCTTATGATGTTGTCCTCCTGGCCTATTACTAGAAGGGAGTGGAGAGGGTGGAGAGGAGTGGATAGGAGATAGTTAAGAGGATATGACATGTATAGAATGGAAAGGATGAGTGCGCTGTCACTGGACAAGGAGAGCAGAAGGTGCTGCAGGTAGGTGGGCATGCTAATTTAAACTGGATTGTGCATTTTCACTCAATCACAGTAAAAAAAGAAAAAAAAATAGTACCAAATTGTTTTCCAAAGAGGCTGTACCACTTTGCAATGCCACTAGCAGCTGAGTTCCAATCTCTCCACAGCCTCTCCAGCATTTGTTTTTTCGTGCTTTTTGAATCATGTCCAGCCTTTTTGGCATGAGATGATATCCCATTATAATTTGGATTTGGATTTCTCTGATAGCTAATGATTGTGTGCATTTCCTCATGTGTCTTTTGGCAGCCTGGAGGTCCTCTTTAGTGAAGTGTCTGCATTTCCTTTGCCCATTGCTTCATTGGGTTATTTTGCTTTGTCTTCTTGATATTTTGCAGTACCTTGTAGAGTATGGAGACTGGAGTTTGGTCTGAAATTTAGTTTACAAATAATATTTCGCATTCTGTAGATGATCTTTCAATTCTTTTGACAAATTCTTTAGATGAGCAAAAGTGCTTTATCCTTAGTAAGTCCCATTTATTGACTGTCTCTTCTGTTTCGGTGCTTTGTTTCTCAGATTTTGAAGTCTGTCTAAGACGTGTATTAAAACTTCCATTGTTGACCCTATTTCTTCTTCCATGATCTTTATCATTTTAGGTTTGATATTTAGGTGTCTGATCCATTTTGAGTTAATTTTTGTGTAAGGCATGAGACATGGGTCTTGTTTCAGTTTTTTGCAGATGGATACCCAGTTTAGCCAACACTATTTTTTAAAGAGACTGTTTTCACTGCAGTTTATAATCTTAGGGCCTTTGTCAAATATCAGCTGTTCATAAGAGGATGGTGGCACCTCTGAGACCTCAACTCTTTCATTGGTCCATATATCTTGTATTGTACCAGTACCAGGCAGTTCTGACTACAGTGAAAGTATAATACCTTCTAAGGTCAGGTAGTGTGAGGCCTCCAACTGTGTTCCTGTTCATCCCTAGTGCTTTACTTATGCAGGGTTTCTTGCTTTCCAAACAAAGGTGATGATTTCTTTCTCCATCTCGTTAAAAAACAACACTGGAATTTGTATTGGGATTGCATTGTATATGTAGATTACCTTGAGCAAAGTAGACATCTTTACAATGTAAAGTCTTTCTATTCATGAGCAGGGTAGGTTTGTCCACTTATTTGTAAGCCTCTCTTAGCTTCTTGTAGTAAGGTCTTGTATTTCTGTCTGTATAGGTCTCTTATTTCTCTGGTTAGACTTATTTCTAGGTATTTTATCTTCTTGGGGGCTATGGTAATGGTATTGTTTTGGTGATTTCTTTGATGGTTTCTTTGTTGGTGTAAAGGAATCCTACTGATTTATTTATGATTATCTTATATCCTGATACTTTGCTGAATTCTATTAGTTCGAGTATTTTACTTATGGGTTCTTTAGGATTCTCTGCATATATAATCATATCATCTGCAAATAGGGAGATTTTAACTTCTCTGCTAATGCAGAAGACCTCTGTTTCTTTGTCTTGTCTAATTGCTCTGGCTAGAGCCTCTAGCACAGTATTGAATAGAAGTGGTCAGAGAGGACATCCTTGTCTAGTTCCTGTTCTCAGGGGGAATTCCTTCAGTCTCTCTCCCATCAGGATGATGTAGGCAGTTGGCTTTGCATGGATGCCCCTCATGGTATTGAGGAATTTCCCTTCTTTTCCTATTTTGCTGAGAGTTCTTAGCACGAATGGGTGTTGGACTTTGTCACATGCCTTTTCTGTATCACTTGACAAAATGAGGTGATTCTTAGCCTTTGTATTATTTATGTGGTTGATCACATTAATTGTTTTTCTGATGTTGAACCACTCTTGTATCCCCAGTATGAATCCAACTTGCTCATAATGGATTTTTTTTTATACATTGTTGAATTTTATTGGCTAGAATTTTGTTGAAGCTTTTTGCATCTACATTCATGAGTGATATTGATCCATAATTTTCCTTTTTATTTTTTGGATCTTTCCCTGGCTTTGGTATCAGTGTTATTCTGGTTCCATAGAATGAATTTGGGAGCATTCCATCCCTTTCTATGCTGTAAAATAGCCTCAGTAGTATTGGAATTAACTCCTCTATAAATGTTTGGTAGAATTTTCCAGTGAAGCCATCTGAGTCAGGACTTTTTTGGTCGGTAGTTTTCTATTACTTTGTCAATCTCTTCTTTTGTGAGGGGTTTATTAAGTTGTTCTACTTCATCTTGTGATTCCTTTAGGTTTTCAAATCTGTTACAGTACAGTCTTTCATAGTATTCTGTTGATACTCTTGATTTCAGTTGGATCTGTTGTAACATCTCCCATTTCATTTCTTATTCAGGTTATTTGTTTCGTCTCCTGTTTTTCTTTTGTAAGGTTAGCCAATGGTTTGTCAATTTTGTTGATCTTTTCAAAGAATCAGCTTTTGGTTTTGTTAATTTTTTCAATTGTTCTTCTGTTCTCTAATTTATTTAGTTCAGCTCTAACCTTATTAACTGTTTTCTTCTGGTGCTTGGGGGCTCTTTTGTTGTTCTCTGTCTACTTGTTCAAGTTTTATGGTTAATTCCTTGGTTTGAGTCCTTTCTTCATTCCAGACATGTGCATTTATAGAGATGAATTGAACTCTGAGCACTGCTTTTGCTTTATCCCATAAGTTCTGATGGATGTGCTTTCATTCTTATCTGTTTCCATAAATTTCTTTATGCCGTCCTTGATTTCTTCTATAACCCATGAATTTTTGAGCAAGGTGTTGTTCATTTTCCATTATTTCAAATTTCTACCTATGTTTTTCCTGCTATTGATTCCAACTTTTATGGCTTTGTGGTCCAAGAAGATGCTTTGCAACAATTCAATAGAGTGGATTTTGTTGACACTTCCTTATGTACTAATATTTGGTCTATTCTGGGAAAGTTTCCATGTGCACTGGAGAAGAAGTATACTTATCTGTTGATGGGTAAAAACTTCTCTTTAGGTTGATGAGGTCTTGTTGTTTAATTGTCCCAATATCATCTTCTGTGTCTTTACTAAGCTTTTTTCTGGATTACCTGTCCTGTATTGAATGTGGAATGTTGAAGTCTCCTAGAATTATTTTGGAGTGATCATTCTCATTTTTCAATGTTGTCAGTGTTTGTTTGATGTATTTAGATTCTCTGGTATTGGGTACATGATTATTAATATTGTTATGTCACGCATGTGTATTGAAACTTTCAGCAATAGTGAGCAACTTTGTCCACGATGGTGGCTTTTACCTTAAAATCTATTTTATCTGAGATTAGTATTGCCACTCTTGCTCTTCTTTGTATGTTATTAGCTTGGTATATATTTTTCCATCCTTTGATTTTATGTTTGTTTATATCTTTGAGTCTAAGGTGTGTTTCTTGTAAGCAACAGATAGACAGATTGTGTCTTTTAATCCAGGCTATATTTCTCTGTCTCTTTATTGGAGAGTTCAGTCCATGTTTACATTCAGTGTAATTATCAGAAGGTATGTCTTTATTCATGTCATTTTGATGCCTTTATTTTTGTGTTGTTGATGTTTTCAATATTGCTGTTAATATTCTGTTCTGGGTCATTCTTTATGGGTTGACTTTTCATCCTTTTCAGTGTTGGTTTTGTGTTTGTTGCAATTCTTGTATTATGCTTCTTATTTTGATATGTCACATTGTTATTTTGCTTTGTGGCTACTCCTAGCATCACCCTTAATATTAAAAGTTTAAACCAGATTTTAACATCTCCATATCTTTTTATTTTCCTTTCCTTCTGAAAGAGTTATACCTAGTATAATATATCCCTGATTTTAGTGTGATGCCATAGTTTTCATGTTAAGATCACTGGTTCCTTTCTTTTAATATTGTAGCTTTGAGTGAGCTTTGTCACTTCCCTGACTGGACAGGATTCTGGATGCTGTGTCCTGCATTGTCTCCTTAAGTATATACGTGATTTTTTGTTTGTTTGTTTTTCTCAGCAAAGAATTTCTTTCAGCATTTCTTGTAGTTTTGGGGTTGGTTTTTACAAAGTCTCTAAGCTTCTGTTCATCAGCAAATGTCTCAATTTCATCTTCATATCTAAGAGACAATGTTACAGGATATGTAATTCTTGGTTGGAAATTTTTCTCCTTCAAGGCTTTGCATGTGTCATCCTACTGCCTTATTAGCAACATTGTTTCTGCCAAGATGTCAGATGAAAGTTTACAGGGCTTTTCTTTGTCAGCTTTGCTTTAAGCCATGCTGCCTTTAAGAGCCACTCTTTATGTTTCATTATATTAAGCTTGATTATAATATGTCTTGGTGTTTTTCTTTTGGAGTCTTGTTTTTGTGGCCTTCAATAAGCATCTTTGATATCTATATTCTCTTCTTTCCTAGTTTCAGATAAACTTTCTGTCAGCAACTCTACAATACTCTCTGGAGTTTCAGCTATCCTTCTGTATTCCAAAACTCCAATTATTCATAGATTATGCCTCTTAACAGAGTCCCATGTGTTTCTTAATGCTTCTTCATTTTTCTTATTTCTTTTGCGTGATTTTTCCTCATAAATGCTGGTGTCAGTTGCTCTATTCTCAAGCTCACTAACTCTGGCTTCCATCTCCTCAATCCTGTTCTTTTGGCTTTGGATTGTATTATCTAACTCTGTAATTTTGTTATTGGTCTTCTGGATTTCAGATCATTGTTGTTCCATCAGTTCAAATAGCTTACTTAATTTTTCATTTTGTTCTGCTGCATTTTGTTTAATCTGTAGGAGAGCTGCATAAAAAATTCATTTGTATTTGACCTCCAATAATTCCAGACAGGCTTCCTCATCTGTGAATCTTTTTGATTCTTATTTTGGAACTTCTCTGGATCTGAAGTTGACTGCTTCTTTAAATGGTTATATATTGCTTCTTGTCTTTGCACCATCAAGAAGCTGTTCAGTTTCTCTGGTGTTACCCCAACAAGTGCCGAGGCTTAGTTCTAAGAGGGGAGTAAGGGTACTACTAGATTTGGTTACCAGCAATCTCTGTGTTCTCTAGTGATTGGCTCCAGGTGGACTCTCTGTGGTGGCAGGCTTAACCACCTGTCTGCTAAAGGTGAGAGTTACTTGTGGTGACTCTCCATCATTATGCCAGTTGGGCCTATGTTGTAGCTCAGGAAAAGGAGGAGAGAAGGATGCCACCCCACTCGACTGCCCAGAACTGCTGCATTCTGTAGACGTGTTTATCTTAAAAACTGCTTATTTACTGAGAGTGTCACTGTGCAGTGTCCATGTAAGGAAACTGGGCCCTCAGGGGTGGCAGGCTCTGCCTCCTGACTGGTAAAGATGGCACCCTACTTATGGAGTCACTGAATGGCCAGAAGTTGACCCTATGATGTGGATCAGTAAGGACAAAAGAGGTGTTTCCACATAGCTCAGCAGTCAGTTCTCCAAGTGTTCTTATTTTAAGAAGGTGCTTTACTGCTGAGTGAGGAGGTACCCATTAGCTGTCAAAATCAGTCAGGCCATCAGGTGTGGCAGGCCCCCACCTTCTGGCTGACAAGGAAGGCTGTCAGCAGATTCTATCACATGGTTCAAAGAAGGAAGGGATTAGGGCCTTACTGCCTTCATCTGCCAGGCCCCACCCATGACTCTAGGCATAATCATCTTAAACACAGCTTTTCTGCTAGCTAAGCACCATCCAGACCCAGCCTGTTGCTCAACATGAGAATCAGCCCCAGCTGAGACCTTGCCGTGTCTGACTCCACCTCTCAGCTGACTAAGATGACATCCCACCAGAGCTGATCTTCCTGCTGTGAGTGAGAAGAATATATGGAGCAGCTCAGAGATGAGAGGGTAGAAGGGCACTGGTCCCCTCAGTCAGCCACAGGTCAAATACATGGCCATTCCAAGCACAGTCTCTCTGCTGTACTATATGCTGTTTACTAAGCACTGCAGTTCATCCTATTAGTCAGTCAATGCCCCGTCCCTGCTCCTAAGATAACACAGAAGGCATCTGTACCTGAATTCCTCCCAAACAACTTGTCAGCAGAAGCAGGATTCGGTTGCTGCTGCCTCATCTTCGAGAGAGGTGTTTTCCCCCTTACTGGTTCCTGGTCCAATCTGACAACCCTACACCAGATCCAAGGGCTCCCAGGATGTCCAGGCTGCTCCATTCAGTTATTATTCCAGGCCTTAGTTTCCAGAGGGAATTGAGGAGATGTGGGTCTAGTTTGCCATCTTGGCCCTGCCCCTTGAAGTCATTCTTCTTTGATATATAAAAGGTAGAAGACAGCAGAGATGTAAGGACCTCATAGCATCAGAAAGCAACACCAGAAGCAGAGCATGTCCTTTGGACCAGAGGCTCCTGTGCAGAGATGCTCTTGAGACTACGAGAATATTGATGATAAGCCCTTCCTCCAGTTCTAACAGAGAGAGAAAGCCTTTTGCAGGAGCTAGTGTCTTCAATTTGGACTTGTAGCCTATTAGACTATAAAAGAATAAATTTCTCTTTGTTAAAGCCATCCACTTGTGGTATTTCTGTTATTGCAGCACTAGATGTCTAAGACATAAGACATAATGTGATACATATATATAGCTTTGCTGTATACTTGCGGTATTTTGCCTGTCTAAATACCTCAAAGAGTCCTGCTGGCACAGTGGTTAAGAACTCAGCTGGTAGCCAAAATGCTGGCAATTTAAATTTACCAACCACTCTTTGGAAATCCTACGGGGTAGTTCTACTCTGACCTATAAATATTAGAATTGACTCAATGGCAACAGGTTAAATCTTCCAAAACCACTCTCTCATTTATTTATAAAGGAAGCTACCAAATGTGTTAGTACAACACCATTTTCATTAAATGCTGTCTTGAGACAGGTCTGTTTCTTGGCTGGAACCCAGGCTGTTCCCCTTCGTGAGCAGCTGATTAAGTCTACTCTTCAAGAACTCTCCTTATCAGAGTCCCACATTTGTGGATCTTATGTACCCATCCTAATCATCTTAGGCTAGGTACCCAAATAGGAAAAGCTAACATACTCTTGAGCCTTCATAGTTAATGAAAATGTTCAATTCATAAGAAGCCTGTTCAGTTAAACTAAGTTTAACTAAGCCCACCTTACTTGCCATACATAAGTCTTGTCATCCAATTCCAGTTTATTGTTACTGTGTCCTTGGGTACAAATCTTCATGTGGCCCTGTGTCATGGTGTGCTATGTATTCTCCCTGTTTCTAGAAACTGTGAGTAAAATAAATGTAGTTACTTTTCATAGCCTCCCTGATTCCTCTTTATTGTGCTGCATCTGACTTACCATCTATTCCAAGAATTTGTTACAGGGTTTCTGATACAGTATCATGGGAAAATCGTATTCTTGTGGTAGCAAAAGTTACATGGGAAAATGAGCTACATTCTACATATCCCTTACTCAATAAGGAGATAGCCTGTTATCTATGGTATATTCAGGAAACTGATGAGTGTGTATATGGAAGGGGTATATCCCTTATAGTATCTCAGTAACAGCACTTTTGCTTAACCTAAAGGACAGGTGAATCCTAGACAAGAATGTGATTTACAGGTGATTTGACCGCACAAAATAGTTATTGTTGTTATTGTTAAGTGCTGTCAGGTTGGTTTCAACTCACAGCAATGCTATGTTCAACTAACAAAACATTGCCTGGTCCTGTGGCATCCTAAAAATCATTGTCATGTTTGAGCCCATTGTTGATATTAGTCTCTCCAAATGAGATATTCCTGAATGGGTATACTTAAATGTTTCATTGCATCACTATTTTCTTCGGTAGGTTGCAACTGGAAATTTGACTTGCTGATTTAGACTACATTTACAATTCCTGCATTAGTCAAAGAAAAATACTAGTAGACCACATATCTACTCACTTATGGTACTGACAAATGAATACGCACAAGCACCAGAAGATCTAAATTATCCGTAGGGTCTGAGTTTGTGAATTTCTCCCTTTACTCGGAAGTCTAACCTTCTTCTTCCTACTGTATTGCTTTATTTTCTTGAGAAAATTGTTTAATAAATTTGAGTCTTAATTACTTCATCTGAAAAGTGTGTCCATTAGCATCTGCATTGTTTAGTTCAAAGTGTTGCTTTGAGGACCAAATGAGATAATGTATGTGGAAGCACAGCAATTGTAAGACAAACCCAGTGCTTCACAGAAATAAAACAACCAAAAAAAAAAAAAAAAGAAAGAAAACATTGCCATCTAGTCGATTCCAACTCATGGAGATCCCATAGGATAGAATATAACTTCTTCACAGGGTTTCCAAGGAATAGTTGTGGATTTGAATGGCCAACATTTTAGTCAACAGCCTAGCTTTTAACCACCACACCAACAGGACTCCTCATGGAAATAGTACCAAAGTTTTTAAAAAGTGCGTATTATTTTTAAATTGGGTACTATTTTTTTTTTAACTTGGGTCATATAAATAGTACCCAAGTAAAAATAAGATTTTGTTTTTATTCTTTTAAACTAGTTACACATTCTTGCTTAACAACATTAGAAAGAAAAAAGGAAAATGTTTTATTTCATTTCACAAAACAAGTAAGCCTATCTTGTAATATTTTCTGTCCTTTTTACAAAGAAGCAACTGAATAGTGACATTTAGAAAAGAGTGTGGAATATTACATTTCTCTCCCATTTATAAGACCCTAATGACCATCATTATGGAAGAGAGACAAACACAAAAAGAAGCAAAATTGCTCATCATGGTCTCATTTTTATACTGACCACTTGGTCTTTGGTTTTATAATAATTTAACATTTTGCAGTAGCAATACTGGCAGAAAACACTGACTTTCCTACAGGAGTTTACTATTAAACTGGCTACACAGTTGCAGATCACAGTTTGTTGTACTGTGGTAGCTTGTACGTTGCTATAATGCTGCAAACTATTCTACTGGTATTTCAAATCAAATACCAGAAGAATCACCCATGGTGGACAGGTTTCAGCAGAGATTCTAGACTAGGACAGAATAGGCAGGAGGGCCTAGAGGTCTACTTTCAAAAATTAGCCAGTGAAAACCCTATGGGTCACAAAAGAATATTGTCTGATATAGTGCTGAAAGATGAGCCTTCTGAGTTGAAAGACATTCAAAATACACAGTGGCTACAAAAATGGGCTCAAACATAGCAACATTTATGAGGATGGTGCAGGCCTGGGCAGTGTTTCCTTCTGTTGTACATAGGATCAGAAAAGAAAGTACCTAACAACAGCAACATCCGTGATTTAATTTGAAAATGGAGATAGAATGCATGCAAACAATTATGTAATTCTTAAAACACTGTCTCAAAGAATTACCAACCTTCCTAAAGCACGTTAGCAATGTTATTTGGTGTCCTAAAGTACACTTAATGAAAGACAACGGGAACTTCCTGTCAAAGATCAAAATGATTTTTATCCAAAAATTGATAGCATTAACATGTTTTATGAATAGAGTATGGTTACACAGTTTAAATTTGAAAAGGCAAGTGGACAGTGCTTCAGTCATGCTCTATCTGGTAATAACTTCACATTAAGCTGGCTATGCCAAAGTGGTCCTGATTGATCACAGTGATTAGCAGCAAAGCAGATGGGAGAAAAGTTGCTTTTCAAAACGACTGTTCATATATATAAACTTCTTTCACAAATGCAACTAATTTTATTATTAGTATTATTCCTTGAGTTCTGTGTCCCTAACAGGTAATGAAGAGATAGAAATTCAAACAAAATAAATTATTTCAGTTAGTTAACTGTTTAATTGGGCTGCACTGATCCCTTTTCAAAAGAATTAAGTTTGGATTAAGATTTCCCCTTAACATGTAATTCCTTAATTTCAAACCAGCTTATAAATGAGGAAAGTCTCAAGACAGAGCAGAGATTTTGGTGATGTTAGTAGAATTTAGTATGCACACAGAACTCTGGTGACTACATTTCTGTTCTTTTTCTTTTTTTTTCATTAAATCAGCTGTGCCTGGCAGATTTGAACTGCCAATCATTTGGCTTGTGGATGCAGCCTTAGCCACTATTATCTCCAGGTTTTTATTAATATTCAATTAAAACTAAAAACCAAACTCCCTGCCATCAAGTTGATTCCACCCCACAGTGACCCTATAGGACAGAGTAGAAGTGTTCCATAGAGCTTCCAGGGAGCACCTGGTGGATTTGAAATGGCAACATTTTGGTTAGCAGATGTAGCTTTTAGCCACTAAGCCACCAAGTTTTCCACTATCCAATTAAAGAAACATAAGGTATTCACTGTTCCAGGTGAAAGTAGCCCTAGAAATCTTGAGAGCATATATGAGTCTTATCACACCGCTGGTGGGAAACCAAGGTATGATAACTTGTGAGAGCCTTGTGTGAGTACCATCTGTTGTTACTGTTAGGTGATAATGAGTTGGTTGCAATTCATAGTGACCCCATGCACAACAGAACAAAACATTGCCTGATCTTGCACTATCTTCATAATCACCTGTATAATTGATTCTAGTTTTGCATCGACTGTATCAATCTATTTAATTGAGGGTCTTCCTCTTTTTCACTGGTTCTCTACTTTACCAAGCATGATGGCCTTCTCCGGGGATTTCTCTATCCTGATAATATGAGGACTAGATCTCATCCTAGAAAAAGTGCTACAAGGTCCAACAATTAAGTCCCCGCAGTTAGTTGTTCTAAGAGTTACATACCTCATTGGTGAATATCACTGCAGTTGCCTTTGAAGTACTCCCCTTGGGAAGCTATGCAACTATGCCAGCACCTAGTCCACCCTTCAAAGCAATTTTGGAACTCTTTATAGAATGGTAACTGCACATGGTGGCATGGTGGCATGGTGGCAAGTTTGCGAGCTTAGTTGTATAGTTGTTTGTGAGGAAGTTTTTAGCAAGTAAACAAATAACTGTATTGGAATACCCTTTCTACTCACCTGATCTGGCCTCCAATGACCTTTTCCTTTACCTGAAGATAAAGGAAATGCTGAAAGGAAGACATGTTGATGACATTCAGGACATCAGGGGTCATATTAAGACAGCTCTGATGGCCATTCCAGAAAGAGTATCAAAATTGCTTTGGAGGATGGACTAGATACGGGCATCAGTGCATAGCTTCCCAAGGGGAGTATTTCCAAAGTGACTATAGTGATAGTCTGCAATGAGGCATGCAGCACTTAGAACAAGTAAGTTCACGGACTGAATTGTCAAACCTTGTATGTCAGATCTGACTCGACGGCACTTGGCTGGCTTGGCTGTATGTCCAAAACCATTCCCATTTCTAAAGAGTATTCTGACTATACTTCTTCCAAGATAGATTTATCAGTTCTTTTGGCAGTCCTTATTCAAAGGCTTCAATTCTACTTCAGTCGTCCTTATCCATCATCCAGCTTTTGCATGCATATAAAGCAACTGAAAATACTGTGGCTTGAACCAGGTGCAACTTAGTCTTCAAAGTGACATCTTTGCTTTTTAACACTTTAAAGAAGTCTTTTGCAGCAGATTTTTCCCAAAGCAATGCATCATTTGATTTCTTGACTATTGTTTCTATTTCTCTTGGCTTTGGTTGTGGATCTAAGTAAAATGAAATGCTTCATGATGTCAATTTTCTCTCCATTAATCATGAAGTTGCTTATTTGTTCATTGTGAGGATTTTTGTTTTCTTTATGTTGAGGTGTAATTACTACCTAAGGCTGTAGTCTTTGATCTTCATCAGTAAGTGCTTCAAGTCATCTTCACAGGAGGATTGTCATCTGCATATCACAGATTGTTAATGAGGCTTCCACCAATCCTGAAGTTACATTCTTTTTCATATAGTACAGCTTCTTGGGTCATTTGCTCAATATAAGGATTAAGTATGTTGAAAGAATACAACCTTGACACACATCCTTTCTGATCTTAAGCTCCTCAGCATCCCTTGTTACGTTGGTCAGGTAAATTATAAATTATGGATAAGGAGATAATTTAAAGAATGGTAAGCTGTACAAGTATGTCAGAAGTCCTGAGTTGAAACTCTAAGCTTAATGTGTAACTTTTTTGTGCTAAATCTCTGTGTGTACCGGTGTCCTTATCTATAAAATGAGTAGACTTGAATGAGATGATTCCTTGTGTATAAAATTTTAGGATTTGTGAGACCACAAATAGTCATTACTTTATGTCATGGATTGAATGTGTCCTCCAAAAATATGTGCAGTAATTTGGCTGGGCCAGGGTCCTTGTATTCTGTGAATGCCCTCCATTTTGTGATGTTTTTGATGCTGTAAATCCTAATCTCCACCTGTGGGTAATAGATAGGATGATTATGTTGAAAAAGGATTAGAGTGGGACTACCACACCCTTGCTAAGGAAGTTTCACGGGAGTGTGGCTTGTATCACCTTTTATCCTTTCATCTATGGGAGATAAAGAGAGAGGGAAGCAGTGAATTGGGAACCTCACACCATCAAGAATGTAGCACTGGGAAAAGAGCACACCCTTCAGACCTGAGCTTCCTGTGGCAAGATGCTCCCCAGCCAAAGGCTGATATAACACAAAGATCCTCCTCCAGATCTGACAGAGTGAAGGATTTCTGGAATGGACATCCTAAATTCTGACTTGTAGCCTACCAACTGTGTAAGAATAAACTTTACTTTGCTAAAACCATCCACTTATGGTATTTCTGTTAGAACAGTACCAGACGACTAAAACACCTTATTTTGTGATTAAAAGGGCTCAGTGAAGGACCTGTTTTAAATATTACATCAGTACTCCATCACAATCAACAAAGTAAAAAAGGTTATATTCTTCTATTGTTTCTAATAAGTATGTTGCCTAAGCACTTAGAGAATATCCTTCTGGTATTTTTCCTCCCCTTTTATCCTTCAATTCCTTTTGTCATATGACACAATGACCAAAGAGATTGTTGCAACTGCCATTGCAAAGCTACCTCTGAGAAGGCCTGTGCTTCCATGGCAGCTTCTCACTACCAGAGACAGTGAACTTCTTCCTTTCCTCAGTAGAAGAATTTCTGTTGCTATTCAGAGGCATCCCTATGCCATTTCTACTGTAAAAATAATAACAGCAATAACATCAACAACTACAACAAAAATAATTTTTAAGTATCAACGCAGAGTACTCAGATGTTCCAGGCACTAGATAAAAAATATTTGCATGGATTATCTAATTCAATTGTCACAAAATCTCTACAAAATTGTTGTTGTGTGTGGCATCAAGTTAATTCTTACTCAGAGTGACCCTATAGGACAGAGTAGAACTTCCCCATAGGATTGTCTAGGCTGTGATCTTTATGGGAACAGATCACCAGATCTTTTCTCCAGTTTAGTGACTGGTGGATTTGAACCACCAACCTTTTAGTTAGTATTTAACCATTGCATTACCAGGGCTCCTACTCTACAACATAGGTAAGTTATTTATCCCTGTTTCACATATGGGGAAACTGAGGCCTATAGAAGTTAAATTACTTGCAAAAAGCCAGTAAATGGTAAAGCCATGGTGCATATCAAAAGAGTCCAGTTCTAGAACTTTCACCCTTGGTCACAGTGCCATATTGAATATTTACTGTTACACTAAACATCATTACAGGCTCTAAGGAGACATGGATAAGAAGGTATTTAAAGGAATCTATGGCCCCTGTGATTAAAGATCACAGAATACGTAAACATAAAGAGTGCAGCTACAAGTAACATTTTAGACTGCATCAAGCAGCTCAGAATTTTGAAGGGAATATGTTACAGTAATAGATTTCTAAAGGGTCTCAGTCAAAATAAGTCCAAATTATTAGAATGGTGGCATTACAAATCACTGGGAAAAGAAAGGATTATGTAATAAATGGTTGTGAAGCAACAGTTTTAGTGAATTGGGAAAAAATGACAAAGTAGTATAATTACCTCATAACTAATATCAAAATTCACTCCAAATGGGTTAAATATCTAAACGGAAAAATCATTGAAAGGCTAACAAGAAAATGAGGAGATAACATTTGTTGGATCTCAAGACAGGTAAGAACTTTTTTTTTCCAAATTCCAATTTTAATGTTAACGTCATAGAAAATTTTTCATTTACCAAGAGAGATAAAGTAAACGCAAAACCTCCTGGCAGCCCAGGTCTTTAACTATCTGCCAGAGATTTCAACCCCCTAATATTTCAAGTTTATTGTGATAGTAGAGTTTATTTCCACCAATCAGCAGACAGGGGAGTTTTGGGGAGTTAGTTAAAACTTGAAAGATTCTCTGCTGCATATCAGATATTTGTAGTAAGAATATTGGTCATTTTTTAAGTCTATGCATTGTCCCTTCTCTGCTATTCCTCAGAAAATCTCCAAAATTCATATTCCTCTCATTCTTTAGCGATTAAGATTATCATACTTCATGTATGTATCAAGGTGTCCTTTTTGTTCTGTGTTACTTTAGGTGCTACTGATTAAGCAGCATCTGGAATAAGAACTGATGAAGAAGCCTATAAGATAATTTTTTTAATCTTCTATGTGTCAAATACTATAAACAATATTAAAAGGCAAATAACAGCAAGCTCATAAAATAGTATATACAATAAATATGATGACACAATATCGTTATTTTATGAAGTGTTTTTACATATCATTGAGAGAAAACCAGTTCTACTCTGGCCTCTAGGGTCTCCATGAGTCAGATCCGACTCGACTGCACTTGGCTTGGCTGAGAGAAAACACTGACAGTAGAAAAATATGCAGAGGACTTGAAAGTATAAAAATAATAAAAAATAAATGTAGAGGGCAAAAGATAAAGCAATTCAAACTCATTAACATAAAAGATACATTAGTGGAATTGTGTTTTTTGCTCTTTAATCAGCAAACATTATAGACACAAGTATGCATAAAACCTCATAGTGTTGATGTGAAGTATTTTTTTCATATACTGCTAGTAATAGTATTTATTTGTACAATTTTTCTAGAAAGTGATTTGTCAACCTATAAACATTCTTACAACTATTCCTAACTATGGAGAAAACTTTGAAGTTGTCAAAGATTGCATTTTGCTTGTATCCACAATCAATGCCCATGAAAGCAGTAGTGAAGAAATCAAAGGATGTATTTCATTGGGAAAATCTGTTGCAAAAGGTCTCTTTAAAGTACTGAAAAGCAAAGATGGCACTTTGAAGATTAAGGCATGCACAACCCAAGCCATGGTATTTTCAATAGCCTCATAAGCATGTGAAGGCTGGACAATGAATAGGGATGACCAAAGAAGAATCAATACCCTTAAATTAATATGGGTTGGCAAATAATACTGACTATATCATGGACTGCAGAAAATCAAACAAATCAGTCTTGGGAGAAGTACAGCCAGAATGTTCCTTAGAGTCAAGGATGGGAATACTTCTCACATATTTTGGACATGTATGGAGGGACCAGTCCTGGAAGAACAGCGTCATGCTTGGTAGAGTAGATGGCCAACAAGAGAGGACTGCCCCCAAAGATATGGACTGACATAATGGCTACAACAATGAACTCAAGACAACGATGACTAGGAGGATAGCACAGGATCAGGCAGTGTTTTGTTCTATTGTACATAAGGTCACTTTAAGTCATAACTGATTGGATGGCACCTAAAAGCAACAAATTATTGAGAAAAAGAGAGAGGTTGTAGGGCTAAGATTGCAGAGTACTGACACTTCCTTTGGTCACTCTTACAACAGAGATCAAAATAAAACAAATGAATCAGTTACATATGTAAATCCAGGAGCCTGAACATCAAAGACAAAGTTGAGGTGTCACACTGAGTGACATGGTGGAGGGAAAGGCAATTCAGAAGCACAGAGGATATGCCAGAACTGACCTGGCTGGCAATTTGCAAGCTGGATTGGCTGACTTCCATGGGTTAAGTCAAGAAGTAGCACTTGGTATGCATTTTTCACATTGAGAAAAATTGAGCAGTGGGACATTTTCTCAAGCCTCCAGAACCAGGGAGAAGTAGTACTGAATTGGCAAAACATAAGTACAAGAGTCTAACCTACTGCGAAGATTGAAAAAACCTTCCCTCATTTGGAAAATAGCTCCCTCGCATTTATTTGGCCCCTCCTTGCTCTGTTCCAGATCATAGTCTGGCTTCAGAGACTGCTGTACCCCTGGGACAGAAGTTAGAAAAATCTCAGCTTTGAAGACATAATAAACTATCACACAGGAAAAAATAATATGCCAACTTCTATAGCTGAAAACTCAGGGTAAGTACAGCATCCTTGTCTAGGCGTAGGCACAAAGGGTTCACAGATTTTGCATGCCTTTCACAACTGTATAGACTTGTGTGGGCCCATTTCAACAGTGTAAATCTTCAATAGCACAGTACAATCGGGTATATACCTGAAATCTATTTTCAACAACATTAACTGTAATGAAAGTGGCAGATTCGTGTCATTTGGTACCACTTTGCCCATTAAGTAGGGTCTCACTCCCATCAGTTGCCTGAGGAACGGTGATTCCACCCAGGGGACCAAGAATAAGTGGGGCCTCCAAGTCCAACAGAATTGGGTGCCTGTAGTCAGGTTATAAAGACACCCATCTGCATTCTCTAGGAAACCAGGATGCCCCTTCTATCCAGACAGTAAGGGGAAGCCATAATTTCCTTGCCTCGCTCATCACAAGACCCCTACTGTAGGCAGATACCTATGTCTACTCCAATCACCACTGCGTATCTTGGACTGGAAGTGAAACCCTGTACCACACACTCAGTGAAAAATAACCTGGATGCCTGAGCTGAATCCACACAAGGAAAGTAATGGGCCCCTATTTTCATATACCTAGTAACAGCTCTGACTACATGGTGACAGAACATAAGAGCTTCAAAGACACCAATAATCATAGTAGGTCACATAGTCAGTATATTTGGGCATATCAATATAAAACAAAACAAGAAGCTAGGACACAGTAATCAAAAGTAAAATAAATAAATATAATAACTTACTGATGTTCAGAGACAACAGTCGATATCAAATCACATAGACAGGCAGATCAGATGGCTTGAAGCAACCAAAACAAAGAACCAGGAAACATTCCAGGTGAAGAAACTTTCTTGGCCATTTGGAAAGTAGAATTTAAAAACCAATACACACCCAATGCAAATTCCAGTGACATTTTTTAATGAGATGGAGGAACAAATTACCAACTTTGTCTGGAAGGGGAAAAAGCCCTGGTTAAGTAAAGCATTACTAAAGAAAAGGAACACACTGTGAGGCCTCTCATTACCTGACCTCAGAACCTATTTCACTGCTACAGTAGTCAAAACAGCCTGGTACTGGTACAAAACAGACACATAGATCAGTGAAACAGAATTGAGATCCTAGAGATGACATCATCTGCCTATGAACAGTTGATATTCAACAAAGATCGTAAGACATCAAACTGGGATAAAAACAATCTCTTCAAAAAATGGTGCTACAAAAATTGGATATCTGCCTGCACTAAATTAAAACAAGATCCATATCTTACACTTTATACAAAAATCAACACAAACTGGATAAAAGACCTAAATATCAAATCTAAAACGATAAAGCTCATCCAAGAAAAAGTAGAAACAACAATGGAAGTTTTAACACGTGTCATGGATTGAATTGTGTCCCCCCAAAAATATGTGTAGCCATGTGGCTGGGCCATGATTCCCAGTAACATCTGACTGTCTTCCATTTTGCTATTTTCCTAAACTGTATGTTAAAGGATTAGGGTGGGGCTGTAAATCCCTTCATAGGATTATCTCCCTGCTCCACTGTCAAGGGAGTTTCCCTGGAGTATGGATTGCCCCACCCTTAATCCTTTCATCCTATGAGAGATAAAAGGACAGAGAAGCAGGCAGAGAATTGGGAACCTCGTACCATCAAGAAAGTAGCACTGGGAGAAGAATGCATCCTTCAGATCTGAGGTTCCTGTGCAAAGATGCTCCCTGGACAAAGACTGATGCAATACCAGACTTTCCTCCAGAGCCGACAAGAGGAAAGCCTTCCCCTTGAGCAGAAACTCTGAATATGGACTTGCAACCTACCAGACTATGTAAGAATAAACTTTCCTTTAACAAAGGCATCCACTCTCTGTGGTATTTTTGTTAGAGCAGCCCTAGCTAACTAAAACAATACACAACATAGACATACTTCAAAATCTATCAAACAAGCCACAATCATCAGAAGAGAAAATAGACAAATGTGGACTACTAAGAATCAATCGCTTTTGCTCATCAAGACGTTATTAATAGAATTAAAAGGCCACCTACAGAATGGGAAAAAAATTGACAACTCTATGTCAGACTGACGCCTGATCGCCATAATCTATAAGGTACTACAAAATATCATAAGAAAATGATAAATCATCCAATTAAGCAATGGGCAAAGGAGATGGACAGACACTTCTCTAAAGAGGAGATCCAGGCAGCCAAAAAACACACGTGGACATGCTGACGATCATTACTCATTAAAGAAATTCAAATGAAAACTACAATGAGATACCATCTCACCCCAACAAACTGGACAGGTTCCAAAACAACACAAAACAACAAATGCTGGAGAGGTTGCAAGGAGATTGGAACTCTCCTACAATGTTGGTGGGATTGCAAAATGGTACAACCTCTTTGGAAAATAATCTGGGGCTCCCTTAAAAAAACGGATATAGATATACCATTTGACCCAGTAATTCCTTTGCTTGTAATATATTGTACAGAATCAAGGCGATTCACACCAACTGATATATGCACATGAATGTTCATTGCAGCACAGTCCACAATAGCAAAAAGATAGAATCAACCCAGATGCCCAACAACAGAGGAATGGATAGGTAAACTACGGTATATATACTCAGTGGAAAACTATGCAATGATACAGAACAACAGTGATAGCAGGAAACATCTCTTAACATGGCTTCAACTGGAGGACATTATGCTGAGTGAAAGTAGTCAGCGACAAAAGGACACATATTGTATGAGACCCTTACTATAAGGACTTAAAAACAGACTCATGCAGAGAAGAAAAGACTCTTTGATGGCAGCAATGGTGGGGAGGGAGGGAGGGTGACGGGGGAAGGTTTAGATTAGATAGTTAATAGAAATTTGGTTGGGTGAAATTGGTGACAGCCACATTAGAAAGAAGATCAATAATAACTAGACTTCAACACAATTTCAGTACTCCTCCAATCTTAACCCAATACTGCAAGGACAGAATAGCTGGGGCAGGGGGCTGGGGACCGTTCTCTCAGGTGAAATTCAGGCCAATTGGCACAGATAGCATTTTGCTAATGAGGACTCCCTGCACCCCACATCAGTGAGTGGCATCTGGGGTCTTGAAAGCTGTCAAGCTGCCATCTGAGGGTACCGCAAATGGTCCCAACTCAGCAGGAATGGATGATCGCCGAGGACAAGAACAACATGGGGAAAACAGAACTCAGGAGACAGAGAAACCCACGTGAGTGGATCTCTACGTTGATTCATGACCAGAAAAACTGGATGGTGCCCAGCCACCACCAGTGATAGCCATGATGGAGCTCACAAAGTTGAGTCTCACTGGCAACACAAGTATAAATAGGGGTGCACACTGAGATTTCCAATGAAAGACTGCAATTGATGGCCCGGGAGCTTCAGGGTTCCCCTGGGAGCATTCCCCTTGCCCCGATGCTGCCCCTGCCCATAAATCGTAATGAAGGTCAACTTTTCGAACAGCAATGGATTGGACTTGGTGACACAAAGTGATCATATGTTGTGGGAATTTTATAGTTCTGTGTATCTATAGGATGTCATCCTCCTGACCTCTTGCTGGAAGAAGCGGAGTGGGATAGGAGATTGTTTGAAGGATAAGATATGTATGGAGCAGAGAGGAGGGGTGTGCAGTCACTGGGCAGGGAGAGCAGTAGGAGCTTCATATAGGTGAGCATGTGAATTGGTATGGGAATGTACATTTTCATTCAGTCATAATAAAAAAAATAATAAAATAAAATAAGAACTAATATACAGAACTCCTCCAAAAATGATGAAGGAGGTCAAGCCAAGTAATACACAGAGAAAGAAGCAGAGAAATTTAAGAAGGTTATAAAAGAGCATAATAATAAATTTAACAGGCTCCAAGAATCCATAAAGAGACAGCCAACAGAAATCCAAACTATTGGCAATAAAATTTGAGAACTGGGCAACTCCACAGAAAGTCATAGAAACAGAATTCAGACAATAAAAGTCAGAATTAGTGAGATGGAAGATAAAACACTTGACACTGAGTTATCTGATGAAAAATCAGACAAATGAATTTTAAATGAAAACAAATTATGTGGGACTTCATTAAGAGGAATAAGCTATGAGTGGTTGAAGTACCAGAATGGAGTTGGAGGGGGATAAAAAAATTCAGAGAAATTTTTTGAAGCTTTGTTGGTAGAAAATTTCCATGATATCATGAACTATGAGAAAATAGCTATTCAAGGTACTCATTGAAAACTACGTAGGACAGATACCTAAAGAAACTAACCAAGATGTATAACAAAACTTGCCAAAATCAAAAATAAAGACAGAATTTTAAAACCAGCTACAGATAAATAAAAAGTCATCTAAAAGGAGAGTCAATAAGACTAAGTTCTGACTGTTCACCAGACACTGTGTAGGCAAGAAGGCAATAAAAACTTGAAAGAAAAAAATTTTAAAAAGCAAGGCAAAGATTATATATCCAGCAAAACTGTCTCTCAAATATCATGGTGAAGTTATGGCATTTTTAGATAAACAGAATTTTAGAGAACTGTAAAAATCAAACAAAAATTGTAAGAAATACTAAAGAGAGTCTTCCAGTTAGAAAATCAAAAAATCAGATAATAACTCAAGACTAGAACAAAGGATAGAGCAATGAGATTTCAACTCAGACAGGGAAGTCACAAGAATAAACCAAAGCTAGAACACATAAAAAGGGAAAGAAAGATGTTACTATGTAAAAGATGACAACATGAAAAGAAAAATAGACACTAAATAATGTAGTCACAGAACTTTCATATGGAGAGGAAGTTAAAATGATATATATGTGTATATATAAGATCAGTTTAAACTTAGAAAAATAGAAGTAAATATTAAGGCAATGACAAAGGAAACTAACAATCCTACACATCAAAATAAAAAGGACTCATCAAATAAAAAATCAAATCAACAACAATGAAAAGAAAAATGAAAAATACGTAAAGAAAAGTGACTCAGCACAAATGAATAGAATATAGAAACTGTCAGTAACACAAAAAAGACTTCAAAATGGCAGCACTAAACTCATCCCTATTAATAATTATGCTGAATGTAAATGGACTAAATACAACAATGAAGAGCTAGAGAGCGGGAGAACGAATGCAAAAACACCATTTGTCTATATACTGCCTACAAGACACACACTTTAGACTCAGAGACACAAACTTAAACTCAAAGGATGGACAAAATACACTAAGCAAACAACAATCAAAAGAGAGCAAGAACAGCAATATTCATTTCTGACAAAACACACTTTAAAAATGCAAAATCCACTGCAATGGATAAGGAACAACACTATGTAATAATTACAGGGTCAATATACCAGGAGGACATAATCATACTAGATATTTACATGCCCAGTGACATGATTCCACATTATATAAAACAAACTAACTCTAACAGCACTGAAAAGAGAAATTAAGATCTTCACAATTACAGTAGGAGACTTCATCACATCACAGTAGATGAAGGACAGAACATCCAGAAAGAAGCTCAATAAAGACACAGAAGAACACTATGTGCAACAGCAGCCAAGTACATTTTCATTTATGATACACAAAGGACATTCCCCAGAAAAGACCACATGTTAAGTCATAAAGCAAGCCTTAGCAGAATGGAAAGCATTGAAATATTTCAAAGCATCTTTTCTGACCATAAAGGCATAAAAGTAGAAATTAATAACAGACAAAGCAAGAAAAAAATCACACAGAAACTGAACAAAATCTTGCACAAAACTTACTGAGTTACAGTAGAAATTAAGAATGGCGTGAAGAAATTCACTAAATCAAATGAGAATGAAAACACATCCTACCAGAACCTTTGACACACAGAAAAAGCAATGTTCAAAAGTCGATTTATAGCAATAAATGCACACATCCAAAAAGAAGAAAGGGCCAAAATCAAAACATTAACTTTACAACACAAACACATAGAGAGCAGCAAATGAAGCCCTTTGGAACCAGAAGTAAGGAAATAATAAAAGTTAGGGCAGAACTGAATGAAGTAGAGCATAAAAATTAATCATAAATGCTGGTTCTTTGAAAAGATAGACATACGAACAAACCATTTGCAAAACTGACAGGAGAAAACCAGGAGAGAATGAGCTGGATGGTATTACCAAACTGAAATTCAAAGAATCATAACAGAATACTATGAAAAACTGTACTTCGATAAATTGGAAAATTCAAGAGGAAATACACAAATTTATAGAAAGACCATAACATTATAAACTAACACAAATAACACAAACTGAGGTAGGATAACCAAATAAATCTATAAAAGAGATTGAGGAAGTATTAAAAATTAAAAAATAAAAAAAAAACTCTCAACAAAAATTCCCTGGCCCTGACAACTTCACTATAGAATTCTACAAAACTTTCAGAGAAGCGTAAACATCGCTACTATTAAAAAGTATTTCACAGCATTATAAAGGCTGGAATGCCCACAAATTTATTCTATGAAGCCAGCAAAACAATGATACCAAAAACAGGTAAAAACACCACAAGAAAAGCAAATTAAAGACCAGTGTCCTTCATGAATGTAGATGCAAAAATCCTGGACAAAATTCGAGCCAATACTTGAACAACATATTTTAAAAAATCACCAAGACAAAGTGGAATTCATACCGGATAAGCTCAGCATTAGAAACACAGTCAATATAATCTATCACATAAATAAAAGACAAGAACCACATCATCCTATCAATGGATGCCAAAAGGCATTTGATGTAGTTGAACACTCATTCATGATAAAAACATTCAGCAGAATAAGAATAGAAGGAAAATTCCTCAACATAATAAAGGACATTTATACAAAACCACCAGCCATAATCATCCCAAGTGGAGAGAGTCTAAAAACATTCCCCTTGAGAATGGGATCCAGACGAGGATGTTGTTTATTACTACTCTCGTTCAACATTGTGTTGGAAGCGTTCACCAGAAGAATTAGGTAAGAAAAGAAATAAAGGCATCCAAATTTATCAGGAAGAAATACCAGTATCCGTATTTGTGATGATACTATCCTATACATAGAAAACCCTTAAGAATCCACAAGAAAACTACTGGAACTAATAGAAGATTTCAGCAAAGTATCATGATACAAGATCAACATACAAAAATCACTGGATTCCTTTATGCCAACTTTGAAGAGGAAATCATCAAATCAATAACATCTACAATAGCCCTTAAGAAGATAAAACAGAAATAAAACTAACCAGAGATTTAAAAGACTTACACGAAGAAAACCACAAGGCACTACTCCAAGAAACCAAGACACACCTACATAAGTGGAAAAACATACCTTACTCACTGATAGGAAGACCTGACACTGAAAATGTCTCTTCTACCCAAAAGTATCTACAGATACAATTCAATAACAATCCAAATTCTCATGACCACTTTTAATGAGATGGAGAAACAAATAACCAACTTCATATGAAAAGCGAGGAATCCTTGGATAAGCTGAGTATAACTGAAGAAGAAGTGGAAGACTTATACTACCTGATTTTAGAACCTATTATACTGCCATGGTTTTCAAAACAACCTGGTATGGGTACAACAACAGATACACAGACCAGTGTAACAGAATTGAGAGTCCAGACATTAATTTATCCAGTGCTGTGGACTGAATTGTGTCCCCCCAAAAAATGTATGTGTTGATTTGATTTGGCCATGATTCCCAATATGGCACCATTCCTCTCATGTGTTGTAAATCCTGCTTCCATGATATTGATGATGGAGGATGGGCTGCAGTTGTGTTGGTGAGGCAGGATTCAAATTACAAGCTTCTGAAATATAAGGGAGAGAAGTGAGCAGATGGAGTCAGGAACTTCATACAACCAAGAAAGCATGACTGAGAGCAGGGCACGTCCTTCAGATCTGAGGTTCCTGTGCCAAGATGCTCTCCTTGAATTTGGACTTAGCCTACTGGACTGTGATAACTTCTGTTATTGAATAGACTTGAAACTCAAATGGATTTGTAGCTTACCAGAAGGTGACGATAGAAGTGGTATTTTCTGTTGGATCAGTACCAGGTGACTAAGACATCCACCTATCAGCAGCTGATATTTGATAAAGTCAGAAAGTTCATTAGATGGAGAAAAGACAGACTCTGTAACAAACGGTGCTGGCATACCTGCATAGTCATCTGCAAAAAATTAAACAAGACTTATACCTCACATCATGTGCAAAACTTATCTCAAAATAGATTAAAGGTCTAAATATAAAATCTAACATGATAAAGATCATGGAAGAAAAAAATAGAGACAACTCTAGAATTCTTAATACATGGCATTAACGGAGTACAAAACTTAACAGTGTGCAAACACCAGAAAAGAAATCATATAATTGGGAACTCCTAAAAATGAAACTCTTTTGCTTGTCTAAAGACTTCATCAAAAGAGTAAAAAGACAACCTACAGACTGGGGGAAAAAATTGTCTGTGACATATACAGTCAGGGTGCAAATCTCTAAGGTCTACAAAACACTGCAAAACTTCAACCACTAAAGGCAAATAGCCAAAAACCAAGTGCTGTGGAGTTGAATCCGCAAATAAGCCAACTAAAAAATGGGCAAAGGACGTGAACAGGCACTTCACCAAAGAAGACATTCAGGCAACTAACAAATACATGAGGAAATGTTCACAATCATTAGTCATTAAAGAAATGTCTGTCAATGACAATGAGATATCATCTCACTCCAAGGAGACTACAATTAATCCAGAAAACACAAAATAATAAATGTTGGACAGGTTGTGGAGAGACTAGAACTCTTCTACACTGGTGGTGGAAATGTAAAATGGTACAATCACTTTGTAAATCAATTTGGTGTATCTTTAAAAAACTAGAAGTACCATGTGCTCTATTAATTCCACTTTTAGGAATAATCTTAGAAAAAGAAGAGCTGTTACATGAATAAATATGTGCATACCCGTGTTTACTGCAGCACTGCTCATAATAGCAAAAAAGACGAAATCAATCTAAGTGCCCATCAACAGATAAAAGGGTAAATAAATTAAGGTGTATTTGCACAATGGAATAGTATGCAACAGTACACAGTCAAGATGGAACTGTGAAAACTCATCACATGGATGAATCTGGAAGCCATTATGCTGAGTGAAATTAGTCAGTCACAAAAGGACAAATTCTGTCTGAGACTACTATCATAAGAACTCAAGAAATGATTTAAACACAGAAGAAAACATTCTTTGATGCTTTTGAGGGTGAAGAGGGAGTGAGGGGGTATTCACTGTCTAGATAGTAGACAAGAATTAGCTTAGGTGAAAGGAAGAACAACACACAATACAGAGGAAGTCAACACAACTATACTAAACCAAAAAGCTGAGAAGTTTCTTGAACACAACCAGACAGTTTGAAAAACTGCAGCAGGGGCAGGATCTAGGGACCGTGGTTTTGAAGGACATCTCTGTCAAGTGGCATAACAATGTTTATTAATAAAATGTTCTTTATCCCACTTTGACAAGTGGCATCTGGAGTCTTAAAAGCTAGCAAGTGCCCATAGGGAATGCAACAGAGAGTCCCTGACTGAGCAGGAGAAATGTGGGGTGCAGAATTCAAATTGTAGTAAAAATTAGAGCAGACTTAATGGTCTGAATGACCGGAGGAAGCCCAGAAGACACGGCCTGAGGACTACTGGTTAACCCAGAAGCCAACTCTTGAAAACAACTCTTCAAAGATTAGGCTGGGCTATCAGAAATAAAATAATACTCATGAAGAATGTAAGTCTTGGTTTCAAGTAGATACATGACACTTAAATGACAGCTCCCATTAGGAGGCAAAATGAGAGTAGAAAAGGGCAGGAGCCACTTGAATGGAGATGGGAAATTCGAGGTGGAATTGGGAAGTGTGTTATCATATTTTAGGGGTAGCAACTAGGGTCACGTAACAATGTGTGTATAAATTTTTGTGTGAGAAACTATCTAGGTAACTAAACTTTTACCTAAAGCACATTTTAAAGAGAAAGAAAAGGGACAATGCAAAGTGCCAAATTTATTTGACATATCAAATATAAATCAGTAGAATGGTCAAAGCATAGTGAAGAGCATACACAACTAGGTCTCAGGAAGCCTGGGTTCTGTGGCCCTTTACTTATTTTCTGTGGATCTATGGTCTTTAATAGTGAAGTAACAGAATTGAATTCAATGACTCCTAAGATTCACTGAACTCTACAACTGAATGAGGCTAATACAAATTACCTTGAATATTTTTCTTGTTGTCTGTCAGTGTTTTGAACCCAAAATAACTTATATATTTGCTAAGAGAGAAAAAAATAGAATTTTACTTTTAAATTATAATTCTTTAAATAATAATCATATATCATTTTTATAACTCAGTTTAATGAAATAAAATGTGTATGTGTTCTATTTGCCCAAATGTGTGTTAATGAGAGAAAAATCAATGTCTTATGATCTAAGTGACCAACTGTGGAATCCTGGTCTGTTTTATTGATTCTTTACCTAAGAAGAGATTCAGTGATTCTGTATTATTACGACGTTCCTATGAGTCTTATCATATAAAGCAGGCTTTGTTAAGAAAAAAATATTCTGATGTTGGAGTTTAATATAATCATTTGAGCGTGACAAGCAAAACAATAAACAAACAAGTAAGAGTAAAACGTATAGATTTAAAAGTTAATATAATCCTTCCTGATAGCTTCTATCAGTAAATTGAGATACAATTATATGTATTCTTTCATATTTGTTTATTGTACAAGTCTCAAAAACAGCCACAAAATAAGGACCCGGCACATTATGAAATCTACTAGGGAAAGGGGCTATTTAAAGTTCAAAATATCTAAATCTCAGTGTAAGATGCAAGTAGGATCTGGTTTTACCCAGTTAAGAGCAGTGTCTGCATTCAGTCACAAATAGCATCAATGCAAGACAAACTTTTGAAGTTACTTTTTGTCGTGAGTCCCCCCACCACAAACTCACTCATGTCTCCTTTCATTTCTTTGAATATCTATACTATATTCCAATCTATATGGGTCTTATTCTGAGAAATGGATTTCTGACAAATTCTCAATTGATAATAATTTACATTAAGGAAACCATTCCTCTTCCTATGAAGTATTTAAGATGTAATAAGAAAGTTGAGGACACTAGATGTGTTCAAGCTTAAAAGGAAGTAGTCTTTCATGGCTTCTAGGCAGTTACCAGAAATATTGTGGTTATCCTTTCCCACCACCTCCTAACCCAAATCAATCAATCTTGTCTCTAAAGCCCATTTAGTCACAGAGCTATTGGGTAACTTGAAAAATATTGCTTTGCAAAACTAAAACTAAAAGTGGGGATATAAGTGTTGCTGCTAATGTCAGTAAAATTTCCTACCAAACCAAAAACCAAACCCACTGCCACCAAGTCAATTCTGACTTACAGCAACCCTATAGGGCAGATCAGAACTGCTTCACAGAGTTTCCAAGGTGCACCTGGAAGATTCAAACTGCCAACCTTATAGTTAGCAGATGTAGCACTTAACCATTACACTACTAGGATATCCAAAATTTCCTACATATTTTAAAAAACAACAACAAATGAATATTCAAAATTGAGCATGAAAGTATAGCCCATTTTAGAAAGTATATCTTGCCATAGATGCCAGATAGCCGATGTCAAAAAGAGTGAGGTATTATGTAAAACTGTCCAACTATCTTGCATCTCAGAATTAGCCCTACACAAGAAAGGTCAGGTTATTTGTATTGGCAGTATTAAAAAAAATTTTGTTTAAACAACAAATACAGAATTTTTTCTATTTATCTCTCAAAAATTACCAACAATATTTAGGATCTCTTCCATAATTATAAGCTGCTCTAGAGCAATCAAAAACTTTACAATAACAGAAGAAAATTATTAGTATGCAAGAGTGAAAAGTATACTATCAGAGAGATTCGGAGATCTATTGCTGATACAGAAATGAAACGTTGACAGCCAAGGCCAAATGCCATCGAGTCGGATCCGACTCATGAAACGTTGACAGAAGTACTTAATTTAAATGTCATTTTTAAAGACTACAAATATCTGTTAAGTCTTAACTTTTGCTGATAAACACCAAGTGAATTCCAACATCACCAGTCCAAATTAAACCTTTCCTCTTCAAATTTGTATTTAAAAATGAAACTAGAGTGGGTGGAAAGGAGGAGAAAGGAGACTGTTGGGAGGATGAGACATGTATGGAGCAGAGATGAATAGTGTGCTGTCACCGGGCAGTGAGAGCAGTGGAAGCTGCATAAAGGTGGGCATGTAAATTTATACGGGAATGTACATTTTCACTCAGCCATAATAAAAAAAAAAATGAAACCCTCAGGGAGGTGGATCAAAGATGGCAGACTAGATACATGTCTCCTCAATTCCATCTGAAAACTAAGGGCTGGATAGATAATTCAAAGAAGCACTCTAGACACCCAAGGAGCCCTAGGATACAGCATAGGGTTGTCGGATTGGATTATGGTGCCCCTAAACAGGACATTTCCTCTCTTTGGCACTAGCCAGCACATGCTGAGCCCAGCTCCTGCTAACTCACCCCTTGGGCAGACTGCACATGCTCTTTATGTTGTTGTTATTATCCAGGAGGTGGGGGATGGGTATTAGCCAGGAAATATGCAGAACCACAGTGCTAAAGTAAACAGTGACTAGCACAGCAGAGAGACAGGGTGTGAGATAGCCACATTGTGAGAGACTAGCAGCTGACTGATGCCACTATTGGCCCTCCACCTTCTTTCTCCTGAACACCACCATAGATTTTAATGTTTCACAGTAGGAAGGATGGCTTGGCCAGCACACCATCTTGGTTGGCTGGGAAGTGGAGTCACCCAACAAGAGGCCTCCGCAGAGGCTAATTCCCAAGCTGAGAAGCAGTGCCAGTCAAGAAAGAGCTTTTCAGACTGAAAGGTTGTTTTTACCACAGTGTTACCTTACAGGTAGGGCCCCGCTGATAATAGCAGCAGAGCTATAACCCCTCCTTACTTTGAACTACATCATAGCTTCTGGGGATGGCCGAAGAGGTGTTCCTATTGTCAGCCAAAAAATGGGGACTGCCACACCTGACAGCCTGACTGATTTTGGCAGCTGTTGGACAGCTCCTAGATTTTTAAAATAAGACTGCCTGGGGAAACTGGTGAGTGACACGGCAGCATCTCTTCCAGCTTTTACTGACCATATCATAGGGTCAGTTGACAGCCCACCCAGTGACTCCATAAGGAGGGCAATGTCTTTGCCACCTAGGAGGAGACTGCCACCCAAGAGGGTTCACTGGGGCCAGTCACTAGAGTACACAAAGACAGCTGATGACCAAAAGCCTTCCAAGAACTATACCTCAGCTCCTGTTGAGGTAACACCAGAAAAACTGAACAGCTTCTAGATGACCCAAAGGCAAACTTTAAAGAAACAATCCACCAGGGCTCTGGAACACTCCCAAAATAAAGAATCAGAAAACTTCCCAGATGAAGAAGTCTCTGAAACTATCAGAGGTCGAGTACAAAGGAATTATATACAGAGCCCTCTTAGAGATGAAACAAAATGAAGCAGAGCAAAATGGAAAGTTAAGCAAGCTATTTGCCTGATGGAACATCAGTGTTCTGAAATCCAGCAGATCAATAAAAAAATTACAGAATTAGACAATTCAATCCAAAGCCAAAAGAGAATTGAAGAGGCAGAAGTCAGACTTAGTGAGCTTGAGGACAGAGCAACTGACAACAGTATTATGAAGAGAAATCAGAGAAAAGAATGAAGAAGGATTAAGAAACATGTGCGACCCTATTAAGAAGAATAATCTATGATTAATTGGAGTTCCTGAACAGGAAGGGGCAGCTGAAGACACAGAGTACTGCTGATAAGTTCTGACACAAAACTTCCCTGAAATTGTGAAAGAAGACAGCATAGACATCCAAGACGTGTATTGAACACCACAAAACTGAGACTCCAAAAGAAAGACACAAATACATACTATAATCAAGCTTAATAAAGTGAAACATACACAGATTCTCTTAAAGGCAGGTAGGCTTAAAGCAAGGCTAACAATCAGGTGGAAGCCTATAGGCTTTTGTCTGACTTCTCAGCAGAAACGATGTTGTCAAGAAGGCAGTGGGATGACACATTCAAAACCTTCAAGGGGAAAAAATTCCAACCAAGAATTATATATCTTGCAAAACTGTCTTTCAAAGACATTCACAGAAATACAGAACCTTAGAGACTTTGTACCAAAACTACAAGAAATACAGAAAGAAGTTCTCTGCTTAGAAAAACAAAACCATTAAGTGTATATTTAAGGACACAATGCAGGGCACAGCATTCAGAAACCTACTCAGGGAAGTCACCAAACTCAGTCAAAGCTACAATATTAAGAGAAAGGAACGAGTGATCATATAATGAAAACCATGACACCATCACACTAAAAAAGAGGGATATACTACAGTAGTTATAGTTCTTTCAAATGGAAAGGAAACTAATAAGATATAAAGAAATTAAAATTAGTTTTAAACATAGAATATTAAAGGGGATCATGGGGTAACCACAAAGCAGAATAACAATGCAACATATCAAAACAAGGAATGCAATACAGGAGTTTTAGCAAACACAAAACCAACACTGAAAAACAGGAAAAGTCAACTCATAAAGAAGAATGATGCAGAACAGACTATTAAGAGCAAGATAGAAAACATCAATACAAAAATAAATACACCAAGAGAAGTCAAGATGGCAGACTAAGCACATGTCTCCCTAAAGCCCTCTGAAAACCAAGACCTGAACTGATAATTAAACAGAACCTTTTGGTCACCTAGTGAGCCCTAGGGCATGGCATAGAGCTGTTAATTTGGACTTCACACCACTGAGTGGAAAAATCTCCTCTGTTTAGCTGGCTCCCACTCCAGGAAAGTCCTGGCTTTCACGGACTGAAGGTAACTTACCATTTTGAATTGTTTTTCTCTGTCTTGGCCAGCCGGTGGAGTTGAGTCTTGACTAGTGGCTAGTCTCAGATGCACTGCTGGTGGGATCGGGATGTGAAATTGTCATAGTTTGAGAGTGTGGCTTAGGACTCTGTGCATCTCGCCATCTTTGGCCCCTCTTTCCACATCAGCCATAGTGTAGTTTGTGCAGAGGCAATGGCAAGCTTGTGGGGACACCATATTTGATACATAGGCCTCAGCTGGACCTAATTGTTAGCCTGGGGGGGCACCACCTATCTTCAGGAGAGCACTTTTCAGGCAGACAAGCAGTAGTTTGCACAGTGTTGCCTACAGCTGGGGCCTGGATACAGAGACTGTGGCCTCTGTGCATCTTGGCAGCTTTGGCCTCTCTGTCTGCCTCTGCCGTAGTGCAGTTTGTACGGAGATGGTGGTGAGCTTGTGCAGGGCGCCATCTGGGAGATGGTAGCTTCATAAAACCCCCAAATGAAACAACCAAAGAGCTTTCCAGAAGAAGAAACTATTCTGAAATTATTGGAAGGTGAATACAAAAGGATTATATTGAGAGCCCTTCTAGACCTTATAAAAAATGTAGGAGAGCAAAAAGAAAAATTAAGCAAGCTATGTGATCTGATGGAACAGCAGTACTCTGAAATCCAACAGATCAAGAACGTAATCACAGACATAGAAACTTCAATTCAAAGCCAAGAAAACAGAATGGAACAAATGGAAAGGAAACTTTCCGACTTGGAAGACAGAGCTACGGATTCCAGCATCTATGAGGAGAAATCAGAAAAAAAGAAACAAGACAAATTAAGAAGCATGTGAGACTCTATTAAGAGGAACAATGTATGATTAATTGGAGTCCCTGAACAGGGTGAGACACCTGCGAACACAGAGTGTATTGTTGCTGAGCTGCTAACAGAGAGCTTCTCAGAAAACGTGAAGGAAGAGAATATAGATATCCAAGATGCATACAAACGCCACTCAATTATATCTCAAAAGAAAGAGTTCAAGACATATTATAATCAAGCTTAACAAAATGAAACGTAAGTAGAAACTCTTACAGGCAGCAAGACTCAAGGAAAGGCTAACATTGACAGAGAAACCCTGTAGGTTCTCATTGGAATTCTCAGCAGAAACGATGCTGGCATGGAGACAGTGGCATGACATATTCAAAGCCTTGAAAGAGAAGAATTTCCAACTAACAGTTATATATCTTGCAAAACTATTAAATATGAAAATGAAATTAAGACATTCTCAGATAAACAGAAACTCAGAGACTTTGTTAAAACAAAACCAAAGCTTCAAGAAATAATGAAAGAGTGTCTTGGCTTAGAAGAACTTTATATTTTAGAAGCAAATACAGGACACAACACCCAGAATTCTACTCAGTTAAGGAAGGATCAAACTCAATCAAAGCTATAATAGTGAAAGAAATGATCCAGTGACTATATCACGAAAACTATGATGTCATCGTATTAAAAAGAGGGATGTACTACAGTCATTAAACTCCTTCCAGATGGAGAGGAAGTTTGTAACCATGTTAACAATTGAAATTGGGTTTATGCATAGTTTTTTAAGGGGGATCTTAGGGGTAGCAACGAGGCAGAATAAAGATGCAGCATATTAAATCAAGAAACATAATACAGGAGTCTCAACAGCCATAAAACCAGCACTGAAAAAGGTGAAAAATGAACTCACAAAGAAGAATGTCCCAGAATAGAGTAATACGAAAAACAGAGAAAACATCAACACAAAAATAAACATATCACAATGGAAGCACTGAAAACATACCTATCAATAATCACGTTGAATGTGAATGGACTGAATGCTCCAGTAAAGAGACATCGAGTGACATCTTGAATCAAAAGACATGACCCATCCATATGTTGCATACAAGAAAATCACCTTAGACTTAAAAATATCAACAAACTTAAAGTTAAAGGATGAAAGAATATATATCAAGCTAACAATGAACAAATAAGAGCAGGTGTGGCAATTCTAATCCCAGATAAAATAGATTTTAATGTAAAATCTACCATCATGGACAAAGATGGACACTATTTACTGCTGAAAGTTTCAATACACTAGCAGGACTTAACAATATTAAATATTTACACACCTAAATACATGGAAGAAACACTGACTACACTCGAAAATGAGATAGATCACTCCACAATAACATTGGGAGACTTCAACACTCCACTCTCAATATTTGATAGATCATCTAGAAAAAAGCTCAGTAAGGCCACAGAAGAACTTATTGTCACAATTAAGCAACTAGACCTTATTGACATCAACAGAACTTTTTATCCATCAGTAGACAACTTCAACTTCTTGTCCAGGGCACATGGAACATTCTCCAGAATAGATCGTGTGTTAGGACACAAAGCAATCCTCAACAACAACCACACCACTGAATTAATTCAAAGCATCTTCTCAGATCATAAAGCCATAAAATTCAAAATCAATAGCACTACAAAACATAGACAGAAAGTGGAACTTATGGAAGCTGAACAACATCTTGCTCAAAAACCCATGGGTTACAGAAGAAATCAGGGAAGAAATAAAGAAATTTATGGATTCAAATGATAATGATAACACTTCCTATCAGAACCTGTGGCATACAGCCAAAGCACTGCTCAGAGGTCAGTTTATCTCCATACATAACCACATCTGGAAGGAAGAAAGAAACCAAACCAAAGGAATAACCCTACAGCTTAAACAAGTAGAGAGAACAACACAGGAACTCCTCAGGCACCAGAGGTAAATAGATCTAAACAAACTAGAGACTAAACAAATTAGAACTAAACAAATTAGACAACAGAAGAACAATTGAAAAAACTGAAAAGACCAAAACCTGTTTTTTTGAAAAGATCAACAAAATTGACAAACCATTGGCTAAACTTGCTAAAGAAAAACAGGAAAGGAAACAAATAACCCAAATAAGAAATGAGAGGGGAGTTGTCATAACACATCCAACAGAAATCAAAATTATCATGACAGAATACTATGAAAGACTGTACTCTAACAAATTTGAAAACATAGAGGAAATGGACAAATTCCTTGATTCAGATCACCTACACAAATTACCACAAGGTGAAGCAGAACAACTTAATAAACCCATCACAAAGGAAGAGATTGAAAAGTCATCAAAAAAGTGCCAACAAAAAAAAGCCTGGGGTCAGATGGCTTCAAGGCAAATTCCTACCAATCTTTTAGAGTAGAGTTGTCTCCAATAGTACTGAGGCTATCTCAGTATAGAAAGGTATGGAATACTGCATCATAACCAGGATAACCCTGATACCAAAGGCACGGAAAAAACCAACCACAAGGTAGAGCTACAGACTTATATCACTCATGAATCTAGATGCAAAAATCTTCAACAAAATTCTTGCCAATAGAATACAACAATATATAGAAAAAATAATCCATCATGACCAAGTTGGACTCATATCAGAGATGCAAGGGTGGTTCAACATCAGAAAAACAATTAATGTGATTAACCATATAACCAACACAAAAGACAAGAATCACCTGATCTTGTCTATTGATGCAGAAAAGGCATTTGATAAAGTCCAACACCCATTCATGCTAAAAACTCTCAGCAAAACAGGAATAGATGGTCAATTCCTCAATGTAATAAGGACCACTTATACAAAGCCAACTGCCTGCATGATCCTGAATGGAGAGAGACTGAAACAGTTTCCCTTGAGAACTGGAACTGGACAAGGATGCTTATTCTCACCTCTCCTATTCAACATTGTACTAGAAGTTCTAGCCAGAGCAATTAGACAAGACCAAGAAATAAAGGCATCTGCATCAGCACAGAAGAAGTAAAAATCTCCCTATTTGCAGATGACATGATTGTATACGCAGAGAATCATAAGGACTCCATAGGGCAACTACTCAAACCGATAGAAGAGTTTGGCAAAGTCTCAGGATACAGGATAAACGTAAGTAAATCAGTAGGATTCCTTTATACAAACAACGAGACTATTAAGGAAGAAATCACCAAAACAATACCGTTTACTGTAGCTCCTAAGAAGATAAAGTACCTAGGAATGAATCTAACCAGAGAAATAAAGGACCTTTACAAAGAGAACTATAAGTCCTTACTACAAGAAACGAAGAGATACTTGCATAAATGGAGAAACCTACCCTGCTCTTGGATAGGAAGACTTAACATTGTGAAAATGTCTATTTTACCCAAAGGAATCTACGTATATAATGCAATCTCAATACAAATTCCAGTCACTTTTTTAATGAGATGGGGGAACAAATTACCATCTTTGTCTGGAAACGGAAGAAACTCTGGATAAGTAAGCCAAGCCAAATGCCGTCGAGAAGGACCTGACTCATGAAGAAATACTATAGAAGAAGAACACAGTGGGAGGCCTCTCATTACCAGATGTTAGAACCTATTACACTGCCACAATAGTCAAAACAGCCTGGTACTGGTAGAAAAACAGATAGATCAATGGAACAGAATCAAGACCCCAGAAATGGCACTGTCTTCCTACGAACAGTTGATATTTGACAAAGGCCCTAAGACATTAAACTGGGGTAAAATATTGCTCACAAAACTGGATATCCATCTGCAATAAATTGAAATAAAGTCTATATCTTACACTTTATAAAAAAACCAACTCAAACTTGATAAAAGACCTAAATGTCAAATCTAAAATGATAAAGCTTATCCAAAGAAAAGTAGGTACAACAATGGAAGTTTTAATACACAATGCAGACCGACTTCAAAATCTTTCAAACCACAAACAGCAGAAGAGAAAATAGCTCAATGGGAAGTGTTAAGAATAAAACACTTTTGCTCATCCAAAGACTTTATTAATAGAATTAAATGGCGACCTACAGAATGGGAAAAAATATTTGCCAACTATACGTCAGACCAACGCCTGATCTCCATAACGTATAAGATACTACAAAATATCAACATGAAAAAGATAAATCATCCAATTAAGCAATGGACAAAAGAGAGGGACAGACACTTCTCTAAAGATGAGATCCAGGCAGCCAAAAAGCACATGCAGACATGTTCATGATCATTAGCTGTTAAAGAAATACAGATCAAAACTACGAGATATCATCTCACCCCAACATGGTTAGCCATTGCTGGAGAGGCTGTGGAGAAATTAGAACTCTCCTACACTGTTGGTGGGATTGCAAAATGGTGCAAACTCTTTGGAAAGCAATCTGGTGCTCCATGAAAAACTGGATCGAGATGTACCATTTGACCCAGTAATTCCACTGACTGGAATATACCCTACAGATTCAAGGCCATTCACACCAACTGATATATGCACATGAATGTTTATCACAGCAGAGTCCACAATAGCAAAAGGATGGAATCAACCCAGATCCCCAACAACAGAGGAATTGTTGGGTAACCTATGGTATATGTACTCAATGAAACACTATTCAATGATAAAGAACAATGATGATTTCAGGAAACATCTCATAATTTGGTTTCAGCTGGAGGACATTGTGTTGTGTGAAAGTAGTCAGTGACAAAAGGAGAAATATTGTATAAGACCCCTACGAAAAGAACTTAAAAACAGACTCATGCATAGAAAAGATTCTTTGATGTCTGCAAGGGTCGGGGGGGAGGGAGGGCAAGGAGGGTTGGGTCTAGATTAGTTGATAGATTTTAGTTGGATAAAATCTGTGACAGCACATATTAGAAAGAAGATCAATATTAACTGAACTTCAACAGAACTTGAGTAGTCCTCCCATCTTAATCCAATATTGCGAGGACAGAGTAGCTGGAGCAGGGGGCCAGGGACCATGCTCTCAGGCAAAATTGAGGCCAGTTGGCACAACTAGCATTTTGCTAATGAGGGCTCTCTGTACCCCACATTGATGAGTGGCATCTGGGTTCTTAAAAGCTGTCAACATGCCATCTGAGAGTACAGCAAATGGTCCCAACTTAGCAGGAATGGATGATCATTGAAGACGAGAATGCCATGGGGGAAAGAGAACCCAGAAGACAGAGAGACCCACGTGAGTGGGTGACTATATCAGTTGTGACTGGAAGAATCAGATGGTGTCTGGCCACCACCAGTGATAGCTACAGTGGAGCTCACAAAATTGAGTCTCACTGGCACTTGGATGGCTTGGCTGGCAACACCAGAATAAATAGGGGTGCATGCTGCAGTCTCCATAAAAGACTGCAATTGATGGTCCAGGGGCTTTGGGACTTCCCTGGGAGCATGGCCCCTGGCTCTGATGCTGCCCCAGTCCATAAATCATAATGAAGTTCTGCTCTTCAGGTAGCAATGGATTTACCTGGCAACACGGAGTGACTATAACTTGTGGGCACTTTATGCTTCTGTGCATCCATAGGATATCATCCTGCTATGATAAGAGTACTGGAGGAAGGGGAGTGGGTGGAGAGGAGGGGATAAGAGACTGTTGGGAGGCTAGGATATGTATGGAACAGACAGGAAGAGTGTGCTGTCACCAGGCAGAAAGAGCAGGGGTAGCTGCATATAGATGAGCATGCAAATTTATATGGGAATATATGTTTTCATTCAATCATAATAAAAATAAATAAGTAAATACACCAAAATGACAATACTAAACACATACCTATCAATAACTACACTGAATGTAAACGAACACAACACTCCAGTAGAGGGACAAAGAGTGACATCATGGATCAAAAGACATGACCCGTCTATACATTGCTTACAAGAAACATATCTTGAACTTAAAGATTTGGACAAACTGAAAAATTAAAGGATGGAATAATATATACCAAACTAACAGTATACAAAGAAGAGCAAGTGTGGCAATACTAATCTCAGACAAAATAGATTTTAATGTAAAATCCACCATTGTAGACAACGATGATCACTATTTATTGATGAAAGCTTCCATACAAAAGGAGGACTTAACAACATAAACCATTCCTGAACCAAACACCAGAGCATCTAAATACACTGAGGAAACACTGAGTACATTGAAAAATGAGATAGATCACTCCACAATAATAGTTGGAGACTTCAAAACTCCACCTTCAGGAATGGACAGATCATCCAGATAAAGCTCAGTAAAGACACAGAAGATTTTATTGCCACGATTAACCAATTAGATCTCATCAACATATACAGAACATTTTATCTATTAACAGACAAGCAAGCCTTCTTCTCCAAAGTACCCGGAACATCTTCTAGAATAGATATTGGGTTAGGACATAAAGCAAGCCTCAGCAAAATCCAAAACCAGTGAATTATTGCAAAGCATCTTCTCAGATCATAAAGCCATAAAAGCCAAAATCAATAGCACAAAAAACATAGCTAGAAAGTGGAACTCTTGGAAACTGAACAACATCTTGCTCAAAAAGCCATGGGTTAGAGAAGAAATCAAGAAACTTATGAAATCAAATGAGAATGAAAACGTATCCTACCAGAACCTATGGGATACAGCCAAAGCAGTGCTGAGAGGTTAATTTATCTGTATAGATGCACACATCTAGGGGGAACAAAGGAATCAAACCAAAGAATTCACGCTACAGCTTGAACAAGTACAAAGAGAGCAATACAGGAACCCCTTAGGCACCAGAAGAAAAAGATTTTAAAGGAGACTGTTGGGAGGATGAGACATATATGGGGCAGAGAGGAATAGTGTGCTGTCACCAGGCAGGGAGAGCAGTGGAAGCTGCATATAAGTGGGCACGTAAATTTATATGGGAATGTACATTTTCACTCAGTCATAATAAAAAAAAGATAATTAAAAAAAGATTAGAGCAGAACTAAATGAATTAGAGACTAGAGGAACTGAATAAATTAACAAAACCAAAAGGTGTTTTTCCAAAAAGATCAACAAAATTGGCAAACCACTGGCTAAACTTATAAAAGAAAAACAGAGCAAACAAATACCCCAAATAAGAAATGAGAAAGGAGATGCCACAATAGACTCCGCTGAAATCAAATGTATCATAACAGAACAGTATGAAAGACTGTACTATAAGAGATTTGAAAACCTAGAGGAAATGGACATGTTTCTAGATTCATTTGACCTACCAAAACTATCACAAGGGGAAGTAGAACAATTTAATAAACTCATCGCAAAGGAAGAGAACGAAAAAGTCATCAAAAAACTACCAACCAAAAAAGTCCTGGACCAGATGGCTTCACAGCAGTATTCTGCCAAGCTTTTAGAGAAGAGTTGACTCCAGTACTACAGAGATTATTTCACAGCATAGATAGGGATTGAGTACTCCCAAATCCATTCTATGAAGCCAGCATAACCCTGATACCAAAGCCAGGAAAAGATCCCACAAAAACCAATATCACTCATGAATCAACATGTAAAAATCTTCAATGAAATTCTTGACAATAGAATTTAAGAACATATCAAAAAAATATTTCATCATGACCAAGTTGGATTCATACCAGGAATGCAAGGCTGGTACAGCATCACAAAAACCAATTAGTGTGATCGACCACATAAATAACACAAAAGATAAGAAACACCTGATTTTGTCAATTGATGCAGAAAAGACATTTGACAAACTCCCACATCCATTCATCCTAAAAACTCTCAGCAAAATAGGAGTTGAAGGAAAAGTACTCAATGCAGTAAGGGGCATCTACACAAAGCTAACCACCTACAGCATCCTGAATGGAGAGAGACTGGATGAATTCCCCTTGAGAATGGGAACTGGACAAGTATGCCCATTCTTACTACTTCTATTCAACATTGTACTAGAATATCTGACCAGAGCAATCAGACAAGACAAAGAAATAAAGGGGATTCACATCGGTAAAGTAGTGAAAATCTCTCTATTTGCAGATGATATGATTATATATGCAGAGAATCTGAAAGAAACTGTAAGTAGACTACTGGAACTAACAGAAGAGTTCAGCAAAGTATCAGGAGATAAGATAAACATAAGTAAATCAGCAGGATTCCTTTGTACAACAAAGAGATCATTAAAGAAGAAATCACCAAATCAATACCTTTGGCTATAGCCCCCAAGAAGATAAAATACCACATAACAAATCTAACTAGAGAAATAAGACACCTATACAAAAAAAAACTACAACATCTTACTGCAAGAAAGAAAGACAGACTTACATAAATGGAGAAACATACCCTGCTGATGGATAGGAAGATTTAACATTGTTAAAACGTCTATTTTACCCAAAGCCACCCACAAATAAAATGCAACCCCAATACAAATATTAGTGACACTTTTTAATGAGGTGGAGAAACAAATCACCAGGTTTGTCTGTAAAAGGAAGAAACCCTGGATAATCAAGCCAAGCCAGCCAAGTGCCGTCAAGTTGGACCTGACTCAAAGCACTACTAAAGAAGAGGAACATAGTGGGAGGCCTCACACTACTGAACCTTAGAGTATATTACACTGCCACAGTACTCAAAACAGCCTGGTTCTGTATGAAAAGACATATAGACCAATGGAACAGAGTTGAGACCCCAGAGATGTCACTGTCCTCTTAGGAACAGCTGATATTCAGCAAAAGCCCTAAGATTGTAACTTGGGGTAAAAACAGTCTCTTTAAGAAATGGTGCTGGCAAAATCGGATATCCATCTCCAAAAAATTGAAGCCAAAGAGAAGACCCATATCTTACACTTTACACAAAAACTAACTAAAATTGGATCAAAGTCCTAAATATCACACCTAAAACGATAAAGATCATGCAGGAAAAAATAAGGTCAACAATGGAAGTTTTAATACACAGGTTAGACAGACTTCAAATCTGAGAAACAAAGCACAATCAACAAAAGACAAAATAGACATACAGGAACTACTAAGAATCGAACATTTTTGCTGATCCAAAGACTTTATCAAAAAATTTAAAAGACCACCTACAGAATGGGAAAAAGTATTCTGCAACTTCCTGTCGGAATGACGTCTGATATCCATAATCTACAAGATACTGCAAAATGTCAAGAATAAAAAGATAAATAACCCAATTAAGCAGTGGACAAAAGACTTTGGTGAAGAGTCTATCCAGGCAGCCAAAAAACACATGAGGAAATGCTCATGACCATTATCTCTTAGAGAAACCCAAATCTAAATTACAATGAGATACCATCTCACCCCAACAAGATTGTCCATGATCCAATAAACACAAAACAACAAATGCTGAAGAGGCTGTGGAGAGATTGGAACTCTCCTACATTGCTGGTGGGATCCCAAAATGGTACAACCTCTTTGGAAAGGAATTCGACACTTCCTTAAAAAGCTGGGAATAGATATACCATTTTACCCAGTAATACCATTGCTCAGAATATATCCTATAGAATCAGGAGCAGTCACATGAACAGATACACATACACACACACACACACACACACAAGTATTGCAGCAGAGTCCACAAAGCAAAAAGACGAAATCAACCCAGATGTCCAGCAGCAGATGAATGGATAAACACTACGCAATGATAAAGAACAATGGTGATTTTAGGAAGCATCTCATAACCTGGTTTCAGTTGGAAGACTTTATGTGGAATGAAATCAGTCAGTGGCAAAAGGACATGTGTTGTACGACACCCTTACTGTAAGTAGTCAATTTACGGAAGGGAGGGGAGGGAGGAAGAGGGCTTGTCATAGATTAGACAGTTGATAGAAGTTTGTTTGAGTGAAAGCAGTGACAGCACACAGTAGAAAAATCAACTTAACTGGACATCAACACAAGCTGAAAATTCTTCTAATCTTAACCCAATATTGCAAGGATAGAGTACCAGGGACAGCTGTCTCAGAAGACATAGAGGCCAATTGGCATAACTAGCTTATTGCTAAGAGATTCTTGTGTACCCCTTATTGGTGTGTGGCATCTGGGGTCTTAAAATCTAGGAAGCTTCCATTTGAGGTACAACACATACTCCCAACTCATCCAGAACAGGTGTTCACTGAGAATAGCAAAGATATGAGGGAAAAAGTGTCCAGGAGACAGAATAACCTGTGTAAATGGGTGACTGTATCAACACGTGGCCGGAAGAACAAGATTGTGCCCAGCCACAACCAAAGACAACTGTGATGGTGCACACATATCGAGTCCCAGTGGCAACATGAGATAAAGAGTGTTGCGCCTCAAGAACTCCACAAAAAGACAACAATTGTGGTCTGGAGGCCTGGGGTTCCCCTGCGAGCATGGGCCTTAGACCTCCTGCTACCTCTGACCAGAAAACTTTACTGAGGTCAACTCTTCATACAGGAGTGGACTGGACTCAGGGATGCAATGTGACCATATGGTGTGTGTACTTTACGGTTCTATGCATCTATAGGATGCTCTCCAATGGGCCTCTCACTAGAAGGGAGAGGAGAGGGTGGAGAGGAGGGGACAGGAGATTGTTAAGGAGCTATAACACATATATAGAACTAAAAGGAGGAGTGTGCTGTCACCAGACACGAAAGCAGAAGAAGCTAACGATAGGTGGGCATGCAAGTTTAATTTGGATTGTATGCTTTCAAATAATCACAATAAAAACATGATATGAAACCCTGCCTCTAATCTTACAGTTATTCAAATACGTAATGAACAATTTCAGGAGATCTCTTGCCTATCTTTTCACACCATCTGAAATTCTCCTTTTTTAGCTGTGTCTCTGGGGCACTCAGCTAGATTTGTAACTGCATTAAAAGTGTAGATAATTAAAGACTGCTTTTCAGTTAACCTACAGTCACCAAGAAAGTTTATAGTTCTGGTGATTTAATTATCTTCATTTGACACAAAAGGGGGCTTTCTGCCATAGCAGAGAGCATTGGACTGTTTATTCTTTTATGATGTGCATATTAATTAGAATGACAAAGCTCTCTGTTGATTACTGATATGGCTGTGCCTATCAGAGTTCTAGTGACTGACTATTAAAATAAACCAAACTCTAAAATTACCAATATATACAATAAATGAAGTGATCAGAAATGGTCTCAACCACAGATGACAGATGAGTTCTAACAAGAGCTAAACATGTATGGAAGTGATGCAAAGACAGTGCAGTTCCCACTAGCATTAAACAGACACTATCTCTGACTCTAAGAAAGCAGACTCTTTACTCAAATAGGGTCATGACAAACAGGTTTCTTCTTTGTGTCCTAAATGTATTGGAGTATAAGTAAGACATATAAAAATCTTCTTGAGGGGCGAGAAATTATACCTTTCTTCTCCACCCCTTCCTGATCCACTCCCATTTCTATCAATTACCAGTATTTCCTTAAGAACTGTAGAATTTTCATGGCTAACATGAACTCTGGCAAATTAAGCCTGACTGTGACCACAGTGTACACTGTATATGTATGACGAAACCCTGCACGTTTAAAAACCTAGGCCCTCTACGTTTTTACACTGTATTAAAATTGTACCCTCTGGAAATATCTGCAAAACTACTGATATGAAAGAAAAACATCTTTTTCAATGATTATTCAACAGAACATTAAGCAGAACTTCAAAATAAACAGCTAAATCTCAATTAACTGCAATATATAGATTACTCATAGCATTTTTATTCTGATCTTGCTTTCCTTTGCCCTGCATCCTCTGACCTCTACCTTTATAAATGCAGTGTAATATGCAATTAGGAAGTTAAATCCATCATGCCTCACTTCAAAAACAGTTTTGTATTATGCAACACATAACATTTGGTTAGATATACAGTTTTCAAATATCCATATCACCTTAAATACCCATTTATGTACATATCCAAAAACTGACTATATTTCAAATGAGTCTTAGGATGTCATTTCTTAAAACAAAGGTTGGCTCACTTAGCGGATAATAACTACAGCTATCTAACACCCATACCAATTGTGTTTCCCAACATCTAACTGCTATATTCTTGCTACTGCCTTCTTTACATGTTTCTCATATTTTTCATAATTTCTTACCTTCTATAAAATTTAATCCTTAGCAAAGACAACACATTTTAGCTGTTAAAATTATAAATTTCTTGCTTTTCAAAATTGATATTTATATATAGCTTAAAGAAGGGGGTGATTAAAACCTATGTGCTTGAGGTAGTCTCAAATAATCTTATCTATGTTGTGTTGTTAAATGCCATCAAGCCTATTATGACTCATAATGACCCCTCCCCCCAGGAAAAGAGTAGAAGTTCCCCGTAGGATTTTTCTAAACTGTAATCTTTACAGGAGCAGATAGCCTAGTTTTTCTCTCAGAGCCACTGCGTGGATTTCAACTCTCAACATTTCAATCAGCAGAGGAGCATTTAATGGCTGCACCAGGACGACTTCTAATTTTATCTATAGTCAGACTGTTTTCTAAATCAGCAAGAAAATACCATTGATGTTATCCGGAACATTTCTCAATAATCTTTTTACTGGATGTACCAGACAGTCAATTTTAAATCATAATATCTATTTTATTTGTATTCTACTAACTTTCCTTGGAAACCCTGGTAATGTAGTGTGTAAGTGCTATACCTGCTAATGAAAAGATCAGCAGTTCAAATCTGTCAGGTGTTCCTTGGAAACTCAATGGAGCAGTTCTTCTCTGTCCTATAGGGTCACTATGAGTCAGCCTTGACTTGATCACACTAGGTTAACCTTCCTCAGCTGGTGATTACTCTTCAATGGCCTTCTATGCTTTAAAGCTTTGTGTTAGTTGCTCAGTCCAATCAGGGTTTCATATGGTAACAAAGTTCTCCATGTTATCTACTTTCTTTTTTACTTCTGCATTTTTTTAAACTTTTTATTTAATATAACTAAGTGAAAATGTACATTCCCATATAAATTCACATACCCACCTATATGCAGCTTCCACTGCTCTCCCTGCCCGGTGACAGCACACTATTCATCTCTGCTCCATACATGTCTTGTTCTTCCAACAGTCTCTTTTTTCCCTCCTCTCCACCTACTCTCCTTCCTCCAGCCAGAGGTCAGCAGGATGACATCCTATAGATGTATAGAACCATAAAGTGCATACAATATATGGTCACTCTGCATTGCCAAGTCCAATCCATTCCTGTCCAAAGAGTGGAACTTAGTTATGATTTATGGTCAAGGGCAGCATCAGGGTGAGAGGCCATGCTCCCAGAGGAACCCTGAAACCACTGGACCATCAATTGAGGTATTTTAGTGGGGATCTAAGGGTGCACCCCTTCTTATTCTTGTGTTGCCAGTGAGACTCCACTTAGTGAGCTCCATCACGGCTATCCCTGGTGGTGGCCGGGCACCATTCAGTTCTTCCAGTCCCAAGTCGATGCAGGCACCCAATGATGTGGGTCTCTCTATCTTCTGGGTTGTCTTTACCCCATGTCATTTTGGTCCTCGGTGAACATCCGTTCCTGCTGAGGTGGGACCATTTGCTGTGCCCTCGGATGGCAGCTTGGCAGCTTTTAAGACCCCAGACGCCACTCACCAACGTGGGGTGCAGAGAGCCCTCTTAGCAAAATGCTAGTTGTGCCAATTGGCTTAGCTTTTGCCTAAGAGCATGGTCCTCCGCCCCCTAACCCAGCTACTCTATCCTTGCAATATTGGGTTAAGATGGAAGAAGTACTCATGTTATGTTTAAGTCCACTTAATATTGTTCTTGTTTCTAATGTGTGCTACCACCGATTTCACCCAACCAGATACCTAGTAACTATCTAATCTAAACCCTCTCCCCTCCCTCCCTCCCCTCCTTTGCAGCTGTCAAAGAGTCTTTTCTTCTATACACAAGTCTGTTTTTGAGATCTTATCGTACAGGTCTCATACAATATTTGTCCTTTTGTCACTACCTACTTTCACTCAACATAATGTCTTCCAGTTGAAACCAGGTCATGAGATGTTTCCTGAAGTCATCGTTGTTCTTTATCAGTGCGTAGTGCTCCATTGAGTATACATACCATAGTTTACTTATCCATTCTTCTGTTTTGGGGCATCTGGGTTGATTCCATCTTTTTGCTATCATGGACTGTGCTGCAATAAACATTCTGGTGCATGTGTCCATTGGTGTGAAAGGCCTTCATTCTGTAGGATATAATCCAAGTAGTGGAATTACTGGGTCAAATGGTATATCAATATCCACTTTTTTAAGAAGTACCAGATTGCTTTCCAAAGAGGCTGGACAATTTTGCAACCGTACCAACAGTGTAGGAGGGTTCCACTTTCTCCACATCCTCTCCAGCATTTGTTGTTTTGTGTTTTTTGGATCACGGCCAACCTTTTTGGGGTGAGATGGTATCTCATTGTTGTCTTGATTTGAATTTCCCTAGTAACTAAAGATCGTGAACATGTCCTCATGTGTTTTTTGGCTGCCTGGATCTCTTCTTTAGTCAAATGTCTGTGCATCTCCTTTGCCCAGCGCTTAACTGGATGATTTATATTCTTCTTGTTGATATTTTGCAGTATCATATAGATTATGGAAATCAGGCGTCGGTCTCACATAGACTTTCCAAATATTTTTTTCCTATTGTGTAGGCGTTCTTTAATTCTATTAATAAAGTCTTCAGATGAGTAAAAGTGTCTAATTCTTAATAGATCCCATTTATCCATTTTCTGCTGATTGTGTTTTTTTTGACAGATTTTGGAGTCTGTCCATATTGTGTATTAAAACTTCCATTGTTGTTCCTACCTTTTCTTGGATGAACTTTATCATTTTAGGTTTGATATTTAGGTCCTTTACCCAGTTGGAGTTGGTTTTTGTATAAGCTGTAAGATATGGATTTTCTTTCAGTTTCTTGCAGATGGATATCCAATTTTGCCAGCACCATTTGTTGAAGATACTGTTTTTACCCCAGTTTAATGTCTTAGGGCCTTTGTCGAACATCAATTGTTCATAGGCAGATGGCGTCATCTCTGGGGTCTCAATTCTGTTCCACCGATAGATCTGTCTGTTCTTATACCAGTACCAGGCTGTTTTGACCACTGTGGCAGAGTAATATGTTCTAAAGTCAGGTAATGAGAGGCCTCCCAGTGTGTTCTTCTTCTTTAGTAGTACCTTGCTTAACCGGGGCTTCTTCCCATTCCAAACAAAATTGATGATTTGTTTCTCCATCTCATTAAAAAATGTCACTGGAATTTGTATTGGGATTTCATTATATAAGTAGATTGCTTTGGGTAAAATAGACATTTTCACAATGTTAAGTCTTCCTATCCATGAGCGGGATAGGTTTTTCCAATTATCCAAGTGTCTCTTAGCTCCTTGTAGTAAGGGCTTGTATTTCGCTTTGTAAAGGTCTGTTATTTCTCTGGTTAGATTAATTCCTAGGTACTTTATCTTCTTAGGGGCTATCATAAATGGTATTGATTTGATGATTTCTTCCTTAACAGTCTCGTTGTTAGTATAAAGGCATCCTACTGATTTACTTATGTTTACCTTGTATCCTGAGACTTTGCTGAACTCTTCTATCAGTTTGAGTAGTTATAGATTCCTTGGGAATCTCTTCATATACAATCATATCATCTGCAAACAGGGAGATTTTAACTTCTTCTTTGCTAATGCAGATGCCCTTTATTTCTTGGTCTTGTCTAATTGCTCTGACTAAAACTTCTGGCACAATGTTGACTAGAAAAGGGGAGAGTGGGCATCCTTGTCTAGTTCCTGATCTCAAGGGAAAGTCTTTCACTCTCTCTCCATTCAGGATGATGTGGGCAATTGGCTTTGTATAAATGAACCTCACTGCTGAATGTCACTACATTCACATTCAAAGTACTCCCCTTGTGAAGCTATGCACCTAGTCCACCCTTCAAAGCAATTTTTGGAATTTATCAGTTGTGAAATCAGATTATAACCCAGATCTAGCTAATGTCAAAATCTATCTTTTCTCACCCGTATCAGAAGGATCTCAAATTCTGGATTCACTATACACACACACACATACTTATGTGTACAAATACGTACATATGTGTGAATGTGATTAATAGGTCTATAAAGTTAGAAAATTTTTTATAAACTTTTTTGTTATGGAAAGCTTCAATTATATACAAAGGTAGAGAGGATAGTACAGTTAACAGTAAAGTAGCCATCAACCAGTTTGAACAATATTCAATGTTCTGACAAACTTGATTCATTCATTCCCCACCCCTGACCCTCCTGAGGCCCACATTGGACTTTTTTAATAGAGTACTTTCAGGCAACTTTCAAACATCATGTCATTTCCTCCATAGTACCTCCATAAGCAGTTCTAACTGATACAAGTTTCGTGTTTTTGTTTGTTTTGTTTTTCCTTTTAAGAAGTATATAGCTACTATTTCATCTTCACATATTAAAAAATTAACAATAATCTCTTAATACTTATCAGTACAAAATTGAGGCAATATTTTTCAACTGGAAGGATTCAGAATATTATTTCAAACATGTCTTAAATATCTTAAATCGCCTAGACAATGTCTTAATTATAAAATACATAAGCCAAGTGCCGTCATGCTGATAATAATAAGAAAAGACTATGCACTTAAATAGAAGCTGCTGTATCAGATCACGACAGTCCAAACCTCAAAGAGGAAAACCTAAATAAATTATTTTAAAGCTGGAGAGGTCTTAGAAATTAGTGATTCTTTTTGCACAAGGGAGTTTGTATAGACAATTAGTGAGTATTGCTGAAGGCCAACAGGAAGTATCTGACCACAGAAAGAATTGTTGAAGGCCCAAACATGACTCAGATTAAAAACGAAGCCAAAGTCTGAGTATACAAGATAACAGTGGATACCAAGAGAAGCACTTAGTTCATGGAAGTTAGAATATAAGGCCAAAGCTCAATTGTCATGACATTTTCTACCAATAAATGAAGTTACAGCAGAAAAATCAATCTGATTTTAAACTAACATGTTACTGATTTAGATATCAAATCTCCACTCACTAGGAACAGGGTTGACACCAGAGGTCAGACTGGGCCTCAGTCTACTATTTTTTTTTAAGTTTATTTGTTTATTTAGTATGACTCAGTGAAAATTTACATTCCCGTATAAATTTACATGCCCATCTATATGCAGCTTCCACTGCTCTAGGGACAGCACACTATTCCTCTCTGCTCCATACATGTCTCATTCTCCCAACAGTCTATTTTCCCCTCCTCTCTACCCACTCTCCTTCCTCCAGACAGAGGTCAGCAGGACATCCTATAGATGTACTGAACCATAAAGTGCATCCAATATAAGGTCATTCTGCATTGCCAAGTCCAATCCATTCCTGTCCGAAGACTGGACCTTCATTATGATTTATGGACAAGGGCAGCATCAGGGCAAGGTGCCGTGCTCCCAGGGGGACCCCGAAATCACTGAACCATCAATTGAGGTCTTTTAGTGGGGATCTCAGGGTGCACCCCTTTTTATTCTTGTGTTGCCAGTGAGACTCAGCTTAGTGAGCTCCATCGCAGCTATCCCTGGTGATGGGCGGGCACCATCTGGTTCTTCCGGTCCCAAGTCGATGTAGGCACCCACTGATGTGAGTCTCTCTATCTTCTGGGTTATCTTTCCCCCATGTCATTTTGGTCCTCGGTAAGCATCCGTTCCTGCTGAGTTGGTACCATTTGCTGTGCCCTTGGATGGCAGCTTGGCAGTTTTTAAGACCTCAGATGCCACTCAACAATGTGGGGTGCAGAGAGCCCTCTTAGCAAAATGCTAGTAGTGCCAATTGGCCTCACTTTCACCTAAGAGCATAGTCCCCCGCCCCCTGCCCCAGCTACTCTATCCTTGCAATATTGTGTTAAGATTGAAGAAGTACTCAAGTTCTGCTGAAGTCCACTTAATATTGTTCTTGTTTCTAATGTGTGCTATCATCACCGATTTCATCCAACCAGATTTCTAGCAACTATCTAATCTAAACCCTTCCCCCCCTTCCCTCTCTCCCCTCCCTTGCAAATGTCAAAGAGTCTTTTCTTCTGTGCACAAGTCTGTTTTTGAGATCTTATCATAGAGGTCTCATACAATATTTGTCCTTTTGTCGCTGACTACTTTCACTCAGCATAATGTCTTTCAGTTGAAACCAGGTTAGGAGATGTTTCCTGGAATCATCGTTATTCTTTATCATTGCGTAGTGCTCCATTGAGTATATGTACCATAGTTTACCTATCCAGTCTTCTGTTGTTGGACATCTGGGTTGATTCCATCTTTTTGCTATCATGGACTGTGCTGGGATTAACATTCTTGTGCATGTGTCCATTGGTGTGAAAGGACTTGATTCTGTAGGATATATTCCAAGTAGTGGAATTACTGGGTCAAATGGTATATCAATATCCATTTTTTTAAGGAAGCACCAGATTGCTGTCCAAAGAGGCTGGACCATTTGGCAACCCCACCAACAGTGTAGGAGGGTTCCACTTTCTCCACAGCCTCTCCAGCATTTGTTGTTTTGTGTTTTTTGGATCATGGCCAATCTTGTTTGGGTGAGATGGTATCTCATTGTCATCTTGATTTGAATTTCTTTAATAATTAAAGATCATAAACATGTCCGCATGTGTTTTTTGGCTGCCTGGATCTCCTATTTAGACAAATGTCTGTCCATCTCCTTTGCCCATCGCTTAGTTGGATGGTTTATCTTCTTCTTGTTGATATTTTGTAATATCTTATAGATTATGGAGAAAAAAAGATAGAAATCGAAACTCATGGAAACAGAACAACATCTTGCTCAAAAAGTCACGGGTTATAGAGGAAATCAAAGATGAAATAAATAAATTTATGGATTCAAATGAGAATGAAAATACTTCCTACCAGAACCTATGGGATACAGCCAAAGCAGTGCTTAGGGGTCAGTTTATCTCTATAAATGCACCCATGTGGAAGGAAGAAGGGACCCAAACCAAAGAACTAAGCCTACAGCTTGAACAAGTAGAAAGAGAGCAACAGAGGAACCCCACAGACACCAGATGAAAACAGATCATAAAGATTAGAGCAGAACTAAATGAATTAGAGAATAGAAGAACAATTGAAAAGACCAAAAGCTGTTTTTTGAAAAGATCATCAAAACTGACAAACCATTGGCTAAATTTACCTGAGCCAGCCAAGCCAAATTTACCTGAAGATAAAGGAAATATTGAAAGGAAGACATTTGGATGACATTCAGGACATCAAGGGTAATATGACTACAGCTCTGATTGCCATTACAGTGAAATAGTTATGAAATTGCTTTCCAGGGTGGACTAGAGGCTCATGTCAGTGCCTAGCTTCCCAAGGGGAATACTTCAAAGATGACCATAATGATATTCAGCAGTGAGATATTTTTTTTTCTAGAATGAATTTGCAAACTAAATCAGCAATCCTTATGTAACAGGTAGTTTTGCCATCCTTGCTTCTAAGGAGCATTCTAGTTGTACTTCTTCCAAGACAAATCTGTTCATTCTTTTGGCAATCTGTGGTATTTTCAACATTGTTCTCCAATACCACAGTTCAAAGGTGTCAGTTCTTCTCATGTGTTCTTTAATCATTTCCTGCTTTTGTATTCATAGAATGGAATTTAAAATATCATCACTTATGTGAGGTGCACCATAGTCTTCAAGGTGATATCTTTGCTTTTCAACACTTTAAAGAGGTCTTTTGCAGCAAACTTTCCCAAAGTAATGCATCTTTTGATTTCTTCACTGCTGCTTCCTTGAGTGTTGATTGTGTATCCAAGTAAAATGAAATCATGTATAAAAATGAAATCACATATAAACACTGTGAACTGTGACCCAGCCATTTTGATGCACAATCTTAACCATCATGGGAAAAACAATACAGAGAAATCAGCACAACTGGATTAACCCAAAATCTAAGAAATCTGAGGAAGAATAGAGGGGTAGGGGTCTGGAATCATGATTTTAGGGGACATTTAGGTCAACTGTCATAAAAAAGTTCAAGAAATTGCTCTGCATCCCATTTTGGTAAGTGGCTCCTGGGGTCTTAAAAGCTGATAGGTAGCCTTCTAAGAAGTATCAATTGGTCCCAAGCCACCTGAAGCAAAGAAGAATGAACAACACCAAAGACATGAGGAAAATATGATCCCAAGAGACGGAAAGGGCCACAAAAACCAGAGTCTCCATCAGTCTGAGTGCACACAAACTAAAGGGTACCTAGTAACAATGAATGATTACCCTGAAGGGAACACAACAGAGTCCCTGATGGAGCAGGAGAAAAGTGGGATGCTGAGATTCATAGTGACCCTATAAGACAGAGTAGCACTGTCTCATAAGAATTTTCAAGGATGTAATCTTTGTGGAAGCAGACTGCTACACCTTTCCTGTGCAGAGCAACTGGTAGGATCAAATTACTGGACTCAGCACCTGAGCCATTTAATCATTGTTTCACCAGGACTCAAAAGGATAGATTGTTTTTCAGGTTTCAGTCAAAGACATTAGTGAACTCACAAAGTTACAATTTTAAATAAATTTGGTTACTCATTGGCAAGAGTTCCAACGAACATGACAATAGAGAGATTTCTCTGGGCCTCTAAAGGCAAAAGAAGTCTGAGGATATTTTGTCCTTTATTTGACAAGCATTACAAATTGTACAGTGAGTTCCTTGACATTTTACTGAAACATTTGTTCCCTCTTCAATAAGAAATACAACCAGTTGCTTCTCTAGTTTATTTTCCTGCAGTATACTTGTTTTTTGTTAGAAATAATGGAAAGTACCCTGAAGCTTGATTTTTTCTTAGCTTAATAGATTCAATGTGATCATAATGTGACAGGTGGGATATGGAGTTCCTAAAGGCAACCTTTGGGACACAGTATTGTAACAAAGAATTTTTGGGGGGAAATTTCCTGTTGATATTTTCTTTTATGCTGTGAAAGTCTAAGACTAATAGCACTGCATTTTGTTGCTATTATTAAATGCTGTCCAGTAGTTTCTGACAAATAGGAACCCTATGGACAACACTGCCCAGTCCTGTACCATTCTCATAATAACTGATATGTTCAAGTCCATTATTGCAGTCACTGTATCAACCCATCAAGCCATCTCTTTGTGGTGTTACTCTTTTTTTTTTTTTTTTTTTTTGCTGACCCTGTGCTTTATCTAGCATGGTGCTCTTCTCCAGAGACAAGTCCCTCCTGATAACATGTGCAAAATATGTAAGACAAAATAGGCTCCTTAACTGAACAACAAATTCAGTGAGGCTAAATTGGTACTTAGGGAAGTTCCTACTTCAGCTTATCAATAAACTTGGGTGAACATTATTACCATCTTGGGTCAAAAACAATCTTCTTGGCAATATTAAATCCTTTTCATGAACAGAAGTTATATTCAAAATGGATACTCTGGCATCACTTTGACTTACATGATTCAGCACTGAGTTATTAATGGAGAATCTGTCATATTTATGCTATTAAAAATGCATCCAATTGATTTTAAAAAATCCTGTCTTCTGTCTTTCTTGTGGCTCAACTTACCGACACTCTCCCACCAATAAACACTCGGAAGTCTGTTTGATGGTAGTACAACACCGAAATTAATTGTAACAGTCAGAATGGGGTCTCCCTAGCAGCTTCTATCAACAGGACTCTAGTGTGTCAGACTGTCATATTTCTCTCTTTGGGAATGTTAATTTACTTGGATAACTGAAGCAACCTTCCTGGTATTCTTGGTTTTCAACCAGCATTCATCTGACATCAGCAATGATATCCCTCGCACAACTACCTATTTTTATCTGTTTTGAATTCCTGGCAATTCCGTGTAGATATACTGCTGTAACTGTTTTTTAATTATCTTCAGCAAAATTTTGCTTGTGTAAAATTACTGTAATTGCAATAATAAATGGGCATATTTTTAATGCCAGATTTTTTGATTATGATAGCAGTCCTTTTTTACAATCACATTTTAGTTGTATATACATATGCAAATACCTCAATCTTTTGCCAGTGGTGAGCCAAGTTTTCCTTAGACTCTTTTGAATTACATGACTTTCTAATTTAAAGTGTCACTGCATTTTAACAACTGACCATAGGCCACAATATATAGAACTTGATAGAACTGGTAGAAAATGTGGAACAGAACATAAAATTCCAAAGGGGAAGGAAAACACAGACCTAGAAAAGTGGTTGAGACTGGAGGACTCCCTGAGACTACTGACTTTGAAATACTTTTAGACCTGGAACTGAGACTAACCTTTGAGGTATCCTTGTAGCTAAATAACACATCAGCTAAAAAATATAATGAATATCAGCCATAACTGCTATTTTTCTTAAATCACTTATATGAGACTAAATTACTAAGAATTACTTTAAAATAAAGATGAGAATGTAAGGGTACAGGGAAATTGGATTAACAAAAACTGAAAAGGAGAGTAGAAATAATGGGAATCGTCATGCATTATGAAGAATGTAACCTATGTTACTAAACAAGTTGTGCAGAAATTTTTAAATGAGAATCTAAACTGCTATATAAACCTTCATGGAAAACACAGCAAAATATTATTAACAAAAACAAACTTATCTAAAAATATAAATAAATAAATAAAAGATTGGACAATAATTTTTATGATTACTATAACCACATGACTTGAGCAAGTCAATAACTTCTATGGGTTTCAGTTGCCTCATTTATGAAAGAAAAATAGCTCCCACCCTGTTGCTCAACCTATTTCAACTCAGGCATTACAAAGTAGAACTGTTCAGTAGGATTTTCTTGGGTTTAGTTTTTATGGAAGTAGGTGACCAGGACTTTCTTCAGCAGCACTAATGCATGTGTTGAAATTGCCAACCTTTAGGTTAATATTTGAGTGCAAATCATTTATACCACCTACAGATCTATGGAGGAAGATAAATAGTATCTGTTTAAAGAACCAGATTTCCGTTACAACATGGCAGAGTAAACAGAGGTCTCCTCATCTCCCTCCAAGAACTAAGGCCTGGATGATATTTTTTATGGAACATTGAATACCTGAGAAGCCTTGGGACCTAACATATTTGACTGAGCAACAGTATCGGACTAATCTTCTCCTCTCAAAAACAATCCAGCGACTGTTTGACCTCTGCTTCTGTTGCTACATCGTAACAGAGAACTGCAGCTTCTGCAAACTACCAGTAACTGTAACATACTTTCATTATAAGCTGCAGGTGAAGTCTGCTGTTCCCCACTGCCTGTTCAGGCCAGCCTGTTGGACAGCTTCCAGCTCCCAATTCAGCACCTGGACAGCTCCCTGCATAAAAGTGCAGTTTACTTTTACTTCTAAGGTTTACTTTTTTAAGGCTGAGTGGCTTATATTTTCTCTCTGGAAATCTAACTATTGAAAAACCTCTTTTCTCTCACTTACATTATAAGATTTGACAGCCCCCAGTTTCTCCATAAAAAGAGCAGCCTCTTTGCTACTCAATAAGCAAAGTTTTCCACCTGGGAAAGACCATAATTAACATTAACAGACCATAATTAATCATTTAAATAAACGGTCTTCAAATACTCCAGAAAATTCCCTAAATAAAGATTCAAAAAATTTCCCAGATGAAGAAGCCTTTCTGAATCTAACAGAGGTTGAATACAAAACAGTCATATATAAAACCTTTCTAGAGATTAAACAACATGCAATAGAACGAAATGAAAAATTTGGTAGACTATTTGATATGCTAGAACATCAATGATCTGAAATACATCAGATTAATAACAAAATTACAGAACTGGATAATTCTATCCAAAGCCAAAAGAGTAGGATTGAACAGATGGAAGTTAGAATCAGTGACCTAGAAGACAAAGTAACTAACACCAACATTTATGAGGTAAACTCAGAGAAAAGAAATAAGAAAAATGAAGAAACATATGGGACTCCAAGAAGAGGAATAATTTACGTTTAATTGGAGTTCCTGAACAAGGGAGGATTAATGACAACATAGAGAGTATTGCTGTAGAGATGCTGACAGAAAACTTTTCTGAGATTATGAACAAAGAGAACATAGATATCCAAGATGTCAAACACCACAAAAGTTAGATCCAAAAGGAAGAACGCCAAGGCATATTATAATTAAGCTTAATAAATAAAACACAAAGAGATGCTTCTGAAGACAGCAAGGCTCAAATCAAAACTAACATTCCTAGGGAATCTCTATATACTTTCATCTGACTTTTCCGCTGAAACAATGCTGGCTAGAAAACAATGGGCAGACACATTCGAAGCCCTGAATGAGAAAAGTATCCATCCTAGAATTATTTATCCTGCAAAATTGTCTATCAAATATAATGGTGAAATTAAAACTTTTGAAAATAAAGAGAAATTTAAAGTCTTCATAAAATCTAAAGCAAAATTACATGAAATATTGAAAGAAGCTCTTCCCTAAATATATGTTTCAGGTGATAATTTAAGGGACTTCATCCAAATTTCCAATCAGTTAAGGAAGGCACAAAAGTCGACCAAACCAAGCCAAAAGCTACAGTATTATAATAAGGGAATTCATGATCATATCATGAAAACTATAATATCATCACATTAAAAGAGGGATACACTACAATAGTTACAGTTGTTTCAAGTAAAATCCACTATTGTGGACAAGGACGGTCACTATTTATTGTCAAAAAGTTCAATACTCAAGCAAGATTTACCAATATTAAATATTTACATACCCAATACCAAAACACCTAAATAAATTGAAAAAATACTGACAACATTGAAAAATGAGATTCATCATTCCACAGTAATGGTTGGGTACTTCAACACTCCCCTTTCAGTTAAGAATAGATCATCCAGAAAAAAGCTCAGTAAAGATACAGAAGACCTTATTACAACAACCAACTTGACCTTATTGACATATACAGATCTTTTCATCCATCAACGGATAAATACACCTTCTTCTCCAAAGGACATGGAACATTCTCCAGAATAGACCATATGTTAGGTCATAAAACAATTCTCCGTAAAATCCAAAATATTGATTTATTGGAAAGTACTTTCTCGGACCACAGAACTATAAAAATTGAAATCAATAACACAAAATTGAAAGGTTAAAAATTCCAACTTGTGGAAACTGAACAACAATTTATTGATAAAGCCTTGGGTTATAAAAGAAACTAAAGACAAAATAAAGAGATTTATCGATTTAAAAGAGAATGAAAACACATCCTACAAGAATTTACGGGATACAGCAAAAGCAGTGCTCAGAGGTCATTTTATCTCTATAAATGCACACTTCCATAAAGAAGAAAGAGCACAAATTAAAGAATTAACCTCAAAGCTTGAACAAGTAGAAAGAGAGCAACAAAGAAACCCCTCAGGCACCAGAAGAAAACAGATTATTAAGATTAGAGCAGAACTAAATGAATTAGAGGATAGAAAAACAATTGAAAAAATTAACAAAACCAAAAGCTGGTTCTTCAAAAAGATCAACAAAATTAATAAACCATTGGCTAAACTTACAAAAGAAAAACAGCAGAAGATACAAATAACCGGATTAAGAAATGAGTTGGGAGACGTTACAGCAGACCCAGCTGAAATAAAAAATGTCATAACAGAATACTATGACAGGCTGTACTCCGACAGGTTTACAACCCTATGGGAAATGGACAAATTTCTACATTCCTACGACTTACCAAGATTATCACAAGGAGAAGTAGATTAACTTAATAAATCTATCACAAAGGAAGAGATTGAGGAAGTCATCAAAAATCTGCCAACCAAAAAAGTCCTGGCCCAGAAAGCTTTACTGGAGAATTCTTCCAAACTTTTAGAGAGGAATTAACTCCAATACTAACGAGACTATTTCACAAAATAGAAAGAGATGAAATACTTCCAAATTGATTCTATGAAGCCAGCATAACCCTGATACTGAAACCAGGGAAAGGTCCCACAAAAAAAGAAAATTACAGACCATTATCACACATGAACCTAGATGCAAAAATCTTCAACAAAATTCTAGCCAATAGAATTCAACAGCACATAAAAAAAAGATCATTCATCATGATCAAGTTGGTTTCATTCCAGAGATGCAACATCAGAAAAACAGTTAATGTAATCAACCACATTAATAACACAAAAGATAAAAATGACCTGATTTTACCAATTGATGCAGAAAAGGTGTTTGACAAAGTTCAGCATCCATTCATGCTTAAAACTCTCAGAAAAACAGGAATAAAAGGGAAATTCCTCAATATAATCAATAACATCTATGCAAAGCCAACTGCTTTCATCACCCTGAATGGTGAAAGATGGAAAAAAATTCCCTTTGAGAACAGGAACTAGACAAGGATGCCTGCTCTCACCACTTCTATTCAACACTGTGCTAGAAGTTCTAGCCAGAGCAATTAGACCAGTCAAAGAAATAAAGGGCATCCGTATTGGTACCAAAGTAAAGATTTCCCTCTTTGCAGATGATATGATTGTTTGTGCAGAGAATCCAAAGAAATCTATAAGTAAGCTATTGGAGCTAATAGAAGAGTTCAGCAAAGTATCAGGATACAAGATAAAGATAACTAAATCAAGAGTACTCCTTTATATCAACAGTGAGATTATTAAAGAGGAAATCACCAAATCAATTCCATTTACTATAGCCCCCAAGAAGATAAAATACCTAGGAATAAATCTAACTAGAGAAATAAGAGATCTTTACAAAGAAAACTACAAGATCTTACTACAAGAAACTGGGAGAGACTTACGTAAGTGGAGTAATCTGCCCTGCTCATGGATAGGAAAACTCAATATTGTGAAAATGTCTATTTTGCCCAAAGCAATCTACTGATATAATGCAATCCCAATACAAATTCCAGCCACATTTTTTAATGAGATGGAGAAAGAAATCATCAGCTTTGTCTGGAAAGGGAAGAAGCCCTGAATAAGTAAAGCACTACTGAAAAAGAAGAACACACTGGGAGGCCTCTCACTACCTTACTTTAGAAACTATTACACTGCCACGGTTGTCAAAACAGCCTGGCATTCTTCCAAAAAGAGATATATAGACCAATGGAACAGAGTAGAGACCCCAGAGATGCCACCATCCTGCTATGAACAGCTCATATTTGACAAAGGCCCTGAGATCTTAAACTGGGGTAAGAAGTCTCTTTAACAAATTGTGCTGGTAAAGCTAGATATTCATCTGCAGAAAATTGAAACAGGACCCATATATCACACCTTATGCAAAAATCAATTCAAATTGGATAAAAGACTTAAATATCAAATCTAAGATGATAAAGCTCATGCAAGATAAAATACAGTCAGTCAACAATGGAAATTTTTTGTACACAATATAGACAGACTTCAAAATCTGACAAAGCAAGCGTGTTCATCAGAAGAGAAAATAGATAAATGGGAATTAATAAGAATCAAACACTTCTGCTCATCCAAAGACTTCATCAAAAGAATTAAAAGACCACCTAAACAATGAGAAAAATATTTGGGAACTTTGTGTCAGACTGATACCTGATCTCCATAATCTATAAGGTACTACAAAATATCAATAAGAAAAAGATAAATCATCCAACTAAGCGATGGGCAAAGTAGATGGACAGACACTTCTCTAAAGAGGAGATCCAGGCAGCCAAAAAAAAACACATGTGGACATGCTCACGATCATTAACTATGAAAGAAATTCAGTTCAAAGCAACAATGAGATATCATCTCACCCAACTGGATTGGCCATGATCCAAAAAACTCAAAACACTAAATGCTGGAGAGGCTGTGGAGAGATTGGAACTCTCCTACACTGTTGGTGGGATTGCGGAATGATGCAACCTCTTTGGAAAGCAATCTGGTGATCCTTTAAAATAATGGATATAGATATACCATTTGACCCAGTAATTCCACTGCTTGGAATATATCCTGCAGAATCAAGGGCATTTACACCAACTGATACATGCACACGAATGTTCATTGCAGCACAGTCCACAATAGGAAAATGATGGAATCAACCTGGATGCCCAACAACAGAAGAATGGATGGGAAAACTATGTTATATGTGCTCAATGGAGCACTCTGCAATGATAAAAAACAACGATAATAGCAGGAAACATCTCTTAATCTGGTTTCAACTGAAGGACATTATGTTGAGTGAAAGTAGTTAGTGACAGAAGGCCAAATATTGTATGAGGCCTCTATGATAAAAACTTAAAATCAGACTCATGCATAACAGAAAAGACTCTTCGACAGCTACAAGGGTGAGAAGGGTGGGAAGGCAATGGGCAAGGGTTTAGATTAGATAGTTGATAGAAATTTGGTTGGGTGAAATTGGTGACAGCACACATTTGTAAGAAGATCAATGTTAACGGGACTTCAGCACAACTTGTGTACTCCTCCCATCGTATCCCAATGTTGCAAGTACAGAGTATGTACATTTTCATTCCATCATAATAAAATAAATAAAAAAAAATAAAAACAGATTTGGGGGCAGAGCCAAGATGGGGGAATAGACATACATCTCCTAAATTACCTCTAATAACTAAGACTTGGACTCACAATTGAATGGAACACTCTGGACATTCAGGAAGCACTAGGATATGCCATAGCGTTGTCAGATTGGACTACACACCAATAAACAGGAAGCTACGTCTCCTTGATGAGGCAGAGCGTGCTGAGCCCCACTCCTGCTTACTCATCACTGGGACAGACTGCATGCACTAACACTTTTTTCTTTTTTTCTTACCTGGGAGGCTGGGGATGGCATGAGCTAGCAATGCAGTGCTAAGAAAAACTATAAAGTGTAGCAGAGAGATAGTTGTGGGACAGTGACATCTTAAGAGCTCAGCTCCTGACTGGGGGCACCACTGTCCACCCATCCTCCCTTTTTTGAGCTGTACCACAGATTTTTCTATTATGCGGCAGGAAGGGCAACAACTCAGGATGCCATCTTGCTCAGCTGGGAGGCAGAGTCACCCAACCAGAAGCCTCAGCAGGGGATAATCTCCAAGCTGAGAAGCAGCATCAGTATAGAAAGTGCTTTTCCAGCAGAAAAGTTTTATTTAGCACAGTGTTACCTTAGGGGAATCATCCAGCTCAGGATGACAGCAAGACTATAACACTGTCGTACTTTGAACAACATCATAGAATCTGGGGATGGCCAAAGAGGTGCTTTTGTTGTCAGCCAGAATGTGGGGCCTTCCAGACTTGATGGCCTGACTGATTTTGGCAGCTACTGGATAGCTCCTAAAGTTTTAAAATAAGACTGTGTGGAGAAATTACTGCTAAGTGGCCCTGTGGCATCTCTTCTAGCATTTACTGATCCACATCATAGGGGCAGTTGACAGCCCTGCAGAGGCTCCATAAGTAGTGTGCTGTCTTTGACAGATAGTAAGCAGAGACTTTACTCCAGAGAGTCCACTGGGGTCAGTCACTAGCGTACCCAGAGGTGGCTGGTGACCAATGACCCTCTGAGAACTGCACCTCAGCTCCTGTTGAGGTAACTCCAGAGAAACTAAACATACTCTAGATGGCCTAAAGGTGAAGATCCATCTCTAACCATTTCCAAAAAAAAAAAACAGCCTGCCATGACTCTGGAAAACTCTCAAAATAAAGAATCAAAAAACTTTCTAAGTGAAGAAGGTTTTCTGAAACTATCAGAGGTCAAGTACAAATGAATTATGTATAGACTCCTCCAAGAGATTAAACAAAATGCAGGAGAGCAAAATGAAAAATTAAGGAAGCTATTTGTACTGATGAAACATCAACAATCTGAAATGAATGAGATCAATAACAGATATATTAGAATTAGACAATTCAATCCAAAGCCAAAACAACAGAATTGAGGAAATGAAGTCAGACTTAGTGATCTGAAAGGTAGAGCAACTGACACAGCATTTATGAGGAGAAATAAGAAAAAAAGAAACTAAAACAAAGAAGCATTGAGAAACATGTGGGACTCTATTAAGAGAAATAATCTATGATTAATTGAAGTTCCTGAACAAGGAGGGATAGCTGAAAACACAGAGAGTATTGTTGTTGAGTTGCTGACAGAAAACTTCCCTGAAATCATGAAAGAACAGAGCATAAGTATCCAAGATGTGTATTGAACATTACAAATACTAGACCCCAAAAGAAAGACACCAAGACATATTATAAACTAGCTTAATAAAATGACACATAAACAGGTTCTCTTAAAGGCAGTGAGACTCCAATCAAAGCTAACATTCAGAGGAAAAACCTTCAGGCTTTTGTCTGACTTCTCAGCAGAAATGATATTTTCAAGGTGCATAGGAATGACACATTTAAAGCCTTGAAGGAGAAAAATTTCCAACCAAGAACTATATATCCTGCAAAACTGTTTCTCAAATATGAAAGTGAAATAAAGATATCTGAAGATAAACAGAAGCTTAGAGACTCCAAAGCTACAAGAAATACTGAAAGAAGCACTTTGCTTAGGAAAACAAAACCAATCAGTATATATTTAAGGAGGCAATGCAGGACACAGAATCCAGAAAGCTACTCAGTTAGGGAAGTCACAAAACCCAGTCAAAGCAACAATATTAAAAGAAGGGAACCAGTGATCATATCATGAAAACTATGACACCATCAGTCTAAAAAGAGGGACAGAGTACACTAGTTAAATTCCTTTCAGATAGAGAGTAAGGTAAAAAGGTTAAAACTGGGTTTAAACTTAGAATAGTAAGGAGGATCATAGGGGTAGCTGCAAAGCACAACAACAATGCAAAACACCAAAACATGAGATGTAACAAACAAAAGAGTCTTAGCAACCACAAAACCAACACCACAAACAATGAAAAATCAACCTGTAAAGAAGAATGATCTGGAACAGAATATTAAGAACAATGTAGAAAACACCAACACAAAAATAAATACATCAAAATGACAACACTAGGTACATACTTGTCAATAATTACAGCTAATGTAAATGGACTGAACATTCCAATAAAGAGACAATCAGTAATATCCTGAATCAAAAGACGTGACCCATCCATAAGTTGCTTACAAGAAACACACCTTAGACTTAAAGATATGAATAAACTAAAAATTAAAGGATGGAATAATACATACTGTCTTAGGCTGGGTTTTCTAGGGAAGCAAAACCAGTAACACATGTAGGTACAAGGAAAGATTTATAATATATAGATAAATGGATAGATACAAATATAGGAAACAGCTCACGTAATCACAGAAGCTGAATGTCCCAAGCTCTGGCACAAGCCTCACGTGGCCACGGAAGCTGAGGAACCCAAGGTCACCAAGTCAGAAACCAGAGTTCTAGATCACCGGTTGTGTAGGTCAGTGGATCCCAAGCTGGTGGCTAGACGAAGTGACAGAGGCTGGCGAACCCAGGATCAGCAGGTCAGGGAGCAGGACTCTCAAGTGCCGACTGTAAGGACTGATGAGTCTAACAGCTGCTAGCTCAAGTCCTGGAACCAGACGCTGGAAAAAGACAGCAGGAGCTCCTGGCCGTGTGAGCGACCAGCCGCCGTAGTGAAAGGTCACGAGATGAGAGCCGAGGGGCAGGGAGCCACCACAAACCCCGCCCTGCCACTTAATACAGCAGCCAAATATGTAGTAGCCAAGTTGACATAATCCTGACCACCACACATACCAAGTTAACAATATACGAAGAAGAGCAGGAGTGCCTATACTAATTACAAATAAAATAGAATTTAATGTAAAATGCACCATTGTGGACAAGGGTGGTCACTGTTAATTACTGATAGTGTGTTCAATACGCAAGCAGGACTTAACAATATTAAATATTTATGTAGCCAATAACAAAGCATAAAAATACAATGAACAAACATGACTACATTTTTGTAGTGAGATAGATCACTCCATAATAATAGTAAGAGACTACAACACTCAACATTCAGCCCTCAACACTTCAACACTCCGTTTTCAGTAATGGACAGATTATCTAGAAAAAAGCTCAGTAAAGATACAAAAGATCTTATTGTGGCAATTAACCAACTAGACCTCAGCAACATACAAGAACCATTTATCCATCAGCAGATAAGTACACCTTCTTCTCCAATGCAAATGGAACATTTTCCTGAATAAACCATGTTAGCACATAAAGCAAATCTCAACAAAATCCAAACCATTGAATTATTGCAAAGCATCTTAAAGACCATAAAGCCATGAAAGTCAAAATCAATAGCACAGATAGCAACTGAAACTCATGGAAACTGAACAACATTTGCTTACAGAAGAAATCAAGGATAAAATAAAGAAATTTCTGGATACAAATGAGAATGAAAACACTTCCTAACAGAATTAACGGGATACAGCCAAAGTAGTGCTCAGAGGTCAGTTTACCTCTATAAACCTGCGCATCCGGAAGGGAGAAAGGACCCAAACCAAAGAATTGACCCTACAGGTTGAACAAGTAGAGAGTAACAGAGGAATCCCACAGACACCACAAGAAAACAGATAATAAAGCTAGAGTAAAACTAAATGAATTAGAGAACAATTGAAAAATAAATAAATAAAACCAAAAAGCCAAGCCAAGCCAGCCAAGCGTTGTCTCTTTTTGGTTTCATGGGTCACCAGGACACCAAAAGGAAGTATTTCTTTTTTTAAAGGATCAACAGAATTGGTAAACCACTGGCTAAATTTACAAAAGAAAAACAGGAGAAAAATAAATAACCTGAATAAAAAATGAGATGGGAAATGTGATGTGACAACAGACCCAACGGAAATCATAAGTAACATAAAAAAAAATACTACTGAAGACTCTAACAGATTTGAAAACCCAGAGGAAATGGACAAATTTCTTTATTCATATCGTCTATCAAAATTCTCACAAGGAAAAGTAGCACACCTTAATAAACCCATCACAAAGGAAGAGATTGAAAAAGTCATCAAAAAACTAACAACCAAAAAAGTCCTGGTCTAGTAGACTTCACTGGAGAATTCTACCAGACTTTTAGAGTGGAGTTAATTCCAATACTGCTGAGGCTATTTCACAGCATAGAAAGGGATGGAATACTCTCATATTCATTCTATGAAGCCAGTATAACCCTTATATCAAAGCCAGGGAAAGATCCCACAAAAAAAAGGAAAATTATAAAACAATTTCATTCATGAAACTAGATGCAAAAATGTTCAACAAAATCTATGCCAATAGAATTCAACATCATATCAAAAAATTAATTCATCATGAGAAAGATGGATTCACACCAGGTATGCAAGGCTGGTTCAGCATCAGAAAAACAAATAAAGTGATCAACCACATAAAAAACACAAAGGGTAAGAATCACCTGATTTTGTCAATTGAAGCAGAAAAGGCATTTGACAAAGTCCAACACCACTTGAGGCTAAAATCCCTTGGTAAAATAGGAATAGAATCAAAATTCCTCAATATAATAAGGGGCATCTTTGCAAAGCCAACTGCTTACACCATCCAGAATGGAGATTGAATCAATTATCCTTGGGAACGGGAACTATACAAGGATGCCCACTCTTACTACTTCTATTCAATGCTGTACTAGAAGTTCTGGTCAGAGCAATTAGATAAGACAAAGAAATAAAGGGCATTGGCATCAGCAAAGAAGAAGTAAAAATTTCACTATTTGCAGATGATATGCTTATATAGGCAGAGAATCCTAAAGAATCCATAAGTGAACTATAGGAACTATAGAAGAGTTCAGCAAAGTATCAGGATACAGGATAAACATAAGTAAATGAGTAGGATTCCTTTATATCAACAAAAAGATCATCGAAGAAGAAATCATCAAGTCAATACCATTTGCTATAGTCCCCAAACAGATATAATACCTAGGAATAACTCTAAGTAGAGAAGTAAAATACCTATACAAAGTGAACTACAAGACTTTATTGCAAGAAACAAGGAGAGACATACATAAATGGAGAAACCTACCCTGCTCATGGATAGGAAGGCTTAAAGCTGTGAAAATATCTATTTTACCCAAAGCGATCTACACATACAATGAAATCCCAATACAAATCCCAGTAACTTTTTTAATGAGATGGAGAAACAAATCACCAACTTTATACTTCAGATAAGCAAAACACTACTGAAAAACTGGAACACAGTGAGAGGACTCACACTACCTGACCTTAGAACCTATTACACTGCCACAGTAGTCAAAACAGCCTGCTACAGGTACAAGAGACATATAGACCAATGGAACAGAGTTGAGATCCCAGAGATGCCACTATCCTCTTATGAACTGTTGGTATTCAACAAAGACCCGAAGATTGTAAATGGGGATAAAAACAGTCTCTTTAACAAATGGTGCTGGCAAAATTGGATATCCATTTGTAAAAAAACTGAAATAAGACCGATATCTCACACCTTACACAAAAACTAACACAAATTGGATAAAAGACCTAAATATCAAACCTAAAATGATAAAGATCATGAAAGAAAAAACAGGGTCAACAATGGAGGTTTTAATACACAACTTAGACTTCAAAGTCTGACAAACAAAGCACCATGAACAGAAGAGAAAATAGAGAAATGGAAACTACTAAGAATCAAACACTTTTGTTTATCCAAAGACGTTATCAAAAGAGTTAAAAGACCACCTACAGAATGGGAAAAAATATTTGGCAACTACATGTTGGGCTGACATCTGGTCTCCACAATCTACAAGGTACTGTGAAATATCAACACGGAAAAGGTCAATAACCCAGTTAAGCGATGGGCAAAAGAAATGGACAGACACTTCACCAAAGAAAATTTCCATGCAGCCAAAAGATTCATGAGGAAATGCTAACAGTCATTAGCTACTAGAGAAATCCAAATCAAAAGTACAAGGAGATACCACCTCACGCCAGTAAGGTTGGTCGTGATCCCCAAACCACAAAACAACAAATGCTGGAGTGATTGTGGAGAGACTGGAACTCTCCTGCACTGCTGGTGGGATTGCAAAATGGTACAACCTCCTTGGAAAGCAATTTGGTGCTTCCTTAAAAAGCTGGAAATAGGTACACCATTTGAGCCAGTAATCCCATTGCTTGGAATATATCCTATAGAAGCAAGGGCAGTCACATGAACAGATACATGTACAAGGATGTTTATTGCAGCACACTCCACAATAGCTAAGAGATGGAATCAACCCAGATGCCCAACAAGTGACTGGATAAAGAAACTATGGTAAGTATACTCTATGGAACACTGTGCAATGATAATGAACAATGATGACTTCAGGAAGCGTCTCATAACCTGATTTCAACTGGAAGACATGATGAGTGAAATCAGTTTGTGGCACAAGGACAAATATTGTATGAGACCTCTACTTTAAGGACTTAAAAATAGACTCACATAGAGAAAAAAAAGACTGTTTGACAGCTACAGAGGAGGGAAGGCAGGGGGGTCATAGATTAGATAGTTGATAGAAATTTGTTTGGGTGAAGTCAGTGACAGCACACTGTACAAAGATTAACTTAACTGGACTTCAACCTAAACTGAAAGCTCTTCTAATCTTAACTTAATATTGCAAGGATAGAGTAGCGTGGGTGCAAGTCTGGGGATCATGGTTTCAAGGGACTTTGAAGCCATTTGACATAACTAGCCTATTGCTAAGAGAGTCTTCTGCACCCCATATTGGTGAGCGGCATCTGGACTTTTTCAAAGCTAACAAGCTGCCATCTGATGTAAACCAAATTGTGCCAACCCATCCAGAACGGTCAATAACCAAGGACAACAAAGATGCAATGGAAGAAGAGCCCAGGAGACAGAAGGAACCATGTGAATGTGTACCTGTATCAACATGTGACCAGAAGAACCAGCCACCACCAAAGACAGCTGTGATGGGCACACAATGTCAAGTCCCAGTGGCAACACGACAAAAAGAGGAGTGTACCTCAACAACTCCACTAAAAGACCACAATTGATGGTCTGAAGGCCTGGAGGTTCTCTTGAGAGCATGGCCCCTAGACCTGTTGCTGCCCCTGACCAGAAAACATTACTGAGGTCAACTCTTCAGACAGGAACGTACTGGACTGTGGGACACAATGTGACCATGTGGTGTGTGTACTTTATGGCTCTATGCGTCTGTAGGATGCTGTCCTACTGGCCTCTTACTAAGATGGAGAGGAAAGGGTGGAGAGGAGGGTACAGGAGATCGTTAAGATGGTATGATATATTTAGAATGAAAAGGAGGAGTGTGCTCTCACCAGAAAAGCAGAGCAGAAGGAACTGCAGATAGGATGGCATGCAAATTTAATTTGGATTGCATACCTACACTTACCAACAATAAAAAATAAAGAAACAAGGAAATAAATAAAAAAAAATAAGAAAAATAAAAACAAGTTTGTAAAAAGCCCCAGTTTCACACCTTAAGTTAGTCTTTTAGAAACACTAAGTCATTCCTCCAAATGTGGCTTTGCTTTACAAGTACCCCAACCACAGGATCACAGAAGCAGACTATATAAGTGATGGCATATTGAAGATGCTAATTGTTGAATCCCAGAAAATGAAAACAAGATCTGAAATTTAATAAGATAACTAAAAGTCCATTCAGAATGAAGTGCTCTTATAATAGTGATCAAGGAATCACTATGGATATTCATGATCAAAAGAGGGATGTGTGTGAGAGAACTTAAAACTGAGGTTCTTGGCTTAGCTAAGACAGATGACACAAATCTGAATAAAATTTCTCTTTGCTCTAGATTCCTGCTTCAACTTTCAGAATATATACATGCCCCCTTTTTATGTATGAACAACTATGTGATTACAATTTCTTAAGTTTATGATCAAAATGTTCTAAGAAGAGCACAACAAAAATGCTGTGTTATCAGGAGAAAGTGTTTATGCAGAATGTTGTCAGAAGAATACTTAGGTTGCTACCACAAAGTCTGGAAGAGAAAATAGATTACCTGCAATTGCAAAAAGTTTATTTGTGTCTCATATGTAACCCCCACCTTTCATATATAAAAATCCTTCTTCACTTTTAAATTCAAAGGATTTTTTTCTTAGAACTGAATACTGCTCAATTTGCAAGTTGTACTTCTTTCAATAAAAAATCTTTTGTTACTCAGAGATTTTTTTTCTCTTTGAGACTCCCCACTGCATTTAGGATTAAAACTGAAGTTCTTACAAAGGCCCCCAAGGCCCTGCATTGTCTGTAGATCTTACTTACACAATTCTGTTTCAACCTGATAGCTCTCTCTCCAGGGTGCTTCAAACACTTTGGTCTCCTTTCAATTTTCAAACTTATGTGATGCTGCCTCCTGCGGGGCTTTTGCACAAGATGTTCCCTTGGTCTGGAATGCTATCCTTCCACAGTGGACTTAGATATTACTATTCAACTACCTATCTGATCTAAGCCCAGCAGAATCTTTCTCAGTGAGGACTTCATTGATCTCCCAGCCTAGGTAAAGTTTCTTTTTTTTAATATGGACTTACAAAATGTCATACCTTTCCTCAGTGCTTGAAGCAGGGTAATGATTTTATAAATAACCCTGTGTATTTTTTTCCCCAAATTGCTTTTTCTTATCATATCAGAAATGCAGATTGAATTATTTATATTTCCTGGTAATTCTTTCCCACTGCAGAACATGGGGAGTCTTGTTACTAGAAATAGATATGTGGCAATTATTATTAAATAATACATTTCTTGTTCTTCTTAAAAACTTGGTTAGAGGATTTTAAATTATAATTATTCTTATTATAGTTGCATAAATTAAAATTTTTTATTTGTCTTATTTTAGTGAGTTATACACTTCAGAATACATATTTGAATATGTAGCTTTTTCCCTTTTTTAAATTGTTTTAAGTGACAATACAATTCAAGTCAGTTTCTCATACAAAAACTTATATGCACTTGGTTGTGTGACCTCACATTCCTGCTCTCCACCCTGTATGTCCTGGGTCCATTTAACCAATTCCAGTCTGCCTCTCCCTTCTTGTATATCCTCTGGACAGGAGCTACCTAGTTAGTCTCCTGTATCTACTTAAGCCAAGAAGTATACTCTTCACCAGTATCGTTTTAGGTCTTATATACCATTTCAACCTTTGCCCAGGGAAATGGTTTCAGTCTAGGGCTAACAGAAAGTCTGGGAGCCATGCCTTCTGTAGACCCTCCAGTCTGTTAGACCATCGAGTCTGGTCTTTACACCAGAGCTTGAGTTCTGCATCCCACATTTCACTCTCTCTACCAGGGACTTTTTTGTGAGTTCCCTGTAAGTGCAGTAATTGGTAGTAACAGAACAATATCTATTTCTTCCCATCTCATGCTGATGTTGTCTCTGGTTTATGTGGCTTCTTCTGTCTCTTGGCTCATGTTTTTCTTATGTCTTTGGTGTTCTTCATCTTCTTTGCTTCAAGTAGTTTGGGAAAAACTGATACTTCTTAGATGGTCACTAGCTAGTTTTTAAGACTCCAAAAACAACTCACCAAAGTGGGGTGCAGAAAATGTTCTTAATAAACTTAGTTAAGCCATTTACCTAGACATCCACAAAACCATGGTCCTGAGACCACTGCCCTTGCTACTTTGTCCCTTGAAGTGTATGGCTGTGTTTAGGAAATGTTTTAGCTACTATGTGTTGTTCCTCCCTTCACCTAAAGTAATTCTTGCCTACTGTCTAATTGGTTAATACCCATCTTTCTTCCTCTGACCCTTGTAACCATAAAAGACTGTTTTCTTCTGTATTTAAACCTTCATATGAATCCTTGTAATAGTGGTCACATACTATATTTTCCTTTTACAGTTGGCTAATTTCGCTTATCATAATGCCTTCTAGATTTCTCCATGTTCTGAAATGCTTCACAAATTCATCATTGTTCTTTATCACTGCATAGTATTCCATTGTGTGACTATACCATAATTTGATTATCCATTCATCCTTTGGTGAGCACCTAAGTTGAGCCCATCTTTTTGCTATTGTAGACAGTCCTGTGATGAACATTGGTGTGCATGTAACCATTTGTGAGACAGCTCATATTTCTGTAGGATATATTCCAAGAATTGAGGTTGCTAAATCATGCAGTACTTCTATTATTAGCTGTTTGAGGAAGCACCAAATCAGTTTTCAAAGTGGTTGTACCATTTTACATTCCAGCCAGCATTGTACAAGTGTTCTAATCTTTCCACAACCTCTCCAAAATTTATTATTTTGTGAGTTTTGGAATTAATGCTAGCCTTCTTGGGGTGAGATGGTATTTCATTGTAGTTTTGATTTGCACTTCTCTGGTGGCTAATGATCGTGAACATTTTCTCATTTATCTGTTAGTCACTTGAATGTCTTCTTTGGTGAAGTGTCTGTTTACATTCTTTGCACATTTTTTAATTGGGTTATTTGTCTTTTTGTTGTTGAGGTTTAATAGAATCTTGCAGATGTTAGAGACAAAACTTTGGTTGGATATGTTATAGCCAAAAATGTTTTTCCAGTCTGTAGATTGTCTTTTTAATCTTTTGGTGAAATCTTTGGATGACTTCAAGAGTCTGATTTTTAGGACTTCCCAGTTATGTTTCCTCTTCTGATGTTTGTGCATTGCTAATAATGTTTCTTATTCTGTTTATGCCATGTATTAGGGATCCCAGCACTGTCCTTAATTTTTCATCCATGACCTTTATCAGTTTAGATTTTATATGTAGGTCTTTAATCCATTTTGTGTTAGTTTTTTATGCATGATTGGAGATACAAGTCTTGTTCCCATCTTTTTTTTTTTTTTTTTAATAGATACGCATATATGCCAAAGCATTTGTTGAAGAGATTTTTTTCCCACAATTAATGGACTTTGGGCCTATATCAAATATCAGCCACTCACAGGTGGATGATTTCATGCTTGAAATCTCAATTCTGTTTCATTGATCTATGTATGTGTAGTTGTACCAGTACCAGGCCATTTTGACTACCATGGTGGTATAATAAGTTCTAAAGTCAGGTAGTGTAAATCTTCCCACTTTGTCCTTCTTCTTCAGTAATGCTTTACTTGTCTGGGGCCTCTTCCATTTCCATATAAAATTGGTGATTGGTTTCTCCATCTTATTAAAAAATACGATTGGAATTTGATTAGGATTGCATTGTGTCTATAGATCTCTTTGGGGTAGAATAGACATTTTCCAAGTGTTGAGTCTTCCTATCCATAAGCAAGATATGGTTCTTCACTTACGTAGATCTCTTTTGGTTTCTTGCAGTAGTGTCTTGTAGTTTTCTTTGTATAACTCTTTTAAGTCTCTGATTAGATTTATTCCTATGTATTTTATCTTCTTGGGGCTACTGAAAATGGTATTTAGTGGTGCCCTCTTTGACATTCTCTTTGTTGGTGTAAAGGAATCCGACTGATTTTTGCATGTTTACCTTGTATCAGGTTACTTTGCTGATCTCCTCTACTAGTTTCATCAGTTTTTTCATGGATTCTGTAGGATTTTTTTGTGTATAAGACCATGTTATCTGTAAATAGAGATACCTTCACCTCTCTCCTCCTCTTACCTGTGCTTCTGGCTCACCACACTGCACTGAGACTGCAACAATGGGCTCAAACTTGGCAATGATTGTGTGGATGGCACAGAACCAGGCCATGTTTCCTTCTGTTGCGCATTGGATCATATGAGTGACAACCAACTCGAAGGTACCTGAAAACAATGACAATGACAAATGACACTGAGCATCTTTTTATGTGCTTTTTGCCTATTTATATTTTTTCTTTGATGAAAGGCCTGTTCAAGTTCTTCGCCCATTTGTTGATTGGGTTGTTTGTAATTTTGTCATTAAGTTGTGGAAGTTCTTTATATATTCTGGATATTATAACCTTATCATGTATGTGTAGGTATATATATCCAAACTAAACGCATTGTTGTTATGTTGATTCTAGCTCATATTGACCCTGTAAGACACAGTGGAACTGCCACAGAGAGTTTTCAAGACTGTAAAACTTTATGGAAGCTGACTAACACTTCTTTCTCCAGCAGAGTGGCTCAAAGGTTCGAACCACCTACCTTTCAGTTACCAGCTGAGTGTGCAACCGCTGAGCCACTAGTGCTCCATCATATATGTTGTTGTCAGGTACCATCCAGTTAGTTTCACCTCATTGTGACCCTCTGTACAACAGAATGAAACAATGTCTGTTTCTGCACTATCCTTACAATAATTGCTATGTTTGAGGCCATTGTAGAAGCCACTGTGTCAGTCCATCTCCAGGGATGGTCCCTCTTTGTAACATGTTCAAGTTATGAAAGACAAAGTTTCACCATCTGTGCTTCTAAGGAGTATTATGGATTTATTTCATTCAAGACAGATTTTTTCCAATCTTTTGGCATTCCATGGTGTATTTAATATTCTTCTCTGACACCATAATTCAAAGGTGTCAGTTCTTCTTTGGTTTTCCTTATTTGTCATCCAGCTTTCGCACACATGTGATGTGATTGAAAACACTGTGGACTGGGTCAAATGTGTTTTAGTTCTTAAAGGGACGTCTTTGATTTTTAATACTTTAAAGAGGTCTTTTGCAGCAGATATGCCCAGTGCAATATGTTGTCTGATTTCTTGATTGCTGCTTCCATGGGTGTTGATTGTGAATCCAAACAAAATGATGTCTTAACAACTTCAGTCTTTTCATGATATTGATAACTGGCCCAGGTGTGAGGATTTTTGTTTCCTTTATGTTGAGTTGTTATCCATATTGAAGGCTGTGGTCTTGAAACTTCATCAGTAAGAGCTTCAGTTTCTCTTCACTTTCTGCAAGCAAGGCTGTGTCATCAGCATATCAAAAGCTGTTCATTACTCTTCCTCAAACCTTGATGCCCTATTGTTCTTTGGGTAGTTCAGCTTCATGTGTATTGTTTCTCCCAATTTTTTTCCAATGTGTAAAATTTCTGTCTATTTTTCATAGAGCTCTTTGATGGACAAAAGTTTTTAATTTTGATGAAGTCCAATTTATTCTTCCTTTTGCTGTTTGTGCTTTTGGTTTCCCATGTAATATTACATCATTAAATGCTAAGGTCACAAAATACTACCATTACACTTTCATCTAAAAATTATATTTTAATTATTTCATTTAACCTTAGTTAATTTTCAGTTATTTTTCATATTTGGTGTGAAATAGGCGTTCAGTTTCATCTTTTCTAATTGAGACTGAGGTATACAAACTAAGTTAAATTGTATGTGTGCCTATCTGCAGCTCCTTCTATTGTCCTTGCCTGGTGACAGCACCCTCCTCCTTTCTGTTCTGTACATGACATATCCTCTTAACAATATCCTGTCCCCTCCTCTTCATCCTCTCCTCTCCCTTCTAATGAATGGCCAGTAGGACAGCATCCTATGGATGCATAGAACCATAAAGTACACATACCATATGTTCACATTGTGTCCCCGAGTCCAATCCATCCTATCCAAAGAGTTGGCCTCTGTAATGATTTATGATCAGGGGCATCAGCAAGTCTAGGAGTCATGCCCCCAAGGGAACTCTAGGACTTGGGACCATCAATTGCGGTCTTTTAGTGGAGTTCTTGAGGTGCAACCTTCTTTTTCTCATGTTGCCAGTGGGACTGGACTTTGGATGCCCCATCACGGCTGTCCTTGGTGGTGGCCAGGCATGATCTGGTTCTTCTGGTCACAGGTTTTTACAGTCACCCATTCACATGAGTCCTTCTGTATTCTGGGCATTTTTTTCCCTCATGTATTTGTTGTCCTTGGTGATCGACTGTTCCAGGTGAGTTGGGATGATGTGGTGTACCTTGGCTGGCAACTTGCTAGATTTTAAGACCCCTGACAACACTCACCAACACGGAGTGCAGAGGACTCACTTAGCAATAGGCTAGCTATGCCAGTTGGCCTCGATGTCCCCTGAGAGCACAGTCCCCAGAACATCATCCATGCTACTCTATCCTTGTAATGTTGGGTTAAGATTAGAAGAGTTTTCAGTTTAGGCTGAAGTCTAGTTAAGTTGATCTTCTTTCTAATGTGTGCTGTCACTGATTTCATCCAACGAAATTTCTATCAACTATTTGCCTTGGCTATCTAATCCATAACCAGCCCTCACCGTCTCTCCCTCCCCTCCCTTGCAACCCTCAAAGAATCCTTTCTTCCATACATGAGACTGTTTTTAAGTCCTTACAGTAAGCATCTAATACAATATTTGTCCTTGTGCTGCTGACTGACTTTGTTGAACATATGTCTTTCAATAGAAACCAGGTTATGAGATGCTTCCTAAAGTCATCATTGTTGTTTATCACTGCATAGTGTTCCATTGAGTATATGTACCATAGTTTGTTTACCCACTCATCTATTGTTAGGCATCTGAGTTGATTCCATCTTTTTGCTATTGTGGATTGTGCTGCAGTAAAACATCCATATGCATGCATCCATTCATGTGACTGTCCTTGCTTCTGTAGGATATATTCCAAGCACTGGGATTACTGGGTCAGATGGTATGTTTATTTCTAGCTTTTTTTTTTTTTGGATTTAACAAAGAGAAATTTATTTATTTTTTTTAATTTTTATTTACCATGACTGAGTGATAATATACATTCATGTATAAATTTACATGCCCACCTATATGCAGCTTCCACTGCTTTCCCTGTCCGGTGGCTGCACACTATTCCTCTCTGCTCCATACATGTCTCATCCTCCCAACAGCCGCCTTTCCCCTCCTCTCCATCCACTCCTCTTCCTCCAGCCAGAGGTCAGCAAGATGATATCCTATAGATGCATAGAACCATAAAGTGCTTCCAATATATGGTCACTCTGCATTGCCAAGTCCAATCCATTCCTGTCCAAAGAGTGGACCTTTGTTATAATTTATGGGAAAGGGCAGCATCAGGGCCGGGGACCATGCTCTCGGAGGAACCCCAAAACCACTGAACCATCAATTGAGGTCTTTTAGTGGAGATCTCATGATGCACCTCCTTTTTTTCTTGTGTTGCCGGTGAGACTCCTCTCTGTGAGTTCCATTGTGGCTATCACTGGTGGTGGCCGGGCACCATCCGGTTCTTCCAGTCCCAAGTTGATGTAGGCACCCACTCTTGTGGGTCTCTCTGTCTTCTCAGTTGTCTTTACCACCTGTCATTTTGGTTCTCGGTGAGCATCCTTTCCTGCTGAGTTGGGACCATTTGCTGTGTCCTCGGATGGCAGCTTGGCAGCTTTTAAGACCCCAGACGCCACTCACCAATGTGGGGTGCAGAGAGCTCTCTCAGCAAAACGCTAGTTGTGCCAAGTGGCCTGGAATTTGCCTAAGAGCATGGTCCCCCGTCCCCTGCCCCAGCTACTCTATCCTTGCAGTATTAAGATGGAAGGAGTACTCAAGTTATCACGAGGTCCACTTACTGTTCTTGTTTCTAATGTGTGCTATCACCGCTTTCTTCCAACTAGATTTCTAGTAACTATCTAAACTAAACCCTCCCCCCTGACCTTCCCTCCCTCCCCTCCCTTGCAGCTGTCAAAGAGTCAATTCTTCTATACACAAGTCTGTTTTTGAGATCTTATCGTAGAGGTCTCATACAGTATTTGTCCCCTTGTCGTTGACTACTTTCACTCAACATAAGGTCTTCCAGTTGAAACCAGGTTAGGAGATGTTTCCTGGAATCATCGTAATTCTTTATCATTGCGTAGTGCTTCATTGAGTATATGTACCATAGTTTACCTATCCATTCTTCTACTGTTGGGCATCTGGGTTGATTCCATCTTTTTCCTATCGTGGACTGTGCTGTCATAAACATTCTGGTGCATGTGTCCGTTGGTGTGAAAGGCCTTCATTCTGTAGGATATATTCCAAGTAGTGGAATTACTGGATCAAATGGTATATTGATATTCATTTTTTTAAGAAAGCACCAGACTGCCTTCCAAAGAGGCTGTACCATGTTGCAACCCCACCAACAGTGTAGGAGGGTTCCACTTTCTCCACAGCCTCTCAGGCATTTGTTGTTTTCTGTTTTCTGGATCATGGCGAAACTTGTTGGGGTGAGATAGTATCTCATTGTTGTCTGGATTTGAATTTCTTTAATAACTAAAGATCGTGCACATGTCCGCATGTGATTTTTGGCTGCCTAGATCTCCTCTTTAGTGAAATGTCTGTCCATCTCCTTTGCCCATCGCTTAATTGGATGGTTTATCTTCTTCTTATTGATATTTTGTAGTATCTTATAGATTATGGAGATCAGGCGTCAGTCTGACACACAGTTGCCAAATATTTTTTCCCATTCTGTGGGTGTTCTTTTAATTCTATTAGTAAAGTCCTTGGATGAGCAAAAGTGTTTGATTCTTAATTCTTCCCATTTATATATTTTCTTTTCTGTTGATCGAGGTTTCTTTGACAGATTTTGGAGTCTGTCCTCATTGTGAATTAAAACTTCCATTGTTGTTCCTACCCTTTCTTGAATGAGCTTTATCATTTTAGGTCTGATATTTAGGTCTTTTAACCAGTTGGAGTTGATTTTTGTATAAGGTGTAAGATGTGGATCTTGATTCACTTTATTGCAAATGGATAACCAATTTTGCCAGCACCTCTTGTTGAAGGTACTGTTTTTACCCCAGTTTAATGTCTTAGGGCCTTTGTTGAATATCAACTGTTCATAGGCAGACGGTGTCATCTCTGGGGTCTGAATTCTTTTCCATTGATCAATCTGTCTGTTCTTGTACCAGTACCAGGCTGTTTTGACCACTGTGGCAGTGTAGTATGTTCTAAGGTCGGGTAATGAGAGGCCCCTGAGTGTGTTCTTCTTCTTTAGTAGTAACTTACTTATCCGAGGCTTCTTCCCTTTCCAAACAAAATTGGTGATTTGTTTCTCCATCTCATTAAAAAATGATGCTGGAACTTGTATTGGGATTGCATTATATAAATCAATTGCTTTGGGTAAAATAGACATTTTCACAATGTTAAGTCTTCCTATCCATGAGCAAGGTAGGGTTTTCCATTTATCTAAGTCTCTCTTAGTTTCTTGTAGTAAGGGCTTGTAGTTTTCTTTGTAAAGATCTGTTGTTTCTCTGGTTAGATTAATTCCTAGGTACTTTATCTTCTTAGGGGCTATCGCAAAATGGTATTGATTTGATAATTTCCTCCTTAACAGTCTCGTTGTTGGTATAAAGGAATCCTACTGATTTACTTATCTTTATCTTGTATCCTGAGACTTTGCTGAACTCTTCTATCAGGTTGAGTAGCTTACTTATAGATTCCTTGGGGTTCTCTGCATATACAATCATATCATCTGTGAACAGGGAGATTTTAACTTCCTCTTTGCTGATGCAGATGCCCTTTATTTCTTCATCTTGTCTAATTGCTCTGGCTAGAACTTCTAGCAAAATGTTGAATAGGAGAGGTGAGAGTGGGCATCCTTGTCTAGTTCCTGATCTCAAGGGAAAGTCTTTCAGTCTCTCTCCATTCAGGATGATGTGGGCAATTGGCGTTGTATAAATGGCCCTTATTGTGTTGAGGAATTTGCCGTCTATGCCCATTTTGCTAAGAGTTTTTAGTATAAATGGGTATTGGAGTTTATCAAATGCCTTTTCAGCATGAATGGACAAAATCAGGTGATCCTTGTCTTTAGTGTTATTTATGTGGTTAATCACATTCATTGTTTTCCTGATGTTGAACCAGCCTTGCATCCCTGGTATGAATCCCACTTGGTCATCATGGAGTATTTTCTTGATATGTTGTTGTATTCTGTTGGCAAGAATTTTGTTGAACATTTTTGCATCTAGGTTCATGAGTGATATCGGTCTGTAGTTCTCTGTCTTTGTTGGATCTTTCCCTGGCTTAGGTATCAGGGTTATGCTGGCTTCATAAAATGAGTTTGGGAGTACTCCGTCTCTTTCTATACTGTGAAATAGTCTCAGTAGTATTGGGGATAACTCTTCTCCAAATGCTCAGTAGAATTCTCCCGTGAAGCCATCTGGGCCTGGACTTTTTTTGGTTGCAGTGTTTTGATGACGTTTTCAATCTCTTCCTTTGTGATGGGTTTTCTTGGGTTGTTCTGCTTCACGTTGTGGTAATTTGGGTATTTGGTATGAGTCAAGGAATTTGTCCATTGCCCCTAGGTTTTCAAATTTGTTAGAGTACAGTCTTTCATAGTAATCTGTTATGATATTTTTGATTTCTGTTGCATCTGTGGTGACAACTCTCCTCTCATTTCTAATTTGGGTTATTCGTTTCCTTTCCTGCTTTTCTTTAGTAAGTTTAGCCAGTGGTTTATCAATTTTGTTGATCTTTTCAAAAAACCAGCTTTTGGTCTTTTCAATTTTTTCAATTGTTTTTCTATTCTCTAATTCATTTAGCTCTGCTCTAATCTTTATGATCTCCTTTCTTCCGGTGCCCGAGGGGTTCCTCTGTTGTTCTCTTTCTACTTGTTCAAGCTGTAGACTTAGTTCCTTAATTTGGTTTCTTTCTTCCTTCCCGATGTGTGCATTTATGGAGATAAACAGACCTCTGAGCACTGCTTTGGCTGTATCCCATAGGTTCTGGTAGGAAGTGTTTTCATTCTCATTGGAATCCATGAATTTCTTTAATTCATCCTTGATTTCCTCTATAACCCATGTTTCTTTGAGCAAGATGTTGTTCAGTTTCCAAGAGTTCCCCTTTCTTTCTATGTTTTTTCCGCTATTGATTTCAACTTTGATGGCTTTATGATCTGAGAAGATGCTTTGCAGTAATTCAATGGTACGGATTTTGTTGAGCATTGCATTATGGCCTACCACATGGTCAATTCTGGAGAATGTTCCATGTGCACTGGAGAAGAAGGTGTAGCTGTCTGTTGATGGGTGGAAAGTTGTGTACGTATCAATGAGGTTTAGTTGGTTAACTGTGTCAATGAGGTCTTCTTTATCTTTACTGAGCTTTTTTCTAGATGATATGTCTAGTGATGAGAGTGGAGTGTTAAAGTCTCCCACTATTATTGTGGAGTCATCTAACTCTCTTTTGAGCGTAGTCAGTGTTTCTTAGACATATTTAGGTGCTCTGACTTTAGGTGCATAAATATTTAATATGGTTAAGTCTTGCTTGTGTACTGAACCTTTCAGCAATAAATAGTGTCCATCATTGTCCACGATGATGGATTTGACATTAAAATTGATTTTGTCTGAGATTAGAATTGCCACCCCTGCTCTTCTTTGTTCATTGTTAGCTTGATATATATTCTTCCATCCTTTAATTTTCAGTTTGTTCCTGTCTTTAGGTCTCAAGTGAGTTTCTTGTAGACAACATATGGATGGGTTTTGTCTTTTGATCCAAGATGACACTCGGTGTCTCTTTACTGGAGCATTCAGTCCATTCACATTCAATGTCATTATTGATAGGTATGTGTTCACTGCTGCCCTTGTGGTATGTTTATTTTTATGTTGATGTTTTCTCTGTTGTTCTTATTAGTCTGTTCTGGGACACTCTTTTTTGTGAATTGATTTTTCACCTTTTTCAGAGCTGGTTTTATAGTTGTTGAGACTCGTGCGTTTGATTTCTTGAAATGGTGTGATACATCTTTGTTGTGCTTTACAGCTGACCCTATGAACCCCCTTAATAAACTATTTATAAACCCAATTTTAATTACTACCAGTCTTGTCATCTTCCTCTCCATCTGGAAAGACTATAACAACTGTAGTACATCCCTCTTTTTATTATGATGACACCATAGTTTTCATGATGATCTCTGGATTGCTTCTTTCCATATCAAAGCTGTGAATTACTTTGGGGCCTTCCCTAAATGAGTAGAGTATTGAGTAGTGTGTCGTTCTAATATATAAAGTTAGTGGCTTTGTTCTTCTAAGCCAGAGCCAAGAACTTCTTTCAGTATTTCTTGTAGTTTGGGTTTGGTTTTTACAAAGTCTCTGAGTTTCTGTTTATCTGTGAATGTCTTAATTTCATTTTAGTATTTGAAAAATAGTTTTGCAGGATATATAATTCTTGGTTGGAAGTTCTTCTCTTTCAAGACTTTGAATGTGTCATGCCACTGTCTCCGTTCCAGCATGGTTTCTGCTGAGAAATCTGACAAGAGCCTACAGGGTTTCCCTCTGAATGTTAGCTTTGCCTTGAGTCTTGCTGCCTTTAAGAGTTGCTGCTTGTGTTTCATCTTTTAAGCTTGATTATACTATGTCTTGGAGTATTCTTTTTGAGATCTATATTGGGTAGCGTACCGTATGCATCTGAGATGTCTGTATTCTCTTCCTTCATGATTTCTGGGAAGTTTTCTTTCAGCAGCTCAGCAACCATACTCTCTATGTTCTCAGATGTCTCACCCTGTTCAGGGACTCCAATTAATCGAAGGTTGTTCCTCTTAGTAGAGTCCCACATGCTTCTTAATGTTTCTTCATTTTTCTTGTTTCTCTTTTCTGATTTCTGCTCATAGACGCTGGCACCAGTAGCTCTGTATTCCAAGCCAGAAATTCTTTTTTCCATTTGTTTCATTCTGTTTTCTTGGGTTTGCATGGAAGTTTCTATGTCTTTGATTTTCTTCTTGATCTGTTGGATTTCCGAGTATTGGTGTTCCATCAGATCAAACAACTTGCTTAATTTTTCATTTTGTTCTGCTGCATTTTGTATAAGATCTAGAAGGGCTCTGTATATAATCAATTTGTATTCACTTCCTGATGCTTTTGTAAACGTTTCTTCATCTGTTTGGGAGCCTTCTGAAGCCATAAGTGATTGCTTGTATGCCACAATTGTCTGTTGCTTTTGGGTCCCATGTGAGTATATAGAGGCTGGAAGAGGTACTGTGAGGATGGATTGCAAATGTTTCTCTAGGCTGTCTTCAAGTGCAAAGCAAATCGTATCTGACCAGTTCACAACTCAGTTAAGTTTTTAGGTGTAGAGGTCCCTCTTCTCATCTGACAAAATAAGCGCCACTATATCCAACCCCGGATGATAAAAAAATAGTTCAGAATACAGCAATACTACTGCCCTGGTGGCTTCTGCTGACAGAGCCTAGCCTTATCCAACACTGCGTCGAGTGTTAGGAAAGCGCTCTCCTGTGGCAAGGCTCTGGCTCCCAAGCTAAGAATTAGGTCCAGCTGCGACCACTATATCCAAGATGGCGTCCTCCACACAGGCAGCAGACAGAGGGGCTAAAGGTGCCAAGAGGTAGTGATTCCTCTGATTCTGTTGCAGGGCCCCCAATGTAGGCAGCACTGTGCAAAATCATTACTTTTCTGTCGGAGAAGCGCTGTCCCTTTTGCAGGCGCTGTCTCCCAGGCTAAGAACGAGGTCCCGTAAAATGTTGGTACCAACATTGCATCCTGCACACTGACCGCGAAGCTCCGCACAAACCCTGCTGAAGCAGCTACAAAACGAAAGGCTCAAAGTCGCTAGATTAACAGAGTCCAGAGCCTGGCTCTCAGAATATGGGAATTTTGCCTACCTATACCCCCAGCAGCGCTTCTGAGTCCATCGGCCAGGCAAGACCCAGCTCCGCCCGCCAGCCAAGACAGAGGAAAAAAAAAGTCAAAATGGTGCGTTTATCTTCCGTCTGTGAGAGCCGGGGCTAGCCAGGAGCGGGAGTCAGCGAAAGAGAGGTTTTTCACTGAGTGGTATGAAGTCCCAATTAAGAGCTCTGTGCCGTGTCCTGAGGCTGATTAGGTGATCAGAAGGCTCTGATTGTCAATTCAGGTCTTGGTTTCCAGAGGGATATAAGAAGACGTGTGCTTAGTCCACCATCTTGACTCCGCCCCCCCCTTTTTTTAAATTGTGACTGAGTGAAAGTGTACAATCCAGTTTAAACTCCCTTGCCCGTCTATGTGCAACTCCCAGTGCTTTCCTTGCCCAGTGATAGCACATTCCTCCTTTCTGTTCTATACATGTAATATCCTCCTAACAATCTCCTGCCCCCTTTTCTCCATCCTCTCCACTCACCTTTAGTAAGAGGCCAGTAGGATGACATCGTATAGATAGAACCATAAAGTGCACATGCAATATGGTCAATCTGTGTCACCGAGTCCAGTACATTCCTGTCTGAGGAGTTGGCCTCAGTAATGATTTATGATAAGGGGCAGCATCAGGTCTAGGGACCATGCTGATGGCCTTCGAACCATCTGTGGTCTTTTAGTGGAGTTCTTTGGGTGCATCCCTTTTCATTCTCCTATTGCCACTGGGACTCAACTTTATGAGCCCCATCATGGCTGTCACTGGCAGTGGCTGAGCACCATCTGGTTGTTCGGGTCACATGTTGATGTAGTCATTCATTTGTGTGGATTTTTCTGTCTTTTGGATTCTCTTTCTCCCATGTTGTTGTTGTCCTTGGTGATCATCTGTTCCTGCTGAGTTAGGGCCTTTTTGTGTACATCAGATGGCAGCTTGCTAGGTATTAAGACCTCAGATGCCACTCACCAATATGGGGTGGAGAAGACTCTCTTAGCAGTAGGCTAGTTATGCCAGTTGGCCTTGATGTCCCCTGAGAGCATGGTCCCAGGGCCCCCACCCCTGCTACTCTGGCCTTGCAATTTGGGGTTGAGATTGGAAAACTTTTCAGGCTATGTTGAAGTCCAGTTAAATTGATTTTCTTTCTAATGTGTGTGGTCAGTGATTTCATCCAACCAAAATTCTATCAAATATCTGTTCTATAACCAGCCCTCTCCCTCCCTGCCTCCCTTCCTCCTTCCCTCCCTCTCTTCCTCCCTCCTCTCCCTCACAGCCCTCAAAGAGTCTTTTATTCTTACATGAGTCTGTTTGTAAGTCGTTATAGTAGGGGTCTCATAAAATTGTCCTTGTGCTTCTGACTATAATGTCACTCATCACAGTGTCTTCCTATTGAAAAGAAGTTATGAAATGCTTCCTAAAATCATCATTTTTCTTTATCATTGTATAGTATTCCACTGAGTATATCTACCATAGTTGATTTATCCATTCATGTGTTGCTGGGCATCTGGGTTGATTCCATCTTTTAGCTATGTGGACTGTGCTGCAATAAACATTTGCATGCATGTATCTGCTCATGTGATGGCCATTGCTTCTGTAGGATAAATTCCAAGCAGTGGGATTACTGGGTAAAATGGGAAGTCAATTTCCAACTTTTTAAGGAAGCGCCAGACTGCTTTCCAAAGACGTTGTACCTTTTTCCAATGCCACCAGTAGTGTAGGAGTGTTTCAGTTTCTCCACAGCCTCTCCAGAATTTGTTGCTTTGTGTTTTTTGGATCATGGCCAACCTTGTTGGGGTGATATGATATCTCGTTGTAGTTTTGATTTGAATTTCTTTAATAGCTAATGATCATGAGCATTTCTGCATGTGTCTTTTGGCTGCCTGGATATCCTCTTTGGAGAAGCGTCTGTCCATCTCCTTTGTCCATTGCTTAATTGAATGATTTATCCTTTTCTTATTGATATTTGGAAACCCTGGTGGCGTAGTGGGTTAAGTAGTATGTTGGCTAATCAAAACATTCGCAGTTCAAATCTATCAGACCCTCCTTGGAAATTCTATGGGGCAGTTTTACTGTGTCTATAGGGTTGCTATGAGTCAGACATGACTCGATGCAAGTGAGTGAATGTTCATATTTTGTAGTACCTTGTAGATTATGGAGATCAGATGTCAGTCTGACATATAATTGCTAAATATTTTTTTCCTTTCTGAAGGTGGTCTTTGAATTCTTTTGATCAAATATTTTGGATAAGCAAAAGTGTTTGATTCTTAGTAGTCCTTATTTATCTATTTTCTATTGATCATGCTTCGTCTGATTTTTAAGTCTGTCAAAGCTGTATATTAAAACTTCCATCGTTGACCCTATTTTTTTGTGTGTGATCTTTATCATTTTAGGTTTGATATTTAGGTCTTTTCCCCAATTTGAGTTAGTTTTTGTGTAAGGAGTGAGATATGGGTCTTGTTTCAATTTTTTGCAGATAGATAATCGAATTTTGCCAGTACCAGTTGTTAAAGAGACTATTTTCACCCCAGTTTACAATCTTAGGGGCTTTGTCGAATGTCAAACAGTTCATAGGAGGATGGCGGCATCTCTGGGGTCTCAACTCTGTTTCACTGGTCTATACGTCTCTTGTTGTACCAGTACCAGGCTGTTTTGACTACTGTGGCAGGGTAATAGTTTCTAAGATCAGGTAGCGAAAAGCCTCCCACTGTGTTCTTCTTCAGTACTGCTTTGCTTTTCTGGGGTTTCTTGCCTTTACAAAGAAAGTTGTTGATTTGTTTCTCCATTTCATTAAAAAATGTCACTGGAATTTGTATTGAGATTGCACTGTATATAGAGATCGCTTTGGGTAAAGTATACATTTTCACAATGTTAAGTCTTCCTGTCCATGAGCAGGGTAGGTTTCTCCATTTATGTGAGTCTCAGTTTCTTGCAGTAAGGTCTCGTAGTTCTCTTTGTATAGGTCTCTTCTTTCTCTAGTTAGATTTATTCTTAGGTATTTTTATCTTCTTGGGGACTATAGTAAATGGTACTGATTGGGTGATTTCTTCTTTGATGATCTCTTTGTTGGTATAAAGGAATCCTGCTAATTTACTCTTTTTTGTCTTATATCCTGATACTTTCCTGAACTCCTCTATTAGTTACAATCCTTTACTTATGGATTCTTCAGGATTCTCTGTGTATACAATCATCATCTGCAAATATCGAGATTTTTACTTCTTCTTTGTGGATGCAGATGCCCTTCCTTTCTTCGTCTTGTCTAATTGCTCTGGCCAGAACTTCTAGTACAATGTTGAAAGAAGTGGTGAGAGTGGGTATCCTTGTCTAGTTCCCTTTCTCAAGGGGAATTCTTTCAGTCTCTCTCCATTCAGCATGATGTAGGCGATTGGCTTTGTGTAGTTGCCCCTTAATGTGTTGAGGAATTTGCCTTCCATTCCTATTTTGCTGAGAGTTTTTAACCTGAAAGGGTGTTGGACTTTGTCAAATGGTTTTTCAGCATCAGTTGACAAAATCAGGTGATTCTTATCTTTTGTGTTACTTTTGTGGTTGATCACTTGTTTTTCTGATATTGAACCAGACTTGCATCCCTAGTGTGAATCCAACTTATTAGTAATGAATTAATTTTTTGACATATTGTTTAATTCTGTTGGCAAGGATTTTGTTGAAGAGTTTTGCATCTATGTTCATGAGTGATATTTGCCTGTAGCTTTCTTTTACTGTGGGAACTTTCCCTGGCTTTAGTATCAGTGTTATGCTGGCTTCATAGAATGAATTGGGCAGTATTTCATCACCTTCTATGCTGTGAAATAGTCTGAGTAGGATTGGAGTTAAATCTTCTCTAAAAGCTTGTTAGAATTCTGTGGTGAAGCCATCTGGGCGAGGGCTCTTTTTGGGTTGCTAGTTTTTAGATGACTTTTTCGATTTCTTCCTTTGTGATAAGTTTATTAAGTTGTTCTACTTCTCCTTGTGAGAATTTTGGTAGGTAAGATGAATCTAGGAATTTGTCCATTTCCTCTAGGTTTTCGAATCTGTTAGAGTACAGTCTTTTGTCATATTCTGTTATGATACTTTCAATTTCTGTTAGATAAGTTGTGACATCTCCCATCTCTTTTCTAATTCAGGTTGTTTCCTCTCCCATTTTTGTTTTGCAAGTTTAGCCAATGGTTTGTAAGTTTTGTTGATCTTTTCTAGGAACCAGCTTTTGGTTTTATCGTTTTTTTTCAGTTGTTCTTCTCTTATCTAAATAATTTAGTTCTGCTCTGATCTTTATGATCTGTTTTCTTCTTGTGCCTGAGGGTCTCTCTGTTGCACTCTTTCTGCTTGTTCAAGCTAGGGGGCTAATTCTTTGGTTTCGCTCCTTTCTTCTGGATGTGAGCATTTATAGAGATAAATTGGCCTCTGAGCACTGTTTTGGCTGTATCCCATGTGTTCTGGTAGAATGTGTTTTCATTCTCATTGGAATCCAAAATTTCTTTATCAAGGATAATTTCCTGTATAATTCATGGCTTTTTGAGCAAGGCATTGTTCACTTTCCATGAGTTCCATCTTCTATGTATTTTTTTTTCTGCTACCGATTTCGACTTTTATGGCTTTATGGTCTGAGAAGATGCTTTGCAATAATTCAATGGTTTGGATTTTATTGAGATTTGCTTTATGACCTAACACATGGTCTATTCCGCAAAATGTTCTATGTGCACTGTAGAAGAAGGTGTACTTATCTCTTGATGGACATAACTGTATAAGTCAGATCTAGTTAGTTACAATAAGATCTTTTTGTCTTTACTGGTATATTTTTTTTTTTCTGAATGATCTGTTCATTACTGAAAGTGGAGTGTTGAAACATTCACCTGTTATTGTGGAGTGATCTATCTCATTTTTCAATGTAGTCAGTGTTTGTGCAGTGTATTTATATGCTCTAGTACTGGATGTATAAATATTTAGTATTACTAAGTCCTGCTTGTGTACTGAAACTTTCAGCTGTAGATAGTGACTGTCCTTGTCCATGATGGTGGATTTTACATTAAAATCTATTTTATCTGAGATTAGTATTGCCACACCTGCTCTTCTTTGTATATTGTTAGCTTGGTATATATTATCCCTTCCTTTAATTTTCAGCCTGTTCATATCTTCGAGTCTAAGGTGTATTTCTTGTAAGCAACATATAGAAAAGTTGTGTCTTTTGATGAAAGATGTTACTGATTGTCTCTTAACTGAGGTGTTCAGTCCATTGACATTCAGCAAATTATTGATAGGTATGCTTTTAGTGCTGACGTTGTTATGTATTTATTTTCATATTGGTGTTTTCTTTGTTGCTTTTAAAATTCTGTTCTGTGTCATTCTCCTTTATGGGTTGACTTTTCATTTTTTTCAGTGTTGTTTTTGTGTTTGTTGAGACTCCTTATTATGTTTATTGTTTTAATGTGTTGTATTGTTACTGAGCTTTGTGGCTACTCCTATGATCCCCCTTAATATTATAAGTTTAAACCTAATTTTTACTTCTACATATCTTATTAACTTCCTCTCCATGTGAAAGGATTATAGCTACTGTAGTATATCCCTGTTTTTAATGTGATGGTATCTTCGTTTTCACAATATGATCACTGGTTCCTGTCTTTTAGTATTGTAGCTTTGATTGAGTTCTGTGCCTGCCCTAACTCAGTAGGTTTCTGGTTGTTGTATCCTGCCTTGCCTTCTTAAACATGCACTTAATGGTTTTGTTTTTCTAAGCAAAGTGATTCTTTCAGAATTTCTTGTAGTTTGGGTTTGATTTTTACAAAATCTGTACGCTTCTGTTTATCTGCAAATGTCTTAATTTCATCTTCATATTTGAAAGGCAATTTTGCAGGCTATGTTATTCTTAGTTGGAAGTTTTTCTCCTTCAATGCTTTGAATTTGTCATCCCATGGTCTCCCTGACAACACCATTTCTGCCGAGAAGTCGGACAAAAGTCTACGGGCTTCCCTCTGAATGTTAGCTTTGCTTTGAGTATTGCTCCCCTTAAGACTTTCTACTTGTGTTTCATTTTATTAAGTTTGATTATAATTACATCTCAGCGTCTTTCTTTCGGGGTCTATTTTTTGTGGTGTTTGATACTCGTCTTGGATATTTACGTTCCCTTCTGTAACAATTTCAGGGAAGTTTTCTGTCAACAACTCAATAATAATACTCTGTGTTTTCAGATGTCCCTCCCTGTTCAGGAACTCCAATCAATCATAGGTTTTTCCTCTTAATAGAGACCCACATGTTTGTTAATGCTTTTTCACTTTTCTTATTACTTTTCTCCAATTTCTCCTTATAAATGCTGGTGTTATTTGCTCTATCCTCAGGTTCATTAACTTTGACTTTAATCTCATCAATCCTGCTTTTTTGAGTTTGCATCGAGTTGTCTAATTCTGTAATTTTGGTATTGATGTGTTGGATTTCAGAACATTGATGGCCCACCAGTTTGAACAACTTGCTTAATTTTTCATTTTGCTCTGCTCCATTTTGTTTCATCTCTCTCTGAAAATTCACTGCCGTTGAGTCAGGTCCTGCTCATTGTGACCCTATATATCAGAGTAGAACTACCCCCTCTAGGAGGACTCTATATGCAGTTCTTTCATACTTGACCTCCAATCGTTTCAGAAAGGTTTCTTCATCTGGGAAGTTTTTTTGCTTCTTTGTTCTGGGAGTTTTTCTGGAGCCATGGTGGGCTACTTCTTTAAATGCTTGGTGATGGTCTGTTGCTTTTGGGACATCTAGAGGCTGTTTAATTTCTCTGATGTTGCCTCAACATGAGCTGAGGTGTACTTCTGAGAAGGGAGTTGGTCACCAGCAACCTCTGTGTACTCTAGTGACTGGCCCTAGTTGACTCTCTGGGGTGGCAAGCTCCAACTTCTGGCTGGGAAAGACACTGCCCTACTTACGGGGTCACTGGGGGGCTATCAACCAACTCTATGGTGTGGGTTAGTAAAGGCTGGAAAAGATGCTGTCACACTACACACCAACTATTTCTCCAGGCAGTCTTATTTTATAAAGGCTAAACGCTATCTGATAGCTTCCAAAATCAGTCAGACCACCAGGTGTGACAGGCCCCTCCTTCCAGCTGACAGTAGAGGCACCTCTTTGCCATCTCCAGATGCTAAGATGCAGTTAAAAGTAGGAAGCGGTGACTGCCCGGTTGCCATCACCTCCTGGACCCTACCTGTAAGGCAACACTGTGCTAGACACAGACTTTCTGCTGGAAAAGCACTCCCCAGACTGGCACTGCCTACCAGCCTGGGAATTAGCCCCTGCTGAGCCCTCCCAGCTGACCAAGATGGCTGTCTGGTCAAGCTACCCCTCCCACTGTGATACAGCCGAATCTATGGAAGAGCTCAGAAAGGAGACAGTAAAGGGGCTGTGGTGCCCTCAGTCTGCTGTGGGGTTCTCAGAACATGGCTATTCCACACACTGTCTCTGTGCTGTGGCACACACTGCTCACTTCAGCACTGTGGCTCAGCATATGTGCCAGCTCATGTCCATCCCCCACCTACTGGCCAACAAAAAGAAAAAAAAAATGAAAAGTGTCAGTACCTTCAGTCCACAGGACTAGCCATTCCGCAATAGCAGGGATAAGTGAGAGAGAGGAAGTTTCCGGTTTAGTGGTGTGTAGTCAAAACTGACATCCCTATGCCATGTCCTAGGACTCACTGTGTGTCCAGAAAGCTCTGTTCAATTATCAATCCAGGCCTCAGTTTTCAGAGGGAATTAAGGAGTCCTGCATCTATTCTGCCATCTTGACTCCACTGCCCCAGTTCTGTTTTATTTTTAATGTAAAAATTCTATTATTCTAGCTTCAGTTATTAAAAAGAGTATTCTTCCACACTGGAAGGACCTAGCCCCCTGTCAAAAATCAAGTGACCATAGAAGTGAAAGTTCAGTCCTGGATTGTGTTTATTTAGTCAGTCTATAGCGATATTATTATCTAGTACTAGACTCTTTGGATTACTGTGGCTTTATGGTATATTTTGAAATCAAGAAATGTGAGTTCTCTTGCCTTGTTTTACTTTTCATGATTTTTTTTTAGCTGTTGAGGACCCTTTAGTTCCTTATAAATTTGAGGACTGGCTTTTCCTTTTCATCAAAAAAAGTTGTTTACATTTTGAGCAGGACTGAAATGAATCTAAAGATAATGGTGAGTAATACTGACATATTAATGATATTAAGTCTTCTAGTTCATGAACTTGGAATGTCCATTTCATTGTTGTTAGCTGCCATAAAGTTGGTCATCAAGTCATGGTGACTCCATGCACAGACAGATTGGATCATCGTGATCTGTAAGTTTTGCATGGGCTGATTATTTGGAAGTAAATCACTAGGTATTTCTTCCTAGTCTGCCTTAATCTAAAAACTCTGCTGAAGCCTCTTCAACATTATAGCAATACAGAACCTTATACTGACAGATGGGTAGTGGCTGCACTTGAGGTGCATTGGCTAAGAATTGAACCCAGGCCTTTGGCACAGAAAGCAAGAATTCAACCATTGAACCACCACTGCCTCCAATTCTTTTTCACTGGGAATTCTTTGATTTATTTCAGTAATGATTTATAGTTTTCAATGTACAAGGCTTCCACATCATTGGATAAATTTATTCGTACATATTGTATTCTTTAGATGCTACTGTAAATGGAACTGTTTCTTTAATTTCCCTTTTCAGAGTGTTCATTTGTGATGTATAGGAACCTCAGTAATTTTTGTGTGTTGATTGCGTATCCTGTCACTTTGCTGAATTCATGTTATTAGCTGTAGTAGCTTTCTTGTGGGATCTTTGTAGTTTTCTACATATAAGATATTGTCATTAGCAGAAAGGGATAGTCTTCCTTAACAATTTGCATACCGTTTTTTAACCTAATTTCTCTAGCTGGGACTTACAGTAAGTATTGAACATCAGCAGTGACAGCAAGCATCTTTGTCCTTCCCCATTAGGTATGATGTTAGCTAGGTGTTATTCATGAATTAACTTTCATTATATTGAGAAATTTCCCTCTCATTTCTAGGTTCTTGACTGCTTTTATCATAAATGGTGTTGCATTTTGTCAAAAGACTTTTCTTGAGCAACTGAAATTATCATGTGATCTTTTCCTTTGTTTCATTAATGTAGTATATTGCATTGACTGGTTTTCTAATATCAAACCATTCTTGTATTCCTGAGATAAATTCCACTTGATCATGATGTATAGTCCACTTAATATTACTTGGGGTTTTGTTTGCTTGTATTTTGTTGGGAATATTCGTATTTATATTCACATGGAATATGACTCTATAGATTTTCTATGTCTTCATTAGGCTTTGGTGTTAGGGTAATGGTAAACTTACAGAATGAGTTAGAAAATCTTTCCTTCTCTTCCAAGTTTTTTTTTTTTTGAGAAGTTCAAGAAGGATTGAGGTTTTTTTCACTACAGATGTCTTGTCATATTCCTTTCTGAAACCATCTGGTCTAATGTTCTCTTTTTTATTTTTGGTACATTATTTTATTACTTATTTGATCTCTTTGTTATGAGTTTACTGAGATCTTCTATTTCTCATGGAATCAATTTCAGTAGGAAATGTATTTCTAAAAATTTTCTTATATCATTCTTGGTTTGCAATTATCCATAGTATTCCCTATGATCCTGTTTTTATTTCTGTAATGTAAGTTGCAATGTCCCCACTTAGATTTCTGATTTTAGATATTTGCAACTTCTCTCTGTTTTTCCTTTGGTTAGTTTTTCTACAGGTTTGTAAATCTTATTGATCTTAAAAAAAAAAAAAAACCTGTTTTCATTGATTCTCTACTGCTTTTCTAATCTCTATGTCATTTATAAATGCTCTAATCTTTGTTATTTTCTTCCTTCTGGAAACTTTTTGTATAGTAGTTACAACCAAAAAAAGTCCTGATCTCATTGACTTCACTGGAGAATTCTACCGGACTTTTAGAGAGGAGTTAATTCTGATACTACTGAGGCTATTTCATAGCAGCAGAGGAAGGAATACTCCCCAATTCATTCTATGAAGCCAGCAAAACTCTAATACCAAAGATCCCACAAAAAAAGAAAATTACAGACAAATATCACACATGAACCATTTTAGATGCAAAAACCTTCAAAAAAAATCCCAACCAATAGAATTAAATAACATGTAAAAAATAATAATTCATCATGAGCAAGCTGAATTTATACCAGGGATGCAAGTCTGGTTCAACATCAGAAAAACAATTAATGTGATCAACCACGTAAATAACACAAAGGATAAGAACTAACTCATTTTGTCAATTGATACAGAAAAGGCATCCAGCAAAGCCTAAAGCCCATTCATTCTAAAAACTCGAAGCAAAATAGGAATAGATGGGAAAGTCCTCAATACAGTAAGTGGCAAAGCGAACTGCTATGTCATCCTGGATGGAGAAAGACTGAAAGAATTTCTGAGAGAATGGGAATTATACAAGGATGCCGAATCTCACCTCTCCTGTTCAACATTGTACTAGAAATTCAGGCTAGACCCATTAGACAAGACAACAAAATAAATGTGATCTACCTGGGCAATGAAGAACTAAAAGTCTCCCTATTTGCAGATGCTGTGATTGTACATGCAGAGAATCCCAAAGAATTCATAAATAAACTACTCAAACAAATAGAAGAGTTCAGCAAAGTATCAGAGTAAAGACAAACGTAAAATAATCAGTAGGGTTCTTTTACACCAATGCCAGGCATTCCCAGGGAGGGGGGAAGGGAAAGTCCTTGACCTAGTCTCAGTAAATGCTGTTTTTGGCACGTCCTGGTTTTCCAGTCCACCAAGACAAAACTTGTCTCAAGGGCTTTTAACCGGCTTTTGCCATTCTCAAGACACGTCCCTATCTAAACACAGACAAGGTTAGGGTAAGCAGGATTTTGCATTCTTTCCAAACATACACATCCCCACACTTTGGTTAAAACAGACATTATTGCAATGTTAAGTCTTCCTATCCATGAGCAGGGTAGGTTTCTTCATTTATGTAAGTCTCTTCGTTTCTTGCAGTAAGGTCTTGTAGCTCTCTTTGTTTAGGTCTCTTATTTCTCTAGTTAGCTTTATTCCTAGGTATTTTATTTTCTTAGGGGCTATAGTAAATGGTATTGATCTGATGATTTCTTCTTTAATGGTATTAAGGAATCCTACTGATTTACTCATGTTTATTTTATATCTTGAGACTTTGCTGAACTATTCTGTTTATTCAAGTAGTTTATTTATGGACTCTAATATTCTCTGCATATACAATCATATCATCTAAAATAGGGAGATTTTTACTTCTTTGCTGGTGCAGATGGCCTTTATTTCTCCATATTGTCTAACTGCTCTGGCCAGAACTTCTGGAACAATGCTAAATAGAAGTGGTGAGAGTGGGCATTCCATGTCTAGTTCCTGTTCTCAAGGGGAAATCTTCCAGTCTCTGTCCATTCAGGAAACTGCAAGTGGTTGGCTCTGTGTTGATGCCCCTTATTGCACTGAGGAATTCGCCTTATATTCCTATTTTGAAGAGAGTTTTTAGCCTGAATGGGTATTGGACTTTTCAAACACCTTTCTGCACTAATTGACAAAATCAGATGGTTCTTATCTTTTGGATTATTTATGTGTTTGATCACATTATTTGCTTTTCTGATGTTGAACCAGCCTTGCATCTCTGGTAGGAAACCAACTTAGTCATGATGAAATATTTTTTTGGTATGTTTTTAGAATTCTATTGGCAAGGATTTTTCATCTATGTTCATGAGTGACATTGGTCTGTAATTTTCTCTTTTTGTTGGATCTTTCCCTGGCTTTAGTATCAGGGTTATGCTGGCTTTATAGAATGTATTTGAGAGTATTCCATCCCTTTCTATGCTTTGAAATATTCTCAGTGGTACTGGAGTTAACTCTTCTCTAAAGACTTGGTAGAATTCTGTGGTGAAGCCATCTGTTCCAAGGATGTTTTTGGTTGGTAGCTTCTTGATGACTTTTTCAATCTCTTCCTTTGTGATGGGTTTATTTAGACGTTCTACTTCCCCTTGTGAAAATTTTGGTGGGTGATATGAATCTAGGAATTTTTCCATTTACCCTAGGTTTTCAAATCTGTTAAGGCACAGTCTTTTGTAGTATTCTGTTGTAATACCTTTGATTTTTGTTGGATGTGTTGTGAGTTCTCCAATTTCATTTCTTTTTCAGGTTGTTTCCTGTTTTTTTTTTTTTAATTATGACTGATTGAAAGTGTACATTCCTGTATAAATTTACATGCCAACCTATGGTTTTTTTTTTAAGTTACACCAATGGTTTGTCAATTTTATTGCTTTTTTCAAAAAACCAGCTTTTGGCTTTGAAAGTTTTTAAAAATTATTCTTCTATTCTCTAATTCATTTAGTTCTGTTTGGCTTGGCTGATTTTTATTATCTATTTTCTTCTGATTCCTGAGGGCTTCCTCTGTTGCTCTCTTTCTATTTGTTCAAGCTTTATTGTTAATTCTTTAGTTTGAGTCCTTCCTTCCAGAGGTGTGCTTTTATAGAGATAAGTTGACCTCTGAGCACTGTTTTGGCCATATCCCATAATTTCTGGTAGGTTGCATTTTCATTCTCAGTTGAATCTATACATTTCTTTAGTTCATCCTTGATTTCTTCTATAACTCATGGCTTTTTGAGCAAGGTGTTGTCCAGTTTCTATGAATTTCATTTTCTGTCTATGTTTTATCTGCTATTGATTTCAACTTTTACGGCTTTCTGATCTGATACTTTCCAATAATTCAGTGGTTTGGATTTTGTTGAGATTTACTTTATGTACTAACATATGGTGTATTCTGGAAAATGTTCCATGTGCATTGGAGAAGGTGTACTCATCTGTTGATGGATAAAAAGTTTTGTATATGTCGATGACATCTAATTGTTTAATTGTGGCAATAAGATATTCTCTGTCATTACTGAGCTTTTTTCTAGAGGATCTGTCCATTCCTAGAAGTAGAATGTTGAAGTCTCCAATTATTATTGTGGAATGATCTATACCATTTTTCAATGTAGTCAGTGTTTGTTCTATGTATTTAGATGTTCTGTTAATGGATGCACAAATATTTAATATTGTTAAGTCCTGCTTGTGTATTGATCCTTTCAACAATAAACAGTGACTGTCCTTGTCCATGATAGTGGATTTTACATTAAAATCTATTTTATCTCAGATTATTATTGCTACACCTGTTCTTTGTATATTGTTAGCTTGGTAAATATTACTGAATCCTTTCATTTTCAGTTTATTCATATGTTCAAGTCCAAGATGTGTTTCTAGTAAGCAACATATAGATGAGTAGTGTCTTTTGATCCAAGATGTCACTCATTGTCTTTTTACTGGAGTGTTCCTTCCATTCACATTCAGTGTAATTATTGACAGGTACGTGTTTAGTGCTGTGATTTTGATGTATTTATTTTGGTGTTGATGTTTTCTATGTAGCTCTGGATATTCTGTTGTGGGTCATTTTTCTTTATGGGTTGACTTCTTTTTCACTGTTGGTTTTGTGTTTGTTGAGACTTCTGTGTTACATTTATTGTTTTGATATATTGCTTTGTTATTGTGCTTTGTGGCTACTTCTGTGATCCCCCTTAATATTCTATGTTTAAGCCCAATATTATCTTCTATTTATCTTATTAACTTCCTCTCCATCTTTAAGGATTATAACTGCTATAGTATATCTCTCTTTTTTATGTGCTGGTATCTTAGTTTTCACAATATGATCACCAGTTTCCTTCCTCGAATACTATAGCTTTGATCGAGTTTTGTGCCTTCCCTGAGTAGATTTATGGATGTTGTGTCCTGCCTTGCCTCCTTAAATATACACTTAATGATTTTGTTTTTCTACCAAAGAGCTTCCTTCAGTATTTCTTCTAGTTGGGGTTTGGATTTCACAAATTCTGTAAGCTTCTGTCTATCTACAAATGTCTTAATTTCATATTCATGTTTGAAAGACAGGTTTTCAAGATATATAATTCCTCGTTGGAAGTTTTCCTGTTTCAAGACTTTGAATGTATTATCCCACTGCCTGTGTCCCAACATTGTTTCTTTCTTTTTTTAACAATAAATTTAATTTTATATTATTTTCTCTTTTTCAATCCTTTTTAAATGAAGTAATTCCTTTTGTTTTCTTATTTCTTATGATCGAATGAAAATGTACATACTCTGTCCTTGCAATATTAGGTTAAGATGGGTGGAGTACACATGTTGTGTTGAAGTTCTGTTAATATTGATCTTCTTACTAATGTGTGCTGTCACCAATTTCGCCTAATCAAACTTCTAACAATTATCTAATCTAAACCCTCACTCCTCACCCTCCCGCCCTTGCAGCCATTGAAGAGTCTTTTTGGTTATGCATGAGTCTGCTTTTAAGTTTTTATCATAGACGTCTCATACAATATTTGGCCTTCTGTCACTGACTACTTTCACTCAACATAATGTCCTCCAGTTGAAACCAGGTTAAGAGGTGTTTCCTGCTATTGTCGTTGTTCTTTATCATTGCAGAGTGCTCCATTGAGTACATATACCATAGATTTCCCATCCATTCTTCTGTTATTGGGCATCTGGGTTGACTCCATCTTTTTGCTGTTGTGGACTGTGCTGCAATGAACATTCATGTGCATGTATCAGTTGGTGTAAATGCCCTTGATTCCGTAGGATATATTCCAAGCAGTGGAATTATTGGGTCAAATGGTATATCTATATCCATTATTTTAAGGTAATGCCAGATTGCTTTCCAGAGAGGTTACACCACTTTGCAATCCCATCAACAGTGTAGGAGAGTTTCAATCTGTCCATAGCCTCTCCAGCATTTAGCGTTTTGTGGTTTGGGATCATGACCAACCTTGTTGGCGTGAGATGGCATCTCATTGTCGTTTTAATTTGAATTTCTTTCATAGTTAATGATTGTGAGCATGTCCACATGTGTTTTTTGGCTGCCTGGATCTCCTCCTTAGAGAAGTGTGTGTCCATCTACTTTGCCCATTGCTTAGTTGGATGATTTATCTTTTTCTTATTGATATTTTGTAGTACCTTATAGATTATGGAGATCAGGTGTCAGTCTGACATAAAGTTCCCAAATATTTTTTCTCATTCTGTAGGTGGTCTTTTAATTCTTTTGATGAAGTCTTTGGATGAGCAGAAGTGTTTGATTCTTATTAATTCCCATTTATCTATTTTCTCTTCTGATGAACACGCTTGCTTTGTCAGATTTTGAAGTCTGTGCTCCAACTCGACGGCACTTGGCTGGCTGGCTATATTGTGTACAAAAATTTCCATTGTTGATTGTATTTTATCTTGCATGAGCTTTATCATTTTAGATTTGATATTTAGGTCTTTTATCCAATTTAAATTGATTTTTGCATAAGGTGTGATATATGGGTCCTGTTTCAATTTTCTGCAGATGAATATCTAGTTTTACCAGCACAATTTGTTAAAGAGACTGTTCTTACCCTAGTTTAAGATCTCAGGGCCTTTGTCAAATATGAGCTGTTCATAGCAAGATGGTGGCATCTCTGGGGTTTCTACTTTGTTCCATTGGTCTATATGTCTCTTTTTGGAAGAGTACCAGGCTGTTTTGACAGCCGTGGTAGTGTAATAGGTTCTATAGTCAGGTAGTGAGAGGCCTCCCAGTGTGTTCTTCTTTTTCAGTAGTGCTTTACTTATTCAGGGCTTCTTCCCTTTCCAGACAAAGCTGATGATTTCTTTCTCCATCTCATTAAAAAATGTGGCTGGAATTTGTATTGGGATTGCATTATATCAGTAGATTGCTTTGGGCAAAATAGACATTTTCACAATATTGAGTTTTCCTATCCATGAGCAGGGCAGATTACTCCACTTACGTAAGTCTCTCCCAGTTTCTTGTAGTAAGATCTTGTAGTTTTCTTTGTAAAGATCTCTTATTTCTCTAGTTAGATTTATTCCTAGGTGTTTTATCTTCTTGGGGGCTATAGTAAATGGAATTGATTTGGTGATTTCCTCTTTAATAATCTCACTGTTGATATAAAGGAGTACTCTTGATTTAGTTATGTTTATCTTGTATCCCGATACTTTGCCGAAGTCTTCTATTAGCTCTAATAGTTTACTTATGGATTTCTTTGGATTCTCTGTATAAACAATCATATCATCTGCAAAGAGGGAAATTGTTACTTCTTCGGTACCAATACTGATGCCCTTTATTTCTTTGACTGGTCTAATTGCTCTGGCTAGGACTTCTAGCACAGTGTTGAATAGAAGTGGTGAGAGTGGGCATCCTTGTCTAGTTCCTGTTCTCAAAGGGAATTTTTTCCATCTTTCACCATTCAGGGTGATGAAAGCAGTTGTCTTTGCATAGATGCACTGACTACCTTGAGGAATTTCCCCTCTATTCCTATTTTTCTGAGAGTTTTAAGCGTGAATGAGTGCTGAACTTTGTCAAATGTCTTTTCTGCATGAATTGACATAAATCAGGTCATTTTTATCTTTTGTGCTATTAATGTGGTTGATTACATTAACTGTTTTTCTGATGTTGCATCTCTGGAATGAAACCAACTTGATCATGATGAATGATCTTTTTTTATGTGGTGTTGAATTCTATTGGCTAGTACTTTGTTGAAGATTTTTGCATCTAGGTTCATGAGTGATAATGGTCTGTAATTTCTTTTTTTTTGTGGGATCTTTCCCTGATTTTGGTATCAGGTTTATGCTGGCTTCATAGAGTGACTTTGGAAGTATTCCATCTCTTTCTATAGCTTGAAATAGTCTCAATAGTATTGGAGTTAACTCTTCTCTAAAAGTTTGGGAGAATTCTCTGGTGAAGTCATATGGGCTAGGACTTTTTTGCTTGGTAGATTTTTGATGACTTCCTCAATCTCTTCCTTTGTGATAGATTTATTAAGTTGATCTACTTCTCCTTGTGATAATCTTGGTGAGTCACATGAATCTAGAAATTTGTCAATTTCCCCTAGGTTTTCAAACCTGTTAGAGTACAGCCTGTCATAGTATTCTGTTATGATATTTTTTATTTCAGCTGGGTCTGTTGTAACATCTCCCAACTCATTTCTTATCAGGTTATTTGTATCTTCTGCTGTTTTTATTTTGTAAGTTTAGCCAACGATTTATCAATTTTGTTCATGTTTTCAAAGAACCAGCCTTTGGTCTGTTATTTTTTTCAATTGTTTTTCTGTTTTCTAATTCAGTTAGTTCTGCTCTAATCCTTATAACCTGTTTTCTTCTGGTGCCTGAGGGGTTCCTCTGTTGCTCTCTTTCTACTTGTTCAAGCTGTGGGGTTAATTCTTTAATTTGGGCCCTTTCTTCTTTCTGGATCTATAGAGATAAACTGACCTCTGAGCACTGCTTTTGCTGTATCCCATAAATTCTGGTAGGATATGTTTTTATTCTTGTTTGAATCCATAAATTTATTTATTTTGTCTTTAATTTCTTCTATAACCCAAGGTTTTATGTGCAAGGTGTTGTTCAGTTTCCACAAGTTTGAATTTCTTCCTATGAATTTTCTGATATTGATTTCAACTTTTGTAGCTCTATGGTCTGAGACGATACTTTGCAGTAAATCAATGCTTTGGATTTTATAGAGAAATGTTTTATGACTTAACATATGGTCTATCCTGGAGAATGTTCCATGTGCATTGGAGAAGAAGGTGTATCTATCTGCTGATGGATGAAAAGATCTGTATATTTCGATAAGGTCAAGTTGGTTGATTGTTGCAATAAGATCTTCTGCATGTTTACTGAGCTTTTTTCTGGTTGATCTATCCTTAACTGAAAGGGGAGTGTTGAAGTCTCCGACTATTATTGTGGAATGATCGATCTCATTTTTCAGTGCTGTCAGTATTTGTTCAATATATTTAGGTGCTCTGGGATTTGGTGCATAAATATTTGATATTGTTAAGTCCTGCTTGAGTATTGAATCTTTCAGCAACAAATAGTGACCATCCTTGCCCACAATAGTGGATTTTACATTAAAATCTATTTTATCTGAGATTAATATTGCCACACCTGCTCTTCTTTGTGTATTGTTAGCTTGATATATATTATTCCAACCTTAATTCTCAACTTGTTCATATTTTTCAGCTTAAGCTGAATTTCTTGTAAGCAACATATAGACGGGTTGTGTCTTTTGATCCAGGATATCACTCACAGTCTCTTTACTGGAGGGTTCAGTCCATTTACATGCAATGTAATTATTGATAGGTATGTGCTTATTGCCATCATTTTAATGTAATTACTTTTGTGTTGATGTTTTCTATATTGCTCTTAATGTTCTGTTCTGGGGCATTCTTCTTTATGGGTTGTCTGAATGTTGGTTTTGTGTTCATTGAGACTCCTGTATTGCATTTCTTATTTTGATATAATACTTTGTTAATCTGCTTTATGGCTACATGTATTATCCCCCTTATACTAAAATTAAAACCAATTTTAACTACTTCATAACTCTGAAACTTTTTCTGCTTCGAAAACAACTGTAACTGTTGTAGTGCATCCCTCTTTTAATGTGATGGTATTATAGTTGTCATGATATGATCACAGATTTCCTTATTCTAATACTGTAGCTTTGGTGAAGTTTTCTGACTTCCTTAACTGATTAGAAATTTGGATGAAGTGTCCTGAATTGTCAGCTAAAATACATGTTTAGGGAAGAGCTTCTTTCAATATTTCACATAATCTTGGTTTAGTTTTTAGGAAGTCTCTAAATTTCTCTTTATTTTCAAAACTCTTAGTTTCACCATTATATTTGACAGACAATTTTGCAGGATAAATAATTCTAAGATGGAAGTTTTTCTCATTCAGGTCTTTGAATGTGTCTGCCCACTGTTTTATAGCCAGCATTGTTTCAGCAGAAAAGTCAGATGAAAGTATATAGAGATTCCCTTGGAATGTTAGTTTTGCTTTGAGCCTTGCTGCCTTCATAAGCATCTGTTTGTGTTTTAGCTTATTAAGCTCGATTATAATATGCCTTGGCATCTTTCGTTTGGGGTCTAACTTTTGTGGTGCTCAATAAATATCTTGGATTCCTATGTTCTCTTTGCCCATAATCTCAGGAAAGTTTTCTGTCAGCGTCTCTACAGCAATACTCTCTATGTTGTCATTAATCCTCCCTTGTTCAGGAGCTCCAATTAAACGTAAATTATTCCTCTTCATGGAGTCCCACAGGTTTCTTAATGCTTCTTCGTTTTTCTTATTTCTTTTCTCTGATTTCACCTCATAAATGATGATGCTAGTTACTTTGTCTTCTAGGTCACTGAGTCTAACTTCTACCTGTTTAATCCTACTCTTTTGGCTTTGTATAGAATTATCTAATTCTGTAATTTTGTTATTAATCTGATGTATTTCCGACTCATGGCGACCTTAGAGGCCAGAGTAGAACTGACCCCCAAAGTATTGAAGGAGCGCCTGGTGGCTTTGAACTGCCGACCTTGTGGTTGCCATAAGTCGGATCTGACTCAACAGCACTTGGCTTGGCTGACTGATGTATTTCAGATTGTTGAGGTCCAGCATTTCAAATAGCTTACCAAATTTTTCATTTTGTTCTACTGTATTTTGTTTAATCTCTAGGAGGGTTCTATATATAACTTGTTTGTATTCAACCTCCGATAGATTCAGAAAGGCTTCTTCATCTGGGAAATTTTTTGAATCTTTATTTAGGGAATTTTCAGGAGCATTTGAAGGCTGCTTCTTTAAATGATTAATTATAGTCTGCTGCCTGTGTGTCATCTAGACACTATTTGATTTCTCTTATGATGGATCTAGGAGAGTTGTTGGTCACCAGCTGACTCTAATACTCTAGTGATTTGCCCCAGGTGGACTCTCAAGGGTGGAAGACTCTGCTTATTGGGTAGCAAAGAGGTTGCTCTGCTTATGGAGAAACTGGGGCCTGTCAGCCAACCCTACAATGTGAGTGAGAGAAAAGAGGCAGGAAAACTGAGGCTTCTCAACAGAGAAGTGTCTAGGCAGATATACAAGCCTCTCAGCCTTAAAAGTAAACTGCACTTCTATGCAGGGAGCTATCCAGGTGCTGAAGTGTGAGCTGGGAGCTGTCCAACAGGCTGGCCTGAACAGGCAGTCAGGAACAGTGGACTCAACCTGCCAGCTTATGATGAAATTACATTACCATTACCTGCCGTTTGCGGAAGCTGCAGTTCTCTAATATGATGAAACAGCAGAAGCAGAGGTCAGAGGGTCGCTAGATCCTTTTTGAGAGGAGATTAGTCTGATACTGTTGCCTAGTCAAATATGTTAGGTTCTAAGGCTCCCCAGATATTCAATGCTCCGTATAAATATCACCCAGGCCTTAGTTCTCAGAGGGAAATGAGGAGACGTCTGTTTACTCTGCCTTCTTTCAACGGAATCCATTCTGTTTTTGTTTTTTAAGTCACACAGTTTTCTGCATTGTGGGAAAAATAGTGGCTTGCTCACAAACTTCAGAAAAAGAATTCATATAACACTTGATTTGTCTAGAAATATTTATTACAGTAAGATAATCCATATTGTCTGGAATAAAAGATATAACTAAGAGTCAATACTATTCGATAAGTTGGTGATAATATCAATAAAAATAGTACTAGATATATATGACATTCAATGAAGCTAAGTAGGGCATTTTTTTGAGAATTTTTCTCATATTTTGTCCTATTCACTTGTAGTACTCCCCCAGGCATAACAAGAGGTGTTAGTAATTAGACAGAAAAAAATGATTAAATGAGCTTTTGTATTAAAGTTAATATCTAAGAAATGAGACCATAGATGTATTAACAAAAAACCCAAAACCAAACCTGGTGCTATCAAGTCAATTCTAACTCATAGGGATCCTATAGATCATAGTAGAACTGTCCCACTGAGTTTCTGTGGGACACCTGGCAGTTTTGAGCTACTGACCTTTTGGTTAGCAGATGTAGCACATAACCAGTACTCCATAGCAATGCTATTAATATAAAAATCTTTATAACCACTAAACAAATTTGGAAATTTCAGTAACTTGCGTGAGGTCTCATTTCAGTCTTGGTATCTTAGTCACCTAGTGTTGCTCTAACAGAAATACCACAGGTAAATGGTTTTAACAAACTGAAGCTTATTTTCTAACAGTATAGTAGGCTAGAAGTCCAAATTCAGGTCATCAGCTCCAGGGGAAGACTTTCTTTCTCTATTGTCTCTGGAGAAAGGTCTTCCCATCAGTCTTTCCCTGGACTAGGAGTTCTCTCTACAGGAACCTGGTATCCAAAGGAAACACTCTGCTTCCAGTGCTTCTTTCTTGGTGGTATAAGGTCCCTACATCTCTGCTCACTTCCATTTTCTCTTATCTTTTGTAGGATAAACCCCAGTGCCATAGTGGTTAAGTGCTATGTTTGCTAACTAAAAGGTGGGCAGTTCACATTGGCCAGGATTTCCTTAACAACTCTACAGGGCAGTTCTACTCAGTCCTGTAGGGTCTCTATGAGTCAGCACTGACTCCTTGGCACTGGATTCTAAGATAAAATGTGGTAAAGGTCACACCCCTGGAAAACTCCCACTACAGTGGATTGAGGATATGACCTTATTAAGGGTATTACAATCTCACCCTCATTCACTTTACCATAAAATCACAATCAGAAAATGAAGGGTAATAACATAACACTGGGAATTATGTCCTAACAATATTGACATACATTTTAGGGAGACACAATTCAATCTATGGCACTCCACCCTTTAGCTACCCAAAATTCATATTCTTTCCAATGTAAAACACATTTATCCTATCACATGATAGGAAAAGCCTCAAGTCAACTATAAGTACAAAACCTCAAAATTTCCTCTTCTCTGTGAAATCTAGAATATAAGTTATCTGATTCCAAACTGAAATGGCAGAAAATTCACAAGCTAGACATTTTCGTTATAAATGTGAGACACTGGAAGGAGTCATAACACACACTGAGCAAGTCAGCAGAACACATTACATTAGCCCTCTAGACTTGAAAATGATACTCTTTACAATGGCCTGGCCCAACAGGCTCTAGTTACTGGCCACACTCTCCAGATTTTGAGTGGAGCCTCCTCAGCTCTGGGCTTCAAACTCCCAGGTGAACTGGAACAACAACTCTGTTCCCTAGGTTTTGGAAGTAATGTGATAATAGTCCATCTGAGGGATAAATTCACCCTTAGAAACACCAGAGGCCATTGGCCCCACTCTTTGAAACTCCAGAGGTCAAAGCTTTTTTTCTTTCCCCAGACTGAAGAAGTGCAGCTTCTTGTGTTCCTTGCTGGTTCCTTGGCCTCTTGGACCCTCAGACCTCTAGCATGCATCTGTTCTTGGGGTACCCCATTCTGCCAATAAACATAGGGGCTGAAAGGCACTCAGCTATCTTACTCCATGGGTCTGCAAGGATAGTTTTACTAATAAGCACCTAAAGGAACCCCATGCTGCCAGGAAGCCTCCTGAGGAAAGGCACACAATGCTCTCACTCTGTTGGTTAGTTCCAGCGCTGCCTGGAGTGTATTCATGGTTCTGCAACTGCCAGTTCTCTGCTGCTGCTTGGCCCTCTTTGCATTCGCAGTTTCAAAACTGCTTCCACATTTTAGGTTCTGTTACAGCAGCACCACGTTATCTTGGTGCCAAATTCTGTCCTAGTCATCTGGTTCTCTCTAACAAAAATAACATATATGGATTACTTTAACAAAGGAAAGTTTAATTGGCTAGAAGTCCAAATTCAGTATATCAGCTTCAGGGGAAATCTTTCTCTGTCAGCTCTGGATGGCCTTCTTCATCAATCTTTCTCTGGGCTACTAGATTCTCTGTGCAGGAACCTTGGGTACAAAGGAAACACTCTACTCCCAGTGCTTCTTTCTTGGTGGTTTGAGGTCTCAACCTCCCTACTTGCTTCCATTTCCTTTTGTCTCTTGTAAGATGAAGGCTGGTACAGGCCACACAGCCAAGGGAATCTCCCTGTGCATTGAATCAGGGATATGACCTTAGTAAAACTGTCACAATCCCACTCTTATCCTCTTTAACATAAAATTATAATAACAAAATGGAGGGTAACCACAAAATACTGGCTATCAGGTTTACACATATATTAGGGAGACACAATTCAATTCATAACACTTACGATTACCTGTTAACGTCTAAAGTACTCTTATTTGGGCCATGAAGGTAATTATATATAATTTTTAGTCACTGGCATTGACTTAACAGCATCAGGCTTTGGTTTATGATTGTTGAGACATCTAGAAAGGTGACTTAGCTCTCTTAAGTTTGGGCAATGGATCCAAGGCTTAGCTCCAAATTTTGTTGCACAAAGACTGATGGGAAAAACTAAACATGGTTTGTATATGTCTAATGTAATCTTTTCTATTGAAATGTTTAGGTCAAGTGTTTTCAGTGAATTAGTAAAGTAAAACTTATCTTTAGATGACAAACGTAAACATGGCTCTGGTTAATATATAATAACAATTCTTAAAAGTAGAAAATTTGATGGGAATTAATTACACAACTAATGTAAAGTTAAATAGTCAATTAAAAAATTGAAGTGTTTTAGATACAATAAACAATAATCTTATGACATAATACTAAAATGTCAAGATACACTAATAATAATATTAGGAAAGTATTACAGTATTACAACAAATCAGAGGCAGAGGGAACATAATTAAATATCTAGGAACTTACTACAATTTCTGAAATGCGTTAATATTCAACTTAAAATTAAGTACCTCTTCTGATTTGATAGAATTTGTTATGTAATTTATAATAAATGAACCTAGTTACTTTAGATGTCATAAAGTCTATTTAAACATTACAGTTTTTCCAAACTTCCCTTAATTCAATTAAGTTCAAGCATATCCTCTCAGTCTAACATTAGACTTGCTTAAACTTCAGCAGCATTTTCAGAATCATAAAACTACTTTTGCCCATTCCATTGTATCCACATACATGGAAATGGAACCTCATTAATGTCTACTTTATTCATATTATTTTTTAATAACCTTCTAAATATTTGTATTCTGAAATGAGAGCCCCTTGACTCATTTCTTTGTCTTTCCTTGTAATTCTCTTGGCAATAAGTTCATCCTTCTTCCATCATTTTATAACCTTTCATTAAGAAAAATCCAATGATAAAAAAGTTATTTTAACAGACAGAAAATTAATTTTTTAATAATTCTGTAAATAAACTTATCAAATTTTACATAACTTTTTTTTTTTTAACCGTCTTCTAGCATTCTCCTAGCCTCCTGTAACTTACCATATTCACTCAGATTATTTTTCTGTGGTATTTTTTCTCATCTTGTCAGTAACTAGTCTCTTTTATTTTAGGTTAAAAATTACTGTATTTCAAACTTTAGAATATATTATATATAGTCAATCTAACATAAGTTACTTAAACATATCTTGGAAATAGTTTTTAACATATTACAAAAAAAACTTTGGTGAGAACAAATTAATTTTCATTACTTTCTGGGAATATTAGGATTATATAATTTACGTAAGTGCTTATGTATTATTAAATTGATCAGAGTCAGTTGTTTAAAGGAATATTAAAAAGTAATTTAATAAAGGAGCCCTGATGGTACAGTGGTTAACAGCCTGACTGCTAATCAAGAGGCCAGCAGTTAAAATCCACCATCTGAAGGTGCAAAACTATTGTATGTTATAACCTTACCTTTTGCATGGTGTTTAGGATGATTAAAGAAATAATTTACAATAATTTTACCTTTTAAAGGCTCTATTACACTAATGGAAGTCCTGTTGGCATTGTAGATAAAAGCTAAAACTGCTAGCAACAGGTCAGCTGTTCATATCTACCAGGGACTCCTTGGAAACCATATGGGACTGTTTCACTCTATATATACAGTTGCTATAAGTCAGAATTGACTTGATGGAGATGAGCTTATTTTTAGTTTATTATATTAATCAAAATAAATAATTTTTAGACCGATTTATATAAAAAATTCCCAGAGTAGTTATTAAAAGTCTAACAGTTCTTATTGGAAGAGTAAGGAACCAAGGTTGTAGAAAAATCAAAATCACCTGAAACTGTTGACATTGAGTCGATTGTGACCACAGTGACCCTATATTTTGTCATGATCTTTTTATAACATTTTTGACATAAACTTAAGCAAACATAACTACATAGCTATTCATTAAAATGAAGAAGGACACATATTCTGAAACAGAACCAAGTATCTAGAACAAAGGAGAATTTAATTAACACTTGTGTCTGTCACTGTAGTCATGTCAAGTGCCTCAGTTTTAAAGTGCTCTTAAACAGAAGCCATCAAATGGTGTTAAGAGTGAAATGACTGGATTTGAAATTCTGGCATTGGCTGCTCAATGGGGAGTAAATATTTGGGGGAAATAAGGAGATAGGATGGGAGACTATATCACCTATTCTAGGCAAAATATAATTGTAGCTTTGGATTATTTATTGTCAATAAAACTAGTTAAATATGGATATATTCAAGAAAGACTTAAGAGCTAAAATTTACAGGACTTTGTAATGGATAACATATATAATATGAGGGTTGGGTAGGAAGGAAAGGTTAAGACTGAAAATGTGAAATATAGTGAAATAAGCAAACACCTGTAGTTAGAAAATAGAAAAGGGAGAACATATTAATCATTTCTCAGGCTGAAAGAGCTGAAGAAAAGTTTCAAGCCCCAAGATATAATTTTGAATGTTTCTGTGGGCAAAATATTGAATGATACAAGAAGCATCAAAAGAAGATTGAAGGAATACACACAGTCACTCTACCAAAAAGAACTGGTTAACATGCAAAAATTTCAGGAAGTAGCATATGACTAAGAATCTACTATTGAAGGAAGAAGTCCAAGCTGCTTTAGGGGCAGTGGTGAAAACCAAAGCTCAAAAAGGAAAAACAATTGAGGTATTTCAAGAAATGGATGCAGTGCTGGAGGTACTCACTTCTCTATGCCAAGAACCTTGAAAGATAGTCACTGACTGGAAGAGATATATGTAATGCCATTTCAAAGGAAGGCGATGCAACAGCATGCATAACATTGTCAAACAATATCATTAATATCATATGCAAGTAGAATTCCCTGAAGATAATTCAAAATTGTTACAACAATATTTTGAAAAGTAACTTCTAGATATTCAAGCCAGATTCAGATTCAGATGCGAAATTAGGGAAATCATTGCTGAGATCAGATGGATCTTTGCCTAAAGCAGAGAATATCAGACATACATTTTCCTGTGTTTTATTCACTATGCATAGGCATTTGACTATGTAGTTCATAACAAAATATGCATAACATTGCAGAGAATGGAGATTCCAAAACTCTTAATTCTGCTCATAAGTAACCTGTTAATACATCGAGAGACAGTTATTTGAACAGAACAAGGGGATACTGTATGGCTTAAAATCAAAAAATATTATGTCTCAAAGTTGTATCATTTCACCATAGTTAATAAATGTGCATACCAAAAAAATAATCTGAGAAGCTGGGTTATAGAAAGAATGACATGGCATCAGGATTTGTGGAAGACTTATTAACAGCTTTCAATATGCAAATTGATTGCTGGTAGCAAAGAAGACTTGAAACATTTACAGATGAAGATGGAAGAATGCAACTTTCATTATGGATTGCTCACAAAAATCCTCATAACTGGACTAATAAGCAACATCATCATAAAGAGAAAAAAGATCGATGTTGTCAAGAATTTCATTTCACTTGGAGTGACAATCAATGTCAAAGGAAGCAGCAGTCAAGAAATCAAAAGATGTATTGCACTGAGCAAACTTGCTGCAAAAGACCTCTTTAAAGGGTCAAAAATCAAAGATGTCATTTTAAGGACTAAGGTTCACCTTACCTAAGCCATGAAACTTTTTTTTATTATGATTGAATGAAAATGTACATTTCCATATAAATTTACATGTCCACCTATATGAAGCTCCCGCTGCTCTCCCTGCCCAGTGGCAGCACTATTCCTCTCTGCCCCATACGTGTCTTATCCTCTGAACAATCTCCTATCTCTCCTCTCCATCCTCTCCCCTTCCTCCAGTAAGAGGTCAGCAGGATGAGATCCTGTAGATACAGAGAACCACAAAGTATTCACATGATATGGTCAATCTCTGTTGCCACGTTCATTCCATTCCTGTCGGAGAGTTGACTTCCATTATGATTTACGGACAGGGGCAACATCAGGGCCAGGGACCATGCTCCCAGAGGAACCCTGAGGCACGTGGACTATCAATTGTGATGTATTAATGGAGATCACTGGGTGCACTTATTTTTATTCTTGTGTTGCCAGTGAGACTCAACTTTTTGAGCCCCATGATGGCTATCAGTGGTGGTGGCCAGGTACTATCTGGTTCTTCTGGTCACAAGTCGATGTAGTCACCCACTCACGTGAGTCTGTCTTCTGAGTTCTCTTTCCCGATGTCATTTTGGTTCTTGGTCATCATCCGTTCCTGCTAAGTGGGGATGATTTTCAGTACCCCCAGATGGCAGCATGGCAACTTTTAAGAGCCCAGACACCTCTCACCAATGTGGGGTTCAGAGGGCTCTCTTAGCAAAATGTTAGTTGTGCCAATTGGCCTCAGTTTCTCCTGAGAGCATGGCCCCTGGATCCTGGACCCCTGCCACAGCTACTCTGTCCTTGTAGTATTGGATTAAGATGGGAGGAGTAATCATGTTATGTTCCAGTCCAGTTAATATTGATCTTTCTAATGTATGCTGTCACAGATTTCACCCAACGAAATTTCTACCAACTCTCTAACCTAAACCCTCCCCCCTGCCCTCCCTCCCTCCCTCCCCTCCCTTGCAGCCATCAGAGAGTCTTTTCTCCTATGCATGAGTCTGTTTTTAAGTTCTTAGGGTAGGGGTCTCATAAAATATTTGTCCTTTTGTCACTGACTACTTTCACTCAAAATAATGTCCTCCAGCTGAAACCAGCTTATGAGATGTTTCCTAAAATCATCGTTGTTCTTTATCATTGCGTAGTGTTCCATTGAGTATATATATCAAATTTACCTATCCATTCCTCTGTCGTTGGGCATCTGGGTTGATGCCATCTTTTTGCTATTGCGGACTGTGCTTCAATAGACATTCGTGTGCATGTATCAGTTGGTGTGAATGGCCTTGATTTTGTAGGATATATTCTGAGCAGAGGAATTACTGGGTCAAATGGTATATCTACACCTAGCTTTTTAAAGAAGTGCCACATTGCTTTCCAAAGAGTTTGCACCATTTTGCAATGCCACCAACAGTATAAGAGAGTTTCCGTCTCCCCACAGCCTCTCCAGCATTTGTTGTTTTGCGTTTTTTAGACCATGGCCAACCTTGTTGTTGTGAGATGGTATATCATTGTACTTTTGATTTGAATTTCTTTAATAGCTAATTTTCATGAGCATGTCCGCATGTTTTTTGGCTACCTGGATCTCCTCTTTAGAGAAGTGTCTGTCCATCTCCTTCACCCATCGCTTAATTGCATGATTTATCTGTTTCTTATTGATATTTTGTAGTATCTTATAGATTATAGAGATCAGGCGTCAGTCTGACATATAGCTGCCAAAATTTTTTCCCATTCTATAGGTGGCCTTTTAATTCTATTAATAAAGCCTTTAAATGAGCAAATGTGTTTTATTCCGAATAGTTCCCATTTGTCTATTTTCTGCTGTTTGTGGTTCATTTGACAGATTTTGAAGTCTGTCTACTTTGTGTATTAAAACTTCCATTGTTGTTCCTACTTTTTCTTGGATGAGCTTTACTGTTTATTTAGGCCTTTTATCCAGTTTGAATTGAGTTTTGTATAAGGTGTAAGATACGGGACTTTGTACAATTTTTTTCAGACAGATATCTGATTTTGCCAACATCATTTGTTGAAGAGATTGTTTTTTTGCCCAGTTTAATATCTTAGGGCCTTTGTCGAATATCAGCTATTCATAGAAAGATGATGTCATCTCTGGGGTTTCAGTTCTGTTCCATTGATCTATTTGTCTCTTTTTGTACCAGTACCAGGCTGTTTTGACTACTGTGGCAGTGTAATAGGTTCAGAAGTCGGGTAGCAAGAGGCCTCCAAGTGTTTTTTTTCTTCTTCCATAGTGTTTTCCTTATCTGGGCTTATTCTCTTTCCAAAAAAAGTTGGTAACTTGTTTCTCCATCTCTTTGAAAACTGGCAGTGGAATTTGTATTGGGATTGCATTATATAAATAGATTGTTTGGGGCAAAATAAACATCTTCACAATGTTAAGTCTTCCTATCCATGAGCAGGGGAGGTTTCTCAATTTATGTAAGTCTCTCAGTTTCTTGTAGTAAGGAATTGTAGTTCTTTGTAAAGGTCTGTTCTCTGTATAGATTTATTCCTAACTTCTTTATCTTCTTAGGGGCTCCAGTAAATGATATTGATTTGGTGATTTCTTCCTTAATAATCTTGTTGTTGGTATAAAGGAATCCTACTGATTTACATATGTTTTTCTTGTATCCTGAGACTTTGATGAACTCTTCTATCAGTTTGAGTAGTTTACTTATGGATTCTTTAGGATTCTCTGTGTATACAATCAAATTATCTGCAAATGAGGAGATTTTTAATTCTTCTTTGCTGTTGCAGATGACCTTTATTTCTTGGTCTTGTCTAATTGCTCTGGCTAGAACTTCTAGTACAATGTTGAATAGGAGAGGTAAGAGTGTTCATTCTTGTCTAGCTCCTGTTCTCAAGGGAAACTGTTTCAGTCTCTCTCCATTCAAGATGATGTAGGCAGTTAGCTTTGCAAAAATGGCCCTTATTGCGTTGAGGAATTTGCCATCTATTCCTATTTTGCTGAGAGTTTAGCATCAGTGGGTGTTGGACTTTATCAAAGGCCTTTTCTGCATCAACCGACAAAATCAGGTGATTCTTGTCCATTGTGTTATTTATGTGATTGATCACATTGATTGCTTTTCTGGTGTTAAACCAGCCTTGCATCCCTGGTATGAATCCAACTTAGTCATGATAGATTATTTTTTTGATATGTTGTTGTATTCTATTGGCAAGAATTCTGTTGCAGATTTTTGCATCCAGATTCATGAGTGATATCGGTCTGTAGTTCTCCCTTTTGGTTTGGTCTTTCCCTGGCTTTGGTACCAGGGTTATGCTGGCTTGATAGAGTGAATTTGGGAGTATTCCATCTGTTTTAGGCTGGGTTTTCTAGGGAAGCAAAACTAGTAACACGTGTAGGTACAAGGAAAGATTTATAATATATGTAGATAGATAGATAGATACAGATATAGGAAACTGCTCACATAATCACAGAAGCTGAATGTCCCAAGCTCTGGCACAAGCCTCACGTGGCCACGAAAGCTGAGGAACCCAAAGTCAGCAAGTCAGAGACCAGAGTTCTAGATCACGGGTTGTGTAGGTCAGTAGATCCCAAGCTGGTGGCGAGACCAAGCGACAGAGGCTGGCAAAACCAGGATCAGCAGGTCAGGGAGCAGGAGTCTCAGGTGCCAACTGTAAGGACTGATGAGTCCAACAGCTGCTAGCTCAAGTCCCGGAACCAGACGGTGGAAGAAGAGAGCAGGAGCTCCTGGCCACGTCAGCGACCAGCCGCCGTAGTGAAAGGTCACGAGATGAGAGCCGAGGGGCAGGGAGCCACCACAAACCCCGCCCTGCCACTTAATACAGCAGCCAAATGTGTAGTAGCCAAGTTGACATAACCCTGACCACCACACCATCCCTTTCTCTACTGTGAAATAGTTTCAGTAGTATTGGAGATAACTTCTCTAAAAGCTTGGTAGAATTCTGCAGTCAAGCCATCTGGGCCCAGGCTTTTTTTCATTGGTAGTTTTGGATGACTTTTTCAATCTCTTCCTTTATGATGGGTTTATTAACTTGTCCTGCTTCGCCTTGTGATAATTTTGGTAGGTGATATGAATCAAGTAATTTGTCCATTTCCTCTAGGTTTTTGAATTTGTTAGAGTGCAGACTTTCATAGTATTCTGTTATGATATTTTTGATTTCTGTTGGATCTGTTATGACAACTCCCTCTCATTTCTTATTTGGGTTATTTGTTTCCTTTCCTGTTTTTCTTTAGGAAGTTTTGCCAATGATTTGTCAGTCTGGTTGATCTTTTCAAATAAGTAGCTTTTGGTCTTTTCAATTTTTTTTAATTTTTCTTCTCTAATTCATTTACTTCTGCTATAATCTTTATAATCTGTTTTCTTCTGGAGCCTGAGGGGTTCCTCTGTTGCTCTCTCTCTACTTGTTCAAGCTGTAGGGTTAGTTCTTTGATTTGGTTTCTTCCTTCCTTCCAGATGTGTGCATTTATGGAGATAAAATTACCCCTGAGCACTGCTTTGGCTTTATGCCATAGGTCCTGGTAGGAAGTGTTTTCATTCTTATTGGAATCCATAATGTTTTTTATTTCATCTTGATTTAGTCTATAACCTATGGGTTTTTGAGCAAAATGTTGCTCAGTTTCCATGAGTTTCACTTTCTATCTATGTTTCCTCTGCTGTTAATTTTGACTTTTATGGCTTTCTGATCTGAGAAGATGCTTTGCATTAATTCAATGGTATGAATTTTGTTCAAAATTCCTTTATGTCCTAACATATGGTCTATTCTGGAGAATGTTCTGTGTGCACTGGAGAAGAAGGTGTAGTTGTCCTCTGATGGATAGAAAGTTCTGTATATGTCTATGAGGTCTAGTTGATTAATTGTGGCAATAAGGTCTTCTGTGTCTTTATTGAGATTTTTCCTAGACTATCTGTCCAATATTTACAGTGGAGTGTTGAAGTCTCCCACTATTACTGTGGAGTGATCTATCTCATATTTTAGTGTACTCAGAGTTTTTTTTGATAAATTTAGGTACTCTAATGGTTGGTACATAAAGATTTAATATTGTTAAGTCTTATTTCTGTATTGAACATTTCAGCAAGAAATAGTGTCCATCCTTGTCCACAACGGTGGATTTTACATTAAAATCAATTTTATCTGAGATTAGAATTGCCACCTCTGCTCTTCTTGTTCATGGTTAGCTTGATATACATTCTTCCATCCTTTCATTTTCAGTTTCTTCATATCTTTAAGTCTAAGGTGAATTTCTTGTATGCAGCATATGGATGGGTCATGTCTTTTGATCCAAGATGTCACTCAATGTCTCTTTACTGGAGCGTTCAGTCCATTCACATTCAATGTGATTATTGATAGGTATATGTTCCGTGCTGGCATTGTGATATGTTTATTTTTGTGTTGATGTTTTCTCTGTTGTTCTTATTAACCAGTTGTGGGACATTCTTCTTTGTGAGCTGATTTTTCACCTTTTACAGGGTTGGTTTCATTGTTGTTGAGACTCCTGTATTACATTTCTTGATTTGACATGTTGCATCTTTATTGTGCTTTCTGGCTACCCTTATAATCCCCCTTAATAAACTGTTTATAAACCCAATTTCAACTACTACCATTCTTATCAACTTCTTCTCCACCTCGAAGGACTATAACAACTGTAGTACATCCTTCTTTTTAATATGATGACATCCTAGTTTTCATGATATGATCGTTAGATTATTTCTTTCATTATTACAGCTTTCAGTTTGGAACCTTCCCTAACTGAGTAGGATTCTTGGTGATGTGTCCTGCATTTGCTTCTAAAGTATAAAGTTAGTGGTTTTGTTCTTCTAAGCTGAGAGATTCTTTCAGTATTTCTTGTAGCTTTGGTTTGCTTTTTACACAATCTCTGAGTTTTTGTTGATCTGTGAATGTCTTACTTTCATTTTCATATTTGAAAGACAGTTTTGCAGGATATATAATTCTTGGTTGGAAGTTCTTCTCCTTCAAGACTTTGAATGTGTCATGCCACTGTCTCTGTACCAGCATTGTTTCCGCTGAGATATCAGACAAAAGTGTATAGGGTTTGCCTCTGAATGTCAGCTTTGCTTTGAGTCTTGTTGCCTTTAAGAGTTTCTGCTTATGTTTCTTTTTGTTAAGCTTGATTATAATATGTCTTGGAGTCTTTCTTTTGAGAATGTATATTGAGTGGTGTTCAATATGTATCTTGGATATTTATATTCTCTTCTTTCATAATTTCTGGGAAGTTTTTTGTCAGCAGCTCAGCCACAACACTCCGTGTTCTCAGGTTTCTCGCCCTGTTCAGAAACTCCATTTAATCGTACATTCTTCCTCTTAATAGAGTCCCACATGCTTCTTAATGCTTCCTCACTTTTTCTTCTTTTTTTCTGATTTCTCCTTATAGATGCTGGAGACTGTAGCTCTGTCTTTCAAATCAGAAAGTTTATTTTCCATTTGTTCCATTCTGTTTTCTGGACTTTCAGTTGAAGTTTGTATGTCTTTGATTTTGTTCTTGATCTGTTGGATTTCAGAGTCTTAGTGTTCTGTCAGATCAAACAACTTGTTTAACTTTTCTTTTTGTTCTGATGTATTTTGTGTAAGGTCTAGGAGGGCTCTATATGTAGTCCTTTTGTATTCACCTTCCAATAGTTTCAGAAAAGCTTCTTCATCTGGGAAATTCTGTGGTGCTTTATTTGTGGGGGGGGCTTCTGAAGCCATGGGCATTTGTTGGTTATGCTTTTATCCAGAATTTACTGATTTGGGGGCATCATATGAGTCAATAGAGGCTTGGAGAGGGGCTATGAGGGTGGACCGCAGTTGTTTCTCTAGGCCATCTTAAAAGAAGAGGTAAAAAATACCTAACAACTTCCAACGTCAGTCAGGTTTTTCAGGTTTATAGGTCCCTCTTCCAAGCTGGTAAAGTAAGCACCTCTGTATCGAACCCCAGATGTTATAAACTAATTCAAAATATAGAAATGCTACTGCCTTGCTGGTCTCTGCTGTTGAGCCACAGCTGCAGGTAACACTGTAGAATACTGCTTTTATGCTGGTAAAGAGCTTTCCTCCGGGCAGGTTCTTCTTTCCAGTCTAGGAATTAGGTGCAGCTAAGGCTTCTGTATGAGTATCTCTGTCTCCCAGTGAAACAAGATGATGTCCCACACAAGCTCACCAGCTGGCTGGGACCAGGCTACTCTATGGTGGAGGTGGAAAGAGAGGCCAAAAGTGTTGAGATGCACAGAGTCTGCACCCTCTGTTCCCGAGCCCCAGCTGTAGGTGACACTATGTAAAATACTGCTTTTCTGCTGGAAAAGTGCTGTCCCCTTGGCAGGCACTGCCTTCTAGCCTAGGAACTAAGTCCAGCTGGGGCCTCTGTATGTGTGTACCCATCTCCCAATGGATCAAGATGGTGTCCCACACAAGCTTCCTTCCCTCTCAGTACTATACATTAGAGACAGAAAGAGAGGCCGAAGGTCCCAAGATTCAGAGTCTAAATCTGGTCTCTCAAAATATGGCAATCTCACTTGTCGATCCCACCAGCAGTGCATCTCAGTTTAGCGGCTATTCAAGTCCCAAGCTCTACCTACCGGCTAAGATATAGAAAAAAAAAATTAAGATGGTGAGTTACCTTTGGTCCATGAAAGCCCACGCTCGCCAAGAGCAGGGTCAGTGAAAGAGAGGAGGTTTTGCGTTCAGTGGTATGAAGTCCAAATTAACATCCCTATGACATGTCTTAGGGTTCAGTAGGTGTCCAGAAGGCTCTGTTTAATTATCATCTCAGGTCTTGGTTTCCAGAGGGATTTAGGAAGACTTGCGTTTAGTCCACCATCTTGACTCCAACCCTGCAAGCCATGAAATCTTTAATCACCTTGTATGCATCCAAAAACTGGAGTATGAATAAGGAAGACTGAACAAAGTCTTTGAATTATAGTGTTGGTGAAGAATATTGAATATACCATGATCTGCCAAAAGAATGAATAAATCTGTCTTGGGAGAAGTACAGCCAAAGTGTTCCTTGGAAGCAAGGGTGGCAAGACTTCTCATTTAACATGCTGTCAAGAGGGACCTGTCCCTGGAGACAGATAGCATGCTTGATAAAGTAGAGGGTCAGTGAGAATGAGCAAGACCCTCAGTGAGATTGATTGACACAGTGGCTGTAATGAGTTCATAAATGATAAAGACTGTGAGGATAACAAAGGATTGGACAGTGTTTTGTTCTGTTGTACATAGCATCATTGTGAGTTGAAACTGACTCAACAGCCCCTAACAACAACAAGGAAGACGCATTACTGGCTTATACTACTAGATAGAAAGGACTTAAAAGATTTGACACCCCCCAAATATTTTTGTTTGTTTATTTAGTGGGTGAAGGTAAGGAAGATACTTAGTTTAGTTTGGATACGTTGAGTTCTTGAGTCTCAGGTCCATTTTAGATCTTTAGTAAGTGCATCAAATACATGTCTGGCACTCAGAAAAGCTTTGGTCTTTATTCAAAAATATCAAGTGTCACCTTTGTAAGAGTAAAACTGATATTTCCACCTCTCAAAACCTGTATATACTGTTACAGTAAGAAAAAAATATCCACTCCTCACTTACTGACATAATTAGGTTCCAAAGATCAGATTGTTTTGCAAAAATGGAGGATGGCCACATTGAATCTCAAAGTAGAGGATGACTATATCACTATGTAAATGCCATATTACATCATTATGTAATGGTCAAATTAAATCATTACATAACTGCCAAACTACATGGCCCATCCAAGTTGACACATAACCTTCACCATCACAGCCAGTGTTACTCTGGCCTTGCACCCTGGCGTTCATCACTACCAGAGACAAATTGTTAATGTGCAAAATACTTGTGTAGTATATTTTTTAATATTGCCATAAATTTGAAATTCCTTTTAGTGAGATAGTTGATAAATGAGGAGTACATGCATCATAGACTGAATTGTGTCCCCTCCAAAATGTGTGTAACAATTTGGCTAGGCCATGATTTCCAGTATTTTGTGATTGTTCTCTATTTTGTGATTTTTCTGTGCTATAAATCCTAATCTCTGTCTGTGCTTAATAGAGTGGATTACATTAAAGAGGATTAGCATTGGATTGTAACACCCTTCCTAAGGTCACTTCCCTGCTCCAATGTAAAGGAATTTTCCTTGGAGTTTGGCTTGCACCACCTTTTATCCTACAAGAGATAAAAGGAGAGGGAAGCAAGCAGAGAACTCAGCATCTCACACCATCAAGAAAACAGCACCAAGAGCAGAGAACATCCTTTGGACCTGAGGTTCCTGCACCAGCATGCTCTCAGAACAAAGAAAAGAGTGATACAATACAAGGGCCTTCCTCCAGAGAGAACAGAGAAACATTGTGTTCCCCTTGCACTGACACTTTGAATTTGGACTAGCTTACTGGGTTGTGTGACAATAAACTTTTCTTTGTTAAAGCCACCCACTCGCCATATTTCTGTTAGAACAGTACCAGATGACAAAGACAGCAAATAATTACATGACATTGTGGAATGGATCAGGATCTAACAGATTTGGCTTTGAATCCCTTCTCTACAGTTTACTAGCTAACAGGTCTTTGCCAAAGCCCCCTAAACATTCCAAAGCTAAATTTGCTCGTGTTTAAAACAACAGTGATAATATCTGCTCTGCCTACTTTTGGATTATACATATATAAATGAAAGTGTGAAAAAATATACTGTGGCTTCAAAGGTAACAGAAAAGCTCCAATATATTTTGGTTAACTTCTTTAAATTAAAACCACAAATTGTGGGAAATTGAAGGAATTTATCTGAAGCACTGGTAGCACTGTGTTTAATATCTTGGCTGCTAGCCAGAATGTTGGCAGTTTGAAACCACTAGCTGCTCCTTGTAAACCCTGTAGTGCAGTTATGCACTGTTCTGTAGGGTTGTTATAAGTTAAAATTGACTCAGTGGTAATAGGCTTGTAAGACATTATCTGGAACCACTGGTGGTTAAGTGGTAGAATTCTTACCTTCTGTGCAGGAGACCTGGGTTTAATTTTTGGCCAGTGTACTTCATGCACAAATACTACCCATTTCTCAGGGGAGGCTTATGTGTTGTTATGATGTTGAACAGGTTTCAGCAGAACTTTTGGGTTCTGATGGACTAGGAAGAAAGGCCCAATGATTTACTTCTGAAAATCAGAAAGTGAAACCCTGTGGATCACAACAGTTGATATGCAATCAATCATGAGTGTGGCATAGGACCAGGCAGTGTTTTTTTCTGTTGTGCACAATGTCATCAAGAGTTCAGGGACAACTCGAAGGTGACTAACAAATAAAAACAAAGATATTATTTAGTTTAACAACCGTATTTAACATACAGATGAGTGCAGCACAGAAAACATTTGTAGCTTGTTGAAAAGTTACATTTTAATACTTCTGACTTGTAATCACAACCTTATTCAGCCGGCTACATAAACTTGCTCATCTCTTTGGCTAAATGAATCCTGCTGGACAGACAGTGTCTGGAAATGATATTGTTTTTTATCGGTATCTCGTGGGAGGATATTACATGTCTGAAAAAGACAGAGGGAGGGAGGGGTGAGGAATGGACGGAGGAACGAAAGAAGGGAGGAAGGAAGGAAGGGAAGAGGGAGGAAAGAGGAAGGAAGGAAGGGAGGGAGGGAGAAAACACTGGTATAGAAGCAATGGAATTATTAAGTATTTTAAGAAATCATGGAGAATAGCAAAACTTCAAGTCTTCCCAACAACATAATCCTGCACAATTTTTTATCATAAGAAACTACGTAACACATTTACAACTCAACATTCTAGACCAAAATTTTGCTTGTTCTCATGTGAATTAGTTGAGTCAAATACAGGCAGGAGAATTTTCTACTGTATTACATTTACAGTTTCTCTTTGGAAATAATTTTAGTTTTCTTTTCTTTCTGTCTCATTTCTGGATATTTACCATAAAGAACTTCAGAATCATTTTATTTATATCACTGCCAATCAGAATACTTTTGTCTTCACATGTATCTGATATTACAATATTGAGATGACATTTTAGTATCAAAATGGAGGAATCAGAATTTCCTGAGAATATTTGAAGGTATTGGCTGATGAAGTTCAGAGAAAGTTATTATGTTACGAGTCTTGTTTACCTTGACTGGAAATGAAGGAGTTAAATATTCGCAAATGATATTATCTGATAGCTCTAACGTATAGCTAATGTGGCATTTTCCTACTGGTTGCTATACTTGTTCATTATTTAAAAAAGCTATTTTAAATTCTAGGAATCTGTCACGTGTTTTTCTCTCAACATAGCGGAAGTATTTTGAGGTGAGTGGGAACTTGCTTATCACAGCTTTGAACAACCACTCCCCACCATGCTGACTCAGTTCACAAGCACACAATATCAGTACTGTGTTGAGCACATTGAACACATTTGATACAAAATAGTTGACCTGAATTCCACAGAGTAGCTAATAGAGAATTCACTGTTCTGGGAATGACAATTTCTAGGCCAAAAGATCAATAAAGGCAGAATCAGAATAATTTGCCCAGAATAATTTGATAAGTTGGGCTGAAGTTGCTATTTAAACAGATCAGTACCGTTAGAAGAGCTGCTCTGAACTGGTGGAGAGTGGGACAGCCAAAAAAACAACAAAACAAACAAACAAATCCACTGCCATCAAACTGATTCTGACTCATAGTCACCCTATAGGTCAGAGAACTGTCCCCACCCACCTCCCACCATAGTTTCCAAGGAGTCCCTGGTGGATTTGAACTGCAGACCTTTTGATTAGCAGCCATAGCACTTGACCACCAGCCACTAGGGTTTAGGAAACTAAAAATGAAATTAAGAAAGGCCTCTATCTTAATGAAAGTATATTTATGTACTGGGTTTATAGGTTTGATTTCAAGTTCTATTTTTAATACCTTAGATACATTCTTTTCCCAGATTGGATGCATGTCCACCTCTGAGGCTTCTAACCAAAGGGTCAGCAGTTCAAATATGCCAGGCACTCCCTGGAAACTCTATGAGACACTTCTGTTGTGTCCTGCAGGGTTGCTAGGAGTTGGTGTCAACTCGGTCAACTCAAAGGTGCTGGGTTTGGTTTTTCAGTAAGGAAAGTTGTGCAGGTTTAAGGCAAAGAAAAGGGTATGTAGTAATAGCTCCAACTTACTAAATGCAGTATATAGGTCTCATCTGGAAGACTAGCTCTGTGTGTGCATGCGTGTGTGAGTGAGAGAGAACTACTCATTTTTTACTCAAACAAGTCCAGTGACTGCATGTGCAAATACTCTCACCCTTATTCTGTCATGGGGTGAGCAATCATAAGGAGAACCTGTATGTGAAATTAGTGGAGAAATGAAACTAGAAGATGGCCTGGACCTTGAAGTGAGATATCCCTTGCTAAAAAGTGAATGCTCTATTTAAAAGCTGAATTTAGATTTGGCAAGGGATTTGTCTATAAAGTGCCTTTGACTGACTTTGATAAACCTTGAGTTTTTCGGGTTTTTTGTACTACAGTAACCCTCTCTCTGCCAGATATTATAATTATATTTTGACACTTATGTCCCATGAGAGTAAGGGAAAGTTTTGGGGGAATCTTTCTGCAGGGTTTCCTTTCTTCTGTTTTTTTTTTTTTTTTTTTTTTTTTTTTTTTTTTTTTTTATGGCACAGAGTAAGCACTGTTTCTGGCAATAAATGAACTTTAATACAGCAATTGTTTCCATTTCTTTTTAAAAGACATTTTATTGTGTTTTAGGTGAAAGTTTACACAGCAGGTTAGGTTTCCACTTAATAACTTTTATACAAATTATACTGCGATTTTGGTTACCTTTTCCACAATGCATCAGAATTCCAAATAGTTCTGGCCTGCTTGTTGTTTGAAACCCTGGTGGCACAATGATTACATGCTACAGCTGCTAGGCAGTTCAAATCTGCTAGGAGCTCCTTGAAGACTCTACAGGGCAGTTCTGCTCTGTCTATAGGCTATGAGTTGGAACAAGCTCAATGGCAGAAGGTTTTTGGGGGGTTATTTTTTCCATTGATCTAGCTTCCCTTTCTTTTCTCACTTACTCATCTTCACTTCTGCATAAATGTTAACTGTTTGGTCTCATATAGTTGGTAATATTGTTTATTTTATCAGCTAGTGACCCTCAAGAGTGGCTTTAGCGCCAAGTTCAAAGAATACCTTTTGACAATAATCTCAGGGGTTCCTTTAGTCTGCATCAGTTAAATAGATAGCAATTTGACTTTTATTCTATATTTTTCTCCCGTTCTATCTGGGACCTTCTACTGTGTGTCTGGTCAGAGCAGTTGTTAACTGGAGTAGTGCACCATCTAGTTCTTCTCGTCTCAGGTTTGAAGAGGTCATGTTTCCTGTGGGCTATTAGTCCTAGGACCAGTTTCTTTGAGTCTTTGGTTTCCTTCATTTACTTTTGCTCCAAATGAGTAGAGGCCAATAGTTGTATCTTAGATCCCAGATGCTACTCACCAAACTAGGGTGTAAAACATTATCTTTATGAACTGTGTCATTGCCAGCTGATTAAACTGTCCCGCTAGACTATGGTCCTAAGCCTTTTAGTCCAGTAAGCCAATCTTGAGAATTATTTGGGTACGTTGTCTAGGAAGTTACCATAACTGTGACCCCATGTGCTTTATTAATATATGGGTATATATGAAGCACATACAAACATACATATATACACATGCGTATCTACCTATGTAACCACACACATATTTTTAGTTATTATTATTGCAAAATTGCGTATATTATAGCATTACCAAAATTGTATCTGATTCTTTTTGTATTTCTTAGTGTCTTCATTTCCCTTGGTCAAATGGTACAGATTTCACTCACAGTTGTTGTCTTTTTCATCACTAAAAATAAGAAGCGTCTACTATCTAGAAAGTGATTTCACCTCATTCTTTCTCTCATCTCATCAAAGTAACTTGCTATCTGTATGTATACCTATTCAAAACTTCTTGTAATATTGGGACCATACAATATTCGCCATTTCATGATTGACTAATTCCACTCAGCATGACATCCTCTAGTTTCATTCATAATATTAGATTCATTCATATTATATGTATTTTGTGGACTCCTCATTATTTTTATAGTTGTGTAGTATTCCATTGTATGCATGTACACAATTTGTTTATTCATTTGTCCATTGATAGACATTTAGTTTTTTTTTCATCTTTTTGCAATTGTGAATAATGCTGCAATGAAAATAGGTTGTCCATATGTCTATTTGTGTCACTGTTCTTGTATCTCTTAGAGTGAGATTGCTGGATCATAAATTATTTCTATTTCTAGTTTTTTGAAGAAGCACCACACAATTTTCTATAGTGGTCATGCCATTTTACAATCCCATAAGCAATATATGAGTTCGAATCTCCCGACAAGCTTATCAGCATTTGTTATTTTCTATGTATTTTTATCGTTACCATTTTTGATGGGGTGAGATGGTATCTCATTGTAGATTTGATTTACATCTCTGTAATGGCTAATGATCACATGCACCTTTTCATATATTTGTTGGCTGCCCTAATAATTCTTTCATGAAGTGTTTGTTCATGTTCTTTGCCTACTTTTTTTTTTTTTACCATAGTTTAGGTGAAGGCTCACAAGCAGATTATTTACCCATTCAGCTGTTTATACCTGAAGAATTCCACGGCAATGGTTGCAATCCCCACAATGCATTTGGCACTCTGCCATCATCACACTGAGTTCGCTGTCATAGACTGAATTACGTCCCCCAAAAAAACATGTGTAGCAATTTGGCTAGGCCATGATTCCCCGTATTGTGTGACGTTCCTACATATTGTAAATCTTGCTTCTACTACGGTAATGAAGGAGGATGGGTAGTTTCCTGTTAGTAAGGCAGGACTAAATCCATAAACTTGTGCCTTGAGGCAATATCTTAGGATATAAAGGAAAGGGAAGCAAACAGAGTGTTAGGTTAAGTCCTGCTTGTGTATTGAACCTTTCAGCAACAAATAGTGTTCGTCCTTGTCCACAATGGTGGATTCTGCATTAAAATCTATTTTATCTGAGATTAGAACACATCAGTTGGATCTGGAGTCCCTGTGCCTCAGAAGCTCCCAGTCCAGGGGAAGATTGATAACAAGAGCTTTTCCCCAGAGCTGACAGAGAAAGACATTCCTGGAGATGATGACATGAATTTGGACTTTTAGTCTCCTTTTCTGTGAGGAAAAAAAACCCAAATTCTTTCTGTTAAAGATATCTACCAGAGATATTTCTGTTACAGCAGTATTAGATGAGTAAGACGTTACCAATTTCCATTTGTCTGTTTTTTCTGCCCCTTCCTGCCTTTTCATCTTATTTCTAAGAAGCTGTTGCCCTTTCAGTCTCAAATAAGTGAATGTTCTAAGAGGCACTTTTCTCACAGCTGTATTGTCTATTTTATAGGTGTGTCTATTGTTTGGCTAAAAGGTGCTTTCCATTTGGAATGGCTTTAGTTCCAGTTAGAAGGGTGTCTAAAGGCTGTAATCTCAGAGGTTCCACTGGTCTCTCTTGGACCAGTCAATCTGGTCTTTTTTTAACGAATTTGATTTTTGGTTTAAATTTCTTTTCCCAATCTAACCAGGAACTCCTATCGTGATACTGGTCAGAATGGTTGGTAGTGTATCTGAGCACCAGGTAATTTTGGTGTTAGGCTAGTGGAGACTGTAGTTTGTGGGAGCTATTGGTTCTTTGTTTGCTTCCTTGAGTCTTTGGTTTTCTTCACTTTCCTTTGCTCTGAATGGGGAATGCCCAATAGTGAGTGCCCTTAGACGACCACTCACAAGCTTGTAACACACCAGAAACTACTCACCAAAGCAGGATGCAGAAAACACTGACTTTACGTCAACTGACCTAGATGTCCCCTGTGACTATGATCCCACGGCCTCAAACCGAGTAACCTAGTCTTGTGAAGTGTTTGGTGTGTCTAAGAGGTTTTCTGGAATGTGCTCCCTGTGTGCTCTATTTTATACATGAATACATATGCAGCATATACAAATATGTATGTAGCAATGCCCATAGCCAAACATATATATGCATGTGGTTGTATTCACATATGCCCTCCTACACCTGTTCTGCGTGCATATCTACCTATGTATCCACTCATAAATTATAGTTTGTTGTTACTCCTGTTGCAGGATTGTATATGTTACACTATTTGCCATCATTACCTTTTATTCTTGCATATCTCTAAGTATCTTCCCTTGATTGGTTGTGTTGTGATGACATCTCCCATATTGTGTATTACCTTTCCTTTCACCAAAGTTAACATGTGACTACTCCCTAGTTAGTGATTTTCCCTTCTTCCCCCTCCATCCTTGGTAACTGTCAACAAGTGCTTTTTTCTCTTTGTAAACCTTTTCCTGCCTATTTATAATAGTGGTCTCATACAATATTTGTCCTTTTGTTATTAATTTATTTCAGCATAATGTCCTCCAGTTTCATCTATGTTGTGAGATGTTTCGTGGATTTAAAATTATTCTTTATCATTGTGTAGTATTCCATTGTACCACAGTTTGTTTATCCATTCATCCATGGATGGGCACTTAGGTTGTTTCCATCTTTTTGCTGTTGTGAATAATGCTGCAATATAAATGGCTGTGTCTTTGCCCACTTTTTTTAATTGATTGTTTATTCTTTTGCTGTTGAATTTTTGAAATTTATTTTATTGTCAGATATGTCATTGCCAACATTTTTTTCCAAGTCTGTAGGTTCTCCTTTTACTCTTTTGGTAAAGTCTTTTAATGAGCTTAAGTATTTGATTTTTAGGAAGTCCAAGTTATCTAATTTATCTTCTATTGTTCATGCATTTCTAGTTGTGCTTGATAGGCTATTTATGCCCGAAGTTAGGTCCTCTGATTTTGTTCCTATATTATCTTCTAGGAACTTTATGATTTTTGTTCTAACCTTGAATTCATTGCATTAATTGAATGATATCACAAAAAATATGTCATAAATTCTAATCCATATATTTGTGCTTATAATCCCATTTGAGAATTTTTTATGCTAATGAAATGGATTAATGTAGATTATGTTTTAAAGCAATCCCTTTTGATATATGAAAAAAAGATTATACAAGCAAGTGAGAGAAACAGAGATGGGGGAAGAGAGGTGCCAAGCCGTATGAAGATCACCCAGGAGGAAAAGCTCAAGAAAACACAAGGATCTTCTTCTACAGATAATAGAGAGAGAAAGTCTTTCCCTAGATTTGGGACCCTGAATTGAATTTCTAGCCTTCTAAACTGTGAGGAAATGCACTTCTGTTTGTTAAAGCCACTCACTTGTATTTCTGTTATAGCAACACTTTGATCTGTTTTGTGTTAGTTGTTGTGTAGGCTATGAGGTATATATCCTATTTCCCTTTTCTGCAAATGGATACCCAGTTTTTCTACCACTGTCTGTAAGTTAGACTGTTTCTTCCCCACTGAATGGACTTCAACCTGTGTCCAAGATTAGTTGCCTGTGGATGGATGCATTTACTTCTGGTTTCTCAATTCTGTGTCATTATTCTGTTTATCTGTCATTGAACAAGTACCAGGCTGTTTTGATTACTGTGGATTTATTCTAAGTTTTGCTATAGCGAAGTATGAGGCCTTTTACTTTGTTCTTTTTCTTCAATATCACTTTAGACATTTTGGGTGTCTTTCCTTTCCATATGAAGTTGGAGATGAGTTTTACATTAAAGAATGTTATTGAATTTGGATTGGGATTGCATTATACATATAGATCACTTTAGTAGTATTGAATTTACACAACGTTAAGCCTTTCTTCCATGAGCTGAAGTATTTTTCCACTTATATAGGTCTCTTTGCTTCTTGCAGTCCTGTTTTACTTTTTCTTATATAAGCTTTTTGTGTCTGTGATTAGGTTTATTTCTGGGTATTTTATCCCATGGTGGGCTATTATAAATGCTATTGTCTTCTTAATTTATTTTTCCAGAGTTTCACTTGTTAGTGTAGAGAAAGCCAGCTGATTTTTAAGTGTTAATCTTTTGTCCTACTACTTTACCAAATCCTTCTATTAATTCCACTAACTTTCTTGTTGTTTCACTGAGATTTTTTATGCACAGGATCATGTCATCTATGAATAACATCTGCAAATAAGAACAGTTTTACTTCTTCCTTTCTAATTTGGATACCTTCTGTCTTAGTCATCTAATGCTACTATAACAGAAATACCACAAGTGTATGGCTTTAAAAAGAGAAATTTTGTTCTGTCACAGTCCATTAGACTAAAAGTTTAAATTCACTGCATCAGCTCTAGGAGAAGTCTTTCTCTGTTGGCTCTGGAGGGAGGCCCTTTCCAAAGAACGTGCTCTTATGACACTGCTTTCTTGGTGGTATGAGGTTCCCAAATCTCTGCTTGTCTCCCTTTCCTTTATATACCAAGAGGCTGCCCCAAAGCACAATATAATCCCACATATGGAGTCCTGCCCAAGCAACACACTTGCTGCCAATATTCCCTCATTAATTTAACAGAGGCAAGGTTTACAATATAAAGGTATATCAAAGAATACCAGAAATCATGATCCAGCCAGACTGCTACACACATTTTTGGGGTATACAATTTAACCCATGACACCCTTCATTTTCACTTCTTGTCTTATTGCTCTAGCTAGGGCTTCCAGTACAATGTTGACTAAAAGTGGAGACAATGGGTATCCTTGTCTTTTTCCCATTCTCAAGCAGATTGCTCTGAATCTTTCTGTGTTGAAGAATAATGTTGGCTGTTGGTTTTGCATATATGCCCTTAATTATGTTGAAGAATTTTCTTTCTGTTCCTATTTTTCTGAGAGTTTGTATCAGGGCGGAGTGCTGGAGTTTACCAAATGCATTTTCTGCGTCAATTGAGATGATCATGTGATTTTCTTCCCTTTGTTTTACTTGCGTGGTTAATTACATTGCTGGGTTTTCTAATGTTGAACTATCTTTAGTATGAAACCCACTTATATAAGTGTGGAATATATGACATTGCAGCTGGGTACACATCTGATGAGGGCACTAGGATCTCCTGCTTCTAATTTGACAGAGGTGCAGATGGCAACTTTCAGTATGTGATGGATGTTGTTGGTGTGGTCAGATGCCTGTTTGATCATTCATTGAATATGGGCCCAGGCGGTGTTCTTGCTGGTTTCTAGGTTATGTATTCTGAGTGTGCTTCAGTTGCCAGGTGGATGGGACAGGGTTACATGGGCCATCGATCACTGGTGTAGGTGACATGGCGTCTTGCACTGCCAGTTGCTGGGTGGGTAGGGTGGGACATACCACTGTTCCCAGGGAGGATGGGGAGAAGGTAGGAATCATGCTTCTCTGGTCACCAGTATCAGTGCCAGGGAACTTCCTGTAGAATGCAAGACCCAGTCCTAAACAAATATAGGGAGGGTAAACTTTCCACAGTCTGGTTATGTTACCAGAAAATGGTCCCTTGGTTCTCGTCTTCAGTGTAAGAAAGCATTCGGACAAAGAGACATCTACACAAAAGCCAAGAATGTGAGAAAAATTTAATAGGAGATAGTGTATTTGACAAAGGAGCATAAAGCATGCTTCTCAGAAAAGGTCAAGAGCCTTGTCCCTTACTCCTTTGGGGTTTTATACCCTGGCTTTTTCTTCCCTCTGAATTTTTTTGTTCTTCTTGTTCTTTTGTCCCCTCTGGTGGTTTGAATCATTGCATGACGTGGCTGTGAGGTGGTTCTGGGTCCCTTCTGTGGGCAAAGGTTGGCACCTTTGTTCTGTTTCATGGGTAAATGTTGGCACCTTTATTTTCCTTAGGTGTCAGGCACTCCCTGGGTCTTTTGGTGTATAAATGTTTTTTTTTTTTTTTCCTGCCCCTTGTTGTTCAACCTTTTTATGCTAACATGCCCCCATCAAGTGCCATTCTCCCAGTTCTTTGGGTTGTCGATGAAGGGTGGTCTTATCTTCTGTAACTACTTCTTGATGTGATTGTGATATATAGCTGTCTCTGGGAGTGGCAATTCTTCCTTATTAAGAGAGGTTGCTTGGGTTTTATTTGAGCTCTAGTTGTTTGATCAAAGGGACTTTGGAACGTGTCAGCATTTAGAGAAGAAGGAACACCTATCTTCATTTGGAACTTCCATAATCTAGAAGAAATGAAGTGATCCAAGGTGTTGAAAAGACAAGGTCCAGGGTATGAGGCCAAGATGGAGAACTAGACATGTCTCCTCAATTTCCTCTGAGAATGAAGGCCAGGAATGATAATTGAATGGAGCAGCATGGAAATCTTAGGAGCCCCAGGATTTGGTGTAGGGTTGACAGATTGGACTAGATGCCAGTCAGGTGGAAACTACCTCTCTTGAAGATGAGGCAGCAGCACGCAGAGTCTTGCTTCTGATGATGCATCATTTGGGAGGACAGCTGGTATTGATGCCTTCTTTGTTATCCAGGAGGTGGAAACTGGGCATGAGCCAGCTAGTATGATAAACTGCAGTGTTTAAATACACAGCATATAGTATGGCAGAGAGACTGTGCTTGAGATGGACACATATTGAGAGCTTGACTGCTGACATAGGGTACCAGTGTCCTTCCACCATCTCTTCTTTGAGCTGTGCCATAGATTCTATTGACTCATAGCAGGAAGGGCAGTTCAGGCAGGACACCATGGTGGTCATCTGGGAGGCAGAACCAGCTACACCAGAGGTCTCAGCTGGGGCTAATTCTCACACTGAGTAGCAGTCCCTGTCTGGACGGTGCTTCTCCATCAGAAAAGCTGTGTTTAAGATTACTGTACCTGGAGTCATGGGTGGAGGCTGGCAGATGAAGGTGGAAAAGTCCCTAACCCCTCCCTTATATGAACCACATCGTAGCATCTGGAGATGGTCTATGGGGTACCTTCTTTTGTCAGCTGGAAGGTGGGCCCTGCCACACCTGAATGCTTGATTGATTTCAATAGCTGACAGATAGCTCCTCACTCAGCAGTAAAGCACCTTTTTAAAATGGGACCACTTGGAGACTTGACTGTTGAGTGGGGTGGCAGCACCTCCACCACCCTTTACTGACCCACATCATAGCTTCAGCTGATGGCACCCAGTGACTCCATAAGTATGGTGCAATCTTTGCCTTTTAGAAGGCAGACGCTGCCACCTTTGATAGCCTAGCTAATTTTGGTGGACACTACACACTACCCTTCTGAGCAAATATGCAGTTTTAAGCTAAACAAATCTGCAGAGTGCAGCGGTTATGGGCAGCTGAGTGGGGTGGCATCCTTCTCTCCTCCTTTCCCTGAACTACAGCATAGGCTTGACTGGCACAACAACAGAGAGTATCCACAAGTAATATCCACCTTTAACAGCCAGGTGGTGTGGCCTGTTAACACAGAGTCCACCTGGGGCCAGTCACTAGAGAACATAGAGGGGGCTGGTGACCAAATCTAGTAGTGCTGTTACTCCACTGTTAGAACTATGCCTCAGATCCTGTCGGGGTAACACCAGAGAAACTGAACAGCTTCTTGATGGTGCAAAGACAACAATCTATACTTAAACATTTAAAGAAGCAGCCAACCATGGTTCTGGAAAACTCCCAAAATAAAGAATCAAAAAACTTCCCTTTCTGAAATTACCAGAGATTGAGTACAAAAGAATTATGCATAGAGCTCTCCTAGAAATTAAACAAAATACAGCATAACAAAATGAAAAAAAGTAAGCTATTTGAACTGATGAAACATCAATGATCTGAAATTAAGCAGATAAATAATAAAATTACAAAATTAAGCAATCCAAAGCCGAAAGACTAGGATTGAGGAGATGAAAGCCAGAATTAGTGAACTTGAGGATAGAGCAACTGACACCAGCATTCATGAGGAGAAATCAGAGAAAAGAAATAAGAAGAGGGAAGAAGCATTAGGAAATATGTGGGACTCCATCGAGAGGAATAATCTATGAATAACTGGAATTCCTGAAAAGGGATGGGTAACTGAAAATACAGAGTACTGTTGTAGAGTTGCTAACATAAATCTTCCCTGAAATTATGAAAGAAAAGAACATAGACTTCTAAGTGCTTATCAAATGCCACAAAAACTGGGTCTCAAAAGAAAGACATTAAGGCATATTTTAATCAAGGTTAATAAGATGAAACAAAGAGCAGTTCTTAAAAGCAGAGAGACTTAAAGCAAAGCTAATGTACAAAAGGAAGCCCTGTAGGATTTCATTTGATTTCTCAGCAGAAACAATGTTGGCAAGTAGGCAAGGAGATGACACATTCAAGGCTGTGAAGAAGAAAAACTTCCGACCAAGAATTACATATCCTGCAAAATTGTCACTCTAATATGAAGGTGACAATAAGACATTTGCAGATAAACAGAAGCTTAGAGACACTGTGAAAACCAAACCAAAACTACAAAAGAACACTGAAAGAAGCCCTTTGCTTAGAAAAACGAAAACATCAAGTATATATTTAAGGAGGCACAGCATCCAGAATCCTACTCAGTTAGGGAAGTCACAAAGCTCAATCAAAGTTGCAATGTTAAAAGAAGGGAACCAGTGATCTTAACATGAAAACTATAACATCGTCACACTAAAAAGAGGGATATATTATAATATTCCTTTCAGATGGAGAGGAAATTATAAAGCTATGCAGAAGTTAAAATCTGGTTTAAACTTAGAATCTTAAGGGGAATCATAGAGGCAGCCACAAAGCAAAATAACTATGTGACATATCAAAGCAGGAAACATAATACAGGAGTCCCAAGAAACACAAAACCAACACTGAAGATGATGAAAAGTCAACCCATAAAGAAGAATAACCCAGAACATAAAATTAAGAGCAACACATAAAACATCAACAATGCAATGTTTGATCAATTTCCACTGTCCCAGTTTTGCCAGCTGCAACAACTCCTATACTAACAGGAGTACTTAGTCCTATTAATACAGGAATTAAGGGTCCTGCTCCTTTTTCTATTGTATATGTAGAGCTTAAGTGTAGAGGCATTTGCACTGCTGCTCCAGCTAGTGAAATTGGAGGGAGAACATAGCCAAGGGGACACAATCTTGTCCATCTGTAAAAACTAAAAAACAAAACAAAAGCCCTGCCATTGAATCAATTTCAACTCATAGCAATCATATAGGACAGAGTAGAACTGCTCCATCAAGTTCCTAAGGAGAATCTGGAGGATTTGAACTGCTGACATTTTGGTTAACATGCATAGCATTTAACCACCATGCCACCAACGTTTCCTCAGATTTGTAGGGAGACATGTATATAGTCTATCTCTACAACTATAATGTAAATCAGATGACAAGGGGCAGCATCTTAAAATATCATATATGCCCACTGAACTCTAATTTATATCCTTGACCACTTAACTATATTTTCAGTAATAGGTATCTGCTAAGTCATCTGCTGTCAAGGGGCTAAAACAAAGTGTCATAATATGAGTGACATTGATCTTTAAATTTTTTCAGAAGAATATGCTGTGGGCCATCTCAGTGGAGACTATTTCCCTGCAACTTTGATATATTAAAGTATACATTTTGTTTTTTTTTCATTTGACCAAGTAGAGGCTGCTAATAAAGCTAAATGGTTGTGGCCTATAGACCTGCATTGGCAGAATCCACCAGTATAGTTTTTTTTCAGTGATTAACTGAGATGCTGAGAGGAACTGATAATCTGCTATCATCAGGAAAGAGTTGAGAAACAGACCTGTTAGAGTTCTATTATTTGTCTATATTGTAACAGTGAGATTACATAGGGACCGATTTAGTGACCCTACTGGGAAAGGATACTTGGAAGACCTGGGGGAAGGGACAATGCATAAAGGCATTAGTAGGTATATCTTACTTTGTATTTTTTCAAAAATTATTACTGTGATTGCTTGTGTAGTTTGCAGTCTACTTGTGAAGGTCCTTGAACACCCCTTGGGCCTCTGTAGAAAGGACTTAGTGGAGAAAGCCTGATGTTTGGAACAAGACTTGTCACAAAGCTGGCCACCCCTCTGCGGACTGTCCCCAGGCATATAGACAAATCCAGCATGACTGATCATACTTTGTGTGAGTGCTCTTGATATTCTCTGTAGTGGTTTAATAAAGGGAGACACAGATTCAGGGTATGCAAGATGTATTAGAGCATAAACTAGTATGATGTTGAAAATTAGCATTTTGTTAACATCTTTTTTTCCTTTTGAATAGGAATTTCGGGTCTCCTAGAGGTTTGCTCATCTACTTTTGGTGTCATTTGGGGGTCGCTTCTGATTCCTCAATTTTGTGGCAGGGTTTTGCCTTTGTGTGGTGTATCCAGATAGAAATTCCTGAAAACTTTATGGCTGTAGGGGTAGCAAGTATAACAGTATATGGCCCCTTTTCAGATTGGAGTAAGTTGTGAAGCAGGCCATCCATCTTTCCAGGTACTGACTAGCACTAATGTCCCTGGCTCATATAAACGTGGTAAATACGGTGACAGAGTTTACGGTTCCTAGTTCTTGTATGGTTCATTGAAAGCTAGTTAAGGAGATTATAAAATGCAGTAATTGATTGGTTTCCTCATCTACTGTTAGATCTGCTTGAAGAAATCATCTGCCATATAAAATTACAAATGGGCTTATTTTTATCTGAGAGATAGGGCTTGTTCTCAGGTGGAGCAAAGCCACAGGGAGGGACTGTAGCCAGCTTTGCTGAGTCTCTTGTCTTAACTTTGCTAATATTCTTGTTGTGTTTGATTGACTCTTTCTACTTTTCCTGACGAGTGTGGCTTCCAGGCTGAGTGTAAGTTCCATTTTATCCCTAATACTGTACTTTTTGACTTATGGTAGCAGTGAGTGATGGACTGATATCAATTTGTAGGAATCTAGGAAGCCCAAATTGGGAAATGATCTCTTTCAACAGCTCACTCACTACCTCTTGTGCTTTTCTGTTTTGATGGGGAATGCTTCTATCCATCCTATGAAAGTGTCTATAAATATTATTAAGTATGAGGTCTGACAATTAAGTCCATGAATGTGATTGTTGTAAGTGCTACATACCTCATTGATGAATATCATTATGATCACTTTTGAAGTACACCCCTTGCAAAGCTATACACTGATGTCCATGCCTTCAAAGCGATTTTGGAACTCTTTCTTGAATGGCCATTGTGCATGGTGGCACAATGGTAAGTTTGTGAACTTAATTGTACAGTTGTATGTGAGGGAGTTTTTAGCCAGTAAACAAATAGCTATTGGAACACCCTCCCTACTGCCCTGATCTGGCCCTAAATGATTTTTTTTATTTAGTCTAAGATAAAGGAAATATTGAGGGGAAAACATTTTCACGGCATTCGGGACATCTAGAGTAACACAATAACAGCTCTGATGGCCATTCCAGAAAAAGAGTTCCAAAATTGCTTTGCAGGGTGGACTAGGCACTGGTGTAGGTGCATAGCTTCCCAAGGGGAGTACTTTTGAGGTGACCATAATGATATTCAGCAGTGAGGTATGTAGTACTTTTTCTAGAATGAGTTTGTGAACTTATTTGGCAGTCCTTGTACTTGTATTTCTGGCATTTTGGCATCTGGATGAAATTTAATAAATAGCCAGTCTTCTCCACAGTAGGATCTTGTTCTTTGGGCTGTTTTGGCTATTTGATGGGATGGGCAGACACCCTGAAGAGTGTTAGAGACACAAAGAGGACATCCCTGAGTAATTTGTTTAATTTTTTTTTTTTTTTGTAGTCCTTTGCCTGTGAACAGTTGGGAACAAAGTTGATGATTTTGTCTCTATTGAGATGACAAGAGTCACATAGACCTTTTATTACTTTCCACTGAATATTTTGAGGGAGATGAATGATGATTTATTTTTGCTTATACCACTTCCTTTCATCTTGAGTATAGCCATTCTTTTCAGCCCAGCTTATTTCTTCATTGCTGTACAAGGGTGTTAGGTGTATTAAAGTGATGGAAAGAATTAAGACAGCTGGTAAGGGATTTTCAGCAATTGCAGCTGTCGTTGCCACTTCATCAGTGAACTGACTGCCTAAGGCTGTTTTGCTGTCCCCTTTTTGATGCCCCTTGCAAGTACTACTGCTATTTTGAAGGGTAAGTGGACTAACTTTAGGAGTTGTAGACTATAAGGGCCGTAATTTATAGGGTTATTCTTAGTGATTAAATACCCTCTTTCTTTCCATAGGGCAGCATTTGCATATAGTACGAGAAAGGCATACTTAGAATCAGTAAAAATGCTAATCTTTTTTCCTTTTCCAAGTTTTAAGGCTTGAGTTAAGGCAATCAGTTGCACTAGTTGTGCTGAGGTCCCCTTTGGTAAAGCTTTCGCTTTAATTACCTGGTATGACAATACTATAGCATAATTTACATAGTGCTTTCCCTCTTACATAAAACCACTGCACTCTGTAAACCATTTCTCCTCAGAATTTTTTGGTGGTTGGTCAGTGATATCCTGTCGGCTAGCACATATTTGGCTCATGGCCTCACAGCAGTTATAATAACTTTGATCATGGGATAGGATGGGTAGTAAGGTGGCTAGATTTAGGGTGGGTCACTCCAATAATTTTGAGGATTTTGTATTAGAACTACTTAATACTTTAAAATTCTGACATTAGTTAATCAGTGGGGGCCCTTACTTTTTTAACAAGTGATTGATCCAATATGAGGTATATAATTTCTTGTACCAACATTAACTTTAGGGCTTCTTCTACTAGGCTGCCAGCTACTGCTATAACTTAGAGACAGTGGACCCACTCTTGTGTTACTGTATCTAGTTCTTTTGAACAATACCCTACTGGTCATTGTTCTGGTCCAATTGTTTGGGTCAGAACTACCAATGCTATTTCCTTTCTGTTATATACAGCTGGAAAGATTTTTCTGGGCTGAGTAGCCCTAAAGCAGGGGCTTATAGTAAAGCTCTCTTTAATTCTTTGAAGGCATGTTTCTGTTTGTCTCTCCACACCAATTCTTTAGTATTTTGGTAAATAGTAACTTTTAGGGCTTCCTATAAATGTTTGGCTTTTTCCCTGTACATTAAATCCACAATCTACAAAAACCTATCAGGCCTAGAAACGTGCTGAGCTGTTTTAAGGTTATTGGCTCTGGCATGTTTACAATAGCTAAAATGTTCTGAGGAGACAGTTCTTTCTTTCCTGCAACCAATTTGCGTCCCAGGCATTCTACTTCCTGTTGTAAGATTTGAGATTTTTCCTTTGAAATTTAGGATTTGCTGCTGTCCTGATTTTTTTGTAGGGTAACAGATAAGTAAGCCATCTACATACTGCAAAGGTTGTCCACCACACCCCCAAGTGTTAGAACCTCTAAGTCTTGTGTTAACACTTGGCCAAAGAGATAGGGACTGTCCCTAAATTCCTGAGGTAGAACTGTCCATGTTAGCTGTTATCTATGGCCACTAGGATCTGACCACTAAAATGTGTAAAGAAATTGGAAGGATAGGTCCAATGAAAAATCTTTTCTTGTCAAGTCAATTCTGACTCATAGGAGTATACTACAGAATGCACCTTTTAGGTCTAAAACTAAACTACTGGGTATCAGAAGGTATTTCTCCTAAAATAGTATATGGGTTAGGGATTATGGGATGCAAAGGAAATATTGCTTCAATGATTATCCTGAGATCTTGTAGCAGTCTGTAACTCCTGTTCTTTCTCTTGACTGGTAGAATATGGATATTACGGGGGGGAACTACAGTGGACAAGTATGCCACAATTTATAAAGGTGGTGATTGTTTCTTGTAGTACTCGCCTGGCTTCAGAGCTGATGGGAAATTGTCTTTTATTTGGAAATCTATCAGGGTCTTTAAGTTTTATCATTACTGAGATAGCATTGTGGGCACACCCTGGTATTTTATTTTTCCATACCTGGGGGGAATTCCTTTTCCTATAACATTTGGGTCCAGATTAATCTTCTCATGGGTTTGTGGGACTAATATTCACTGAGGGCCCAGTCCTTCTGAGGATATTACCTCAGCTTTCACTTTGCTTCCTAAAAGTGGGATAGAGCAATCTGAGAGAATCAAAAATTTGTGTGAAAAATTAGTGCAGCCCCATTGGCTTGGCCATAGGCAATGTAGTGTGGGGGAGGGGGGTAAAGTACCCAATTTGGGGGTTTCCTTCCATCCTTTCAACAATGCTTTTATTGGAAGAGAGGGGTCCTTGATAGGAGGGCAGTACAGGGAAGGTAGTTCCTGTGTCAAAAAGAAAGCTTACTGACCTTCCTGATATATCTAAAATTACCCTTGGTTCCTCTTCAGTGATACTGATGTTTTTGATACTTTTACTGGGATCCTGTTGAGGCCTGGAGTCCTGTCAACTGAGGGCCATTTCTGTTGAAGGAACTCACCTGGGAGACTTTTGACCCTTGGAGAAGTCTCTCCTCCAGTGGCCCAGCTATTGACAGTTGGGACAGGGCTTTCTGAAATGGCTTCCTCTGAGGGCAGTTCCTCTCCCAATGACCAGACCATCTGCACCTGTGGAAGGCCCCTGGCAGTATCCCTTGGGGTTTCCATGTTTGTAGTGAGGACTGACTGCCTTGTATGGCAGCCACAAGTTGAGCTTGCATTTCTTCCTTTCTCTTTCTGGGTGTCTCCTTTCCTGCTTTCCTTCATGCCTCTCCTCTTCCACTTGGTCACTATTGTAGAAGACCATTGAGGAAAATTTTAGCAACTTGTTCATTGGAATTTGGGTCCAAGTCCCTGTTTTTGAAGCCTATGTCTGGTGAAGATAGTGTTAAAAAATCCATCTTTCAGTTCTAATTCTCCCTCAGCTGATCTAGGGTCTAGATTGACATGTTTGGGAAAACTTGCTTTATTCTGTCTAAACAGGCAGTCAAATTTTCTTAGAGACCTTGGTCAATTGTGGCCAAGTTATTAGAACTAGTGGGTTTTACACTACAAGCTTTCACTCCTTCTATTAAGCATATTAGCATGTGATCTCTCCCCCATCTTCCTATTTGCATATTATAATCCCACGCTGGATCAATGCCAGAGACTGCAGCTACTCCCATGGTGTAGGCCTGTTAATTTTGCACATACAGCCCATCAGCAAACTTCCCAGGTGTTTCGGTAAGATTTGTTTTTTCTCTTTGGATAGGTGTTTGGTTACACACTACATCTTTCCAACATAAATCAAAGGCTACTCTCAAATCCCCAAAGGTTTCTATATATTTATTAGGAACATCTGAAAAGCTTCCCAGATCTATCTTAATTTTTTCTAAATCCTTCATCAAGAAGGGAACTTATACTCTGGGTCATTAGACCCTGACGCTTCATGGAGTGGACAGAGATGGAAAAGTGCTGGAGTTCGGGGTGATAAACTAGGATAACATGGAGCAAGTGGGCTAATTTTCTTCTTCAGTTCTTCCAAATGGCTAATCTTGACTGGTGGGTTGTCTGGGTTAAGGTCCTGAGCTGGTGAACTAACTAATTCCCTCGGTTCTTTCCGTGAGTCTGCCTTGGCTGGTAGGTTATTTGGTTTAGTGTCTCAGGTATTTATTGCTTGGTTAACAATGACTTCGAGGATCACAGGATCTATTTTACAATTTTTATAAAGATCTGACCTTTCTCTTAATGCCGTAAAGATTGGAACATATGGGACTTCTGTGCATTTGCTCAGCCTTTGGCATAACAAATTTAATTGTAAAATAGTACAAAAATTTAGACTTCCATTTTCTGGCGAGGTTTGTCTATCACTCAACTTATAGTAAGGCCAAGTCATACTGCAAAAGGAAATAATTATCTTCTTTTTTAGGGTCTGTGGGTCAAACTTATCCCACTGCTTGAGGATGCATCCCAAGGGTGAGTTGGCAGGTATCAAGGTCTGGTTTCCCATTTCGGGAAAGAAGGGACAGAGGGGTTTGTCAGGAAATCAGCAAGACATCTCCTCTGATTTCTTAACTTAATTTCTACTTAGAGATGGCATCCCTTCTCAGGCCTAGTCAGAACTTTCAGAATTAACTAATCTTACTGAGTAGTCCATGGAAAACTTGATAGTGTAGTGGTTAAGTGCTACAGCTGCTAACCTGAATGTCGACAGTTCAAATCTACCAGGCACTCCTAGGAAACTCTATGAGGCAGTTCTACTCTGTCTGTAGGATGGCTGTGAGTCAGAATAGACTGGACAGCAGTGGGTTTGCTTTGGTTATACTGGGTAGTCCAGGGCTTCCAGAATTAACTAGTCTCACTATGTAGCCTGAGTTCCCTCTTCTTTGTGGAAACTGCTTCACCACCTCTGTTCAGGTTTTCTGAGGTTCTGACAGGAAACAGACCTATGTATCCGCTGGTGCCCCTGTGTAGCTAAAAAGCTAAGCACCATATATCCTGCCAACCATACTAAGGTTGTGATCTCTTTTCTTGCCTGGGATGTCCTCATCTTGCCAATTAACTCTTTCACCTACCAGAATTTTCTGTTTGACTGCTTGGTTTCCCTAACACACAGCATAATCTTGGGTGTCTCTCAGAACTGGACACAAAAGGTGACAAAATAATAGGGAATTCTTTGTTTTGTCCACATCCACGCAGTCATTTTCCTCATCTCTCCTGTTTCCCTATCCCTTTGTGCAACACCAACAATCTTTTCTTCTCTGTTTTCCTTTCTCTGTAAATTTCACAAACTATTTCTGTATACTAAAAGTTAGATTCAGTGTGCGGATAGCCATCCTAAAGAAAATTCCTGCAGCTCATTTGTATGAACAAGTGTGAATACCTATAGGTTTAGTAAGGGGTCTAAGGGACAAAGTCTTTAGTAATCTAATAATTTTAAAATCTTCACTTCAATATGGTGAACTAGGTAAATTTTAGTAATGTGATAGGAGTAGTTGAGCAAAAGGAGCTGATTAAGAAATGGCCATATATGTTTTTTCTCACAATTGATGATACATACATGAAAGAAAAAACACAACGTTGATTCTTTTCACAGAGCAGACAAAACCAAAAACCAAACCCACTGCTGTTAAAGTGGATATAAATAAACATATATTTGCCAAAAATTGGATGACGACACAATACACAAAAGGTATGAAAGGAGGGCTCTCATAAGGGAGGTTTGTCTTTCCAGCATGACTGTTCTATCTTGGGATGGAGTTTGAAGAGCCATAAGTGTTCTGTATTGCAGGCAAGACTCCCAGGGGGCTGGATCCGCTGGTCGACTTAGGACTATTATACGTCTCAGTTTCTCTCCTGTCTGTTTAGGACAGAGTGGAGGACTCAGAGCTCTGGGTGGCCAAAATTTGTGTATACATCCTCAGACAAGCCAATTTTTAATTATCAGAAGATGGAAGATCTCTATGATGGCCCCTCATGCCTGTGAATTGACCCAGACACCTCCGTGAACAGAGGGAGAACATGCTTCTTTTCTTCAGAGTCTGAAAAAAAAATTCATATTTTCCTGCTAGCCGTCATGCTGGAGGATCATTTTAACATTTCCCTTGAAAGACGTACACTCAAACAGAGACAGACAATTTGGATAGACAGAAAATTTAAGTAATTTACCATGGGACCTAGGTGGACGGAACAATAGGGCCCACACATAAGGTGCACTCATCACTTTGACAGTCTGAGTCGCGGCACCAGAAGATGTTATTGGAAAATGTTCCCTCAGTTCTTGTCTTCAGCAAAAGAAAGAATTCAAACAAAGAAACATCTATACAAAAACCAAGAATGCGAAAAAGTTTTAATGGGGAGTATCAAGCAGACTGCTCAGGAAAGGTCTGAGAGTTCTGTTCCTTCCTTCTCTGGGTTTTACATCCTATCTTTCACTTCCTTCTGGAAATTTTTATTTCTTTTGCTCATTGGTACCTTCTGATGGTTTGAATCATTGCATAATTTGGCTATTAGGTAATTCCAGGTCCCTTTGATGGACAAATGTTGGCCGAGCCTTTGTTCTCTTTGGTGGGCAAATGTTGGCACCACTGTTTGCCGTAGGTACCAGGCACTTCCTGGTTCTTTTGGCCTGTGTTTTAGTCAGCTGGGGCTTCTCTAACAGAAATATCACAGAGTGGATGGCCTTAGCAAAGGAAAGTTTATTCTTACACAGTCCAGTAAGCTATGAGTCCAAATTTGAGATGTCCACTCCAGGGGAAGGCTTTCCTCTTGTCAGCTCTGGAGGAAAGCCGGGTATTGCATCAGTCTTTGTCCAGGGAACATCTTGGCATAGGAAGCTCACATCTGAAGGGTGCACTCTTCTCCAAGTGCTGCTTTCTTGACGGTGTGAGGTTCCCAGTTCTCTGCGTGCTTCCCTTTCCTTTATCTCTTCTAGGATGAAAGGATTAAGGATGGGACAAGACATACTCTAGGGAAACTCCCTTCGCAGTGGAGCAGGGAGGTGATCTTATAAAGGGATTTACAGTCCCATCCTAATCCTTTAACATACAGCACAGGAAAATCACAAAATGGAGGACAATCATAGAATACAGGTAATTATGGCCCAAGCAAATGGCTACACATATTTTTGCAGGGACACAATTCAGTCCATGATAGCCTGTTTTTAGTTTTTTACCCTGGTTGTTCAGCCTTTTCCTTCTAATGGTTTGGTGAGGAATCTCCAGCTGCCACCCATTGGATCCTCCCATTCATGAATGCCTTCCACCCAAAAGACCAGTGATCACTGTTGCTGAATTGAAGTCAAGTTCATTCCACCGGTCACTGCAGCCGAAAATCCAGAGACTTCATGGGGTTCAAGGAATAATTTATTTGTAGATTTGCTAGAAATCTGGGAGACAGTGAGACAAAAGCTGTCCCATTTGGGTTACATTTCCAGTGGCTTTTACAGGCAGAATTCAAAGGGGTAGGGGCTTGTCACAGAACAATAGGAGTTACAAAATATCTTCACATCATAATGTTTCATTACATCTAACAAATAGTGTGAACTACCCAAAATTTCATTATCTTTTACTCAGGTTTTATTCATCTCTATATCCTTAGAGACAGGGAGAGGAAGAGATAAGGAGAGGAATACAGACCTGCTAGTCCAGTCTGAGGGTAGTAATTGAGACAAGAGATAGAATTGGGAAAGGAAGAGATAGGGAGAGGAATGTAAATCTGCTAGTCTGGTCTGAGGATGATTATTAAGGCAGAAAATAGAAACAGCCTAATAACCTAAGTGACCATTTTTACACCTTTACATTTATCATGATCACTGCTAGTGAGCAATTCTGTCGCTATTTCCTGATTCTGTCCCAGATTTTGTTGAGTTTCTTTAACTGATTAGACCACAAGTTACCTGATTCAGGTTCTGGAGATCAAACTAGCAAGTTCGTTTTTCCGAAAGGTGGCAAACTAGGCTCCCCATCCCCCAAAGCACACAAGGATGAATTTTTTTTTCGTAGCAAATGATAGAAAAGTTTATTAAGGGAAAATGCATTCCAAAGAAGGTATGGGTCAGTTTATATGAGTAGAAAGATTCAGTATAGATTTTTGGAGTGCTTTTTATCGGCAAATCCAGGGTGTCGTGGACTGAATTGTGTCCCCCTAAAAATATGTGTAGACAAGTGGCTGGGCCATGATTCCCTGTGTTCTATGATTGTCCTCCATTTTGTGATTTTCCTGTGTTGTATGTTAAAGGATTAGGGTGGGACTGTAAATCCCATCATAGGATTACCTCCCTGGTCTACTGTAAAGGGAGTTTCCCTAGAGTATGGCTTGCCCCACCCTTAATCCTTTCATTCTACAAGAGATAAAAGGAAAGAGAAGCAAGCAGAGAATTGGGAACCTCACACCATCAAGAAAGCAGCACTTGGAGAAGAGCGCATCCTTCAGACCTGAGGTTCCTGTGCCAAGATGCTCCCTGGACAAAAACTGATGTGGTATTAGACTTTCCTCAAGAGCCAACAATGGCGAAAGCCTTCCCCTGGAGTGGACATCCTGAATTTGGACTTGTAGCCTACCTGATAGTGTAAGAATAAACTTTCCTTTGTTAAAGCTATCCACACTGTGTTATTTCTGTTAGAGCAGCACTAGCTGACTAAAGCACAGGGGGTGATGGCGTAGATGGGGGGAGGTAGTAACTTAGTTTTTGATTGGGTTTGAGGCTGCTGTAGCCACTTCACACCTTCCAGGAAGAATTGTTATATTTGTATCATAACTGCCAGGAAAAACTTATATTTGTGTCACAAACTATAAGGGAGAACTGTTGATATGTGGCAAGTCAGGTACCCTTGGTAACCTTATCAATACCGTGTGTGTTCTATGATGTTATCGCTATAAAATGTTAGACTTTGGAGTAACATACCTTGTGGCATCAATCAGGTTCCCTAGCTAACCATGTCAATCTTTGTTAGATCTCTTGCATGCTTTCCTGCACTTTTCCTCCTTAAATCTGCTTCATGTTCTGCTCACCTTGCTTCGCTTTGAGTTTATCTACACAATATCTCTGTCTCCTATTAAAAATTCCCTGAGTTAGCTTTCCTTTGCACCTCACCTAGCACCAGGATGGCCAGCTGGCCTAACAGCTATGGTCCATAAATCTCATTTGCTGTTTTTGTTCAGTTTATCTTCAATTAGATGTTGTCATGGATTGAATTGCTTTACCCCAAAACAATGTGTATAGCAATTTAGCAAGGCATCAATTCCCAGTATTATGTGATGTTCCACTGTGTTGTAACTCCTGCCTCTGTGAGTTAATGAGGAAAGATGAGTGGTAGTTGTGTTGCTGAGGCAGAACTTGTTCTGTCCCTTAAGGCAATTCCTCGGGACACACACAGAAGGGAAGTAAACCAAGAGTTGGGACCTCATACCATAAAGAAAGCAGCACAAGGAGCAGAGTGCTTCCTTTGGACATGAAATTCCTACATGGAGATGTTCTCATTCCAAGTTTATGACACTAAGTTGTACTCACAAGAAACATTAAATGGGCAAATAATGTGTTATATATATTGTTATAACAATTTTTTTTTTAAAAAAGGGGTGTGCAGCTAAGATGGTGGACTAGACACTTGTCTCTTAAATTCTCTCTTAAAATTAGGGTGTGGATTGATAATTGAATGGAGCAATATGGACAACCAGGGAGCCCTAGGATATGGCATAGGGTTGTCAGATTGGACTATGCACCACTAAATGAAAACTTCCTCTCTCTGGCAACAGCCAGTGCATGCTGAACTCCTTTCCTACTGACTCACCACTTGAGCATACTGCAGGAATTAATGCAATTTTTTTTCCTTATGCAGGAGGTGGGAAATAGGTATGAGCCAGAAAATACACTGAACTATGGTGCTAATGTAAATAGCATATAATGCAACACAGTGCATGAGACAGTCACATTTTGAGAGCCTGGCTGCTAACGAAGGGCACCACTGACCCTCTACCCTCACTTTTCTGAGCTCCACCATAGATTCTGCTGTTTCAGGGTAGAAAGGGCAGCTCAGCCGGGATGCCACCCTGGTCAGCTGGGAGGTGGAGTCACCCAACTGGAGGCCTCAGAAGGGATAATTCCCAAGCTGAGAAGCAGTACCAGTCCACAAAGTGCTTTGCCAACAGAAAGCCTGTGTTTAGCACACTGTTACCTTAGGGGAAGGGCCAAGTTAAGGATGGCAGTAAGGTCGTAACAGCTCCTTACTTTGAACTTTGTCATAGCATCTGGGGACAGATAAGAAGAGCTTCTGTTGTCAGCTAGAGACTGAGGCCTGCCCCACCTGACAGGCTGACCGATTTGGGCAAATGTCACATACATACTAAATTTTTCAAATAAGACTGCCTGGAGAAATAACTGCTGAGTGGCCTGCAGCATCTCTTCCAGGCTTTAGTGACCCACATCACAGGTTGACTGATGCACTGCAAACGACTACATAAGTAGGGCATGATCCTAGCTAGCCAGGAGGTGGAGCCTGTCACCCCAGAGTGTCTGCTGTGGCCAGTCACTAAAGTAAACCGAGGCAGCTGGTGACAAACTCCTTTCTCAGAACTATGACTCAGCTCCTGTTGAGGTAACACCAGAGAAACTAAACAGTATCTAGATGATCCAAAGGCAACAAACCATCACTAGCCATTTAAAGAAATGGTTCACCATGGCTGCGGAAAACTCCCAAAATAAAGATTCAAAAAACTTCCCAGATGAAGAAGACTTCTGAAATTATCTGAGGTCAAGAACAAAATAATTATATAGAGAGCCCTCCTAGAGATTAAACAAATGCAGCAGAGCAAAACGAAAAATTAAGCAAGATGTTTACACTAATGAAACATCAGCATTATGAAGTCCAACAGTTTAATAATAAAATTACAGAATTAGAAAATTCGATCCAAAACCAAAAGAGCAGAACTAAAGAAATGAAAATTAGACTTACTGACCTTGAAGACAGAGCTACTGACACAAGCATATATGTGGAGAAATCAGAGAAAAGAAACAAGAAAACTGAAGATGCATCAAGAAACATGTGGGATTCTATCAAGGGGAATAATCTACAATTAATTGGAGTTCCTGAATAGGGAAGGCCAACTGAAAACACAGAGAGTATTGTTGTTTAGTTGCTGACAGGAAACGTCCCTGAAATAATGAAACAAGAAAACATACATATCCAAGATGTATCAAATGCCTCAAAAAAATACGCCGCAAAATAAAGACACCAAGAAATATTATAATCAAGCTTAACAAACTGAAACATAAGCAGAAACTCTTAAAGACAGCAAGACTCAAAGCAAATCTAACATTCAGAGGGAAACCATGTAGGCTTTCATCTGACTTCTTGGTAGAAACGATGTTGTCACAGAGGCAGAAGAATGACATTTTCAAAACATTGAAGGACAAAAATTCCAACCAAGAATTATATATCCTGTAAAACTGCCTTTCAAATATGAGGATGAAGTTAAGACATTTGGAGATAAACAGAAACTTAGAGACTTTGTAAAAACAAATTGAAAACTACAAGAAATACTGAAGGAAGCTCTTTCCTTAGGAAAACAAAACCATTAAGTGTATATTTAAGGAAGCAACGTAGGACACAACATCCAGAAACCGAATCAGTTAGGGAAAGCACAAAACTCAATAAAAGCTATAATATAAAAAGAAGGGACCCAGTGACCATTTCACAAAAACTAAGATACCATGACATTAAAAAGAGGGATACGCTACAGTAGTTATAGTCCTTATAGATAGAGAGGTAGTAAATATGATATGCCAAGGCCAAGTGCTGTTGAGGATATGTAGAAGCTAAAATTGGGTTTAAACTTAGTGTATTAAGGGGGATTATAGAGGTAGAAACACAGCACAATAAAGATGCAGGATATCAAATCAAGAAACGTAATAAGGAATCTCAATAAACACAAAACCAACACGGAAAAGGAAGAAAATCAACCCATAAAGAAGAATGACCAGAACAGAATATTAAGAGCAACAGAGAAAATACCAACACAGAAATAAATACATCGAAATGACAGCACTAAACACGTACCTGTCAATAATGGCACTGAAAGTAAACAGACTGAATGCTCCAGTAAAGAGACAACGAGTGACATACTGGATCAAAAGACACAACTTATCTATATGTTGCTTACAAAAAACACACCTTAGACTTAAAGATAGGAACAAACTGATAATAAAAGGATGGAATAATATATATCAAGCTAACAATATACAAAGAAAGCAGGAGTAGCAACGATAGTCTCAGATAAAATAGATTTAACTGTAAAATCTACCATGGTGGACAAGGATGGTCACTATTTACTACTGAAAGATTCAATATATAAGCGGGACTTAACAAAATTAAATATTTATGCACCCAATACTAGAGCATCTAAATATATCAAAGAAACACTGACTACATTTAAAAAGGAGATAGATCACTCCACAGTAGTAGTGAGAGACTTCAACACTCCCCTTTCAGTATTGGACAGATCTTCTAGATAAAACTTTGGTAAAGACACAGAAGATTTTATTTCCACAATTAACCATCTAGACCTCATTAACATATGCAGAAATTTTTATCCATCAACAAATAACTACACCTTCTTCTCCAGTGCACATGGAACATTTTTCAGAATTGATCATGTGTTAGGACATAAAGAAAATCTGAACAGAATCCAAACCACTGAATTATTCCAAAGCATCTTCTCAGACCATAAGCCAAGCCAAGTGCCGTCGAGTCTCAGACCATAAAACAATAAAAATTGAAATCAATAGCAGAAAGAAACATAGTTAGAAACTGGAGCCCATGGAAACTGAAAAACTCCTTTTTCAAAAAAGCTATGGGTTATAGAAGAAATCCAGGATGAAATAAAGAAATTCATGGATTCAAATGAGAATGAAAACACATCCTACCAAAACCTATGGGATACAGCCAAAGCAGTGCTCAGTGGTCAATTTATCTCAATAAATGCACACATCTGGAAGGAAGATAGAACCCAAACCAAAGAATTAACCCTACAGTTTGAACAAGTAGAAAGAGAGCAACAGAGGAACCCCTCGTGCATCAGAAGAAAACAGATAATAAAGATTAGAGCAGAACTAAATGGAGAACAGAAGAACAACTGAAAAAAAATTGATAAAACCAAAAGCTGGTTTTCTGAAAAAATCAGCAAAATTGACAAACCATTGGCTAAACTTACAAAAGAAAAACAGGAGAGCAAACAAATAACCCAAATCAGAAATAAGATGGGAGATGTCACAGTAGACCAAACTGAAATCAAAAATGTCATCATCCTGATGACCTCTGGCTGGAGTAAGGGGAGCAGGTGGAGAGGAAGGGAAAGGGTACTGTTGGGAGGGTGAGACATGTATGGAGCAGAGAGGAATAGTGTGCTGTCAACGGGCAGGGAGAGCAGTGGAAGTTGCATATAGGTAGGCATGTAAATTTATATGGGAATGTACATTTTCACTCAGTCATAATAAATATACATATATCATAAAAGAATACTATGAAAGACTGTACTCTAACTGAAGGGCAAATTCCTAGATTCATATCACCTACCAAAATTACCCTAAGGAAAAATAGAACAATTTAATAAACTCAACACAAAGGAAGAGATTGAAAAATTCATCAGAAACTACAAACCATTAAAAGCCTTTGCCCTGATGGCTTCACCACAGAATTCTAACAAGCTTTTATAAAAGAGTCAACTCCAATACTACTGAGACTATTTCACAACATAGAAAGGGATGGAATACTCCCAAATTCATTCTGTGAAGCCAGCATAACACTAATACCAACAAAAAAGGAGAATTACAGACCAGTATCACTCATGAACCTAGGTGCAAAAATCTTCAACAAAATCCTTGCCAACAGAATTCAACAACGTATCAACAAAATAATTCATCATGACCAAGTTGGATTCATACCAGGGACACAAGGCTGGTAAAGCATCAGAATAACAATTAATGTGATCAACCACATAAATAACATAGAAGATAAGAATCACCTGATTTTGTTAGTTGATGCAGAAAAGGCATTTGAGAAAGTCCAACACTCATTCAGGCTCAAAACTCTCAGCAAAATAGATATAGAAGGCAGATTCTCAACCCAAAAAAAGGCCATCTATGCAAAGCCAACTGTCTACATCATCCAGAGTGGAGAGACTGAAAGAATTACTCTTGAGAAAAGGAACTAGAAAAGGATGGCCACTCTCACATCTCATATTCAACATTGCACTGGAAGTTCTGGCCACAGCAATTAGACAAGACAAAGGAAGAAAGGGCATTCACATCAGCAAAGAAGAAGTAAAAATGTCCCTATTTGTAGATGACATGATTGTGTACACAGAGAATCCTAAAGAATCCTTAAGTAAACTACTCAAAATAATAGAAGAGTTCAGCAAACTATTGGGATAGATAAGATAAAGGACAAGATAAACATAAGTAAATCAGTAGGATTCCTTTATACCAACGAAAAGATCATCGAAGAAGAAATCACCAAATCGATACCATTATTATAGCCCCAAGAAGAAAAAACACCAAGGAATAAATCTAACTCAAGAAATAAGAGACCTATACAAAGACAACTACCAAGACTTTACTGCAAGAAACTAAGCGAGACTTCCATAAGTGGAGAAATCTATGCTGCTCATGGATAAGAAGGCTTAACACTGTAAAAATGTCTATTTTTCTCAACATGATTGACATATACAATGCAATCCCAACACAAATTCCAGTGACATTTTTTAACTAGATGGAGAAACAAATTACTAACTTTCTTTAGAAAGGGAAGAAACCCAGATAATCAAAGCACTGCTGAAGAAGAATACAGTGGGAGGCCTCTCACTATCTGACTTTAGAACCTATTACACTGCCACAGTAGTCAAAACAACCTGATAATGGTACAAAAAAATACATCTATACCCATGGAACATATTTGAGACCCCAGAGATGCTACCATCTTTTTCTGAACAGTTGATATTTGACAAAGGACCTAAGACTGTAAACTGGAGTAAAAATAGTCTTTTTAACAAATGGTGATGGCAAAATTGGATATCCATCTGCAAAAACATTTAAACAAGACCCATATCTCACACCTTCTACAAAAACCAACTCAAATTGGATAAAAGACCTAAATATCAAACCTAAAATGATAAAGATCACGCAAAAATAAATAGAATCAACAATGGAAGCTTTAATACACAATATAGACAGACTTCAAAATCTAACAAAGCACGAGCAACAAAAGAGAAAATAGATAAGTGGGGACTACTAAGAATCAAACACTTTTGCTCATCCAAAGGCTTTATCAAAAGAGTTAAAAGACCACCTAACAGAATGAGAAAAATATTTGGCAACAATATGTCAGACCAACGCCTGATCTCCATAATCTAAAAGGTACTGCAAAATTTCAACAAGAAAAGGATAAATAACCCAATTAAGCATTGGGCAAAGGAGATGGACAGACACTTCACAAGAGAGAGCATCCAGGCAGGCAAACAACACATGAGGAAATCTTCATGATCTTTAGCTTTTAAAGAAATCCAAACCAAAGCTATGATGTCATCTCACCCCAACAAGGTTAGCCATGATCCAAAAAACACAAACAACAAATGCAAGAGAGGCTGTGGAGAGATTAAAACTGTCTTGCGCTGCTAGAGGGATTGCAAAATGATACAACCCCTTTGGAAAACTATCTGTCACTTCCTTAAAAAAGCTGGAAATAGGTAGAACATTTGACCTAGTGATCTCACTGCTTGGAATATATCCTACAGAATCAAGGGCAGTCACATGAACACATACATGTACACAAATGTTTATTGCAGCACAGTCCACAATAGCTTAAAGATGGAATCAACCCAGATGCCCAACAACAGATGAATGGATAAACAAACTATGGTACATATACTCAGTGGAACACTATGCAATGATGAGAACAATGATGATTTTAGGAAGCATCTTATAACCTGATTTCAATCGGAAGACATTATGTTGAGTGAAATTAGTCAACATCACAAGGACAAATATTGTATGAGACCCCTACTACAAGGAGTTAATAAAGACTCATGTACAGAAGAAAGGAATCTGATTCTTTGACAGCTGCAAGGGAGGCAAGGGAGGGAGGTAGTTTGGTTATAGATTAGATAGTTGATATAAATTTGGTTGAGTGGAATGAGTGACAGCACATATTAGAAAGAAGATCAATTAAACTGGATTTCAACATAATCTGAAAGCTCTTCCAGTCTTAACCTAATATTGCAAGGATAGAGCAGCAGGGGGGAGGTCTTTCAGGGGACCTGGAGGCCTATTGGCGTAACTAGCCTATTGCTAAGGGAGTCTTCTGCACCCTATATTGGTGAGAGGCGTCTGTGGTCTTAAAAGCTAATAAGCTACCATCTGAGGTACACCAAACTGTCCGAACTCATCTGGGATAGATGACCACCAAGGACAGCAGCTGCATGAGGGAATAAGAGCCCAGAAGATGGAAGGATCCACGTAAATGTGTGACTATATCAACATGTGACCAGAAGAACCAGATGGTGCCTGGCCACCACCAGTGACAGCCGTGATGGGGCACACAATTTTGAGTCCCAGGGAAAACATGGGAAAAAGTGGGGTGCACCTCAAGAACTCCACTAAAAGACTGCAAGTGATGGTCCAGTTGCCTAGGGTTTCCTCTGGGAGGGTGGACCCTAGGCCTGCTGCTTCCCCTGACCAGAAAGCATTGTTGACGTCAACTCTTTGGACAGGAATGGACAAGGTGCATGTACTTCATGATTCTATGCATCTATAGGATGCTGTCCTACTGGCTTCTTACTAGAACAGAGAAGAGACAGTGGAGAAGAGGGTACAGGAGATTGTTAAGAGGATATGATATATATAGTATGAAAAGGAGTGTGGTGTCATTGGGCAAGGAAAGCAGAAGGGTCTGTAGATAGGCAGGCATGCAAATTTAATTTGGATTGTATACTTTCACTCAATCACAACAAAATATTTAAAAAAAAATACTTATGTCCTAAGGAAACCTCTGACAATTCCTTTAAAAGCAAAGATGTTTGGAATGTGTGCACATACCTGTGCCCCGGATGGTCCAGTGTGTGGTAGATGACCATGCCTTGGGGATAGACATATAGTCTGTTATCCTACCCCTCCTGGAAGGAATTAAAAGAAAAGATACAGTTTCACAAGGGTGAAACCTCCCCCAACTGTAAAGAATTAGATCACAACCCTTCACTACTATCCATTAATACCCTGGCCACTTTAGATCAGTGACCATCTGTTGCTACTCGAATATATAGACTGGAAGCAGACATAACAATTACAGAACTCCTTGATAGGCTAACTCTCACATTATCCACTGCCCCAACACCTTTTTCCCAGGCCATCCCTACTCCACCAAAGTGCAATGATTACAAATCACTTTGTAATGACCCCCAAAAAGTAGAAGTAATTGAAGTAGCAGACTTAAGGCATACTTTAGAGATAGATACAAGATATGGAAGTGTGAACACTTGGGTGGAATGGGTCAAATATTCAGTTCAAGCTCTTAAAAAAGGTATTTGCTATGCCTACACAGCTGGTCAACCACAGGCATGGGTGCTTCCCTTTCCCCTTGATGGGACTCAGATCCAATGAGAATGCAATGCATGTCTACCAAGACAAGGATGCTTGGGTAAATGACACCTGTAAGAGCTTGTTGCTGCTCTTTCCTGTGCTGCAGAAGTCAGACTCAAGAGAGGTTGCCTCCTTCTCCATAGGGAGGATTAACCACTCTTCTTGCATTTCAAGGCAGAGGGCAGAGTTCACACTGCCCACAGGAGAATTGACAACTTGCACTCACATCCAAAACATCAACAGTGAACCTAAAAGTGGCAAGTATTCGGCCCTCAGAGTACCCCAGGTGGAAGTCTGGTACTATTGTGTGAAGTGGAACCTGCGAGATTTTCTGCCTTCCAATTGGAATGGGACCTGTGCTTTGGTCCAGCTGACAATTCTCTTCACCCCAGTGTTCCATGAGAGGCCCGAGCATGGTGGAAAACCCCAGGCCTGGAGAGAACTCTCTGGATCCTTTGATCCACATACTTACATAGACTACATTGGGGTCCCTAGTGGGGTACCTAATGAGTTTAAGGCTAGAAATCAAATAGCTGCAGAGTTTGGGAGTACACTTTTCAGGTATTCTACAATAAAAGAAAGTATAGATTGGATTTACTACAACCAAGAAAGGTTCATAAACTATACTAGGGATGCCTTACAAGGGATAGCTGGCCAATTAGATGCCACTAGCTGGATGGCCTGGGAAAACAGAACAGCACTGGACATGATGCTGGCAGAGAAGAGAAGGATATGTATGATGTTGGGAGGCAAGTGCTGTACTTTCATTTCTAACAACACAGCTCCTGACAAAACCATCACGAAAGCTCTGCAAGGATTAAATACTCTAGCCAATGAATTGGCACAAAACACTTTAACCAGAGACCCTTTCACTGATTGGCTAGAAAGGCAGTTTGGTAAATGAAAAAATATGGCTGCCTCCATTCTGACCTCTCTCATAGTGGTAGCAGGAGTTTTGACAGCTATTGGATGTTGTATTATACCTCGTGTTCAAGGACTACCCCAAAGACTAATTGAAATGGCCATTAGTAAACGGACGCCCATGGCATGCCCAGAAACCAACTTGCTACCATTAGAAACCCACATAGATGACACTCTCCATGAGAAAGAGGTCAACAGACACTAGGAAAGTTTGAAAGACATCAGTGAAGATGAGACCAACAAGTATAAAAAGAAAAAAGGGGAACTTGTGAGAAATAAATTTAAAAATGGTCCATCTTCAGAATAAGCAGAACAAAGCTATGGGAAGAAATTACTAGATGACCCAGAGCACAAAGCCCTCATTCCTGGGGAATGTGTCTGCAAATAGAATGAATTAGGGGAGAAAAGGGAAAGGGGTAGGAAACTTTCAGGAATACAACCTCAAAAGGGAAGACTTAGGTGATCTCCAGGAAAGACTGTTTATGCCCATAGTACTCAGCCAGTGAGGAACTGGTAGAGAGACTCATGAATTAGGAGATAAAAAACCTTGTAAGGAACTGTCTGCGTGTGCTCTGGCCTAACTGGATTTGGATTAGGTTTCCTGGGCATTCGTGGGGTAGAGAGACTGATAACAACCTATTGGTGACTTCATCAGGGATAAGGCTGTCTGCCATAGTCATTGAGGGGAGGATCCCAGTTGGGAGTTTATAAGAGAGACTGAGACAGTTGCCAAGAGAGACTGAGACAGTATCCAGAGAGCCACAACATTTCCCACAGTTGTGGTGATTTTTTTTTTTTTTGATATGTTGTTGAATTCTATTGGCTCAGACCTCTGGCTGGTGGAAGGAGAGTGGGTAGAGAGGAGGGGAAAGGAGACTGTTGGGAGGATGAGACAACTATGGAGCAGAGAGGAATAGTGTGCTGTCACCAGGAGAGCAGTGGAAGCTGCATATAGGTGGGCATGTAAATTTATACAGGAATGTACATTTTCACTCAGTCATATTAAATAAAATAAAAAATAAAAAAATTTCATTGAGGAATTTTGCATCTAAGTTCTTTAGGAATATTGTTCTTTAATTTTCTTTATGTGTGTTGTGTTTACCTGGTTTTGGAATCAGAGTTATTCTAGATTCATAAGAGGAATTTCAGAGTATTCTATCTTTTTCTTTCCTTTGGTATACTTTTATAACAGCAGTGCTAACTTTCCTCTAAAAGTTTGGTAAAATTCTCCAGTGAAGCTGTCAAGGCCAGGGATTTTTTTGGTTGGGAATTTTTAAATTATTGTGATTGGTTTATGTAGTTATTCTGCCTCTGGGAAATCCTGGTGGTGTAGTGGTTTAAGTGCTATATCTGCTAACCAAATGGTCGGAAGTTCAAATCTGCCAGGTGCTTCTTGGAAACTCTATGTGGCAGTTCTACCCTGACCTCTAGGGTACTATGAGTTGGACCCGACTCGATTTGGTTTGACTTTTGTTTTGGCCTCTGTTTGCGTTAGTTGTGTAGTTTGTTTCTAGAAATTTGTCCATTTCCTCTAGATTTTCAAATATATTACAGTTTTTATTATAGTATTCCATTACGATTACTTTTTTTAAAATTTCAGTTGGATCTATTGTGACATTGCCTATCTCATTTCTAATTTGGGTTATATGCTTCCTCTCCTGTTTTGTCAGTTTGGCCAATGGTTTATCGATTTTGTCAATGTTTTCAAAGAACCAGCTTTTGGTCTTGTCGTCTCTTTAAATTGTTTTTGTATTTTTTAATTCATTTACTTCTGCTCTAATTTATATGATTTTTTTCTTCTGGTGCCCAAGGGCTTGTTTTGTTATTCTCTTTCTACTTGTTCAAATTTCGGGGTTAAATATTTGACTTGGGCTCATTCTTCTTTTTGGATGTGTGCATTGATTGAGAGAAACTGATGTCTGAGCACTGCTTTTGCTATGTCCCAAAGTTCTGGTAAGATGTGTTTTCATTCTAATTTGATTCTGTGAATTCTTCATTCTCTCCTTGATTTTTTTTCCTGTGATCTAGTAGTTTTGAGCAAGGTGTTATTCCACTCCTGTGTTTTTGATTTTCTTTTCTTGCTTTTACTGCTACTGATTTCTACATTTATGGCTTTATGGTCTTAAAAGGTGCTTTGTAATATTTCAATGCTTTGAATTTTGTTAACGATTAATTTATATCCTAATATGTGATCAATTCTGGGGAACATTCCATGTGTTATGGAAAATAAAGTATACTTGGCTGCTGTTGACTGGAGAGTTCTGTATATGTCTGTGAAGTCAAATTGATTGATTGTGGCATTTAAATCTTTCATGTCTCTGTTGAGTTTTGCTGGATTTTCTCTCTGCTCAAAATGGTATGTTGAAGTGTCCTACTATTATTTTTTTTGGTGTTGTCCATTTCTGTTGTCAATGCAGGTGGTTTTTTTTTAGAGCGCTGTTGTTGGGTGTGTAGATGTTTAATATGGTTATATCCTCCAGGAGCATTGACTCTTTAATCATAATATGGTATCCTTCGTTATCCAGTGTGGTGGATTTTACCTTAAAGTTTATGTAATCAGAGAGTAACATTGCCATTCCTGCTTTTTCAGGTGTTGTTAGTTTGAGATATATTTTTTTCTCTATCCTTTGAAATTTAGTTTGTTCATGTCTTTAAACCTAATGTGCATCTTCTGTAGGCAGAATTTACATGGGTTATGTTTTTTTATCCATTTTGCCACTCTCTATCTCTTTATTGGTGCTTTTAATCCAACTGACAATTATTTCTTGAGAGCCAACTTTGACAGCCAACTGTGCATATGGCACTGTGACATGATAAAAACAGGGAAGATAAATATGGCAGTGGTGAGTGTCATAGATCAGACAAAGACAGATGTAAGGAGAGTAGTTAGTAAACTGTTGTCATAATCCAGTCATGAACTGAATTAAGAGGCTGGCCTAGAATTCTAAGGTTCAAGAAGAAAGAATGAAATGAATTCCAGGTACATTGTGAAGGAACAATAAATCATGAATTACTCACTATACATCCTGTAAGAGAGATAGCAGCAAGAAAGGAATTAAAAAGAAAACAAGAAAAACCCAGTGCCATCAAGTCGATGTTGACTCACAGGTTCAAAAGTGTATGCAAGTTTTCAAGTAGGGTGACCAAGAAATTAACTGATAAAACAGATACATTAGAAATTAGATTTTAGATGTGAGACATGAATGGATTAATAATTAAATTCTGGATGTATTATTTGAAGTGTCAGTGAATCTTCTTAATAGAGATGTCTTGTAAGTAGATGATGCTAGACAACTAGAATAGATTAGGACAACTTTCCAAGCTCAGGTCATGGAATTTTAAAGATCAGGATCAAGTTTCATCTGTGAAGAGTGATTATCTAGTGATAGTTTTACAGTATGGTGAATGCAATTAATGCCACTAATTGTATACATAACTACTGAGACTATTTCACAGTATAGAAAGGGATGGAGTACTCCCAAACTCATTCTATGAAGCCAGCATAACCCTGATACCTAAGCCAGGGAAAGATCCAACAAAGACAGAGAACTACAGACCGATATCACTGTTGAACCTAGATGCAAAAATCTTCAACAAAATTCTTGCCAGCAGAATACAACAACATATCAAGAAAACAATCCATCATGACCAAGTGGGATTCATATCAGGGATGCAAGGCTAGTTGAACATCAGGAAAACAATTAATGTGCTAAACCACATAAATAACACAAAAGACAAGGATCACCTGATTTTGTCCATTGATGCAGAAAAGACATTTGATAAAGTCCAACACCCATTCATGCTAAAAACTCTTAGCAAAATGGGCATAGACGGCAAATTCCTCAACACAATAAGGGCCATTTATACAAAGCGGGTTGCCCACATCATCCTGAATGGAGAGAGACTGAAAGACTTTCCCTTGACATCAGGAACTAGACAAGGATGCCCACTCTCACCTCTCCTATTCAACATTGTGCTAGAAGTTCTAGCCAGAGCAATTAGACAAGACGAAGAAATAAAGAGCATCTGCATCCGCAAAGAGGAAGTTAAAATCACCCTGTTTGCAGATGATATGATTGCATATGCAGAGAACCCCAAGGAATCTATAAGTAAGCTACTCAAACTGATAGAAGAGTTCAGCAAAGTCTCAGGATACAAGATAAACATAAGTAAATCAGTAGGATTCCTTTATACCAACAACGAGACTGTTAAGGAGGAAATTATCAAATCAATACCATTTACGATAGCCCCTAAGAAGATAAAGTACCTAGGAATTAATCTAACCAGAGAAACAACAGACCTTTACAAAGAGAACTACAAGCCCTTACTACAAGAAACTAAAAGAGACTTAGATAAATGGAAAACGCTACCCTGCTCATGGATAGGAAGACTTAACATTGTGAAAATGTCTGTTTTACCCAAAGCAACTTATTTATATAATGCAAACCCTGTACAAGTTCCAGCATCATTTTTTAATGAGATGGAGAAACAAATCACCAATTTTGTTTGGAAAGGGAAGAAGCCCCGGATAAGTATGGTACTACTAAAGAAGAAGAACACACTGGGAGGACTCTCATTACCCAATCTTAGAACATACTACATTGCCACAGTGGTCAAAACAGCCTGGTACTGGTATAAGAACAGACAGATCGATCAATGGAACAGAATTGAGACCCCAGAGATGACACCATCTGCCTATGAACAGTTGATATTTGACAAAGGCCCTAAGACATTAAACTGGGGTAAAAACAGTCTCTTCAACAAATGGTGCTGGCAAAATTGGTTATCCATCTGCAATAAACTGAATCAAGATCCATATCTTACACCTTATACAAAAACCAACTCCAACTGGATAAAAGACCTAAATATCAAATCTAAAACGATAAAGCTCATCCAAGAAAAGGTAGGAACAACAATGGAAGTTTTAATACACAATGAGAACAGACTCCAAAATCTGTCAAATAAACCCCAATCAACAGAAGAGAAAGTAGATAAATGGGAACTATTAAGAATCAAACACTTTTGCTCATCCAAAGACTTTATTAATAGAATTAAAAGAACATCCACAGAATGGGAAAAAGTATTTGGCAACTCTATGTCAGACCGACGCCTGATCTCCTTAGTCTATAAGATACTACAAAATATCAATAAGAAGATCTTGTCATCTTCCTCTCGATCTGGAAGGACTATAACGACTGTAGTACATCCCTCTTTTTATTATGATGACACCATTGTTTTCATGATGATCACTGAATTGCTTCTTTCCATATCAAAGCTGTGATTTACTTTGGAGGCTTCCGTAAATGAGTATTGAGTAGTGTGTAGTTCTGAAATATAAAGTTAGTGGTTTTGTTCTTCTAAGCCAAAGCCAAGAACTTCTTTCAATATTTCTTATAGTTTGGGCTTGGTTTTTACAAAGTCTCTGAGTTTCTGTTTATCTGGGAATGTCTTAATTTCATTTTCGTATTTGAAAGACAGTTTTGCAGGATATATAATTCTTGGTTGGAAGTTCTTCTCCTTCAAGACTTTGAATGTATCATGCCACTGTCTCCGTGCCAGCATGGTTTCTGCTGAGAAATCTGACAAGAGCCTACAGGGTTTCCCTCTGAATGTTAGCTTTGCCTTGAGTCTTGCTGCCTTTAAGAGTTGCTGCTTATGTTTCATTTTGTTAAGCTTGATTATAATATGTCTTGGAGTCTTTCTTTTGACATCAATATTGGGTGGCGTACGATATGCATCTGAGATGTCTATATTCTCTTCCTTCATGATTTCTGGGAAGTTTTCTTTCAGCAGCTCAGCAACAATACTCTCTGTGTTCTCAGATGTCTCAACCTTTTGAGGGACTCCAATTAATCGAAGGTTGTTCGTCTTAATAGAGTCCCACATGCTTCTTAATGTTTCTTCATTTTTCTTGTTTCTTTTTTCTGATTTCTGCTCAGAGACACTGGCATCAGTAGCTCTGTCTTCCAAGTCAGAAATTCTTTTTTCCATTTGTTCCATTCTGTTTTCTTGGCTTTGCATGGAAGTTTCTATGTCTTTGATTTTCTTCTTGATGTGTTGGATTTCAGAGTACTGGTGTTCCATCAGATCCAACAACTTGCTTAATTATTCACTTTGTTCTGCTGTATTTTGTATAAGGTCTGGAAGGGCTCTGTATATAATCAATTTGTATTCACTTCCTGATGCTTTCATAAAAGTTTCTTCATCTGGAAAACTCCTTGTTTGCTTTGTTTGGGGGCTTCTGAAACCATGAGTGATTGCTTGTATGCCACAATTGTCTGTTGCTTTTTGCATCCCATGTGAGTATATAGAGGCTGGAAGAGGTACTGTGGGGATGGATTGCAAATGTTTCTCTAGGCTGTCTTCAAATGTCAAGCAAAATCTATCTGACCAGTTCACAATTCGATTAGGTTTTCAGGTGTAGAGGTTCCTCTTCTCATCTGACAAAGTAAGTTCCACTATTTCCAACCCCAGATGATAACAGACTAGTTCAGAATACAGCAATGCTACTGCCCTTTTGGCTCTACTGACAGGGCCTGGCTCTACTGACAGGGCCTAGCCTTATCCAACACTGCGTCGAGTACTGGTTTTGTGATAGGAAAGCGCTCTCCTGTGGGCAGGCTCTGGCTCCCAAGCTTAGAATTAGGTCCAGCTGCGGCCACCGTATCCAAGATGGCGTCCTCCACACAGGCAGCAGACAGAGGGGCTAAAGGTGCCAAGAGGTAGTGATTCCTCTGATTCTGTTGCAGGGCCCCCAACGTAGGCAGCACTGTGCAATATCACTACTTTTCTGTTGAAGAAGCGCTGTCCCATTTGCAGGCGCTGGCTCCCAGGCTAAGAATGAGGTCCCGCTAAAATCTCGGTAACAACATGGCATCCCGCACCCTGACCACGGAGCTCCGCACAAACCCCGCTGAGGTAGCTACAGAACGAAAGGCTCAAAGTGGCTAGAGTAACAGAGTCCCGAGCCTGGCTCTCAGAATATGGGAATTTTGCCTTCTTATCCCCTCAGCAGCGCATCTGAGTCCAGCCGCCAGGCAAGACCCAGCTCCACCCGCCAGCCGAGACAGAGGAAAAAAAAGTCAAAATGGTGCGTTTACCTTCCATCCGTGAGAGCTGGGGCTAGCCAGGAGCTGGAGTCAGCAAAAGAGAGGAGGTTTTTCGCTGAGTGGTATGAAGTCCCAATTAAGAGCTTTGTGCCGTGTCCTGAGGCTGATTAGGTGATCAGAAGGCTCTGTTTAATTGTCAATTCAGATCTTGGTTTCCAGAGGGATATAAGGAGACGTGTGCTTGGTTCGCCATCTGGACTCCGCCCCTCTTTTTTTCTTAATAAATTTTTTTATTATGATTGAATGAAAATGTACATTCCCATATAAATTTGCATTCTGACCTATATGCAGCTTCCACTGCTCTCCCTGCACAATGACAGCACACTATTCCTCTCTGATCCATACGTGTCTTAACTTCCCAACAGTCTCCCATAATCTCCTCTCTACCCATTCCCCTTCCTCCAGTATGAGGTCAACAGGATGACCTCCTATAGATGCCTAGAACCATGACGTGCCCACACAATATGGTCTCTCTGCGTCACCAAGCCCAATCAATTGCTGTCCGAACAGTTGATCTTCATTAAGATTTATGGACAGGAGCAGCACTGGGACCAGGGGCCATGCACCCAGGGGAACACCAAAGTCCCTGAGTCATCAGTTGTGGTCTTTTAGTGGAGATCTCAGGGTGCACCCCTATTAATACTTGCGTTGCCAGTGAGACTCAACTTTGTGAGCTCCATTGTGGCTCTCACTGGTGGTGGCTGGGCACCATCTGGTTCTTCCAGTCACAAGTCGATGTAGACATTCACTCAGTGTGGGTCTCTGTCTTCTGGATTATCTTTCCCCCATGTCGTTAAGGACCTTGGTGGACATCCTTTCCTGCTAAGTTGGGACCATTTGCTGTACCCTCAGATGGCAGCTTGGCAGCTTTTAAGATGCCAGACGCCACTCACCCACGTGGGGTGTGCAGAGTCCTTATTAGCAAAATGCTAGTTTTGCCAGTTGGCCTGGATTTCCCCTGAGAACACGATCCTGGGCCACCCGCCCCAGCTACTCTGTCCTTGCAATATTAGGTTAAGATGGGAGAAGTACACAAGTTGTGTTGAAGTCCCATTGATACTGGTCTTCTTACTAATATGTTCAGTCACTAATTTCGCCCAACCAAGTTTCTAACAACTATCTAATCTAAACCCTCCCCCCTCACGCTCCTGCCCTCCCCACCCTTGCAACTGTCAAAGAGTCTTTTCTGTTATGCATGAGTCTACTTTTAAGATCTTATTGTAGCTTGTCTCATACAATATTTGTCCTTTTGTTGCTGTCTACTTTCACTCAGCATAAAGTCCTCTAGTTGAAACCAGGTTAAGAGATGTTTCCTGCTATCATCGTTGTTCTTCATCATTGCATAGTGTTCCGTTGAGTACATATATCATAGTTTGCCTATCCCTTCCTCTGTTGTTGGGCAACTGGGTTCATTCCATCTTTTTGCTATTGTGGACTGTGCTGTGATAAACATTCATGAGCATGTGTCAGCTGGTGTGAATGGCCTTGATTCTGTAGTATATATTCCTAGCAGAGGAATTACTGAGTCAAATGGTATACCTATACCCATTTTTTTAACAGAACACAAGATTGCTTTCCAAAGAGGTTGCACCATTTTTCAATCCCACCAACAGTGTAGAAGAGTTCCAGACTCTCCACAGCCTCTCCAGCATTTAGTGTTTTGTGTTTTTTGGATCATAGCCAACCTTGTTGGGGTGAGATGATATCTGATTGTCGTTTTCTCACACAAATGGACACATGCACAAGAATGTTTATCGCAGCACAGTCCACGATAGCAAAAAGATAGAATCAACCCAGATGCCCAACAACAGAGGAATGGATAGGTCAACTATGACATATATACTCAATGGAGCACTACGCAATGATAAAGAATAATGATGATTCCAAGAAACATCTCATAACCTGGTTTCAACTGGAAGACATTGTTGCGTGAAAGTAGTCAGCGACAAAAGGACAAATATTGTATGAGACCTCTACAATAAGATCTCAAAAACAGACTTACGTATAGAAGAAAAGACTCTTTGATAGCTGCAAGGAAGGGGAGGAAGGGAGCACGAAGGCGAAGGGTTTAGATTAGATAGTTGCTAGAAATCTGGTTGGGTGAAATCGGTGATAGCATACATTAGAAACTAGAACAATATTAAGTGGACTTCAGCTAACTTGAATACTCCTTCCATCTTAACCCAATATTGCAAGGATAGAGTAGCTGGGGCAGGGGGCAGGGGACCATGCTCTTGGATGAAATCGAGGCCAGTTGGCACAACTAGCATTTTGCTAAGAGAGCTCTCTGCACCCCACATTGGTGAGTGGCATCTGGGGTCTTAAAATCTGCCAAGCTGCCAGCCGAGGGCACAGCAAATGGTCCCAACTCAGCAGGAACAGTTGCTCACTGAGGACCAAAATGACATGGGGTAAAGACAACCCGGAAGATAGAGAGACCCACATGATTTCAATTTCCTTAATAGCTAATGATCGTGAGCATGTCCGCATGTGTTTTTTGGCTGCCGGGATCTCCTCTTCAGAGAAGTGTCTGCCCATCTGCTTTGCCTGTCACTTAATTGAATGATTTATCTTTCTCTTATTGATATTTTGTAGTACCTTATAGATTATAGAAATCAGGCATCAGTCTGACATAAAGTTGCCAATTTTTTTCCCATTCTATTAGTGGCCTTTTAATTCTATTAATAGTCTTTGGATGAGCAAAAGTGATTGATTCTTAGTAGTTCCCATTCATCTATTTTCTCTTCTGTTGTTTGTGGTTTGTTTGACAGACTTTGAAGACTGTCTACGTTGTGTATTAAACCTTCCATTGTTGTTCATACTTTTATTTGGATGAAGTTTATCCTTTTAGATTTGATATTTAGGTCTTTTATCCAGTTTGAGATGGTGTTTGTATAAGGTGTGAGATATCGGTCTTGTTTTAATTTAGTACAGATGGATATCCAGTTTTGCCAGCACCATTTGTTGAAGATGTTGTTTTTACCCCAGTTTAATGTCTTAGGGCCTTTGTCGAATATCAACTGTTCATAGGCAGATGGTGTCATCTCTCTTGATTCTGTTCCATTCATCTATCTCTCTGTTTTTGTACCAATACCAGGCTGTTTTGGCTATTGCGGCAGTGTTATAGGTCCTAAGGTTGGTTAATGAAAGGCCTCGCAGTGTATTCTTCTTTAGTAATGCTTTACTTATTGGGGGTTTCTTCCCTTTCCAAACAAAGTTAGTAATTTGTTCCTCCATCTCATTAAAAAATGTCACTGGAACTTATACTGGGATTGCATTATACAAGTAGATTGCTTTGGGTAAAATAGACATTTTCACAATGTTAAGTCTTCCTATCCATGAGCAGGGTAAGTTTCTCCATTTATGTAGCTCTCTCTTAGTTTCTTGTAATAAGGGTTTGTAGTTCTCTTTGTAAAGGTCTATTATTTCTCTGGTTAGATTTATTCCTAGGTACTTTATCTTCTTATAGGCTATAGTAAATGGTATTGATTTGGTGATTTCTTCTTTAATAATCCTACTGATTTACTTATGTTTATCTTGTATCCTGAAGCTTTGCCAAATTCTATTATCACTTTGAGTAGTTTCATTGTGGATTCTTTGGGATTCTCTGCATATACAATCATATCATCTGCAAACAGGGAGATTTTGACTTCTTCTTTGCCAATGTAGATGCCCTTTATTCCTTGGTCTTGTGTAATTGCTCTGGCTAAAACTTCTAGTACCATGTTGAATGCGAGAGGTGAGAGAGGGCATCCTTGTTTAGTTCCAGTTCTGAGGGGAAACTGTGTCAGTCACATATGGATGACATATGCAATTGCCTTGGTATAAATGGCCCTTATTGCACTGAGGAATATATCATCTATTCCTGTTTTGCTGAGTGTTTTTTAGAAGGAATCAGTATTGGGCTTTATCAAAGGCCCTTTCTGCATCAATAGACAAGATCAGGTGATTCTCGTCTTTTGTGGTATTTATGTGGTTGATCACATTAATTATTTTTCTGATGTTGAACCAGCCTTGCATCCCTGGTATGAATCCATCTTGGTCATGGCAGAGATTTTTTTGATATGTTGCTGTATTCTATTGGCAAGAATTTTGTTGATGAGTTTTGCATCTAGATTCATGAGTGATATCAGTCTGTTGTTCTCCTTTTGGTTAGGTCTTTCCCTGAATTGGTATCAGGGTTGTGCTGGCTTTATAGAATGAACTTTGGAGTATTCCATCCCTTTCTGTACTGTGAAATAGTCTCAGTAGTATTGGCGAGAACTCTTTACTTAAAGCTTGGTAGAATTCTGCAGTGAAGCCATCTGGGCCCAGGCTTTTTTTGTTGGCAGTCTTTGGATGACTTTTTCAATCTCCTCCTTTATGATGAGTTTATTAAGTTGTTCTGCTTCACCTTGTGATAATTTTGGTAGGTAATATGAATCAAGGAATTTGGCCATTTCCACTAGGTTTTCAAATTTTTTAGAATACAGTCTTTCATATTTGTCAGCTATGATATTTTTTATTTCTACTGGATCTGTTGTGACAACTCCCCTCTGATTTCTTATTTCAGTTATTTGTTTCCTTTCCTGTTTTTCTTTAGTAAGTTTAGCTAGTGGTTTGTCAATTTTGTTGATCTTTTCAAAAAAGCAGCTTTCAGTCTTTTCAATTTTTTCAATTGTCCTTCTATTCTCTAATTCATTTAGTTCTGCTCTGATCTTTCTGATCTGTTTTCTTCTGTTGCCTGAGGGGTTCCTCTGTTGTTCTCTCTCTACTTGTTTTAGCTGCAGGGTAGTTCTTTGATTTGGTTTCTTTCTTCCTTCTAGATGTGTGCATTTATGGAGATAAACAGTCCTCTGAGCACTGCTTTGGCTGTATCCCATAGGTTCTGGTAGGAAGTGTTTTCCTTCTCTTTGAAATCCTTAAATGTCTTTATTTCATCATTGATTTCTTCTATAACCCACGGGTTTTTGAGCAAGATGTTGTTCAGTTTCCATGAGTTCTACTTTCTATGCTTTTTCTACTATTGATTTTGACTTTTATGGCTTTCTGATCTGAGAAGACGCTTTGGATTAATTCAATGGTATGGATTTTGTTGAGAATTGCTTTATGTCCTAACACATGGTCTATTCTGGAGAATGTTCCATGTCCACTCATGGATAGAAAGTTCTGTATATGTCAATGAGGTCTAGTTGGTTAATTGTGGCAATAAGGTCTTCTGTGTCTTTAGTGAGATTTTTAAATGATTATCTGTCGAATACTGAAAGTGGAGTGTTGAAGCCTCCTACTATTATTGTGGAGTGATCTATCTCCTTTTTGAGCGTAGTCAGTATTTCTTCAACGTATTCAGATGCTCTAATATTAGGTGTATAAATATTTAACATTGTTAAGTCCTGCTTGAGTATTGAACTTTTCAGCAAGAAATAGTGTCCATCCTTGTCCATGATGGTGGATTTTACATTAAAATCAATTTTATCTGAAATTAGAATTGCCACACCTGCTCTTCTTTGCTCATGGTTAGCTTGATATATGTTCTTCCATCCTTTCATTTTCAGTTTGTTCATATCTCTAGGTCTAAGATGAGTTTCTTGTAGGCAACATATAGATGGGTCATGTCTTTTGATCCAACATATCACTCGATGTCACTTTACTGGAGCATTCAGTCCACTCACATTCAATGTAATTATTGATAGGTATGTGTTCAATGCTGGCATTGTGATATGTTTATTTTTGTGTTGATGTTTTCTCTGTTGTTCTTATTAATCTGTTCTGTGACCTTCTTTGTAAGTTGATTTTTCAGCTTTTTCAGGGTTAGTTTTGTGGTTGTTGAGACTCCTGTATTAGATTTCTTGGTACAGTATGTTGCTTCTTTATTGTGCTTTATGGCTGCCCCTATGATCTCACTTAATAAAGTACATATAAACCCTATTTTGATTGCTACCAGTATTGTCAACTTCCTCTCCATCTGGAAGGACTATAATGACTGTAGTACATTCCAATTTTTAATATGATGATATCATAGTTTACATGATATGATCTCTAGAATGTTTCTATTACTATTATGGCTTTGATTGTTTTTGGAGCCTTCCGTAACTGAATAGGCTTCTGGATAATTTTTCCTCCTAAAATACAAAGTTAGCGGTTTTGTTCTTCCAAGCCAAGAGATTCTTTCAGTATTTCTTGTAGCTTTGGTTTGGTTTTTACAAAGTCTCTTAGTTTCTGTTTATCTGCGAATGTCTTAATTTCATTTTCCTGTTTGAAAGATAGTTTTGCCGGATGTATAATTCTTGGTTGGAAGTTCTTCTCCTACAAAGCTTTGAATGTGTCATGCCACTGTCTCCATGCCAGCATCGTTTCTGCTGAGAAATCCATGAAAGTCTACAGGGTTTCCCTCTGAATGTTAGCTTTCTTTGAGTCTTGTTGCCTTTAAGAGTTCCTGCTTATGTTTCATTTTGTTGAGCTTGATTATAACATGTCTTGGGTCTTTCTGTTGAGATCTATACTGAGTGGTGTTCGATATATATCTTGGATATCTATATTGTCTTCCTTCATAATTTCTGGGAAATTTTGTGTCAGCAGCTTGGCAACAATACTCTCTGTGTTCTCATGTGTCTTGCCCTGTTCAGGAACTCCAAATAATCGTAGATCATTCCTCTTAATAGAGTCCCACATGCTTCTTAATGCTTCTTCCTTTTTGCTTGTTTCTTTTTTCTGATTTCTCCTCATAGATACTGGAGTTAGTGGCTCTGACTTCCAAATCAGAAATTCTCTTTTCCATTTGTTCCACTCTGTTTTCTTGGCTGTGAATTGAAGTTTCTATGTCTTTAATTTTGTTATTGATCTGTTAGATGTCAGAGTACTGATGATCCATCAGATCAAACAGCTTGCTTAATTTTTCATTTTGCTCTACTGCATTTTGTTTAAGATCTAGAAGGGCTCTTATATAATCCTTTTGTATTCACGTTCTGATAGTTTCAGAAAAGCTTTTTTGTGTGGAAAGTTCTGAGGTGGTTTCTTTGGGGGGCCTTCTGATGCCATGGGTGACTTCCAGGTTACCGTCTTTGCCAATGTTTGTTGCTTTTTGGGCTTCATGTGCGTCAGTAGAGGCTGGGAAAAATGCTGTGAAGATAGACCACAGTTGTTTCTCTAGGCCATCTTAAAATGAGAAGTAAAAAGTATTTCATAACTTCCAAAGTCAGTCAGGTTTTCAGGTGTATGTGTCCCTCTTCCCAGCTGGCAAAGGAAGCACCTCTATATTGAACACCAGATGTTAAAAACTAACTCAAAATACAAAAGGGCTACTGGCCTGATGGCCTCTGCTGTCAAGCCCCAGCTGTAGGTGATACTCTGTAGAATTCTGCTTTTCTGTTGGAAAAGCAGTCTCTTCTAGGTAGGCACTGCATCCCAGCCCAGGAATTAGTTCCAGCTGAGCCTTCCATATGGATGACCTCGCCTCCCATCAAACAAGATGGCGTCCCACACAAGCTCATCAGCTCACCGGGACCAGGCTCCCAATGGAAAGAGGGGTAAGATGCCGAAATGTCCAGAGTCCACAGTGTCTGCCACTAGGCCCCTGCCCCAGGCGACACTGTGCAAAACACCGCCTCCCTGCTAGAAAAGCACTCTCCCCCCAGGAGAAGCCACCTCTCAGCCTAAGTACCAAGTCTGGCCAAGGCTTCTGCCTGGGCTTCTCCATTTCCTGATAGGCCAGAGGAGCCGAGGTGTGTAGAGTCCAAAGTCAGGCTCTCAGAACCTGGCAATTATGCTTGCCAGTACCACCAGCAGTGCTTCTGAGACCAGCAGCTAGTCAAGTCCCAGTTCTGTCCACCGACCAAGACAAAAGAAAAAAAAATTAAAATGGTGAGTTACCTTCAGTCTGTGCAAGCCTATGCTCGTCGAGAGTGGGGTCAGTGAAAGAGAGGAGGCTTTGCGTTCAGTGGTATGAAGTCCAAATTAACAGCCCTATGCCACATCCCAGGGCTCACTAGGTGCCCAGAAGACTCCGTTTAGTTATCATTTCAATTCTTGGTTTCCAGAGGGATTTAGGGAGACATGAGTTTAGTCCGCCATCTTGGCTCTGCCCCTCTGTCTTTCGTTTTTAGTTAGATTTTTGTTCTATATTTCTCTGTAGCTCTGTCCAGGACCCTCTGTCATTATCCCTGTCAGCATAGTCAGTGGCCAAGCACCATCTGGTTGTACTTGACTCAGTCTGATGAGGACCATCATAAATATGATCTATTTTGGACTAATCTTGTATCTTTAGTTTTCATTATTCCTCCTTGCTCCTGAAGGAGTGAAACCAGTAGAGTATCCTAGTTGCCTGCTAACAGGCTTTTAAGACCCAAGATGTTACTCACCATTATAGAAGGCAGAGAATTTTCTTTATAAATTACATTACGCCAGTTGAGCTACATGTTTGCTGAAATCATGGTCCTCATAACTCTCAGCCTAGCAAATTTTTCCTTTGAGAAATTTGGATGTGTCTATGGAGTTTCCATGACCTTGCCTTGTACAAGTTGTGCTGACTTCTCCAGTACCATTTACTGTCTTACCCATCACCAAAGTTACCACTCATCTATTGTTCATTCACTGTTTCTCCATCTTCACCCTTCTCCTCCCTCATAACCATCAAATACTGTTTATATTTGTGAGTATATCTTTTCCTGAGTTTTTGCAGTAGTGGTGTCATACAATATTTTTCCTTTTGTGATTGACATTTCACTCAATATCATGCCCTGCAGCTTCTCCCATGTTCTGAGTCATTTCACCAATTCATCATTGTTCTTTATTGTTGTGTAATACTCTATTGTGTGTATCTACCACAGTTTGTCCACTCAGCTGTCGATGGCATCTTGTTAATTTTTATCTTTTTGCTATCGTGAACAATGTTGTAATGAACATGGAACTGCATATGTCTATTTGCGTGATGACTCATTTCTCTAGGACATAGTCCTAGGAATGAGATTGCTAGATCACAGGGTATTTCTGTATCTAGTTTTAAAGAAGTGCCATATTGTTTTCCAAAATGGTTGTATCAATCACTTGTCATTCCATTTATTCAAACAGACATACTATGGTAATAGGACCAAGTGTCTTTTATCTAGTTATCTTCTATGTTCTGGAGTCCCTAGGTGGCACATATGGTTAGTGCACACATCTACTAACAGAAAGTTTAATGGTTTGAACTCTCCTAGAAGCAGAAGAAAAGAAAGCCTTGGCAATCAACTTCCAAAAGACTATAAAAGTATTTTTAAAAGCAATTCTATTCTGAAACACATAGAATCATTATGAGTCAGAGTTCACTCAGTGAACTCAATTATTTTCTACTTATACAAGGAGAATAAAAGTTATGAAACAAACTGATGATTTTAATCATCGAAAGTTTTTTATTTTTTTTTTAAAAAGGAACATCAGGGAGCAGAGAAAAGATGGCACACTAGACACAAGTCTCCTCAATTCTCTCTGAAAACTTAGGCTTGGATTGAGTGGAACACTCTGGACACCCAGTAAGCTCTAAGATACAGCATAGGGTTCTCAGATTGGATTGCACACCACTAAATGGAAAACTTCCTCTCTCTATCGTAAGCCAGTGCACACTGAGCCACAGTCCTGCTGACTCGTCACTTGGGCAGACTGCAGGTACTGAGGCATTTCTGTTGCTGTTGTTATCCAAGAGGCAAGGGATTAGCATAAGCCAACAAATACACTGAACTGCAGTGCAAAAGTAAACAGTGTATAGTACAGAAGAGAGACAGTGCATGGGATAGCCACTTTTTGAGAGGACAAATGCCCCTCCACCCTCTCTTTTCTGAGCTCCACCACAGATTCTGCTGTTTTGTGGTGACAAAGGCGGCTCAGCCAGGATGCCATCTTGGTCAGCTGGCATGTGGAGTCACCAAATGGGAGGCCTCAGCAGGCCTAATTCCCAAACTGAGAAGCAGTGTCACTTGCGAAAGTGCTTTCTTGGCAGAAAGGCTGTGTTTAGCACAGTGTTACCTTATGGGTATGCAGTGGCTGAGGATTTAAGCAAGGCTGTAACCCCTCCCTACTTTGAACTACATCATAACATCCAGGGAAGGGTGAAGAGGTGCTCCCATGGTCAGCCAGAAGGTGGGATCTGCCACACCTGATGGGCTGACTGATTTTGGCAGCTATCAGACAGCTCCTAGCTTTTTAAAGTAAGACTACCCAATGAGATAACTGCTGAGCAGCCTAGCGGCATCTCTTCCAGCCTTCACTGACACACAACATAGACCTGACTGATGGCCCACAGTGACCACATAAGTAAGGCAATGTCTTTGCCAACCAGAAGGTAGAAGATGCCACCCCAGAGAATTCACTGGGGCTACTCACTAGAGTACACAGAGGTGGCTGGTGACCAGATCTCTTCTCAGAACTAAACCTCAGCTCCTGTTGAAGTAACAGCAGAGAAACTAAACCGCTTCTAGGTGGCCTGAAGGCAACAAACCCTTGCTAACTATTCAAAGAAACAGTCCACCATGGCTCCGGAAAACTCCCAAAATAAGGAATCAAAAACTTACCAGGAGGTGGAGTCAAGCTGGTGGACTAGACACATACCTCCTTAATTCCCTCTGAAAACTAAGGCCTGGATTGATCGTTGAATGGAGTTTTCTGGACACCCAGTGAGCCCTAGGACACAGCATACGGCTGTCAGTTTTGACTGAATGCCACTGAATGGGAAACTGCTTCTCTTTGGCTGAGCCCCACTCTGGTTGAATCACCCAGCTAACTAGGACTGAAGGTAGCCAAGCCAAGTGCCGTCGAGTCAGATCCAACTCATAGGACTGATGGTAACTGGTGTTTTAAAATTTTTTTCTTAAAATTGGCCGGCAAGTGGGGGCGTGGCTGAAAGAGCAGCTACACAGACCCACAGTGTTAAAGTGATCAGTGAATGGAATAGTCACATTTTGAGATCCCGGCTCTGGACTCTGAGCACCACAGCCCCTCCAACCTCTCTTTTTGGATCTCCATCATAGATTCTCCTGTTTTGTGGGGGTGGTTTACATTGACCAGTATGCCATCTTGTTTGACTGGGAGGAAGAAATGGAGCCTCAACAGCAGCTAATTCCCAGGCTGGGAGGCAGACCCAGTCCAGGGAGCACCTTACTAGCAGAAAAGCTGTGTTTAGCACAGTGTAGCCTTATGGGAAGGGCCTGAAAGAGGAAGAGAGCAGACCATTAGCCTGTCCTACATTGAACTATATCACAGAATCTGGGAACAGCTGACGAAGCCCCTCCATTGCCAGCCAGAAGGAGGGGCTTACCATACCTGACAGTCTGACTGATATTGGAAACAGTCAGATAGCTTTTAGATTTTTAAAATAAGACTGCCTATAAAAATAACTGTGGTTCAACTCATCAGCATCTCTTCCAGCCTTTACTGACAGACACTATGGGGACAGTTGATGGCCCCCAGGACTCCATATGCAGGGCTGAGTCATTGCCAGCTGGAGGTGGAGCCTGATACCCCAGAAATTCCACTGGGCCCACCCACGAGGGCACAGAGAGGTGGCTGGTGATCAAATTCCCTCTCAGAACTGTGCATCAGCTCCTGTTAAGGCAACACCAGAGAAAATAAGCAGCCTGTAGGTGTCCAGAAGGCAACAGACTCTAATGAAACATATAAAAAAATTTCATCCATGGCTCCAGAAAACACATAAAATAGGGAATGCAAGAACTTCCTACATGAAGAAGCTTTTCTGAAACTTTCAGAGGTCGAGTACAAAAGAATTAAGTAGAGACCCATACTAAACATTATATAAATTGCAGCAGAGCAAAATGAAAACTTAAGCAAGCTATTTGATCCGATGGAATATCAGCATTCGGAAATCTAGCAGATCAATAACAAAATTACAGAATTAGACAGTTCAATTCAAAGCCAAAAGAAAAGAATTGAACAACTGGAAACCAGACTTTTGGACTTGGAAGATAGAGGTATTGACACCAGCATAAATGAGGAGAAATGAGAGAAAAGAAACAAGAAAAATGAAGAAGCATTAGGAGACATGTAGGACTCTAACAAGAGGAAGAATCTATGATTAATTGAAGTTCCTCAGCAGGGAGGGATACCTGAAAACACCGAGACTATTGTTGTTGAGTTGCTGACAGAAAACTTCCTTGAAATTATGAAAGAAGAGAACATAGATATCCAAGATGTGTACTAATGCTACATAAGATTTACCCGAAAATAAAGACCCAAGACATTTTATAATCAAGCTTAACACACTGAAACATAAGCAGAAACACTTAAAGGCAGTGAGACTCAAAGTAAAGCTAACATTCAGAGGGAAGCCCTGTAGGCTTTTGTCTGACTTATCTGCAGAAATGATGTTGGAACAGAGGCTGTGAGATAGCACATTCAAAGCCTTGGAGGAGAAAAACTTCCATACAGGAATTATATATCATGCAAAACTGTCTTTCAAATTTGAAGATGAAATTAAGACATTCACAGATAAACAGAAACGTTAGAGACTTGTAAAAACAAAACCAAAGCTACAAGAAATATTGAAAGAAGCTCTTGGCTTAGAAAACAAAACCATTAAGTCTATATTTAAGGAAGAAATGCAGGACACAACATCCAGAAATGTACTTAGTTAGGAAAGGCACAAAACTCAATCAAACCCATAATATTAAAAGAAGGGATCCAACGATCATATCACGAAATCTAAGATACCATCACATTAAAAAGAAGGATATACTATAGCATTAATAGTCCTTTCAGATGGAGAGGAAGTCAGTAAGATATGTAGAGGTTAAAATTGGTTTTAAACTTAAATTACTAAGGGGGACTAAGGAGTCACCACAAAGTACAACAAAGATGCAGCAAATCGAAACAAAAAACGTAACACAGGAGTCTCACCAAACACAAAACCAACACTCAAAAAGATGAAAAATCAACCTACAAAGAATGACCCAGATTAGAAAATTAAGAGCAACAGAGAATACACCAACATAACAATAAATACAACAAAGTGACAGCACTAAACACATGCCTATCAATAGTTACACTGAATGTAAACAGACTGAATGCTCCAGTAAAGAGACAACAAGTGACATCTTGTATCAAATGACATGACCCATCCATATGTTGCCAACAAGAAACTCACCTTAGACTTAAAGATATGGACAAACTGGAAATTAAAGGATGGAAGAATACATACCAAGCAAACAATATACAAAGAGGAGCAGATGTGGCAATACTAGTTTCAGATAAAATAGATTTTAATGTAAAATCCACAATCATGGACAAGGAGGCTCACTATTTACTGCTGAAAGGTTCAATACACAAGCAGGACTTAACAATATTAAATATTTATGCACACAATACTAGCACATCTGCAAACATTGAAGAAAAACTGACTACTTTGAAAACTGAGCTAAATCACTCCACAATAATAGTTGGAGACTTCCAGGCTGCACTTCTACTATTGGACAGGTATTCTAGAAAAAGCTTAATGAAGACACAGAAGATCTCACTGTGACAATTAAACAGTTGAAACGCATCGACATACACAGAACTTTTTATTCATCAACAGATAACTACACCTTCTTCTTCAGTGCACATGGAAAATTTTCCAGAGTAGACCAGGTGTTAGAATATAAAGAAATCTCAACAAAATCCAAACCATTGAATTCTAACAAAGCATCTTCTTCAGAACATAAAGTGATAAAAGTTGAAATCAATAGCAGAAAAAAACATAGCTAGAAATTGGAACTCATGGAAACTAAACAACATCTTGCTCAAAAAGTCCATGAGTTATAGAAGAAATCAAGGATGAAATAAAGAAATTCATGGATTCAAATAAGAATGAAAATGCTTCCTAGTAGAACTTATGGGATACAGCCAAAGCAGTGACCAGAGGTCAATTTAACTCTATAAATGCACACATTGAGAAGGAAGACAGGACTCTAACCAATGAACTCTACATCTTGAACAAGTAGAAAGAGAACAACAGAGGAATTCCTTGGGCACCAGAAGAAAACAGATAATAAAGCTTAGAGGAGAATTAAATGAATTAGAGAACAGAAGAGCAACTAGAAAAACATTGACAAGACCTCAAACTGTTTTTTTTTTTTTAAAGATTAACAAAATTGACAAACCATTGGCTAAATTTAGTAAAGAAAAACAGAAAAGGAAACAAATAACGTGAATAAGAAATGAGAGAGGAGATGTCACAACAGATCCAACAGAAATCAAAACTGTCATAACAGAATACAACGAAAGACTGAAGACTAATAGATTTGAGAACATAGGGGAAATGGGCAAATTCCTAGATTCATAGGACCTACCAAAATTATCACAAGGAGAAGGAGAACAACTCAATAAATGCATCACAAAGGAAGAGATTGAAAAGTAATCAAAAAATGACAAATACAAAAGCCCTGGCCCAGATGGATTCACCACAGAATTCTAACAAGCTTTTATAGAAGGACTAACTCCAATACTACTGAGACTATTTCACAGCACAGAAAGGGATGGAATACTTTCAAATTCATTCTATGAAGCCAGCATAACCCTGATACCAAAGCTAGGGAAAGATTCAACCAAAAAAGAGAACTACAGACCAATATCACTCAGTGACATCACCTAGATCCAAAAATCTTCAACAAAATCATTCCCAATAGAATACAACAACATATCAAAAACTAATTCATCATGACCACGTTAGCTTCATACCAGGGATGCAAGGCTGCTTCAGCATTAGAAAAACAATTATTTAACATAAGTATATGACCGACTCGACGGCACTTGGCGACTTGGCTGGCATCACATTAACAATTGACATAAACATCACAAAAGATAAGAATCATCTGATCTTATCAATTGATGTAGAAAAGGCATCTGACGAAGTCCAACATCCAGCAAAATAGGAACAGAAGGCAAATTCCTCAAGGCAATAAGTGCCATCTATACAAAGCCAACTGCCTACATCATCCTGAATGGACAGAGACCAACAGAATTCCCCTTGAGAATGGGAACTAGACAAGGATGTCCACTCTTGCCTCTCCTATTCAAAATTGTACTAGAAGTTCTAGCCAGAGCAATTAGATAGGACAAAGAAATAAAGGGCATCTGCACTGGCGAAGAAGAAGTAAAAATCTCCCTATTTGCAGATGATATGATTTCAGAGAATCCATAAGAAAACTATTCAAACTAATAGAAGAGTTCAGCAAAGTATCATGATACAAGATAAACACAAATAAATCAGTAGGATTCCTTTATACTAACAAAGAGATCATCAAAGAAGAAATCACCAAATCAAAACCATTTACTATAGCCCCCAAGAAGAAAAAATACCAAGGAATACATGTAACTAGACAAACAAGAGACCTATACAAAGGGAACTGCAAGATCCTACTGCAAGAAACTGAGAGTCTTATATAAATGGAGAAACCTACCCTGCTCATGGATAGGCAGACTTGAGAATGTGAAAATGTCTATTTTACCCAACCTATCCACTGCCATTGAGTTGGGTCCAACTCATAGTGACCCTAGAGTTCAGAGTAGAACTGCCTCATAAAGTTTCCAAGGAGCACATGGCAAATTTGAACTGCCACCATTTTGGTTAGCAGATGTAGCACCCAAAGCACTCTAAATATACAATGCAAGCCCAATAGAAATTTCAACGATATTTTTAAATGAGATGGAGAAACAAATCTCCAACTTTGTTTGGTGGGAAAGAAACGCCGGGTTAGTAAAGTACTACTGAAGAAGAACACATTAGGAGTCCTCTCACTACCCAACTTTAGAACTTATTACACTGTCACAGTAGTCAAAACTACCTGGTATTTGTACAAAAAGAGACATACATAGACCAATGGAACAGAGCTGAGACCCCAGAGATGCCACTACGCTCATATGAACATTTGGTATTCGACAGGGCCCTAAGATTATAAACTGGGCTAAAAACAGTCTCTTTAACAAATGGTGCTGGCAAAATTGTATATCCATCTGCAAAAAATTGAAAGAACCGTATCTCACATCTTACACAAAATTCAACTCAAACTGAATAAAAGATCTAATTATCAAACCTAAAATGATAAAGACCATCCAGGAAAAAGATCAACAATGAAAGTTTTAATACACAGTGTAGACAAACTTCAAAATCTGACAAAGGGTGATCAACAGAAGAGAAAATAGGTAAGTGGGAACTAATAAGAATCAAACACTTTTGCTCATCCAAAGAGTTTATCCATAGAATTAAAAGATCACACAGAATGGGGAAAATACATTTGGCAACTATATGTCAGACCGATGTCTGATCTCCATAATCTAAAAGGTACTGCAAAATATCAACAAGAAAAGGATAAATAACCCAATTAATGTTGTTAAAGGAAATGGAAAGACACTTCTCTAAAGAGGATATCCAGGCAGCCAAAAGGCACATGAGGAAAAGTTCATGATCATTAGCTATTAAAGAAATCAAAATCAAAATCAAAATGAGATACCATCTCAGCCCAACAAGGTTGGCCATGATCCAAAAAACACAAAACAACAAATGCTAGAGAGGCTGTGGAGAAATTGGAACTCCTACACTGCTGTTGGGATTGCAAAATGGTACAACCTCCATGGAAAGCAATCTATCGCTTCCTTAAAAAGCTGGAAATAGATATACCATTTAACCCAGTAATACCACTGCTTGGAATATATCCTACAGAAATGAGCGCAGTAACATGAACAGATACATGCACACAAATGTTCATTGCAGCACAGTCCACAGTAGCAAAAAGATGAAATCAACCCACATGCCCAACAACAGATGAATGGATAAACAAACTATGGTATATGTACTCAACTGAACACTATGCAATGATAAAGAACAATGATGATTTTAGGAAGCATCTCATAACCTGATTTCAAGTGGAAGACATTATGTTGAATGAAATTAGTCAGTGGCATAAGGACAAATGTTGTATGAGACTCCGACTGTAAGGACTTACAAATAGACTCCTATAAGAAAGAAAAGACTCTGATGGCTGCAAGGGAGGGGAAAGAAGGAGGATGATGGTTGATTACAGATTTGATAGTTGATAGAAATTTGGTTGAGTGAAATCAGTGACAGCACAGATTAAAACGATCAATTTAACTGGACTTCAATATAACCTGAAAATTCTTCTAATCTTAACCCAATATTGCAAGGACAGAGAAGCAGGGGCGAGGTTCCGGGCACCATGCTCCCAGAGGACATCGACACCAACTGCCATAACTAGCCTATTGCTAAGAGAGTCTTCTACACCCCATTTTGGTGAGTGGCGTCTGGGGTTTTAAAAGCTAGCAAGCTGCCATCTGAGATAACCTCAAATGATCCCAACTCAGCTGGAACAGATGATCACCAAGGACAACAATGACAGGGGTGAAAGAGAACCCAGAAGACAGAAGGACCAACATGAATGGGTGACTACATCAGCAGGTTACCAGAAGAACCAGATGTCGACCCAGATGGTGCACAGCCAACAACAATGACAGCTGTGATGGGGTTCACAATGCTGAATCCCAGTGGCAACACAGTTGTAAAAAAGTGGGCACCCTGAGAACTCCAATAAAAGAGCACAATTGATGGTCCAAAGACCTGAGGATTCCCCTGGGAGCATGGACCCTAGACCCGATGCCTCCCTGGATCATTAATCATTACTGAAGTCAGTTCCTCAGGCAGGACTGGATTGGACTTGGGGACACTGAGTGAGCGTATGGTGTGTGCATTTTATTGTTCCATACATCTATAGGATGTCTTCCTACTGGCCTCTTACTAGAGGGGAGTGGAGAGGTGGGGACAGGAGATTTTTAAGAGGATATGACATATATAGAATGGAAAGGAGGAGTGTGCTGTTACCGGGCAAGAGCAGAAGGAGCTGCAGATAGATGGGTGTGCAAATTTAAACTGAATTGTACACTTTCGCTCAATCACAATAAAAATATATATGTATATGTATGTAACAATTAAGTGAAAAATTGGTGCTATAGGAATCCAGGAAAGGGAGAAATCATTTTGAGCTCGTAATATTAGGAAAAACTGTTAAGTTAAGCCTTCAAAGGAAAAGGTTATATAGTTTTTTTGCCTTAGAAGGCAAATGTTAAAAAATTATTTTAGACCTTATTTGTGCCACTGTGCTTTCCAATTCCATACTCAAAAAGAAATTGACTTATACCTCACACTCTTAAACTAAAATATTTTTCTCATAATTGACACAAGATGATTCTTTACATAAGGTCTGAATTGTAAAGCATTTGTAACTTATAATGTGAAAAATAAAACAGTATTATGCTTAACATGTAATAATCATCCCTATATAAATATTTTAGTATCAAATTATGTTATGAAATATATTATTTGCTACTTTTAATATCTTTTTTTGTAATTATGTAAATCTTAGAATACGAGCTCTGACAAGGAACTCCGCAAACGTAATTGTTCTAAGTGCTACGTACCTCACTGCTGGGTATCACTGTGCCCAGTGATACCCAGCAATGAGATATGTAGAGCTTTTCTTAGGACGAGTTCTCAAACTTAATTGGCAGTCCACATATGTAATAAGCCAATTTCAATTTATACTAAAGTCTGTGGCACATAAAAGATACTAAATTATACTACCAAGTTTCATTTTAAAGAAAAATGCTAACTTTTATTGTTAATATATATATATTTTTTATTTCTGGTATTTAATCATTTTTCTGTCTCTCATGAATTTCTTAAGAATTTTGTATTTTTCACTAATATATTTTAATGAAAGCACTAAACATGGAGTATTTAAACATAAATAATTTCTAGAAAACTAGCACTTCTATTTTATGGCTGGGTACACATTCTGACAGACAAGATAGGGGTAGTAATCTTAAAGTATAGCCGCTTCAAACATTCCAGAAACTAGTTATATGTTAATCTCTTGTGTTAAAGAATTATCAACAATATAAAAAGAATAAATCAAAACTCCCTAAGATATACATTATTCTAGATGAAATATGAAAGATCATGACACATTTTAGAAACTAATCATGGAGTATAGAAATACAGCACTCAATTTAGTAATTACCTTTTAATTATTCTTGAGAATGGGCAACTGAACACCAAGTGATTCTATAATCCTTCCAAGTTGCATTAATACCATACTTCTAATATACATTTCTTTATTCGGTATATGGGTTGCTGGAAACTTGGGTGTGACTATATGCATATGTGCATGTGCAAGAAAGAATACTTGATACGATTTAAGTTTAATCATTACCAAAAAAAGTGTATTATACACTAAATATTATTATTTTTCATAATTCAATGGGGAACAATTACATAGCACTTTATGAAGAGTAATATTATAGATGACAAGATGATGAACAAGATATACACATTATCATAATATAAAGGTGGTAAGAGCGCTGTAGCTGAGAATGCAAAAACCTTTCATATAATAATATAGGTCCTTCAGTATTGGTGTAAGGAGTATGGTCTTGATGCTGTTGGCAATAAAGAACTTTGAATACTGGAATAATAAAAATAAAGCCATGTTTTAGGGAAGATTTATGTGTCCTGCAAGCAGTATGAAAAGTACATTTTTAGAAAAGTGACCATCTGTCGATTCCAATGCACGGTTACTCTATAGGACAGTTTCCATGAAGGACCTGGTGGATTTGAACTGCTGACCTTTTGGTTAGCAGGCATAGCACTTCACCACTATACCACCAGGGTTTCCAGGAAGAAATTAGTGCCATAGAAAACAATTGTGGCCATTGTGGTAATTCAGGGCAGAAGTATTGAGGTCCTAAACTATGGCAATGTTGGCAAACTTTTAGGGAAAGTGACAAATAGTACAAGAAAGATAGCAAATGAAAAATCAAGAGGATTATATAAGTATTTGGATATGGGGAAGTGAGTGAAGAAAAAATAGCAATGTCATTTACCGTTTGGAAACACAGGAATTTGTATTATTAACTCGAGGAAGAAGATGAAGTACATTTTGACTCTTAAATTTGAGATAACTGTAGAGATTGATGTAGAAATATACACAATGCATTTGAAAACAAGGATCAGTAGATCAAAATAGAAATGCACAGGATGAGACAGGAGTGAAACACATTGATTATTATTAGCAACAATGATGATAGTAAAAGACTTAAAAAAAAAAAAACATGATCCTCCCCTCAGTGGACACACTTTTTTATAATTCTTTTTATGGGAGTAAAGAAGAGTAGAGATAATTTTATTTACTAGTATGATTGTCATTATACCCCCAAAGTAAAGCATGCTATTTTCACCTAAACACTGGATATTTACGAAGATAAATATTTGCATAGATACAGACTATTATCTCATTCAAGGCTTAATAAGTGGTGTTCACCTTTGAGTCAGAAGAAATAGTAAGTACATATTTATCAAAAAATCGTATCTTTTGGCATATGAATCAAAAGATACAATAATCACTATCTCTAATGGATAAACATCAGAAATATTTGGGCAAGGGGATAACCTCAGCACCACAGTATCTTCCTTGAAAGAGAAAAACGTGAATGGCTTTAAAGTAAATCACCATTTATTATTTTTCTTTTATTGTGATTAAATGAAAGTTTACAATCCAAGTCAGTTTGCCATATAAGACCCCGAATACCCACCTTTCTGCAACTCTATCTGCTCTCCTCACCCCTTGACAACACGCTCCTCTTTTCCACTCCTTACTTCAGTATCCATTCAACCAACACTTGTCTGCTCCTCTCCACCCTTTCCTCTCTCTATAAAGAAACCAGTAGGTAAAGACAACCGAGAAGACAGAGAGACCCACAAGAGTTGGTGCCTACATCGACCTGGGACCGGAAGAACTGGATGGTGCCCGGCCACCACCAGTGATAGCCATGACAGAGCTCACAGAGAGGAGCCTCACTGGCAACACAAGAATAAAAAGAGGTGCAACATGAGATCTCCACTAAAAGACCTCAATTGATGGTCCAGCGGTTTTGGGGTTCCTCTGAGAGCATGGCCGCCGGCCCTGACGCTGCCTGTTCCCATAAATTATAACAAAGATTCACTCTTCGGACAGTAATGGAATGGACTTGGCAATGCAGAGTAACCATATGTTGGAAGCACTTTATGGTTCTATACATCTATAGGATATCATCTTGCTGACCTCTGGCTGGAGGAAGGGGAGTGGACGGAGAGGAGGGGAAAGGAGACTGTTGGGAGGATGAGACATGTATGGAGCAGAGAGGAATAGTGTGCAGTCACCGGACAGGGAGAGCAGTGGAAGCTGTATATAGGGGGGCATGTAAATTTACATGTGAATGTACATTTTTACTCAGTTATGTTAAATAAAAAAAAAAAAAATGAAGAGATGTTAAAAATAAAAAAAAAAAAAAAGAAACCAGTAGGACAACCTCATATATATATTAAAGCATAAAGTACACACACCACCTATATCACTCTGTGTCTCCAGGTCCAGTCCATTCTTTGTCTGAATTGTTGGCTTCAGTACTGGTTTCAGTTCTGGGCTAGCAGCAAATCTAGGAACCACATTCTCAGGGGACCCTCGAGGTTGTTGAACCATCAAGTCAGGTCTCTTAGTAGTTCTAAATCTTCCCATCTCTTTCTCTCATGTTACATCAGGGACTCTACATTGTGTTCCCTGTCAGGGTTGTCTTTGGTGGTGGCCAGGTACCATCTAGTTCTTCTGTTCTCCTGCTAATATAGTCTCCCGATCATTAGACCCCTATTCCGGATACTGTCCATTGAAATGTTGTGTTGAATTTAGAAAACCTTTTAACTTATGTTGTAGTCCAGTTATGCTGACCTGCCTTCTACTGCTTGCTGTCACACCCTTCACCTAAACGAATTCCTATTGACTATCTAATCTATCACCATTTTTTAATAATGAACTAGATACTAAATTAAAAGTTTGAGAGCAGATATTATATAATAAAAACTAGTCTTCATGGATTGAATTGTGTACCACACAAAAATGTGTATCAGTTTGGCTGGGTCATGATTCCCAGTATTGTGTTATTTTTTTCCCATATGTTGCAAATTCTGCCACTTTGATGTTAATGAAGGAGAATGGGCTTCACTTGCACTAATAATGATAGACTCAGTTTAAGAGCTTGAATTGTGACTTGAGCGATCTCTTGGGCTATGAAAGAAAGCAGTGGGTACAGAGAGGGAAACTTCATGCCAGCAGAAAAGAAGCACCACAAAAAGAGGGTGTCCTTTGGACTCAGGGTTCCTGTGCTTCAAGAGCTCCCAGTCCAGAGGGAAGATTGACATCAAGGACCTTCTTCTAGAGCCAACAGAGAAAGCATTCCCCTTAGCTAACACCCTGAGTTTGGACGTTTAGCCTACTTTTCTGTGAGAAAATAAATCTCTCTGTTAAAGTCATACACTTACAGTATTTCTGCTATAGCAGCACTAGATGCATAAGGCAAGGGAGCATAGAAATCTTTCCTGGAATATCTTCTAGGACATTTTATTGAACTGCTTTCCAACTGATCTTGTTTAAACCATAAAGTTGAATGCTTAACTCCAAATAATTTTTACATGTGAATTTTTCTTTAGCTGCAAGGTTACTTTTCCTCCAGCTTTTGAGTCAACCTTGTCAGCTACTTTTGCAGAAGTTTCTGGGGCTGAAAGGAAAACCTTTAGGGGGAGTTTATGTTAAATAGCATTGCTAGAAGAATGAAGCTAGTACAGTGGGTGAGATGAAAAGCTTCCTTTGCTCTTTGGGAGGGGACAAGAGTTGCTAAAAACAATAAAGATGTTAGCAGCGGACAAAAATCAAGCCTTTTACGTAAGTGGTTCATTCCGAATCTGCTTCTTCCTCATACAAGCGAGAACAGAAGAAAAACTGCCATGCTGCTTTGAGGTGAAGGGGATTTAGACACTTAAATTTTCTCCCACCAACATTTGCTTTGGAATTACATTGAAGTAAGTTCTGTGATAATAGCAATCTTATTGTGACCCAACACAGAAAAATTATAACAGCAAAGTTGAGGTTGTATGGTTTGCAGATCTGACACATAGGCATCGTAGGAAAAAAAAAAGGTATCATTCCTTGAAATGAAAATGCCATGCTTGAATACCCTATTTCTTATGAATTCTGAATTATATATTTAAAATACAGAAATACAGAACACTTAAGAGTATTTTCAGGTGGCATCAGGACGCATAACACAACCAAACAATACTTTTTTTGTTTTTGTTTTTCTTAATCATACCTTATTAAAACCAAAGACTTTAAATATGAACATATATGAGCTATTGGAGAGTAGATTTCATTATATATAGTTATTTATCACTATTGTACAAAGATGTAATTGGTTTAAAGTTTTGAATTAAAAATATGCATTAATACAGAGTCTACTAAAGATGAACAAAATGCCATTAATAATTTAACTTATTAGGGGTTTCCTTCAATTACTGCTTTGAAATGTCTGGTATTTTATCATAGTTCAGAACCCAAAATAATTTGGACATTAGTGAGTCTTGTTGGTTTGCAATTAGGGTTTTGTCACTAATGGGCTATGCAACCTTAGTCAAGGAAGTTAACCTGTCTGAGATTGACTTTTGTCCCATGTAAACTGATGATGTAGTGCTCACTTCAAAGAGGTACTGCAAGACAAAAATAAAACTATAAAACCAAAAGAAAAAAAGGGCTCAGTACACAATAGATTTTTAAAGTGTTTTCTAAATGATATACGGAGGAAAAGTGGACAAATTATTGAAGAAATGGTGTTATGATAATTATTTGAAAAAAATAATTTTAATTCCCACCTCATATACACCAAAATAAGTTTTAAATAAATGTAAATGTTAAATCTAAAATTTGGAAATATAGAATATCCAAATAAATATAAATGAATTATTTATTTGATAAATAACAATGAAGGTATTTCATTGGAAAGATTAGTGGATTTGCTAACACCATGAGCAAAATACATATGGCAAACTGGAAAAAATATTTGTAACATATGTTATAGGTAAAGCATTAATGCCTATATTATAGAAAGAAGAGTTCTTACAAGCCTATAAGAAAAAGACTAAGACTTATTTTTTTTTATAAATGAGCCAAGGCCATGAAGAGACAATTTACAAGAGAAGAAATTTCTTTAAAATCACAGTAATCTAAGAAATGCAAGTTATAATGAGATACTGTTTTTCCCTATCAATTTGGCAATTTATAATAATAATATTGAGAGTCCAAAAGGGTGCAATGAGATGGTCTACTGCTAGTGATATCGTGAGTTGTTAAAATTTGCTAAAGATAAATTTGATAATACGTATTTAAAGCTTTAAAGTTGAATAAAAACTTTGACCAAGCAACTATAACTTCAGTTTGTTTTAAGTAACATGCGGTTTGAACAGAAATTTTTATATAAAGGTATTCATTTCATAACAATAAGATTGAAGACAACCAACATGTCCAACAACAAGGGACTTACTAAATCATTATAAGCTATACAGTTGAATAATATGCCATCTTTAATAGTTACTTTGCGGAAACAATTCACATTGTATTGAGTGAAAAACTGTTAAAACAGGATTTGAATATAATTGAAATTTGGTTATATGGAAATACACTGCTTTTCCCAGTTCTGCCACTGTACATGCTCATCAGCAATGCACAAGAATTTCAATTCTCCATATCCTTGTCAATGCTTGTTATTTTCTAAATTTTATTAAAGCCATCCTGGAGAATATGAATTGGTATCTCACTGAGGTATCAATTTGCATCTCCCTAATGACTAATGAAGTTGAACACCTTTTCATCTGCTTATTGGCCTTTTGTATATCTTTTTGGAGAAATATCTATTCAAGTCTTTTCTCCACCTTTTTTTGTTTGTTTTTGCTGGTGTCGTGGATTGAATCTGTGTTCCTTAAAAAATGTGTTATGGAAATGTGCACAGCAGTTTGACTGGACCATAATTCCTGGTACTGTGAGAGGTTCTTATATACCATAAACCCTATCTCTCTTACATTAATGAGGAAGGATGGGCTGCAGTCATGTTAGTGGGTCAGAATTCAGAGTATAACATTGTTTTGTGCCTAGAGACAATCTCTTGAGATATAAAGGAGAGAAGCTAGCAGAGAAGTTTGGGAACCTCAGGCCATCCAGAAAGAAAGCAGTGCCAGGAACTGGGCACATCTTTTGGAAAGGATGAAGGTTCTTGTGTATCGGAAGCTTCCAGTCCATGGCAAGATAGATGATAAAGACCTACCGAAAGAGCCAGCAGAGAAATCCTTCCCCTGGAGCTGAAACCCTGAATTGGACTTTTAGCCTACTGGACTGTGGCAAAATAAAATTTATCTTTTTAAAGCCATCCACTTGTGATATTTCTGTTACAGCAGCACTGACTGAAATTGTTTGTTTGTGGTTTTGCTGTTGTGCTTTAAGAGTTCTTTGTATGTTCTGGATACTAAGTTTTTATAAAATACAGAATTTCCAAGTAGTTTCTCACATTCTGTAGGTTGTCATTACACTATGTTGACGATGTCCTTTAATGTAAAAAAAAAAAAAAATAACTTTGATCTGGTCTGATATATCAGACCATGGTGATACAGTGGATAAATGCTATGCTTGCTAACCAGAAGGCTGGCAGTTCAGATCTGACAGACGCTCCTTGAAAACTCCATGGAACAGTTCTACTCTGCCTTACAGTGTTGCTATGAATTGAAATCGACTCGATGGCAGTGAGGTTTTGGGTTTTGATATGTCTCTATAAATTTTTTTTTTATTTTGTTGCTCGTGCTTTTGGTGTCATATATAACAAGATCTTGAAGAAATGAATGATAGATTTTCTTATAAGAGTTTTATTGTTGTACCCCTTATGCTTAAGCTGTCTATACATTTTCAATTAATTTTGGTTAATGGTGAGAGGGAAAGGTCCAACTCCAGAGTTCTGCATGTAGTATTCCAGTTGTCCCAGCAGCATTTGTTGCAAGGATTAAACTAATCTCATTGAATAGACTTGGCATTCTTGTTAAAATTAATTGAACATAGTCTTATGTGCTGTGTCTAGAGTCTTTGAGTCTATTTCACTGGTTTATGTCTATCTTTATGCCAGTACCACATTTTTGATTATTGTAGGTTTGTGATAAGTTTTGAAATTGTCCAGTGTTAGTCTTTCACCTTTGTTTATTTTAAACATTATTATGGCTATCTGAGCTTCTTGCCAATCGATATGAATGTCAAAATTGGCTTTTTCATTTCCGATAAAATTTTGTGGGAATTTTGATGGGGAGTCTATTGAATCTGTGGATCATTTGGGGTAATATTGAAACATTAGAACTTTCAGCCCATAAAAGTGTGATGTTTTTCCGTTTGTTGGTTTTTGTTATGTGCCATTGAGTTGGCCCTGACTCACAGTGACCCTATGTACAACAGAACAAATCACTGCCCTGTCCTGTGTCATCCTCAAAATTGTTGCTATGTATGTGCGCACTACTTTGGCCACTGTGTCAGCGCACCTTGTTGAGAGTTTTCCTATTCTTCAGTGACCTTCTAATTTACTAAGCATAACATCCTTCTCCAGGGACGTGACCCTTCTGATAAAATATCTAAAGTATGTGAGACAAGCTCTCACCATCTTCTTTTCTAAGGAACATTCTGGCTGTACTTCTCACAAGACAAATTTGTTTGTTCTTCCTGAAGTCCATGGGGCATTCAGTATTCATTGCTAACAGCGTAATTCAAAGACATCAATTCTTTCATCTTTCTGATTTATTGTCCAGCTTTCAGGTTCATAAGAGATATTTGAAAATACCATCATTTCAGCAAAGCAAATCTTAGTCCTCAAAGTGACATCTTTACTTTTTAACACTTTAAAGAGGTTTTTTTTTTGTAGCACACTGGCCCAACACAGGATGTTGTTTGAGTTACTGGCTGCTGTTTCCATGGATGTTCATTGTGGATCCAAGTCAAATGAAGATCCTTGACAACTTCAATATTTTCTCCCATTACCCACTTATTTATATCTTTAATTTCTTTCTCCAGTGTTTTATAATTTTCAGAGTATAAGTACTTTACCTCCTTGGTTAAATTTATTACTAGATGATTATACTAGATACCACTGTAATTGGAATAATTTGCTAGTTTCCCTTCCAGATTATTCATTACTGGCGCATAAAAGCACAAATAACTTTTGTATGCTGATCTTTTACCTGAAACGGCTGAATTCATTTATTACCTCTAGCAGCTGTATTGTGGATTCTATGGGGTTCTTAATGTACAGGATAATGTTACCTGTAAATTGAGGTAGTTTTACTCCTTCCTTTCCAATTCAGATTCCTTTTATATTGTTTCCTTGCCTAGTCTCTCTGCATACCTTCCAGTAAAATGTTGAATTACAATGGCAAAAGGGGCAGTCTTGTTATTTCGCTAAATGTAAAGGTAATGAATTCATTTTTGCATCACTGAGTATGATATTAACTGTTTCATAAATGTCTCTTGTCATATTGAAGTCTCATACCTCGCTTTCTGATTCCTTTTGTTTTTGTAATCCCTAAAGGGTATTGCATCTTTTCAAATGCATTTTTGGCATTAATTGAGAGGCCCCTGAATTTTTCCTTCATTCTGTTGATACGGTGCATTAATTTACGTTCTTAGGTTGAAACAACCATGCATTTTGGAGATAAATGCTACTTTGCTGATGTACCTTATGTGACAATTTAGTTGGTGGACTCATCCTACAAAAAGTGCTACATACCTCACTGGGGCCCAATAGGTGAGTTAGGAGGATGTTCCAACACATTTATTTGTCTACTAGCTAAAAACTCCCTCACAGACAGTGCCATGTGAGCTGGTGCATTGCTGTGATGCAAAACCCATGAGTTGTTGGCAAAAGTTCGGGTCTTTTTTGTCTTTTTCAGCACTTTCAAATAGTAAACTTTGTTAGCTGTCCACTTGGAACAAATTCATAATTAACAATTTCTCCAATATCAAAAAAGGTCAGCAACATCATTTTGACTTTTGGGCTGATGGAACTTTTTTGGTTGTAGAGAATTGGCTGACTTTCATTGTGTGAAGTGATGCTTTGTTTCAGGGTTTTATTGGGACACTCAAGTTTCAACCTCAGTGACAACGTGGCCTAAACACTGCCTTGCCTCTCTGAAAGATCTTGGCAAACTTCAAATTTCCTTTGGTTTTGTTAATCGGTGAGCTCTTTCAGAACCCTGTTTGCACAGACCTTTCTCATGCCAAGATTTTCAGTTAAGATTTTACTGTTTCTCTAAACATGTTTACTTGGCCTGCTATGCTTCTCACAGTCAGCCAATGATTTTGATGCATTTTTTTTTATTATGACTGAATGAAAGTGTACATTCCCACATAGGTTTGCATGCTCACCTATATGCAGCTCCCACTGCTCTCCCTGCATGGTGACAGCACACTCTTCCTCTTGCTCCATACATGCTTTACCCTCCCAACAATCTCTTGTTTCCTCCTTTCCACACACTCCCCTTCCTCCAGTAAGAGGTCAGCAGGATGACATCCTATAGATGCATAGAACCATAAAGTGCACACATGATATGGTCACTCTGTGTCACCAAGTCCAATCCATTCCTGTCTGAGAGTTGACCTCCATTGTGATTTATGGACAGGGGAAGCATCAGGGTCAGGGGCCATGAGCCGAGTGGAACTTTGAGGCCCCTGCACCATCAACTGTGGTCTTTTAATGGAGATCTCAGGGTGCAAGCCTTTTTATTCTTGTGTTGCCAGTGAGACTCAACTTTGTGAGTTCCATGACGGCTATCACTGGTGGTGGCTGGGCACCATCCAGTCTTTCTGGTCACAAGTCGAAGTAGTCACCCACTTACATGGGTCTCTGTCTTCTCATTTCTCTTCCCCCCATGTCGTTTTGGTTCTTGGTGATCATCCATTCTTGCTGAGTTGGGACCATTTGCTGTACCCTTAGGTGGCAGCTTGGCAGCTTTTAAGACCCCAGACACCACTCAACAATGTGGGGTGCAGAGGGCTGTCTTAGCCAAATGCTAGTTGTGCCAGTTGGCCTCAATTTCCCCTGAGAGCACGGTCCCTGGCCCAGCTACTTTGTTCTTACAATATTGGATTAAGATGGGAGGAGTAATCATGTTAAATTGAAATCCAGTTAATACTTATCTTCTTTCTAATGCGTGCTGTCACCGGTTTCACCCAACCAAATTTCTATCAACTATCTAATCTAAACCCTCCCCCCCACCCTCCCTCCTTCTTCACCCTTGCAGCCATCAAAGATTCTTTTCTTCTATGCATGAGCCTGTTTTTAAGTTCTTATTGTAGGGGTCTTAAACAATATTTGTGCTTTTGTAACTGACTACTTTAACTCAACATACTGTCCTCTAATTGAAACCAGCTTATGAGATGTTTTCTAAAATCACCATTGTTCTCTATCATTGTGTCTCATTGAGTATATGTACCACAGTTTACTTGTCCATTCCTCTTTTGTTAGGCACCTGGGCTGATTCCAAATTTTTCCTGTTGTAGACTGTGCTGCAATAAACATTTGTATGCATGTATAAGTTGTTATAAATAGCCTGGATTTTATAGGATATATTCTGAGCAGTGGAATCACTGAGTCAAATGGTATATCTATTTCCAGCTTTTTAAGGCAGCACCAGATTGCTTTTCAAAGAGGTTGCACCATTTTTCATTTCCATCAACAGTGTAGGAGAGTTCCAATTTCTCCACATCCTCTCCAGCATTTCTTGTTTTGCGTTTTTTTGCATCATGGCCAACCGTGTTGGGGTGAGATGGCATCTCATTGTAGTTTAGATCTGAATTTCCTTAATAGCTAATGATCACGATCATGTCCACATGTGTTTTTTGGCTGCCTAGATCTTCTCTTTAGAGAAGGGTCCATCTCCATTGCCCACCACTTAAGTGAATGATTATCTTCTTCTTATTGATATTTTGTAGTACCTTATAGATTACAGAGATCAGGTGTCAGTCAGACATATAGTTGCCAAAGATTTTTCCTCATTCTGTAGGTGGCCTTTAAATTCTATTAGTAAAGTCTTTGGATGAGTAAAAAGTATTTGATTCTTAATAGTTTCCATTTATCTATTTTCTCTTCTATTGTTTGTGGTTTGTTCGACAGATTTTGAAGTCTGTCCACATTGTGTTTTAAACCATCCGCTGTTGTTCCCACTTTTTCTTGGATGAGCTTTATCATTTTAGATTTGATATTTAGGTATTTTATCCAGTTTGAGTCGATTTTTGTATAAGGTGTAAGATATGCGTCTTGTTTCAACTTACTGCAGAAGAATATCCAATTTTGCCAGCACCATTTGTTGAAGAGATTGTTTTTTCCCCAGTTTAATGTCTTTCAGCCTTTGTCAAATATCAACTGTTCATAAGAAGATGGTGTCATCTCTGGGGTCTCAATTCTGTTCAGTTGAACTATCTGTCCCTTTTTGTACCATTGTCAGGCTGTTTTGACTACTGTGGCAGTGTAATAGGTTCTAAAGTTGGGTAGGAAGAGGCCTCCCAGTGTGTTCTTCTTCAGTAGTGTTTTATTTATCTGGAGCTTCTTCCGTTTCCAAGCAAAGTTGGTAATTTGTTTCTCCATCTCGTTAAAAAACGTCACTGGAATTTGTATTGGGATTGCAATGTATAAGTAGATTGCTTTGGGCAAAATAGACATTTTCACAATGTTAAGTCTTCCACTCCATGAGCAGGATTGGTTTCTCCATTTGTGAAGTCTCTCTTAATTTCTTGTAGTAAGGGTATGTAGTTCTCTTTGTAAAGGTCTGTTATTTCTCTGGTTGGATTTATTCCTAGGTATGTTTTCTTCTTGGGGGTTATAGTAAATGGTATTGATTTGGTGATTTCTTCTTTAATAATCTCTTTGTTCGTATAAAGGAATCCTACTGATTTACTTACATTTATCTTGTATCCTGAGACTTTGCTGAACTCTTCTATCAATTTGAGCAGTTTACTTATAGATTCTTTGGGATTCTCTGCATATATAATTATATCATCTGCAAATAGGGAGATGCCTTTTATTTCTTGGTCTTGTCTAATTGCTCTGGCTAGAACTTCTAGTACAATGTTGAATAGGAGAGGTGAAAGTGGGCATCCTTATCTAGCTGGTGTCCTCGAGGGAAACTGTTTCAGTCTCTCTCCATTCTGGATGATGTAAGCAGCTGGATTTGCATAAACAGCCCTTATTACATTGAGGAATTTGCCATCTCTTCCAATGTTTTGCAGAGTTTTTAGCATGAATAGGTGTTGGACTTTATCAAATGCCTTTTCTGCATCAATAGACAAGATCAGGGAATTTTTGTCTTTTGTGATATTTATGTGGTTGATCACATTAATTGTTTTTATGATGTTGAACCAGCTTTGCATCCCTGGTATGAATCCAACTTGGTCATGACAGATTATTTTTGGATGTGTTCTTGTGTTCTGTTGGCAAGAATTTCATTGAAGAATTTCGCATCTCGATTCATGAGTGGTATCGGTCTGTAGTTCTCCTTTTGTTTGGGTCTTTCCCTGGCTTTGGTACCAGGGTTATGCTGGCTTCGTAGAATGAATTTGGGAGTCTTCCATCACTTTCTATACTGTGAAATAGTCTCAGTAGTATTGGAGATAACTCTTTTCTAAAAGCTTGGTAGAACACTGCAGTGAAGCCATCTGGGCCAGGGATTTTTTTTGTTGTTATTTTTTGGATGACTTTTTCAATCTCTTCCTTTGTAATGGGTTTATTAAGTTGTTCTACTTCACCTTGTGATAATTTTGGTATGTGATATGAATCAAGGAATTTGTCCATTTCCTCATGTTTTCAAATTTGTTGCAGTACAGTCTTTCATAGTATTCTGTTACGATATTTTTATTTCTGTTGGATCTGTTATGACCAATCCCCCCTCACTTCTTATTTGGGTTATTTGTTTCCTTTCCTGTTTTTCATTAGTAAGTTTAGCCGATGGTTTGTCAATTTGGTTGATCTTTTCAAGAAAACCAGCTTTTGGTCTTTTCAATTTTTTCAGTTCTTCTATTCTCTAATTCATTTATTTCTGCTCTAATCTTTATGATCTGTTTTTTTCTGGTGCCTCAGGGGTTCCTCTGTTGTTCTCTCTCTACCTGTTCAAGCTGTAGGGTTAGTTCTTTGATTTGGTTTCTTTCTTCCTTCCAGATGTATACATTTATGGAGATAAACTGACCTCTGAGCACTGCTTTGGCTGTATCCCATAGGTTCTGGAAGGAAGTGTTTCCATTCTCATTGAAATCCATTAATTTCTTTATTTCATCCTTGATTTCTTCTATAACCCATGAGTTTTTGAGCAGGATGTTGTTCAGTTTCCATGAGTTCCACTTTCTATCTATTGTCTTTCTGCTATTGATTTCAACTTTTATGGCTTTCTGATTGGAGAAGATGCTTTGCATTAATCAATGGTATGGATTTTGTTGAGAATTGCTTTATGTCCTAACACATGGTCTATTATGGGGAATGTTCCGTGTGCACTGGAGAAGAAGGTGTAGTTGTCCGCTGATGGACAGAAAGTTTTCCATGTGTCAATGAAGTCTAGTTGGTTAGTTGTGGCGATAAGATCTTTTGTGTCTTTACAGAGCTTTTTTCTAGGTGATCTGAACAATATTGAGAGTGGTGTGTTGAAGTCTCCCACTAGTATTGTGGAGTCATGTATCTCATTTTTAGTATAGCCAGCGTTGCTTTGATGTATTTAGGTGCTCTAATATTAAGTGTATAAATATTTAATGTTGTTAAATCCTGTTTGTGTATTGAACTTTTCAGCAATAAATTGTGTCTTTCGTTGTCCATGATGGTGGATTTTACGTTAAAATGTATTTTGTCTGAGATTAGAATTGCCACACTTGCTCTTCTTTGTTCACTGTTAGCTTGATATATGTTCTTCAATTCTTTAATTTTCAGTTTGTACCTATCTTTAAGTCTCAGGTGAGTTTCTTGTAGGCAACTTATGGCTGGGTCACATATTTTAATCCAAGATGTCACTCTATGTCTCTTTACAGGACTGCTCAGTCCATGTACATTCATTGTGATGATTGATAAGTATGTGTTCAGTGCTGCCATTGTGGTACGTTTATTTTTGTGTTGATGTTTTCTCTGTTCTTTTTAATCTGTTCTGGCTCATTCTTCTTTGTGAGTTGATTTTCAGCTTTTTCACGGTTGGCTTCATGGTTGTTGAGACTCCTGTATTACATTTCTTGATTTGATATGTTGCATCTTTATTGTGCTTTGCAGCTACCTCTGTGATCCCCTTAATAAACTGTGTATAAAGCCAATTTCAATTACCACCATTATCAACTACCTCTCCATAAGGAAGTACTATAACAACCATAGTGCATCCCTCTTTTTAATATGATGACACCCTAGTTTTCGTGATATGATCACTAGATTATTTCTTTCAATATTATAGCTTTGATTGCGTTTGGAGCCTTCCCTAACTGCATAGAATTTTAGGTCATGTGTCCTGCATTTGCATCTAAAGTATGAAGTTAGTGGTTTTGTTCTTTTAAGCCAAAGCCAAGAGATTCTTTCAGTATTTCCTGTAGCTTTGGTTTATTTTTAAAAAGTCTCTGAGTTTCTGTTTATGTGCAAATGTCTTAATTTCATTTTCATATCTGAAAGATAGTTTTGCAGGATATATAATTCTTGGTTGGAAGTTCTTCTCCTTTAAGGCTTTGAATAGGTCATGCCACTGTCTCTGTGTCAGCATTGTTTCTGCTGAAAAATCCGACAAAAGCCTACAGAGTTTGCCTCTAAATGTTAGCTCTGCTTTGAGTCTTGTTGCCTTTAAGAGTTTCTGCTTATGTTTCATTGTGTTATGATTTATTATAATATGTCTTGAAGTCTTTCTTTCGAGATCTATATTGAGTGGCATTCAATAGGTGTCATGGATTGAATTGTGTCCCCCCAAAAATTTATGTTTTGATTTGACTTGGTTTGGAGTTCCAATATGGTGCCCTTCTTCCCATGTGTTGTGAATCCTGCCTCTGTGATATTGATGATGGAGAATGGTTTACAGTTGTGTAAGTCAGGCAGGACTCAAGCTTGTGGAATATAAGGGAGAGAAGTGAGCTGAGGAAGTTGGGAACCTCATACCACCGAGAGAGAAGCACCGAGAGCAGAGCATGTCCTTTGGACCCGAGGTTCCTGTGCCAAGATGTTCTCACTGGATGTGGACTCAGCCTACTGGATTGTAATGATTTTTCATATTGAATGGACTTGTAGCTTAGGAATGGATTTATGGCTTACTGGACTGTGACAATAAAAGCTTCTCTTCATGAAACCTTCCACTCGTGGTATTTTCTGTTAGAGCAGAACCAGGTGACTAGGACAATAGGTATCTTTGATATCTATATTCTCTTCTTTCATAATTTCTGGGAAGTTTTCTGTCAGTAACTCAGCAACAATACTCTCTGTATTCTGAGGTGTCTCACTCTGTTCCAGAACTCCAACTAATCATAGTTTGTTCCTTTTAATAGAGTCCCACATATTTCTTAATGCTTCTTCAGTTTTATTGTTTCTTTTTCTGATTTCTCCTCATAGATGCTGGACTCAGTAGCTCTGTCTTCCAAATTAAAGTCTGTTTTCCATTTGTTCCATTCTGTTTTCTTGGCTTTTAATTGAGCTTTCCGTGTCTTAGAGTTTGTTCTTGATCTGCTAGATTTTACAGAACTGGTGTTCCATCAGATCAAACAGCTTGCTTAACTTTTCATTTTGCTCTGCTCATTTTGTATAAGGTGTAGGAGGGCTCTATTTATAATCCCTTTGTATTCACCCTCTGATAGTTTGAGAAAAGCTTCTTTGTGTGGGAAGTTCTAAGGTGCTTTCTTTTGGAGGCCTTCTGAAGCCATGGGTTATTTCTCGGATACTCTTTTCTCCAGGTTTTGTTGATTTGGGGCCATTATGTGAGTCAATAGAGGCTGGGAGAGATGCTGTGAAGATGGACCACAGTTGTTTCTCTAGGCTGTCTTAAAATGAGAGGTAAAAAGTATCTGACAACTTTCAAAGTCAGTCAAGTTTTCAGGTATATAGGTCCCTCTTCCTAGCTTGCAAAGTAAGTACCTCTTTATCAAACACCAGATGTTATAAACTAGTTCAAAATACAGAAAGGCTACTGCCCTGCTGGCCTCTGCTGTCAGGCCCAGCTGTGGGTGACACTGTGTAGAACATTGCTTTTCTGCCTGAAAAATGCTCTCTTCTGGGCAGGCACTACTTCCCAGCCAAAGAACTAGGTCCAGCTGAGGCTTTTTTATGGGTATATCTGCTTCCCAGTCAAACAAGATGGTGTTCCTCACCAGCTCACTGCCTGGCTTGATCCAGACTACTCCATGGCAGAAGTGGAAAGAGAAGCCAAGGTGCCAAGATGCACAGAGTCCACAGCCTCTGTTGCCAGGCCCTAGCCGTAGGCAACACTGTGTAAAATACTGCTTTTCTCCGGGAAATGCATTGTCTCCCAGGCAGGAGCTGCCGCCCAGCCTAGTAACGAAGCTAAGTCCAGCTGAGGTGTCCATATGTGTGCCTCTGCCTCCCAATGGATCAAGATGGCATCCCACACAAGCTCACTGCCTGGCTGGGTCCAGGCTACTCTATGGTTGAAGTGGAAACAGAGGCCAAAGGTGCAGTGATGCACAGAGTCCAAAGCCAGGCTCTCAAAATATGGCAATTTTGCTTACCAGTCCCACCAGCACTGCATCTGAGATTAACTGCTAGTCACGTCCCAGCTCCACCTGCTGGCTAAGGCAGAGAAAAAAAATTAAAATGGTGAGTTACTTCAATCTATGCAATCCAGCAGTTGCTGAGAGTGGGGTCAGCAAAAGAGAAGAGGTTTTCCATTCAGAGGTATGAAGTCCAAATTAACAGCCCTATGCCAGGTCCTAGGGCTCACTAGGTGTCCAGAAGCCTCCATTTAATTATCAGTTCAGGTGTTGCTTTCCAGAGGGATTTAGGGAGACGTGTGTTTCATCCTCCATCTTGACTCCACCCCCCTTGATGCAAAATCTGATGAACTTTTGGAATGTTTTCATCAGTTCAACTTGATACTAGCTGCCCTGACCTCTCTTCATCAGTGACATGTTCTCTCCCCTCAGAAAAACATTAAATCCATTTGTACACTGCCATTTCCTCCATGATATTATCCCCATGAACATGGAATAACATGTCCCTGACTTCACTTTCACCCTTGCAAGGGTTTTTTTTTTTAATTTATTGTGATTGGGTGAAAGTATACAATTCAGTTTAAATTTGCATGCCTGCTTACGTGCAGCTCCTACTACTCTCCTTGTCAGGTGACAGCACATTCCTCCTTTCTGTTCTATACATGTCATATCCTCTTAAAAATCTCGACTGCCCTCCTCTCCACCCTTTCTACTCCACCCTAGTAAGAGTACAATAGGATGACATCCTACAGATGCATAGAACCATAAAGTGCACACACTGTATAATCATTCTGTGCCACTGAGTCCAATCAAATCCTTTTTGAGGAGTTGACCTCAGTAATGATTTCTGAACAAGGGCAGCATCAGGTATAGGGGCCATGCTCCCAGGGGAACCTCCAGTCATTTGAACAATCAGTGGTGGTCTTTTAGTGCAGCTGTCAGGGTGCACCCCTTTTTAATCTCATGTTTGGTGATCATCTGTTCCTGCTTTGGTGTACTTCAGATGACAACTTGCTAGGTTTTAAGATCCCAGATGCCACTCACCAATATGGGGTGCAGAAGACTCTCTTGGCAATATGCTAGTTATGCCAGTTGACCTAGATGTCCCCTGAGAGCATGGTCACTGAACCCCTGCTCTTGCTACTTTGTCCTTGCAATAGTGGATTAAGACTGGAAGAGTTTTCAGGTTATGTCGAAGTCCATTTAAATTGATCTTCTTTCTAATGTGTGCTGTCACTAGTTTCACTCAAATTTCTATCAACTATCTAATCTATAACCAACCGCCTCCCTCCCTCCTTCTCTCTCTCCCTCCCTCCATCCCTCCCTCCCTGCACTCCCTTTATGCAGCCATCAAAGAATCTTTCCTTCTGTACATGAGTCTGTTTTTAAGTGCTTATAGTAGGGGGTCTCATACAATATTTATCCTTGTGCTGCTGACTAATCTCACTCAACATAATGTCTTCCAATTAAAACCAGGTTGTGAGATGCTTCCTATAATCAATTGTTCTTTATCATTGCACAGTGTTCCATTGAGTGCATATACCATAGTTTATCGATTCATCTATTGTTGGGCATCTGAGTTTATTCCATCTTTTTGCTATTGTGGACTGTGCTGCAATAAACATTCACGTACATGTATCTGTTCAAGTGACTGCCCTTGATCTGTAGGATATATTCCAAGCAGTGGGATTACTGGGAAATGGTATATCTATTTTCAGCTTTTTAAGGAAGTGACCGATTGCTTTCCAAAGAGGTTGCACCATTTTGTAATCCTGCCAACACTGTAGGGAAGCTCCAATTTTTCCACAGCCTCTCTAGCATTTGTTGTTTTCTGTTTTCTGGACCATGGCCAACCTTGTTAAGGTGAGATGATATCTCATCATATTTTTGTTTTGAATTTCTTTAATAGCTAACGATCATGAACATTTCCACATGTGTCTTTTGGCTTCCTGGATGTCCTCTTTAGAGAAGTGTCCATCCTTTTCTTTCTCTCATCTCTTAATTGGATTTTTTTTTTTATCTTTTTCTTGTTGATATTTTGTAGTATCTTGTGAACCATAGAGATCAGATGTCTGTGTGACATTTAGTTGCCAAATATTATTTCCCATTCTGTAGGGGGTCTTTTAATTACTTTGATAAAGTCTTTGTTTAAACAAAAGTATTTGATTCTTAGTAGTTCCCATTTATCTATTTTCTCTTCTGTTGATCATGCTTTATTTGCCAGGTTTTGAAGTCTGCCTGAATTGTGTATTAAAACTTCCATTGTTGATCCTATTTTGTCTTGGATGAGCTTCATCGTTTTAGATTTGATATTTAGCTCTTTTACCTAGTTTGAGTTGGTTTTTGTATAAGGTGTGAGATATGAGCCTTGTTTGAATTTTTTTGCCAATGGATATCCAATTTTGCCAGCACTGTTTGTTAAAGAGACTGTTTTTAATCCAGTTTAAAATATTGTGGCCTTTATCAAATATCAACTGTTCGTGGGAGGATGCTGGCATCTCTGGGGGCTCAACTCTCTTCCGTTGGTCTACATGTCTCTTTTTGTACCAGTGTCAGGCTGTTTTGAATAATGTGGCAGTGTAATAGGTTCTAAAGTCGGGTAGTCAGAGGCCTCACAGTGTGTTCTTCGTCTTCTGTAGGGCTTTATTTTTCTGGGGCTTCTTCGCTTTCCAAACAGTGTTGATTTGTTTCTCCATCTCATTAAAAAATGTCACTGGTATTTGTATTGGGATTGCATTGTATGTGTAGATTTCTTTGGGTAAAATAGACATTTTAACAATGGTAAGTCTTTCTATCCATAAGCAGGGTAGGTATCCACATTTATGTAAGTCCGTCTTAGTTTCTTGTAGTAATGCCTGGTAGTTCCATTTGTAAAGGTCTCTTATTTCTCTAGTTAGATTTGTTCCTAGGTATTTTATCTTCTTGGGGTTTATAGTAAATGGTATTGATTTGGTGATTTCTTCCTTAACAGTCTCGTTGTTGGTATAAAGGAATCCTACTGATTTACTTATGTTTACCTTGTATCCTGAGACTTTGCTGAACTCTTCTATCAGTTTGAGTAGTTCACTTATGGATTCTTTAGTATTCTCTGCATATACAACCATATCATCTATAAATAGGGAGATTCGACGGCACTTGGCTTTGGCTTTACTTCGTCATGGATACAGATGCCCTTTTTTTCTTTTCCTGTCTAATTGCTGTGGCCAGAACTTCTAGTACAATGTTGAGAAGGATAGGTGAGAGTGGTCATCTTTGTCTAGTTCCCATTCTCAAGGGAAATTATTTCAGTCTCTCTCCATTCAGGGTGTTGTAGGTGGTTGGCTTTGTATAGATGCCACTTATTGCATTAAAGAATTTGCCATCTATTCTTATTTTCCTCAGAGTTTTTAGCATGAATAGGTGTTGGAATTTATCAAACGCCTTTTCTACATCAACAGACAAAATCAGGTGATTCTTGTCTTTTGTGTTGTTTATGTGGTTGATCACATTGTTTTTCTGATGTTGAACCAGTCTTGCATCCCTGGTATGAATCCAGTGTGGTCATGATGAATTATTTTTTCAACATGTTGTTGAATTCTGTTGGCAACTATTTTCTTGAATATTTTTGCATCCAGGTTCATGAGTGATACTGGTCTGTAGTTCTCCTTTTTTGTGGGGTCTTTCCCTGGCTTTGGTATCAGGATTATGTTGGCTTCATACAATGAATTTGGGAGTATGCCATCTGCTTCTGTGCTGTAAAATAGTCTTAGTATTGTTGGAGTTAATTTTTCTCTAAAAACCTGGCAGAATTCTCCAGTGAAGCCATCTAGGCCAGGGCATTTTATGGTTGGTAGTTTTTCTCATAACTTTTCAACATCTTCTTTTTTGATAAGCTTATTAAGATGTTTTGCTTTACCTTGTGATAATTTTGGTAGGTGACATGAATCTAGAAATTTGTCCATTTCCTGTAGGTTTTCAAATCTGTTAGAGTACAGTCTTTCATAGTATTCTGTTGTGACATCTCCCCTCTCATGTCTTATTTGGGTTGTTCATTTCTTTTCCTGTTTTTCTTTAGTGAGTTTAGCCAATAGTTTGTCAATTTGGTTGATGTTTTCAAAAAACCAGCTTCTGGTTTTATCACTTTCATCAATTGTTCTAATTCATTTCTGCTCTGGTCTTTATGATCTCTTTTTATCTTGTGCCTGAGTGGTTCCTCTGTTGCTCTCTTTTACTTGCTCAAGGTGTAGGGTTAGTTTTTTGGTTTGGGTTCTTTCTTCCTTCTGGATGTGTGCATTTGTAGAGAGCGCCTCACCCCTGAACACTGCTTTGGCTGTATCCTGCTTGTGTATTGAACCTTTCAGCAAGAAATAGTGTCCATCCTTGTGCATGATGTTGAATTTTGCATTAAAATCTATTTTGTCAGAGATTAACATTGCCACAGCTGCTCTTCTTTGTGTATTGTTAGCTTGGTATATATTCTTCCATTGTTTAATTTTTTGTTTGTTCATATCTTTAAGTCTCAGGTAAGTTTCTTGTAAGTAACATATAGATGGGTCATGTCTTTTGAACCACAATGTCACTCATTGTCTCTTTACTGGAGCGTTCAGTCCATTTACATTCAATGTAATTATTGTTAGGTCTGTGTTTAGTGCTGTCATTTTGATGTATTTATTTTTGTGTTGATGTTTTCTCTATTCCTGTTAATATTCTCTTCTGGGACATTCTTCTCTATGGCTTGATTTTTCACCCTCATCAGTGTTGATTTTGTGTTTGTTGAGACTCCTGTATTGCATTTCTTGTTTTGATATGTCGTATCCTTATTGTGCTTTGCAGCTACCCCTGTGATCCACCTTTATAATCTGTGTGTAAACCCAATTTTTAACTTCTAAACATCTTACTAACTTCTTCTCCATCTGGAAGGACAATAACTACTGTAGTATATCCCTCTTTTTAATATGATCACATCATAATTTTCATCATGTGATCACTGAATCACTGTTTTTAATATTAAAGCTTTAGTTGAGTTTTTTGCCTTCCCTAACTGAGTAGGTTTCCAGATGATATGTCCTGTATTGTCTTCTAACATATAGAGTTAATGATTTTTTTCTTCTAAGCCAAGAGCTTCTTTCAATATTTCTTGTAGCTTTAGTTTGGTTTTCACAAAGTCTCTTAGTTTCTGTTTATCTGCATATGTCTTAATTTCATCTTCATATTTGAAAGACAGTTTTGCAGGATATAGAATTCTTGGTTGGAAGTTTTTCTTCTTCAAGGTTTCAGTGTGGATCCCACTACATCTGTGCCATAGAATTCAGATTAAAGCCTACAGGGTTTCCCTCTGAATCTTAGCTTTGCTTTGAGTCTCACTGCTTTTAAGTGTTTCTGCTTGTGTTTCAGCTTGTTTAGCTTGATTATGTTATGTCTTGGAGTCTTTGTTTTGGGGTCTATATTGTGTGGTGTTCAATACACATCTTGGATATCTATGTTCTCTTCTTTCACAATTTCAGAGAAGTTTTCTGTCAGCAATTCAACAACAACACTCTGTGTTTTCAGGTGTCCCTTCCTGTTCAGGAACTCCAAATAATCATAGATTGTTGCTCTTGATAGTCTCACATGTTTCTTAATGCTTCTTTGTTTTCTTGTTCCTTTTCTCTGATTTATCCTCATAAATGCCCGTGGCAATATCTCTGTCTTCCATGTCTGAAAGTCTATTTTCCATTTGGTCAATTCTGTTCTCTTGGGTTTGAATTGTGTTTTCTAATTCTTTAATTTTGTTACTGATCTGTTGGATTTCAGAATACTCGTGTTCCATCAGTTCCAACAGCTTGCTTAATTTTTCATTTTGTTCTGCTGCATTTTGTATAATGTCTAGGAGGACTCTATATGTAATTATTTTCTACTCGACCTCTGATAGTTTCAGAAAGACTTCTTTATCTGGGTAGTTCTTTTTTGTTTGCTTGTTTGTTTTGGTGGCTTCCTGGAGCCATAGTTGAATTTTTATTTAAGTTTCTGTCCAAGGTTTGTTGCCTTTTGGGTATCTTGAGGTTGTTTTGTTTCTCCGGTGTTACCTTAACAGGATCTAAAGCACTGTCTGAAAAGGAAGGTGGTCACCAGTCACCTCAGTGTACTCCAGTGACAAGACACAGTGGAATCTCTGGGGTAACAGGTTCCATCTCCTGACTGGCAAAGACACAGGAGTCCCTGGGAGGCTGTCAGCTGACCTTATGATGTGGGTCATTAAAGGCTGAAAGAGAGGCCACCAGGATGCACTGCAGTTATTTCTCTAGGTAGTTTTACTTTGAAAAGTAAAACCTATCTGACAGCTTCCAAAATAAGTCAGGCTGTCAGGTGTGCAATCCCTTCTTTCCAGCTGGGAATGGAGGCACCTCTATATATGTCCTCAGATGCTTTGATATGGTTCAAAATACAGAAGGGCTACTGTCTGTCTGTCATCCACTGACAGGACCCACCCATAAGGCTACACTGTGCTAAGCACAGCTTTTCTGCTGGGAAAGTACTCCATGCACTGGAACTGCCTCCCAGGCTGGGAATTACCTCCTGCTGAGGCCTCCATTTAGATAACTCAGCCTCCCAGTCAAACAAGATGGTGTCGTGCAAAAGTTCTCCCACCTACTGTGAAATAGCCAGATCAGTGGCGGAGGTTCAGAAAGAGAGGTTGGAGCACCAAGTTGCTCAGAGTACAGAGCCAGCCTCTCAAAATGTGGCTATTCCACCTGCCGGTCACATTAGTAATGCGGCTGAGCTTTGTTGCCATTTAGGCCCAATCACTGCTGCCAGCTAACAAAAAGAGAAAAAAGGTTAAAGACAGCAGTTATCTTCAGTCTGTGAGAGCCAGCAATTCAATAAGGGTGGGGTCCAGTGAAAGAAAAGTTTCCTGTTCAGTGGCATGTAGCCCAAATTGACTCCCCTATGCCACATCCTAGGGCTCATTAGGTGTTCATAAGTCTCCTTTTAATTATCAATCCAGGCCTTAGTTTTCAGAGGGAATTAAGGAGACATGTGTCTAGTCTGCCATCTTGACTCTGCCTCCACCCTCACCAACTTTAAGAAGACATTTAATGTTTGTTCATTCTTCTAATTCAAACTCCAAAATTTTTGTGATGGCACACAAAACTACACACCAACAATAATGAACGCCACTCACCAAGACACTGCCACATGTCAGCATGAACACAGCTGTGAGACACTAATATACCCAGGTTGTGAAGCCTTAGCAAATTGTACCATGCTACCAATGTAACTGCACAGTGGCAAGTTCACAAACCTAAGTATCAGGCCTTGTATGACACTTTTTATATGCTGTTAGTTTCAGTTTGGTAGTATTTTGGCTAACTTATTTTTCATCTGTCTTCATAAGGGATAGTGGTCTGTAGTTTCGTGTCTTTACTTGTATAGAGATAATATAGAGATAATATACTCTATACTTAGTATAGAGATAATGTTACCCTCATTAAATGAGTCATGTACTTTTTTCCCCCTTCAATTTTTTTTTTTTTTTGAGGAGTTTGGGAATGAATTGTTCTACTTATTTTGTAACTGTTTGTTATGATTTGAAGTCTTCTAGTTCTAGAGTTTTCTTTGCTTGGAGGCTTTGGTTGCTAATTAAATCTCATTACTTCTTAAAGACTCTGTTGAGATATTCTTTTCATTTTTGAATTAATATAGATAATTTGCTTCTAGGAATTTGTCCATTCCATCAGAGTTATCTAAATTATTAGCTACAATTGTTTGTAATATTCTCTTATAATCTTTTTTATTTCTGTAAGTTTGATAGTTACAAGTCACAGTGATCCAAAGAAATACAAGACTGATTTAAATTTAGAAAAATAGGAGTAAATATTAGAGTAACCACAAAGGAAATTAACAATGCTACACATAATAGTAAATAAAACATGAAGTTTCAGTAAAGTTTCAATAAAAAAAACATGAAGTTACAGTAAATACAAAACCAACAATGAAAAAGATGAAACGAAAATATAAAGAAAAACAACTCAGCACATAAAATTCAGTGGAACAAAGAAACTGTCAGTAACACACAAAGCACATCAAAACAACAATATTAAACTCCTACCTTCTAAGAATTATGCCAAATGTAAGTATTAAATATACCAATAAAGTGATGGAGAGTGGCATGTTGGATTAAAAATACCACAGTGCATCTATATCCTGTCTGTAGGAAATGCACCTTAAACTTAAAACACAAACTAAAGCTCAAAGGATGGGGGAAAAAAAGAAACAGACAACATTCAAAAAAGTAGCAAGAGTGGCAATGTTAATTTCTGATAAAATAGACTTTAAAGTAAAATCCCCCACCACATTGGGTGAGGACAGACACTATATAAGGATTAAAGGGTCCATATTTCAGGACGGCATAACCATATTAAATATTTAAAGCACTTAATGTTTGACTCCAATACACGTAAAACGAACTCTGACTGCAAAAGAAAAATAGCTCCAGAAAATAGTAGGAGATTTCAATGCAACACTTTGGGTGCAGGACAGAAAATTTAGATAGAAGCTCAAGAAAGACATGGAAAATCTACATAACACAATCAACCAACTTGACCTCATAGACATATATAGAACACTCTGCACAATCCACACAACAGCCAAGTATTCTTTTTTTTTCCAAATCACATGGAAAATTCTCCAGAAAAGTCCACCTATGAAGCTATAAAGAAAGATTTAACAAAATTTAAAGCATTAACATATCATGAAGCATCTTTTCAGCCCATAAAGCCATAAAAGTGGAAATTAATAACAGTAAAAGCAAGGAGACAAAATGAAACACACAGAAACTGAAAAAACACTGTGCTCGAAACTACTGGGTTATTGAGGATAGAATGAAAAGTTCACAGAATCAAATAAGAATGAAAACACTTCCTGCTAGAAGCTTTGTGGCACAGCAAAAGCAGTGCTTAGAGGTTAACTTATTTCAACAAATGCATCCACATGTACACACACACACACACACACATACACACACACACAAAGAAACCTATGGGAACTAGTATAAGAGTTCAGCAACGTACTAGCATGCAAAGTATCAGGACACAAGGTAAACATAGAAAAATCAGTTGGATTCCCTCATGCCAACAAAGAGAACGTCAAAGAGCAAATCACCAAATCAATACTGCTGACAGCCCCCAAGAAGATAAAATACATAGGAATAAATCTAACCAGAGATGTAAAAGACCTGTACAAAGAAAGCTACAAGACTCTGCTGCAAGAAACCAAGAGACCTACATAAGTGGAGAAACCTACCTTACTAATGGATAAGAAGACTCAGCATCATGAAATGTCTATTCTATCAGAAGTGCTCTATAGACATTGTGCAATCCCAATACAAATTCTGAAGTCATTTTTTAATGATACGGAGAACAAATCACCAACTCCATATGGAAAGGGAAGAAGCCCCTGATAAGTTAAGCATTATTTATGAAAAAGAGCAAAATGTAAGGCCTTACACTCTATGACTTTAGAACATATTACACTGCCATGGTAGTCAAAACAGCCTGGTACTGGTACAACAGATACATAAACCAATGGAACAGAAATGAGAATCCAGACATAAATGAGTAACCATGTATGAGTAGCTAATTATTGATGAAGGTCCAAAATCTGTTAAATGTAGAAAAGATACTCTATTTAACAAATGGTACTAGTGAACTAGACATACATCTTCTAAAAAAAAAATGAAAAAGACCCAGGTCTTACACCATGCACAAAAACTAATTTAAAAAGGATTAAAGACCTAAATAACAATAAATATCATGGAAAAAAATTAGGGACAATGCTGGGAGCCCTAATACATAGTGCAAACAGAACACAAAACATTACTAACAATGTATAAACAGTGGAAGAGAGTATAGATAACTGTGGACTCCTAAAAATCATATACTTATGCTCATCCGAAAATTTAATCAAAAGAAAAAGACAACTTGTAGATTCTTGTTTCATTTTTTGCCATGTGGATATGAGAAATCCAATCAATATCTAATCTCCAAAATCTTCAAGATGTTACAAAACCTCAACAACAAAAGACAAATAATCCAATTAAAAATTGTGCAAAGGATATAAACAGGCACTTTATCAAGAAAACATTCAGGTAGCTGACAGGTACATGAGGAAATTCTCATGGTCATTAGCCAATAGAGAAATGCAAATCAAAACTACGAGATACCATCTCACCCGAAGTCTGGCTTTAATCCAAAAAATACAAAATAAAAAATGCTGAGGAGGCTATGGAGAGATTGAAACACTTGTACACTGCTAGTGGGAATATAGAACAGTACAAGCACTTTGTAAATTGATTTGGCACTTTCTTAAAGAGTTAGAAATAGAAATACCATAAGATCCAGCAATTCTACTTATTGAGATATAAGCTAAAGAGGAGCTGTCACATGAATAGATACATGCATATCAGTGTTCACTAGAATTCATCATTGTCCGCAACAGCAAAGGATGGAATCCACCTACGTGCCCATCAGCTGATGAATGTATAAACAACTTATGGTATATTCACACAACAGAATACTATGCAAAGATAAATAACAATGATGAATTTCAAAAACAATTCATAAGTTGGAAGAATCTGGAAGGTATGCTGAATAAAATCAATCAGTTGCAAAAGGACTACTATTGTATAAGACCACTGTTAGAGGGACTCAAGAAGCAGCTGAAACACAGAAGGAAACAGTTTTTGATGGTTACCAGGGTGAGAAGTGAAGGAGAGAAGTATTCACTAATAAGATAGCAGACAAGAATTATTTTACATGAAACAACACATGAAGAATAGTCAGAACAACTTGACTAAACGAAAAGGTATGAATTTTCCTAAATGTAACCAAATACTTTCAAGGAAAGAGTAGCCAAGGCAGGAATCTGAAGACTGTGGTTTCAGAGGACATCTAAATCAATTGGCATAACAAAGTTTTTTAAGAAAATATTCTGCATCCCATATTGGTGAGTGGCATCTGGGTATTTAAAGCTAACAAGTGGCCATCTAAGAAGCATCAATTAGTCCCAACCCACCTGGAACAGAGGAGCATGAAGAATGTCAAAGCCGTAAGGAAAGCTTATATGAGCCCAAGAGACAGAAAGGGCCATATAATCCAGAGACTACATCAGCATGAGACTAGAAGAACTAGGCAGTATCCACCTACCACCAATGAGTACCCTTGACAGGGAATACAACATAGAGACCCTGACACAGTGATATAAAAAATGGGTGTGCAGAATTCAAACTCTATTAAAGACTAGGCTTAATGGTCCAACAGACTGGAGGGTCCCCTGAGACTATGGCCCCTAGACTCTGTGGTAACTGAGAGCTGAAAGCATTACTGAAGCCAACTTGTCAGATAAAGATTGGACTGCACTATAAGACATTAAATGATACTGGTGAACAGTGTGCTTCTTAGCTTAAGTTGATAGGTGAAACTAATTGGGCAGCTTCTGTCTGGAAGTGAGAAGAGAGTGCAGAGGGGAACAGTAGCTGGTTGAAGGGACACAGAAACAGAGTATAAAGGAATATGCTGTCACAGTGTGGGGAGAGCAACTAGAGTTACTTAGCAACATGTGTGTAAGTTTTTGTATGACAAATTAATTTGGATTGTGAACTTTCACTGAAAGCATAATAAAATATTTAAAATATATATATATAATGAGAATCTATGTTTGGCCTCACATATGGTCTATCCTAGAGAATGATCCATGTGTACTTGAGAAGGATGTGTATTCTGCTGTTTTTTGGTGAATCATTTGTGTACTTTTTTGTCAGGTCTAGTTGTTTTATATTGTTTGTTGTTGTTCTTGGTTTCTTTCAAGTCGTTTCCAACTCATGGAAGAATTATGGATAACATACAAAATATTGCTCAGTATAGCACCATGCTCACAATCTTTGGATCCATAGTTGTAGCCACCACATCAACCTGTCTCATGAAGGAATGTCTCTTATTTTCACTGATCCTATACTCTGCTAAATATAATGCCCCTTTCTAGTGAAACCCTGGTAGCATAGTGGTTAAGTGCTACTTCTGCTAACCAAAAATTTGGCAGTTCAAATCCACCAGGCGCTCATTGCAAGGTCTGTAGAACAGTTCTAATCCATTCTGCAGGGTCGCTATGTATTGGAATTGACTCAGTGGCACTGGTTTTGGTTTGGATTGTTTTCTTGTGATTGGTCTTCATGATGTGCTTAAAGTAATCACTATTAATGAAATCTCACCAACACTGCTTCAAAGGACAATAATGGCTGCATTTCCTTCAAGACAGTTTGTTCTTCTGGAAGTGTGTGGTGTATCGAATATTGTTCAGCAGTACTATATTTCAAATGTATCAATTCTCCTTGAATCTTCTTTTTCATGCCCAGTTTCACATGCATACAAATTGGTGAAAAATAGCATGGCTGTGTCAGGTACATTTTAGTCATTAAAGTGACATATTCGGTTTTTAACAGTTTAGAAAGGGCTTTTTCAATAGATTTTCCCATTGCAGTATGTCCTTTGATTTCTTGACTGCTGCATCCATGGGCATGGATTATTGATCCAAGCAGAATGAAATACTTGACCACTTCAATTCTGTAACCATTTCTCATGATGCTGTTTACTGGTGTAGTGAGCATTTTTGTCTTATATTTAGGTGTAATTCATATTGAAAGCTGAAGTGTGTCACCTTCATCATTACATGTTTTGAGCTATTTTCAATGCTGTCTCATCTGCATCATGCAGGCTGTTAATTAGTCTTTCTCACCCCTGATGCTTATTTCTTATGTATATAGCCTATTTTCTTAGATTATTTGTTTAGTATATGGGTTGAATAAGTAAAGTGAAAGGATACAAACTTGCCACACAACTTTTTCAGTTCTTAAACCAAGAAGTATCCTCTTTTTCTGTTCAAATGGCTGTCTCTTGATCCATGTACAGGTTCCACATGAGTACAAAGAAATGTTCTGGAACTTCCATTGTTAACCTGTTATCGGTAATTTGTTACGACCCAGACAGTCAAATGCTCTTGCATAGTCAATGAAATACAGGTAAAAAATCTTTCTGGCATTTTCTGCTTTGGACTAAGAGCATCTGACACCAGCAGTGATATCTCTCATAGCATGGCCTCTTCTGAATCCTACTTGAATTTCAGGCAGTTCCTTGTCAATGAATGACTGCGGGACTGTATTTTTTTTAAAAACCTGAAACATTCATATTGTATTACTTGTAAATCATTATACAGACTGTTCTGCTACAACGTGTATTTCTTTCAAGAGAAAACATGATGTTAGTAAAATCATAATTTTATTTGTATTTAATTGTGCTTTCAGTGAAAGGTACAACAGAATTTACTTTCTCATTCAAAAATTTATGCACAGAGGTGGGGCCAAGGTAGTAGAGTAGACTCATGTGTGGGAAGCTAAGACTTCCCGAATCAAGGCCAGGTCAAAATATGGTCAAGCAAACTCTTGTGTCAACAAGATCTAAAATAAGCACATTCCAAGTACTGTACACTCGGCATCGTTCCCAGAATAAGCAGAGGTCAGCATGCCCCCAATCTTGCTTTGATATGATTAGCAAAAGAATGCTTGGGAAAAGGGAACAAGGAAGTGTGTAGGATATATATGTAACTGAAAAATAAAGCTCGGGGTCTCAGCTTGACTGGGTCCCTCCTGATGTGATCGTTTTGGCTCATTGAGCTCACACGCCTTCCTCTCTGTCCTGTCTATTTGTGACGGCTGGTACCGTCACTCATGCCTCTTTGATTCCGTAGGAAAATAACTGAATGGAGAAATGTGGTCATTCTCAGACTCCCAAGATGAGGTGTAGGGTTGTGAGATTGGACAGGGCTATAGGAAGGAGGAAACTATCTCTATTGGAGGCAAGGCAGCAGTGCACTGAGTCCTGCTTGTGCTGGTGAGTTGACTGAGTTGGTTAAAAGTATGGATGCTTTCTTTGTTAACCACGAGGCTGGGACTAGTTCTGCTGAGCCTGTAAGCCTGGCACAGGCAGGCTACATAGCTGAACTGCAGTGCCTAACAGTGTATCCTGCAGCAAAGACTGTGCTTGAGACAGCCACAACTAGAGACCCCAACAATGGCTGGCAACAAAGGGTACCATTACCCCTCCCCTCCTCTCTTCTCTGAGCTGTGCTGTTGATACTGCTGACTCATTGCAGAAGAGGTGGCTAAGGCAGGATGCCATCTTGGTCAGCTGAGACATGAAATCAGCAATGCCTGAGGGCTCAGCTGGTGCTAATTTCCATGCTGAGCAACAGTGCCTGTCTGGATAGTGCTTCTCCTTGCAGAAAAGCTGTTTTTAGGACAGTCACTCCTAGAAAATGTAGTGAGGGCTGGTGGCAAAGTGTGGTAGTGCCCTAACTTCTCCCTTCTTTGAGCCACATCATAGCATTTGCAGATTGGGGATGAAGGGTCATCTGTGTCAGCCAAGAGTTGGGGCCTTCCCCACTCAAAGGCCTGGATGCTATCAACTGTGGCTGGTCAATGCCTTTCTGAGCAGAAAAGCTGCTTTTAAGATAAGAGAAGCTAGAGAGTTCAGCTGTGACTGGCAGCTGAGTGTGGCAGAGCCGTTTTTACCACCCATCACTGAGCCATGTCATAGCATTTGCTGATGGCCCCCAGAGACTCCATTAGTAGGGCACCATCTTTGCCAGACAAGAAGTGGGGTCTGCCACCCCTGAAGGCTTGGCTGCCTCTGGATGCTGGTGGACAGCACTCCTCTCAGCAGAAAAGAAGATTTTAAGATAAGCACATCCAGAGAATGCAGCAGTATCTGATGGCTGAATGTAATGGCATCCATCTCCCCTCATTTCCCTGAGCTACACTGTAGTCTTGACTGGCATGATGCCAGAGAGTCATCACAAACATTTTTCCACCTTTCTCAGCCAGGAGGCATGATCCACCACCTCTGTGGGCCCAACTGGGTCTCACCACCAAGCCGAGCAGCATTACAGGGCTTAACAGAATCCATATTGCCAGAGAAGTTATGCATAAGTCAGCTGACCAAGGGAATGCAGTGGCAGCTGGTGACCAAGTCTGTCAGTGACCTTACTCACTCCCTTCTTAGAACTATGCTATAGCTCCCATTGGTGTAACACTAGAGAAAGTGAACAGCTTCTTGATGGTGTGAAGGCAACAATCAGCATCTAACCATTTAAAGAAGCAGACCACCATGGATCCAGAAAACTCCAAAAATAAAGAATCAGAAAATTTCCCAGATGAAGAAGTCTTTCTGAAATTATTGGAGGTAGAATAAAAAAGAATTATGTATAGAGCCCTTCTAGAGATTAAACAAAATACAACAGAACAAAATGAAAAATTAAGTAAGCTATATGAATGGATAGAACAGTAATGATCTGAAATCCAGCAGATCAAAAATAAAATTACCGACTCAAAACACAGTGCTGTCGAGTCAATTCTGATTCACAGTGACCCTACAGGGCAGGGTAGAACTGCTCCATACAGTTTCCCAGCAGCACCTGGCAGATTCAAACTACAGAATTAGACAATTCAATGCAAAGTCACAAAATCAGAATGGAGGAAATGGAATGCAGAATTAGTGAGCTTGAAGATAAAGAAACTGACGCCAGTATTTATGACAAGAATTCAGAGAAGAGAAACAAGAACAATTAAGGAGAATTAAGAAGCATGTGGGGCTCTATCAAGAGGAATAATCCACAAATAATTGAAGTTCCTGAACATGGAGAAATAGCAGAAAATACAGAGATAATTGCTGAAGAGTTGCTGACAGAAAACTTCCCTCATATCATGGAAGAAGATAACATAGATATTCAAAATGCCTATTGAACACCACAAAAACTAGACCACAAAAGAAAGACACCAAGATATGTTATAATTAGTTTTAATAAAATAAAGCATCAAGAAAAGACCTTAAAGGCAGTGAGGCTTAAGACAAAACTAACGTACAAAGGGAAGCCCTGTAGGCTTTCCACTGACTTCTCAGTAGAAACCTTGTTGGGAAGAAGGCAGTTGGATGACAAATTCAAAGTGCTGAAGGAGAAAAACTTCCAACCAAGAATTATATATCCTGCAAAATTGTCTCTCAAATATGACAGTGCAGTTAAGACATTCTCAGATAAACAAAATCTTAGAGAGTTTGCAAAAACGAAACCAAAAGCAAAAGAAATACTGAAAGATGTTCTTTATTTAGAATAATAATAACATCAGAGGTATACTTAAGAATGCAATGGAGGACACAGCATCCAGAATCCTACCCAGTAAGGGAAGTCAAAAAGCTCAATCAAAGATAAACTATTAAAAGTAGGGAACCAGATATCTCAACATGAAAACCATGATATCATCACACTATAAAGAGGGATATAATACAGTAATTATAACCCTTTCAGATAGAGATGAAATGAAGGAGATAAACAGAACTTAAAGATTGGTTTAAACTTAGAACACTAACTGGGATCAAAGGGATAGCCACAAAGCAAACTAACAATGCTACATATCAAAGAAGACACATGATACAGGAGTCTCAACAAACACAAAACCAACACTGAAAAGGATGAAAAGTAAACCTATAAAGAAAAATGACACAGAACAGATATTAAGAGGAACTGAGAAAAAATCAACAACACGAAAATAAAGGCACCAAAATGAGAGCACTAAACACGTATCTGTCAATAATTACATTGGATTTAAATGGATTGAATGCTCCAATGAAAAGATAAACAGTATCAACTTGGATCAAAAAACACAATCCATCTGTATGTTGTGTACAAGAAACACAACTTAGATTCAAAGATATGAACAAGATGAAAATAAAAGTATGGCAAAATATATACCAAGCTAACAACATTCAAAGAGCAGAAATGGCAATAGTAATCTCAGATAAAATAGATTTTAATGTAAAATACACTATTGTGAATAAGGACAGTACCTATTTATTGGTGCAAGGTTCAATACATAAGCAAGATATAACAATATTAAATATTTAGGCACACAATAGCAGAGAATTTAAATACATTGAAAAAATGTTGACAACACTGAAAAATGAGACAGATCACTCCACAACAACAGTAGCAGATTTCAACACTCCACTTTCAGTAAAGGACAGAATATCCAGAAAAAAGCTGAGTAAAGATACAGAAGATCTTATTGCAACAATCAACCAACTAGACATTATCGACATTTACAGAACTTTTCACCCAACAACAGATAAGTGCACCTTCTTTTCCAAAGAACATGAACGATTCTCCAGAATAGATGACATATTAGGTTATAAAGCAAGTCTCAACAAAACCCAAACCATTGAATTATTGGAAAACAACTTCTCAGAACTTAAAGCCATAGAAGTTGAAATCAACAGCACAAAAAGCATGGATAGAGATTTGAACTGATAGAAACTGAATAACACCTTGCTCAAAAATTCATAGTTTATAGAAGAAGTCAAAGACACAATAAAGAAATTTGTGGAATCCAATGAGAATGAAACCACATCCTACCAGAACCTATGGGATACAAGAAAAACAGTGCTCAAAGGTCATTTTATCTCTATAAATGCACACATCTGGAATGAAGGAAGGTTGCAAGCTGAAGAATTAACCATACAACTTGAACAAGCAGCAAGAGAATAGCAAAAGAACCCCTTGGGCATCAGAGGAAAACAGATAATAAGATTAGAGCAGAACTAAATAAATAGAGAATAGAAAAACAATTGATTTATGTCACCGGGCAGGGAGCGCAGTGGAAGCTGCATACAGGTGGGCATGTAAATTTATACAGGAATGTACATTTTCACTCAGTCATAATAAAAAAAAAAGAAAAGCAATTGAAAGAATTAATAAAACCAAAAGCTGATTTTTTTAAAAGATCAACAAACTTGATAAACCACTTGGCTTGGCTTGGCAAACTTACAAAAGAAAAATGGGAGGCGAAACAAATAACCCAAATAAGAAATGAGATGGTACATTTCACAACAGACCGAACCAAAATCAAGAGTATCCTAACAGACTACTATGAAAAACTATACACTAACAGTAAAATGGGAATTCCATAACACTTAATTGTTCTCTTTAGGAATCTCTATATGGATCAAGAGAAAGTCATGCAAACAGAACAAGGGGACACTGCATAGTTTAAAGTCAGGAAAGGTGTGCATCAGGGTTGTATCCTTTCAGCATATATTTTGAATCTGTATGCCGAGCAAATAATCCAAGAAACTGGATTACACAAAGAAGAATGAGGCATCAGGATTGGAGGACGTCTCATTAACAACCTGCATTATGCAGATGACACCACCTTACTTGCTGGAAGTGAAGAAGATCTGAAACACTGATGAAGATCAAAGACCACAGACTTCATTATAGATTGTACCTTAACATCAAGAAAACAAAACAAGAATCCTCACAACCAGTAAGCGACATGGTGATAAATCGAGAAACGATACAGGTTGTCAAGGATTTCATTTTACTTGTTTCCACAATCAATGCCCATGGAAGAAGCAGTCAAGAAATGAAAAGATGCACTGCATTGGGAAAATTCGCTGCAAAGGAACTCTTTAAAGTATTGAAAATTAAAGACATCACCTTGAAGACTAAAATGCGCTTGACCCAAGCCATGGTATTCTCAATAGCATCATATACATGTGAAAGCTGGGCGATGAACAAAGAAGATAGAAGGACTGATGCCTTTGAATTCTCGTGTTGAAGAATGTTGAATATACTATGGACTGTCAAAAGAACAAAAAGATCTATTCAGGAGAAGTACAACCAGAGTGCTCCCTGGAAGCAAGGATGGCAAGATTGTGTCTTACATACTTTGGACATGTTGTCAGGAAGGATCGATCCCTGGAGAATACGTCATGCTTGGTATAGAGGTGGGTCAGTGAAAAATAGGAAGACCTTCGACAAGATGGGTTGACACAGTGGCTGCAACAATGGGCTTAAGCATAAAAACTATTGTGGACATTGTCCAAGATTGGGCAGTGTTTCATTCTCTTGTAGACAGTGTTGCTATGAGTCACTACCAACTCAACAGTAGATAACAAGAACAACAGATTTGAAAGCCTAGAGAAAATGGACAAATTCCAAGATTCACATCACCTACCAAAATTTCACAAGAAGTGGAACACTTAATATACCCATCACAAAAGAAAAGAGTGAAAAAGTAATCAAAAAACTACCAACCAAAAAAAAGTCCTGTCTCAGACAACCTCACCAGAGAATTCTACCAAACTTTTAGATAGGAGTTAATTCCAATACTACTTGGGCCATTTCACACATAGAAAAGGATGTAATGTTCCCAAATCCAATCTATGAAGCCAGCCTAACTCTGATACCAAAGCCAGGGAAAGATCCCACAAATAAAGAAACTTGCAGACCAATAACACTCGTGAACCTAGATGCAAAAATCTGCAACAAAACCTTAGCCAATAGAATGCAACAACATATCAAGAAAATAATTCATCATGACCAAGTGAGATTCATATCAGAGATGTACAGCTAATTCAACATCAGAAGAACGAGTAATGTGATCAACCACATAAATAACACAAAGGACAAGTATTACCTGATTTTGTTAGTTGATGCATAAAAGGCATTTGATAAACTCCAACACATATTCATGTTTTAAAAACTCTCAACAAAATAGAAATAGAAGAGAAATTCCTCAATACAATAAGGGTCGTCAACACAATGCCAACTGCCTATATCTTTCTGAATGAAGAAAGACTGAATGAATTCCCCTGAGAACGGAAACTAGATGAGGATGCCCACTGTCACCACTTCTTTTCAACATTGTGCTAGAAGTTCTAGCCAAAGCAATCAAACAAGACAAGGAAGTAAAGGGCATCCACATCAGCAAAGAAGAAGTAAAAATATACCTATCTGCAGATGATATGACCGTACTCACAGAGAACCCTAAAGAATCCATAAATAAACTACTGGAACTAATAGAAGAGTTCAGCAAAGTATCAGGATTCAAAATAGACATAAATAAATCAGTAGGATTACTTTACACCAACAAAAAGACTATCAAAGAGGAAACCATCAAATCAATACCGTTTACTATAGCCTCTAAGAAGCTAAAATTTCTAAGAATAAATCTAACCACAGAAATAAGTGACCTATACAGAGAAAATTACAAGACCTGACTTCAAGAAACCAAGAGACTTACCTAAAGTGGAGAAACCTACCCTGCTCGTGGACAGAAGATTTAACATTGTGAAAATGTCTGTTTTACCCAAAACGATCTATATATACAGTGCCATACCAATACAAATTCCAGTTTCATTTTTTAAGGAGATGGAAAAAGAAATCACCAACTTTGTTTGGAAAGGGCAGAAACCCCAGATAAGTAAAGCACTACTGAAGATGGGGAACACAGTGGGAGGCCTCACACTACCCGACCTTAGAACCTATTACTCCACCACAGTAGTCAAACAGCCCAGTACTGGTACAAAAAGAGACATATAGACCAATGGAACAGAATTGAGACTCCAGAAATGCCACCATTCTCTTATGAACCATTGATATTGACAAAGGCCTAAAGGTCGTAAACTGGGGTAAAAACAGTCTCTTTAACAAATAATGTCGATACTGGATATCCTTCTGCAAAAAACTTAAACAATGCCTATATCTCACACCTTACACAAAAAATAACTTAAAATGCATTAAAGACCTAAATTTCAAACCTAAAATGATAAAGATCATGCAAGAAAAAAATAGGGTCAACAATGAAAGTACTAATAGGTGGCTTAGACAGACTACATTATCTCACCAGCAATGCACAAACAACAGAGAACATAGATAAATGGGGACTACAAAGAATTAAACATGCTCATCCAAAGACTTTATCAAGAGAGTTAAAAGAGTGCATGCAGAATGGGAAAAAATATTTGGCAACTACATGTTGGATCAATGTCTGATTTCGATATCTAGAACATACTTCAAAATGTCAACAAGAAAAAGGTAAACAACACAATTAAGCAATGGGCAAAGGAGATGGACAAACACTTCACTAAAGAAGACATCCAGGCAGCCAAATGACACATGAAAACATGCTCACGATCATTAGCTATCAGAGAAATCCACATCAAAACTACAATGAGATATCATCTCTCCCTAACAAGGTTGGCAATAATGCAAAAAAAGAACACAAATACTGGAGAGGCTGAAACTATCCTTCATTGCTTGTGGGAATGCAAAATGGTACAACCTCTTTGGAAAGCATTTGGGCTTTTCCTTAAAAATCTACAAATAGAAATGCCAAACGATACAGCAATCTCACTGCTCAGAATATATTCTACAGAAATAAAGGCAGTCATGTGAACAGGTACATGTACACCAATGTTTATTGCGGCACTGTCCACAATAGAAAAACGATGGAATCAACCTAGGTGACCATCAACAGATGATTAGATAAGCTATGGTACATATACTCAATGGAACACTGTGCAGTGATAAAGAACAATGATGCTTTTGGGAAGCATCTCATAACCTGGTTTCAACTAGAAGACATTATGCTGAGTAAAATCAGTCAGTGACAAAAGGACAAGTAGTACATGAGAACTCTGTTATAAGGCCTTAAAAATAGACTTATGTACAGAAGAAAGAGTTGGTGAGGGTGGGGAAGGAGGGAGAGGGTTGGTCATAGATAGTCAATAGAAATTTGATTAGGTGAAAGCAGTGACAGCACACAGTTGAGAACTGATCAACTACACAATATGCTGAAAGGTTTTCTAAACACAACCCAGTATTTCAAAGGATAGAGTGGCAGTCACAGGGGTCTGCAGACCATGTTTTCAGGGGACATTGAGGTGAATTAGCATAATTAGCCTATTGCTAAGAGAGTTTTCTGCACCCCATATTGGTGAGTGGTGTCTGGAGTCTTAAAAGGTAGCAAGCTGCCATCTGAGGTACACCAAATTGTCCCAACCCTTCTGCAACAGATTATGACTGAAAACAACAAAGAAGGAAAAAGAGCCCAGGAGACAGAAGGACCTATATGAATGGCAGACTGTATCATCATGTGACAAGAAGAACCAGATGGTGCCCAGACACTACCAAAAGAAGCTGTGATGGGGATACAACGTGCAGTCCCTGAAACAACAGATGAAAAAGAGGTGTGCAGTTCAAAAACTCTACAGAAGGACCAGAATCTGATGGTCTGACAGCCTGGAGAGTTCCCTGGGAACATTGCCCCTAGACCTGCTGCTGGCCCTGAATGGAAACCAGTGTTGAGGTCAACTCTTTAGACAACAACGGACTGGACCTGGGAAAAGAGTGTGAGCATATGGCATGTGTACTTTATGGTTTTATACATTTATAGGAGGCCGTCCTTCCGGTTTCTTTCTAGATGGGAGAGAAGAGGGTGGAGAGGAGAGGACAGGTGCTAGTTAAGAGGATACTAGAAGTATAGAGTGAAAAGGAGGAATGTGCTCTCTGGATGAGGAGAGTAGATGGAGCTGCAGACAGGCAGGCACTAAAAACTGATTTTATTTTGTTTTATTTTTTATTATGACTGAGTGAAAATGTACATTTCTGTATAAATTTACATGCCTACGTATAATTGTATACTTTCACTTAACCACAATAACTTTTTTTCTATTGTGATTGAGTGAAAATGTACATTCCCGTATAAATTTACATGCCCACCTATAATTGTATACTTTCACTTATCCACAATAATTTTTTTTCTATTGTGATTGAGTGAAAATGTACAATCCAGTTTAAATTTGCATGCCTGCCTATGTGCAGCTCTTCCTCTCTCCTTGCCCGGTGACTGTATACTCCTCCTCTCAATTCTATACATGTCATATCCTCTTAACAATCTCTTGTGCCCTCCTCTCCATCCTCTCCACTCACCTGTAGTAAGAGGCCAGTAGGACGACATCCTATAGATGCATAGAACCATAAAATGCACACATATGCTCACTCTGTGCTCCCGAGTTCAATCCATTCCTGTCAAAAGAGTTGACCTCAGTAAAGATTCATGATCAGGGGCAGCATCAGGTCTAGGGGCCGTGCTCCTAGGGGAACACTCAGGCCATCAGACCATCAATTGCTGTCTTTTAGTGGAGTTCCTAGGATGTATCCCTTTTTTTTCTAGTGTTGTCACTGGGACTCAACATTGCGAGCCCCGTCACAGCTGTCATTGGTGGTGGCCAGGCACCATCTGGTTCTTCTGGTCACATGTTGATGTAGTCAACCATTCACATGGGTCTTTCTGTCTTCTGGGTTCTCTTTTCCCCATGTCGTTGTTGCTCTTGGTGATCACCCGTTCCAGCTGAGTTGGGACCATTCACAATAAAAATTTTAAAAAAGCAAACAGAAAACTAACGGTGAAAAAATTATACACAATTTTTTTGTAATAATAGTTATAATGCCTGTAATACATCAACACTCCCTTCCCCTTTACACCCCATTTTTCCTGTGTGCATTTGTCCAGTTTTCCTGTAATTGCTTGCCTTGTCATCTTTGTTTTTAGACAAGTGTTACCAGTTTGATGTGAGATACTTGACAGAACTGAGAAACACATTCCTCATGTGTATTCCTGTTTGTTTCAGAGGCTTGTCTATTTTTCAGCTAAAAGGTGGCCTTGCGGAATGACCTCACTAATGAGTCAGCAAGGTGTCCATGGGCCATAGCATTAAGGATTCCTCCAGTCTCTGTCAGAGAAGTGAGGCTGGCCTATCTTTGGAATTGGAATTTTGTTCTACGTTTTTCTCCTGCTCTGTACAAAACCCTCTATTGCAATCGCTGTTGTACTGTCAGTGGTGGTAGCCAGGCACCATCTAGCTCTTCTGGGCTCATGCTGGTGAAGGCTGTGGTTCATGTGGTCCATTAGTCCTTTGGATTGACATCTACCTTGTGTCATTTTGGTTTCATTGTTTTTTTGCTTCAGACAAGATGGGAGCATCTTAAATGACGTCTTAAAAGATTTTAAGACTCCACACATTAGTCACTGAAGTATTATGTAGAACATTTTCTTTATGAGCTGTGTTTTAACAATTGACCTAGAAGTTCCCTGAGACATAATCCACAGCCCTGAGCTGTATAAACTGGATCATTCAAGGTGTTTGGATGTGTCTAGGAAGCTTCCAGAGTGTTAGCTAATCACCTCAAGGAATGGTGCCATATCATGGACTCAGCATTCATCTCTGCTGCTGGCAGATTGGGCACTCATCAACGACTGTAGCCTGAAAGTCTTGTTGAGTGAAAGTCCAAGTTGCTGGGCCCATTCATAACCTGCATCCATGCAACTGTGGTCACATAATTCGTGGTCCTAATGGGCAATGGCTTGAGTAGCTAGGGAAAAAGGAAAGCTAGTTTCCAAAGACCACATTGTCCTACCTACTTGTTGTTTTTTGTTTTTAAGTATTTCATTGTGCTTTATGTGAAAGTTTACAATCCATAAAAAAGAAATTTAGACACACATCGCTATGTAATTGTAGCTGCTCTCCCCACACTATGACAGCACACTCCTCCTTTACACTCAGTATTTCTGATGTCCATTCAACCAACTCTTCCCTCTCATCTCTACCCATGATACTATTAGTATCGTATATCAATGTAAGCCAAGAAACTCACTGTGCACCAGTATCATTTTGTGTCTTATAGTCCAGTCCAATTTTTGTCTGAAGAGATGACTTTGGGAATGTTTTCATTTCTGGATTATAAGAGAGTCTGGAGGCCACATCTTCTAGGGACCCTCCAGTGCATCTAACCATCAAGTCTGGCCTTTTTAATAGAGTTGGAGTTCTGCACACCCATTTTTCCCCTGCTACATCAGGAACTATTTGTTGTGTTCCCTGACAGGGCAGTCATTGGTGGTGGCTGGATACCATCTTGCTCTTCCGATCTCACCTGATGTAGTCTCTGAATTACATGGCCTTTTCAGTCTTTTGGGCTCGCATTTTCCTTATGCTTCTGGTGCCTTTCATTGTATATTCTAGGTGGGTTGGAACTAACTGATGCTTCTTAGAAGGCCACTTATTAGCTTTTAAGACCCAGGTATGACTCATTAATGTGAGATGCAGAACATTTTCTTTGTCTTTCTTTTTTTTTCTATTGTGATTGAGTGAAAGTGTACAATCCAGTTTATATTTGCACACCCACTTATCTGCAGCTCCCTCTGCTCTCCTTGCCCAGTGACAGCACACGCCTTTCCATTCTATACATGTCATATCCTCTTAACAACCTCCTGCCCCCTCCTCTCCACCCTCTCTACTCCCCTGTAGTAAGACGCCAGTAGGACGGCATCCTATAGATGCATGGAACCATAAAGAACACACAATATAGTCACTCTGTGTCCCCGAGTCCAATCCATTCCTGTCCAAAGTGTTGACCTCAGTAAAGATTTGTGATCAGGGTCTGTATCAGGGCTAGGGAGCATGCCGCCAGGGGAACCCCCAGGCCTTCAGACCATCAGCTGCAGTCTTTTAGTGGAGTTATTAGGGTGTATCCCTTTTTTTTCTAGTGTTGTCACTGGGACTCAACATTGTGAGCCCCATCACGGCTGTCATTGGTGGTGGTCGTGCTCCATCTGGGTCTTCTGGTCATATGTTTATGTAGTCACCCATTCACGTGAGTCTTTCTGTCTTCTGGGTTCTCATCGTTGCTCTCCTTGGTGATCATCTGTTCCAGATGAGTTGGGGCCATTTGGTGCACCTCAGATTGCAGCTTGATAGGTTTTATGACCCCAGATAACACTCACCAATATGGGGTGCCGAAGAAACTCTTAGCAATAGGCTATTTATGCCAATTGGCCTGGATGTCCCCCAAGAGCATGGTCCTCAGGTCCCCGCTCCTGCTACTCTGTCCTTGCAATACTGGGTTAAGATTGAAAGAGTTTTCAGGTCATGTTGAAGTCCAGTTAAATTGGTCTTCTTTATAATGTGTACTGTCACTGATTTCACCCAACCAAATTCCTACAAACTATCTAATCTATAACTAACCCTCTTCCTCCCTCCCTCCCTTGCAGCCATCAAACAGTCTTTCCTTCTGTACATGAATGTGTTTTTAAGTCTTTATAATAGGGTTGTCATACAATATTTGTCCTTGTGTCACTGACTCATTTCACTCAACATAATGTCTTCTAATTCAAATCAGGTTATGAGATGCTTCCTAAAATCATCACTGTTCTTTTTTTTTTAATGACTGAGTGAAAATGTACATTCCCATATAAATTTACATGCCCACCTATGTGCAGCTTCCACTGCTCTCCCTGCCAGTGTCAAAATCATTGTTCTTTATCATTGCATAATGTTCCATCGAGTATACATATCATAGTTTGTTTATCCATTCATCTGTTGTTGGGCATCTGGGTTGATTCCATCTTTTTGCTATTGTGGACAGTGCTGCAATAAACATTGTTGACCACGTATGAAGGTCTGACAATTAAGTTCACAAAATTCTTTGTTCTAAGTTGTACGTAACTCATTGCTGAATATCACTATGGTCACCTTCAAAGTACTCCCCTTGGGAAGTTATGCACCTACTCCAGTGCCTAATCCACCTTTTAGAACAATTTTAGAACTCCTTCTGGAATGGCCAGCATGAATGGCAGCACAGTGGCAAGTTTGTAAACTTAATTTTACAGTTGTCCGTGAGGGAGATTTTAGCCAGTAAACAAATGACTGTTGGAACACCCTCCCTACCACCTGGTCTGTCACCCGGTGACATTTTTCTTTACCTGAAGATAAAGGAAATATAAAGGAAAATATTTTGATGACATTCAGGACATCAAGGGTAATACAACAACAGCTCTGATGGCCATTGCAGAAAAAGAGTTCCAAAATTACTTTTAAGGGTGGGCTAGGATCTGGTGTTGGTATTTAGCTCCCAAAGGGAGTACTTTGAAGGTGACCACAGTGATATTCAGCAATGAGGTATATAGCACTTTTTCTAGGATGCTACACAGACTAATTGTCAGCCCTTGTATCTATTTATGTGACAGTTCTTATTTCTCTAGGATATATTCTAACAAGTGGGATTGCTGCATCATCTGGTATTTCTAGATTTTTTATTATTGTGATTGTGTGAAAGTGTTCAGTCCCATTTAAATTTGTATGCTCGCCTATCTGCAGCTCCTTCTGTTCTCCTTACCCAGTGGCAGGACACTCTAGCTTTTTAAGAAAACAACAAATCGATTTCAAAAGCTGTTATACAAATCCAATTGATTCTTAAAATATTCCTCTGCTGAGATAACCGTATGAAAAGTATTCAAATGACAAACAAGGATCTTCAGTTCTTTGATCCCTTAAAAACAGTTGATCTACATACCCCTTAACCGATACCTTTTTGTCTGCAATTTTCCAATCATATTTTTTTTTAATTCCTGATCATTGAGTCTGACCACTGGCTGCAGTCCATGAATCAGTATAAAATCACACACTTGACAATTTTGTCTCTCAATGAAAGTGAGAAACCAGGTGTACTGCTCAAAGCTCTGTCCATTGGGAGGATTTTCCTTCACCACTGTCCTCCAGGGCGGTCTCAGAAAGGGGCTGTGTTGCTTCTGCTGTCCACTTTTAAGTCATACCTGCATGTCACACAGAGCCAGATATGAGTTTTCTCTTCTTCAGTCAGTTGATCATAAGGAACTACCCATTCGGCCAGAGGTACAGACTTGGGCATGAAAAATAAACTGACAGGAGTTGAGGTCATGGATGTGAGGTCCAAAAATTAAGTTCACAAACTCATCCTAGGAAAAATGCTACATATCTCACTGCTGAATATCACTACGGTCACCTTCAAAATATTCTCTTTGGGAAGCTATGTGCTGGCACCAGTGCCTAGTCCAGCCTTCGAAACAGTTTTGGAACTCTTTTTCTGAAATGTCCATCAGAGCTGTCTTTGATGTCATGAATGTCATCAAAATGTCTTTGTTTTAGTATTTCCTTTATTGTCGGGTAAAGAAAAAAGTCATTGGGGGCCAGATCAGGTGACTATGGAGGGTGTTTCAATAAAGTTATTTGTTAAATGGCTAAAATCTCCCTTACAGACAGTGCCACGTGAGCTGGTGCATTGTTGTGATGCAATAGCTGTGAGTTGTTGATGAAAAGTTCAGGTTGTTTTTGTCTAACTTTTTCACACAGTCTTTTCAGCACTTCTAAATAGTAAACTTAGTTAACCGTTTGTTCACTTGATATAAATGCATAACAAACAATCCCTCCAATATCAAAAAAAGATTAGCAGCACTGTTTTGACTCTTGATTTAAACTAAAGGAACTTTTTTGGTTGTGGAGAATTGGCTGACTCTCACTGTGCACTTTGAAGCTTTTCATTACCAGAGATAACATAGCCCAAAACATTGTCTTATGTCTCCAAAAGGTCTTGGCATACGTTGATTCTCCTTTGCTTTTGTTCATTGGTGAGCTCCTTTGGGACCTTGTTTGTACACATTTTGCTCATGCCAGTATTTTCAGTTCAGATTTTCTTAACTCTTTTTCTATCCATGTTTATTTGGTCTACTGTGTTTCTCACAGTCAGCTGATGATTTTTACGCACAATTTGATGAATTTTTGCAATGTTTTTATCAGGTCTGCTCATTGCTGGCTACCCTAACCTCTCTTCATCAGTGATGTTTTCTTTCCACTCAGAAAAATGTTTAATCCATTTGTACACTGCTGTTTTCTTCATGGCCTTATTTTCATAAACTTGGGCTAACAGGTCTCTGATTTCTTTTCCACTCTTGCAAACTTTAACAAGAAATTTACTATTTGTTCATTGCTCTAATTCAAGCCCTGACATTGTCACAAGAGCACACAAAATGAAGAAACAGCAATATGAACACCACTCAGCAAGGCACTGCCACACATTGACATGGACACAGCTGTGAGACACTGATATACCAAGGTTATGACACCTTACCAAAGCGTTTGTACAGTGCTGTCAACATAAGTACACAGTGGTAGGTTGAAAAACTTAATTGCCAGACCTCATATTTAGGCCAAATCCTCATGCAACTTGCTTATGCCTTTAGGTCTTCCTCTAGCCCAACTTCGTATGCACAATTTCCATTTAATGAAGGAGCAACAACACACTCAGTACATGATGTACACTGAATACAAGCTGTGTGGTGTCTCATTTAACCATGGGCAAGCATTCAGTATCTACTGAGAACCAATATCACCCCAAAAGCTGTTCCTGAAAAGGACGATAGTGAGTTATTTGCAGAAGATGTCAGGGCTTTGCTCCAAAACCCAGAGTCTGCACTGTGATTTACCAATAATGGCCTGCCAAAAACTCCAAACAGCATCTCTATCTGCCACTGACACTTCAAGCATAACTGAGTCAGCTGAATTGTATGGCTCAGAACTCTTCATACAGCTGCCGGAATCTGTTGCAGATACTTCTCTTTTTTCTGAACCCCATTCAAAACTAGCAGCTTTTTCAATCACTTGATAAATAGGACAGAGTAACATACCCAAATGAGAGATATGTTGCCTCCAAAATCCAAAGCAGCCTGCTAGACATTGTAAATCCTTTTTAGCTGTAGGAGGGGCCAGATGCAGTAGCTTATTCTCCACCTTAGAAAGAATATCTCTACATGGCCCACACCACTGGACCCCAAGAAATTTCACTGAGGTAGAAATTTCCTGAATTTTTGTTAGGCTGATTTTCCACTATCTATTATGCAAATATCTTACCAACAAGTCCAGAGTCATTAACACTTCTTTGTTACTAGGTCTAATCTGTATAATGTCGTCAGTGTAACGGGTCAGTCTTGTGGAAGGGAAAGACAATCAAGGTCATGGTTGATTAAGTTATGACATAGGGCTAGAGAATTCATATAGCCTTGAAGTAGGATGAGAATCCTAATGGCATAGTGGTTAGGTGCTACAGCTGCTAATTAAAAGGTTGCCAGTCTCAGTCCACCAGACCCTCCTTGGAAACTCTATGGGAAATTTCTATTCTATATTATAGGATCCATATGAGTTGGAAACTACTTGACAACAGTGGGTTTTGAGGTAGGACAATGAAGGTGTATTGCTGGCTTTGCTAGCTGAAGGCAAACTGCTTCCGGTGTTTCTTCAAAACAGGTGTGGGGAAAAGTCATCAGTCAGATCAATGGCTGCACACCAGGTGATGTATTAGTCTGCTCAAGCAATGACACTACATCTGGAACAGCATCTGCAGTTGAAGTCAACACTTGGTTAAGTTTTGAATAATTCACTGTTATTACCCAAGATCCATCTGTTTCTCCCAACTCCACAGGTGAAATAGGTGACTTGAATGAGGTTGTGGTGGGAATCACCAACCCTGAATCCTTCAAGAACTTGATGGTGCCAGAAATCTCTTCAATCACTCCAGGAATGCAGAATTTCTTTTGGTTTAATATTTATGTAGTTAAGGGCAATTCTAATGTTTGCCACTTGGTTTTCCTATCCTAATAGCCTTTCTTCTACTTGTCAGGAGTCTATGTAGAGATTCTGCTAGTTTCTGAGTATATCTATGCCAATCAATGCATTCTGAAACTGTAAATATCACCAGAGGATGATTTCACCATGAGACAGACACGAGTTAAGACTCCATTAAGAATCTGACATTCACATGCTCCCACTCTGACTGCTGGGCCATGGTAACATTTTGGGTCTTCTGAAATTTGAGGCAGCTCAGAGGAAGTATTCAGTAATCCATGAAAAATCTGATTATTTCTTTTACCCCAGTGAACAGTTACTCTAGTAAAAGGTCTTAAATTGCTATAGGGAAGGCTGAGAGAAAGATTAACACTGTAAGTTTTGGGCAGTGTAGTGAAATCTGCTCATGAGTCGGCTCCGACTCAACGGCACTTGGCTTGGCAGTGAAATCTGCCTCAAAGGAACCTAGCCTTTATTTAAGTGGTTTTAAGTCTATGAACCCTCAAGTCTGAGAATTGTTTGAGGGACCATGACCTATATTCTGGCAACTCAAGTTAGAACGCTATTCAGTTGGCCTAGAATTCTCCTACTTGCATAGATTAAGAAAATATTTAGTAGATTTCCTATGCATTACGTTCCTAGAGACACCATAACTAAGTATCCAGTGTCATAAATACATACAACTCAGATTATGTATTCTGACTACTGCTTTGACTGTGTTCTCCCTTGTTGTAGTCAGCTAGTGCTGCTCCAGCAGAAATATCACAGAGTGAAGGGCTTTACAAAAAAAAAATTTATTCTTATACATTCCCATAGGCTGTAAGTCCAATTCAGCATATCTGCTCCAGGGGAAGGTTTTCTCTCTGTGTTGACTCTGGAGGAAAGTCCTCGTGTTGCATCAGTCTTTGCTCAGGGAGCATTTTATCATAGGAACCTCAGGTCTGAAGGTGCTACTTTCTTGACGGTGTGAGGTTCCCAACTCTCCCTCTCCTTTTATCTCCCATGGGATGAAAGGATAAAAGGGATTGCAATCCACACTCCAGGGAAACTCCCTTTACATTGGAGTAGGGAGGTAACTTTAGGAAGGGATTTACAGTTCCACCTTAATCCTCTTTAAAATACACCATAGGAAAATCACAAAATGGAGAAAAATCATAAAATATTGGGGATTATGGCCCAGACAAATAGCTACATACATTTTGGGGTAGACACAGTTCAATCCACCACATTCCACCCTTTGGCCCCCCAAAATAACATCTTTGAAACATGAAACACATTTATCCCCTTCTAGCAAGAGTCATAGCAAAAACATGTTCATCCTGTATGATAGAGTCTTAAATCATTTCCAAGTCTAAAATACAAAATTCTCTACATCTGTGAAACTTAAAATACTAGCTTTCTACTTTTGAAGGTACAGTGGCAGAACCGGCACAAGTTAGACATTTCCATTACAAATGGAGAAGGAAGGCAGAGCAGGCAACAAACAAGTCAGCAAAAATATTACATTAGTCCTGAAAGCTTTGAAAATAATCGTCCATTCAATGAGATAATTTATACATTAGCCTTGTCCTCCAGACTCTAGGTATTGGCCACACTCTCTGGCTTCTGAGTGGAGACCCCTAGCCCTACGCTACAAATCTACCTCCTAGGCTCACTTGGACAGTAACTCTGCCCCCTTGGCTTTTGGTGCACTGTAAGCCCAACTGAGTGGCAATTCCACTCTAATAAACACAGAAAGCCCTGGCTCCACTCTTCCAAACCCCTCAAGTCATGACTATTCCTTTTGAGACTGAGGCACTCAGGTACTCTCTCTCTTTATCTCTTTAGCTTCTACTTCCTATGGCCGCATGGCCTGGGTCTCAGGTCTGCATCTGCTCTACTAGGGCAAGTGTTCCAAAGCTCTGTAGATCCACTGATTTGAGTCCCCAGAGCACCCCAGTCTTCCATTAAATGTCTGTGCACAGAAACTCAGCTCTGTATCTCTGTGGGTCTGCTCCAGTGCTATCTTGTGCTGCTCTGGTTTTGCTGCTGCCTGTCTGCCACCACTGGTCCTCTGCTGTCTCACCATCTTAGCTTTCTTTGGTGTCAACAGTTCTCCATTGCTTCTGAGTCTCCTATCCATTAATTTTTAAAACCACTTCCACATTTCAGGTAGTTGTTAGAGGAACGCCCACTTTCACGTTACCAAATTCTGTTTTGGTCATCTAGTGATGCTGTAACATTCATTGTGGTAAGCACTCCCATCTTTTCATTATCAATTGGGTACAGTGACTTGGCTCATATTTCCACAGTGTCCAATCAGCCCTATTTTAGTTAGGTGGCTTAATTCAGTTAGGAAGCCAAATCTACCTTACATAAAATAGCTATCACAGGATTCTTCATTTTTCAAATTCATGTTGAACTGCTTGTGCCTTTTTGGTTATGATAGGTATTCTACTTATGCCATATTTTAGGGAACCTAGCATTGTCCCTGTTTTTTCTTCAATGATCTTTACAGTTTTAGGCCTTACATTGGGAAAATCTGTTGTAAAACCCTCTTTAAAGTTTTCAAAAGTAAAGATATCACTTTAGGGACTAAAATGCACCAGACCCAAGCCATGATATTTTCAATCACCTCATGTGCTTGTGAATGCTGAACAATGAATAAGGAAGACCTAAGAAGAACTGATGTCTTTGAATTACAATGCTGTGTAAGAATATCGAATAGCGGAGTCAAGATGGTGGACTAAGCACACGTCTCCTTATATCCCTCTGGAAACCAAGAGCTGAAATGATAATCAAACGGAGGCTTCTGATCACCTAATCAGCCTCAGGACACAGCACAGGGCTGTTAACTGGGACTCCATACCACTGAGCGAAAAACTTCCTCCCTTTCACTGACTCCTGCTCCTGGCTAGACTGGCTCTCACAGTCGGAAGGTAAACGCACCATTTTGACTTTTTTTCTTCTTTCTTGGCCGGCAGGTGGAGCTGGGTCTTGCCTAGTGGCTAGACTCAGACACGCTGCTGGGGGGATAGGCAGGCGAAATTCCCATATTTTGAGAGCCAGGCTTAGGACTCTGTTAATCTAGCCACTTTGAGCCTTTCATTTTATATCTGTCAGTGGGTGTTGTACAGAATTTCGCAGTCAGTGTGCAGGACGCCTTGTTGCTACCGAGATTTTAGTGGGACCTCATTCCTAGCCTGGGAGCCAGCACCTGCAAACAGGACAGATCTTCTCCAACAGAAAAGTAGTAATTTTCCCAGTGCCACCTACGTTGGAGGGCCTGCAACAGAAGCAGAGGAATCATTGCCTCTCGGCACCTTTAGCCCTTCCGTCTGCTGCCTGTGTGGAGGGTGCCATGTTGGATACGGTGGCCACAGCTGGACCTAATTCTTAGCTTGGGAGACAGAGCCTGCCCGCAAGAGAGCACTTTTCTATCACAAAACCAGTACTCAAGGCAGTGTTGGCTAAGACTAGGCCCTGTCAGTAGAGGCCAACAGGGCAGTAGCATTGTTGTATTCTGAACTAGTTATCATTTGGGGTTGGATATTGTGGTGCTTGCTTTGTCAGTTGAGAAGAGGGACCTCTACACCTGAAAACCTAACTGACTTGTAAACTGGTCAGATACCTTTTGCTTTACATTTGAAGACAGCCTAGAGAAACATTTGCAATCCATCCTCACAGTACCTCTTCCAGCCTCTATACACTCACAGGGGACCCAAAAAGGAACAGACAATTGTGGCATACAAGAAATCACTCATGGCTTCAGAATGCTCCCAAACAAAGCAACCAAGGAGTTTTCCAGATGAAGAAACTTTTATGAAAGCATCAGGAAGTGAATACAAATTGATTATATACAGAGTCATTCTAGATCTTATACAAAATGCAGCAGAAAAAAAGGAAAAATTAAACAAGTTATTCGATCTGATGGAACACCAGTACTCTGAAATCCAACAGATCAAGAAGAAAATCAAAGACATAGAAACTTCCGTGCAAAGCCAAGAAAACAGAATGGAACAAATGGAAAAAAGAATTTCTGACTTGGAAGACAGAGCTACTGATGCCAGCGTCTATGAGCTGAAATGAGAAAAAAGAAACATGAAAAATGAAGAAACATTAAGAAGCATGTAGGACTCTATTAAGAGGAACAACTTTCAATTAATTGGAGTCCCTGAACAGGGTGAGATATCTGAGAACACAGAGAGTATCATTGCTGAGCTGCTGAAAGAAAACTTCCCAGAAATCATGAAGGAAGAGAATATAGACATCTCAGATGCATATCGTACGCCACCCAATATAGATCTCAAAAGAAAGACTCCAAGACATATTCTAATCAAGCTTAACAAAATGAAACACAAGCAGCAACTCTTAAAGGTAGCAAGACTCAAGGCAAAGCTAGCTTTCAGAGGGAAACCCTATAGGCTCTCGTGAGATTTCTCAGCAGAAACCATACTGGCACGGAGACAGTGGCACGACACATTCAAAATCTTGAAGGAGAAGAACTTCCAACCAAGAATTAGATATCCTGCAAAACTATCTTTCAAATACGAAAATGAAATTAAGACATTCCCAGATAAACAGAAACTCAGAGACTTTGTAAAAACCAAACCCAAACTACAAGAAATACTGAAAGAAGTTCTTGGCTCTGGCTTAGAAGAACAAAACCACTAACTTTATATATTAGAACGACACACTACTCAATACTCTACTCATTTAGGGAAGGCCCCAAAGTAATTCACAGCTTTGATATGGAAAGAAGCTATCCAGTGATCATCATGAAAACTATGGTGTCATCATAATAAAAAGAGGGATGTATTACAGTTGTTATAATCCTTCCAGATGGAGAGGAAGATGACAAGACTGGTAGTATTTAAAATTGGGTTTATAATAGTTTATTAAGGGGGTTGATAGGGGCAGCCGTAAAGCACAACAAAGATGTATCATACCATTTCAGGAAATCTAGCACACGAGTCTGAACAACTATAAAACCAGCTCTGAAAAAGGTGAAAAATCAACTCACAAACAGAGTAATAAGAACAACAGAGAAAACACCAACATAAAAATAAACATATCACAAGGGCAGCAGTGAACACATACCTATCAATAATTACATTGAACGTGAATGGACTGAATGCTCCAGTAAAGAGACACCAAGTGTCATCTTGGATCAAAAGATACAACCCATCCATATGTTGTCTACAAGAAACTCACTTGAGACCTAAAGACAGGAACAAACTGAAAATTAAAGAGTGGAAGAATATATATCAAGCTAACAGTGAACAAAGAAGAGCAGGGGTGGCAATTCTAATCTCAGAAACAATCAATTTTGATGTGAAATCCACCATCGTGGACAAAGACGGACACTATTTATTGCTGAAAAGTTCAGTACACAAGCAAGACTTAACTATATTAAATATTTGTGCACCTAAAGTCAGAGCACCTAAATACGTCGAAGAAACACTTACTACGCTCAAAAGAGTGTTAGATGACTCCACAATAACAGTGGGAGACATTAACACTCCACTCTCATCAATAGACATAGATGATCAATAGATGATCAATAGATCATCTAGAGAAAAGCTCAGTAAAGATACAGAAGACCTCATTGACACAATTAACCAACTAAATCTCATTGATATATACAGAACTTTCCACCCATCAGCAGACAACTACACCTTCTTCTCCAGTGCACATGGAACATTCTCTAGAATTGACCATGTGATAGGCCATAATGCAATGCTCAACAAAATCCATACCATTGAATTACTGCAAAGCATCTTCTCAGATCATAAAGCCATCAAAGTTGAAATCAATAGCAGAAAAAACAGAGATAGAAAGTGGAACTATTGGAAACTGAACAACATCTTGCTCAAGAAAACATGGGTTATATAGGAAATCAAGGATGAATTAAAGAAATTCATGGATTCCAATGAGAATGAAAACACTTCCTACCAGAACCTATGGGATACAGCCAAAGCAGTGCTCAGAGGTCTGTTTATCTACATAAATGCACACATCTGCAAGGAAGAAAGAAACCAAATCAAGGAACTAACTCTACAACTTGAACAAGTAGAAAGAGAACAACAGAGGAACCCCTCGGGCACCAGAAGAAATGAGATCATAAAATTAGAGCAGAGCTAAATATGTTAGAGGATAGAAAAACAATTGAAAAAATTGAAAAGACCAAAAGCTGGTTTTTTGAAAAGATCAACAAAATTGATAAACCACTGGCTAAACTTACCATAGAAAAGCAGGAAAGGAAACAAATAACCCAAATTAGAAATGAGAGGAGAGTTGTCACCACAGATGCAACAGAAATCAAAAATATCATAACAGAATACTATGAAAGACTGTACTCTAACAAATTTGAAAACCTAGGGGCAATGGACAAATTCCTTGACTCATACCACCTACCCAAATTATCACAACGTGAAGCAGAACAACTTAATAAACCCATCACCAAAGGAAGAGATTGAAAAGGTCATCAAAACACTGCCAACCAAAAAAAGTCTGGGTCCAGATGGCTTCACTGCAGAATTTTACCAAGCATTTAGAGAAGAGTTATCCCCAATACTACTGAGACTATTTCACGGTATAGAAAGGGATGGAGTACTCCCAAACTCATTCTATGAAGTCAGCATAACCCTGATACCTAAGCCGGGGAAAGATCCAACAAAAACAGAGAACTACAGACTGATATCATTCATGAACCTAGATGCAAAAATCTTCAACAAAATTCTTGCCAACAGAATACAACAACATATCAAGAAAATAATTCATCATGACCAAGTGGGATTCATACCAGGGATTCAAGACTGATTCAACGTCAGGAAAACAATTAATGTGATTAACCACATAAATAACACAAAAGACAAGGATCACCTGATTTTGTCCATTGATGCCAAAAAGGCATTTGATAAAGTCTAAAACCCATTCATGCTAAAAACTCTTAGCAAAATGGGCATAGACGGCAAATTCCTCAACAAAATAAGGGCCATTTATTGAAAGCCAATTGCCCACATCATCCTGAATGGAGAGAGACTGAAAGACTTTCCCCTGAGATCAGGAACTAGACAAGGATGCCCACTGTCACCTCTCCTATTCAACATTGTGCTAGAAGTTCTAGCCAGAGCAATTAGACAAGATGAAGAAATAAAGGGCATCTGCATCAGCAAAGAGGAAGTTAAAATCTTCCTGTTTGCAGATGATATGATTGTATGTGCAGAGAACCCCAAGGAATCTATAAGTAAGCTACTCAAACTGATAGAAGAGTTCAGCAAAGTCTCAGGATACAAGATAAATATAAGTAAATCAGTAGGATTCCTTTATACCAACAACGAGACTGTTGAGGAAGAAATTATCAAATCAAAACCATTTACAATAGCCCTTAAGAAGATAAAGTACCTAGGAATTAATCTAACTAGAGAAATAACAGACCTTTACAAACAGAACTACAAGCCCTTACTACAAGAAACTAAGAGAGACTTAGATAAATGGAAAAACCTACCCTGCTCATGGACAGGAAGACTTAACATTGTGAAAATGTCTATTTTACCCAAAGCAATCTACTTATATAACACAATCCCAATACAAGTTCCAGCATCATTTTTTAATGAGATGGAGAAACAAATCACCAATTTTGTTTGGAAAGGGAAAAAGCCCCAGATAAGTAAGGTACTACTAAAGAAGGAGAACACACTGGGAGGCCTCTCATTACCCGACCTTAGAGCATACTACACTGCCACATTGGTTAAAACAGCCTGGTACTGGTACAAGAACAGACAGACTGATCAATGGAACAGAACTGAGACCCCAGAGATGACACCATCTGTATATGAACAGTTGATATTCGACAAAGGCCCTAAGACATTAAACTGCTGTAAAAACAGTCTCTTCAACAAATGGTGCTGGCAAAATTGGTTATCCATCTGCAATAAACTGAATCAAGATCCATATCTTACACCTTACACAAAAACCAACTCCAACTGGATAAAAGACCTAAATATCAAATCTAAAATGGTAAAGCTCATCCAAGAACAGGTAGGAACAACAATGGAAGTTTTAATACACAATTTGAACAGACTCCAAAATCTGTCAAAGAAACCACAATGAACAGAAGAGAAAATAGATAAATGGGAACTATTAAGAATCAAACACTTTTGCTCATCCAAAGACTTTATTAATAGAATTAAAAGAATCCTCCCAGAATGGGAAAAAATATTTGGCAACTCTATGTCAGACCGATGCCTGATCTCCATAATCTATAAGATACTACAAAATATCAATAAGAAGAAGATAAACCATCCAATTAAGCGATGGGCAAAGGAGATGGACAGACATTTCACTAAAGAGGAGATCCAGGCAGCCAAAAAACTCACACGGACATGTTCACAATCTTTAGTTATTAAAGAAATTCAAATCAAGACAACAATGAGATACCATCTCACCCCAACAAGATTGGCCATGATCCAAAAAACACAAAACAAGAAATGCTTGAGAGGCTGTGGGGAAAGTGCAACCCTCCTACACTGTTGTTTGGGTTGCAAAATAGTCCAGCCTCTTTCGAAAGCAATCTGGCACTTCCTTTAAAAAGTGGATATGAATATACCATTTGACCCAGTAATTCCACTAGTTGGAATATAGCCTACAGATTCAAGGCCATTCACACCAACGGACACACGCACCAGAATGTTTATTGCAGCCCAGTCCATGATAGCAAAAAGATGGAATCAACCCAGATGCCCAACAACAAAAGAATGGATAGGTAAACTGTGGTACATATACTCAATGGAGCACTACGCAATGATAAAGAATAACGATGATTCCAGGAAACATCTCCTAACCTGGTTTTAACTGGAAGACATTATGTTGAATGAAAGTAGTAAGCAACAAAAGGAGAAATACTGTATGAGACCTCTATGATAAGATCTCAAAAACAGACTTGTGTATAGAAGAAAAGACTCTTTGACAGCTGCAAGGGAGGGGAGGGAGGGAGGAGTAAGGTTTAGTTTAGATAGTTGCTAGAAATCTGGTTGGGAGTAAGCAGTAATAGCACATGTTAGAAATAAGAACAAAATTAAGTGGACTTCAGCATAACTTGAGTACTCCTTCCATCTTAACCCAATATTGCAAGGTTAGAGTAGCTGGGGCTGGGGGCAGGGGACCACGCTGTTAGGCGAAATCGAGGCCAATTGGCACAACTAGCATTTTGGTAAGAGAGCTCTCTGCACCCCACATTGGTGAGTGGCGTCCGGGGTCTTAAAAGCTGCCAAGCTGCCATCCGAGTACACAGCAAATGGTCCAAACTCAGCAGGAACGGATGCTCACCGAGCACCAAAATCACATGCAGTAAAAACAACCTAGAAGACGGAGAGACCCACAAGAGTGGGTACCTTCATCAACTTGGGACCGGAAGAACAGAATGGTGCCCGGCCACCACCAGTGATAGCCACGATGGAGCTCACTAGGTTGAGTTTCACTGGCAACACAAGAATAAAAAGGGGTGCATCCTGAGATCTCCACTAAAAGATCTCAATTGATGGTCCAGCGGTTTCGGCGTTCCCCTGAGAGCATGGCCTCCGGCCCTCATGCTGCCCTTACCCATAAATTATAACAAAGTTCCACTCTTTGGACAGGAATGGATTGGACTTGGCAATGCAGAGTGACCATATATTGGATGCATTTTATTGTTTTATACATTTATAGGATATCATCCTGCTGACCTCTGGCTGGAGGAAAGAGAGTGGGTGGAGAGGAGGGGAAAGGAGGCTGTTTGGAGAATGAGACATGTATGAAGCGGAGAGGAATAGTGTGCTGTCACCGGGCAGGGAGAGCAGTGGAAGCTGCATATAGTTGGGCATGTAAATTTATACGGGAATGTACATTTTCACTCAGTCATATTAAATAAAAAGTAAAAAATTAAATTAAAAAAAGAATATTGAATGTACCATGCACTGCCGGTCCAATGAACAAGTCTGTCTTCGAAAAAGTACAGCCAGAATGTTTCTGGGAAGAAAAAATAAGAATGTCTTACACACTTTGGACATATTATCAGGATGCACCAGTCCATGAAGAAAGACACCACGCTTCGTGAAGAAGGTCAGCAAAAAAGAGGAAGACCTTCAGTGAGATAGAATGACACAGTGGCTGCAACCGTGAGCTCAAGAACAAAAGTGCTTGTGAGGACGCGCGGTACCAATCACGTATGGTCTCTATGAGTCAGTACTAACTTGATATGATAGTACTAAACAAAAGTGGTTCTGTTCCTATTTTTTCTTCCTTGATTGCTACAGTATTGTTTTTGTTTATTCGTGTTTAGGTCTTCGATCCATTTTGAGTCAGTTTTTACATATGATGTGAAGTTTTGGTCCTGTTTCATTTTTTACAAATAAACATCCAGTTTTTTCATCATCATTTATTAAACAGACTATCTTTTCCACATTTATTAGGCTTTCGTCTTTTGTCAAAAATCAGTTGTCCTTAGGTGGATAGATTTACGTCTGAATTCTCAGTTCTGTTCTGTTATTGTATATGTCTGTCCTTGTACTAGTACCAGGTGGTTTTGACTATTGTGGCTGTTTAGAAGTGTCTGAGATAAGGTAGTGTAAGGCCTCCTCTTTTGTTCTTCTTCAATAATGCTTTTCTTATCAGGGGCCCTCTTTCTTCTCTTGTAAAGTTGGAGATTAGCTTTTTCCATTTTGTGAAAGAGTATTGATGGGATTTGGATCACTATCACATTATATCTGTAGATTGATTTAGATAATATCGACATTTTCACAATGTTGACTCTTCCTATTGATGAGTATAGAATAGCTTTTCCATTTTTATAGATCTCTTTTGGTTTCTAGAGTTTTGCAGTTTTCATTTTACAGGTATTTTACATCCCTAGTTAGATTTTCTCCTAAGTATTGTGTCTTTGGGGATACTACTTAAAAGCTTTTGTTTTGCTGACTTCCTTTTTGAAGTTCTCTTTCTTAGCATAGAAAAATCAAACTGAATTTCATAAGTTGATCTTGTATTCTGTTATTTCTCTAATCCTCCTACTATTTTGAATAGCTTTCTTGTAGAATCTTTAGAATTTTCTAGTACAGGATCATATCATCAGTGAATAGAAATAGTTTTACTTCTTCCTTGTCAGTTTAAATGCCTTTATTTATTTATCTTGCTTTATTGCTCTCTTGCTTGAATTTCCAATACAGTGTTAAATAAAGTGGTGGTAAATGGTATCCTTGTTTGGCTCCAGTTTTCAGGAGGTTTGTTTATTATTTCTCTCCATTGAAAATAACGTTGGCTGTTGGTTTTACATAAAAAGTTGAGGAACTTCCCTTTTATTCTTATTTTGCTGAGAATTTTTATCAGGAATGGGTGTTGTGCCATATCACATACCTTGTCTGAGATGATCATGTCATTGTTTTGTTTTGTTTTGTTATGTGGTAGGTTATGTTAGTTGATTTTGTAATGTTGAACCATCCTTGAATATATAGTATGAAACCTATTTGGTTGGAATATATTATTATTAATTTTTACATGTTGCTGAATTCTATTGGCTAGGGTTTTGTTGAGTATTCTTGTATATGTATTGGTCTGTAATCTTCACTTTTGTGATGCCTTTGCTTGCCTTTGTTAACAGAATTATGTTGGATTTATACAATGAATTCAGGGAGTGTTCTGTATTTTTCTATACTTTGAAATAGTTTTACTGTTGGTGTGACTTCTCTGAATGTTGGTAGAGTTCTGCAATGAAGCTGTCCAAGCCAAGGTTTGTTTGTTTGTTTTTGGATTTGTTTTATTTACATTACATTATCTTCTTTGATTAGTTGAAGTAGGTATTGCATTTCTAGAAACTTGTCCATTTCTTCTAGATTTTTAAATTTGTTTGAGTATAATTTTTCATCACCCACTTGTCTGTCAGTTAGTTGTACTGTGTGTTGCTGCAATGCTGGATGGTATTCAGATACCAACAGGGTCACCAATGGCAAGTAGGTTTTAGCTGAGCTTCCAGACTAAGAGATACTAGGAAGAAGGACTTGGCAGTCTAATTCTGAAGAGAATTAACCAGGGAAAACCTTATGAATAGCAGTTGAACATGTCAGATATAGTGCCAGAAAATGAGCCTCCCACATTGGAAGGCAATCAGAAGACTGGGGAAGAGCTGACTCCTCAAAGTAGAGACAACTTTTATACTGTGTATAGAGTAAAGCTTTTGGGACCTTCATCTGCAGATATGGCATGACTCAAAATGAGAAAAAAAAAGCTGCAAACATCTATTAATAATCAGAACATGGAATGCACAAAGCTTGAATCTAGAAAAAATGAAAATCATAAAAAAAATTAAATGCATAAACATCAAAATCTTAGGCATTAGTGGATTGAAATGGACTGGCATTTGCCATTTTGAACCAGAGACTCATATGTTCTACTATGTTGGAAATTAAAACTTGAAGTGTAATGGTGTTGCATTCATTGTCAAAAAGAATATTTCTAGATCTGTCTTGAAGTACAATGCTGTTGGTGATAGGCTAATATGCACACTCCTACAGGCAAGGCGGAGTGATACAACTAGCACTGAAATTTACACACCAAGCACTAAGGGCAAAGATGAAAAAATTAAAGATTTTTACCAGCTTCTGCAGTCCAAAATTGATCAAACGTACAACGAGGATACATTGATAATTGCTGGCAATTGGAATGCAAAAGTTGGAAACAAGGAAGAAGGACCAGTATTTGGAAAATGTGGTCCCACTGATAGAAATGATGGCAGAGATTGTATGACAGAATTTTAGAAGACCAACAACTTCATTGCAAATAACTTTTTTCACCAACATAAATGTCAACCATACATGTAGACTTCACCAGATGAAACACACAAGAGTCAAATTGACTACATCTGTGGAAAGAGGATGATTGAAAAACTCAATAGCATCAGTCAGAACAAGACCAGATAATGAGGGCAGCACAGACCATCAGTTGTTTGTTTGCAACTTTAAACTGAAACTGAAGAAAATTAGGACAACTCCCAGAAAGCCAAAGTACTACCTGAATGTATACCACCTTAGTTTAGAGACCATCTCAAGAACAGCTCTCATTCACTGAACACCAATGACTGAAAAGCAGATAAGTTGTGGAATGACATCATCCATGAAGAAAGCAAAAGGTCATTAAAAAGCAGGAAAGAAAAGACTAAATTAGATGTCAGAAGAGTCTCTGAAACTTGCTCTCGAATGTCAAGTAGTTAAGAAAAAGGAAGAAATTATGAATTACAAGAACTGAAGTTTTACAAAGGTGGTTTGAGAAGACAAACCAATTATAATGACTTGTCCAAATAGCTGGAAATAGAAAGCTAAAAGGGAAGATCACACTCTGCATTTCTGGAGCTGTAAGAAGTAAAGAAAATATTCAAGCTTTGAGTTGCAATAGTGAAGGATTGTACAGGAAAATATTAATAATGACTCAGGAAGCATCAAAAGAAGATAGAAGGAATACACAGAGTCATCAAACCAGAAAGAATGGGTCAATGTTCAACCACTTCAAGAGGTAGCATATGATCAGGAATTGATGATACTGAAGAAAGAATCTGAAGCTGCATTGAAGGCACTGGGAAAAACATGGTTCCAAGAATTGATGGACTATCAACTGAGGTTTCAACAAATGGATGCAGCACTGGAAGTGCTCACTTGCCTATGCCAAGAAATTTGAAGGACAGTTACCTAGAGAACTGTCTGGAGGAGATCCATATTTATGCCTATTCCCAAGAAAGGTGATCCAACTGAATGTGGAAACTATTGAAAAGTATCATTAATAACACACAAATAGAATTTTGCTAAATATCATTTAAAAGATACTACAGTAGTAAATTGCCAGGGAACTTCCAGAAATTCAAGACAGACTCAGAAAGAATGGGTAATTAGGAATATCATTGCTGATGTCAGGTGCATCTTGGCTGAAAACAAAGAATACGAGAAAGATGTGTTTCATTGTGTTTCATTGACTATGCAAAGGCATTTGACTGTGTGGATCATAAGAAATTATGAACAACTTTGCAGAGAATGGGAATTCCAGAACACTTAATTGTGCTCAAGAGGAATCTTTATATCGATCAAGAGGCAGCTGTGTGAACAGAACAAGGGACACTGCATGGTTTAAAGTCAGGAAAGGTGTGTGTCAGTGTGTATCCTTTAACCATATCCTTTCTATCTGTATGCTGAACAAACAATCTAAGAAGGTGGACTATTGAATAATAAAGCATCAGGACTGGAGGAAGTCTCATTTGCAACCTGTGTTATGCAGATGACACAACCTCAATTACTGGAAGTGAAGAGAATTTGAAATACTTACTGATGAAGATCAAAGATCACAGTCTTCAGTATGGATTGCACCTCAACATCAAGTAAACAAAATTCTCACAACTGCACCAGCAAGCAGCATTGTGATAAACAGAGAAAAGATTGAAATCGTTAAGGATTTCATTTTACTTGGTTCCACAATCTATGCCCATGGAAGCAGAAGTCAAGAAATCAAAAGACACATTGCACTGGGAAAATCTGCTGCAAGGGACCTCTTTAAAGTGTTGAAATTTAAAGACGTTACCTTGAAGACTAAGGTGTGCCTGACTCAAGCCAATGATATTTTCAATCACATCGTAAGCATGTGAAAGCTGGACGATGAATAAGGAAAACAGAGGAATTGATGCCTTTCAATTGTGGTGTTGGAGAAGAATATTGAACATACCATGGACTTCCAAAAGAACAAACAGATCTGTCTTTGAAGAAGTACAATTAATTGCTCCTTGGAAGCAAAGATGGTGAGACTATGTTTTACATAATTTGGACATGTCACGAAGGATCAATTCCTGGAACAGGACATCATGCTTGGCAAAGTATAGGGTCAGTGAAAAAGAGGAAGACCCTCACAAAATAGATTGAAACAGTGGCTACAACAATACATTTAAGCATGAAAACGATTGTTAGGATGGCTCAGGACTGGGCAGTGCTTCCTTCTGTTGTGCATCAGTATGAGTCAGGACTGACTTGAAGACACCTTACAACACAACATAGTTTTTGTACATTCTGCTATGATCTGTTTAATTCAGTTGGTTCTGTTGTAATGTTGCCCATCTGATTTACTATTTGCATAATTCTCTCTCCCCTGCCAGCCTCATTTTTATCTTGTCAATTTGGCCAATAATTTGTTGATTTGGCGACTTTTCAAAAAACCAATTTCTTGTCATGATGATTCTTTCCATTACTTTTCTGTTCTCTATTTTATTTATCTGTTCTAATATTATTTCCTTTCTTCTTGCAAGTGTTTTTTGTTTGTTTTGCTACTCTCTATTTCTTCAGATTAGTGTTTTTATTTTGGCCCTTTCTTCTTCTATGATATGTGTACTCATTGCTATAAATTGACCTCTGTACAATACTTTTGCTGTGATAGTTTTTAATTCTCTTTTGATTCTAGGAACTTTTTAATTCTACCTTTGATTTCTTGTATTACCCAGTGGTTTTGAAGCAAGTTATTATTCTTTTTCCATGTATTTTTCTTTTGTTGCTATTTCTGTTATTGATTTCTACTTTTATGGTGTTGTGATCAGAGAATGTGTTTTTTATTATTTCAGCGTTTTGTACTTTTAAAACAGTTGCTTTGTGGAGTAAAATGTGTTCTATTCTTTAGAATTTTTCTATAATTGTTGGAAAAGAATGTACGCTTTGCTGTTGTTAAGACAGAGTGTTCTGTATTTGTCCGTGAGATCAAGTTGTTGAATTGTGTTTGTTAAGCTTTTTCCAGATACTCTGACCTTCACCAAAAGTTGGAATCTCCTACTATTATTGTGGACAGCCTATTTCTCTTTTCAGTGTTGTTAGAGTTTGTTTTTTGTATTTTGGAACACTGTCATTGGATGTTTTAAAATATTTACTATGGCTATCCTCTTGTTGGATTGACCCTTTAAAACTTACATAATGTCCCTCCTTATCTTTTATGGTAGATTTTGCCCTTCAAATCTCTTTCATCAGAGATTAATATTGTCATCCTTGCTCTTTTTTAGTTATTGTTTACTTGATTTTTTCCCATTCTTTCAGTTTTGTGTTGTTAATGTCTTTGTGTCTGAGTGTATCTCATAGACAGCATATAAATGGGTCTTATTTTTTTTCCATTGTGCCACCATCTCTTAACTGTTGCATTTAAGCCATCTGTATTCAGTGTGTTAGGTATGAGCTTACTGATGTCATTTGTTTGTCCTTTCTTATTTTTTTGTGGTGTTGATGGTTGCTTTGTTCCACTTAATTTTCTGTACTGAGTTCTTTCTGTTTGTGGATTTTCATTTCATTGTTGTTGCCTTTACTCATTCCTTATGGTTTTCTTCTTTTCTGATAAGTAAGTTTATTAACTGTCTTCCTGGTTATCTTGACATTTTCCTTTGTCTTCTGAAATTTAAACCAGGCTTCCATTTCTTGGTATTCCCTTTACTTCCTGTCCATATGAAACTTCTGTAACTACTGTGTTTATTCACTTTTATTTATTTATTTTTGATGTCACCATTTACAGATTTATATCCCTGTTTCCCTATTTTCAGTATTTCAGCTTTGTTTTATTTTTGAGAATTCTTTCTCTGGGTTGGTTTCTGGCAGATGCTGTGCCGTGTCTTTATCTCATGTTGTTCTTTGTGTGATGTTGTTGGTTTTCTACCTGAAGTGATCACGGATTGAATTGTGTTCTCTCAAAATATCTGTCAACTTGGATAGTTCATAACTCTCAGTATTGTGTGATTTTTTTACCATTTCATCGTTTGGTGTGATTTCCTTATGTGTTGTAAATTCTATCACTATGATGTAAGGAGATGGATTAGTGGCATTTCTATTGATGACATCCACAATATTAGAGAGTATCTTAAGTCTATCTATCTTGAGATGAGAAAGACAGAAGGGAGTAGAGAGACCCAGGAACTTCATACCACAAAGAAATTGGTGATGGGAGCAGAGAGTGTCCTTGGGACTTGAGAGTTCTGTGCTGCAATGCTTTGAGACCAAGGGAAGACTGATGGCAGGAACCTTTCTCCAGGGCTGGCAGAAAGAAGGATCCTTCCCTTGGGGCTGGTGTCCTAACTACAGACTTACAGTCTACTGGACTGTGAGAGAATAAACCCCTCTTTGTTAAAGCTTTCCACTTTTTGGATTTCTGTTATAGGAATAATAGATGATGAAGACAGAAGGACTGTGTTTATTATTTCTTGTAAGTTTGTTCTAGTTCTTACATAGTCCCTTAACTTCTGTTCATCTGTTATTTGAAGGGTAATTCTACTGGATATATAACTTTTGATTGGCATTTTTCTGCTTTCAAGATTTTGTGTAAATTTATGCCATCCCATTGCCTTCTTGTCTGCATTTCTCTTGAATAATTAGAGATTAGTCTTGTTTCTCCTTTTTAGGAAACTTTATTTTTTTCCAAATTCCTCTCGGCACTCTTTCTATATTTGGTTATTGCAAGATTTCTTATGATGTATCTTGCTGAGACTACTTTGTGGTCTATCCTGTATGGAGTTCATTGAGCTTCTTGGATGTATATCTTCTCATCGTTCATTATATTAAGGAAGTTTTCTGCCAGCAAGTCTTCAAAAGTTCTCTCTGTGTTTTCCACTACCTGCCTCAGTTCTGGAACTTCCATCAAACAGAAATTTTTCTTCTTGATAGGGTCCTACATAATTCTGAGATTTTCTTCATTTTTTTTCTCATTCCTTCTTCTGATATTTTCTTAGACAAATTGGCGTCAAGGGCTTTTTCAGTTTCATTAGTTTGTCTTCTGCTGTTTTAGTCCTAGTAGTATATCCTTCTACTGAGTTGTCTATTTATAAAATTTTATTAGTAATCATTTTGATTTCTGGTTGCTGTTTTTGTATGGTTTCAATCTATTTATTGTGTGATTTTGTTCTTGTATTGTTTTACTGAATTCTTGTTTTTATTTGTGTTTTCATTTATTTCTTTCTTGATCTCTTGGAGAGACTTGTGTACCAGTCTTCTCAACTGTTTATTGGGGAATTTCACTGTCATTCTTCCTCTGGAAGATTTTCTGGTTCTTTATTTTGGTCACTTGCTAGAACCATTTTGTTCTGCTTCTTTGTAATTTGATATCGACTCTTGTCTCTGAGGCACCAAGAAGTTAGAATACTTATTTATTCTGTGTTTGTTTCCTGCATCCTGAATTTTTGTTTTGTTTTGATATATCCAAGTAGGCTGGGCAAGTGTACTAATCCAGTTGCTAACCTGACCATTGTGAAGCTCTCATCTTCTGTTTGTGGATGTGTGGAACAACAACTGGGTGTGTGAGAATGGATCTCCATTCACTGTCACTATTTCCGGTTAGGTGATATATCTGTCAGCCTAGTCACCTGGCCATGAGTGGAGGACATTCTCTCTGGTTCCTGGATTGGATGTTGTGTGTGCATTCTGCCAATTTCCAGGTGACAGGGACAACGACACCAAAGTCACCAGATGTGTGGTGCATAAACTCTCACAATGGTTCCAGTGGGCAGAGATGTTGAGTGTAAGCACAATCCTCTGGTTGTGGAAATGGGAGCAATGCAAGGGGAGAAGCAGGGAGGATACTGCCTATCCAGAGATGCCAGGTTGAAGAATGTACTCTTGTCTTCCAGAAAGTGTCATGGTGAATAGTTTGCAAATGGTCCTTAGGCCCATGACACAAGTGGGTGTAGGGAATGGGAGCTCTTCTGGCGCTGTAGGAGGTGCTTCAGGACACGGGCCCCTGAAGTGAGTAGCTGAGTGAAAGAATGGACCTTGTTGGTTGGCAGGCTCACAGCCTAGGGGACCAGGTATTAGTATCTACCATCAGACTGCAATCATGGAGAGGGAGTGAGATGGGTCAGTAGGGCATGGAGGAGTCCCAGGTCTGAGGACCTATGACACTGAGGATTGGGTTGGGTAGGGTGGGATGGAGTCTGTTCCTTTAACTTTTGTATAGTGGTAAGCACTCCTGGCTGGCTCTGGACGTGAGTGCAAAATCAGTCCTGGTTGGCTATACCAGATGATACCAGTTTTAGATGGGAGTGTTGATTGCTTTGTTTCAATATGGCCATGCTGTGCAGGTTTTGCTACCAGGGTGCTGGTGTTTCACAATTCTCGATGCCCGTTTCTTCTATACTGTCCTTTTTTCTACCTAGTGCTTGGTCTGATTTTTTTATCCTTGTTTTTTGTTCTCAGGATATCAAAGTTGTGTCTATATCCAATTCACTTGTTTTCTCTGATTTTTGTTTTAAGAAGAGTACCAAACCAAACCAAAGCTACAAGAAATACTGAAAGAATCTCTTGACTTGGAAGAACAAAACCACTAACTTTATACTTTAGATGCAAATACAGGACACATTACCCTCTTTAGTTAGGGAAAGCTCCAAAATCAATCAAACCTGTAGTAGTGAAAGAAACGATCCAGTGATCACATCACGAAAACTATAATGTCATCATATTGAAAAGAGGGATGTACTACAGTCATTATAGTCCTTCTGGATGGAGAGGAAGGTAGTAAGACTGGTAGTAGTTAAAATTGAGTTTATACATAGTTTGTTAAGGAGGATCATAGGGGCAGCCATAAAGCACAATAAAGATGCAAGATATCAAATCAAGAAACATAAAACAGGAGTCTCAAAAACCTTAAAACCAACCCTGAAAAAGGTGAGGAATCAACTCACAAAGAAGAAAGTCAGTGACCATATTAATAAGAACAACAGAAAAACCATCAATATAAAAATAAACATATCACAATGACAGCACTAAACACATACCTATCAATAATTACATTGAATGATAATGGACTGAATGTTCCAATAAAGAGACATCGAGTGATATCTTGGATCAAAAGACATGACCCATCCATATGTTGCCTAAAAGAAACTCACCTTACACTTAAAGATATGAATAAACTGAAAATTAAAGGATGGAAGAATATATATATCAAGCTAACAATGAACAAAGAAGAGCAGGGGTAGCAATTCTAATCTCAGATAAAATAGATTTTAATGTAAAATTCACCATCATGGACAAGGATGGACACTATTTATTGCTAAAAGGTTTAATACATAAGCAGAACTTAAAAATATTAAATACCAACCAACCATGAGAAAATATTAAATATGCACCTAATGTTAGAGCACCTAAATACATCAAAGAAATACTGACTACACTCAAAATGGAGACAGATCACTCCACAATAATAGTGGGAGACTTCAACACTCCACTCTCAATACTGGACAGATCACCTAGAATAAAAGCTCAATAAAGACACAGAAGACCTTATTGTCACAATTAAACAACAAGACCTCATTGACACATACAGAAATTTCTATCCATTGGTGGACAACTATATCTTCTTCTCCAGTGCACATGGAACATTCTCCAGAATAGACCATGTGTTACAATATAAAGCAATTCTCAACAAAATCCATATCATTGAATTAATGCAAAGCATCTTCTCACATCATAAAGCCATAAAAGTCAAAATCAATGGCAGAAAAAACAGCTAGAAAGCAGAACTCATGGAAAGAACAACACTTTGCTCAAAAACCCATGGGTTATAGAAGAAATCAAAGATAACATAAAGAAATTCATGGATTCCAATGAGAATGAAAACACTTCCTACAAGTTACAGCCAAAGCAGTGCTCAGAGGTCAGTTTATCTCCATAAATTCACACATCTGGAAGGAAGAAAGAAACCAAATCGAAGAACTGACCCTACAGCTTGAACAAGTAGAGAGAGAACAACAGAGAAATCCCTCAGGCAACAGAAGAAAACAGATTATAAAGATCAGAGCAGAACTAAATGAATTAGAGAATAGAAGAACAATTGAAAAAATGGAAAAGACTAATAGCAGATTTTTTGAAAAGATCAACAAAATTGACAAACCATTGGTTAAACTTACTAAAGAAAAACAGGAAAGGAAACAAAAAACCCAAATAAGAAATGAGAGGGGAATTGTCACAACAGATCCAGGAGAAAGCAAAAATATCATAGCTGAATACTAAGAAAGACTATATTATAAAAACTTGAAAACTTAGAGGAAATGGACAAATTCCTTGATTGCTATCACCTACCCAAATTATCACAAGGTTACGCAGAACAACTTAATAAACTCATCACAAAGGAAAAGATTGAAAAAGTCATCAAAAAAATGTCAATGAAATAAAGCCTGGGTCTAGATGGCTTCACTGCAGAATTCTACCAAGTGTTAAAAGAAGAGCTCTCGCCAATACTACTGAGACTATTTCACAGTATAGAAAGGGATGGAATACTCCCAAATTCATTCTATGAAGCCAGCATAACTCTGGTACCAAAGCCAGGGAAAGACCCAACCAAAAAGGAGAACTACAGACCGATATCACCCATGAATCTAGATGCAAAACTGTTCAACAAAATTCTTGCCAATGGCATACAACAACATATCAAAAAAATAATCCATCATGACCAAGTTGGATTCATACCAGGATGCAAGACTGGTTCAACCTCAGAAAAACAATTAATATGATCATCCACATAAATACCACAAAAGACAAGAATCAACTGATCTTGTCTATTGATGCAGAAAGGGCCTTTGATAAAGTCCAACACCAAGTCATGCTAAAAAACTCTCAGCAAAATAGGAATAGATGGCTAATTCCTCAATGCAATAAGGGCCATTTATGCAAAGCCAACTGCCTACGTCATCCTGAATGGAGAGAGACTGGAACAGTTTCCCTTGAGAACAGGAACTAAACAAGGATGTCCACTCTCACCGCTCCTATTCAACATTGTACTAGATTTCTAGCCAGAGCAATTAGACAAGACCAAGGAATAAAGGGCATCTGCATGAGCAATGAAAACTAAAAATCTCCCTATTTGCAGATGAAATGGTTGTATATGCAGAGAATCCCAAAGAATCCATAAGGAAGGTATGCAAGCTGATAGAGAAGTCCGACAAAGTCTCAGGGTACAAGATAAACATAAGTAATTCAGTAGGATTCCATTATACCAACAACGAGATTATTATTAAGGAAGAAATTACCAAGTCAATATCATTTACTATAGCCCCTAAGAAGATAAAGTGCCTAGGAGTAAATCTAACCAGAGAAATAACAGATCTTTACAAAGAGAACTACAAACCCTTACTAAAGGAAACTAAGAGAGACTTACATACATGGAGAAACCTACCCTGCTCACGGATAGGAAGATTTAACATTGTGAAAATGTCTGTTTTACCCAAAGCAATCTACTTATATAATGCAATCCCAATACAAGTTCCAGTGACATTTTTTAATGAGATGGAGGAACAAATTACCAGGTTTCCACAGAAAGAGAAGAAGCCCAGGATAAGTAACACATTACTAAAGAAGAAGAACACACTGGGGGGGCCTCTCATTACCCACTCCTAGAAACTATTACACTGCCACAGTACTTAAAACAGCCTGGTACTGGTACAAAAATAGACAGATCAATTAGTGGAACAGAATAGAGACCCCAGAGGTGACATCATCTGCTTATGAACAATTGATGTTCAACGAAGGCCCTAAGACATTAAACCGGGGTAAAAACAATCTGTTCAACAAATGTTGCTGGCAACATTGGATGTCCATCTGCACTAAATCAAAACAAGACCCATATCTTATACCTTATACAAAAACCAACTCAAACTTGATAAAAGACCTAAATATCAAATCTAAAATGATAAAGCTCATCCAAGAAAAAGTATGAACAACAGTGGAAGTTTTAATACACATTGTAGACAGACTTCAAAATCTGTCAAGCAAACCACAAACAACAGAAGAAAAAATAGACAAATGGGAACTATTAAAAATCAAACATCTTTGCTCATCCAAAGACTTTATCAACAGAATTAAAAGGCCACCTACAGAATGGGAAAAAATATTAAGCAACTCTATGTGAGACCGATGTCTGATACCCATAATCTATAAGGTACTACAAAATATCATCAAGAAAAAGATAAATCATCCAATTAAGTGATGGGGAAAGGAGAAGGACAGATATTTCTCTGAAGAGGAGATCCAAGCAGCCAAAAAAACACATGCAAACATGGTCACAATCATTAGCTATTAAAGAAATTCAAATCAAAACAATAATGAGATACCATCTCACCCCAACAAGGTTGGCCATGATCCAAAAAACACAAAGCACTAAATGCTGGAATGTCTATGGAGAGATTGGAACTTTCCCACATTGTTGGTGGGATTGAAAAATGGTACAACCTCTTTGAAAAGCAATCTAACACTACCTTAAAATAATGGATATAGATATATCATTTGATCCAGTAATTCCATTGCTTGGAATATATCCTACAGAATCCAGGCCATTCACACCAACTGATACATGCACATGAATGTTCACCGCAGCACAGTCCACAATAGTACAAAGATGGAATCAACCCAGATGCCCAACAACAGAGGAATGGATAAGTAAACTATGGTATATATTCTCAATGGAACACTATGCAATGATAAAGAACAACGATGATAGCAGGAAACATCTCTTAACCTGGTTCCAACTGGAAGACATTATGTTGAGTGAAAGCAGTCACCAACAGAGGGACAAATATTGTATGAGACCAGTACAATAAGAACTTAAAAGCAGACTCATGCATAACTGAAAAGACTCTTCGATGGCAGCAAGGATAGGGAGGGCGGGAGGGAGAAGGGCGACGGGTGAGGGTTTAGATTAGATAGTTGTTAGAAATTTGGTTGGGTGAAGATGGTGACAGCACACATTAGTAAGAAGATCAATATTAATGGGACTTCAACACAACTTGTGTATTCCTCCCATCTTAACCCAATATTGCAAGGACAGAGTAGCTGGGGTGGGTGGCCAGGGACTGTGTTCTCAGGGGACATCAAGGCCAATTCATACAACTAATGTTTTGCTAATGAGATCTCTCTCCACCCCATGTTGGTCAGTGGTGTCTGGGATCTTAAAAGCTGCCACGCTGCCATCTGAGGGTACAGCAAATGGTCCCAACTCAGCAGGAACGTATGATCACCAAGATCCGTAACAACATGTGGGAAAGAGAGTCCAGAAGATAGAGAGTCCCACGTGAGTGGATGTCTATATAGACTTGTGACCAGAAGCAGATGGTGCCCAGCCACCACCAGTGATAGCCACGATGGAGCTCACAAAGTTGAGTCTCACTGTCAACACAATTATAAATATGGGTACACCTGAGATCTCCACTAAAAGACCACACTGATGGTCCAGGGGCCACAGAGTTCTCCTGGGAGTGGGGCCCCTGGCCCTGATGCTGCCCCTGTCCATAAATCTTAATGAAGGTCAACTTTTCGGACAGCAATGGATTGGGCTTGGTGACACAGAGTGACCGTTCTGTGTGGGCACTTTATGGTTCTAGGCATCTATATGAGGTTGTACTGTTGACCTCATACTGGAGGAAGGGGAGTGGGTGGAGAGGAGAAGATGGGAGACTGCTGGGAAGATAAGACATGTATGGAGCAGAGAGGAAGTGTGCTGTCACTATGCAGGGAGAGCAGTGGAAGCTGCATGTAGGTCAGCATGTAAATTTATATGGGAATGTACATTTTCATTCAATCATAATACAAAAAAGAAGGCAGTGCAATGACATATCAAATCCTTGAAGGAAAAAAATCTTCTAACAAAGAATTATATATCCTATAAAATCATCTCTCAAATATGAAGATGAAATTAAAACTTTCACAGATAAACAGAAGATTAGAGACTTTGGAAAAATTGAACCCAAACTACAGGAATTACTGAAAGAAGCTCTTTGATTAGGAAAACAGAACATCAAGTGTATGCTTAAGGAGGCAGTGCAGGAAACAACATCCAAAATCCTATTCAGTTAGGAAAGTCAGAAAGCTTAATCAGAGCCACAATATTAAAAGAAGGGAACAAGTGATCATATCATGGAAACCATGAAATGATCACACAAAAAGGAAGGATATATTATAGCAGTTATAACCCTTTCAGACTGAAAGGAAATAAAAAAGATATGCAGAAGTTAAAGTCTGGTTTAGACTTAGAATATCCAAGAGGATCATGAGATAGCCACAAAGAAAAATAACAGTGCTACATAACAAAACAAGAAACATAATACAGGAGTCTCAATAAACACAAAAAACAACACTGAAAAAGATGAAAAGTCAATCCATAGTGAAGAATGACCCAGAAGAGGAGATTAAGAGCAACATAGAAACATCAACAACATAAAAATGAAAGCATCAAAATAACAGCACTAAACACATACCTATCAATCATTACTCTGAATGTAAACGGACTGAGCACTCCAATAAAGAGACAGGCAGTGACATCCTTGATCAAAAGACAATCTATATGTTGATTACAAGAAACTCAGCTTAGACTCAAAGATATGAACTAACTGAAAATCAAAAGATGGAAAAATGTATAGCAAGGCAACAACATAAAAGAAGAGCAGGAGTGGCAATACTAATTTCAGATAAAATAGACTTTAATAGAAAATCTACCATCGTGGACAAAGATGGTCACTACTTATTGCTGAGATATTCAATACCTAAGCAAAACATAACAATACCAAATATTTATTTACCCAATAACAGAGACTCAAAACACATTGAACGAACACTGCCTACATTGAAAACTAGGATAGATCGTTCCACAATAATTGTTGAAGACTTCAAAATTCCACTTTCAGTAATGGACAGATCATCCAGAAAAAAGCTCAGTAAAGATGCAGAAGATCTTATTGAGACAATTAAACAACCAGACCTCATCAACTTATACTGAAGTTTGAATGCATCAACAGATAAGTACAACTTCTTCTCCAATGCACCTGGAACAATTTCGAGAATAGACCATGTGTTAGAACATAAAGCAAGTCTTAACAAAATCCAAATGATTGAATTATTGCAAAATATTTTCTCAGATCATAAAGCCAAAAAAGTTGACATCAATAACAAAAAAATCCATAGATAGAAATTGGAACTTATGCAACTTGAACAATAGCCTGCTCAAAAATCCATGGTTTATAGAAGAAATCAAGGATGAAATAAAGAAATTTATGGAATTAAGTGAGAATGAAAACATATCCTACCAGAACCTATGAGATACAGCCAAAAAAGTGCTCAGAGGTCAATTTATCTCTATAAATGCACACATCCAGATGGCAGAAAAGACCCAAACCAAAGAATTAACCCTACAGTTTGAACAAGTAGAAAGAGAGCAACAGAGAAACCCCTCAGGTACCAGAAGAAAACAGATAATGAAGATTACAGCAGAACTAAATGAATTAGAGAGTAGAAGAACAATTGAAAAAAATTAACAGAACCGAAAGCTGTTTATTTTCTTAAAGATCAACAAATCTGATAAACCACTGGCTAAACTTATAAAAGTAAAATAGGAGAGGAAACAAACAACCTGAATAAAAATTAGATGGAGGATGTCACAACAGACACAACTGAAGTCATATGTATCATAACAGAATACTATGAAAGACTGTACTGTAACAGATTTAAAAACCTAGAGGAAATGGACAAATTTCTAGATTCATATTGCCTACAAAAATTATCATAAGGAGCAGTAGAACAACTTAATAAACCCATCACAAAGGAAGAGATCAAAAAAGTCATCCAAAAACTACCAAACATAAAAAAGTCTTGGCCAAGATGTCTTCACCAGTGAATTCTACCCAACTTTTAGGAAGGAGTTAGCATCAACACTACTGAGATTATTTCACAACATAGAAAAGGATGGGATAATTCAAAATTCATTGTTTGAAGCCAGTGTAACAGTGATACCAGAGCCAGGGAAAGGTCCCATAAAAAAGAAATTTACAGATCAATACCACTCATGAACCTAGATGTAAAAATCTTCAACAAAATCATTACCAATAGAATTCAACAACATATCAAAGAAGATAACTCACCGTGACCAAGTTGGATTCATACCAGGGATGCAAGACTGGTTCAACATCAGATAAACAATTAATGTGATCAACAACACAAATAGCACAAAAGATAAGAATTACCTGATTTTGTGAATTGATGCAGAAAAGGCATTTGACAAAGTCCAACAGTCATTCATGATGATAACTCTCAGCAAAACAGGAATAGAAGGGAAATTCCTCAATGCAATTAAGGGGCATCTATGCAAAGCCAACCGTCTACAGCACCCTGAATGAAGAGATACTAGAAGAATTCCCCTTGAGAAAGGGAACTAGGCAAAGATGTCCACTCTCACCACTTCTGTTCAGTGTTGTACTAGAGGTTCTAATCAGAGCAATTATACAAGACAAAGAAGCAAAGGGCCTCTGTATTGGCAAAGAGGAGGTAAAAATCTCCCTCTTTGCAGATGATATAATTGTATATGCAGAGAATCCTAAAGAAGCTATAGGTAAATTACTGGAACTAATAGACTAGTTCAGCAAAGTATCAAAATATAAGATAAACATAAGTAAATCAGTAGGATTCCTGTATACCAACAAAGAGATCATTAAAGAAGAAATCACCAAATCAATACAATTTACCATATCCTACAAGAAAATAAAATACCTAGGAATAAATTTAAGTAGAGAAATAAGAGACCTATACAAAGAGAATTACAAGATGTTACTGCAAGAAACCAAAAGAAACTCATGTAAGTGGAGAAACTTACCTTGCTCATGTATAGGAAGACTTAACATCGTGAAAATGTCTATTTTACTCAAAGTGATCTACATATACAATGAAAATATAAATTCCATGACATTTTTTAATGAGATGGAAAAAAACAAATCACCACCTTGGTTTGGAGAGGGAAGAAACCCTGGATATGTATAGCACTACTGAAGAAGAGGGACACACTGGGAGGCCTGACACTGCCTGTCCTTACAATGTATTACATAGCCTGACTGTACAGTTTATTATACTGCCACAGTTATCAAAACAGCTGGGTGCTCGTACAAAAAGAGACATACAGACTAACAGAACAGAGCTGAGTCCCCAAAGATATCACCATGTTCTTATGAACAGTTAATATTTGACAAAGGCTCTAGGGTGGTACACTTGTGTAAAAACTGTCTCTTTAACAAATGGTGTTGGCAAAATTGAATATCTGTTTTAAAAAAATTGAAACAAGACCCATAACTCACACCTTATACAAAACCAAACTCAAAATGGATAGAAGACCTAATTATCAAGCATAAAATGGTAAAGATCATGCAACAAAAAATAGAGTCAACAATGGAAATTTTAATACACAGCTAAGACAGACTTCAGAATCTGAGAAAGCACAATCAACAGAAGACAAAATAGATCAATGAAAACTGCTGGAAATCAACACTTTGGCTCATCCGAAGACTATCAAAAGAATGAAAAGACCACTTACAGAATGGGAAAAAAACATTTGACAACTACATTTCAGAACAACATCTAATCTCCATAGTCTACAAACCCACTACAGTCAAGTTGGCTCCAAATCATAGCGACCCTAAAGATCAGAGTAGAGCTGCCCAAGGTACTGCAAAATATCAGCAAGGAAAAGATAAATAACCCAATTAAGTGGTGGGCAAAGGAGATGTACAGATACTTCAGCAGAGAGGACATTTAGGCAGCCAAAAGACATTTGAAGAAATGCTCATAGTTGTTAGCTATCAGAGAAATCCAAATCAAAAGTACAATGAAATAGCATCTTATCCCAACAAGGTAGGCCATGATCCAAAAAAACACAAAACAACTGCTGGAGAGGGTGTGGAGAGATGGGAAGTCCCCTACACTGTTGTTGGGATTGCAAAATGGCATAACCTCTTTGGAAGGCAATTTGTACTCGCTTAAAAAGCTGGAAATAGATATACAATTTGATCCAGTAATCCCACTGCTTGGAATATATCCTACAGAAACAAAGGGTATCACACAAACACATACTTGTACATCAATGTTTATTGCAGCACAGTCCACAATAGCAAAGAGATGGAATCCATTCAGATGCCTATCAACGGATGAATGGATAAACAAACTATTGTACATGTACTCAGTGGAACACTATACAATGATAAAGCACAATGATGATTTTAGGAAGCATCTCATAATCTTGTTTCAAGTGGAAGACATTATACTGACTGAAATCAGTGGCAAAAGTACAAATATTATGAGACCCCTGCTACGAGGACTTAAAAATGCACTCATATACAGAAGAAAAGACTCTTTAACAGCTACAGGGATTGAGAGGGAAGGAGAGGTTTGGTCTTGGATTAGATAACAGGTAGAAATTTGGCTGGTGAAAGCATTGACAGCACACAGTAGAAAGTAGATCAACTTAACTGGACTTCACTGTGAACTGTTTTCTAATCTTAGCCCAATATTGCAAGGACAGAGTAGCAGGGGCAGGATCTGGGAACCATGGTCTCAAGGGACATTGAGGCATATTGGCATAAGTAGCCTATTGCTAAGGGAGTGTTCCTTACACAATATTGGAGAGTGACATCTGGAGCCTTAAAATGTAGCAAGCTGCCCCCTGAGGTACATCAAATTGTCCCAACTCAACAAAGACATGAGGGAAAAACAGGCCAGGAGACCAGAAAGACCCATGTGAATGGGTAACTGTATCAACATGTGACCAGAAGAACCAGATGGTGCCTGGCCACCACCAAAGACAGCCGTGTTGGAGCACGCAATGTAGAGTCCCTGTGGTAGCGTGAGAAAAAGAGGGGTGCAGCTCAAGAACTCTACTAAAATACCACACTTGATGGTCTGATGCTTGGGGTTCCCCTGGGACCATGGCTGCTAGATGAATTTCTGTCCCTGCCCAGATAACACTAATGAGGTCAACTCTTCAGACAAAAACGTACTGGACTTCTGGACACAGTGTGAACATATGGTGTGTGTACTTTATGATTCTTGCATTTATAGGATGCTGTCCTCCTGGTTTCTTTCTAGATGAGAGAGGAGAAGGTGGAGAGTAGGGATCAGGATATTTTTAAGAGGATATAATAAGTATAAAACGAAAAGGAGGAGTGTGTGGTCTCCAGGCAAGGAGAGCAGAAGTAGCTACAGACAGGTGGGCATGTAAATTTAATTTGGATTGTATACTTTCACTTAGTCACATAAAAAAAAAATTCTTTCATAAACCCTAAATACTGGAAATAAGTGAAGAATTTAACACCCTGTAAAATTTTAATATCTGTATTTCAGCAAAAACAACATCAAAAAAGGCATACAAAGCAAACAGTGGCCCATCCAAGTAAATGAGATGAAATGTGAAGAATCACACTTATGGAATAGAATCAAAGTATATAATAAAGCAATATTAAAAACTAAAAAACAAAGAAACAAACAAAACTAGAGAAAATTAAGGATACCATGCATGAACAAAATGAAAATTTATAAAAGAGATAAACACTAAAAAAAGAAACCATATAGAAATATTGAAACTGGAAGAGACAATGAAAGGGTTTAGCAATACATTTGATGAATTGGAAGAAAGAATCAATAGACTAAAGGATCTGACTACAACCTGTCCCACTGAGTAGATTCTGACTCATAGCAACTCTATAGAACACAGTAAATTTGTCCCATAGTGTTTCCAAGGAACAGCTGGGGGATTCAAACCACAGACCTTTGTTTTTGTAGTCAAGCTCTTAACCACTGTCCATCCATAGCTCCATACTAAAGGATACAGCTGTCAAAATTATGGAACTGAAGGGAAAAAAGGAAGGAGGCTTAAGACAGCTGAGCACACTATAATAGAATTATGGAAAAACCATCAACTGAACCAATGAACTTCATGTAAAATAAAATCAGAAACTCTCACTAAAACACATTATTAATCAGGATTTCAAAAACTGAAGATGAAATGAAAATCCCAAAAGAAGAAATCTGCAGTAAGATTGTCAACTACACCTCAGAAACTTTGGAGGCAAGAAGGCAATGGAATGATATATAAAGTGCTTAGAGAACAGAAATGTCAACCAAGAACACTACACCAAGTCAAACTCTCTTTCAAGAATAAGGGCAAAATAAAGACATTCTCAGGTAAACCAAAGAAAATACATATACTTGAGATAGGTTCTAAACAAAGGCTGAAAGATACTTTCAAAGAGAAAAGAAAGGCATTAGAGAATAACTTGAAGCTATATTTAGAAAGAGACATCTCCATGAAAGATACTTAGGTTGACATGTATAAGGACAAGTTTTCAGGATTCTTTTCTTAATAATTCTAATTGTTATGTTATTAATGCATAGTAATTACAAAGGTATCCAAAATAAGTATAAATTTATGTTACAGGACATGATGTATAAAGAGGTAATTGGTGGAAACTATGAAAATTAGAGGGGAGGAACAGTAAAGGAATAGAGTTTTTTGTGTTACTGAAGTTAAACTGGTATTAATTTATCCCATGTTGTTATAAGATTCTAAATGTAATATTCATGATAACCGCAAAGAAATACATAAGCACACAAGCACACACATACACAAAATGAAAGTAGACGGAAATCAAAATAGCTTGCTACCCCATACCCCCCTCCCCAAATCAACAAAACAGAAAAGTTCGCAGCCGTTGGAGTGAATAAGGTACAGAGAAGTTACAAAACACACACTCAAAAAAAATACCAAACAAATGGAAATTCTTCCTTATCAATAATTACAGCAATTATAAATGGACTAAATACTCTCAAAAGGGCAGAAAATGACAGAGTAGATACAAAATACAAGTTCCAACTGTATACTATCTATAAGAGATACATTTTAGGCCCAAGGATACAAATAATTCAAAGCGAAAGGATAGAAGACAGACTTGATAAAGATAATAATAAAACAGAGGTGGGGTGGCCATTTTAAAACCTGATAAAATAAACAGTAAGTCAAAATATTTTAGAAGACATAGCCAAGCCAAGCCATAAAGTTATGAAATTCTGGCCAAGTTGGTGCCATGAGACAGAAGCATAGCAATAAGGCCCATAAAACTAAATAAAACAAACATGAGTCTTGGAACTCAGTGTCAAGAGATAAATAACTCAGGCAAACACTGATTATATTAAGAAACTGACAGAGAACAGAAAGTGTGAAGAAATAGAAATGGAACTGTCCTGTCAGCAAACCTAGCATGGATTCGCTATTTTGGACTCCTGTAGGAGACTGGCAGATGGAGAGAACAGGAAAGCAGCTTCAAGAAATTCCAGGAGACAAAGCACCTGTTAACCAAAGATACACACTTTCCCATATCCCATTCTCTCCCAGCTGCTCTACCTCCAATGCTTCCTGGCTGGCTGGGGTGCCTCAGCTGGCTGGGGAGTGCAGCATCTGTGCCAGTTAGTGTCGTCCTGCCCACACTGGAGTCTGATAGACAGGGAACATGGGAACACAGCTTCGGGGGGCTTCCAGAAGAACACAGATCAACTGGTAACCAGTTGTGTGCGCTTTCCCATTCCTTACTATTTTCCCATGCCCCTCAGATTTCTTTCCTTCCTGGCTACATTCTCTTAGCCAGGAGGCAACTGCTTCAGCTCCAGTCACTTGCATTCACCCTGCCCACAATGATTATCTCCCTTAGTGCCATTTATCTGTAGCTGGTATTATTTACTTCTATTTCTTTGGGTTTCTGCTGTGCATCTCACAACATACCTTTCCTTTTTCTTGAAAACCTGGCTTTGTGTGCCATCCTTGCTTCTTCCTGAAAGGCTGTGAAGCATCACTTAGCTAGTGAACAATGTCCCCAGCCTGTGACATCATGTTGGTGGGATCTACCACCAACTTAGTGTTGCTTTGTCTTTTTGTTTTCTTTTTCGATTCATGACTTAGAAGCCACTTCAAGCTGGGCTGTACTGCATGGCTTAGGGCCTACTTCACAGTCTGCAGGTATATTGGTAGAATTGCTCAGTATATCTCTGTTTACCTTTTTCTCTTTCCTCATTTCTCAGTTCTCATGTCTCTACATTTACCTTCTTTACCTGTTTCCTGAATATTGGGCACTGTGTGGCATCTGTAACTCTTCTAGCCAGGCTGTACTGTGCAGTCTGGGAGACATTTCCCTGGTCTTTGAAGTTCCACTGTTGGGACCCCCATGGATCTATCTTTTGTTTTTTTCCCCTTTTCCAAATTTTTGTCTAGTATTTTTTTTTCTTATTCCCCCTTTATTTTCTTTTTTCTTCCTTTTTTAAAAATATTTTCATTTTTCTCCATTTCTGGGATTCTCATAGCTCCACTCCAAAGCCAAGCTTCTTTAGCACTCATTTTTATTTGTTTATGGCTCCTATTTCTGTCTCATCTCTCCCTTCTTTACAATATTCATTTTAGCTCCACACATCACAACCACTTCCTCATTCCTGCCTACCTACATTATACATTGAACATCACACCCCTGTACAGCACACACAAATTCTACCAGAATCTTTCCAGCACTGACTAATTGCCTGCACTGTCAACCCTAGTACATGTCAAAAAATCCCAGCCCTTCCCCTTCAGCTGGATCCAGCCTGCTGTACTATAGCTTAGAAACTGGCCCTGCCTATTGGAAAAGGAGGTGAAAAGTATTATGACCACAAATGAGCAAACAGGGAACACATACCCTAACAGTTCAGACATAAAAAAATTGAAACCAAAAAGAAGGATGAAACAAAGAGATTTACAATCAATAAGAGACGAAGATCACTACTGAATATCTCGAGGAAAGCAGACAATGTCAAAATATATGAAAAAACAAACAGAATAATTCCAGTAGATGTCCAAATTAAAACACTGGATCACACTCCAGTAGAAGAAAGGATACCAGAACTACCTGACAGAGAATTCAAATCTCTAATATTCAGAGCTAAGAACTGTAGCAAAAATCAGACTAAAATGAGGAAAAAATATACAAATTCATGGAAAAGGTGGATAAGTTCTTAAAAAGTACAGACCAAAGAAATGGAATAACTCAGGAACACAATGCCAAAATAAGTTCACAGATAGAAATCATGCAAAAGCAACAATTAGAATTTAAAAGGTAAACAAAAAAATTTGAGGAAGAGACAGTGCCACAAAGAGACTGAGGAGAAGACTTGAAATAATAGAAGACAGAATCAGTGAAATAAGAGACAAACACACGGGTACAACTCTGTGTGAGAAAAATCAGAAAAAAAGAATGAAGAAACTCTGAGAATTGTGTGGAATATAATGAATAGCACAATTTTTCAGGTGATCAGATTTCCAGAACAGGGGTAGAAAATGGAAAATACAAATAGGATCACCGAAGAATTGCTAACAAAAAATATCCTTAGCATCATGAAAGACGAAAATTTGATCATTCAAGAAGCTCAGTGAATCGCCTATAAGATAGATCCCAAAAGAAAATCACCAAGACATATCATAATCATACTCACTGAACCAATGACAAAGAAAAAATTCTGAGAGCAGCTTGAGAAAACCAAAGAGTCTTATAGAAGGGAGAAACAATAAGACTGATCTCTGATTAAATGGCAGACACCATGAAGATGAGAAGATAATGGGATGATCTATTAAACCTTGAGAGAAAAAAATGCCAACCAAGAATAATATACCCTGCAAAACTTTCAAATATGATAGTGAACATAGAACATTTTCAGATGAACATGAATTAAAGGAACAGGTGAAAAACCAAAGCAAATTCAGAAATTATTAAAGGTAGTCCTTCATCTAGAGAACAAACAACATCAGATCGCAGCCGTAATCTAGGACACAACATTGTACCAACCATATACCAGCTGTCATGGTTGGAATTGTGTCCTCCCAAAAATGTGTGCAGCCACATGGCTGGGATATGGTTCCCAGTATCTTGGGACTGTCCTCCATTGTGTGATTTTGCTAACCTGCATGTTAAAGGATTAGGGTGGGGCTGTGAATTCCTGCTGTAGGGGGAGTTTCCCTGGAGTGTGGCTTGCCCCACCCTTAATGCTTTTAGCTTGCAAGGAATAAAAGGAAAAAGAAACAAAGGACAATTTGAGAACCTCGCTACCATCAAGCAAGCAGCACCGGGAGCAGAGCGCATCCTTCAGACCAGAGGTTCTTGCGTGAGGACACTCCCTGGACAAAGACTGATGCAATGCTGGACTTTCCTCCAGAGCCGACAAGGGGAAAGTCTTTCCCTGGAGTGGACACCCTGAATATGGACTTGCAACCTACCTGACTGTGTAAGAATAAATCTTTCTTTGTTAAAGCCATCCACTCTGTGGTATTTCTGTTAGAGCAGCCTAGCTGACTAAAACACCAGCCTAGTAAATTAACTCTCAAAGGCTACCCAAAACCAAAAGAATTACAGCAGGGGAGAAAGAGGACAATCTGTAAATGACAATGTCAGAACAATAAAAGAGAGAATAAATGTAGGTATAGAATTTTCTCATGAAGTGCAAAGCAAGGTGATACAAAGTAATAATACACTAGTTTAAACCTAGGAAGATAAAGGTAAATTTCAATGTAACCATAAAGAAAGTCAACAAATATACTTAAAAAAATAAACAACAAAAACAGAAAGTCTTGATGAAAACAAAATCTATAAAAATAAAGAAAATGAAAAACACATCCACAAACCAAAGGAATTCAGCACAGGAAATTGAGAACAAGAAAATGTCAGCACTACAAAATGACAGCAATAAACTCACACCTAACAATAATTGCACTGAAAGTAAATGGACTAAATGCATCTGTAAAGAGACAGAGAGTAAGGGAAGGGATTAAAAAAAAAAAAAAACAGGGTTCATCAATCTGCTGTCTATAGGAGACATACCTTAGAAACAAAGACATCTATTTAGCAAAAATCAAAGGATAGAGAAAAATACTTCAAGCAAGTAGCTACCAATGAAGAGCAGGAGTGGCAATACTAGTCTCAGATAAAATAGACTTTGAAACAAAATCCGCCATAAATGAAAAGAAGAGCACTATATGATTATTAAAGGGATGATCAGTCATGAAGAACTAACCATAATAAACATCTATGCATCTACTACCAGAGTTCCAAAGCACATAAAACAAACTCTAACAGCACTGAAAAGATAAATTGTCAGTTTCACAACAATAATAGCAGACTTTAACACACCACTATTGGTAAAGGACAGAACATGCAGACAGAAATAAAGCAAAGATGCCAAGCCAGCCAAAAGCAAAGATACAGGAAAGCTAAAGGACACAACTGGCAAACTTGACCTCATAGACCACACATAGAACTATCTACCCATCACTTGCAAAGTATACATTCTTTTCCAAAGCACACAGAACATTCACCAGAATGTATCATATCTTAGGCCTCAAAGAAAGACTCAATGAAATCTAAAACACTGCAATAATACAAAGCATTTTTTCTGATCACAAAGCGAACAAGGTACTAATTAATAACAGAAAGAATGGAGAGAGGGAGAATCTGTTACATGGAAACTGAATATCATGCTGCTTAAATACCACCATGTACTAAAAGAAATCAGGGATGAAATTTTAAAAAATATGTATCTAGAATCAAATGAAAATGGAAATGCATCATATCCAAACCTTGGGTATGTAGCAAAGGTAGTCCTCAGAGTCAATTTGTAGCAATAAATGCACACATAAAAAAGAAGAAAGTGTCAAAATGAAAGCATTGGCTATACAATTCAAGCAATAGAAACAGGACAGCAAAAAAAAAAAAAAAAAAAAAATAGACCCAAAGCTAAAAGAGAAAGAAAATAATAAAGATCAAAAGATCAGAGCAGAAATTAGAGAACAGAAAAAAAAAAACAGAAAGACTCAACAAAAACAAAAGCTGGTTTTGGGAAAGGATCAACAAACTACTGAGTAAACTGACAAAAGAAAAATGAGAGAAGATGTAAATAACCCAAATAAGAAATGAAACAGGATGCATTACAACAAAACCAACTAAAATAAAAGAATCATAGCAGGATTATGAAAAATCTATACTCGAAAAAAATGGAAATCAAGAGGAAATGTACAAAACCTTGAAAACAAAAAACTATTTACCCACACTAATACAAAATGATGTTGAAAATCTGAGCAGGCCCATAACAAGAGAAAAAACTGTAAAGTAATAAACTCCCAGCAAAACAAAGCCACTGCTCAGATGGCCTTACGAGAGAACATACCAAACATTCAGAAAAGAGTTTATGGCAGTACTATGCAAATTACATCAAAATATAGATAAAAGAACCTATTGTTCCAAATTCATTCTAAGAAGCCAGAAGAACACAGATATAAAAAACTAGGCAAAGACACCACTAAAGAGAAAATTATAGATAAATATCTCTCACGAATACAAATGCAAAAATTCTTAACAAAATTTTAGCCAATAGAATTCAGCATTGTATCAAAAAAACATAGCACACCACAACCGAGTACAAATCATACCAGGTATGCAAATGGTTTAACATTGCAAAATTATCACTGTAACCCACCATGTAAATAAAAGGAAGGAAAAGAATCACTTAATCATCTCAATCAACACAGAAAAGGCAGTCAATAAAGTCCAAAATCAATTCCTGATAAAAATTCTCAACAAGATAGTTATAGAAAGGAATTTTCTTGACATAATAAATGGTGTCTATGCAAAATTAACAGCCAACATCATTCTTAATGGAGGGATGCAGAAAACATTTTCCTTGAGTACAGAAACAAGACACGAAGACCTTTAATACCGCTTCCATTTAACATTGTGCTGGAAGTCCTGCCAAGCCAGCCAAGTCCCGTCGCTTGGCTGGAACTCCTAGCAGGCACAATAAGACAAGAAAAAGAAAGGTGTCCAAATTGGTAATGAAGAAGTTAAACTCTCCCTATTTATAAATGTTATGACACTATACCTAAGAAACCAAAAAGATTCCATGAGAAAACTACTGAACTAACAGAAAGATTCAGCAAAGTAGCATAATACAAGACAGCCAGCCAAGTGCTGTCGAGTTGGATCTGACTCATGGCGACCAGATAAACATACAAAATTCAGTTGGATTCAAATATACCAATAAAGAGAAGAATGAAAAAGAATTCAGGAATAAATCCAAAAAAAAACACTTAGGAATAAATCTAACCAAGAATGTAAAAGACCTATACAAAGAAAACTACACAGCATTACTGCAAGAAACCAAGAGACATCTACATAAAAGGAAAAACATACCATGTCTATGGATAGGTAGAAGCAACATTGTGAAAATGACAATTTTACCCAAAGAGATATGCAAATGCAATGCAATCCTGATCGAAATACCAACAACATTCTTTAAAGGATGCCAGCCAGCCAAGTGCCGTGGAGTCGGATAGAAAAGTTAATATCAACTTTACATGGAAAGGGAAGAAGATCCAGAGAAGTAAAGCACTGTGGAAAGAGAAGAATAAAGTAGGAGTACTGGCTATACTTGCTCTCAGAATACACTATACAACTACAGTAGTCAAAACAGCCAGGTACTGGTACAATGACAGATACATTGAGCAATGGAAGAGAATTGAGAACCCATGAGTAAATCCATCCACCTGTGCTCACCTGGTCTTCAACAAGGGCACAAAGTCTATCAAATGGGTAAAAGAGAGTCTTCCTAAAAATGGTACTGGCAAAACTGGATGTCCATTTGCAAAAAAATTGAATCAGGAGCCATACTTCATGCCATATACATAAACTAATTCAAAATGAATCACAGACCTAAATATAAAGCTCAAAAGTATAAAGTTTCTAGAACAAAACAGCATCAATGCTAGAAGCCTTAATACAAAGCATTAACAAAATGAGCTAGGTAATTGAAATCTTCCAAAAATTAAATACTTATGTTCATCAAAAGTCTTCATCAAAGTAATAAAAAGAGAATCTACAGACTGGGAATTTTTTTTCTTTTTGCTATTACAAACCAGACAAAGTTCTAATCTCTAAAATCTACAAGAAAATGCACCTCCTCTGCAACACAAAGACAAATAATACAACTAAAAATGGGCCAAAGAAATAAACAGACATTTCACCAAAGAAGACATTCAAACAGCCAACAAACATGAAGAAATGTTTAGATCATTAGCCAAAAGAGAAATGCAAATCAAAATCATAATGAGGTACCATCTCAGTCTGGCATTACTGGCACAAATCAAAACAACAGGAGGCAAGAAATGTTGGACAGGCTGTGAGGATATCACAACTCTTATGAACTACAGATGTTACAAAATGATAAAAACATTTTGGAAAACAATATGACTGTTTTTTAGAAAGTTCAAAATAGAATTACCATTCAATTCAGCAATCCTACTCCTACAAATATATCCCGAAGAAATAAGAGTCTTAGCACAAATAGATATATGCACACCCATGTTCATTGCAGCATTGTTCACAGCAGCAAAAAGATGGGAAAAACCTAGATGTTCATTAACAGAATGAATAAACAAAATGTGTATATACGCACAAAAGAGTATTAGGCAAAATAAAGACTAGTGATACATTTGTGAAGCATCTTATTACATACAGGAAACAAGGGCATTTTGCTAAGTGAATTAAGTCAGTTAGGAAGGGACAAATATTGTATGAGACCAACACTGTAAAAATTCATGAAAAGGTTTACACATGAAAAGAAACAATCTTAGATTGTCATGAGGGAGTGGTGTGGTAGGGATAGAAAAACACTAAATAGATAAGAGGTAATTTTGAAGAAGGATAAGAGAGTACACAACATTGGGGAAGCCAACATAGATTGTGCAAGACAAGGTTGTGGAATTTCCATTGACAAACTCCAAACTCCCTGATGGACTGAACTTCTGGGCTGAGTGCTGTGGTTGTAGGGAGCATCTAGCCCAATTGACATAGCGTAGTTTATAAAGAAAAAGTTCTATATTCCACTTTGGTCTTAAAAGCCTGTGAGCAGTCATTTGGTCCACTGGTCTTGTATTTTGTGAGTATGGAATAATGAAAGAAATGAAAGATACAAGAGGAAGATTCATCCAAAGGACTAATGGACCACATCTACAGTGGCCTTCAATAAACTGAATCCAGTACAACTAGATGGTTCCATGCTACCACCATTGACTGCTCTGACAACAAATGGTCCTGGACAGAGCTGGAAGGAAATGTAGAGCAATATTCTAACTCAGAAACAAAAAACAGACTTGCTAGCATGACAGAGACTGGAGAAATCCTGGAGTATGGCCCCTGGATGGCCTTTCAGCTAAGTATTGAAGTCACTCTGGAGGTTCACACTTCAGCCAAAGATTGGACTGGCCCATAAAACAAAATGAGACAGAAGTGGTACGCCAGCCCAGGGGTAAGGAATAGATGGCAAGAGGGGATATGAAAGTTGGTAACAGGAATCCAAGGTTGAGAAAGGAGAGCACTGACCTCTTGTCAAGTTGTTTATCCTTATCCAGTGTCATAAAATACTATACACACTTACTGTTTAATAAGAAACTAGTTTGCTCTGTAAACTTTCATCTAAAATACAATGAAAAGATGTTATATAATAATAAAAGAGGGAATTCATCAAATATATATATACGTATCTGTCTTAGGCTGGATTTTCTAGGGAAGCAAAACCAGTTACACATGTATGTACAAAGAAAGGTCCATATACAAAGTACAAGAAAAGATATATATGTAAAGGAAACAGCTCACACAATTGTAGAAGCTTAACATCCAAGTACTGGCATGAGCCGCACATGGCCATGGGAGCTGGTGAACCCAAGATCTGCAGGTCACAGCCAGAGTTCTACATCACTAGTTGTGAAGGTTGGTGGATTCCAAGCTAGCGGCAAGACTGTGAGGTCTCTGCTGACTCAAGGAGCTGCAGAGGCTGGTGTATCCAGGATCAGCAGGTCAGGGAACAGGACTCTCAAGCACCAGCTTTAAGCATTGATGAATCCAGCAGCTGCTAGTTCAGGTCCAGGAACCAGATGCCAGAAGAGAACAGGAGCCACTGGCAACATAAGCAGACAGGGAGTGGGTGGTAGAAGGCAGAGAGAAGAGAGCCAGGGGGAAGGAAGCTACCACAAGCCCCACCCTGCCACTTGATACAGCAGGCAAACATGGAGTTACCAAGGTGACACAATCCTGACCACTACAGTCCACCCCTTGACAACTTGGCATCTGCACACATCTTCCCTTACTATCCATAGTCTCTGAGGGAATGCAATTACAAAGTCATACTTATGTCTAACATGCCATAACTAACACAAGTACAACTGAAAATGCATTAGCCCATTTACATCTTATGTTTTATAAACAAACAAAAATATCTGATGTGCACATGCGAAGCAAGAAATACTCATAACAATTACAGTCCTTGTTTCTGCAACTAGTCATGTGGCTGTAACTGATATTTAGAATTACCTTCTTCTTCAACCCATTCTGTATTCCCTTTGCCCTCAGCAAGCACCTCAGCTGGTCATGGCTCCTTGCCTGGTGAGGTGATCCAACCTTTCATTCCTGAAGAGTCTGGGCTATTAGCAGTCATTTTGGAAATCGGTTGCCGTAGCTTTCCATTGACCTTAATCACAGGAAATGGTAGTACTAGGGGTCGTTGTAAGGGATCTCCTGCATTTCAAACATACTCTTCTTTAACTCTGTTATGTAATTTATTTTAATGTAATATTAATGCAATTGTGTCTTTGTTGTCAGGATCAATCACACCAGCCAGTATTGAAACTCCCTTCTTTGTCTGTTGATCCAGAGGCACAAGGTGCCCCAAGTGGCCTGGTGGCAATTTTAGCTTCCAGTTCAGTGGAATTGTTGATGTGTCTCTAGGTGGAAGCATTTCTCCATTTGGAACTAAGACATTTAGATCTTCATAGCATAGGGCATGGGGACAGGAAACAAAAATCCTGCAAGTGGGTCACTAGGGGTAACAACGAGTGGTGCCACCCCCATTTACGCTCTTTGATTCCTGGATCCATGAATCCTGGCTATAGGAGAAACAGCACCTTATATTGGACACCGGTTTAGAGTATATACGGTCTCCTGAAGAACATTTCCTGAGCCCTTCAAGGTATTGCCCCCTAGCTGGCAGTGTCATTGTGTCTTCAGGAGGCCATTCCATTATTCTATCAAGCCAGCTGCTTCAGGATGGGGAACATAGTAAGACCAGTGAATTCCATAAGCATGGGCCCACTGTCACACTTCATTTGATGTAAAGTGAGTCCCTTGATCAGAGCCAATGCTGTGTGGGTTATCATGATGGTGGATTATGCATTCTGTAAGTTCACGGATGATAGTTTTGGCAGAAACAGGGCATGCCAGAAAGGCAAATCCACATCTAGAGTAAGTATCTGTTCTAGTAAGGACAAAACACTTCCCTTTCCATGATGGAAACTGTGGTGGTCAGGATTATGTCAACCTGGCTACTACGTATTTGGCTGCTGTATTAAGGGACAGGGCGGGGTTTGTGGTGGCTCCCTGCCCCTCAGCTTTCATCTCGCGACCTTGGACTATGGCTGCTGATTGCTCACGTGGCCAGGAGCTCCTGCTTTCTTCTTCCAGTGTCTGGTTCCGGGACTTGAGCTAGCAGCTGTTGGGCTCATCAGTCCTTACAGTCGGCACTTGAGAGTCCTGCTCCCTGACCTGCCGATCCTGGTTTCGCCAGCCTCTGTTGCTTCATCTCGCCACCAGCTTGGGATCCACCGACCTCCACCCTCTGTCGCTTCGTCTCGCCACCAGCTTGGGATCCACCGACCTCCAGCCTCTGTCGCTTCGTCTCACCACCAGCTTGGGATCCACTGACCTACACAACCGGTGATCTGCAACTCTGGTCTCTGACTTGCTGACCTTGAGTTCCTCAGCTCCGTGGACACGTGAGGCTTGTGCCAGAGCTTGGGACATTCAGCTTCTGTGATTACGTGAGCTGTTTCCTATATTTGTATCTATCTATCTGTCTATATATATATTATAAATCTTTCCTTGTACCTACACGTGTTACTGGTTTTGCTTCCCTAGAAAACCCAGCCTAAGACAGAAACAGTCCAATGTAATCAACTTGCCACCAGGTTGCCAGCTGATCACCTTGAGGAATAGTGCTGTATTAAGAACTCAGTGTTGGTCTCTGCTGCTGGCAGATTGGACACTCAGAAGTGGCTATAGGCAAGTCATCCTTCATGACCGGGAGTCCATGTTGCTGGGCCCATGCATAAACACTGTCCCTGCCACCATGGCCACTTTGTTCATGAACCCATTGAGCAATGAGAGGGGTAGCTGGGGAAAGAGGATGACTGGTTCCCACGTGTCATCTTATCCACTTGATTGTTAAATTCATCCTCTGGTGAGGTCACTCTCTGATGAGAATTTTCATGAGACACAAATATCTTCACTTTTTTGGCCCATTTGTAATATGTACAAACACAATTTGGTACTGAGGGAGTGGGGTGCTGCTCTAACAAATACCTACAATGTGGAAGCAGTTTTGAAACTATGATTTGATAGAAGACTCAGAAGGAACTGAGGAGAACTGTTAACACTGAAGAAGGTGCAAATGGTGAGAGTCAAGCAGCAGAGGACTCGTGGCAGCAGCAGTGGCAGCAGCAGAACCAGAGATAGCACTGGAGCTGTCCTGTGGAGCAAGAGAGCTAAGAGAGCTAAGAAAGCCTGTGCACAGAGGCTTCCTGGCACAGGAAGTGGCACTTGAACTGGTATAGCTAGCCTTGCTCACCCACTGAGCAAAAGAGCTGAGTGCCTTTTTGTAGGAGGCTTCCTAGCAGAGTGGGGCGCCTCTAGGCACTTGAATCAGTGGAGCTACAGAACTTTGGAACACTTGCCACATCAGAGCAGATGTGGGCCTGAGGCCTGGGCCATGAGACCTTGGGAAGCAGAAGCTGAAGCTGAAAAGGTACACAACATGAGAAGCTGAACTGCCTCAGCCTCAAATATGGCCATGACCTCAGGGGTTTGAAAGGGTGGAGCCAGGGCTTTCTGTGTTATTAAGAGTGGAATTGCCATTCAGTTGGCCTTAGGGTGCACCTAAAGCTGATGAAGCAAAGTTACTGTCCAGGTGAGTCTAGGAGGCAGAGTTGTAGCATAAGGCCTGGGGTCTCCACTCAGAATCCAGAATTTGGCCAATACCTGGAGTCTGGAGGGCAAGGCTAACGTGTAAACCATCTCAGAAAGAAGAGGATTATATTCAAAGTTCTGAGGGCTAATGTAATCTGTTTTGCTGACTTGCTTGTTGCCTGTTAATGCCTTATTTCCCTGCTATTTCTGCAATCTGTAATGGAAATGTCTAACTTGTGCTTGTTCTGCCATTGTGCCTTTGAAAGTAGATCACAGATATAGAGGAGTTTTTGTATTTTGCTATTATGGGATGAATGTGTTACATGTTTCAAAGATGGGATTTTTGGGGTGCCAAAGGGTGATATGTCATGGATTTAAGTGTGTCCCCAAAAATACATGTAGCCATGTACCTGAGCCATGATTCCTGATGTTTTATGATTGTCCTCCATTTTATGATTTTGCTATGCTGTAAGTTAAAGGATTAGGGTGGAACTGCAAACCCCTTCGTAAGATCATCTCCCTCCTCCACTGAAAAGGGAGTTTGCCTGGATCATGGCCTGTACCACCCTTAATCCTTTCAGCCTACAAGAGATAAAAGGTAAGGGAAGCAAGGAGAGAACTGGAAACCTCACACAATCAAGAAAGCAGAACCAGGAAAAGAGCATGTCCTTCAGACCTGAGGTTCCAGTGCCAAGATTCTCCCTGAACAAAGACTGATGCAATACTGGACTTTCCTCCAAAGCTGACAAAGGGGAAAGTCTTCCCCTGGAGTGGGTATCCTGAATTTGTACTTGCAGCCTACCAGACTATGTAAGAAAAAAACTTTCCTTTGTTAAAGCCATACACTCTGTGGTATTTCTGTTAGACCAGCACTAGCTGACTAAAATAATATCATTAAAACCCACAAAAATAACCCCATTGCAACATGCCACCATAGGTAGAATCACCATGCTGTCCTTCTATGGCTGGGACTCAACACTGAGTAAAACAAAGACAAACGATAATCCCGGAATCCAGAGTGTCAAATGAAGAGATAAAATCCTAGCCAAACACTGAAATGAATAAGAAACTGACAGAGAACAGAGTGACAAGAGACACAAGAAGTCCCCTATCAGCTAACCCAGCACAGATTTGCCATCTTAGACTCCTGTCAGAGATTAACAGACAAGGAGCATGAAAAAGCAGATTCACAGAAATGTCAGCAGAAGACAAAGTACCTGGTAATCATTGACACATGCTTTCCCACCCCTTATCTTCTCCCTGCTGCTCTATCTATGATGCCTCCAGGCTAGCTGCAGTGGTCAGCTGTCCATAAAATGCAGTGTCTGTGACCCTTGTATTCAACACATCCACTAGAGGATTGGGAGATAGTAAACATGAGACAGCACTTTTAGGAGCTGCTAGCAAGACACAGATCACTCATTGGACTTTCACTGCTGTACCATATCTGAGGAATGGCCTTGCCCACTGGACAAGGAGGTAAAAAAATATCATGACCCCAGATGAGCAAACAGTAAAGAATGCAGAGCCCATTTGTTCTGACATAACTAAATAAAACAAAAAAGCAGATAGAAACAAATATATCTACAATGAACAAACAAAGGAAATAACTACTGAATGTGTTGAAGACAGCAGACAATATCAAAACTTTTTTAACAAAAAATTCAGGTCCAAAAAGGAAAGCACCAAAGAACATCCCAGATGAAGAAATGTTTCTGAAACTGTCAGAAGGTGAATACAAAAGGATTACAAATAGAGCCCTCCTAGACCTTATACAAAATTCAGCAGAGGCAAATGAAAAATTAAGCAAGCTGTTCGATCTGATGGAACACCAGCAATCTGAAATCCAACAGATCAAGAACAAAATCAAAGAGACAGAAACTTGAATTCAAAGCCAAGAAAACAGAATGGAACAAATGAAAAACAGACGTTCTGACTTGGAAGACAGAGCTACTGAGTCCTTGAATTCAAAGCCAAGAAATCAGAATGGAACAAATGAAAAATAGACTTTCTGACTTGAAAGACAGAGCTACTGAGTCCAGCATCTATGAGGAGAAATCAGAAAAAAGAAACAAGAAAAATGAAGAAGCATTAAGAAGTATGTAGGACTTCATTAAGAGGAACAATCTACAATTAATTGGAGTTCCTGAACAGGGTGAGAAACCTGAGAACACATAGAGTATTGTGGCTGAGCTGCTGACAGAAAACTTCCCAGAAATGATGAAAGAAGAAAATATAGATATCCAAGATGCATATCAAACACCATTCAATATAGATCTCAAAAGAAAGACTCCAAGACATATTATAATCTAGCTTAACAAAATGAAACATTAGCAGCAACCCTTCAAGGCAGCAAGACTCAAGGCAAAGCTAACATTTAGATGCAAACTCTGTAGGCTTCCAGTGGATTTCTCTGTAGGAAGGATGCTGACACGGAGACAGTGGCATGATACATTCAAAGCCTTGCAAGAGAAGAACTTCCAACCAAGAACAATATATCCTGTAAAACTGTCTTTCAGATATGAAAATGAAATTAAGACATTCCCAGATAAACAGAAGCTTAGAGACTTTGTAAAAACCAAACCAAAGCTACAAGAAATACTGAAAGAATCTCTTGGCTTAGAAGAACAAAACCACTAACTTTATATTTTAGAAGCAAATACAGGGCACATCACCCAGAAACCTACTCAGTTAAGGAAGGCTCCAAACTCAATCAAAGTTATAACAGTGAAAGAAATGATCCAGTGATCATATCATGAAAACTATGATGTCATCATACTGAAAAGAGGGATGTGCTACAGTTGTTATAGTCCTTCCAGATGGAGAGGAAGTTGATAAGGATGGTAGCAACTGAAATTGGCTTTATACACAGTTTATTAAGGGGATCATAGGGGCAGCCATAAAGCACAAAAAGGATGCAACATATCAAATCAAGAAACGTAATACAGGAGTCTCAACAACTACAAAGCCAACCCTGAAAAAGATGAAAAATCAACTCACAAAGAAGAAGGTCCCAGAACAGATTAATAAGAACAACAGAGAAAACATCAACACAAAAATGAGCTTACCCCAACACCAGCAATAAACGCATATCTATCAATAATTACACTGAATGTGAATGGACTGACTGCTCTGGTAAAGAGATGCCGAGTGACATTTTGGATGCCTTCTGCACCCCACAATGGTGAGTGGTATCTGGCATCTTAAAAGCTGCCAAGCTGCCATCTGAGAGTACAGCAAATGGTCCCAACTCAGCAGGAACAGAGGATCACCAAAGACCAAAACGACATGGGGGAAAAGAGAACCCAGAAGACAAAGTCCCACATGAGTGGGTAACTACATTGACTTGTGACTGGAAGAACTGGGTGGTGCCCAGCCATCACCAATGATAGCCATAATGGAGTTCCCAAAGGTGAGTCTCACTGGCAACACAATAATAAAGAGGGGTGCACTCTCAGATCTCAAGTAAAAGATCACAGTTGATGGTCCAGGGTCCTCAGAGTTCCCCTGGGAGCATGACTCCTGGTCCTGATGCTTCCCCTGTCCATAAATTGTAATGGAGGTAAACTCTTCAGACAGGAATGAATTGGACTTGGCTACACAGAGTGATCATATCACGTGCACACTTTATGGTTCTATGCATCTATAGGATGTCATCCTGCTGACCTCTTACCGGAGGCATGGAAGTGGGTGGAAAGGAGGGGATAGGAGATTGTTGGGAGCATAAGACAAGAATGGAGTGGAGAGGAAGAGTGTGCTGTCACCTAGCAGGGAGAGCAGTGGGAGCTGCATATAGATGGGCATGTAAATTTATATGGGAATGTACATTTTCATTCAATCATAATTAAAAAAAGGAAAAAATCAGGATGATACCATTAGGTGTGCAAAATAAAGCACTGAATGAATTTCCATTTGAAGAAGATGCATGAGAATTACCTGAAGGAAAGTAAAATCTCTGATATTCAGAGCCATCCAAGAGTTGAAGCTAAAGCAGACAAAAATGAAGAAAAAAATAGATGAATTCATGGAAAAATCAGACCAATTTTTGGAAGACTTCAGGAAAATACTACAGGAACAAAACGCCAAATGAATTCACATCTAGAATTCATACAAAAGTAACAATTAGAAATCTTAAGGTAAACAACAAAATTTCAGAAATGGACAGTGTCAAAGAACAGCTGAGAAGGTTTGAAATGATGGAAGACAGAAACAGTGAAATTGATGACAAATGCTTATATACAACTCTAAGGAAAAATAAGAAAAAAGAAAAATGAAGAAACTGAAAATTTTGTGGGATACAAACAAACAGAATTTTGTGAGTGATTGGACTTCCAGAGCATGTGCATAAAATGGAAACCACAGAGAATCACTAAACATTGCTAAAAGAAAACTTCTCCAAAGAGTGAACCTTTGTTATGATTTATGGGCAAGGGCAACATTAGGGCCAAGGGCCAGCTCCCAAGGGAACCCCAAAGCCACTATAGGACATCATCCTGATGACCTCTGGCTGGAGTAAGAGGAGTGGATGGAGAGGAGGGGAAAGGAGACTGTTGGGAGGATGAGCCATGTATAGAGCAGAGAGGAATAGTGTGCTGTCAGTGCACAGGGAGAGCAGTGGAAGCTGCACATAAGTGGGCATGTAAATTTATATGGGAATGTACATTTTCACTCCGTCATAATAAAAAAATAAGAAAACTTCTCTATTATCATTAAAGATAAAAAGCTGAGCATCCAAGAAGTTCAGCAAACCCAATATTGGATAGATCCCAAAATCAAATCATCAAAGTATATCATAATCACACTCTCTGAAACCAATGACTAAGAAATATTCTGAGAGCAGTTTGAGAACAACAAAAAATCTCACAGAGGAGGAACAATAAGACTGATCTCATGATTTGGTAAAAATCGTGAAGGCAAGAAGACAATAAGATGATGTGCACAAGAGTCTGACAATTACATCTGTGAACTTAAATATTCTAAGTGCTACATACCTCATTGCTGAATATTACTAAGGTCACATTTAAAGTAATCCCCTTGGGAAGCTACACACCAGCGCCAGTGCCTAGTCCACTGTTCAAAGCAATTTTGCAACTCTTTCTGGAATGGCCATTGTGCACAGTGGAACAGTGGTAAATTTGCAAAATTAATTGTGTAGTTGTCTGTGAGGCAGTTTTTAGACAGTAAACAAAATAACTGTATTGGAACATCCTCCCTACTAACCTTATACGGCCCCTAATGACATTTTTCTTTCCCCAAAGATAAAGGTAACATTTAAAGGAAGACATCTGGATAACATTCCGAACATCAAGAGTAATGTGATGACAGCTTTGATGGCCATTTCAGTAAGAGTTCCAAAATTGTTTTGAAGGGAGGACTAAGCACTGGCATTGATGCATAGCTTCCCAGGGAGAGTACTCCGAAGGTGCGCATAGTGATATTCAGCAATGAGGTATGTAGCACTTTTTCTAGGATGAGTTCACAAATGTAATTGTCAGCTCTCATACAACCGTGAAAGGGAAAAAACGCCAACCAAGAATAAGATATTCTGCAAAACTACCATTCACATATGATGGTGAAATTAGGATATTTCAAGATAAACAGAAATTAAGAGAGTGTGCAAAAACCAAACCAAATTTATAAGAATACAACTTTTTTCATTGTGATTAAGTGTAAGTATACAATCTAAATTAAATTTGCATGCCCGCCTATCTGCAGCTCCTTCTGCTCTCCTTGCCTAGTGACAGCACACTCCTCCTTTTTGTTCTCTATATATCCTATCTTCTTAAAAATCTCCTGTCTCCTCCTCTCCACTCTCTCCCCTCCCCTCCACTAAAAGGCCAGTAGGACCGCATCCTATTAATGCATAGAACCATATGGTGTGTGTACCATATGGTTCTATGCATTGTGTCCCTGAGTCCAGTCAATTCCTGTCCGAAGGGTGGACCTCAGTAATGTTTTCTGGTCAGGAGAAGCAGCAGGTCTAGGGGCCATGCTCCCAGGGGAACCCCTAGGCTGCCAGACCATCAGTTGTGATCTTTAGCGAAGTTCTTGAACCAGACTCCTCTTTTTCACATGTTGCAACTGGGACTCAACACTATGTGTCCTGTCACTAATGTCTTTGGTGGTGACCAGGCACTGTCTGGTTCTTTTGGACATGTGCTGATACAATCCCCATTCACATGGGTCCTTCTGTCTCTTGGGTTCTTTTTACTTCATATCTTTGTTGTTCTTGGTGATAATCCATTCCAGCTGAGTTGGGACCATGTGGAGTACCTCAGATGGCAGCTTGCTAGCTTTTAAGACCCCTGACACTGCTCACCAATATGGAGTATAGATGACTGTCTTAGCAATAAGCTAGTTATTCCAATTGGCCTTGTTGTCCCCTGACAGCATAAATCCTAGATCTCTGCCTCTGCTACTCTATCCTTTAAATATTTAAATATTGGGTTAAGATTAGAAGAGTTTTCAGTTTATGTTGAAGTCCAGTTAAGTTGCTCTTCTTTCTATTGTGTGCTGTCACTGCTTTCATTCAAACAAATTGCTATTAACTATCTAATCTATGCACCAGACACTAAGAACTGGTCAGTGTTCAGCCATTTGAAGAGGCAGCAAATGATCAGGAACCGATGGTACTGAAGGAAGATGTCAAGGCTGCTTTGAAGTCATTGGAGAAAAACAATGTTCCAGGAATCGATGGAATATCAATGGGGGAGTGTTTCAAAAAACAGATGCAGTGCTCTAAGTGCTCATTCATCTGTGCCAATAAAGTTGGAGGATAGCAACCAGGCCAACTGACTGAAAGATATCTATATTTAGACATATTCCCTAGAAAGGTGATCCAACCAATTTCTGAAATTATCAAACAATACCATTAATATCACACACAAGTAAAATTTTGCTAAAGATCATTCAAAAGTGACAGCAGCAGTATACTGACAGGAAACTGTCAGAACTGCATGTCAAATTCAGAAAATGATGTGGAACCAGAAATATCGTGGTTGATGTCATGTGGGTCTTGGCTGAAAGCAGAGAGTACCAGAAATATGTTTATTTATGTTTTATTAACTATTCAAAGGCATTCAACCATGTGGATCGTAAGAAACTAAGGATAACATTGTGGAGAATAGCAACTCCAGAATACTTAATGGGGCTCCTGAGGAATCTGTATATGGATCAAGAGACAATTGTTCAGACAGATCAAGGGGACACTGCATGATTTGAAGTCAGGAAAGAGGTGTATCGGAGTTGGATTCTTTTACCATAAACTTTCAATCTGTGTGCCAAACAAATAATCCAAGAAACTGGACTATAGGAAATAGAATGAGGTATCAGGACTGAGGAAAGTTGATTAACAACCTGCATTATGCAGATAAAACAAAGTTACTTGCAGAAGGCCAAGAGGACTTGAAACACTTGATGAAGATCAGTGGCTACAGTGTTCATTATGGATTGCATCTCAACATCAAGAAGACAAAATCCTCACAACTTCATCAGTAAACAGCATGATAAATGTAGAAAAAAAGACTGAAGTTTTCAAGGATTTCATTTCACTTGGTTACACAATTAATACCCATGGAAGCAGCTGTCATGAAATCAAAAGACGCATTGCATTGAGAAAATCTGCTGCAAAAGCTCTCTTTAAAGTGTTGGAAATTAAAGATGTCACCTTGAATACTAAGGTGTACCTCAATATGGCATTTTCAATTAATTACCTGACCATACCAAGCCATGGCATTTTCAATCACATCACATACGTGTGAAAGCTGGACAATGAATAAGGATGACAGAAGAATTGACACCAGGGTGGAGTCAAGATGGCGGACTAAGCACATGTCTCCTTATATCCCTCTGGAAACCAAGACCTGAATTGATAATCAAATGGAGCTCTCTGGTCACCTAGTGAGCCCCAGGACACAGCACAGGGCTGTTAATTTGGACTTCATACCACTGAACAAAAAGCTACCTCTCATTCCCTGACTCCTGCTCCTGGCTAGCCCTGGCTCTCACAGACTGAAGGTAAACACACCATTACTACATTTTTTCCTATGTTTTGGACAGCAGGTGGAGGTGGGTCTTGTATAGCGGCTAGTCTGAGATGCACTGCTGGTGAGATCGGTAGGCGAAATTGCCATATTTTGAGAACCAAGCTTAGGACTCTGTACACCTAGCCAATTTGGATCTGTCTTTTTATCTCTGCCACAGCGTGGTTTGTACGGAACCTCAGGGCCTATGTGTGGGACACCATGTTGGATATGGAGATTTTAGCAGGACCTAATTCTTAGCCTAGGAGCCAGCGCCTGCGAACAAGACAGTGCTTCTCTGACAGAAAAGCAGTAGTTTACACAGTGTCACCTACGGTGGGGGCCCAGAAACAGAGGCTGAGGACTCACTAAATCTCAGCACCTTTATCCCCCTATCTGCCAACCGTGTGGAGGGCACCATCTTAGATACAATGGCCACAGATGGACCTAATTCTTAGCTTCAGAGTCAGTGCCTGCCCACAGGAGAGTGCTTTTCTACCAGAAAAGCAGTAGTTTACACAGTGTCGCCTAAGGCTGGGCCCTGTCAGCAGAGGCCAACAGGACAGTAGCATTGCCGTATTTTGAACTAGTTCGTATCACCTGGGGTTGGATATAGAGGTGCTTACTTTACCAGGTGGGAAGAGGGACCTCTATACCTGAAAACATGACTGACTTGGGAAGTGGTCAGATACCTTTTGTTTTACATTTTAAGAGAGACTAGAGAAACATCTACAGTCGATCCTCACACTATCTCTCCAAGCCTCTAATTATTCACCAACCCAGCCAAGTGCCATCGAGCTGGATTTAACTCACATGAAACCCAAAAAGCAACAGATACTTGTGGCAAACAAGAAATCACACATGGCTTCAGAAGGCTGCAAAACAAAATAACCAAGGAGTTTTCTAGATGAAAAAACTTTTCTGAAAACACTGGAAGGTGAATACAAAAGGATTCTATACAGAGCCCTTCTAGACCTTATGCAAAATGCAACACAACAAAAGGAAAAATTAAGCAAGCTGTTTGATCTGATGGAACACCAGTACCCTGAAATCCAACAGATCAAGAACAAAATCAAAGACATAGAAACTTCCATTCAAAGCCAAGAAAACAGAATGGAACAAATGGAAAAGAGAATTTCTGACTTGGAAGACAAAGCTACTGATGCTAGCATTTATGAGGAGAAATCAGAACAAAGAAACACAAAAAATGAAGAATCATGCGTGACTCCATTAAGAGGAACAACCTTAGATTAACTGGAGTCCCTAAACAGGATGAGACACCTGAGAACACAGAGAGTATCATTGCTGAGGTGCTGACAGAAAAATTGCCAGAAATCATGAAAGAGAATATAGATATCCCACATGCAGATCATACACCACTCAATGTAAATCTCAAAAGAAAGACTCCAAGACATATTGTAATCAAGCTTAACAAAATGAAATATAAACAGCAACTATTAAAAATAGCAAGACTCAAAGCAAAGCTAACATTCAGAGGGAAACCCTGTAGGCTTTTGTCAGATTTCTCAGCAGAAACCATGCTGGCATGAAGACAGTGGCATGACACATTCAAAGCCTTGAAGGAGAAGAACTTCCAGCCAAGAATTAGATATCCTGAAAAACTACCTTTCAAATACAAAAATGAACTTAAAACATTCCCAGATAAACAGAAGCTTAGAGACTTTGCAAAAACCAAACCCAAACTACAAGAAATACTGAAAGAATCTCTTGGCTTTGGTTTAGAAGAAGAAAACTACTAATTTTATGTTTTAGAAGGAAACATCATCCAGAATTCTACTCAGTTAGGGAAGACTCCAAACTCAATCACAGCTTTAATAGTGAAAGAAACAATCCAGTGATTATCATGAAAAATATGCTGTGATCATATTAAAAAGAGGGATGTACTACAGTTGTTTTAGTCAGCTAGTGCCGCTATAACAGAAATACCACAGAGTGGATGGCTTTAACAAAGGAAGGTTTATTCTTACACAGTCCGGTAGGTTGCAAGTCCATATTCAGGGTGACCACTCCAGGGGAAGGCTTTCCCCTTGTCGGCTCTGGAGGAAAGTCTGGTAGTGCATCAGTCTTAGTCCATGGAGCATCTCAGCGCAAGAACCTCTGGTCTGAAGGACACGCTCTTCTCCCGGTGCTGCTCTCTTGATGGTAAGGAGGTTCTCAATTGTCTTTTGTTTCTCTTTCCTTTTATCTCATGCAAGTTGAAAGCATTAAAGGTGGGGCAAGCCACATTCCAGGGAAACACCCCTACTGCAAAGCAAGGAAGTAATCCTATACAGGAATTTGCATCTCCTATAGCATACAGTTTAGCAAAACCACACAATGGAGGACAGTCCCAAGATAATGGGAACCATATCCCAGCCACGTGGCTACACATATTTTTGGGGGGACACAATTCAAAACATGACAACAGTCATTATAGTGTTTCCAGATGGAGAGGAAGTCCACAAGACTGGTAAATAAAATCGGGTTTATATATAGTTTATTATGGGGGATCACAGGGGTAGACATAAAGCACAACAAAGATGGAACATACTATATCAAGAAATGTAACACAGGAGTCTCAATAACTACAAAACCAGCTCTGAAAATGGTGAAAAATCAACTCACGAAGAAGAAAGTCTGAGAACATATTAATAAGAACAACAGAGATAACATCAACACAAAATTAAACATATTACAATGGCAACACTTAACACATACTTATCAATAATTACATTGAATGTGAATGGACTGAATGCTTCAGTAAAGAGACATTGAGTGACATCTTGGATCAAAAGACATGACCCATCCATATCATCTACAAGAAACTCACTGGACAGTTAAAGATAGGAACAAACTGAAAATCAAAGGATGGAAGAACATGTATCAAGCTAAGAATGAACAAAGAAGAACAAGTATGGCAGTTCTAATCTCAGACAAAATCAATTTTAATGTCAAATCCACCATCGTGAACAAAGGTGGAAACTGTTGCTGAAAGGTTCAGTACACAAGCAAGACTTAACTACATTAAACATTTATGCACCTAATAACAGAGCACCGAAATACATCGAAGAAACACTGACTACACTGAAAAAAGAGTTAGATCACTCCACAATAATAGTGGGAGACTTCAACACTCCACTCTCAATACTAGGCAGATCATCTAGAAAAAAGCTCAGTAAAGATACAGAACACCTCATTGCCACAATTAACCAACTAAACATCATTGATATATACAGAACTTTCCACCCATCAGCAGACAACTACACCTTCTTCTCCAGTGCACATGGAACATTCTCCAGAATTGACCATGTGTTAGTACATAATCCAATTTTCAACAAAATCCATACCATTGAATTACTGCAAAGCATCTTCTCAGATCATAAAGCCATAAAAGTCTAAATCAGTAGCAGAAAAGACATAGACAGAAAGTGGAACTCTCGGAAACTGAACAACACCTTGCTCAAAAAAACATGGGTTATAGAAGAAATCAAGGATGAAATAAAGGAATTTATGGATTCCAATGAGAATGAAAATACCTCCTACAGGAACCTATGGCATACAGCCAAAGCAGTGCTCGGAGGTCGGCTTATCTCATAAATGTACACATCTGGAAGGAAGAAAGGAACCAAATGGAAGAACTGACCCTATAGCTTGAACAAGTAGAGAGAGAATAACAGAGGAACCCCTCAGGCAACAGAAGAAAACAGATTATAAAGATTAGAGCAAAACTAAATGAATTAGAGACTAGAAAAACAATTGAAAAGATCAAAAGCTGGTCTTTCAAAAAGATCAACGAAATTGACAAACCACTGGCTAAACTTACTAAAGAAAAGCAGGAAACAAATAACCTAACTCAGAAATGAGATGGGACTTGTCACAGCAGATCCAACAGAAATCAAAAATATCATAACAAGCTGATCCAAGAAAAGGTAGGAACAACAATGGAAGTTTTAATACACAATGAGGACAGACTCCAAAATCTGTCAAAGAAACCTCAATCAACAGAAGAGAAAATAGATAAATGGGAACTATTAAGAATCAAACACTTTTGCTCATCCAAAGAGATTATTAATAGAATTAAAAGAACACCCACAGAATGGGAAAAAAATATTTGGCAACTCTATGTCTGACTGATGCCTGATCTCCATAATCTATAAGATACTGCAAAATAGCAATAAGAAGAAGATAAACCATCCAATTAAGCGATGGGCAAAGGAGATGGACAGACACTTCACTAAAGAGGAGATCCAGGCAGCCAAAAAAGACATGCGGAGATGTTCACGATCTTTAGTTATTAAAGAAATTCAAATCAAGACAACAATGAGATACCATCTCACCCCAACAAGTTTGGCCATGATCCAGAAAACAGAAAACAACAAATGCTGGAGAGGCTGTGGAGAAAGTGGAACCCTCCTACACTGTTGGTGGGATTGCAAAATGGTCTGGCCTCTTTGGAAGGCAATCTGGCACTTCCTTAAAAAAATGGATATTGATATACCATTTGACCCAGTAATTCCACTACTTGGAATATATCCTACAGAATCAAGGCCTTTCACACCAACGGACACATGCACCAGAATGTTTATTGCAGCAAAGTCCACGATAGCAAAAAGATGGAATCAACCCAGATGCCCAACAATAGAAGAATGGATAGGTAAACTTTGGTACATATACTCAATGGAGCACTACGCAATGATAAAGAATAACGATGATTCCAGGAAACATCTCCTAACCTGGTTTCAACCGGAAGACATTATGTTGAGTGAAAGTAGTCAGCGACAAAAGGACAAATACTGTATGAGACCTCTACGATAAGATCTCAAAAACAGACTTGTGTATAGAAGAAAAGACTCTTTGGCAGCTGCAAAAGAGGGGAAGGAGGGAGGGGGTAGGGTTTAGTTTAGATAGTTGCTAGAAATCTGGTTGGGAGAAAGCGGTGATAGCCCACATCAGAAACAAGAACAACATTAAGTGGACTTCAGCATAACTTGAGTACTCCTTCCATCTTAATACTGCAAGGATAGAGTAGCTGGGGCAGGGGTGGGGGCCATGCTCTTAGGCGAATTCCTGGCCAATTGGCACAACAAGTGTTTTGCTAAGAGAGCTCTCTGCACCCCACATTGGTGAGTGGCATCTGGGGTCTTAAAAGCTGCCAAGCTGCCATCCGAGGACACAGCAAACGGTCCCAACTCAGCAGGAACGGATGCTCACCGAGGACCAAAATGACATGCAGTAAAGACAACTGAGAAGACAGAGCGACCCACAAGAGTGGGTGCCTACATCGACTTGGGAGCAGAAGAACCAGATGGTGCCTGGCCGCCACCAGCGATAGCCACGATGCAGCTCACAGAGAGGAGTCTCACTGGCAACACAAGAATAAAAAGGGTTGCATCATGAGATCTCCACTAAAAGACCTCAACTGATGATCTAGCAGTTTTGGGGTTCCTCTGAGAGCATGGCCCCCGGCCCTGATGCTGCCCTTTCCGATAAATTGTAACAAAGGTCCTCTCTTTGGACAGGAATGGATTGGACTTGGCAATGCAGAGTGACCATATATTGGAAGCACTTTATGTTTCTATACATCTATAGGATATCATCTTGCTGACCTCTGGCTGGAGGAAGGGGAGTGAATGAAGAGGAGTGGAAAGGAGGCTGTTGGGAGGAGGAGACATGTATGGAGCAGAGAGGAATAGTGTGCATTCACCGGACAGGGAAAGCAGTGGAAGCTGCATATAGGTGGGCATGTAAATTTATACATGAATGTACATTTTCACTCAGTCATGTTAAATAAAAATTAAAAAAATATATATCATAACAGATTACTGTGAAACACTGTACTCTACCAAATTTGAAATCCTAGAGGAAATGGACAAATTCCTTGTTAAATATCACCTACCCAAATTATCACAATGTGAAGCAGAACAACTTAATAACCCTATCCCAAAGGAAGAGATTGAAAAAGTCATTCCAAAACTGCCAAGCAAAAAAAGCCCTGGCCCAGATGGCTTCACCGCAGAATTCTACCAAGCTGTTAGAGAAGAATTATCTCCAATACTACTGAGACTATTTCACAGTATAGAAAGGAATGGAGTACTCCCAAAGTCATTCTATGAAGCCAGCATAAACCTTATACCAAAGCCAGGGAAAGACCCAACAAAAAAGCAGAACTACAGACCGATATCACTTGTGAATCTAGACGCAAAAATCTTCAACCAAATTCTGGCCAATAGAATATAACAACATATCCAAAAATAATCCATCGTGGGTCGTCACGAATCGGATCCGACTTGATGGCACTTGGTTTTTGCTAATGCATCATTACCAAGTTGGATTCATACCAGGGATGCAAGGCTGCTTCAACATCAGAAAAACAATTAACGTGATTAACCACATAAATATCACAAAAGGCAAGAATTACCTTATTTTGTCCATTGATTCAGAAAACTTATTTCATAAAGTCCAACACCGATTCATGCTGTAAACTCTTAGCAAAATAGGCATAGACGGAAAATTCCTCAATGCAATAAGGGACATTTATACAAAGCCAACTGCCTACATCACCCTGAATGGGGAGAGACTGAAACAGTTTCCCTTTAGAAAAGGAACTAGACAGGGACGCCCACTCTCACCTCTCTTTTTCAAGATAGCACTAGAAATTTTAGCCAGAGCAATTAGACAAGACCAAGAAATAAAGGGTTTCTGCATTGGCAAAGAAGAAGTCAAAATCTCCCTCTTTGCTGATGATATGACTGTATATGCAGAGAATCCCAAAGAATTTATAAGTAAACTACTCAAACTGATCAAAGAGTTCAGCAACGTCTCAGGATACAAGATAAACATAAGTAAATCAGTACGATTCCTTTATACCAACAATGAGACTGTTAATGAAGAAACCATCAAATCAATACCATTTACTATAGCCCCTAAGAAGATAAAGTACCTAGGAATTAATCTAACCAGAGAAATAACAGACCTTTACAAAGAAAACTACAAGCCCTTACTACAATAAACTAAGAGAGTCTTAGGTAAATGGAGAAACCTACCCTGCTCATAGATAGGAAGACTTAACATTGTGAAAATGTCTGTTTTACCCAAAGCAATCTACTTACATAATGCATTCCTAAAACAAGTTCCAGTGTCATTTTTTTATGAGATGGAGAAACAAATCACCAATTTTGTTTGGAAAGGGAAGAAACCCCGGATAAGTAAAGTACTACTAAATAAGTAGAACACACTGGGAGGCCTCTCATTACTCGACCTTAGAACATATTACACTGCCACAGTGATCAAAACAGCATGGTACTGGTACAAGAACAGATTGATCAATGGAACAGAACTGAGACCCCAGAGATGACACCATCTGCCTATGAAAAGTTGATATTCGACAAAGGCCCTAAGACATTAAACTGGGGTAAAAATAATCTCTTCAAAAACTGGTGCTGGCAAAACTGGATATCCACCTGCAATAAACTGAAACAAGATGCATATCTTACACCTTATACAAAAACCAACTCCAACTGAGTTAAATATCAAATCTAAAACAATAAAGCTCATCCAAGAAAAAGTAGCAACAACAATGGAAGGCTTAATACACAATGTAGAGACTTCAAAATCTGTCAAACAAATCACAATCAACAGAAGAGAAAATAGATAAAGGGGAACTATTAAGAATCCAACACTTTTGCTCATCAAAAGACTTTATCACAAGAGTTAAAAGGCCACATACAGAAGGAGAAGAAATATTTGGCATCTGTATGTCAGACTGATGCGTGATCTCCATAATCTATAAGACACTACAAAATATCAATAAGAAGATAAATCACCCAATTAAGTGATGGGGGAAGGAGATGGACAGACATTTCTCTAAAGAGGAGATCCAGGCAGCCAAAAAACACATGCGGACATGTTCACGATCTTTAGTTATTACAGAAATTCAAATCAAAACAACAATGAGATACCATCTCACCCCAACAAGGTTGGCCATGATCCGAAACCCACAAAACAACAAATGCTAGAGAGGCTGTGGAGCAAGTGGAACTCTTCTACACTGTTGGTGGAGTTGCAAAATGGTCCACCCTCTTTGGAAAGCGATCTGGCGCTTCCTTAAAATTGGATATAGATATACCAATTGACCCAGTAATTCCACTATTTGGAATATAACCTACAGAATCAAGGCCATTCACACGAATGGACACATATACAAGAATGTTTATCACAGTGCAGCCCACGATAGCAAAAAGATGGAATCAACCCAGATGCCCAACAACAGAGGACTGGATAGGCAAACTATAGTATATATACTCAATGGAGCACTATACAATGATAAAGAATAATGATGATTCCAGGAAACATCTCCTAACCTGGTTTCAAGTGGAAGACATTATATTGAATGAAAGTAGTCAGCGACAAAAGGACAAATATTTTATGAGACTCCTACAACAAGATCTCAAAAGCAGATTTATGTAGAGAAGAAAAGTCTTTGATGGCTGCAAGAGAGGGGAGGGAGGGAGTGCAAGGGGGGAAGGTTTAGATTAGATAGTTGGTAGAAATTTGGTTGGGTGAAATCGGTGATAGCACACATCAGAAACAAGAACATTATTAAGTGGACTTCAACATAACTTCAATACTCCTTCCATCTTAACCCAAAATTGCAAGGACTGAGTAGCTGGGACAGGGGGCAGGGGACCATACTCTTAGGCGAAATCGAGGCCAATTGGCACAACTATCATTTTGCTAAGAGGGCTCTCTGCGCTCCACATTGGTGAGTGGCGTCTGGGGTCTTAAAAGCTGCCAAGCTGCCATCTGAGGGCACAGCAAATGGTCCCAACTCAGCAGGAACAGATGCTCACCGAGGACCAAAATGATATGGGGTAAAGACAACCCAGGAGATAGAGAGACCCACATGAGTGGGTGCCTACATAGACTTAGGCCAGGAATAACGAGATAGTGCCCAGCCACCACCAGTGATAGCCGCGATGGAGCTCACTAAGTTGAGTCTCACTGGCAACACAAGAATAAAAAGGGGTGCACCCTGAGATCTCCACCAAAAGAGTGCAATTTGTGGTCCAGGGACTTCGGGGTTCCCCTGAGAGCATGGCCCCTGGCCCTGATGCTGCCCTTCCCATAAATCATAATGAAGTTCCACTCTTCGGACACAAATGGATTGGACTTGGCGATGCAGAGTGACCATATATTGGATGCACTTTATGGTCTTATGTATCTATAGGATATCATCCCGCTGACCTCATACTGGAGTAAGGGGAGTAGATGGAGTGGAGGGGAAAGGAGACTGCTGGGAGAATGAGACATGTATGAAGCAGAGAGGAATAGTGTGCTGTTACCGGGTAGGGAGAACAGTGGAAGCTGCATATAGGTGGGCATGTAAATTTATATAGGAATGTACATTTTCACTCAGTCATAATAAAAAAATAAAAATTAAAAAAAGAACTCAAAAACAGACTGATGCATAGAAGAAAAGACTGATGGCTGCAACGGAGTGGAGGGAGGGTGAGTGAGGGAGAGAGGGTTTAGATTAGATAGTTCGTAGAAATGTGGTTGGGTGAAATCGGTGACAGCACACATTAGAAATAAGAACAACATTAAGTGGACTTCAACATAACTTGAGTACTTCTCCCATCTTAACCCAATAATGCAAGGACAGAGTAGCTGGGGCAGGGAGCAGGACACCATGCTCTTAGGAGAAATCGAGGCCAATTGGCACAACTAGCGTTTTTCTAAGAGGGCTCTCTGCACCCTACATTGGTGATTGGCGTCTGGGGTCTTAAAAGCTGCCAAGCTGCCATCCGAGGGTACAGAAAATGGTCCCAACTCAGCAGTAGCAGGTGCTCACTGAAGACCAAACAGCAACCCAGAAGACTGAGAGACACACATGAGTGAGTACCTACATCAACTTGGAACCGGAAGAACCGGATGGTGCCCAGCCACCACCAGTGATAGCCACGACAGAGTGCACAAAGTTGAGTCTCACTGGCAACACAAGAATGAAAAGGTGTGCACTCTGAGATCTCCATTAAAAGACAGCAATTGATGGTCCAGCGGCTTCGCAGTTCCCCTGGGAGCATGGCCCCTGGACCTGATGCTGCCCTCGCCCATGGATTATAACGAAGTTCCACTCTTTGGATAGCATTGGATTGGACTTGGTGAGGCAGAGTGACTATATATTGGATGCACTTTATGGTTCTATGCATCTATAGAATGTCATCCTGCTGACCTCTGGCTGGAGGAAGAGGATTCAGTGGAGAGGAGGGAAAAGGAGACTGTTGGGAGGATGAGAGATGTATGGAGCAGGGAGGAAGAGTGTTCTGTCACCGGGCAGGGAGAGCAGTGGAAGCTGCATATGGGTGGTCATGCAAATTTATAGGGGAATGTAAGTTTTCCCTCAGTGAAAATTAAAAAAAAAAATTAAAGACATTTTCATACTGCTGCATTATCTTTAGATCTCTAAATAAAATAACATGTTGTAGATAGTAAAAAAAAAAAAAAGAATTGACACCTTTGAATTTCGTTGGAGAAGAATATTGACTATACCATGGACTAACAGAAGAATAGACAGATCTGTCCTAGAAGAAGTACAACCAGAGAGCTCCTTGGAAGCAAGGATGGCGAGACTGCATATTACCTACTTTGGACATGTTGTCAAAAGGTATCAGTCCTTGAAGTGGGATATTATAGTTGGTCAAGTAGAGGGGTCAGGAAAAACAGGAAGATCTTCAAAAAGTTGGACTGATGCAGTGGCTCCAACAATGAGCTTAAGTATGAAAAATATTGTGGCCATGGCACAGGACTAGACAGTATTTCATTCTGTTATGCATAGGGCGGTTATGAATTGGAATTGATTCAATAGCACCTACCAACAACAGGGTTATATATGCACAACTGTTAAGAGCTCAGCTACTAACCAAATTGTTGACAGTTCAAACTCACTGGCTGCTCCTTGGAAACCTTACAGGGCAGTTCTGACCTTTAAGGTTGTTTTGAACTAGAATCAACTCAGTGGCAAATGGGATTGTTTTGAGTAGCTTGTCTTTTTTAATTGTAGCCTAATTTACGCAGTGGTACAGATTTGCTGTTTAAGTTTGCAGGCTGCATGCTTTGAGGGAGGATTGAAGGGAAACTAAGACATTGCAAGGCAGTTCTTTTGAATTCCAAGGATATCTGAATCTGATTAACTCTAATATACAGTCACACTGCAAAGCTGTACAATCCATCCTTCAACCAGGATTAGACACATACTTCAGATAGACAACACAGAGGGAAACAACTCTGTGCCCACAGTGGGTCACCTTCAGGAGTCTGTATAGAGATGCCTCTGATGGAAGGGGAATCTCTGGTGGTGTAGTGGTTAAATGTTATACCTGTGAACCAAAAGGTCAGCAGTTTGAATCTGCCAGGTACTACTTGGAAACTCTATGGAGCAGTTCTGCTCTGTCCTATAGAGTCAGAATCAACTTGACAGCAATGTGCTTTTTGGAGAGGGGTGGGAGGATGAGGGAAGGACATAAGGCATCCCTAACTTTGCCTCAGGAAAACAAAGTTCTACTGTTAAAACAGTTTCCTGGGTCAGCAAGAACACCAATGCATGTGCATGGAGCTGCAGAATCTAAACCATCCCAAACTCCGCTGAGAAAAACAAACTCCAGGAGTTTACTCACTGCTACAACTAAAACCTCAAAAATAACACGGAGCTAACCATCAACAAAGTCAGCCACCTCAGAAAGAACCAGACAGACTTATCATCCAGTGACTTAAGCACCCACAGAAAACTTCACGGGGAACCAACAGTGCTGGGTCATTGGAGGGAGCCTAAGGGCAAGAGGGTCCTCCAGTGGTTCTTGGGATAAAATAAACTAAACCAAAGCCAACTGCTGTCAGGTTAATTCTGACTTATAGCGACCCCATAGAGTTTCCAAGCCTGTAAATCACTACAGAAGCCAACTGACTTATCTTTCTTCCACTGAGCTGCCAGTGGCATTATACCACCAACATATTGTTTAGCATTCAAGTGCTTTTACCACTTTGATATCAGGGATCCTTAGGATAAATTAAACCAACCAGAAACCCAAACCTACTGCTTTTGAGTCGATTCCAACTCACAGTGACCCTATAGACAGATTATGACTGTCCCATAGAGTTTCCAAGGAATGCCTGGCATATTTGTACTGCCAACCTTGTGGTTAACCGCCGTAAAAACCCAACAAATCAAAATCTTCTAAATTCAACGATGAAAAAAGTAAAGCACATCAACATCACAGGAGAAGATCAATCAATCAAAAGAAAACATGAAGAAGGAGAAATTTCTCTTATTGAGATCAGGTTAATGGAAAAAGTAGAAAGTTTCCATACAATGGTGCTAAATGTGTTTAAAGAAAGCAAGAAGCACACAGAAAAAGTAGTGGAGATCGAGAAACAAGTTGAAGAACAAAATGACAAAGTAAATATGGAAATTGAAAACAAAACACGTATAGAATTACTGACACTGAAGATTAAAGCAACTCAGTTACGAAATTCAAGAGAAGCTTCAGCAGTAGAGTTAAACAGAAAGAAGACAGAGTAAGTGAACTAGAAAACAGAGTAACTGAATTTATCAAGTGTCTAGGAAACAAGAGAAAAGAACAAAGAAAAATGTACAAAACCAAATGAAAATATAGAATTCAATTAGGAAATATCAAATTAGAATTATTGAAATTCAGAGCACCAAGACAATAATAAAGACAGAAGAATTTTCCAAGAGATAATGATAAATAATTTCTGAAACGTGCATAGAGAACTAAGCCTGCAAATACCGGAAGCCACACAAGCTCCAGTGGGGGGGGTGGCGGGCAAAAAAAGTATACCTTCATGCGACATTCTAATAAAATTTCTGAAAACAAAAGACAAGGAGAGAATTCTAAAAGCAACAAAAGAAAAATGCCATATAGCATACCAAGGTTCCTTCATAAGAACGAGTGTGAATTTCACCCCAGAAAATTTAGAAACCAGAAGTGGGGCAACATTCATAATGTTTAATGAAAATAATTGTCAATGAATAAGTTTTTACCAAGCAAAGTTATTTAAAAATGAGGGGAAAACCAAGGCATTCCCTCCAAAATTCTGGAAATCTGCCATTACCGGCACAACTCTGCAAGCATTATACAAGAAAATTCTCCAAGTGGAAAAACAAGAACATTAAACAAATTCTGACAAAATATTTAAAAAATCAGCCAAATCCATTGCTTTTGAGTTGGTTCTGGCCCATAGCAACCCTACAAGCCAGAGTAGAACTGTGCCATAGAGTTTCCAAGCAGTCACTGGTGGATTCAAGCTGCCAACCTTTTAGTAATCAATTGAGGTCCTAAATCTATACCTGGAAAAAAGAAAGAGATCCCAACACAACAAGATTGGCAGTCATAAGGACAACGTACACAATATTTTCAGAAGATAAACTCAGTAGTTTTGTGTAAGGTAATATGTGTGATAATCACTAAGGCATCACCTAGAAAAATGTACTGAAGAAGGAAGACATTAAAAGGGCTCATCCCAGTAAAGTAGCCAAATACAAACAACCAAAGAAAAATGAGGAAATAAAGAAGATAAAATAAAACAGTCCAAAAAATAGCAAAATGAATGAGGTAGATGCTTGTGTTTAGCAATAACTTTAAACATAAATTGTCTAAACTCTCAGTGCAAAAGACAGAGAATGGAAGACTGGATAAAAAGTCATGATCCATCCTTTTACTATATGCAAGAAACACATCATAGAAGTAAGAACACAAACAGATTGAAAATAAATTGATGGGAAAAAATTGTGCAACCACCAAACAAAAAAGAGCAAAGGTTTCCATGCTGATATCAAATAAAACAGACTTTAAATCAAAATATCTTACAAGTGGTAAGGACATTACATAATAATAAAAGGGTCAATCCCGCAAGAAGACACATTATAAGTATATATATACAACTAACAGCAGTATTCTAAGTTTAAAAAACCCACTGCTGTTGAGTTGATTCTGACTCATAGTGATCCTATAGGAAAGAGTAGAAGTGCCCCATAGCATTTCCAAGGAGCACCTGGTGGATTTGAACTATGGACATAGCACTTAACCACTAGAAAACTTGAAATAAATACTAACACGAAAGGAGAAATAGACAACTACACGATATTTGGGAGCATCAACACACCACTTTGAATTCTGAAAAGAAGATTACTAAAGACATTGAGATCTTAAATAAAACCGTTAGCCAATTTGACCAAAAAGACTTGTATATGACTTTCTACTCACCAGCAGAACAATACACTTTTTTTTTCCAGAGCACATGATCACTTTCCAGAATAGACCATATGCTAGCTCATAAAAGTTTCAACAAATTTAAAAAGCAATCATGACTCTTTCTGAATATACTACTATGATGGTCTAAATAGACACCAGGAAAAGTGCAGTGTGTGACATCTCAGTAATGCACTACTAAAAACTACTGGCTCACAGAAAAACCGAATGCAAAATACAAAATTCTTAAAAGGAAATAAAAATTAAAATAAAGCATATTAAAACCTTTGGAAACCAAAAGCAATACTCAGAGGGAAAGTTATATCAATAAATGCTTACATTAAAGAAGAGACAATATCCAAAATCAATTTAAATCAACTTGAACAAATAGAAAAGAGAAAAAAAGTCTCAAGCTACCAGATAAAGAAATAATAAAGAACAGTGCAAAAAATAAACAAAATAAGAAATACAGAGTAAATGAAACCACAAATTGGTTCTTTGAAAAGATAAGTAAAATAGACAAAAAAATGTACTGCCAAAAAACAAAACAATAAAAAAAAACTGACAAGAGACAAATAAACAAATCAAGAAATGCAACTGGAGACATTACAAAAGATCTGAGATGGAGACTGTAACATTGCTATGAAAAATTATACTCCAACAAATTTGAAAACCTGGCTAAAATGCACAGATTCCTAGAAACATGCTATTTACCCAGCTTGCACCCATTGTTTCAGCCATTGTGTCAATCCATCTCATTGAGGGTCTTCAGGGAATGATCCCTCCTGGTAACATGTACAAAGCATGTAAGATGCAGTCTCGCTACCCTTTCTTCAAGGAGCATTCTAGTTGTATTTCTTCCAAGACAGATTTGTTCATTCTTCTGAAAATCCATGGTGTATTCAATATTTTTCAGCCATACCACAATTCAAAGGAATCAATCCTTGATCTTTCTTATTCACTCTTAGCTTTTGTATGCATATGAGGATATTCAAAAAACCATGGCTTAAGTCAGGTGCACCCTAGTCTACAAAGTGACATCTTTGCTTTTACTTTGAAGAGATCTTTGCTCAATGCAATTTGTCTTTTGATTTCTTGACTGCTGCTTCTGTAGTCATTGACTGTGGATCCAAGTAAAGTGAAATCCTTGACAACGTCAATCTATTCTCCATTTATTATGATGTTCATTACTGTTCCAGTTGTGGAGATTTTTATTTTCTTTATGTTGAGGTGTAGTCAATATTCAAAGCCATTTTTATTGATCTCCATCAGTAAGCGTCTCAAGTTCTCTTCACGTTCAGCAAGTAAGGTTGTGCTATCTGCATAATGCAGGTTAATGAGACTCTTTTCTAGCCTTCATGTTACATTTTTCTTCCTATACTCCAGCTTCTCAGCTTCTCTGATTGTTTGTTCAGCAAGAGATTAACTAGGTGTGGTAAAAGATACAACCGTGACACACATCTTTCCTGACTTTAGCATACTTTATTCCCTTGTTCTATTTCAACAACTGTTTCTTGATTCATGTGTAGATTTTTCATGATCACATTTAAATGTTCCAGATTTCCCATTCTCTGCAATGTTATCCATAATTTCTTATTGTCCACACAGTCAAATACCTTAGCATAGTCAGTAAAACACAGTTAAACATCTTTTTGGCATTTTCTGCTTTCAGTCCGGATCCACCTAATGTCAGCAATATTATACCTGGTTCCATATTCAATTCTGAATCCAGCCTGAGTTTCTGGATTTCCATGATGATATATTACTGCAGCCTCTTTATAACTATCTTCAGCAAAATGTTATGTGTGTGTGATATTAATTATATTGTTTGATGAATTCAAAATTTAGTGGGATCACCTTTCTTGGGAATAAGTTTAAATATAGACCTTTCACTCACTTGGCCAGGTAGCTTACTTCCAAGTTTCTTGGCATAGATGAGTGAGCAATTCCAGCATCACATCTGTTTGTTGAAACTGTCAACTGTTATTCTATCAGGTGTCTGGATACTTGCTGTTGCCAATGCATTCAGTGCAGTTTGGACTTCTTCCTCCAGTACCATTAGTTACTGATCACATTTTACCTCTTGAAATGTTTCAACATCTAACAATTGTTTTCGGTGGATGTATTCTTTCCATCTTCTTCATTTTTTTATTGTGATTGAGCTAAAGTACACAATCCAAGTTAAATTTACATGCCTGCCTATCTGCAGCTCCTTTGGCTGTCTTGCCGGTGACAGCACATACCTTGTTTCCATTCTATACATGTAATATCCTCTTAAACTCCTGTCCCTTCCTCTCAACCATCTCCTCTCCATTCTAGTAAGAGGACAGTAGGACTGTATCCTATGGATGCATAGAACCATAAAGTGCACATACCATATACCATATGGTCATTTTGTGTCCCCAAGTCCAATCCATTCCTGTCTAAAGAGTTGATATCAGTAATTTTTCTGGTCCGTGGCAGCAGCTTGTCTACAAGCCATGCTCCTAGGTGAACCCCCAGGCCTTTGGACCATCAACTGTGGTCTTTCAGTGGAGTTCTTGAGGTGCATCCCTTTTTCTCATGCTGCTGCTGGGACTTGATGTTGTATGCCCCATCACGGCTGTCTTTGGTAGTGGCTAGGCACTATCTGGTTCTTCTGGTCACATGTTGCTACAGTAATCTATTCAGGTGGGTTCTTCTGTCTCCTGTGCTCTTTTGTCCCTCATGACTTTGTTGTTCTTGGTGATAATCTGTTCCAGCTGAATTGGGACCATTTGATGTACCTCAGATGGCAGCCTACTAGGTTTTAAGACACCAGATGCATCTCACCAATGTAGAGTGCAGAAGACTCTCTTAGCAACAGGCAAGTTATGCCAATTGGCTTTGATGTAACATGAGAGCATGATCCCTGGACCCCTGCCACTGCTACTCTATCCTTCCAATATTGATTTAAGATTAGAAGAGTTTTCAATTTATGTTGAAGTCCAGTTAATTTGAACTTTGTTCTAATGTGTGCTGTCACTGCTTTCAACCAACCAAATTTCTACCAACTATCCAATCTATGACAAGCCCTCCTTCTCCCCCCTCCCATCCCTTGCAGCTGTCAAAGAGTCTTTTGTTCTGTACATGAGTCTGTTTTTAAGTCCTTATAATAGGGGTCTCAAATAATATTTGTCCTTGTGCCACTGACTGAATTCACTCAACATAACGTCTTCCAATTGAAAATGGGTTATCAGATGCTTTCTAAACTCATCATTGTTTTTATCATTGCATAGTGTTTCATTGAGTATGTATACCATAATTTCTTTACGCATTCATCTGTTGTTGGGCATCCAGGTTGACTGCAATTTTTGCTATTGTTAACTGTGCTGCAATGAACATCTGCATGCATATGTCTGTTTATGTGACTGCCCTTGATTCTGTGTGATACATTTCAAGCAGTGAGATTACTGGGTCAAACGGTATATCTAATTTCAGCTATTTGAGGAAGCGCCACATTGCTTTCCAAAGAGGTTATACCATTTTGCAATCCCACCAGCAGTAGAGGAGAGGAGAGTTTCAGTCTCTCCACAGCCTCTCCAGCTTTTGTTGTTTTGTGTTTTTTGGATCATGACCAACCCTGTTGGAGTGAGATGGTATCTCATTGTAGGCTTGATTTAACTTTCTTTAATAGCTAATGATCGTGAGCATTTCCTCATGTGTCTTCTGGCTGTCTGGATGTTCTTTTTAGTGAAGTACCTGTCCATCTCCTTTGCCTAACGCTTAATTGGGTTATTTACCCTTTTCCTGTTGATACCTTGCAGTATATTGTAGATTATGGAGATCAGACATTGATCTGACAAAATAACTTGCCAAGTTATTTTTTCCCATTCTGTAGGTGGTTTTTTAATTCTTTTGATAATGTCTTTGGATGAACAAAAGTGTTTGCTTGTTAGAAGTCCCCATTCATCTATTTTCTTTTCTGTTGGTCGTGCATTGTCAGATTTTGAAGCCTGTCTAAGGCATGTATTCAAACTTCCGTTGTTGTCCGTATTTTTTCTTGCATGATCTTTATCATTTTAGATTTGATATTAAGTCTTTTATCCAATTTGAGTTGGTTTCTGTGTGAGGTGTGAAACATAGGTCTTGTCTGAATTTTTTGCAGGTGGATATCCAATTTTGCCAGCACCATTTGTTAGACTGTTTTTACCCTAGTTTACAATCTTAGGGCCTTTCTCAAATATCAGCTGTTCATATAAGGGTGGTGGCATCTCTGGGGTCTCAACTCTGTTCCGTTGGTCTAAGTGTCTCTTTTTGTACCAGTACCAGGCTGTTTTGACTACTGTGGTTGTGTAATAAGTTCTAAGGTCAGGTAGTGAGAGGCTTCGCAGTGTGGTTTTCTTCTTCAGTAGTGCTTTGCTTATCCAGGGTTTCTTCCCTTCCAAAATTGGTGATTTGTTTCTCCATCTCATTAAAATATACTACTGAAATTTGTATTGGGGTTGCATTGTATATGTAGATCACTTTGGGTAAAATACACATTTTCACAATGTTAACTCTTCATCCATAAGCAGGGTGGGTTTCTACATTTATGAAAGTCTGTCTTAATTTTGTACAGTAAGGTCCTGCAGTTCTCTTTGTATAGGTCTCTTATTTCTTTCGTTATATTTATTCCTAGGTATTTTATCTTCAGAGCTATAGTAAATGGTATTAATTTTGAGATTTCCTCTTTAATTATCTCTTTGTTAGCATAAAGGAATCCTATTGATTTACTTATGTATATCTTGTATCCTGATACTTTGCTGAACACTTCTATTAGTTCCAGTAGTTTATGTATGGATTCTTTAGGATTCTCTGTGTATATAATCATACCATCTGCAAATAGGGAGATTTTTACTTTATCTTTGCCTATGTGGATGCCTTTTATCTCTTTGTCTTCTCTAATTGCTCTGGCCAGAAGTTCTAAAATAGTGTTGAATGGAAGTGGTAAAAGCAAGCATCCTTGTCTAGTTCCCATTCTCAATGGGAATTCTTTCAGTCTCTCTCCATTCAGGGTGATGTAGGCAGTCAGCTTTGTGTAGATGCCCCTTACTGTGTTGAGGGATTTGCCTTCAATTTATATTTTTTCTGAGAGTTTTTAGCGTGAGTAGGTGTTTGACTTTGTCAAATGCCTTTTCTGCATCAACTGAAAAAATTTAGTGATTCTCATCTTTTGGGTTATTTTTACGGTTGATCATATTAATTGGTTTTCTGATGTTGAACAAGCCTTGCACCCCTGGTAAGAATCACTTTTGTGATGAAATTTTTTTTTCTTTTTGGATATGTTGCTGAATTCTGTTGGTAAGGATTTTGTTGAAGATTTTTGCATGTAGATTCACGAGTGATGTTAGTCTGTAATTTTCCTTTTTTTTTATGGGATCTTTCCCTGGCTTTGGTATCAGGGTTATTCTGGCTTCATAGAATGAGTTAGGGAGTATTCCATCTCTTTCTATGCTATGAAATAGTCTCAGTAGTATTGGAGTTATCTCTTCTCTAAAAGCTTGATAGAATTCTGCTGTGAAGCAATCTCAGATCGGGCTTTTCTTGGTTGGTAGATTTTTAATGACTTTTTCAATCTATTCCTTTGTGATGGGTTTATTAAGTTGTTCTACTTCTCCTTGGGATAATTTTGGTCAGTGATATGAATCTAGGAATTTGTCCATTTCCTCTAGGTTTTCAAATCTTTTAGAGTACAGAGTTTTGTTATGATAGTTTTGATTTCTGTTGAATCTGTTATGACAACTCCCCTCTCATTTCTTATTCAGGTTATTTGTTTCCTTTCCTGTTTTTCTTTAGTAAGTGTAGTCAGTGGTTTGTCAATTTTGTTGATCTCTTCAAAAAATCAGCTTTCGGTCTTACCAATTTTTTCAGTTGTTCTTCTTTTCTCTAATTCATTTACTTCTGATCCAATCTTTATGATCTGTTTTCTTCTGGTGTCTGAGGAGTTCCTCTGTTGTTCTCTTTCTAGTTGTTCGAGCTGTAGAGTTAATTGTTTGGTTTGGGTGCTTTCTTCATTCCAGTTGTGTGCATTTACAGAGATAAACTGACCTCTCAGTACTGCTTTGGCTGTATCCCATAGGTTCTGGTAGGAAGTGTTTTCATTCACATTTGAATCCATAAATTTATTTCATCCTTGATTTCTTCTAAAACCCTTGGCTTTTTGATTAAGGTGTTCTTCAGTCTATATGAGTTTCCATTTCTATCTATGTTTTTTCTGCTATTGATTTTGACTTTTAAGGCTTTATGGTCTGACAAGATGTGTTCCAATAATTCAGTCATTTTGATTTTGTTGAGAATTGCTTTGTGTCCTAACACATGTTCGATACTGGAAAATATTGCATGTGCACTGGAGAAGGTGTACTTATCTGTTGGTGAGTAAATAGTTCCGTATATGTCATTTAGGTCTAATTGATTAGTTGTTGTAATCTTCTGTGTCTTTACTGAGCTTTCTTCTGGATGATCTGTCAATTACTGAAAGTGGAATGTTTAAGTCTCACACTATTATTTTGGAGTTATCTATCTCATTTGCAGTGCAGTCAGTGTTTGTTCAATAGATTTAGGTGCTCTGTTATTGGGTGCATAAATATTTAATATTGTTAAGTCCTGTTTGTGTACTGAAAGTTTCAGCAAAAATAGTGACCGTCCTTATCCACAATGGTGGATTTTACATTAAAATCTGTCCACACCTGCTCTGCTTTGTATATTGTTTGCTTGGAATATATTATTCCATCCTTTAATTTTCAGTTTGTTCCTATCTTTAAGTCTAAGATGAGTTTCTTGTAAACAGCATATAGACAGGTTGTGTCATTTGATCCACAATGTCACTCTTTGTCTCTTTACTGGAGCCTTCAGTCCATTTACACTCAATGTACTTATTGATAGGTAGGTGTTTAGTGCTGTCATTTTGGTGTATTTATTTTTGTGTTGATGTTTTCTCTGTTGCTCTTAATATTCTGTTCTGGGACATTCTTCTTCATGGGTTGATTTCTCACCATTTTCAGTGTTGATTTTGTGCTTATTGAGACTCCTGTATTGTTTCTTGTTTTAATATGTCACATCTTTATCGTGCTTTGCGGCTACCCCTTTAATCTCCCTTAATAATCTATGTTTATACCCAATTTTAACTTCTATGTATCTTTTTAACTTCCTCTCCATTTGAAAGGACTGTAGCTACTGTAGTATATCCCTCTTTTTAATGTGATGGTATCTTAGTTTTCATGTTATGATCACTGGTTCTCTTCTTTTAATATTACAGCATTGATTGAGTTTTGTGCCTTCCCTAACCGAATAGGTTTCTGGATGTTGTGTCCTGTGTTGCTTCCTTACGTATACACTTAATGGTTTTGTTTTTCTAATCAAAGAGCTTCTTTCAGTATTCCTTGTGATTTTAATTTGTTCATTACATAGTTTCTAAGCTTCTATTTATCTTCAAATGTCTTGATTTCATCTTCACGTTTGAAAGACAGTTTTACAAGATATGTAATACTTAGTTGGAAGCTTTTCTCCTTCAAGGCTTTGATTGTGACATTCCATTGCCTCCATGCCAACATCGTTTCTGCCGAGAAGTCAGATGACAGTCTACAGGGCTTCCTTCTGACTTTTAGCTTTGCTTTGAGTCTCGGTACTTTTAAGAATTTTTGCTTATGTTTCACTTCATTAAGCTTGATTATGATATGTCTTAGTGTCTTTCATTTTTTTTCTTTTTTTTATTTTAATATAACTGAGTGAAAATGTACATTCCTGTATAAATTTACATGCCCACCTACATGCAGCCCCCACTGCTCTCCCTGCCCACTGACAGCATACTCTTCCTCTTTGCTTCATACGTGTCTTATCGTCCCAACAGTCTCCCCTAACCTCCTCTCCATTCACTCCCTCCAGTAAGAGGTCAACAGGATGACATCCTGTAGATGCATTGAACCATCAAGTGCACACATGATATGGTCACTATGTGTTGCCAAGTCCAATCGATTTCTGTCCAAGAGTTGACCTCCATTATGATTTATGGACGGGGCAGCATCAGTGCCAGGAGCCATGCTCCCAGGGGAAATTCGAGCCCCTGGACCCTTAATTGCAGTCTTTTAGTGGAGATCTCAGGGTGCACCCCTATTTATTCTTGTGTTGTCAGTGAGACTCAACTTTGTGAACTGCATCACACCTGTCAGCGGTGGTGGCCAGGCAGCATCCCATTCTTCCAGTCACAAGTCGATATAGTCACCCACTCACGTGGGTCTCTCGGTCTTCTGGGTTCTCTTTCCACCATGTCATTCTGGCCCTTGGTGATCATTCCTGCTGAGTTAGGATTAGTTGCTGTACCTTCAGATGATATCTTGGCAGATTTTAGGACCCCAGAGACCACTCACCATTGTGGGGTGTAGAGGACTCTCTTAGCAAAATGCTAGTTGTGCCAATTGGCTTCGATTTCCACTGAGAGCATTTTCCCCGGCCTTCCACCCCAGCTACACTGTCCTTGCAATATTGAGTTAAGATGGGAGGCATAATCATGTTATGTTGAAGACCAGTTAACATTGATCTCCTTTCTAATGTGTGCCAAGCCAAGTGCCGTCGAGTCTGATCCGACTCATGGCGACACATTCTGTCACATATTTCACCCAACCAAATTTTTATTGATTATCTAATCTAAACCCCCAACCCTTACCCTTGCTCCCTTCCACCCTTGCAGGTGTAAGAGTCTTTTCTTCTATGCGTGAGTCTGTTTTTAAGTTCTTACAGTATTTGTCCTTTTGTCACTGACTACTTTCACTCAACATAATGTCCACCAACTGAAACCAAGTTGTGAGATGTTTTGTAAAATCATCGTTGTTCTTTATCATTGCATAGTGTTCCATTGAGTTTATATACCACAGTTTACCTATCCACTCGTCTGTTGTTGGACATCTGGATTGATTCCATCTTTTTGCTATTGTGAACTGTGCTGCGATAAACATTTGTGTGCATGTATCAGTTGGTGTGAATGGCCTGGATTCTGTAGGATACATTCTGAGTAGTGGAATTACTGGGTTAAATGTTTCATCTAGATCCAGCTTTTTAAGGGAGCGCCAGAGTGCTTTCCAAAGAGGTTGCACCATTTTGCAATCCCACCAACAGCATGGGACAGTTTCAATTTCCCCACATCCTCTTCAGCATTTGTTGTTTTGTGTTTTTTAGATCATGGCCAACCTTGCTGGGGTGAGATGGTATCTCATTGTAATTTTGACTTGAATTTCTTTAATAGCTAATGATTGTGAGCATGTCTGCATGTGTTTCTTGGCAGCCTCCATCTCTTCTTTAGAGAAGTGTCTGTCCATCTCCTTTGCCCATTGCTTAACTGGATGATTTATCTTTTTCTTATTGATATTTTGTAGTATCTTATAGATTATGGAGATCAGGCATTGGTCTCACATACAGTTGCCAGGTATTTTTTTCCCATTCTGTACATGGCCTGTTAATTCTATTAATAAAGTCTTTGGATGAGCAAAAGAGTTTGATTCTTAATAATTTCCATTTATCTATTTTCTCTTCAGTTGTTTGTAGTTTGACAGATTTTGAAGTCAGTCTACATTGTGTTTTAAACCTTCTGTTGTGTTCTCACTTTTTCTTGGATGAGCATTGCTGTTTTAGATTTGATGTTTAGGTCCTTTATCCAATTTGAGTTGGTTTTTGTATAAAGCGTGAAATATGGGTCTTGTTTCAATTTATTGCAGAAGGGTATCCAATTTTGCTGGCACAATTTGTTGAAGAGATTGTTTTTACCTCAGTTTAATGTCTTAGGGCCTTTGTCAAATATTAACTGTTCATAAGAAGATGGTGACGTCTATGGAGTCTCAGTTCTGTTCCATTAATCTATCTATCTCTTTTTGTACCAGTACCAGGCTGTTTTGACTACTGTGAAAATGTAAACGTTTCTAAAGTCGGGTACTGACAAGCCTCCCAGTGTGTTCTTCTTCCATAGTGCTTTACTTATCCAGGACTTCTTCGCATTCCAAATGAAGTTGGTAATTTGTTTCTACATCTCATTAGAAAATGTCACTGGAATTTGTATTGAGATTGCATTATGTAAGTGGATTGCTTTCTGCAAAATAGATATTTTCACAACGTTAAGTCTTCCTATCCATGAGCAGGGTAGATTTCTCTCTTAGTTTCTTGTGGTAAGGACTTGTAGATCTCTTTGTAAAGGTCTGTTATTTCTCTGGTTAGATTTATTCCTAGGTACTTTATCTTCTTAGGAGCTATAGTAAATGGTATTGATTTGATGATTTCCTCCTTAATAATCTTGTTGTTGGCATAAAGGAATCCTACTTATTTACTTGTGTTTATCTTGTACCCTGAAAATTTGTGGAACTCTTCTACCAGGTTGAGTAGTTCACTTATGGATTCTTTAGGATTCTCTGCATATACAATCATATCACCTGAAAACAGGGAGATTTTAACTTCCTCTTTGCCGATGCAGATGCCCTTTATTTCTTGGTCTTGTCTAATTGCTCTGGCTAGAACTTCTAGTACAATACTGAATAGGAGAGGTCAGAGTGGGTATCATTGTCTAGTTCCTGTTCTCAGGGGGAACTGTTTCAGTATCTCTCCATTTAAGATGACATAGGCAGTCGGCTTTGTATAAATGGCCCTTATTGCATTGAGGTATTGGCCGTCTATTCCTGTTTTTCTGAGAGTTTTTAGCATGAATGGGTGTTGGACTTTATCAAAGGCCTTTTCTGCATGAATAGACAAAATCAGGTGAATCTTTTCTTCCGTGTTATTTATGTGGTTGATCACATTGTTTTTCTGAACCAGCCTTGCATCCTTGCTATGAATCTAACTTGGTCATGATGGCTTACTTTTTTTGATACGTTGTTGTATTCTATTGGCAGAATTTTGTTGAAGATTTTTGCATCTAGATTCATGAGTGATATCGGTCTGTAGTTCTTTTTGATTGAGTCTTTCCCTGGCTTTGGTATCAGGGTTGTGTTGGCTTTATAGAATGAATTTGGGAGTATGCCATCCCTTTCTATACTGTGAAATAGTCTCAGTAGTATCGGAGATCACTCTTCTCTAAAAGTTTGGTAGAATTCTGCAGTGAAGCCATCTGGGCCTGGGCAGTTTGGGGTTGGTAGTTTTTCGATGAATTTTTCAATCTCTCCCTTTGCGATGGGTTTATTAAGTTGTTCTGCTTCACGTTGTGATAATTTTGGTAGGTGATAAGAATCAAGGAATTTGTCCATTTCCTCTAGGTTTTCAAATTTGCTAGAGTATAGTCTTTCATACTATTGTGTTATGATATTTTTTATTTCTGTTGGATCTGTTATGACAACTCCCCTCTCATTTCTTATTCAGATCATTTCTTTCCTTTCCTGTTTTTCTTTAGGAAGTTTATCCAGTGGTTTGTCAACTTGATTGGTCTTTTCTGTTTTATCAATTGCTCCTCTATTCTCTAATTTGTCTAGTTCTGATCTTATCTGTATGATCTGTTTTCTTCTGGTGCCTGAGCATTTCCTCTGTTGTTCTCTCTCTACTTGTTCAAGCTGTAGGGTTAGTTCTTTGATTTGGTTTTTTTCTTCCTTCCAGATGTGTGTATTTATGGATATAAACTGACCTCTGAGCTCTGCTTTGGCTGTATCCCATATGTTCCGGTAGGAAGTATTTTCATTCTCAAGGAACTTTATATTTTACCCTTGATTTCTAGTATAACCCATGTTTTTTTGAGCAAGATGTTGTTCAGTTTCCAAGAGTTCCACTTTCTATCTCTGTTTTTTCTGCTATTGATTTTGACTTTTATGGCTTTATGATCTGAGAAGATGCTTTGGATTAATTCAATGGTATGGATTTTGTTGAGAATTGCTTTATGTCCTAACACATGGTCTATTCCAGAAAATATTCCATGTGCACTCAAGAAGAAGGTGTAGTTGTCTACTGATGGGTAGAAAGTTCTGTATATGTCGATGATATCTTGTTGGTTAATTGTGGCAATAATGTCTTCTGGGTCTTTACTGAGCTTTTATTCTAGAGGATCTGCCCAATATTGACAGTGGAGTGTTGAAGTCTCCTACTATTATCGTGGAGTGATCTGTCTTGTTTTTGAGTGAAGTCAATGTTTCTTCGATGTATTTAGGTGCTCTAGTATTTTTTGCATAAGTATTTAATATTGTTAAGTCCTCCTTGTGTATTTAAACTTTCAAGAATAGTGTCCATCCTTGTCCATGACAGTGGATTTTACATTAAAATCTATTTTATCTGAGATTAGAATTGCCACCCCTGCTCTTTTTTTGTTCGTTTTTAGCTTGGTATATATTTTTCCATCCTTTAATTTTCAGTTTGTTCATATCTTTAAGTCTAAGATGAGTTTCTTGTAGTCAACATATGCATGGGTCATGTCTTTTGATCCAAGATGTCACTCCATGTCTCTTTATTGGAGCATTCAGTCCATTCACATTCAATGTAATTATTGATTGGTATGTGTTTAGTGTTGCCATTGTCATATGTTTATTTTTGTGTTGATATTTTATCTGATAATCTTATGAATCTGTTCTGTGACATTCTTTTTTGTGAGTTGATTTTTCATCTTTTTAAGTGTTGATTTTGTGATTGTTTAGACTTCTGTATTACGTTTCTTGATTTGATATGTTGCATCTTTATTGTGCTTCACGGCTACCCCTATGATCCCCCTTAATAAACTGTGTATAAAGCCAATTTCCATTACTAGCATTCTTATCAACTTCTTCTCCATCTGGAGGGACTATAATGACTGTAGTGGATCCCTCTTTTTAATGTTTTGGCACCATAGTTTCCACGACATGATCACTGGCTTATTTCTTACGCTATTATAGCTTTGATTGAGTTTGGAGCCTTCCCTAACTGAGTAGGATTCTAAAAAATAAAGTTAATGGTTTTGTTCTTCTAAGCCAAGAGATTCTGTCAGTATTTCATGTAGCTTAGGTTTGGTTTCTACAGTGTCTTTGAGTTTCTGTTCATCTGTGAATGTCTTAATTTCATTTATGTATTTGAAAGATAGTTTTGCAGGATATATAATTCTTGGTTGGAATTTCTTCTCCTTCAAGGCTTTGAATGTGTCATGCCACTCTCTCCATGACAGCCTTGTTTCTGTTGAGACATCGTACGAAAGCCTGCAGGATTTCCCTCTGAATGTAAGCTTTACTTTGAGTCTTGCTGCTTGTAAGAGTTTCTGCCTATGTTTCATTTTGTTAAGCTTTATTTTAATATGTCTTGGAGTCTTTCCTTGGAGATCTATGTTGAGTGGCTTCAATATGTGTCTTGGATATCTATATTCTCTTCTTTCATAATTTCTGGGATGTTTTCTGTCAACAGCTCAGGCACAGTACTCTGTGTTCTCAGTTGTCTTGCCTTGTTCTGGAACTTCAATTAACTGTAGATTGTTCCTCTTAATAGAGTCCCACATACTTCTTAATGCTTCTTCATTTGTCTTGTTTCTTTTTTCTGACTTCTCCTCATAGATGCTGGAGACAGTACCTCTGTCTTCTAAATCAGAAAGTCTATTTTCCATTTGTTCCATTCTATTTTCTTGGCTTTGAATTGAAGTTTCTGTGTCTTTAATTTTGCTCTTGATCTGTTGGATTTCAGAGTACTGGTCTTTCATCTGATCAAACAGCTTGCTCAATTTTTTATTTTGCTCTGCTACATTTTGTATAAGGTCTAGGAGGGCTCTCTATATAATCCTTTTGTGTTCACCTTCCGATAGTTTCTGAAAAACTTCTTCATCTCGGAAGTTGTGAGATATTTTCTTTTGGGGGCCTTCTGAAACCTTTAGTAGTTTCTTGGTTACATTTTTCTCCAGAGTTTGTTGCTTTGTGGACATCCTGTGAGTAAATAGAGGCTGGGAGAGATGCTGTGAGGATGGACCACAGAAGTTTCTCTAGACCATCTTAAAATGAAAGATAAAATGTATCTGACAACTTCCAAAGTCAGTCAGGTTTTCAGGTGTATAGGTCTCTCTTCCTATCTGGCAAAGTAAGCTCCTCTATATCGAACCCCAAATGTGATAAAGTATCTCAAAATACAGAAAGACTATTGCCCTGCTGGCCTCTGCTGTTGGGCCCCAGCTGTAGGCAACACTGTGTAGAACACTGCTTTTCTGACAGGAAAGCACACTCCTCCAGGCAGGCACTGCCTCCCAGCCCAGGAATTTGGTACAGTTGAAGCTTCTGTATTGATGTCTCTGCTTCCCAGTTGAAGAAGATGATGCCCCACTCAAGCTCACCACTTGCCTGGGTACCAACTCAAAGGCAGAGGTGCAAAGCAAGGCCAAAGGTGCTGAGATGCCCAGAGTCCATAGCTTATGTTGCCAGGCCCCAGCTGTAGGCAACAGTCTGCAAAATAGTGCTTTTCTGCTGGAAAAGTGCTCTCCTGCTGGCAGGCGCTTTCTCTCAGCCTAGGAACTAAGTCCAGGTGGGGCCTCTGTAAGGTGTTTCTGCCTCCAAATGGACAAGATGGCATCCTACACAAGCTCGGTGCCTATCTCAGTACCAGTGACTTTATGGTATAGGTGAAGAGAGGCTAAAGTTGCCGAGATGCAGAGAGCCCAAAGCCGGGCTCTTAAAACATGGCAATTCCGCCTGCCAGTCCCACCAGCAGTGCATCTCAGATCAGCTGCTAGTCAAGTCTCAGCTCCATCCACCGGCTAAGACAGAGAAAAAGAAGCTAAAATGGTGAGTTACCTTTGGTCCATGCAAGCCAGCATCTACCAAGAGTAGGGTCAGCAAAAGAGAGGTTTTGCATTCAGTGGTATGAAGTCCAAATTAACAGCCCTATGCCATGTCCTAGGGCTCATAAGTGACCAGAAGACTTCATTTAATTATCAATTCAGGTCTTGGTTTCCAGAGGGATTTGGAGAGATGTGTATTTATTCCTCTATCTTGACTCCGCCCCCCCATATAATTTTCTTTATTTCATCCTTGATTTCTTCTGTAACCCATGACTTTTACAGGAAGATCATATTCAGTTTCCATGAGTTCCAATTCTAGATATGTTTTTTTTTCTGCTGTTGATTTCATCTTTTACGGCTTTATGGTCTGAGAAGATGCTTTGCAATAATTCACTGGTTTGGATTTTGTTGAGATTTGCTTTGTGTCCTAACTCATGGACTATTCTGGAAAATGTTCCATGTGTACTGAAGAGGAAGGTGCAGTTACCTGCTGATGGATAGAAAGTCCTGTATATGTCTATGAGGTCTAGTTGGCTAATTGTGGCAATAAGAATTTGTGTGTCTTTACTGAGCACTTTTCTTGAAGATCTGTCCAATGCTCAGATTGGAGAGTTGAAGTCTCCCACTATCATTGTGGAGTGATCTATCACATTTTTTAATGTAGTCTGTTTCTTTGATGTATTTAGTTGCTCTAGTATTGGGTAGATAAATATTTAATATTGTTAAGTTCTATTTGTGTATTGAACCTTTCAGCAATAAATAGTGTCCATCCTTGTCTATGGTCGTGGATTTTAGTTTAAAATCTATTTTATCTGAAATTAGTATTGCCACACCTGCTCTTCTTTGTGTATTGTTATCTTGGCATATTTTATTCCATCTTTTAATTTGTTTATATCTTTAAGTCTAAGGTGAGTTTCTTGTAACGAACATATAGATGGGTCATGTCTTTTGATTCAAGATGTCACTTATTGTCTCTTTACTAGATTGTTCCGTTCATTTACATTCAATATAATTATTGATAGGTATGTGTTTAGTGCTGTCATTTTGATGTATTTATTTTTGGGTTGATATTTTCTCTGTTGCTGTTAATATTCTCTTCCGGGACATTCTTCTTTATGGGTTGATTTTTCACTCTTTTCAGTGTTGGTTTTATGTTTGTTGAAACTCCTGTTTTACATTTCTTATTTTGATATGCTACATCTTTACTGTGCTTTTCTGCTACCCTTATAATCCCCTTTAATAGTCTATGTTTAAAGCCAATTTTAACTTCTACTTATCTTATTAACTTCCTCTCTATCTGTAGGGGCTATAACTAATGTAGTATATTCTTCTTAATGTGAGGATATCATAGTTTTCGTGATATGATCACTGGATCACTTCTTTTAATATAATAGCTTTTGTTGAATTTTGTGCCTTCCCTGACTGAGTAGTTTTCTGGATGATGTGTCCTGTATTGCCTCCTAAAATACAGAGTTATTCATTTTGTTCTCTAAGCCAAGAGCTCCTTTCAGTATTTCTTGTAGCTTTGGTTTGGTTTTTATAAAGTCTCTGAGTTTCTTTTTATCTGTGAATGTCTTAATTTCATTTTTGTATTTGAAAGATAGTTTTGCAGGATATATAATTCTTGGTTGGAAGTTCTTCTCCTTCAAGGCTTTGAATGTGTGATGCCACTGTCTCCATGCCAGCATCGTTTCTTCTGAGAAATCCAATGAAAGCTTACAGGAGTTCCCTCTGTATGTTAGCTTTGCTTTGAGTCTTGTTGCCTTTAAGAGTTTCTACTTATGTTTCATTAATATGTCTTGGAGACTTTCTATTGAAATCTATGTTGAGTGGTGTTTGATAGGTATCTTGGATATCTGTATTCTCTTCTTTCATAATTTCTGGGCAGCTCAGCAACAATACTGTCTGTGTTCTCAGGTGTCTCACCCTGTTTAGGAACTCCAGTTAATTGTAGGTTGTTCTTCTTAATAGAGTTCCATATGCTTCTTAATGCTTCTTCATTTTTCTTGTTTCTTTTTTCTGATTTCTGCTCATAGATGCTGGAGTCAGTGGCTCTGTCTTCCAAATCAGAAATTCTCTTTTCCATTTGTTCCATTCTGTTTTCTTGACTTTGAAATGAAATTTCTGTGTCTTTGATTTTGTTCTTGATCTGTTGGATTTCGGAGTACTGATATTCCATCAGATTGAACAGCTTGGTTAATTTTTTGTTTTGCTCTGCTGCATTTTGTATAAGGTCTAGGAGGGCTCTCTATATAATCCCTTTGTATTCACCTGCTGATAGTTTCAGAAAAGCTTCTTCGTGTGGGAAGTTCTGAGGTGGTTTCTTTTGGGGTCCTTCTGATGCCATGAGTGACATCCGGGTTACCATCTTCTCCAACGTTTGTTGCTTTTGGGGCTTCATATGGGTCAATAGAGGCTGGGAGAGACACTTCGGTCTCTGTAAGCCTGTGCTTGCCTAGAGTAGGGTCAGTGAAAGAGAGGAGGTTTTGCATTGAGTAGTATGAAGTCCAAATTAAGAGCCTTATGCTGTATTCCGGGGCTCACTAGGTGTGCGGAAGGTTTCATTTAATTATCATTTCAGGTCTTGGTTTCCAGAGGGATTTAGGGAGGCGTGCGTTTAGCCTGCCATCTTGAATCCGCCTCCTCTCTATATAATTCTTTTATACTCAATCTCTGATAATTTCAGGTAGACTTCTTTATCTGGGAATGTTTTTGATTCTTTATTTTCAGAATTTTCTGGAGCCGTGATCGAGTGTCTTTAAATGCTTAAAAATGATCTGTTGCCTACCAGCTATCTAGAGGCTGTTTAATTTCTCTGGTGTTGCCTCAACAGGAGCTGCGACATAGCTCTGACAAGGGAGTTGGTCAGCAGCTGCCCCTATGTTCTCCAGTGGACTGTCTGGATTGGCAGGCTCAACTTCCTGGCTGTGAAGACACTGCCCTACATATGAAGCCCCTGGGAGGCTGTGAACTGATCCTATAATGAAGGTCAGTAAAGGCTGGAAGAGACGTCATTAGGCTGCACAGTAGTTATTTCTCCCAGTATTCTTATTTTAAAAATCTAAGAGCTATCTGACAGCTTCCAAAATCAGTCAGGCCATCAGGTGTGGAAGACTCCACCTTCTGGCTGACAACAGAAGCCCTTCTTCAGCAGTCCCTAGATGCTGAGATATAGTTTAAAGTAGGGAGGAGCTAGGGCCCTGTTGCCATCCTCTGTTGGGCCCTACCTGTAAGGCAGCACTGCTAAACGCAGCCTTTCTGCTGGAAATGCACTCCCTGGACTGGCACTGCCTGCCAGCCTTGGAATCAGCCCCTGCTGAGGCCTCTGGTTCGGTAACTCCACCTCCCAGCTGACCAAGATGGAGTCCTGGTCAAGCTGCCCCTCCCACTGGGAAACAGCAGAATCCATGGTGGAGCTCAAAAAAGAGGATGGAGGGGCTGATGTGCCCTTAGTGTGTCGCTGGACTCTCAAAACATGGCTATTTCACAAACAGTTTCTTCTCTGCAGCACCCACTAGTGGTTCACTTCAGCACTGCTACTGGGGGTATCTGCCATCTCATGTCCGTTCTCTGCCTACTGCCCAACAAAAAGAAAAAAAACAATTAAAAGCACCAGTACCTTTGGTCTGTGCAAGTGGTGAGGCAGCAGGAGCAGCAAGAGAGAGGAATTTTCCTATTTAGTGGTGTGTAGTCCAGGAGTATGGAAATTATCACTGTTAGCACTGACAGCCCTATGCTGTGTCCTAGGGCCCACTAGGTGTTCAGAAAGCTCTGTTCAAGTATTAGTCCAGGCCTTAGTTTTCAGAGGGAATTAAAGAGATGTGTGTCTAGTCCATCATGTTGGCTCTGCCCGTCTATACTTTGTCTTCTTGAATAGCCCTTTGAAATCTTCTGTTGAGCTTTTTACTTTATCTTTTCTTCCATTCAGTTTAGCTACTCTGTGTTCAAGAACAAGTCTGAGTCTCTTCTGAAATCTATTTTGATCTTTTCTTTCTTGTCTTTTTAAATGACTTTTTCCTTTCTTCCTGCATGATGTTGTTGATGCCATTCCACAACTCTTCTGGTCTTCAGTCATCAGTGTTCAATTTGTCAAATGTGTTCTTGAGATGGTCTCCAAATTCAAGTGGAATAAACCAATGGTAGTATTTTGGTTCTCACTGAATTGTTTTTATTCTTTTTGGCTTCAACTTAAACCTGCATATGAGAAATTTATGGTGTGTTCTGCACTCAGCACATGGATTTGCTCTGACTGATTTTATTGAGCTTGTCTCCTTCCACAGTTATTCTCTATTTGATTCCCGTATTTTCCGTTCAGTGAGTTCCGTGTGTATAATTACCTTTACAATGCTGAAAAAAAAATGTAACTTCAGGTAGTAAGTCATTGGTCTTTCAAGTGCTACCACTGCTAACCACAAGATCAGCAGTTCAAATCTACCAGGTACTCCTTGAATACTCTGGGGGTCAGTTCTACTCTGGCCCCTACGGTTGCCATGAGTCAGATCTGACTCGATGGCACTTGGCTTATCATATGCTTTACAGCATGGATTTTCCAACTGCAGGCTGTTCTTTGTTTCCAATTTTCATATTCTAATCACCTGTGATTATCAATGGATCTTGATTGCATGTTTCATGATTTTTAAGCTGAAAATGTTTGTTAAAATCTTAAGTTTCTTCATCTTTGGCCTTAGTGGTTGGTGCATATGTTTGATTAATAATCCTTTTAACTGGACTTCCTTGCAGGAGTATGGAAATTATCACTGTCAGCATTGTGCTTCAGGACAGATCTTGAAATGTTCTTTTTGATGATGAATATGATGTCATCACTCTTCAGTATGTCATTCTCAGCTTAATAAACCACATGAGTGTCTGATTCAAAATGGCCAATAGCAAATTACTTCATCTCAGTACTACTAGAATATTGACCTTTATGTATTCTATTTTATGTTTCATGACTTTCAATTTTCCTGGATTCATATTTCATGCATTTCACATTCTGGCTATTAATTGATATTTGAAGTTGTCTTGTTTTTATTTTGAGTTGTGCAATGTGGCGGTTCTGCAAGTTATTGATTATGTATCTATTCCAATTTTACATGTTGGAATTAGGAAAATCACTACAGGATGAATTTAAGGATCCACTGTGAGCACAACCTAAGGTAAGACTCCTTTAATAGCTTGGCCTGCATGTTCTCTAACTCTGATTGGTGGGCCACAGTGATGGTTTGAGTGTTCTGGAATTTGAGTCAGCTAAGAGCCAGTATCTAGTAATCCCAGAAAAGTTTGATTGTTTCCATTTCTTCTATCAACAGTCATTCTCATAAAAGACCATAGATACCTTTGGGGAAGGCTGGGAGAAAGATTAACAGAATAAATTTTGGCAGTGTAGTGGGATCCTTCCTCAATGGAAACCTGCTTCCTTTTCATTAATGGGAGTCGGGGTCTTAAACTTATTCAAGTCAGGGAACTTATTGAAGGTCCATGACTCTATATTCTTGTGATTCTAGTTAGACTGCTATTTACTTGACCTAGAATTTTTCTGCTTGTACCTATCATCAGGTAAGTATTTACTAGATTTCTTTTCTATCTCACTCTGAGGGACCATAACTAAGCAGCCAATGCCATAAATTTGAATGAGTCAGACTGTTCTGATTACTGTTTAGACTTTGCTTTATATTACAGTAACCATGCCCGTTTGACCCCTAGCACTATGGAGTCCAGTAGGCCCTAATGTATTTACAAAAAAAGAAAACAAAAAACAAAGGCCAAACCTGTTGCCATGGAGTTGATTCTGATTCATGGGGCAGCTCACACTATCAAATCTGATTTATATAAAATAACAAGTATAGCATACATCAAAGACGCTGGGACTTACTTCACAATTTCTTTCCTTACCACTGTGGTTAAGTGTGCCCTCTGGGTACACCCTGTGTGAGTCTATGGGTCTAATCTGACAAATCCACTCTAACTTGCCAATTTTCCTAAGCCTTTGAATACCTTCTTCTACCAAGACAGGTCTGGCACTTCAGCTTGATTTAGTGTAGGCTAGCACATAATCCACGTTTCGTTGACTCAACCAAACAAACTATTAGATCTTTCCCTAACACTTGGCTTTGGCTTGGCTTAACCTCTCCAGCTGAAACATTGAATAAAGAATCTGTTTAGTGGGCCCTTATCAGTAAACTCAAACTAATCCAATTTTATGTTCCCTGTACCATTTTCCCATACCCTTAATGTCCATTCCCGCATACATTCCCTAGGTTTCTATTTCTACATATTGGGAAAGTCAAGCAGTTCTTTGGAGTGTACCGCCTTCAGGGTCACATTTTGTACTTAACCTTTTAGGGCTCCATGGGACTTAAGTGTAATTGTAGTTCTAGAAGCAAAAATGGGTGGTGGGATGTGTTTTAAGAACACTCAGCAATATTTTATAAGGCATCTGCCTCAGGTGATACTCCAGGCAATGACTTATATGCCACTCCAGGTAGTATCTCAGACAAAGGCTCTTCAGACACAACTGAGTTAGTCTCATTTGAAAGGCGTGGAGGCTATAATGGTTTTGTTAGCAAGAACAGTTTAACAGATTTTAAGGACTCAATGTCCCCAGTTTCTTGATCATCTGCCCATATGTTCTCAACTCAAGTTTCAGGATCCCCCTTTTTCCCAATCAATGTCCTTGCTTTAGCTTGAAACATCTTAAGACATTAGGACTTCAATTGGTATTATAATTCAGGTACTTTTATGATAAAATTCTTGGTTTGGTTTTCGGCAATATCAGCTCTGCTGCTACAATAAATAAAATATTTTTTAAGGCACAAGTAGAAGCTTTGGGGTAATTCATATGATACTGGAGCTTTGACTCCAAGCCCTGAATTCATCTCTCTCTTTCACCATGTTGTCTAGTGAAAATAGCATCAACCAACCAACATCCTTATATTTCTCATTCTGACAAAATTGTAGAAAAGTAACAAATATTTGATTACCCAGAACCTTGCTTCTCATCAATACAGCATTTTGTGTATTTCTATTGCCATCTCACACAATGGATACAGTTCCGTCTTTAACTGTAAACAGTCATTAGCATTTTTAAGACTAACCAGATGTAAGAACCAATTTAGAAAATTCATCCTTACAATACTTGATTCTCTAGAACCACTCTTGGTACCAAATGTTTTAGGATGAGTTCTTTGGAGAAGAAAAATCACTGAAACAAGAGTAAGAGAGAGAGAGGGAGAGATTTATATCGAGGAAATGGTTCACACATCTGTAGAAGCTAGAAAGTCCCAAGTCCACAGACCAAGTCTCAGGCTGAAGACTTTGCCTGACTTATGTGATTGCACAGTCTGACAAACCCAAGATTAGCAGGTCAGACTGAGGGCTATTGGCTCATGGGCTGTAGAAGACAATGAATCCAAGATCTGCTGGTAAGGTGGCAGGCTGGTGGATAAAGTCCTAAAAAATGGAGGTCATGTGATGAACTGCCTAATGCGGAACAAAGAAGAACAAAAGAAAACAAGCTTTGCTAGAAAGTCCATATATATTGACTATGGGCCTCATGCCCAAGGAAACTCCCTTTCAAATGATTGACTGTTCATAGAACATCTCATCACAGAGGTGATTACCTCGTCATATAACTGCTGAGCTACATCGCAACTGCTAAGCCATTGGGATTCTTTGCCCAGCCATGTTGACACACAATATAAACCATCACAGCAGGATTAGGATCATAGCCTCATGGAATATCACCATCAATTGACATAATTTAGTTCATAAAGTTATGTTCTACATTCCAGTTTGGTGAATAGTGTCTTGAATTTTTAAAGCTTGTGAGCAGCCAACTATGATACTAGTACTGGTCTTTACTTATCTGGAGCAAAAGATAAAGAAGGAATCCAAGAACTGAAAGAATAAATTAGTCTACAGGGAAAATAATCTATACAAACAACAATCTGTCCTACTCTGAACCATAAAAACTACACAATGCCTAGATATTCTTACTGCTATTCTAATCAGGACCACAACAGATGGATACCGATAAACTATAAGGGGAGCAAAAGACCTACTATACTGTTTGAGAAGTGAGGACTCCCTGAGACTATTGCTTTAAGATTCTTGAACTAAAACTAACCCTTGAGGCCACACTATAGCTAAATAACAGATTGGCTGACAAAATAATGTATATCAACTGTTTTAGTCATCTAGTGTTACTATAGCAGAAATACCACAAATAGATGGTTTTAACAAAGAGAAATTTATTCTCTAAAAGTGTAGTAGGCTACAAGTCCAAAATCAAGGTGCTGGCCCTGGAGGAAGGCTTTCTCTGTCAGCTCTGGAGAAAGGCCCTTCATGTCAATCTTCCCCTGGTAGAAGACCTTCTTTGTCTCTGGGACCTTGGGTCCAAAGTGTGCGTTCTGCTACTTTCCTAGTGGTATGAGTTTCCCAAGCCTCTGTTTGATTCCCTTTCCTTTTATTTCTTCTAAGATAATAAGTATCAAAGACCACACCCCGGGGAAACACCTTTACATTGGATTGGGGAGGTGACTTTAGTAAGGTTATCACAGTCTCACCCTAGTCTTCTTCACCATAATCAAATCTTTTCCCATTAACCATAGGTAGAGATTAGGATTTACAACATATACAAAAATTACAATCACAAAGTAGAGGACAACCATATAATATGGGCAATTATGGCTCAACCAAATTGCTACACACATCTTTTAGGGGGGTATAATTCAAACTGTGACATTAGCTGACAGAGAGAGAAAGCTTTTCCCTGTAGCTAATGCCATGATTTTGGACTTGTGACCTACAAAACAGTGAGAGAATACATTTCTCATTGTTAAAACCATCCAGTTGAAGTATTTCTGTTACAGTAGCACTAGATGACTAAGGTATCACTCATGAGTACTATGTCCTTTAAGAAATCACCTATCTGAGACCAAATGGTCAACAATTACCTTAAAACAAAGACAAGAATGTAAAGGGGCAATGATTAATTAATGGAGATGGATCAAGTATGTTTATGATAATGAGAATATTCATGCAGTGAAGAATGTGATCAACGTCACTAAAGAGCTTTTGTAGAAACTATCTAATGATAACCTAAACTTCTGTGTAAAGCTCCATTGAAAGCACAATAGAACATAATTTTAAAAACAGACTGTCATGAAAGTAAAGATAGAATTTATAGGTTGAGAGAAAAAAACTGGAAATCATATACAGTTAAGGGTTTAATATCTAGAATACATAAAGAACATTAACTACTCAATTAGAAGACAATCCAATCAAAAAATGGGAGAAGGACTTCAATAGATATTTCACCAAAAAAAGCAGTACAAATAAATGGCCAGCAAGCATCTTAAAAAATGTTCAACATCATTAGTAATTCCCATTGCCATTGCCTTTGAGGGAATTCCAACTCATACCGACCCTGAAGAACAGGGTACAAGTACTCCCATAGGATTTCCAAGGAGCTCCTGGTGGATTCAAACTGGCAACCTTTTGATTAGCAGCCATAACTCTTAACCACCATGCTACCAGGTTTTCTATTAGCCATCTGGGAGGTGCAAATTGAAACCATAATAAGATATCACTATACACCCACTAGGATGTCTACCATTAAATAAAGAGAGAGTGAGGCAGCTAGAGAGACAGACAGAAGGCAACTTGTGTCGGCAAGGATATGGAGCAATCAGAACTGTAATCCATTATTGGTGGCTTGTAAAATGGTACAAACACTGTGGGAAATAGTCCTGCAGCTCTTCAAAATTATATACATAAAATTAACACACAGCCAGAAATTCAACTCCTGGATATAGACCTAAAATAATTGAATGAAAGAATGTAAACAGATTCTTGTACACTAGTGTTCATTGCAGTGTCATTCACAATAGCCCAAAAGTAGAAACATCCTAAATGTTCATCTACAAATTACTGGAGAAACAAAAGATGATACATACATTATTAATCACAGAAAGAAGTGAAGTCCTGACACATTCTATAACATAGATGAATGTTGAAAACATTATGTGAGAGAAACAAGTCAGTCAAGAAAGGACTAATATTAAATATCTAGCACATGCAATGCAACTGTATAAAAACCAAAGTTTATTAGTGGTTTACAAGAGACAGGTGGGAAAAAAAGGGGAAGGAGGACTCAATACCCTCAAAGCGTAGAAGACAATGAGCCCTTGTTAAGGGTGATGGTAATGATAAGGGCTAAACAACATGACAAATCTGATGTCTGAATTGCACATGTGAAGACACTTGAAATGTCGAATGTTTTGTTACGTATGTATTTATGACAGTATGAAAACACATGAGAGCCTTCATACACACACACATATATACACACACACACAATGTTGAATCAGACAACCATATAGTATACTATGCCAGGAATGAAAAGCTAAAGAGGAATTATGTTACATTCATCATCAAAAAGAACATTTCAACATCTTTCCTGAAGTACAATGCTGTCAGTGATAGGATAATATCCATATGCCTAGAAGGAAGACCAGTTAATACTATTATTCAAATCCACACACCAACCACTAAGGTCAAAGATGAAGAAATTGAAGTTTTAACCAGCTTCTCCAGTTCAAAATGGATTGAACATGCAATCAGGATGCATGGATCATTACTGGTGATTGGTACTCAAAAGTTTGAAACAAAGAAGAAGGATTGGTAGTTGGAAAATACAGCCTTGGTGATAGAAATCATGGTGGAGATCACGTGATAGAATTTTGCAAGACCAACAACTTCTGCACAGCAAATACCTTTTTTCACCAACACAAATGGTGACTATACACATGGACCTCACCAGATGTAATACATAGGAATCAAACTGGCTACATCTGTGAAAAAGACGATGGAAAGGCTTCATGTCAGCAGTCAGAAAAGGACCAACTGCTGACTGTGGCACAGGCCATCAATTGCTCATATGCAAATTCAAATTGAACCTGAAAAAAATTGGAACAGATTCATGAGAGCCAAAGTATGACCTTGAGAATATCTCACCTGAGTTTATAGCCCTCTCAAGAACAGATCTGATGCTTTGAACACTAATGACCAAAGACCAGACAATTTGTGGAATGACATCAAAGACATGATCCATGAAGAATGCAAGAGGTCATTAAAAAGACAGGAAAGAAAGAAAAGACCAAAACGGATGGCAGAAGAGACTGAAACTTGCTCCTGAATGTCAATTTGTTAAAGGAAAATGAAGGAATGATGAAGTAAAAGAACTGAACAAAAGATTTCAGAGTGGCTCGATAAGACAAAGTAAAGTATGATGACATGTGCAAAGAGCTGGAGATAGAAAACAAAAAGGGAATAATATGTTCTACATTTTTCAAGATGAAAAAAACTGAAGAAAAAAATCAAGCCTCAAGTTGCAGTAGTGAAGTATTCTATAGGGAAAGTATTGAAACACTCAGGAAACATCAAAAGAAGACGGAAGGAATACAGTCATGATATCAGAAGGAAATGGCTGATGTTCCGACATTTGAAGAGGCAGCATATGATCAGGAATTGATGGCACTGAAGGAAGAAGTCGAATTTGCATTGAAGGTGTTGTCATAAAACGAGCCTCTAGGAACTGATGAAATATCAACTGAGATGTTTCAACAAAAGTATGCAGTCCTGGAAGTGCTTATTCGTCTATGCCAAAAAAACTGAAGGACAGCTACATGGCCATCCAGTTGGAAGAGATCAATATTTATCCCTGTTCCCAAGAAAAGTGATCCAACCAATGCAGAAATTACTGAACAATATCATTAATATCACATGCAAGTAAAGTTTTGCTAAAGATCACTCAAAAGTGACTACAACAGTGTATTGATAAGAAACTGCCAGAAATTCTAGGCGGATTAAGAAACAGCTGTGGAACCATGGATATCATTTCTGATGTTAGATGGATCTGGGCTGAAGCAGAGAATACCAGGAAGATGTTTACCTGCATTTTACTCACTATGCAAAGGCATTTAACTGTGTGAATCATAACAAATTATAGCTAACATTGTGGAGAATGAGAATTCCAGAACATTTAACTGTTCTCTTAAGGAATCTGTACATGGACCAAGAGGTCATCTTGCAAACACAATAAGGGGACACTGCATGGTTTAAAGTCAGGAAAGGTGTGTGTCAGAGTTATATCCTTTCACCCTACCTTTTCAATATACATGCTGAACAAATAACCTGAGAAGCTGAACTATTGAAGAACAAGGTATCAGGATTGGGAGAAGACTCATTAACAACCTGCTTTATGCAGATGAAAGAGCTTTACTTGCTGAAAGTTAAGAAGATTTGGAACACTTACTGATGAAGAGAAAAGAACACAGCTGTCATGGTTGGAATTGTGTCCCCCCAAAAATGTGTGCAGCCACGTGGCTGGGATATGGTTCCCAGTATCTTGGAAATGTCCTCCATTGTGTGGCTTTGCTAACTGCGTGTTAAAAGATTAGGGTGGGGCTACAAATTCTGCATAGGATTACTTCCCTGTTAATCCTCTAAACTGCATTTTCTTTCTATTTGTCTTCTGTGGCAAGGCAGCATAAACAGCACAGACTCAGAAGAAACTACTGAGTTTATACCCCAGCCCTATGTGTGCTTAAATAGAATGTGTATTCTCTACTTGTTGCATGCATGATCCATGAATGTATATTTTAAAATCAAGCTTGTAATTTTTTTTCAAGTTGGTGTCCTTACTGTTTGTCTGCTTAATTATAGCTTGATCTTTGAGGGAGATGTGTTTTAAAAAACGAATACACCTACCTCTGCAGTTGTGGATTTTTCAGTTTGTCTTAATCACTCTTCAGTATCATATAAGCTGCTGCTTCCCACATTCTGTTAGATACTATCCTAGGTTGTTATATATAGTTTTCTTCTCTACGAATGTTTACTTTTCGATATCTGCCTGTATTTTCTTTATAGAATCTCTGCTCTGGGTCATGTTTACAAGTCTCTATTTATTTCAAGTCCTCATCATTCAGGATTTAAACTGGTAAACATAACGGCTTCATGCATTCATAAAAAAGGAAAGCTACTACAAGGAATTAGGTAAGTAGATGATGGAGGATCCCAAATCCAAGCAAGGTATTTTGAGATAACTCAAATTACGGCAACAGTAGGAAATTACTAGAACCCCTAGGCTTAAAAAACAAAGAAAAAGAAAACCTTCAGGTAGTGACATCTGAGTCCCGGATTGAAGGTCACATGCAAAAGCCAAAACCATGACAGTCCTTGTCCAGATGGGCTGGAGATACAGAGGTGAAGTAGCCACTGCTAGAGAAGCTGGCAAGGTAGAAAGAGGAAGAAACACCTTCTGCATCTGTCTGTGTCATAACGAACAATCCTTCTGATGGCCATTCCAGAAAAAGAGTTCCAGAACTGCTTTTAAGGGTGGACTAGGTATTGGTGTAGGTGCATAGTTTCCCAAGGGAAGTACTTCAAAGTTGACCGTAATAATATTCAGCAATGAAACATACAGCACACTTTCTAGGATGAGTTCACAAGCTTAATTGTCAGACCTCATTAAAAAAGCCTCTGCATTAATACTTTAAATGTAAGGAAATTAAAATTTCAGGTCCATTGAGGCTACCACACTTAATGTAGCAGGTTCTTCAAGTTTTAAAGATAGCTGTGCTTTTGAGATTGCTGGACAAGAGCATAACCTTAAAGCTGTGGCTATAAAGGAAAAGCACCAGCTATGCATAACTTTAGGCTAGATTGCTAACTTAATACGTTAAAAGTTAATAAAATGACTCTTGTAATTCTAATTACTGAATTATAATTAGAAATGTACACTTCTAATATGGCATACATTTAGATCTTGAGAACTGATAAAACATGCTCACGTATCATAACAACTAGGAAAATAAGTTATATTACAATACAACTCAAACCAGTTCACTGTAGCTTCTTTTCCAAGCATTGTGTTACTAAAGAAATATGGAAAGATAAAATCAAACTCAATTACGTTGATCAAAAAAGGGATGTGAATCTAGACAACACAATATGGATCAATACTTTGAAAAAACTAAGAATTTTTATTGAAGGAACAGTAATAAGATTTAAGTAAACTTCTATTAGGCAAGTTTATGAAGTAATGATGCAGAATTTTCACACAGCCTATGTAGTTGAAACAAGTTGAATGAGATAGTATTAATCTGAAAAAGTAATCATGAAAAATTTCATTACTAAATAATTTTGCTGTGAGTTGTTTAGAAAATTTACTGTAAAGGAAATATGATATGCATTTAGGAAGGCATTATCTTATAAAGTCTTGCAAAGTATTCAGGACACTTCTTATTTTCCTTTGGGTTTTATGAAGTTGGAATATGACTGCCATAGCCAAGCCAAGTGCCGTCGAGTCGGATCCGACTCATTTCCTGCCCATATACATGTCATTGCAGCCATTACTCCTGTTTTCAGGGCCCAGCCTAGCTGCAGTAGAATTATCAAGTTTCTTAGACCAAAGAAGTAAAGTATTCTCATTTATCAGGGTCCTCTTTGACATTAACATCTGTCCTTTTTCCTATATGTGATCTGTGCTTGAAGCTTCTAAGACGTCCCTGTTTCTTAATTTGCATTGACTTTTGACCACGCACTTTCTTAGTTGTTTTTTATTAGCTAACCCAGCCTGTGTTTAGTTTATTAGTTCTCTGCCTTCTTTGTTCTAAACTTGACCTTTGTATTTGCATTTGCCCTACTTTTAGCTTGCCAGCTTAGGTCCTAACGTTTTCCCAATATTTTGCCTGCATTTTAACACTCTTTTTAATTGAGTTCCCGAATCCAGAAAGAATCTTGCCTGTTGTACTTTTGCTACATACCTAATCTCATGTGTGTGTCCTCACTGTTAATAATTTGGGACTCATTACCTAGTTCTTACTGTTAGTGATTCTGTATGTACTCACCTTGATCTAGTCACATGGTTTCAGATAATTGATTCCACCATAACTTAGGTTCAGGCTTCAGATCCTTTAAACTTCTTTGCCAAACCCTGACTCTTTAAATTTTATGCACTAAGTAGGATTTAAATCGACATGGTTGTTAATAACCAAAACCAAACTGTTGCCATGGAACTGACTCATAGTGACTCTGTAGGACAGAGTAAAACTACCTTGTAAGGTTTCCAAGACTGTCATCTTTACAAAAGCAAACTGACACATCTTTTTTAATGCAAACCTTTCAATTAAAGTCAAGTGCTTAACGACGGTACCAATATATAGGATAAGTGTGGTGAAAGGATATAACTCTGACACACCCCTTGTCTGATTTTAAACCAGACAGTATCCCCTTGTTCAGTTCCAACAACTGCCCCTTGATCTATGAGCAGGCTTTGCATGAGCACATGTAAGTACTCTGAAATTCCCCTTCTTCACAATGTTATCTATAATATTTTATTATTCACACAGTCAAATGCCTTTGTGTAGCCCATAAAACATATTTACAGATAAACAATAAAACATATTTTCAGATCAACAAAAGCTGAAGTAGTTCATAACCACAAGACCTTCCATACAAGAAATGCTGTAAAGAGTCCTTCAAGTTTAAAAGCAAGGATACAAGAAAGGATATTGGATAACTCAAAGCTGTATATACAAAAAAGAATCTCCTGTAAAAGTATTATTTGGGCAAATGTAAAGGTCAGTTTTATCGTATTAGTGGTTTGTAACTCTCTTTGATGTGTTCCAAATGATTTTAAATGACACTTAAAAATAATTATAAAATTATTAGGCACACAACATAGAAAATGTAATCTGTGAAGCTGTATGGTAAGAACAAGGGGATATCATATGGCTCAAAATAAGGAAGGGTAGGGACCAGGTCATATTTTTTCACAATACTTATTCAAATTTGTACGTTAAACAAATAATCTGAGAAACTGGACTACATGAAGAACTCAGTATCAGAACTGAACGAAGATTTTACTGACTAGATACTGGATTTTTCTTTGGGATGATGAAAGGGTTTCAGAAATAACAGTGGTGATGGTTGTAAATTTTGTTAATATAGTTAATGGCACTGAATTATGCACTTCAAAACATTTAAAGTAGCAAACTTTGCCCAGCAAACTTTATAGTACATGTATTTTGCCACAATAAAAAATGTCTTGTGAAATGACTGTATCTTTTTAAAAGTGCTTTACAATTTCTTCCCAAGTCTCCCTTTATACATCCTTAACATTGGTTTAGCAAAATTCGATCTTTTTTGTTCTTTTTGTAACCATGTGGGTGAAAAAGCATGTGTATATCTAGGTGCTCGCTTGAGCACGGGTACTCTAAACGCTTCTCTCTTGTTTTGATCCAAGGATCACTTGTAGTCTTCATTTCTCTCATATTTTACCTTATCCAGGCACTCTTCAGAAACTCTATGGGGCAGTCCTACTCTAACCTACAGGGCTGCTATGAGTTGGACCTGACTCAATGGCAGCGAGCCAGGGTTAAATGAGTTTTCAGATCTAATTATGGATGTCTGGCTGGTTTATTTGTGTAGATTATGGAATAACATTTTTGGAGAGAATGGTAATTTGCAGAGTTATCCTCTGATCAAAACTTCATAGTGCTAAATAAGTAACTAAGCCATTTGTAGACAAATTCTTTGAACTATAGCTCTCTTACAGCTCACAAATCACTTTAGGAATCATCTCAGATTATTTAACAAGAGAGTTATTTATCTGTTATTTACCCATTCCTGAAGTCTCATGGATAAGAAATTTTTGTATGTGTATGTTTCTCAGAAGATAATTCACAGTTTTGTTAGGTTTCTGTAGATAACCTCTACCCTCTATTGGTTAAGAATCACCTTAAAAATGTAAAGAAAGGCAACTTAATCTTGTCAGAAAAGTATACTTTCCTTCCCATAGCAATAGAATTCAAGCTGATATTAGAAGTCAATCAATTAAAAAAAAAATCAAAACCCATGACCATCAAGTTCATTCCAACTGATAGCAATTCTATAAGACAGAGTAAAACTGCCCCCATAAAGTTTCCAAGGAGTTCCTGACAAATGTGGACTGCAAACTTTTTGGTTGGCAGGCATAGTGCTTAGAAAAACCATGGTTGCAATGGTGGTTAAGTGCTATGGCTGCTAACCAAAAAGTTTGCAGTTCAAACCTACCAAATACTCTTTGTAAAATCAATTTGGCGGTTCCACTCTGTCTCATAAGGTTGCTATGAGTCACAATTGACTAGATGGCAGTGGGTTTGGTTTGGTGTATATATATATATATCTGGTATAAGGCTTTAAACAGATTTCAAAATATAATTAGAGAAAAAAACCAAAACAATCTAACTTCACTCCAGAAAGACATTTATAAGTGGATACCTTTTCTGGATGTATACAAAATATGGTTTTCTATCAGCTTGCCTATCGCATAAATTATGAATTAGAATTACTGAGACTATGGTCTCTTACTTTACCCTACGTCAATAAAATGACGGAGAGAACAAAATACAATCAGATCAGTAATATTGCTATTGACGAGTCAGAAATAGAGTCCCACTCTGCAAAAGCCAGTCATTCACATTCATAACTGTAGTATTCCTTGGCCCACTCATAAATTATCCCAAATCTGAAGGCAGTTCCCATTTTTTAACTTTACACCTGTGACTAGTATACTAGAGTATGTATATTTAAGGACAAAAATAACGCTTTAATAAAATCTACATGGTTGTCAAATAAGAGGAATGAAAATAAAATTTTTATGGAATGATAGAGGCTTGGCAACTTTTGATTATCTGAGTGTTGTTGTTATGTGCCATTGAGCCAGTTCTGACTCATACTGATCCTACATACAACAGAACGAGACACTGCTCAGCCCCATATCATCTTCACAATCATTGTTATGCTTCAGTCTGTTGTTGTAGCCACTGTGTTGATCCTTCTCACTGAGGATCTTCCTCTTTTCTGCTGGCCTACTACTCTGATTATCAGTGTTGCTTTCATTATTACCCCTTATAGTGACATGTTAAAACAGTGGTTCTCAATGTTTAGCTTGCATTATAATTTCCCTAAGAGCTTTCTAAAGTACAGATTACAGGTTCTCATCCTCAGAGCTTCTGATTCTGTAGGTAGGAACTACTAATTTTCATTTCTAACAAGTTCCCAAGTGATGCTAATGCTCTTGGTCCAAATAGCACATACTGAAAGTCATTGCTTAGTTGAGGTAGGAACAGTAAAATTAACAACAAATCACATCTCAAAAACTACAGTAATAACTGGGACCTTACAAAAAATAAATATTTATGTTCATTAAAGGACTTTATCAAGAGTTAGAACACAATCGACAGACTGAGAAAACTCATTAGGAACAATATATCCAATAAGAATCTCATATTCAAAATCTGTATGACATCTATAACTTAACAACAACCACAAAATAACTAAATAAAAAAAAAAAAGGGCAAAAGACGTGGGCAGATATTTCACCAAGGAATACAGTCAAATGGCCAACACATAATAAGATGTTCAACCACTTTAGTGACTACAGAGATGAAAATCAAAACCAAGATAGGGTGTCTCTTCATTCCCAGTAAGATGATGAAGGTTGGGAAAAAAATAACAAATCTTGAAGACAATGTGGTGAAATTGTAACTCTTACCCATTCCTGTTGGGAATGCAAGAAGATGCAGACATTGTCAAGAACATTGTGGGAGTTATTCAAGTAACTATATAACCCAGCAATTCTTTTCATATGTGTACACTCAAGAGACTTAAAGCTAATGACGGGAATAGATATACATATGTATTTTATTGTTCATTGTAGCACTATTCACAATAGCCAAAAGATGGAAATAGTTCAATTGTCCATTAATCAATGAATGAATAAACAAAATATGGTACACACGTACAATGGAATATTACCTATAAAGAGAAATGAAGTCCTCATACATGCTGCAACATGAATGAACCTTGAAAACATTCTGCTGAGTGAAAAATGTCAATTACAGATAGAAAAATATGCTATCACTTATATTTAATGACATGAATAGGCCAATATAGAGGTGAAGTCAAGATGGCGGACTAAACACACACCTCCTAATTCCCTCTGAAAACTAAAGCCTAGACTGATAATTAAGTGGAGCTTTCTGAACACCCAGTGAGCCCTAAGACATGGCATAGGGATGCCCATTTGGACTACACTGCACAAATTGGGAAACTTTTTCTCTTACCCGACCCTTCACCCTTGTTGAATGGCTGGCTCTTGCAAAGTGAAGATAACTGGCATTTTTAACTTTCTATATTTTTGTTAGCTGGCAGGCAGGGAATGTGCTTAACTGGCAGCAAAGCTCAGCCTCACTGCTGATGTGATCAACAAGTGCAATAGCCACATTTTGAGAGTCTGGCTCCAGACTCAGAGGATCACAGCCCTTCCACTCTCTCTTTCTGGACCTCCACCATAGATTCAGCTGTTTTGCAGCTGGCAGGATAGCTTGTCCAGGATGCCAACTTGCTTGACCGGGAGGCAAAGTCACCCAAACAGAGGCCTCAGCAAGGGCTAATTCCTAAGCTGGGAGGCAGTGCCAGCTTGAGGAGGGCGCTTCCAGCAGAAAAGCTGTGTTTAGCACAGGGTAGCCTTACAGGTGGGCCATGGCAGGGATGACGGCAGGGCAGTAGCCTGTCCCTACTTTGATCTATATCACAACATCTGGGGATAGCTATAGAGGTACCTCCTTTGCCAGCCGTAAGGAGGGGCTTGCACACCTGATAGCCTGACTGATTTTGGAAGCTATCAGATATAGCTTTTCCATTTCAAAATAAGACTTCCTAGATAAATAACTGTGGTGCATCCTGATGGCATCTCTCTCAGCCTTTACTGATCCACATCATAGGGTCAGCTGATGGCCCACCAGTGACTCCATAGTAGGGCCATGTCTTTGCCAGCAAGGGGGTAGAGTCTGCTACTCCAGAGATTCCACTGGGCCCAGTCTCTGGAGTACATAGAGGTGGCTGCTGATCAACTTTCTTCTCAGAACTCTGCTGAAGCTCCTGTTGAGGCAGCACCAGACAAGCTGAACAGCCTTTAGATCTCCAAAAAGCCACAGACACTAATGAAACATTTAAAAAAAAACAGTCATTCATGTTTCCAGAAAACTCCCAAAATAATCAAAGAACTTCCCAGATGCTGAAACATTTCTGAAACAATTGGAGGTTGACTACAAAAGAATTATATAGAGGGCCCTCCTAGACACTATAGAAAATACAGCAGAGCAAACTAAAAAAAAATTAAGTATGCTGTTCAGTCTGATGGAACATCAGCATTCTGAAATCCAGCAGATCAATAACAAAATTACAGAATTAGACAATTCAATTGACAGCCAGAAGAACAGAATCAAACAACTGGAAACTAGACTTACAGACCTTAAATACAGAGCAACTGACACCAGCATTTATGAGGAGAAAGCAAAGAAAAGAAACAAGAAAAATAAAGAAGCATTGAGAAACCTGTGGGACGCTATCTAGAGAAACAATCCACAATTAACTGGAGTTCCTGAACAGGGAAGGATACTTGAAAATGCAGAGAGTATTGTTGTTGAGTTGCTGACAGAAAGCTTCCCTGAAATTATGGAAGAAGAGAACATAGATATCCAAGATGTGTACTGAATACCACATAATAAAGACTCCAAAACAAAGACACAAAGATATAATCAAGCATAACAAAATGTGACATAAGCATAAATTCTTTTTTTATTACGATTGAGTGAAAATGTACATTCCCATATAAATTTGCATGCCCACCTATATACAGCTTCCACTGCTCTCCCTGCCCGCTGAAGCATACTCTTCCTCTCTGTTTCATACATCTTATCCTCCCAGCAATCTCTTATCCCCTCCTCTCTACCCATTCCCCCACCTCCAGTAAGAGGTCAGCAGGACAACATCCTATAGATGCATAGAACCATAAAGTGCACACATGACATTGTCCCTCTGTGTTGCCAAGTCCAATCCATTCCTGTCCCAAGAGTTGACCTCCATTGTGATTTATGGACAGGAGCAGCATCAGGGCCAGGGGCCATGCACCCAAGGGAACTCTGAGGCCCTTGGACTATCGATTGTGGTCTTTTAGTGGAGATCTCAGGGTGCACCCCCTTTTATTCTTGTATTGCCAGAGAGACTTAACTTTGTGAGCTCCATCGTGGCTATCACTGGTGGTGGACAGGTACCACCCGGTTCTGCCAGTGACAAGTCAATGTAGTCACCCACTCACATGGGTCTGTCTGCCTCCTGGGTTCTCTTTCCCCCATGTCATTTCAGTCCTTGGTGATCATCCATTCCTGATGAGTTGGGACCATTTGCTGTACACTCAGATGGCAGATTTTAAGACCTCAGATGCCACTCACCAATGTGGGGTGCAGAAGGCTATCTTGGCAAAATGCTAGTTGTGTCAATTTGGCCTTGATTTCACCTGGGAGCATGATCCCTGGCGCCCTGGCACGGCTACTCTGTCCTTGCAATATTGGGTTAAGATGGGAGGAGTAATTATGTTATGTTGAAGTCCATTTAATATTCTCTTCTTTCTAATGTTTGCTGTTACAGATTTCACTCAACCAAATTTCCATCAACTATCTAATGTAAACCCTCCCCCCCCGCCCTCCCTCCCTCCCCACCCTTGCAGCTGTCAAAGAGTCTTTTTTTTATGCATGAGTCTGTTTTTAAGTTCTCATCGTAGGGGGTCTCATACAATATTTGTCCTTTTGTCTCTAACTACTTTTACTCAGCATAATGTCCTCCATTCAAAACCAGGTTATAAGAAGTTTCCTGAAATCATCATTGTTCTTTATCCTTACATAGTGTTCTATTAAGTATATATGCCATAGTTTACCTATTCATTCCTCTGTTATTGGGCATCTGGGTTGATTCCACCTTTTTGCTATTGTGGACTGTGCTGCTATAAACATTCGTGTACATGTATCAGTTGGTGTGAATGGCCTTGATTCTGTAGGATACATTCCGAGCAGTGGAATTACTGGGTCAAATGGTATGTCTATATCCAGCTTTTTAAGGAAGTACCAGATTGCTTTCCAAAGAGACTGCACTATTTTTCAATCCCACCAACAGTGTAGGAGAGTTCCAATTTCTCCACATAAGCAGAAATTCTTGAAGACAGCGAGACTCAAAGCAAAGCTAACATACAAAGGGAAGCCCTGTAGGCTTTCATTTGCCTTCTGGGCAGAATCAGTATTGGCACCGAGGCAGTGGGATGATGCATTTAAAGCCTTGAAAGAGAAAAAAATTGAGCCAACGATTATATATCTTGCAAGACTGACTTTTAAATATGAATATGAAATTAAGACATTCACAGATGAACAGAATCTTAGAGACTTTGTAGATCCAAACCAAAACTACAAGAAATACTGAATGAAGCTCTTGCTTAGAAAAACAAAATCATTAGCTCTGTATTTTAGCAGACAATGCATGACATAACATCCCGAAACCTACTCAGTTAGGAAAGGCAAAAAACTCAATCAAAGCTATGATATTAAAAAAAAAAAAAAAGGATTCAGTGATCACATCATGAAAGCTATGATGCCATCACATTAAAATGAGGGTATATGATAGTAGTTATAGTCCTTCTTGATGGAGAATACGTTAACAAGATACGTAGAAGTTAACATTGGGTTTAAACTTAGATTATTAAGGGGAATAATCAGGGTAGCCACAGAGCACAGTAAAAATACAGCATGGAATAATAAGAAATGCAATATAAGAGTCTCAACAAACACAAAACCAACACTGAAAAGAGTGACAAATCAGCCCATTAAGAAAAATGACTCAGAGCAGAATATTAAGAGTAATAAGAGAAAGCATCAACAAAAAAAACAAATACATCAAAATGATAGCACTAAACACATATCCGGCCATAATTACACTGAATGTAAGTGGACTGATTGCTCCAGTAAAGAGCTAACAAGTGGCATCTTGAATCAAATGACACAACCTGTCTATATATTGCTTACAAGAAACTCACCACAGACTTAAAGATATAAACAAACTGAAAAATGAAAGGATGGAATAATATATACCAAACTAACAATATACAAAGAAAAGCAGCTGTGGCAATACTAATCTCAGATAAAATAGATTTTAAAGTAAAATCCACCATCGTGGACAAGGACTGTCAGTATTTATTGCTGAAAGGTTCAATACACAAGCAGGACTAAACACTGTTAAATATTTATGCACCCAATACTAGAGCATCTAAATAAATCAAACAAACACTGACTACGTTGAAAAATGTGATAGATCACTTCACAGTACTAGCTGGAGACTTCAACACTCCACTTTCAGTATTGGACAGATCTTCCAGAAAAAAAGCTCGGTAAAGATACAGAAGATCTTATTACAACAAGAGACGAACTAGAACTCATCGACAGATACAGAACTTTTCATCGATCAACAGATAGTTACACCTTCCTCTCCAGTGTACATGGAACATTTTCCAGAACAGACCATGTGTTAGGTCATTAAGCAAATGTCAACAAAATACAAACCACTGAATTATTGCAAAGCATTTTCTCAGACCATAAAGCTGTAAAAGTTGAAATCAATAGCAGAAAAACATAAAGAGAAATGTGAAATCATGTTAACTGAACAACACCTTCTTCAAAAAGCCATGGGTTATAGAAGAAATCTAAGATGAAATAAAGAAATATATGGATTAAAATGAGAATGAAAACACTTCTTACCAGAAACTATAAGATACAGCCAAAGCAATGCTCAGAGGTCGCTTTATCTCTATAAATTCACACATCCAGAAGGAAGGAAAGAGCCAAATCAAAGAATTAACCCTAAAGCTTGAACAAGTAGAAAGAGAGCAACAGAGTTTACCCTCAGGCACCAGAAGGAAACACATCATAAAGATTAGAGCAGAACTAAATGAATTAAAGAATATATGAACAACTGAAAAAAAATTGATAAGACCAAAAGCTGTTTTTTTGAAAAAGTTAACAAAATTGACAAATCACTCGCTAAACTTACTAAAGAAAAGCAGGAAAGGAAACAAATAACTAAAATAAGAAATGAGATGGAAGTTGTCACAACAGATCCAATGGAAATCAAACGTATCATAAGAAAATACTACAAAAGACTGTACTCTGACAGATTTAAAAACCGAGAGGAAATAGACAAATTCCTAGATTCATATCACGTACCAAAGATATCACAAGGAGAAGTAGAACAACTTAATAAACACATCACAGTGGTAGAGATTGAAAAACTCAACCAACAAGACCAACCAGAAAAAGCCGTGGCCCAGATGGCTTCACCTCAAAATTCTACCAAGTATTTAGAGGAGAGTTAACTCCAATACTACTGAGACTATTTCACAGTGTAGAAAGGGATGGAATACTCCTAAATTGATTCTATGAAGCCAGCATCACCGAGATACCAAAGCCAAGGAAAGAGCCAACAAAAAAGAGAACTACAGACCAATATTGGCCATAAACCTAAATATGAAAATCTTCAGGAAAGCCCTGGCCAATAGAAGTTAACAACATATAAAAAAATAATTTATCATGACCAAGTTGATTCATGTGTGGGATGCAAGGCTTGTCCAACATCAGAAAAACAATGTGATCAACTACATAAATAACAGATAAAAAAATGGATCACCTGATTTTGTCAATTGATACAGAAAAAGCATTTAATAAAGTCCAACACCCACTCATGCTAAAAACTGTCAGCAAAATAGGAATAGAAGGCAAATTCCTCAATGCAATAAGAGCCATCTATACAACGCTAACAGCTTGAATAGAGAGATACTGAAAGAATTTCCTTTGAGAACAGGAAGTAGACCAAGATGCCTGCCCTCACGTCTCCTATTCAACACTGTACTAAAGTTCTGGCCAGAGCAATTAGACAAGACCAAGAAATAAAGGGCATCGGCAAAGAAGTAAAAATCTCCCTATTTGCAGATGATATTGTTGTATGCGCAGAGAATCCTAAGTAATCCATAAGTAAACTACTCAAACTAATAGAAGAATTCAGCAAAGTGTCAGGATACAAGATAAACATAAGTAAATAAATTGGACTTCTTTATACCAACAAAGAGATTATGAAAGAAGAAATAACCAAATTAATACCATTTACTATAGTCCAAAGAAGATAAAATGCATAGGAATAAATCAAACTAGAGAACTCAAAGGCACTTAGCTTATACAAAGAGAACAAGTCCTTACTGCAAGAAACTAAGAGAGACTTATGTAAGTGGAGACACCTATACTGCTCATGGATAGGAAGGCTTACCATTGTCACCATGCCTATTTTACCCAAAGAGGTCTACATATAGAATGCAATCCCAATAGAAATGCCAGTGATTTTTTTTAAATGAAAAGGAGAAACAAACCACCACCTTTCTTTGGAAAGGGAAGTAACCCAGGATAAGCAAAGCACTACTTAAAAATAACACAGTGAGAGGTCTATCACTACCCAACATTAGAGCATATTACACTGCCACAGTTGTCAAAACAGCCTGGTATTGGTACAAAACCAAACATACAGTCCAATGGAATGGAGTTGAGATGCCAGAGATGCCACCATCATCCTACGAACAGTCTATATTTGACAAAGTCCCTAAGATTGTAAAGTGGGGTAAAAATAGTCTCTTTAACAAATGATGTTGGTAAAATTGGATATCCATCTGCAAAAAAAATGACCCATATCTCACACCTTACACAAAATCCAATTGAAATTAGATAAAAGACCTAAATATCAAACCTAAAACAATAAAAGTGATGCAAGAAAAAATGGGATCAACAATGGAAGTGTTAATATACAACTCATCTGACAAAGCACAATCAACAGAAGAGAAAATAGAGAAATATGAACTACTAAGAATCAAACACTTTTCCTCATCTATAGACTTTACCAAAAGAATTAAAAGACCATCTACAGAATGGGAAACAATATGTTTGGCAACCGTACGTCAGGACAACGTTTGATTTCCATAATGTACAAGATATTGAAAAATATCAACAAGAAAAAGACAAATAACCCAGTTACATGATGGGCAAAGGAAAAGCACAGAAACTTCTCTAAAGAGGATATCCAGGCTGCCAAAGGACACATGTGGATATGCTCAGGATTGTTAGCTATTAAAGAAACTCAAATCAAAACTACAATGAGATATCATCTCACCTCAACAAAGTTGGCCATGATCCAAAAACACACAAAACAACAAGCGCTGCAGAGGCTGTGGAGAAACTGGAATTCTCCTACACTGCTGGTGACATTGCAAAATGGTACAACTTCTTTGGAAAGCAATATAGCACTTCGTTAAAAAGCTGGAAATAGATATATGATTTGACCTAGTAATCCCACAGCTTGGAATATATTCCACAGAAGCAAGGGCCATCACACAAACAGATACATGCACAAGAATGTTTATCTCAGCACAGTCCACAATAGCAAAAAGATGGAATCAAGCCAGATGCCCAACAAGAGATGAAGGGATAAACAAATAATGGTATATATATTCAGTGGAACACGATGCAATGATAAAGAACAACGATGATTTTAGGAAGAATCTCATAACCTGGTTTCAACTGGAAGATGTTATGTTGAGTGAAATTAGTCAGCGGCACAAGGATAAATATTGTACGAGACCCCTACCATAAGTACTTAAAAATGGACTCTGGTACAGAAGAAAAGACTCTTTCATGGCTGCAAGGGAAGGGAGGGTGGAAGGAGAGAGAGGGATGGTTACAGATTAGATGGTTGATAGAAATTTTCTTGGGTGAAATCAGTGACAGCACACATTAGAAAGAAGATCAGTTTAACTGAACTTCAACATAACCTGAAAACTCTTCCATTCTTCACCCAATATTGCAAGAATAGAGTCACAGAGATGGGGGTCTGGGGACCGTGGTCTCCAGGGACATCAAGGCCAACTGTCAAAGCTAGCCTATTGTTAAGACAGTCTTCTGCACCAAGTATAGGTGGGTGGCGTCTGGGCTCTTAAAAGCTAGTAAGCTGCCATCTGAGGAACACTAAATGGTCCCAACTCAGCTGGAACTGATGATCCCCAAGGACAACAACTACATGAGGGAAAATGAGCCCAGAAGACAGAAAGACCCACATGAATGTACGACTATATCAATGTGTGACCAGAACCAGATTGTGCCCAGCCACTACCAGAGAAAGTTGTGATGAGGGTCACAATGTTCAGTCCCAGTGGGAACACGAGATAAAAAAGGATGCATCCTAAGAACTGCACTAACAGACCGCAATCTATGGTCAAAGGCCTGAGGTTTCTCATGGGAGTGTGGTCCTTAGACCTGATGCTGCCCCTGATCATAGATCATTAATGAAGTCAACTCTACAAATAGGAATATGATGGACTTGGGGACACAGAGTGACCAATTTGTGTGTGTGCTTAGAGGTTCTATGTATCTATAAGATGTCATCCTACCGGTTTCCTACTAGAGGGGAATTGAGAGGGTGGAGAGGAGGGGACAGGAGATTGTTAAGAGGATATGACATGTATGGAACAGAAATGAGGAGAGTGTTGTCACAGGGCAAGGATAGCAGAGGGAGCTGCAGATAGGTGTGCAAGCCAACTTGAATTGTAAACTTTCAGTCAATCACAATGAAAAACAAAAAAAAGAATAGTCCAATATATAAACACCAAAGTTTATTAGTGCTTACTGAGGAAGGGAGGAGTAAAAGGAGAGGGAAAGCCATTGTATGAGAAGTAGTGAGTTTCTGTTTATGGTGAAAAGAAATTTAGCGTTGATTAAGGGAAATGGTTGCACAACATGATTGATGCGCTGAGACATACACCTGAAAAAGTTTGAAGAGTAAGATCTTGTTCTATTTATATTTCCACAAAATAAATATTGGTCTTTAATACTAACTATGTGCATCCAAGCACCTCATGGGATATGAAGTTTGTTTTCTTGATTCAAAGATTTATGATCATGGTTTTATGGGCCACTCCAATCAATTGCCCTAATGTTGACTCTAATTTTTTCTTTTGTCCTTCATGCTTTGCTGTGTAGTATCTCAGATCTTAAAAGCAGATAAGCAGCATTCCAAGGCACAACAATTCATCTCCAATCATCTGGAACAGCAAAGAAAGAGAATTAGGAATTAGAGGAGGAATTAGAATACATGTCCATTTGCCTCCATGAAAAACTGCCTCATTTGCCAGGAGATGGAACTAGATGGTGCCCAACTACCATTCTGAAAGATTTGATCAAACATTCTATAGATGAATCCTGATCAAAAGGAGGAAAAATCAGGAACAGAACTTCAAATTTCATTGATTTGAGACTTTCTGGAACCATGACAGCTGAATGATCCCTCAAAATTATTGCCCTGAGGAAATCTTTAAAACTCAATCCAAAAAATATTTTATTTTAATTGGAAAAGAATGTTTACCTTGAATAGTAGGCTTTTTTAAAGAATTATATGTGCGAGATCAAACTGACAACAGCAACTCAAAAGGTTAGATAACAAGCTTCAGACACTGTGAGTTTGTTTTGACTGTGAAACAAGTCAAAGAAATCAGGAAAATTGGTATAACCTGAGGAATGTAACTGATGTCACTGAATTGTGCATGTAAAAATTATTGAATTTATATATGTTTTGCTGTGTATAGCTTCACTAAATATAAAAGTTCTCCCCCCAGAAAATGAGACCTCAGATATCAGTCTCATTATAGAAATATTCTAAGAGAACAGGCTTCAGAAATACAGTATAATATGAGGTACCTAAATAAGTAAAATACAAAAATCAAAATTTAATATTTGAAAGAGGCTATTTATTCAATCATTAGAGCAGGAGATGCTATGCTAATATTTCAGAAGGGTTTTCCACTAGGGATTTATGCTACAGTGTATTCAGCCTCTTGGATTTACTTTGACCTGGCCCACACTAAGACGAAGTTCTGTCAAATTGAACTTCCTTAAACTAATTAAAATAACAAGATCATAGATAATTGTACATTATTTTCTTCACATCACTATAAGAAATCATATCATTTGTTTGCTTATTTATTGTGCTGTCATGGATAACCAAAATTTATTGAGAATCTGTCAATGTAATATCACATCTTAGTTTTAGAAGTATCTCCCCCAAGCTTGACATTCTAGAGCATTTAAAAGAACAACAGTTAATTCTAGTTTTCTCATCAATATTTGGTAGCCAAACTTGAATGAACATATCAATAAACTACAGAGTTCTTAAAAAGTGAACACACTTTAGTCCTCAAGGTGACATCTTCGCTTTTTTAACACTTTAAAGAGATTGTTTGCAGCAGATTTGCCCAATGGAATGTGTTGCTTGATTTCTCGACTGCTGCTTCTATGGTCATTGATTGCAGATCCAAGTAAAATGAAATGCTTCACCACTGCAATCTTTTCATGATGTTGCTTATTGGTCAAACTGTAATCCATGAAGGCTGTAATCTTTGATCTTCATCAGTAAGTTTTCAATTCTCTTCAGTTTCAGCAATCAAGGCTGTGTCATCTGCATATCACAGTAGTTTATGATATTTTCTCTGATCTTGATGCTGCATTCTTCTTCATAGTTCAGCTTCTAGGATTATTTGCTCCAAGTACAGATTGAATATGTATGGCAAAAGGATATGGCCTTGATGCACACTTTCCCTGATTTTAAGCCATGTAGTATTTCCTTGAGAGAGTGATTCAAGTGTGCTATTTTAAGAAGATTGGTCCATGAAGACCCATTTGAGAAGGCGATATTTGAAAAGAGATCCTGAGTGAGGAATCTGTCATGTGGATATTTAAGGGACAAGATTCCCAAGAAGGCATAGAAGTAGGATTTTTTAAGGTTCTGAAGTGGAAATGGACTTTACAGAAATGAAAAAGTAAAAATGAAACCTTTATAGTACAGCATCTTCAGGACAGATCTTGGAATGTTCTTTCCTGATAATGAGCACAACACTCTTCCTCTTCAAGTTTCTGTTCCCAGCGTAGTAGACTATATGATTGTCGGATTCAAGATGGCCAAAACCAGTCCATTTCAGCTCACTAATGCCTAGGATGTCAATGTTTATGCATTCCTTTTTTTTTTTTTTTGACAATTTCCAGTTTTCCTAGATTCATGCTTCATACATTCCATGTCTTGATTACTAGTGTATGTTTTCAGCTATTTCTTCACATTTTGAGTCATGCCACATCAGTGAACGAAGATCCTGGAGGCCTTACTCCACCCACATCGTTAAGGTTGACTGTACTTTGAGGAGGCAGCTCTTCCAAAGTCTTCTGAATGCCTTCCAACCTGAGGGTCTCACTTTCCTCCACTGACAGAAAAGTGGGGGCCATTCACTCTATCTTTACCCTCATTACCTGATTTGTCCCAAAGTACAATGTTGTCAGTGATAGGATAATATCCATACACCTACAAGTAAGGCCAGTTAATAAGACTATTATTCAAATTTACACACCAACCACTAAGGCCAAAGATGAAGAGTTTGAAGATTTTTACCAGCTTCTGCAGTCTGAAATTGACTGAACATGCAATTCGGATGCATTGATCATTATTGGTGACTGGAATGCAGCAGTTGGAAATAAAGAAGGATAGGTAATTGGAAGTAAAGAAGGATAGGCAGTTGGAAATAAAGAAGGATAGGTAGTTGGAAAATATGGCCTTGGTTACAGAAATGATGCTAGAGATCACATGATAGAATTTTACAAGACTAATGACATTTTTCATTGCAAATACCTTTTTTAACCAACACAAATGGTGACTCTACACGTGGACCTGACCAGATGGAATACACAGGTACCAAATTGATTACATCTGTGGAAAATGATGATGGGAAAGCTCCATATCAGCTGTCTGAACAAGATCGGGTGCTGACTGTGGCACAGATCGTTGCTTGCTCATATGCAAATTCAAATTGAAACTGAAGAAAGTCAGAACAAAGCCACAAGAGCCAAACAATGTTCTTGAGTGTATCCCTCCTGAGTTTTAAAGACCATCTTAAGAACAGATTTGATGTGTTGATCACTAATGACTGAAGACCAGACAAATGTGGAATGACATCAAAGACATCGTCCATGAAGAGAACAAGAGGTTATTAAAAAGACAGGAAAGAAAAAAAAACCCACTAAATTGGATGTCACAAGAGACTCTGAAACTTGCTCTTGAATGTTGAGCAGCTAAAGGAAAATGAAGGAAAGATGAAAGTAAAAGACCTAAACAGAAAATTTCAAAAAGCAGCTTGAGAAGACAAAAGGAAGCATTATAATGATATGTGCATAGAACTGGAAATGGAAAACTGGAAGAGACAAACACGTTCTGCATTTGTCAAGCTGAAAGAAGTGAAGAAAAAAACTCAAGTAGCAGTACTGAAGGATTCTCCAGGGAAACTAATAAATGACTCAGGGAGCATCAAAACAAGATGGAAGGAATACACAGAGTCACTGTACAAGAAAGAACTGGTTGATGTTAAACCGTTTGAAGGCCTAGCATATGATCAGGAGCCAATGGTACTGAAGGAAGAAGTTGAAGCTGCATTGAAGACACTGGATAAAAACGAGGCTCCAGGAATTGATAAAATATCAACTGAGATATTTCAACAAACAGATGCAGCACTGGAAGTGCTCATTTATCTATGCCAAGAAATTTGGAGGTCAGCTACCTGGCCAACTGACTGGAAGGGATCCATATTTATGCCCAATCCAAAGACAGGTGATACAACCAAATGTGGAAATTAACAAGCAATATCGTTGATATCACATGCAAGTAAAATTCTGCTCAAGATCATTCAAAAGCGACAACAACAGTATATTGACAAGGAACTGTCAGAAATTAAAGCAAGGTTCAGAAGAGGACGTGGAACCAGGGATATTATAGCTGATGTCAGATGGATCTTGGCTGAAAGCAAAGAATACCAGCAGGTTGTTTACCCATGTTTCATTGACTATGCAAAAGTATTTGACTGTGTCGATCATACTAAATTATGGCTAATGTTGTGGAGAATGGGAATTCCAGAATACCTAATTGTGCTCTTAGGGAATCTGTATATGGATCAAGATGTAGTTGTGTGAACAGAACAAGGGGACACTGCATAGTTTAAAGTCAGGAAAGGCATGCGTCAGGGTTGCATCCTTTCACCATACCTTTTAAGTCTGTATGCCTAGGAAATAATCCGAGAAGCTGGATCATATGAAGAAGAACAAGGCATCAGGATTGGAGGATGACTCATTAACAACCTGCGTTATACAGACAACACCAATTTACTTGCTGTAAATTAAGATTTGAGACACTTGTTGGTGAAATCAAAGACCACAGCCTTCAGTAGGGATTGTACTTCAACACCAGGAAAACAAAAATCCTCACAACTGGATCAGTAAGCAACGTTGTCATAAATGGAGAAAGGATTGAGGTTGTGAAGGATTTTATTTTACTTGGTCCACAACCAACGTCCATGGAAGCAGCAATCAAGAAATCAAAAGACGCATTGCACTGGGAGAATCTGCTCCAAAGGATCTCTTTAATGTATTGAGAATTAAAGATGTCACCTTGAAGACTAAAGTGTGGATGACCCAAGCCATGGCATTTTCAATCGCATCATATGCATGCAAAAGCTGGACCATGAACAAAGAAGTCAGAAGAACTGAGACCTTTGAATTGTGGTGTTGGAAAAGAATCTTGAATGTACCATGGACTGCCAATGGAACAAATAGATCTGTTCTGGAAGAAGTACAACCAGAGTGCTCCTTGGAAGCAAAGATGGCAAGACTGCATCTCATATACTTTGGACATGCTGTCAGGGAAGATCAGTCCCTGGAGAAGGACATCATGCTTGGTAGAGTGGAGGAAGACCCTTGACGAGATGGATTGACACAGTGGCCGCAACAATGGGCTTAAGCATAAAAATGATTGTGGACGTGGCACAAGACCAGGCAGTGGTTCATTTTATAGTTCATAGGGTCGCTATTACTTGGAAATGACTCAACGGCACCTAACAGCAACAGTACAGTATACTGAACAAGGGAAGGAAAAGTGGTAGGAAATAAGCCATTACAAGGACTTTGAATTTTATGGTTAATCTAATATGAAGCATGCAAAGAGTTTTATGTGATGTGAGTGATACATTTTGATGCATAGCTTATAGATAATGTTTTGACTAATATTGAAAGAAGGTATTAAATAAGGAAAATAGCAAGAGTTGAAGATGGGAAACCGTATGATATTATTTTGCAGTAGTTAAAGCTAGAAGTCATACTGACCTTGACTGGCAAAAAAGTGATGAAAGAAGTGAGAAACTCTCAGACTTGGTGCGTATTTTGAAGGTACAGCCTACAGAATTTACTAATGACTTGCATATGGATTTGGAGGAGAAGAGAAGAATGAGAAACTGGGTGAATTTAATTGTCTTCTTTAATACTCCTATTTCATATATTTCTTTCCTTGTCAATCACAATAAATTCTCTTCAAGGACAGAGATCTTGCCATTATTTTCTCTCATATCGATATCACTTTCAGGTACCTGACAGATATTTAGGAAATGTGTTAATTTATTAGTAACATTACATCTATGAGTCTTCCATTTTCATCCTTACCATTCCTTCTTTGAAATATCTCTAATCGTTCTAATGGAAACACCCTGATGCAGGCCCAAGTCATCTTTAACCTAGATTATCACTACAACTGTATCTTTCATTTGAGCATATACCCAATCTGATTAAAATTGCAAAATATTGACTGACTAATCATTTGAAAAATTACTTTAACTAATTCATTTGACAGGTACTTGTTGATTTATCTACTCTGTGTTCATTCTGGACTCGTTTAGATGCTAGTGAGACATAAGCATAAATTAAACAGACCAAAAACTCTGCCCTCATAGAGCTTACATTTGCAATAACTATGTAAAAAATACAGATAATAATATGTGCTATGAATAAAAGTAAAACAAAGAAATGGAGTATAGGGATGTGTTAACAAGAACGAATTTTCAGTAAGAAACTCCTCTTTGGAGAGATCGCATTTGATCAGAGAATTGAATGAAGTGAGGGAGTCAGTCACACAGATATCATAGGGAGCAACAGTGAAAGATCCTGATAGGGACATGAACTTGACTTCTTTTCAAAGTACAGAGGAAAGTGTGATTTGGAAAGTGAGTTAGTGGTAGAGCGGCAGAAAATGGTATCAGAAAAGTGGCAATGGCCAAACAAATCATCTAGGGCCTTGAGGCTATGGTAAGAAATTTATATTTTATGCTGCATGTAAATGGAAGCCATTAGGACATCTAGAGCTAGACAAGATTTGACCTTTGTTTCAAAAAGTCAACCAAGCTGCTGCATAGATTACTGACTTTAGAGAGTTGAAGTTTCCCCATCCAGAGTCTTTGATGATTTGTAGGAGGCTCTGGGTCACTATGAGTCAGAATCGACTTGATGTCGATGGGTGTGGTGGTTTGTAGTTCAGTGGTTAAATGCTGGGCTGCTACCTGAAAGATTGATGGTTTTGAGACACCCACCTGCTTTGCAGGAGAAAGATCTGGCAATCAGCTCCCATAAAGATACAGACTACAAAACCCTATGCGACAGTTCTACTCAGGGGGTCCCTATGAATAAAAATAAATTCCTTAGCACCTAACAACAGTAACAGTGAAATCAAAATTCTATGCCTGTTTTTAAAAGCTGTTACAATCAGTCTAGCTTATCTTTCACTAGTCCTCAACATAAGCTTTCTATTTTTCAGGCTAATTTCACCAGAAACTTTCCCATGTAACATGTAATTCTACTTTCCTAGCTTTGCCTATTCCTTCCCCTTTAAAACAGTGTCTTTAATACTCTCTTATCCACCATTCAAGATTCAGTTGCAATGTATACTGCTTCTTCAACTATGTTCACCTGACTGATGTCTCCTATCATCAGTCTATGCAGCTCTTGTTCATCATTCATGGATGAGTATACGATCATATACTTTATTTTATGTAATGATGATCACTCAAGTAACTTGTGGCAGAACAGGGATTCAAGTTAGGTGTAAGGTAATTTAATTGCTTGCCTCAGTTGCTAGAGTTAGCCAATCATATATAACACAACAGTCACTCTTAGTAACAAATTTCAAATGCTAAAGAAAAAGTGCCCTCTTAACATTGAGTATCTCTGTCAAGTTTAACACTGACCAGAAAAGGTAGTATTTCTTGTATGCAATCGTTCCATTCTGATCCCATGCAAGAATTCTGCTGGAAGACCAGGCAGCACCTCTCAAGTGACTAGTATGTAACTACAATGGTCACAGAGAAAGGAGCCCTGGTGTCAGGGATTAAGAGCTAAGATGCTAACTAAAAGGTTGAGGGTTCAAACCCAACAGCAGCTCAACGTGGCAGTCGGCTCGCATAAAGATTACAGCCTTGGAAACCCTATGGGAAAGTTCTTCTGTGTCTTATAGAGTCACTATGAGTCGGAATTGACCAGGCAGCAACGAGTTGGATTTGGTTTGGAGTCACAGAGATATTGGGCATTCAGAGCTACTTAGGGAGAGAGTGCTTCAGAGAGGCCTGGCCATGGATTCAGCTGGGATTTGTACCGGGAGTAGGCAGCCCCACTGCAAGCAGCCATCTCTGTTTCCCCCTCCCGACTCTTGGGTTCTGGGCAGAGGCCAGGGACTGTCCGGAGCTGATCTCGGGATCCCATTGGCTGCTGTCTTTTGTGACGTCACGATCATGATGAGAATTGATGATCGGACACGCTGATTTCATTGTCTGAGGCGGCAGTGGAGACCCAGGAAAAATCTCGCTGAATCCGTCTGCCCCAGCACCGGCCTGATCTAGGATCTTCTGATCCATCCCGTGACTGCACCACGCCTGAGGTAAGCACCCAAGTGGGTGGGTGTGAAGGGCGAAGGAGGGAGGGCAAGGCACCCGGCTACCGCTGTGCCCAGTTGGGGGCCCGAAGGTCCAGCTGTCTAAAGAGGCAGCCAACAGACTGATGTGGCTTCGGGGGAAGCAAGTGCCCTTTGGGCAAAGGCTGGAGGCAGCGTGGTGTTCGAAATGAGATGAAGACAGGGAGGTAGTGTTGCAAGAGAGCAAGGGGCCTTGCTCTCTGAGAAGGCGACGTTTGGGATTCGCTTCTAGCCCCCTCATAGAAGAAGGTGGCGCCTCTACCTTCCACGAAAGGAGGGGAAGCCATTCCACCACTTCTAGATTTCACTGGACAGTAGATTTCTCACAGACCTAACCAAACTGCAAAGAGGGCTCAGCGCTTGCGCATGAGTACCTTGTGAGAGGTGGGGCTCTTGGCGAGGGGACTGGGCTAGGAGTTTGCGCAGGCGCCTTTTCTCTTTCGTCGGAGGGAGTGGAGCTGAGTGTGGGAAGGACTAGGGAATTGACTTGTTAATAGTTTCAGCGCCAGTGGAAGGGGAGGGCCTGCAAGTTACTTTATGACCAATGGCACGTACTCAGCCCAGCCCCCAAATGGGCCACAAAAATTTGAGAAGGCAATTTCTTAATCTACAGATAGCAAATTTGGGAAAATGAAGAGAAGTTTGTGGAAGAGAAATTATTGAGAGGAGGAACAGTTTGGAGGAAGAAAAAAACATTAATTATTCAAATGAGTTAAACTTCTAGGAGCTCTAAGTTTAGGTGTGTTCAGTTATTTTGAAGGTTCAACTCTGGAGAGATTCAGGGTGTGATCCACTGTGTAGAATCATCAAGAAATTTTCTTTTCTGTTCTTATTTTTCTTCTTGGAAAGTTGTTTTAGCTTCAGTTCCTGGTTCAGGTTTGGTATCATTAAATTCTTTCGTCTCTATTAGAATCACCGAAGTCGCATTTTATTTTGAGGGACATTGTCCATCTCTCCTTCTTTGAAGAACTATATTACTCAGCAGTTGTCAGGAGCAAACTACCTGTCTCTTGTTGATAAGAAAATAGTGTTATTAATTCTGCTCCACTGTCTGATTACAGTAGTCCTGGTGGCTCAGTCGTTAAGAGCTCGGCTGCTAACCAAGCCAAGCCAAGTGCCGTCGAGTCGGATCGACTCATGGCGACGCTCGAGGCCAGAGTACCCAAAGGGTCGGCAATTTAAACACAAGCTGTTTCTTGGAAACCCCATGAGGAAGTTCTTCTCTGTCCTATAGGGTGGCTATGAGTCATAATTGACTCAAGTGCAACGAGTTTGTTCAGTTTGGGGTCTGACTATTCACAGAGGAATCTAGAGTTTTCCTCATTTCCTATAATTAAGAGATTATCAATTCTCGGTAAAATTTCCTTCAAAAGCTGTCTCCTATTATCCTTACCTCATTTTGCAATCTAAATTCTCATCACCACTTACCTAGTCACTACACCGAAAAGAAAAAAATCTGTTGCTGGTCAGTCGATTCCAACTCACAGCGACCCTGTAGGGAAGAGTAGAACTGCCCCATAGATTTCTAGTCACTGTAGGAGCCTGCTAACCAACCTTCACTTATGGTACATATTCTTGACTTTAGTCTGTAACTTCTAATTCATTCTGCCATAATAATGGTCCATGAACATATCATTCATCAAGTAATTTTCCATCACCCAAACCTCTTGGATTCCTATTTTTCAAGATCAATTCCACCTACATTTCAAAGAGTTTCTTAATTTTGCCTCATTCTAAAACAGCAACCTCATTTTATTCTATTGTTTGGTTCACAACTCTCTTTAATGTCACCTCAAAACTTTGTTCCTTGTACCACTGCCACCCCCTTAACTTAAGATGTCCTGCCTCTACTTATTCAAACACCTATTTTGAAAGCTCATCTCAAGTTACACCTCTCCATATGTGCCTTCTAACACTAACCCAAGATTTATAGAGTTCTGTGTTTGGAACGCCTACAGCAGTTCTTATATTTGTCACTTATAGCTTGATTTACATTGTCTTGTCTATTCTTTGTGTCAGTTAATTTTAAAATCTCAACTGGATTTTTAATATACCTTAATGGTTGTGACCATGCCATTTTCTTTTTTAATCTCCTGTGCACAGCCAGGAGGTATAGCCATCTGCTTTTTTTTTTCCTTGAGAAACAATTTCCTGGAAAGCAAATATTATGGACATAAGTGTATATATGTGAAAAATTATTCATCACTGTCAAGCAAGGGGCCCTTTCCAAACCCCCCAAAAAACATTGTCGTCAAGTAGATTCTAATTTATAGTGACCTATATATATGACAGAGTAAAGATGCCCAGTAGGGTTTCCAAGGCTTTAATCTTTATGGAAGTAAACTGCCACATTTTTCTTCCCCAAAGCAAAAATTGTGGCTTGGAACCACCAACTTTTTGACTAACAGCCGAGCACTTACCCACTGTGCCACCAGGACTCTTTAGAAATCTTCTAGTGATTGATAACATCTATGTCTGAGAAAAGACATCATTGACGTTTCTTTGTAGTGGCTGGCCCCCAAGTACATCATATACTCATAAATAAGGCCAAGATGACATTATCTCAGAAGTGGTATTCGTTGTAATTTTTTGTTTGAACGATATAAAGATAGGGTATATTCCATTGTTATGTACTTCTCTTTGATGACATTAGATCATGTATCTTCCTTTTAAAATCTACTGATAACTCACTTTTTTATTTAATTCTATCTTGCAATTGCTGTCTTACATTGACTGTCACTGACAGTTTTCATTTGCATATCTCTTGCATCAAAACTAATCATAGTAATGGTTGCCATAACTGTTGTTGCATATCCATTATCATTTATCCTACCCTTTGTGCTTCAAATTACATTGTTCAAAGAGCTCAAATTTTACTTGAAGGAAAACGTGATCGTGGTTTAATATAAAGATAGTTTACAGATTTCACTTTGGCTGCTCTTTCGCTTTGAAGCTTCTTCCCAATGTTTCATAAGAGTTTCAAGTTCAGGAATATGGAAATAAAGCAATTCAGAGGGGTTTCATAACCTATAAATTTGAAAATCACTACCATAAATTATTACAAGTGAACTATGAGTGTTATACATAATAATAGAAAATCCTTTTTCTTTGGCTTTTTTTCTTATTAGCTACATTATGTGACTCCCCTCAAATGTTTTACTTGTAGTCCATCTGCATAGCAAACAATAAGACATCCCTAGGTATTTACATGCTAGGACAACACAAAAAAAACTGTTCAAAGTTAGAAAACTGGATACGCTTGGTTCTTAGGAATACATTTCTTACTTTAGAGGGCTTAAAATAAAATATGAAAAAATATGTTAGTTTTATTTTACAATTCCTATTCGAATGAAAGGAGGGAATTTGATTTTCTCATTTAATCTTCAGAATTTGAGCTGGAAAGGGCTTTTTAGCAATAAGCCAATCCTCTCATTTTACATATGAAGAAGCTGAAGCCCAGAGAATTAAAGTATCTTATCAACATTAATAAATGATAATACTTATTAGGCACTTGATGTCAGGCATTGTGCTAAGACTTTTATACATTGTATCAGATTTAAGCCTCATAACATCCCTATTAGATAGCCTAGTATTATTTCCCATTTTACAAATGAGAAAATAGAGACTCAAAGCAGTTAATTTGCCCAGGGCTGCATAGATACTGAATGTCAAAGTCAGGACACAAGCCTAGGTATATTTTAATCACCAAACAATGGTTAATCAGGATCATGCAATGAGTTTTTAGCAGAGTTTTGGCTCTAACTCTCTGGATTCCCATCTCAGTTGTGTGTGTGTGTGTGTGTGTGTGTGTGTGTGTGTGCATGCGTGCGCCACTATACAGTGTTTTCCAGAAGCAACATACCACTTCTACAAAAGGAGTGATCTCTATACTAGGCCAAATGTTGTCTACTTGCATCCCTTACTAGGTATTCATGAAAATAAACTCACTTTGCCATGATTGAAAACGATAGTGTTACATTTTATATGAAATATATATAAAGAACAATTAATTCTGCTTTTAAAATTGTACTGTGCCTCTAAGAGGCAGTTATATTTTTTTTCACTGTAATCACTAGCAGGATAGAAGTACCTGAATTGTTGATTTTGATTTTATAGTAGAGTCAGTTAAGAGTTAAAATTGAAATTGGTGATGTATTAATATACTTTCATTGAGCATACTACCTTGAGGTATACTGGTCTGGAAGTAAAGTGTGATAATTCTAGAGAGATATAATTCTGTCTGAAAAGGAACATGGAGAGGTTAGTATGTTCAAGAGCTGTTACTGATAACCTGGTACCTTTGTAACTAGCATAAAATTTCGAGGCAGTATGTTGAAAGTTGAATCCACAGTGGAGAGTCATCCTTGTGCCAACTAATAGCAAAATTTCCTTTTTAAACCACACATCTAGATACATACACAGCAACTGTAGAAATTAGATTGTACCATGCCAATTAAATTCTACACTTTACATCTAAGATCTGTAAAGAAATCTATGAAAGCAATTGTCCTACCTGCTTGGTATCCTATTGTCTTACAGAGAGACTTTGTATAATTTGATTGATTTGTCGGAGTAGCAAAATTTTAGGTAGACATCTCCTTAACTTCTCTTTCCTTGAAATTGTGGAAAATTACTTTTAATGTTATTCTTCTTTTTTATGTTAAATTGTAATAAAATATACATAAGAAAATGTATGCATTCTCAACAGTTTCTTCACATACTATTCAGTGACATTGATTGCATCCTTCAAGTTGTGCACCATTCTCACAATTCTTTTCCAAATTCATTCTAACACCTTTACAATAAACTTAATACCCCCTATTTGAAAACTGCTCTTTTCCCTTTCCATTCCATCCCTGGTAACTATTAATAATATTTGGTTTCTATATACTTTCTTATTTTATATAAATGAAGTCATGCAGTATTTGTCTTTTTTACTTAAACGTTCCTCAATATTGTGGCACACATCAGGACTTCATTTGTCTTTATGGCTCAGTAGTGTTCCATCATGTGTATATAGCACATTTTATTTATTCATTTGTCTATGGACCTTTTAGTTATTTCCTCCTTCTGGCTATTTTCAAAAGTACTATAATAAACAATGGTGTGTAGGCTTCTGTTTGTGCCTTTTTTAAGATTCTTAAAACAAACATATGAATCCTACATGCTCAAAGTAGTTGCTTTACTCACATAGCCAATTGATTATGCGTGGGCTCCAACTATTCCTCTGGATATTAAAACAAACCGAAATCCATTGTTGTGAAGCCAATTGCCACTCGTAGACACCCTATAGAACAGAGTATAACTGCCCCACAGAGTGTCCAAAGAGGACTTGGTGGATTTGAACTGCTGACCTTTTGATTAGAAGAGGTAGCTCTTAACCACTATGCCACCAGTGTCTGTGTATTACCTAAGTTTAAAGCTCTTCTCTTTTTTAGTTTCCATGAGTTTCTTTTTGTTTTTAACTCTTCCACATCTACCATGGAAGTGTTTAAGAAATAATGTCTAACATTTGTCAAATACTGACTGTGTGCCACATAGTGTGAGGTCTTTATATGTATTGCATCATTGAATTGTTACAGAAAATGGATGAGGTAAATGCATATTTATCCCTATTTTGTAGATGAGGAAACCAATGCCAGAAAAATTAGATAGTTCACCTAAGGTCATACAGCTAGGAAATACAGAGCCAGGACTTGAAAGCAAATGTCATTCTAGAGTCTGCACACTTAACAGCTAGGTTACAGGTTAGAGAGCTAAAGTGATGCCCTGTGTTTATTTAATTCTTAAAAAGTGTGTTTGGATTTTTTCCCCTAATATCTCTCTTTCTGAGCCTGTAAGGATTTCACCACAGTTGTTAACAACCGATGATATTTTCCTTTTACTCTCTGTGGAGAAGAAGCATAGGATAAGATCTAGGGAAAGAGGGATCATCGGAATGACCTCTAATGGCTACAGTAGCATGATCTATACACTATTCTTTCAGCTGTCAGGTATCAAGCAACAATGGAAATATTTCTTTACTGGGTTTTACAAAAGGGTAGATTATAACAATACTTAATGTATTGTTCTAATGCTTTTTTTTTTATTTGGTTAACTTAGTCTACCTGTTGTGTGTTTTATGAATTCAACATCTGTGCCATTTAGGAAAGCAATTATTGGAAGTCTGTTTCCTAACTAGCTTTGCCCTTTCATAGACCAAGCTTTTGTTATATTGAAATTACATTAAGAGAACAACAATTGGAAAACATCACGATATTGTAAAATGTGAAAGAAAAAATATATTCTGATTAGTGGACAGTATTGCATTAGATGTTCGAGTGTTTAGCTTTGACTCATCTCCACTATTCTAGGACAACTATATGACAACACAGACTTATCATGAATACATGTTAGTTGTTAGAAATTATCAACGAGATGTACACTGATGTTCAATGAAGCACTATTCACAATAACCAAAAAGTGTAAACAATGTAAATGTCAACCAACGGTTTGAATGGATAAACAAAACAGTATATCTTTATGATGGATTATTACTCAGCCATAGAGAAAACTGAATTCCTGATACATGCTAACAACATGGATAAATCTTGAAAATACAGAGAGAGAAATAAGTCAATAATAAAATTGCACATATTGTATGATCATACTTATATGAAGTAGGCAAATACAGAGAGACCAAAGTTTATTTGTGATTACTGGAGATGGGAAAGAGGAAGGGGAGTCATTGTTTAGGGAGAATTGAGTTTCTGTCAATAACAGTGGAATAATTTGGAAAAGTGATGGTAACACAACATGATGAGCATAATTAATGTCGCTGGAATTCTATATGCAAAAATCATTGAACTGGCAATTTTTCTGTGTACATGTATATATTTACCATAAAAATATTTATGCAAATTACTAGTCAGGAATTTTATTTAGAGACTGTAAACTCACTTTTAGTACCAGTGAATGGTTGAAAGATGCTGAAGGTCGCTGTGAGTTTTTTTTTTTTTTTTAACTAGTAGTAGTTAATGTGGAGAGAGATTTTCTTTTTAATTCAGTATTGGTTATATTATGAAGCCAATAATTTTTCTCGTAAAGTTTATTTATATCTGTTTAATTATTCCTACTCAAAATATGTTCCATGGCGTGGCAGCTTTGGCATCATCTGGGAGCTTGTTAAGAATTGCAGAATCTCTAACCTCAGACCTACTGAATCAGAACCTGCATGTCAACAATATCCTCAGTGCTGCACACTGAAGTCTGAGAAGCACTGATGTAAAGTCACATCTGACTTCCTATACATCTTAGTTATTTAAAAGCAAGAAGGCATTGAATTTTATTTTTCTTCATTTTTGCATGTGAAAACAAATATGTAATCAAAGTGTTCTCCAGTATATATTGTCTGGATAGTATAAATAAGATTTAACCCATTCTGGAGTCAATATTGTCTCACTGAGAAGACAATTATGAGTATGCCTATCACCAGGCACTCTTTGGAAACTCTTTGGGGAAGTTCTACTTTGTCCTATAGGATCAGTATAAATTCAGATGAACTTGATGGCTCTGGTTTTTGTTTTTTTAATGGATAAAATTTTAAGTGTCTGAGTAAGTTCATTTATTTCGATGTTACTAATGGCCTTCTTGACTCACAGTGACCCTATAGGTCAGAGTAGAACTCTGCATAGAGTTTCCAAGGAGTCGGACCTGACTCTATGGCACTGCTTTTATTTTTAATGGCATTACCGATTTGCAGTTGGCAAATAGGCAAACCCCTCAAAATTGTGTTAATCCATTCTTCAGGAAACAGTATCTTAATTATTACCATCCCTGCTGTTTATAGCCCACTTTCTAATCTTTTAGAGAGAAGTAAAGACATTATTGTATTGAGAATCACCTTTTTCTTTTGGTTCCTTTGACCTCTTTGAAATTAGTTTAAGACTTATTTTCAGAACACAGTACATTAATAGTGTTACATATGCAATATACACCTAAATAAGCTTAAATGGGGAAATTGTCCAATATCTGTGGTGGTACACTTATGTATCAGCAGCCTTTGAGAGCAGTGACTCGAAATGAAAGGATTATCCTTCGAAAACCTCAGTTCTTATTTTTCAATACTTCAAAATATGTTGGAGCAATATGTGTTTTCACAACTCACAGGTGAAGCTGTAGTTTATAAGAAATCTTGATCATCTTTGAGCATGTGGTTATCAGATTACCTGAATTAAATGTTAGCAGTAAATTAACAATTGCCTAATATGCTTATGTTCAGCTCCCAGGTAGTATATTCCATAAGGCAAGATCTGGTCTAATTACTGTTAAATAATCATGAGAAATGACCCAGAAGTATGTTAGGTATAAAAAAATTCTATAGAAGAGTCAGTCAATACATCTCTTTGTTTCCTGGCACAACTACCCTTGACTCTTAATATATACTATGCAAATCTAATTCAGAAGACACTAAAAGAAAGCCTAGTCTAAGTGAAAAGTTATGGCTCCATCCTTTAAAAACAAATTTTAACCACCAGTTAAAATTTTGACTGGGAGTGGAGTGAGAGGAGAGGTAGGATGGGTAGGATGAATATATGTGGATGATAAAAGTCATCAGAGATATATTAAGGATAACCTCCCATTAAAGTAAAATAATAGAAACATCTAGATTATATCAATACAATGAATAATTTATTAACAATCACTGTTACAATGTGGCCATGAGTCGGACCCAACTCGACGGCACTTGGCTGGCTAGCATTACAATGTGGAGTAATGGGAAATTTTGTAGAATTTTTCTCAAAAGTAAATTAAATGCAAACTACATTTTAAAGGTATTAATGTAGAAGGTAAATGGCAAGAATGAAATTTTAAAATGCAATGCTTATAGCAATGTAAAAATTTTTATTGACTGACATGTTTTGTATAAGTATGTGCAGTTCAGATTCATGAAAGCAGAGCTAAAACAGAAAATCAGTTATCCAGTTGAGACTCAGTTTATGCTTTTATGGTCCAACTGTATGTCTGTCCAAAACTGATATTTTAAAAGTATAATTGTATGATTATTATTATAAGTTTTAATATTTGGATGTACAATGAGATATGTGTAGTTTACAAGTATTTTACTTTAATATCTTGAAACTTGTAATAAAAGCAGTTTTCATTAATATCTAATAGGTTATTACTGTTGATAAATAAGTGAGATCCAGAATTACATTTTATGTAACTGCCACTAGTTGAAACTGACTTGATGACAATTGGTTTTGGTTGTTTTAATGCTTTTTTGACTTTAAACATTAACCTATCTATTATCTGATGTTAGAACCTTAGATACAGAGGTAGATAAATGTAACTGTATATGTGTTTATTTTAATATATTTATGTAGAAGATATCTATAGAAAATAGTCTTGCCATTTTAAGTCAGGTTACAATGAATATATATTTTTATGTAACTGGCAATAATAGATGTTAAATATGTGGCAATAATAGATGTTAAATATGTAGTGTTAAGTATTTTTTACTAAGTCAGTATACAATTTATTTGTACCCTGAGAAAGTTTTAAAAGAAATTATTAAAGCCTCTTTCTGTTTCATCTTTTCATCTAAGTAACACATGCCAATTAGAGCTCTTAAAGAAAAGAGATGCAGACAATACATTTCAATAATTATAGCCCAGTAAACAGATAATGAATAGCTTGGCTTGGCTTTCAGATTATTGGAATAGACAAGATTTCTCTTACTAAACCTTAAACTTAAAAGATGTGGAAATTTACTATTGTTGTAATATCTCAAAATGCTGGCAAGTTAATTGCAGAATAAACTGAATAGATATGCTTTTTGAAAAGATGAGGATCATTAAATGTAAATGACCATATAAAGCGAAAGCTTTTGAGAACATATTCACAACAGCAATTATTTTACATATGTTCAAATTTTATTAGGTTCAAATTGTAAATTTACTGCAGTGTAGTTTTCAAATTTTTATTAAATAAAAGTTTAACAACTTACTTTTTAACATAATTCACCAAGTTTAATATGTTTCTCTTTTATTTTCAATATTTAACTTCCATTAAAAAATCTTACAGGGCAGAGTAGAACTGCTCCATAGAGTTTCCAGGGAGCACCTGGTGGATTTGAGTTGCTAACAGTTTAGTCAGCAGACGTAGTACATAACCACTATGCCATGAGGGTTTCCAGTTATTAACAACAATAGCTTTGCCAAGTATTTTAATGAAGGTAAGTAATTATATGAAGATGACTTGTTGCTCTTAGATGCCAGAGAGTAAGTTATACCTCATAGTGACCCTATGTACAACAGAACAAGACACTGTCTGGTCTGGTGCCATTCTATCAGTCATTGCTATGATTGAGCCCATCTTTGTAGCCACTGTGTCAATCCATCTTGTCTTCATCACTTTTGCTGAACCTCTGTTTAACCAAACATGATGTACTTCTTGAGGGACTGATTCCTCCAGATAACATGTCCAAAGTATGTGAGGTGAAGTCTCATCTTCCTTGACTCTAAGGTGCATTCTGGCTGTACTTCTTCTAAGACAGATCTGTTTGTTCCTTTGACAGTTCATGGTATATTCAAATATATACCATATATAAAATAATGGATTTCAGACATTAGACAAAAGATATCACTGGGTGTGATTTCTGAAAGACGGGAAATAAATAAGGTATCTGCACCACTCTGAGTGCGCCAATTCACTGTCTGGAAGGAGCTTCTAAGCCACGTACTGAGAAGAAGGAATTCAAACAGCTGGGCAGTTTTTCTGAGTTGAGGAAGCAAAGCTAACAGAGGACAGGTGTCTAGAATTTGAGCAGCAATGCCTGGAGAGGAGACAGTACACAGAGATGGTGAAAACTGCACAGAGGAAGCTCTGGAAATCTGCAAAGGGGCCTTGAGGGTCTTCCTTTGAGAACTCATCAGCTTAAGTGAATAAGGAAACTATCGAGGACAGAGAATTACCAAAAACGATCAAGCAAAACAATCTTTAGTTCCTACTGGTTGGAAATACTGCAAGTTCCAGCCAGACAAGAGAACCTCATAATTTAGAAAGCATACAGTGAAGTCCTCAAAAGGTTATTGCTTCCATAATAGGGCAAAATAGCCCTAGACTAAAGAAAATTGGAGATTTTCCTAACAAAATTGGAAAACAAATATCAAAAAGATCAAAGTAACAACATCCCACAAGAAAGCCATAAAAATTAAAGAGTAAGGAAATAGCTAGCTCCCAACAATGTAAAATTTGCAATATCTGACATTAAATGACAACTTAACAAAAGTAAATAAATTTATCGAGCATGCAAAAAAAGTGGGAAAAAGCAAGAAAGAGAGTGAAAAATGTCATAGATTATAGAATTAGCAAAGAAGAATGGTAAAATAACTATTTCATATGTTCAGCAGGGTAGAGGAAAGCACATGATGAAGAAAGTAATGGAATATTTTTTAAAAGATCCAAACAGAAATTCAAGAGGTGAAGTTATGACATATGAGATAATAAATATACTGGATGGTTTTAGTAGCAATAGATTAGATACTACAGCAGAAAAATATGATGAACTTAAAGACAGATGTACAAATTATCCAAAATGAGACAAAAAAATATATAGCAACAGTTAGCTGTGGAACAGTATCAAGTAACCTAACATACATATTTTTGGAGTCTCAGAAGTGGGGGTAGGAAGAGAAAACAATTAAAATAAGCACCTGAAAAATTTCTAAATTTGATAAAAGCTACAAATCCACATATCCAATAAGCTCAACCAGCTCCAAAAGATGAAATATGATGAAAATGACAATAGGCATTTCATTCTAACTTTTGAAGTACAGAGAGAAAAAGAAAAAATTAAAAACAACCAGAGAGGGGAAAAGACACATTACATACAGGCTAACACAAAGATGATGAGCAATATTTCATGGGGGAAAAAAATGGAATTTGGAATATAATGGAGCAACATCTCTAACGTACTGAAAGAAAAAGAAATCTGTTAATCAAAATAAATTATTTCTCACCAAAACAAAAGATGAAAAAAATAGACCATTAGTAGACATGCACAAGAAGAAAATAGAAAAAGGATACAAGATTGTAATTTGGACCTCATCAATGAAATGAAGAACACTAGAAATAATAAATATGTGGTTAAATTGAAAACATTTTAAAAAATTTTTCAATTACTTTTAAAAATAATTCATTGTTTAAATTTAAAAAAATAAAAACTTGTTGGGAGTTTATAAATATGTAATATTTATAACAATGGCACAACATGCAATAGAAACAAAAGTATACCATTACAAGACTTTTATTATAAATGAAATTGTATACTGCCACAGAACATATCACGGTGACAATGCAAACATTATGAAATAAGAAAAGTGTGATGAACTAGCAAATAAAATAAATAAATAATATATAACCATAAAAAATTTTAATCCAGAAGGTGGCAGAAAAAAGAAATTGAATAAGGAACAAATGGAGCAAGCAGAAAAGCAAGATGGTATATTTAAACTTAACTACGTTTTTAATCATTTAAAAGACAAAATGATCTAAAGATATCAACTAAAAAGCAGACATTGTCATACAGGATTAATTTTATAAAAACAGCTGTATTCTGTCTACAAGTAACCCACTTTAAAAATAAGATACAAGTAAAGATAAATGAATGAAAAAAAAAAAAATAAAACAACTAGGAAAGGAAACCAAAACCAAACTCACTGCCTTGTGAGTTAGACTCATAGCAACCTTGTAGCACAGAGTAGAACTGTTCCATAGACTTTCCAAAGAGCACTGGTGGATTTTAACTGCCAGTCTTTTGGTTAGCAGATGTAGCACTTACCCACTACGGCACTCATGTTTACTGATCTAAAGAAGGCTAATCTATATTAGTAATAGATAAAGAATATTTCAGAGAAAAAAAGTTCTATCAAGAATCAAAAAGGTCAATCATATGGATAAAGGGATAAATGCATTAAAAGAAAATAAAAATCCTGAATATTTATGTACCTAAAAGCAGAGTTTCAAACCGTATGAAACAAAGACTGATAAAATAGTAAAGAGAAGAGGATAAATCCATAATCATATTCAGACTGTAGCATCTCACTTAGTGTAAATTGCTGAGTAGACAGAAAATCAATAACTTTGTAAGACTTGAATACTTTTACCAACTTGACTTAATTAACATTTACAGTCTACTCCATCAAACAACAGCTGAACACACATTCTTCTCAAGTGCACAAGGGGAGCTGACCAAGATGGATCATATTCTAGACCATAAAACAAACCTTATCAAAAGTTTAAGAAAAATCACATTATTTATGTTCTCTATCATGGAATTAAACTAGAAACCAAACACAGAAATACATCTGGAAAATCCACAAATATTTACAACTAAACAACACACTTGTAGTAACTAATGTATCAAAAAAGAAACCAAAAGGTAATTTAGAAAGTCTGTGAAGTAATTGAAAATAAAAATACAACATATCAAAATATGTGGAATGCAATTAAATGTATAGAAGGTAATTTAGAGCATTAAACAAAAGACAAAAGCTTGGAAATCAATGACCTGAGCTTTACCTTAGGAAGGTATAAGAGTCGTTTAAGCCTCAACAAGGAAATAATAAAGAAGAGCAGAAATGAGATGAAATAGAAAACAAAATCAATAGTAAACTGCAGTAAAATAAAAAACTGAGTTGTTAATAAAAAGATTGTATAGCAAAGAAAAAAAGAAAAGAAGACGACCCAAATTACCAATGTCAGGAATGAAGGATGGTATAACTGTATATCGAACAGACATTAAAAAACGTAGTTAAAAAAAAAATTGCCATCAAATAAATTCTGACTTGCAGTAACCCTATAGGACAGAGAAGCACTGCCACATAGGGTTTCAGAGTAGCAAATGATGAATCTGAATTGCCAATATTTTAGTTAGCAGCTGAGCCTCTAACTTTTGCACCACTGTGGCTTCATAAAAAGTAAAGTTAGGGACTAATAATAATTTTATGCTGTGGGATTCAACAGCTTAGAGAAAATGAAGAAATTTTTTTTAATGACAGAGCCTATCAAACTCATTCAAGTAGAAACACAGTAACTGAACACCATATAACTATTAAAGTAATTTAATTTGTATTTTAAAATCAACCTTGTTTTATGCAGGCCCAATGACTTCCATGGTGAATTCTACAAAACACTTAAGAAAGAAATAATACCAAACTGACACAAATCATTTAAAGACATAGAAGAGGAAATAGCACTTCATAACTTATTTGAGCACTTACTATGCCCCAGACATTGTTTTGTAAGGCACACTAAAAAGACAAAGTCTGTTTTCTGTTTTCTGTCTTCCAGAAGCTTATAGTATAGTGAGATGGAACTAAAATATATCCCTTTTCCTCTGCCATACCTTAAGTGCTGCCAAACTGGTGCAGACAGCAAAATAGATTATCCCACATAGTACATAGTTGAAGGCAAAACACTTCCATTGTATAAATCAACAGTGGAGAACCTGGTCTGTTGACTTCCTTCTGTCTATCGCTGTGACACAGACATTGATAGAACAATAGAATGACCTGGGGAGAACTCAAGTTCATTCAGTCCAAGAGCCATAAAGCTCTAAGACAATTTTATTCTTCCTTCAATCCCAGCCCCACTCCAGCTGTGTTAAGAAAAATTTGTCATCCATTGCTTTTGTTTGCCTTACTTAATCAATTTATTAAACAACTAGTGCTGCAAATTTAGTTAATCAATGCCGTACTCTTCCACTACTGTGTATTGTACACAATGTAGTAGCCATTTTAACTCACTATAGGCCTTCAATAGAGTAAAGGAGCACAATAGTAATCCCTTACTCGTATAAAATGCTTCCAGCAAACTCATAAAAATGTCACCAAGTCTGTAAGACCCAAGCAATATAGTCCAGGATGAGCTCCTCAGACCTTTCTTAAATATCTGTTGACTTTTACTATATTGTTGTTGGTTGCTATTGAGTTAATTCCACCTCCTGGTGACCTCATGTGCAAAGTAGAACTGCTCCAGAGGGTTTTCAAGGCTATCACCTTTTGGAAGCAGATTGGCAGCCCTTATATCTGAGACCCCTCTTCCACTTGGTGCTTAGAGAAACAAAGACAATATCATTCACTGAGTTAGAAGAATGGGAAGAAATTGCTAACGGCAAGCTCATTCTAGCATGATAAATGACAGCAAACAGGGTGAGAGACAAACTGTAAAAAGCTGATGCAAATAGTTGAAGAAATATTTTCACAAAAAATACAAACGTCTAAACAGCTATTACAACATTATTTAATAAATCATGTTTATAATGATTAGATCTCATAAAAGACAGTTTAATTGCTTTTCATAGTGTGTTTACAAGTCGGAAGAGTGATATTGTATTTCAGAAATACTACCATCTAAATAGCTAAGCCTTATGAAAAATAAAGTTTTATTGCTGGAAATGATAAATACTTCAGCTTTTCAAAATGACTCATTTCCAAATACATCTTACAAATTTGAGTATAGTGGTAATCGGAGAACCTCAAACATCTTCGCAACAAATTATGACTCATAAGTAAACAGTGCCATGAAACGTGCATTGGCATGGTCAAGAAAATAAAACTACCAAGTTAAAATGCCTGGAAATATATGTTACTAAGATATGTCTGTCTATGCATATATGTGTGTATATATACATATATGCTTTCAAAATATATACATATACACACATATATGTATATATTTTGAAAGCATTTTCTGAATTTTAATTTATTTAGAAATGCAGTTCTTCATATTTTTATTTTTATGTGCTTAGAGGCAAAAAAAATTGTTCCATATTTTTATTTAGATTCTCAGCTGGTAATACTGGCCCAATAGGTGTAGCTCATTAACAAAGTTTAGATAAATATGGGCTTAAAATTGAACTTATAATAAAGTTTCTTAGAGTTTAGTATGATTCAAATTTTAAAAATACAGTCTTAGGCTTCTGGTTCTGACCTACATGAAGCAAGCCCATTACAGTCTATCACTCCTGCTGATTACAACTAAAATCTATGGCTGTAATTTAAAAATAAACTATCGAAGATTCTAAAAATTAAACAAATGGAGTTGACTGAAAAAGAGAGTCACAATTTGTAGAAGTGACCAGTATATAGGTGAATTTCCCATTATTTTTTCCTTTCTCTCATGGCTCTGACCCCAGATGGGTCCAATTCATCACACTACTTCTACTTTGCAGTAGTGTATTGTTGGCTAAAATCCGCAATAGCAGACTGTGGTCCCAACATTATGTGCAGAAATCTCAGTTTTCCAGCTTTGCCTCAAGGGTGGCTTCAGTTGCAGAGTTATACTGCTGTGGTCTTGGAGCAAACGTGTAGAAATCTAAAAGAAAATCCATTTTTCTAACCAGAGGCCCAGGGAAAGAGACTGCTGAGCACTGTCTAGTACACAGATAGTTCTGGAGAGGAAACAGCTGGAAAAAAAAGAATCTTTTAATATTGTATATGAACCTTCACAGAGTTCAAGGTCACCCTTGAGCTTCTTGTGCATGAGACGTGGAAAAAACAATATAACAATGGTTTTAAAAAAATTGAAATGGCACTGGAACCACCACTGAAGCAATGTATGTATGTGTGGGGAGGATAGATCCAAAGGTGTAGCATTTTTAAAACTGAATTAGCCTGCCCACAGAAAGCAAAACATAACTTACAATTTGAACCTGAAATCATTGATTGCCAGCTAATTTTTTTGTCCAAATCAACATTCCGTAGAGGATTATAATAATATTAATATTCAAAAGATCCAAGATATCATCTAAACTTATTCAGCAACAGGTTCCAACCTCACTATGACCCAGATATTGGACTTAACAGGAACAATAAAAGAGACGCTCTTAGCAGTGTAATAGAAACTATAAAACAGCACCAAATGGAAATTTTGGATCCGAAAAACTCAGTATCTGAAATATTTAAAGGTCATCATAAGGAGTCAATAAGAGGATGATGACGACAGTGCAAAGACTCAATGAACTGGATGACCAGAAGTCATTCTCGGAAGCAAAAAAAAAAAAAAAAAGATGAAAAAATATTGATAGGATCTCAGAACTTGCAGGAAGACATAAAATGTTTTTAATATTCATGTCATTTGAGTACCAGAAGGACAACCAGACAGAATAGCATGGTGAAAAATAACAACAAAAAAATTTGAAACAATCGCAGCACAGTCCACGACAGGAAAAAGATGGAATCAACCCAGATGCCCAACAACAGAAGAATGATAAGTAAACTATGGTATATATACTCAATGGAGCACTACACAATGATAAAGAACAACGATGACTTCAGGAAACATCTCATGACCTGGTTTCAACTGGAAGACATTATGTTGAGTGAAAGTAGTCAGCGACAAAAGGACAAATATTGTATGAGACCTCTACGGTAAGATCTCAGAAACAGACTTGTGTATAGAAGAAAAGACTCTTTGACAGCTGCAAGGGAGGGGAGGGAAGGAGGGGGGGGAGGGTTTAGGTTAGATAGTTGCTAGGTATCTGGTTGGGTGAAATCTGTGACAGCACACATTAGAAACAAGAACAATATTAAGTGGACTTAACATAACATGAGTACTCCTTCCATCTTAACCCAATATTGCAAGGATAGAGTAGCTGGGGCAGGGGGTGGGGGACCATGCTCTTAGGCGAAAGCGAGGCCAATTGGCACAACTAGCGTTTTGCTAAGAGGGCTCTCTGCACCCCACGTTGGTGAGTGACGTCTGGGGTCTTAAAAGCTGCCAAGCTGCCATCCGAGGACACAGCACATGGTCCCAACTGAGCAGGAACGGATGCTCACCGACGACCAAAATGACATGGGGGAAAGACAACCCAGAAAACAAAGAGACCCATAAGAGTGGGTGCCTACAGCAACTTGGGACTGGAAGAACCTGATGGTGCCCGGCCACTACAAGTGATAGCAGCGATGGAGCTCACTAAGTTGAGTCTCACTGGCAACACAAGAATAAAAAAGGATGCATCTTGAGATCTCCACTAAAAGAGCTTAATTGATGGTCCAGCGGTTTGGGGGTTCCCCTGGGAGCATGTCCCCTTGCCCTGATGCTGCTCTTGACCATAAATCATAACGAAGGTCCACTCTTCGGACACGAATGGATTGGACTTGGCAATGCAAAGTGACCATATATTGGATGCACTTTATGGTTCTATGTATCTATAGGATATCATCCTGCTGACCTCTGGCTAGAGGAAAGAGAGTGGGTGGAGATGAGGGGAAAGGAGACTGTTGGGAGGATGAGACATGTATGGAGCAGAGAGAAATAGTGTGCTGTCACCGGGCAAGGAGAGCAGTGGAAGCTGCATATAGGTGGGTATGTACATTTATACGGGAATGTACATTTTCACTCAGTTATATTAAATAAAACATTAAAAAAATTGAAACAATAAAGTCAAAACCTTCAAAAATTTGGTGACAGACAGAAATTTACAGATTTGAGAAAATCAAGGAGACTGAAACAAGAAAAATTCAAAAGAAATCAGACCTTAACAGATCATATTCAAGCTGTTGATAACCAGTGAAGGAAAAAAAAATGTTGAAAACAGGTAGTATAAACAGAAATAAAAAACAAACAAAAACATATATATAAGGAAACAAGGATTTAAATGACCAAAGATCTCCCATGGGAAATTGTGGAGACCAAAGACAGTGAGGAAACATCTTTAAAGTGCTGAAAGAAAAAAGTTGCTAACCCAGTAACTGTTGCCATTACGTACATCCTGACTCACAGCAACTCTGTAAGACAGAGTATCACCGCTCCATAGAATTTCCAAGGAGCACCTGGTGCATTTTGACTGCTGACCTTCTGGTTAGCAGCCATGGCACTTAACTATGATGCCCTGAGGATTTCTCCAGAATCCTATAGTCAACAAAAATGTATATCAGGAAACCAAACACACTGCCACTCAGTTGATTCCAACTCATAATGACCCTGTAAGTCAGAATAGTACTGCCCATATAGAGTTTTCAAGGAACACCTGGCGGATTTGAACTGCCAACCTTTTGGTTAGCAGACATAACAATTGACCCACTGTATCACCAGGGTTTCCACATACCAGAAATAGTGGTGAAATAAAGGCATTTCCAGGCTAAACGCCAGACTGAATGTAAACAATACTGGAAGGAAATTTGGAACATCAGGAATGAATGAAGTGCAACTTAAATCATAAATATATGTACAAGTGTGAAATAATATTTTTTCTCCTCTTGAGTTCCTTAAAATATTGTTAGTTGAAAGCAATAATTACATTTTCTGGTAGAATTTTCAATATATGTAGATGTACTACGTATGAAAACTATTACATTAACGGGAAAGAGTAAAGGGACTTACATGGTTGTAAGACTTCTATTTTGTAATTGAAGTTATAAAATATTTATTCCATGTAGAAAAGGAAATGTTGTTTATGTATAAATTAATTCCTAAAGCAACCACTTAAAAAATGCAAACAAATGTAGCCAGGAGAGACCATATTCGGGATCATAAAACCAACTTTAAAAAAGTTGAGGGGATGAGACATGGAGACATGTATGTAGCAGAGAGGAATAGTGTACTGTCACCGGGCAGGCAGAGCAGTGGAAGCTGCATATAGGTGGGCATGTAAATTTATATGGGAATGTACATTTTCACTCAGTCATAATAATAAAAAAAGTTTGAAGAATTTAAATCATGTGGTATGTTATATAATAATAAAACTAAATTAGAAATCAATGTCATTAGTATATCTAGAAAATCTCCAAATATTTGGGGTCATGAGTTGAATTGTGTTCCCCCAAAATGTGTGTAGCAATATGTGTTACAATTTGGTGGGGCCATGATTCCCAGTATTATGTGGTGTTCCTTTATGTTGTAATGGTTGCCTCTATGATGTTAATGTAGGAAGACTGGTGGCAGTTGTGTTGGTGGGGCAGGACTTAATGTATGCAATTGTATTGTGCCATGGGGCAGCCTCGGAATATAAAGGAAAGGGAAACAAGCAGAAACTTGGTGACCTCATTCCATCAAGAAACAATCTGGGAAGGTCAGAGCATCCTGTGGAAAGGAACTTGGCTTCCTGTGCATCAGAAGCTGCCAGGCCAGGGGAAGATTGACTTCAAAGACCCTCTTCCAGAGCCACTGGAGAAAGCCTTTTCTTGGAGCTGACACTCTGAGTTTGGATTTTTAGCCTACTGTACTGTGACAGAAATCCTGGTTGTGTAGTGATTAAGTGCCATAGCTGTTAACCAAAATATCAGTAATTTCAATCTGCCAGGCTTTTCTTGGAAACTATGGAGCAGTTCTACTCTGACCTATAGGGTCACTGTGAATTGGAATTGACTTGACGGCAGTGAAAGCAGCACTAGATGACTAAGACATTTGGAAATTAAACAACAGCATAAAGGGAAATTATAAAATATTTTTAACTGAATAAAACTTTAAATACAACATATGAAAAAATTGTACAATGCAGCCAAACTAGTACTTGAGCAAATTAAATCCAAGGAAAGGAGATGAAGGGAATAGGAAGGATGTGAGCAAAACTCATTGAAGTCAATACAAAAACAATAGACAAAAGTTGGTGAAACCAAAAGCTAGTTCTTTCAGAAGATCAATAAAAGTGATACACTTCGTAGCAAAATGACCAAGAAAAATAAAGGAAGACACAAATTATCAAAATCAGGAATGAAAGAGGTACATCACCACAGACCATATAGATATTAGAATACTTAGGTAATATTATGAGCAACTTTACATTCTTATATTCAACAACTTAGATCAAATAGACTATTCTTTGAAAGACACAACTACCAAAGTTTCTTCAAGAAGAAATAAGTAATATTAGTTTTAAAGAAATATGATTTGTAATATAAAATATTCCAACAAAGTCAGCCAGCTAAGTGCCATTGAGTCAGATCCGACAAGGAAACATCTAAATCTAGATGCCTTCACTGGTGATTTCTAACAAACATTTAAGGAAAATATAATAACAATTTTAGGAGTTCTCTTCGAGAAAATAAAAGTGGAGGAAACACTTCCCAATTCTTTTATAAAGTCAGCATTATCCCAATATAAAGCCAAAGACAGTAAAAGAAAACTACAGCTCAATATTCTTCACAAATATAGACACAAAAATATTCAACAAAATATTTACAAATAAAATTCAACAATATAAAAAGAACATACATCTCAGCTATGTGAGAATTATTCCAGGACATGAAAAGCTGATCCAGTGTTAGAAAATTAATCAGTGAGTGCAATTTGCCATGTTAAAATATTATTGAAGAAAAGCTAGACAATCATCTCAATAGCTACAGGAGAAAAAAAACATTTGACAAAGTTCAACATTCATACATTATAATAATAATGAGAATAATAATACTAAAATCTCAAGTTCAATAGAAAAAGGAAGCTTGTCTAACCTAGTTAAAGGCTGTATAAAGACTACAGCTAACACAGTACTTAACAGTGAGAAGCTAAATGTTTTCCCTGCAAGACTGAGGGAAAGGCAAGTATATCCACTCTCATAGCTTTACTCAGCACCATGCTATAGGTCCTAAACAGTGTCGTAATGCAAGTCAAAGCCAATGCCACTGCCTTTGAGTCTATTCTGACTTACAATGCAAAATAAAGTAATAAAAAGCATACATACTGGAAAAGAAGAAATAAACCTATCTTTGTGACAACATAATTAATTGTCCATGTAGAAAATCCCAAGCAACCAGCAAAAAAGCTCCTAACAAGCCTAGTAAGGTCATAGAATAAAACTCAATACACCAAAATCATATATATGTCTAAATACTAGCAATGATGAGTTGGAAATCAAAACTTTATTTAAAAATATCTTTTACCAATTATGTGTCCAACTTACAGACAGCAATTACACTATTTGGCTGTGTAAACTTTTGTACTTTTAATCAATGTAATTTTTCCATCACATAAACTGAAACTCAGTGCTCCATAAACAATAACTCCCCCTTGCACCTACCTCTAGCTCCTAGGAACTACTAATAAACTTCAGTCTCTATACTTATGCCTGTTCTTGACTTTTTATATGAGATACAATATTACTCCTTTAGTGATCGATTTATTTCATTCAGCTTAATATCCTCACGTTCCATCCATGTTGCAGCATGTATCAAAACTTTATTTCTCTTTCTGGTCAAGTAGTATTTTACTATATGTATGCACCACATTTTGTTTATCTGTTGATCCACTGATGGGTGTTTATGTTGTTTCTGTCTTTTGGCTATTGTGAATAGCGCTGCGGTGAACACTGATGTACATACGTCTTTTTGCATGGCTGCTTTCAAATCCCGTGGGTATATTCCTTGCAGTGGAATTGCTGAGTCACATGGTAATGTCATTTTTACTTATTTATTTATTTTTAAGGAGCCGCTATACTGTTTTCCACAACTGATACACCCTTTTGTGTTCTTACCAGCAATGAAAAGAATTCCAGTGTCCCTATGTCCTCACCAGCATGTGTTATTCTCTCTCTTTTTTTATTTTTTAAACTTTAGCCATCCTAAACCAAACCAGTCTAAACCAAACCCACAGCCATGAAGTTGATTCCAACTCATAGCAACCCTGCAGACAGAATAGAACTGCCTCATAGAGTTCAAGGAGCGCCAGGCAGATTTGAACTGCTGACCTTTTGGTTGGCAGCTGTGGCACTTAACCACTATGCCCCCAAGGTTTCATTAGCCATCCTAGTGGAAGAGAAATGATACCTCATTGTGGTTTAGGTTTGCTCCTTCTGATAGCTAATGATGTTAAGCATCTTGTCACATATTTGGTGGCCATTTGGATGTCTTTGGTGAAATATCTATTCAAGTTCTTTCCCCACTTTTTATTGGGTTATTTGTCTTTCTGTTGTCAACTTGTCAACGTTTTGTATGTATTTTTGTTATTAGGTTCTTACTGAACACATACTTTCTGAAGATATTCTCCCAGCAAGTAGCTTTTCTTTTTACTTTTCTGGTAAAGTCTTTAGATGTACAACCAAACACCACGTGAGATTTGGTTTCTTAATTCGGAGGCTTGGTATCATGATTTCATGGATATTCCAGTTAATTAGCCTAGTATCATGTTCAATGCTTCTATTCTACCTCTTAGTTTGTTGCATAGTATCTAGGTTCTTAAGAGATTAAAGACAGTCATGCATGATACAACAATTGGTCTCTATTTGCCTGGAGCAGCAGAGAAAGAATGAGAATTGTGAACTGAAGGAGGTAATAGCATGTGTGGCCAGTTGCTTTCAGGAATAACTACCTCCTTTACCTTGGTAGTGGGTTTTGTCATAGTTTCAGTCCAGGTGGCACAGTGATTAAGAGCTTGATTGCTAACCAAAAGGTCAGCAGTTCAAATCTACCAGTTGCTCCTTGGAAATCCTATGGAGGCAGTCCTACTCTGTCTTATAGGGTCACTATGAGTCAGAATCAATTCACTGACAATGTTTTATTCTTTTGGTTTGTTTGACGTGAGACCAGGAGAACCAGATGGTGTCCAGCTACAATTACTGAACATTTTGATCAAAGATTCTATAGAAGAACCCCGATCAAAAGGGAGGAAATGAAGAACAGAAATTCAAATTCCTGTGGAATCTGTAGTTTCTGGAGGCCTCAAGGCTGGATGAATCCACAAAACAATTGCCTTGAGGTGATCTTTAAATGATAAATCTTAAGCCAAAAATATTCCCTGAAATTTCCTTTAAAAAAACAAAAACCAAAAACCAATAGTTTAGCTTAATTAGTAAAGAATATCTTCCTTAAGTATTGTGCTCATTTAAGATCTATCAATATAGGAACAAACTGACAATACAACTCAAAAGATTAGATAGCTGTTTTAGGGGGTGTTCCTGGTGATGTAGTGGGTTAAGTGATACCACTGCTAACCACAAGGTTGGCAGTTCAAATTCACCAGGCGCTCTTTGAATACTCTGGGGGTCAGTTCTACCCTGGCCCCTAGGGTCGCCATGAGTCGGATCCGACTCGACGGCACTTGGCTTTGGCTATGTATTACACATTAAGTTGTTAGAAGAGGAACAACTTGGAAATGGAGAGTAAGGATGGTTACACAACTTGTAGAATGCAATCAGTGTCACTAAGAAATTGAACTGATGTGTTCTGCTGTTTATATTCTTAACAATAAGTAATAAATTATATTTTAACCTGGAAATACATAGGTATAAACTTAACAAAATATGTGTTGAATCTATATCCAGAAAACTACAAAACACTGTTTTAAAAAATCAAATAAGACCTAATAATTGGAGAAATAGATCATATTCATGAATTGGAAGATGTAATAGTGCTACCATACCAATTATCCAAAAACTGATTTATAGATTTAATACAATCCTGACTATAATCCCAGCCAGATTTTTCTTTTTGTAGATATTGAAAAACTAATTCCAAGGTTCATGTGGTCAGGCAAAGAATGTTGACTAGCTAAATGAATTTTTAAAAGCCACACACAAGTGTGCAATTCACAATCCCTGTTTCAAAACTTACTATAATGTTACATTGATTCAGACATTGTGGTATTGGTAAGATGGTAAGTCAGTGGAACAGAAAAGGTTGTCCAGAAATGGATTCACCCCTATTTGGCCAATCTAACAGAAAAAAAAAAAAATGACAGTGTTTTCAATTAATTAACAATTGGATGTCCACATGCCATAAAAATCACTTTGACACATACTTCATGCCTTTTACAAAAATTAACTCAAAGTGGATCATAAATCTAAATGTAAAATATAGAAGTATAAAATTCCTACAAGAAAACAGAATAAAAATTTTGTGACCTTGGGTAATGCAAATTTCTTAGATTCAACACTAAAAAGCACAATCTGTAAAAGAGAAAACAAAGAAAAATTAGAAGTCTTCAAGATTTAGATATTCTGTTCTGTGAAATAGACTTTAAATAAAATAAAAAGACAAACCACACATTGAGAGAGAGCAATTTCTAACCATATTCCTTACAAAAGACATGCATGTAGAATATATAAAGAATCCTCAAAATTTAATAATAATCAACTCAATTTAAAAGTTGGCAAAATATTTAAACAGAGACTTTTATATAAGCAAGATAATTGGATGGTAAATAGGATATGAAGTGATGCTCAATGCCATTATTCATTTGGAAAATGCAAATTAAAACTGTAATCATGTCTCTTGAAAAAACAAAAACCAAACCCATTGCCACCATGTAAATTCCGACCCATAGCAAGCATACAGGGCAGAGTAGAAGTGATCCATAGGTTTCCAAGGAGTTTCCAAGGAGTGGCTAGTGGATTTGAACTGCTGACCTTTTGGTTAGCAGCCAAGCTCTTAACCACTGTGTTAACAGCTCTCCATGCACTGTTTCCAAAAAAAAAAAACTCTTGTTATCAAGTTGATTCTGATTCAGGGACACTATAAGAAAGTAGAAATGCTCCATAGAGTTCCAAAGGAGCACCAGGTGGATTTGAACTGCTGAGTATTTGGTGAGCAGCCATAGCCCTTAACCACTACGGCAACAGTGTTTCTATGTACCTATCAGAAGGGATACATTAAATAAATAAATAAATAAAAACTCTCAAGTTAACAAGTGCTGCTAAGGAAGTGGCGGAAATGAAATTTTCAGAGTGTTGATGCCAAAATTACCATCATGTTATACTTTGAATTGTTGATGCCTTTTTTGGACTCATCCAGCTTTTGAAAATAGTTTAACAGTTTCCAATAGAGTTAAAAATGTACTTAATACATAACTCAGCAGTCTCACTCCCCGGTATTTACTCAAAAGAAATTAACATGTATTTTCACACAGAAACCTCTGCTCAAATGTTTGTAGCAGCATTATTCATAACAGCCAAGAACTTGAAAGAGTCGAATATCTTTTAAGGAATAAATGAATAAATAAACTGTGACAAACTCATGCAATGGAACACTACTCAGCAATACAGAACAGACTACTGATAGGAACAACAATGATATAAAGAATCTTAAACACATTGTGATAAGTAAAAGCAGCTAGACTTCAGGTGGCTACATAGTGTATGACAGATATCATTTATATGACATTCTGGAAAAGTCAAAGTTTTAATAACAGATAACAGATTAGAGGTTTCCAGAAAATATGGTGGCTGGAGGAATTAATTGCAAAGAGGTGCATGAGGGAATTTTTTTACAATGATTATAATATTTTGTATCTTGATTGTGGTGGTGGTTTCATGACTGTATAGGAGGACTGACAATTAAGTTTGCAAACTCATCCTTAAAAAAGTGCTACATACTTCATTGTTGAGTATCACCATGGTCACCTTCAAAGTACACCCTTTGGAAAGCTATGCACCGATATCAGTGCCTAGTCCACCCTGCAAACCAGTTTTGGAACTATTTTTCTGGAATGGCCATCAGAGCTGTCGTCATATTATCCTCTATGTCTTGAATGTCATCAAAATGTCTTCTTTTCAATATTTTCTTTCCCTTCAGGTACAGAAAAAAGTCATTGGGGGCCAGATCAGGTGAGTAGGTAGAGTGTTCCAATACAGTTATTTGTTTCCTGTCTCAAACCTCCCTCAGAGGTAACTATAAAATTACTTGCCACCATGCACAGTGGTCATTCCAGAAGGAGTTTCAAAATTGCTCTGATGGATGGACTAGTCACTGGCATGGATGCATAGCTTCCCAAGGGGAGTACTTCAAAGGTGACTGTAGTAATACTCAGCAATGAAATATGTAGCTCTGAGAACAATTAACTTCGTGGACTTAATTGTTGCACCTCTTATATTTGGCTTAATTCATAATTCTATACACCAAAAAGAGTAAACTTTAGTGTATGTAAATAAAAAATAAATATAATGGATAAAAAGACAAGGTAGAAGTAGCTGACAGAGGGTTTAGTAGTGGCTGTGGGGCTGAAGTGAAGAGTTCAAGGGGCAGCACTTCAGGTGGAGACAGCTGCTGCCTGGTGTGCAACAAAGAAGCTTAACACAAGAAACTAATTAGAATCAAGTGTCTGCCAGTGAGACTCAACTTAGTGAGCTCCATCGCGACTATCACTGGTGGTGGCCGGGCACATCTGGTTGAGATCTCCACTAAAAGACCTCAATTGGTCCAGTGGTTTCAGGGTTCTCCTGGGAGCATGGCCCCTGGCCCTGATGCTGCCCTTGCCCATAAATCATAACAAAGGTCCACTCTTCAATCACGAATGGATTGGACTTGGCGATGCAGAGTGACCATATATTGGATGCACTTCATGGTTCTATGCATCTATAGGATATCATCCTGCTGACCTCTGGCTGGAGGAAGGAGAGTGGGTGGAGAAGATGGGGAAGGAGACTGTTGGGAGGATGAGACATGTATGGAGCAGAGAGGAATAGTGTGCTGTTACCGGGCAGGGAGAGCAGTGGAAGCTGCATATAGGTGGGCATGTAAATTTATACGGGAATGTACATTTTCACTCAGTCATATCAAATAAAAAAAAAGGAATCAAGTGTCTGTGCTGTTCCATTGCTGTGGATTTTATGGAAATCCTTGTACAAATGGTATATATTCAGTACGCTATATAAGGAACATCTTCCAAGACAGAATAGTACTGATAGTAGAATAAGCCCTCCTAAAACTTGTCAGTAAGCTGTCCGAATCCTTTCTAGTTCAGTGTGCAGACAACAGTGTCCCAGACACTCAGGCATGGTTAGTTGGCACATCTTCATCTATGTAGCCAAGCCCGATACCAAATTAGCCACTTTTATCAGAATCTGTAGCATCTTTCCAAGTGGATAGTACATTTCTAGGTAAAGCAATTACTGAAACAGAAGATCTGCAAGTCCTCAGAGCAGTGGGCATTGTTCCTCTTAATGTGATCTTCCATCTTCTATACCTGATACCACACAACAATCATTTTGAAGAGCAAAACAAATATTCTAGAAAACAAAGAGAAATTGCTGTGTCATGTGCAGAAAGAAATTGGAACTTACTGGATTTGAATTTCAGTGTGGAAATGTTACTGAGATGTACATGATGACTCCTACAATTACAAAACCGATGCTGTTGAGAAAATCAAAAAGGAAAATCTAACAGTTGTTGGTGAAAAGATCCAGAAGATTTGAACTTCTACTGGAATAAAACATCCTGTGATCATCCGCAAACTAAAGACTGACTTAAGCTTTCTTTCCCCCTAGTCATTGGAAATGCAGACCAATGTAACTTACATAAACTTTTTTAATTGTATATGTGTCATTTGAATAAAAAAAATTGTGTTTCTTTTGAAAAATGACTCTAAACATTTATTTCCATTGCCATTTCTTTGGCTTAAAATATTTAAGTATACTTTACAGGTACTATCCTCTCAGGATCCTTTTAATTTTAGTTGAGTGCAAAAGGCTTTTTTTTTTCTTTCCTTTTTATTATGACTGAGTGAAAATGTACATTCCCATATAAATTTACATGCCCATCTATATGCAGCTTCCACTGCTCTCCCTGCCCGGTGACAGCACACTATTCCTCTCTCTACTCCATACATGTCTCATCCTCCCAACAGTCTCCTTTCCCCGCATTTTGTTAAGAGGGCTCTCTGCAAAAGGCTTTTTTATAAAAACATGGAGAAATTTTGGAGAGCTGTGATTTTTCCAGTGTTAACCCTGCATACTTTAATCTCCAATACATTAGTCTAGCGATTTATTTTCTCACTGTGTATGCATACATACCCTTCCTCTACAACACAATTTTTTTTTTTTTTGGTAATTCCCCTTAAGAAAATAATTGAATGTATCCTAATCATGATGGATGCTTCCACTTTTCTTCAGTGACAAAGGTTAAGTATACGTTAACATACAGCTTCTTTGTACATACTATTTATGTGTGCATGATATGTTATAGGAGAATATGAGCTGGTGAGGTTCTAGGTTTATGTGGTTTAAATTTTTTTTTTTTAATTTTTATTTAACATGACTGAGTGAAAATGTACATTCATGTATAAATCTACATGCCCACCTATATGTAGTTTCCACTGCTCTCCCTGTCCGGTGACTGCACACTATTCCTCCCTGCTCCATACATGTCTCATCCTCCCAACAGCCTCTTTTCCTCTCCTCTCCATCCACTCCCCTTCCTCCAGCCAGAGGTCAGCAAGATGATATCCTATAGATGTATAGAACCATAAAGTGCTTCCAATATATGGTTATTCTGCACTGCCAAGTCCAATCCATTCCTGTCCAAAGAGTGGACCTTTGTTATAATTTATGGGAAAGGGCAGCATCAGGGCTGGAGGCCATGCTTTCAGAGGAGCCCCAAAACCGCTGGACCATCAGTTGAGGTCTTTTAGAGGAGATCTCATGATGCACCACTTTTTATTCTTGTGTTGCCAGTGAGACTCCTCTCTGTGAGCTCCATCGTGGCTATCGCTGGTGGTGGCCAGGCATCATCTGGTTCTTCCGGTGCCAAGTCGATGTAGACACCCACTCTTGTGGGTCTCTCTGTCTTCTCGGTTGTCTTTACCGCATGTCATTTTGGTCCTCTGTGAGCATCCGTTCCTGCTGAGTTGGGACCATTTGCTGTGTCCTCGGATGGCAGCTTGGCAGCTTTTAGGACCCCAGACAGCACTCACCAATGTGGGGTGCAGAGAGCTCTTAGCAAAACGCTAGTTGTGCCAATTGGCCTGAAATTCGCCTAAGAGCACGGTCCCCCGCCCCCTGCCCCAGCTACTCTATCCTTGCAGTATTGAGTTAAGATGGAAGGAATACTCAAGTTATGCTGAAGTCCACTTAATGTTGTTCTTGTTTCTAATGTGTGCTATCACTGCTTTCTCCCAACTAGATTTCTAGTAACTATCTAAACTAAACCCTCTCCCCCTCACCCTCCCTCCCTCCCCTCCCTTGCAGCTGTCAAAGAGTCTTTTCTTCTATACACAAGTCTGTTTTTGAGATCTTATCGTAGAGGTCTCATACAGTATTTGTCCCTTTCTCATTGACTACTTTCACTCAACATAATGTCTTCCAGGTTAGGAAACCAGTTTAGGAGATGTTTCCTGGAGTCATCGTTATTCTTTATCATTGTGTAGTGCTCCATTGAGTATATATGTACCATAGTTTACCTATCCGTTCTTCTATTGTTAGGTGTCTGGGTTGATTCCATCTTTTTGCTATCATGGTCTGTGCTGCGACAAACATTCTGGTGCATGTGTCCATTGGTGTGAAAGGCCTTGATTCTGTAGGATATATTCCAAGTGGTGGAATTCCTGGGTCAAATGGTATATCGATATGCATTTTTTTAAGGAAGTGCCAGATTGCCTTCCAAAGAGGCTGGACTATTTTGCAACCCCACCAACAGTGTAGGTGGGTTCCACTTTCTCCACAGCCTCTCCAGCATTTGTTGTTTTCTGTTTTCTGGATCATGGCCAATCTTGTTGGGGTGAGATGGTATCTCATTGTTGTCTTGATTTGAATTTCTTTAATAACTAAAGATCGTGAACATGTCCGCATGTGTTTTCTGGCTGCCTGGATCTCCTCTTTAGTGAAGTATCTGTCCATCTCCTTTGCCCATCACTTAATTGGATGGATGGTTTATCTTCTTCTTATTGATATTAAAATTTTTTTTGAATGATGTAAGAAAATGTATGCATTTCATTGCTGACTGTAGGTTTCTTTCAGAATAAGTACATCAGCCTATGTGTTTACAATATGAAGAATGATCTGAAGTAATTGTACTGCATTTATATTTCTTCACCAGTCTTTGATTAAATAAAAAAGAGGAAAAAAAGAACACGTATAGAACAGAAAGGAGGAATGTGTTGTCACCGGGCAAGGAGAGCCAGTAGGAGCTGCACATAGGTGGGCATGCAAATTTAAACTGGATTGTACACTTTCACTCAATTACAATAAATAAATAAAATGTTTTAAAAAAGAACAATACTAATGTAGACTTGTTGGCAAAGTAAAAATATTCAAAGCATTATACTGTTCTAGGCTCGCTTCATTCTTGTCAAAGCATCAATGATTTACCCAAATTCAAATTTTTAATATTAGAAAGAACATGTTATATTTGAATTATTTTATATATATATGTATATAAAATGGATTTATTTTCAAGAATGAGTTCTTATGAGTAAATATTTGTTGGTGCTTGTCAAACAATTTAACAAGTTAAGGCATTATTAGAGCATCCAGCTGGCTTTACATATGGCACTAAATATATGTTGCATAGGAATTTATCTGAAAGATTTCTATGTGACAATGTGATACTCCTTAGCTCTCTGGAGCCCTTAAGGAAAGAGTCATTCCTAGAAACTGTATTTTTTAGGTACTTTAAAAGCAACAAATCTACAACATTTTACTCATTGTTCTGCCTGCTTGAATAGAACATACTGTGTATATAATTTAATCTTTTCTCTATGGCTTATTAAAACACAGAATCTTAAAGCTTACAAAGATCCTAGAAACCCCGTACCTGAATAAGACAGATAAAACAGCTAGTTATGTTAAAAATATAACTTATGTTACAACTGTGATGTGTTTTACAATTTAAAAGAAATTAGTTCATATATCCTAATCTATTCACAACAACCCACGCTGGTAGGTAGAACAAGTCACAAAATCCATTATTTTGTGGACTAGGGTATGGAGGTTGTTTTCTCAGTAGTTAGACAGTGGAGCTGAGAATTGAACTCAGATTTTGTATTCCTATGGGCTGGTATGATCTGAGTGGGTGGTGCAGTGCAGAGCACTAGACTAGGAAACATTGAGATAAGGTGAAACTTTTTAATTTTATTTAATATGACTGAGTGAAAATGTACATTCCCGTATAAATTTACATGCCCACCCATCTGCAGCTTCCACTGCTCTCTCTGTCCGGTGACAGCACACTATTCCTCTCAGTAGGTAATCCCCCAGTCCAGCCACTCTCCCAACCCTAACCCAAAACCCCAATCTAGTGAATCTCAGTTCCCAGGAAATCAATTTCCTATCATTTTATCTTCCAACTAAGAATCTGACTTTTAAAATGAAGAGTTTTAACTTGTCCCTTGATTTTTGCTAACTGATTAAAACTTTGACTGTGAAATTTTTCTATATCTTTCAAATGCAGGTGGAGATTATGACAAATTATCTTGCTCACAGGGGTTTATTGAGTTTATGTGGCAAATAGCGAATTTCCAAAAATTTGAAAGAAAAATGGTAGAACCCTTGAGCAAAATGCTTTGTTACTAGATTCATGGGAAATGCTGAAAAGGTCATAGCATTGTCTGATGACATAGTTGTGGGCTCCAAAAGTCTGTTTAGCATTCAGTCACCTATGGGTATCAGTGAGACTTAATGTGCTTTGTGAGGTTTATATCATGCTCGGAGTAGAATAACAGTTACAGCCAGCCAACAGGAAAACATTTATTATTATGGTAGTTGCTAGCGCAATTGGGGTATCACCCACATCTCACACTCCAGGCTTATTTCAGTGGTTACAAACTGCTGAGGAGTATTAGAGCCGTTACTCACTGATTGTGTATTAGTGAACTGATGTTTGCCATCGTCCTCAAAGCCAGCTAAGCCAAGTGCCATCGAAAGAAGAGGGGCGTTTTATTTGTTTACCCTCCATCTTCTGGCTTCCCTCGTGATTGTGACTGAACCATTTAGGATATGGAACCTCAAATTGCTCTGAAAGCTGGAAGCAACAATAATAATAATTGCTTTGATGGCTGCTGTCCCAGCCCTCTAGTTCAAAATCCTTGAATGTTTGTTTGGGTTGTAAATAATGCGTTTATACTTCTATATTTGGCGAATGAGAACCCCTGTAGAAAGTTAGTGGATTTTTTGTTTGTATGTTTTGTTTGTTTCTCAGAATTCGCAGGCAATACCTGAAAGGAAGAAACCCTGTTTGAATCTTTCTTGTGCCATCTCTCACTTCTGATTTTCTCTAATTGGATTTCTTGCTATTAGATAGGAAGATACTTGTGTGGACAAGAAAGAGTCAGATGAAGAAGTTGCAGTGGATAGCTGAATAGCCTTTTTAATTTCCTTATTAGACTAACTTATTGCTCAAAACATTTAGAGAAAGGGAGATTTTTAAAATTTCCATTTTAATATTCTTATTTGTTTCCATATGCAGTATACTAGAAAGATTTCTGTTCACTTTAGCTTGTTGTACTTTTGTTGTTCTGTTTTTTGAATTTTGAAGAGATACTTTCCCTTTTCTGTCTACTTTTAGGAAAAGCAATTTCAGTGTGATAGCTTTTAACAAAAACTTCCAATAGCCTTAATTCAATTGCAAGAGTTGTTCTTTATAAAAATGTACTACTGGAACACATCTTTTGAGAGTTGAACCTGATTTTTATTTGTAAGAATCACAGAGTTATTTTCCTGTAATATTAAATACCTTATCTATTGGCAGGTTGGATAAAATTGTATATATGTATTTTTTACTTCTCTTGTGTAATTATAATGTCAGTTTAATTAAAAGATTTTTCATAGTTTAACATTAGTATAAAATAGATGGTACATTTGGTATGAGATTTTAAGTTTTCATTTATATGCTATAATTATTAAAATAATTATTTTCTGTAGTACTGCCTAAAGTGAAAACATTTTCATAGGCACAAAACCTTCCTGTTTATTTTAAATCTTTAAAAGACAGGTCATGTTTTTAATATGTAAAAAGAATCTCTTTGTCTCAGAAAGAGGAAAAATAAAAACACCCTTTTGTTCCAGAGTGCAGCTTCTGGCTGTGAGACATATGCCAGTTGCCTTGCTTGACAAAGAACAGTGAGTGTCCCTGTTGATAATTGACCACATATGGCTACTACCACCCCCTGCTTTACCAGCCATAAATATTTACTGCAGTGAAAGAACCTTTTTTTTCCTACACATTGACACTAACCAGATAAGGGCTTTCCTTTTTCCTTTTATTCTTTGTCTTTAAAGCTGTTTTTTTTTTTCCTGAACGAATTCAGAATTCAGAAAATATATGAATAACATATATATATATTTAGTGAGAACCTATCTCCCTTTAGTATGCAAATTATTGCTCAGTACTAGAGACTAATTTGCTTAAAGAAATCCTGAAGCTTGGAAACACTAAAGTTGTATTGAAAATTGAAAGCATGCAAATTTTATACATACACAATATTTATTCCAATTTTCAGAGTAATCTTCTTTTGTTTTTAGATGAATCTACGTTCTGTATTTACTGTAGAACAACAAAGGATTTTACAGCGTTATTATGAAAATGGAATGACAAATCAAAGTAAAAATTGCTTTCAGCTCATATTACAGTGTGCACAGGAGACTAAGCTGGACTTCAGTGTAGTCAGGGTAAGTATTGAGGTCTTCCACTTTCAAATTTATAGCATTTCATTAAAAGTGATACTGCTCAGTGTAAGAAAAAATATTCAGAATATGAAATCGCTAACTTTATAAACAACTTCATTTCCCTGGTATCACAATACTAATTTTTTCAAAGATAGAGCTCATATTTTAGAATGTATTTGTTTGTTTATAGAAATTTGTTGATAACCTTAAGATATCTCTAAAAAGTCCCTGTCCTTTCCATTAAACGGTAAACTGTAAAGTAGGCATTTACTGAGGCCCTAGCATGCACCTAGAATATATTCTTTTATTTTAAGTTTTTATCAAGCATAGTCGACCTCAGCATTTTTATAACTTTAGGAGAGCAGAGCCTTTTTTTTGAAAGTACTTCATCTTCTTTCTAACTAAAATTCATGTATTTTGAAGGATTAACAAGTAAGGCCCCAATAATCTAAAGGGGTGAGTTTTCCTTTATCCTAAATCTAGCCATTCAGCTACAAAAATCAGAGCTGCTACCTGTTTGTGAAAGGCAATCAGAAGGTGATACCCACTGCCGTCGAGTCAGGTCCAACTCACAGCAACCCTAGAGGTGATAGAAAAGGATAAATCTAACAGAACTCGTCACAGATTTTATGGAGTACGTGGCTCATTTCATGTTTGAGCGTGTTACAAATTCTCTTGTCATGAGACCATAGAGTTCAAAGATTAGCAATGGCATTTATTGGGATAATTTGGAAAAAAAAAATGGATGTCTGTTTTTAAGTGGAATTTCCTTTTGGACATTCCTTCAAAGACTCTAAAGATAAAAAACTCTTGATAAGCAGAATTCTTTGGAGAATGTACTCTTTAATGACTGAAGGACATATCTTCACCTTCAAGTAGGGACTTATGTCACCAAGTTTAGGGCAAAAATGTCTAGAATGTTTGTTTCTTATTTGCTGATCTCAATCATCATACTCAGAAGTGTTTCCTACTGCTAGTTCTAAATGCTTTACTTAAAATACCTTTACTAAATCTCATAGAAAAATGTTTAATGCCTTAGAGAAAGTAATGCCAAAATGTATATTTCAAGGTGATGAGACTGCATTTCATAATGACTAGTTCACCTTTTTTTTTCAATTGTTTCCATTTATCATGCCATTAGTTTTAAGGGAAAAGCCTTCTCAGGCACCTGTATTGTGGACGATTATCTTTCATATTTCCAATTTGTTATTACATTCCTACTTCAATGACTTGCTTGTTTCTGCTCGAATATTGAGGGTGTTGAAATACAGAGATTTGTACTTATGCTCCAAATGGTGTGAAATCTAAAACAAACAGTGAGAATGAAGGAAATAGATTCCTGTAATACAAGATTATAAATAAAATGTTATGTAAATTGCAACCATTTGTGTAAAATAGATTCATTCCTTCCATTCCAGGAAAATTTAGCTTGTACAGAAACCCTATCCTCCTCATTTAACTCCAACACAATCTTGTGGCTTTTCCAGTCAGAGAAGGGATTTGTTTATAATCTCATCACTATGCAATTTCCCTTCCCATGCTTTCATAGATACATATGTTCTGCTTGAGAGAGACCTTTATTGTTTTAAATGTAGTATCCATTGTGTTTTTCCTTGAAAAGACTCAAATCTAACTACTAAAAAGTCTATCCCAATGTTAAGAGAACTTTAAAGGGTTAAAACATTCACACATGAATAAATATAGGAGGATAAAGGATCAAGACAACCAAGAAGGAGGGATAAAAAGGGAAACAGTTTTAGAGACAGTGAATTTCTCAGAGACAACTGAAAAAGAATTTTATGGTCACCAAGGATTGGTGATCCAAATATTTTTTTTCCTAAGTATTACTTTTGTCTTAATGACAAATTTTCATCATATCAGTTTTGTTTGACCCAGTTTTCCCTCTCACCAGTGAAGCATTTGTAATGAGAAAAATGTATATCCTATAAGCATTGGTAAATTTTGTATCTTACAACTGAACAACTTTTAGTAAAACTTAATTCAGTTATTGGGAGCCAAAGCCAAGTAAAAGCCAGGTGCCGTCGAGTCGGATCCGAGGGAACCCTTAACAATTAATTTTCTTTGTTTTCAACATTTTAAGTGGAGGTATTTCTTAAGCATGGACTTTCCCACTTTAATTCAAGAGAAAAACTGCTTGCCATCGAGTTGATTCTGACTCATAGTGACCCTATAGGACAGGATAGAAGAGCCCCGTAGAGTTTCCAAGGAGTGCCTAGTGGATTTGAACTGCTGACCTTTTGGTGAAAGGTGAAAATATTTGAAGCCTCATTTTCTGACTCAGAGTTTTTACTATTGACATCAATTATTCTATTGTGCTCTAATGTAACAATGCTCACAGCTTGGTATAGTATACGGTGTTATTATCCCCTTTATTAAAGAATCCCAGACTACTATTCAATGATTTCTCACATCTGTTTTGTTATGAATTTCCTTTCTTGTAACTTGCCCTAAAAAAAGCAGTCACTTTTTTTACTGTTGTTTCTATCAGGGTGCCTGCCTACAGCAACATCTATCCCAAATGCTCCCCGATTCCGTTATTTCTAATTCTGTTATACATTTGGAAATCAGATTTATTAAAATAATGCATGAAATCAATTAATCATATACACACTTAAGATAAGTGGGTTTTAAGATCAAGGTTTGTCCTATTAGTAAACTACATGAATCTTGTGGCTTCTAGGTTGGCTGTGTTCTAGATAAGTGCAGTTGTTAGATATCTGACTTTCATCTTCATATGCATTCAATATGATTCTACTATATTTCATTTTTTGATGGATACATGATATAAATATCTATCAACCTAGTGTTGAGTAAGCTATAAATTTGTAATGCACTAAGATAACTCAATTTCTTGAGCTAACATAAATATTGTGTGATGAAAACATGTAGGTTGTTCAATTGTTTGTTTTAGAAATGTGGCTCAAAATGGCCCTGTATATGTCATATGCAGTAGTTCCTGAGTTCAAATTTTGTCAATTAAGTATGCTTTCCTATTATAATTTTTTGTAATGCTTGTATTTTTTGGAAACTTATGAACAAATTCATCATGCTTGCCGTATGTACTTATTTGAAAAGTTATAATACAGTGATTTATTTTGAACACTTGTAAAATCCTTATTTTTGGAATATAGTCTGAAATTTTGTGTAGCCAAAGACATTTGTTTTTAAATATTCTCCTCAAGAACATACTTTTAAACCTTATAGGTTTTCTTCCTTGCCCCCTTTCCCTGTGACATTTACTCATATGTCCTTCAGCTCGTAGTTCTTCTCTTTAGGGACAATACATCAGAGTGTTTTTAATTTCCATAACCCCATGTGAATCAACATGAAGCATCTCAGTTCTGGGAACTGTTTTTGTTTTCGTGGGAGAAATACTAATTAATAAAAGTAAATGATCAACCAGGTTGACTCTTTCAGTAGCTACTCACCACCACTTGTGTTGTAGTGGATGGAGATTGTGCTTTGAGATCACACAGACATGACTTTGAATCCTTGTTCTGTCACTTGCTGGCAAGATAACCTTCTACAAGTTACTTAATCTTTCTGAATACCAATTTCTTCATTTATAAAATTGGGAAAATAACACTGACCAAAGAAGCTAGTATATATACAGAACACATAATTAATATTCAATACATGGTAGCTTTTATTTATAGTATTACAGCATCATTAATTTTGTATGTAGTGTAAACAAACATTTGAATTTGGAAAGTTTGCATGTTGTTCAAAAACACATCTTACAAAAAGTAACCAAATACACCTTGCAGATGTTTGTGTAAGGCTAGTTTATTTAATTTTTTGTTTATGTTTTTATCTTAATATATTCTGGTAGTTTATACTATGTCATGCATTTTGAAATAATTACCACATTTTTACACAAATAACACACCTTCTATGTTTGTTTACCAATCATTCCCTCCATCTGTGAGCTATTTTAGTAATGACATTCTGCATAATGGTATTTATGAAAATACCTCATGAGAGGGGAGGGCACAGCTGGCAAACAAATATAGAAGGTGTAAGTTATCTGTGTAAAAATATGATATAAAGTTTGATAGTCACATTATGTAATCTAGTATGTTCTCTTACCTATTTCAAGAAGAATCATGATTCAGCATACTGATACTAATATAATTATAATAAACTACTTGTATAAAAATACACAATTTTAAATCAAATCTTGAATGTCAAATACGGGTATCATTTTTATTGGTAACAGTTTTCCTGTTTGCAAAAGTAGTGCATATTCACTATATACAATTTGGTAAGCAAAGTATAAAGAAGAAAATAACTACTATTAAATTAAGGAAATAACTACTAGTAAATTAATGATGAGTTGGAAAACATTTGCAACTTGTGATAAATTGTTGCTATCTTTAGTAGGTAAATTGCTCATACAAATCAATTTTAAAAGGTAGACACAAATATAAAAGTGAGTAAAGTTAATGAATAGGTAATTCTATCAAAGTAACATAGTAGTCATAGTACTGTAAATCAAAACAACAATTAAATATAATTTATTGAAATCTGAACTAGTAAAAACTACAAGAAAATGTAATCAAATTGTTGGTGAGGGTATCAGGAAACCAGAACTCTCATATGCTGATGGGCACTTTGAAAACATGTTTTCAAAAGCCCAGCAGTTTATCTTCTAAGATGGCATTATAATGCACTGACAGCACAAAGATGCATGTACAAAGATGTGTATTGTAGTGTCATTTCTAGTAATGAATCCTTAATAATATGAGTCTCCAGCAAAATAAAGGTAACCAAGTTAGGGTTATCTGTATAACAAAAGTCATTAAACATGAAGATTGCAAAAGCATATTTGCTTAATAATACTATGAGCATTTTCCAATGTAACTAAATGTCTTATCTGTAGTATGCTTCGTATTTCCCACTATTACAAGTAATTATCTGATGAACATCATTGAACATAAACTTTGTCTGTATCTTTGATCATTTTTATGATAAATTCCCCAGAAGTGAATTTATTGGGTTAAAAGATATAAACATTTTTAGGATTCTTGACAAATACAGATTGACTGGATTTTGAAAAGGAGCATAACACTAATATATCTCAAAGGCCCTGGACATTTATTTTGAGTCTGTACACGCTAGGACTCTGAATCATCTCTGATCTTTTATTTTAGTTTGTTTTCCTGTTTCTTTTATTTCTTTTATTTTTTTATTATGACTGAATGAAAATGTACATTCCCGTGTAAACTTACATGCCCACCTATATGCAGCTTCCACTGCTCTCCCTGCCTGGTGACAGCACAGGTCTGGTTGCTATGACAAATAAGAATATAATTTATTACTTATACATTAGTTTTTCTTGGTTCATGTTTAAGACTTTTTTTCATAATATCTTTTTTGTGCTTCCAGACGTGGGTTGGCAATAAGAGAAGAAAAATGAGTAGTAAGAATTCTGAATCAGGAGCAGCAACAACAGGAACTGTGTCTGGTACCTCTTTGGCAGTTCCGGATGTTACAGTCAGAAATGTGGTTAATATTGCGCGACCATCAAACCAACCATCTTCTTGGACATCTGGCAATAATGATGTCATTGTAACTGGTGTATACAGTCCAGCAAGTACATCAAGTAGGCAAGGGACAACCAAGCATATAAACACTCAAATTACAGAAGCACACAAAATCCCTATTCAGAAAACCACCAGTAAAAATGATGCTGAGTTTCAGTTGCATATTCCTGTTCAAAGGCAGGTAGCACACTGTAAAAATGCTTCCCTACTCCTAGGAGAAAAAACAATTATCTTGTCAAGACAGACAAGTGTACTAAATTCTGGAAATGCAGTGTACAATCCCACAAAGAAAAACTATGGAAGCTCTTCAGTGCAAACTTCTGAAACAATGATACCCCAAAAGCCATCCATGTGCCACCGACCTTGCAAAACTGAACCAGTTGGGATTCAAAGAACATACAAGCCTGAACACACTGGTCTGACTTCACAAAACTCATATGGGCAAAAGCCAACTATGAGGGACCCTTATTGTAGGACACAAAACTTAGAAATCCGTGAAGTGTTTTCTTTGGCAGTTAGTGATTACCCTCAGAGAATTCTGGGAGGAAGTACCCCACAGAAGCCTAGCTCAGAAGAAGGAACTTGTTTGTCTATTGCGATGGAGACTGGAAATGCTGATGATGAGTATGCCAGAGAGGAAGAGTTGGCATCAATGGGAGCACAGATACCAAGCTACTCAAGGTTTTATGAAAGTGGCAGTTCTTTTCGAGTTGAGAACCAAAGTGCTCCTTCGTCTGGCCTAGGAAGAAATATGTCAAATTCACAAATGGTGAATATCAGAGACTTGTCAGATAATGTACTGTATCAAAATAGAGACTACAACTTGGCACCACGGACCTCATTACATACAGCATCTAGTACAATGTACAGTAATGCAAATCTATCACGGAATAATTTTTCCCCACATTTTGCATCATCAAACCAATTGAGGTTATCACAAAACCAAAACAATTACCAGGTAATGTACAAGTATATTTTATAAAGATTTTAAAAATAATGTGTGTCTTAAAAAGCAGTATTGTATTTAATCAGACTTGAAATCTGAGTCATTTAACTCATTTTTTTGTAGTAATCTGTGATGTTTGCTTCAAAGTGATAGATTTAGGTTAACTCTGAACTATCTTGTGCTTTCTTTGTCTTGTTTTAAAACGATTTTTGTTTTCACTGAGTATAGTCGTTTTAATAACACTGGAGCTTTCCTCTGACATTTGAAATTATTTTGTTCAGAAAATGGCATCCTTAAGGGAACAGTGACTTTTACCACCATTAAAATTGAATTGACGCAGCTAGGCTCATTCTCTTGAACATAGATTATTCCTGTAATGGTTCTTACTTGCAGTTTCAAGAAGATGCCAGTAGATGAGTGGTGCCTTTCTTGAGTACATAGCCAAGCAAGTTGGTCATTTCTCTGGGTACAGATGACTGAGAAATCAGTGCCTGAAATATCTCAGCCAACTCTTTTGTCTAAAAGTAAATGCTTTATTAGTCAAATAGTCTTTTTAAAAATGTTTATAGGGAACCAGTTTTAGACATGGCCACAAAAATTGTTGTACTCCTTTAATGTTTCACATATTCACTTGTTTAGATATGCTTCAAATAATCTCTGAAAGGAAGGTGTGTATCCTACCTCAGAACATCTCTCAAGACCATAGATTTTCCTACAGTGTTTCCTCTGAAAAACCTGCCGCATGTAATTTGAATAGCAGAACATACGTGTTTGCTATATTCCTCAGCTGTTGGCTAGACCTTTTAATTTGTGCAACCATAGTACTTAAAGTTTTCGAGATGTTCTCAACCTATTTGAGGAACCAAATTCTCTTAACTCCATTTATCCTATAGCTACCTGCTTCAAAATAAATATAAAGACTCAGTCAAGAATGTAGTATAAAAACTATTGTATTCCTCTGGCTTCTGCCTCTGTCAGAAAGGAGCTTGATCATCAGCATTAATGGCCCATTCTTATTAAGAAACTACTTATTCTCCTATGTTTGCTCCTTCCTAAAGGATTCTTAAAATAACATCGAATCATGCTATTAAGATCCTCCCAAATACCCTTTCATTCACCTGTTTTGTGTTTCTTTACCCTTTCAATGTTCTTAGTAATGGTAATAACAATAAGATTTACTATTTTTTGAGGGCCCACCATGTGCCAGACACCATTAGCCACTTTGTGTACCTGATCTCATTTAATGTTCTTGATGATCTGGGTTGATAAACATTTTATTACTGTTTTAATTACTTGCCTAGAATCAAACAGCTAGTAAATGAAAGAAAAAGGATCAGGACTCAGCTATCACTCATCATTTTTTTTTGTATGTTTGTTTTCTGTTTTACCATACAGTCTATTTCAGCAGTATTAGAATATTGGTAGATCGGAAGGCGAAGAGTTTAAATTTTCTCAAGTCCACCACTTTCGTTAGGATCATTTAAACTTATTTTGGATTTGCCTTTTGGTAATCTCTGTCTTTTTTTATTACAGAACATTTAAAGTAATCAGATTTTCTTTTCATTTTTTAAATTTATATATTAATTTCCATACCCACTCCCACTGCTCTCCCTGCCCAGTGACAGCACACTCCTCTTCTCCATTCTGTACATGTCATATCCTGATAACAATCACCTAGCCTCACTTTTCCACCCTCTTTCCTGCATCCAGTAAGAGCTCAGCTGGATGACATCTTATAGATGCGTAGAACCATAAAGTGCACACATGATATGATCACCTTGTGTCACCAAGTCCAACCCATTTCTATCCAAAGAGTTGATCTCCATCATGATTTATGGACAGGGGCAGCATCAGGGCCAGGGGCTACACTCCCAGGGGAACTCCAAGGCCCCTGGAACATCAGTTTTGGCCTTTCAGTGGAGATCTCAGGGGGGACCCCTTTTTATTTCCGTGTTGCCTGTGACACTCAAATTTGTGAACCTCATCATGGCTATCACTGTTGGTGGCCGGGCACCGTTCAGTTCTTCTGGTCACATGTCAATATAGTCACCCCCTCACATGGGTCTCTCTTTGCTCCATGTCATTTTGGTCCGTGGAGATCATCTGTTCCTGCTGAGTTGGGACCATTTGGTGTACCTCAGATGGCAGCTTGGCAGCTTTTAAGACCGCAGACACCACTCACCAATTTGGGGTGCAGAAGGCTCTCTTAGCAAAATGCTAGTTGTGCCAATTGGTCTCGATTTCCCCTGACAGCATGGGCCTAGGCCCCCAACTCCAGCTACACTGTCCTTGCAATATTGGGTTAAGGTGGGAGGAAGAATCTTGTTAGGTTGAAGTCCAGTTAAAATTGATCTTCTTTCTAATGTGTGCTGTCACTGATTTCACCCAACCAAATTTCTATCAACTGTCTAATCTATACCCCACCTTCTCCCTCCCTCTTTCCCCATCCTTGCAGCCAGCAGAGTCCTTTCTTCTATGAATGAGTCTGTTTTTAAGTTCTTGTCATAGGGGTCTCATACAATATTTGTCCTGAATAGTTTCACTCAACATAGTGTCCTCCAATTGAAACCAGGTTATATAATGTTTCCTAAAATCATCATTGTTCTTTATCATTGCACAGTGTTCCACCATAGCTTATCTACTCATTCCTCTGTTATTAGGCATCTGGGTTGATTTCATTTTTCGTTATTGTGGACTGTACTACAATATTTGTGTGCATGTATCCATTGGTGTGAATGACCTTGATTCTGCAGGATATATTCCAAGCAGTGCAATTACTGGGTCAAATGGTATATCTATTTCCATCTTTTTAGGGAAGCCCCAGATTGCTTTCCAAAGAGGTAACACCATTTTGCAATCCCGTGAACCGTGTAGGAGAGTTCCAGTTTCTCCACAGCCTCTCTGGTATTTGTTGATTTGTGTTTTTTTGGATCATGGCTGACCTTGTTGGGGTGAGATGGTATCTCACTGTAGTTTTGATTTGAATTTCTTTTTTTTTTAATCCTTTAAACACCTCTGTAAGCTTTTATTCTCTTTGTTAAAGTCAAATGTGAATGCATTTAAAACTTATAGCATGTTAAATTGCAAAAGCAATGAAATAGTCACCTGATGTGGAGTCAACATAGAATACCGTCCAAGATTTTTATTAGGTGACAAGGAGAGTCGTTCATTTTATATTTTCTCTTTGAGAGTCTCATGACTGTGGAGTGACTTTTATTTTATTTTATTTATTACAATTCAGTGAAAATGTACATTCCCATATAAATTTACATGCCCACCTACATGCAGCTTCCACTGCACTCCCTGCCCGGTGACAGCACACTATTCCTCTCTGCTCCATGCATGTCTCATCCTCCCAACAGGCTCTTGTCCCCTCCTGTCTACCCATTCCACTTGCTCCAGCCAGAGGTCAGAAGGATGATATCCTATAGATGCATAGAACCATAAAGTGCATCCAGTATATGGTCACTCTGCATCACCAAGTCCAATCCATTACTGTCCAAAGAGTGGGCCTTCATTATGATTTATTGGCAGTGGCAGTATCTGGGCTAGGGGTCATGCTCCTAGGGGAACCCCGAAGCTGCTGGATCATCAATTGTGGTCTCTTTGTGGAGATCTCATGGTGTACCCGTTCTATTCTTGTGTTGGCTTGGCTTGGCTGACTCAACTTCGTGAGCTCTATCACAGCTATCACTAGTGGTGGCGGGGCACCGTCCAGTTCTTCTGGTCCCGAGTAGATGCAGACACCCACTCATGTGGGTCTCTCTGTCTTCTGGGTTGTCTTTCCCACATGTCGTTTTGGTCCTCTGTGATCATCCCTTCCTGCTGAGTTGGGACCATTTGCTGTGCCATCAGATGGCAGCATGGCAAATTTTAAGACCCCAGACGCCACTCACCAATGTGGGGTGGAGAGGGCCCTCTTAGCAAAATGCTAGTTTTGGCAATTGGCCTCAATTTCACCTAAGAGAATGGTCCCTGGCCCCCTGCCCCAGGTACTCTGTCCTTGCAATATTGGGTTAAGATGGAAGGAGTACTCGTTATGTTGAAGTCCACTTAATATTGTTCTTTATAATGTGTGCTGTCACAGATTTCACCCAACCAATTTTCTATCAACTATCCAATCTAAGCCCTTCCCCCTCCCCTATCCTCCCTCCCCTCCCTTGCAGCCCTCAAACAGTCTTTTCTTCTATGCGTAAGTCTGTTTTTGAGTTCTTATCATAGGGGTCTCATACAGTTTTTGTCCTTTTGTCGCTGACTACTTTCACTCAACATAATGTCTTCCACTTGAACCCAGGTTCTGAGATGTTTCCTGGAATCATCATTGTTCTTTATCATTGCCTAGTGCTCCATTGAGTATATATACCATAGTTTACCTATCCATTCCTCTGTTGTTGGGCATCTGGGTTGATTCCATCTTTTTGCTATTGTGGACTGTGCTGCAATAAACATTCTTGTGCAGGTATCCGTTGGTGTGAATGTCCTTGATTCTGTAGGATGTATTCCGAGCAGTGGAATTACAGGGTCAAATGATATATCTATATCCGTTTTTTAAGGAAGTGCCAGATTGCTTTCCAAAGAGGCCAAGCCACTTTCTAACCCCACCAACAGTGCAGGAGAGTTCCACTTTCTCGACAGCCTCTCCAGCATTTGTTGTTTTGCATTTTTTGGATCATGGCTAACCTTGTTGGGGTGAGATGGTATCTCATTGTTGTTTTGATTTGAATTTCTTTAATAACTAAAGATCTTGAATATGTCCGCATACTTTTTTTGACTGCCTGGATCTCCTCTTCAGAGAAATGTCTGTCCATCTCCTTTGCTCATCACTTAATTGGATGATTTATCTTCTTCTTATTGATATTATGTAGTACCTTATAGATTATGGAGATCAGGCGTTGGTCTGATATACAGTTGCCGAATATTTTTATCCCATTCTGTAGGTGGCCTTTTTAATTCTATTGAAAAAGTCTTTGGATGAGCAAAAGTGTTTGATTCTTAATAGTTCCCATTTATCTATTTCTTATTCTGTTGATTGTGGTTTGTCAGATTTTGAAGTCTGTCTGTGTTATGTATTAAAACTTCTATTGTTGATCCTAATTTTTATTGGATGAGCTTTATCATTTTAGATTTGATACTTAGGTCTTTTATCCAGCTTGAATTGGTTTTTGTGTAAGTTGTGAGATATGGGTTTTAATTTACTGCAGATGGATATCGAATTTTGCCAGCACCATTTGTTGAAGAGGTTACTTTTACCCCAGTTTAATGTCTTAGGGTCTTTGTTGAATATCAACTGTTCAGTCGGATCCGACTCGATGGCGCTTGGCTTTGGCATCAGGCTGTTTTGACTACTGTGGCAGTTTAGTAGTTTCTAAAATTGGGTAGTGAAAGGTCTCCCAGTGTGTTCCTCTTTCAGAAGTGTTTTGCTTATCTAGGACTTCTCCCCTTTCCATACAAAGTTGGTGATTTGTTTCTTCATCTTATTAAAAAATGTCACGGGAATTTATATTGGGATTGTATTATGTAAGTACACTGATTAGAGTAAAATAGACATTTTCACAATGTTAAGTCTTCCTATCCATGGAAGGGTAGGTTTCTCCATTTATGTAAGTCTCTCTTAGTTTCTTGTAGTAACGGCTTGTAGTTCTCTTTGTAAAGGTTTGTTATTACTCTGTTTGGATTTATTCCTAGATATTTTATATTCTTGGCTTCTATAGTAAATGGTAATAACTTGGTGATTTCTTCCTTAATAATATCATTGTTGGTACAGAGGAATCCTACTGATTTACTTATGTTTATCTTGTATCCTGAGACTTCGCTGAACTCTTCTATCAGGTTGAGTAGCATACTTATGGATTCTTTAGGATTTTCCACTTGTACAATCATATTATCTGCAAATAAGGATATTCTTAATTCCTTTTTGCTGGTGCAGATGTCCTTTATTTCTTGTTCTTTTCTAATTGCTCTGGCTAGAACTTCCAGTACAATGTTGAATAGCAGAGGTGAGAGTGGGCATCCTTGTCTAGTTCCCATTCTCAAGGGGAATTGTTTCAGTCTCTTTCCATTCAAGGTGATGTAGGCAGTTGGCTTTGTATAAATGGCCCTCATTACATTGAGGAATTTGTCATCTATTCCTATTTTGCTGAGAGTTTTTAGCATGAATGGGTGTTGGACTTTATCAAATGCCTTTTCTGCATCAATAGACAAAATCAGGTGATTCTTGTCTTTTGTGTTATTTATGTGGTGATCATATTGTTTTTCTGATGTTGAACCAGCCTTGAATCCTTGGGATGAACCCAACTTGGTAATGGTGCATTATTTTTTGGATATGTTGTGTTGTATTAGCAAGAATTTTTTAAAACACTTGTATCTAGATTGATGAGTGATAGCAGTCTGTAGTTCCCCTTTTTGTTGTGTCTTTCCCTGGCTTTGGTATCAGGGTTATGCTGGCTTCATAGAATGAATTTTGGAGTCTTCCATTCCTTTCTCTACTGTGAAATAGTCTCAGTAGTACTGCAGATAACTCTTTTCTAAAAGCTTCGTGGAATTCTGTGATGAAGCCATTTGGGCCAGGGCTTTCTTTTGTTGGTAGTCTTTTGATCATGTTTTCAATCTCTTCCTTTGTGATGGGTTTATTAAGTTGTTCTGCTTCACCTTGTGACAATGTTGGTAGGTGCTATGAATCAAGGAATTTGTCCATTTCCTCTAGGTTTACAAATTTTTTAGAGTACAGTCTTTCATAGCATTGTGTTATGATATTTTTGATTTCTGTTGGATCTGTTGTGACAACTTCCCTCTCATTTCTTATTTGGGGGATTTGTTTCCTTTCCTGTTTTTCTTTAGTCACTTTAGCCAATGGCTTGTAAATTTGGCTGATCTTTTCAAAAAACCTGCTTTTGGTCTTTTTTTCAATTATTCTTCTATTCTCTAATTCATTTATTTCTGCTCTAATCTTTATGATTTGTTTTCTTCTGGTGCCTGAGGGGTTCCTCTGTTGCTCTCTCTCTACTTGTTCAAGCTGTAGGCTTAGATCTTTGGTTTGGGGTTTTTCTTGCTTCTGAATGTGTGCGCTAATGGAGATAAACTGATCTCTGAGCACCGCGTTGGCTGTATCCCATAGGTTCTAGTAGGAAGCATTTTCACTCTCGGTGAAATCTATAAATTTGTTTCATCCTTGATTTTTTCTGTAACCCATGGCTTTTTGAGCAAGATATTGTTCAGTTTCCATGAATTCCACTTTCTATGTTTTTTTATGCTATTCATTTTGACTTTAATGGTTTTGTGGTCTGAGAAGATGCTTTGAAGTTCTTCAGTGGTATGGATTTTGTTGAGATTTGCTTTATGTCTGGAAAATGTTCCATGTGCACTGGAGAAGAAGGTGTAGTTATATGCTGATGGGTAGAAAGTTCTGTATATGTCAATGAGGTCTAGTTGGTTAATTGTGGCAGTAAGATACTCTGTGTCTTTATTGAGCTTTTTCTAGATGATCTATCCAATACTGAGAGTGGAGTGTTGAAGTCTCCCATGATTATTGTGGAGTGATCTATCTCATTTTCAAGTGTAGTCAGTATTTCATTGATATATTTAGATGCTCTAGTATTGAGTGCCTAAATATTTAATATTGTTAAGTCCTCGTTGTGTATTGAAACTTTCAGGAATAGTGTCCATCCTTGTCTACGATGGTGGATTTTACATTAAAATCTATTTTCACTGAGATTAGTGTTTCCACACCTGCTCTTCTTTTTTCATTGTTAGCTTGATATATATTCTTGCATCCTTTAATTTTGAGTTTTTTCATATCTTTAGGCCTAAAGTGAGTTTTTTGTAATCAACACATGGGTGGGTTATGCCTTTCGATCCAAGATGCCACTTGTTGTCTCTTTATTGTAGTGTTCAGTCCACTTACATTCAATGTTATTGTTGATAGGTGTGTGTTTAGTGCTGTCATTGTGATATGTTTGTTTTTGCATTGATGTTTTTTCTGTTCTTATTATTCTGTTTTGGAAGATTCTTCTTGATGAGTTGATTTTTCACCTTTTTTCAGTGTTGGTTTTGTGGTTGTTGAGATTCTTGTATTACATTTCTTGATTCGATACGTTGAATATTTATTGTGCTTTGCGGTTGCCCCTGTGATCCCCCTTAAAAGTATATGTTTAAACCCAATTTTAACTACTGTGATTATTATTAATTGCCTCTCCATCTGGAAGGACTGTAACAACATCCCTCTTTTTAAAATGATGACATCATAGTTTTCATTATATGATCACTGGATCACTTCTTTTAATTTTACAGCTTTGATTGAGTTTGGAGCCTTCCCAAACTGAGTAAGGTTCTGGATGATGTGTCCTGTATTTCCTACTAAAGTATAAAACTGGTGGTTGTGTTCTTCTAAGCCAAGAGTTTCTTTCAGTACTTCTTGTAGCTGTGGTTTGTTTTAACAAAGTCTCTGGGTTTCTGTTTATGTGCAAATGTCTTCATTTCATTTTCATATTTGAAAGATAGTTTTGCAGGATATATAATTCTTGGCTGGAAGTTTTTCTTCTTCAAGGCTTTCAATCTGTCATCCGATTGCTTCTGTGCCAGAATTGTTTCTGCTGAGAAATCAGACAAAAGCCTACAGAGTTTCCCTCTGAATGTTAGCTTTGGTTTGAGTCTTGCTGCTTTTAAAAGTTTCTGTTTGTGTTCATTTTGTTAAGCTTGATTATGATATGTCTTGGAGTCTTTCTTTTGGGATCTATATTGAGTGGCATTCAATATGCATCTTGGATATCTATAGTCTCTTCTTCCATAATTTCATGGAAGTTTTCTTTCAGCAGCTCAGCTACAGTTGTCTCTGTGTTCTCAGGTGTCCCACCCTGTTCAGGAACAATTAGATTGTTTCCCTTAACAGAGTCTCACTTGCTTCTTAATGCTTCTTCTTTTTTCTGATTTCTCCTCATAGATGCTGAAGTTAGTAGCTCTGTCTCACAAGTTAGAATGTTTATTTTCCATTTATTCAATTCTGTTTTCTGGACTGTGAATTGAATTTTCTATCTCTTTGATTTTGTTATTGATCTGTTGGATTTCAGAGTACCAGTGTTCCATCAGATCAAACAGCTTCCTTAATTTTTCATTGTGCTCTGCTGTACTTTGTATAAGATGTAAAGCCAAGTCAGCCAAGTGCTGTGAAGTCAGATCCGACTCATGGAGTGCTCTATATATAATCCTGTTGTACTCACCCTCCGATAGTTTCAGAAATGCTTCTTCTTCTGGGGAGTTCTTTGGATCTTTCTTTTATGGGCCTTCTCAAGCCATAGGTGAATTCTTCTTAATGTTCTGGTCGAAAGTTTGTTGCTTTTTCGTGATCTGAATTTTGTCTTGTTTCTCTGGAGTTACTTTAACAGGATCTGTCTGAAAAGGAAATTGATCACGAGACATCTCTATGTACTCCAGTGACTTGGCTCATTGGAATTTCTGGGGCAACAAGCTCTACTTCCTGATTGACTAAAACATAGCCCCACTTACAGAGTCACTGGGGAGCCATCTGCTGACTCTATAATATGAGACAGTAAAGACTGAAAGAGAAGCCATCTGGTTGCACTGCAGTTGTTTCTCTGTTGAAAGCTTCTCTACTGACAGCTTCCAAAATTAGTTGGGCTTTCAGGTGTTCAAGTCCCTCTTCCCAGCCAACAAAGTAAGCATCTCTTTATCAAAGACTGCTTTACTGCTGGAAAAGCACTCTCTGGGCAGTCACTGCCTTCCAGCCTGGGAATTAGGTCTAGCTGAGGCCTCCATATAGAAAACTCCGCCTCCCAGTGAATCAAGATGGCATCCCACACTAGCTTTCCCGACTCCTCGGAAAAGCCTTTTCAATTGCGGAGATTTGGAGATTCCAAGACAGAGGTCTGAGGTGCTGAGTTGCAGAAATTCCAAGGCCAGGCTCTGAAAATGTGGTGACTCTGCTTGCTGATCTCATCAGCAGTGCATGTCAGCCTTGCTGCTAGTCACTGCAGCCCCTCCTGCCAGCTAAGACAGAGGGGAAGAAAACATTAAAACAGATTTACCTTCAGTCTGTGAGAGCCAGGGCTCAACAAGGGCAGGGGTTGGCAAAAGAGAAGAGGTTTCACCTGCAGTGGTATGTAGACCAAATAGCCCTGTGACGTGTCTTAGGGCTCACTAGCTGTCCATAAGGCTCCATTTAATTGTCAGTTAAAGCCTTGGCTTCCAGAGGGACTTAGGGAGACGTGTGTTTAGTCCGCCATCCTGACTCCTTCCCCTGTGTCTGCTTTTCTTAAAATAGAGCAGTTTGAATGCAATAAAACTTTGTTATGGAAAGGCAAGCTGACATGACAATTTAGAGCATTAGGCTGTTCTCTCTGTTGTGTCAGAAATTTCCAAGCTAAGGTCCTATTCTTAGATGACCGTCTAATTACAAGATCTCTCTAGGAGAAAGACCACAAATTGAAGAAATCCTAAAGGATGCTGTGTAATTGAAATGAGCTTTACTTGGAGTTAATTATAAAATACAACATTAAAGATTGAATCAGTAGTCAGGAAACTGCCAGTAGGTGGGTATACCAGAATATTACATCCCAGTTCCTTTTCAAAAACTCTCCAGGATAAATGCATCCCTGTGGAGCCTCATTGCAACCACACTTGACTCCAAAGTGCCATTCAGTTTTCATATTACATCTACATCAGATCAACTATTTATCACAAAGGTGCTGTGATAATTAAAGATTCATAATTTATAATCATCTATGTGAAGATATTGGACTATTCTGGAAGATGAGTGTTGTAGACATAGGATTTGTTCCTGCAGCTATTATTGTGGCTTGATAATTAATTGCATTCTCATCTCTCATAGCCTTCATAAGGACTTAGGAGTTAATAGAACTGGGGCACTTTGAGCTGCTTTTAAAAGACACTTTAAGTATGAAGTATTCGCTTTAGTTAAAATGCCTTGGTAGTGTCTTTCAAATTTATTCAGATCTTGTGAACTTCAGTGCATTTTTTAAAAATAAACATCAAAGTTTATAGTTAAAGAAACTTTAATCATCATGGCGTTATAAACCACAGCAAATAGTAGTTATTACCTCAGGAAGATGGATGACAGTATTATGCAATGACTTGACCATAGTAACTCTCAGGCAAGTACCCAAATTTTAAAATTCTCAATAGTAATCTATGTTGAGTGGGTAGAATTAGAAGGGGTCTTTAAAAAATTATTTATTATGCTTTAAGTGAAAGTTTACTGTTCAAGTCAACTTTGCATACAAAAAAAGTATACACACATTTTTATCTGACCCTAGTTGCTCTCCCTGCAATGTGACAGTACACTCCTCCTCTCCCCCCTGTATTACCTGTGTCCGTTGATCCAGCTCCTGTTGCTTTCTGCCAACTCTCCTTGCCTTTCCACAGGAGCTTCTCATTTAGTCTCATGTATCTACTTGAGCCAAGAAGCACATTCCTCACCAGTATCATTTTATGTATTATAAGCCAAGCCAAGTGCCGTCAAGTCGGATCCGACTCACGCAGTCTAATCTGTGTCTGAAAAGCTGGCTTTCAGAATGGTTTTAATTCTGGGCTAACGAGAATCCAGTCCGCTGGTGTCCTTCTAATGTGTCAGACCATCAAGGCTAGTATTTTTACTAAAATCTCTGTTTTGCAACCCACTTTTTTCCTGCTCCATCAGGGATTCTCTGTTGTGTTCCCTGTCAGGGCAATCATTTGTGGTAGCTGGGCACCATTTAGTACTTTTAATCTCAGGCTGATGGCATGTCTGGTTTATGTCATCCTTTCTGTCTCTTGAATTCATATTTTCCTTATGACTTTGGTACTCTTCACTCTCCTTAGCTCCAAGTGTGTTGGAACCAATTGCTATCTTTTAAGATCTAGATACCCCTGACCAAAGTGAGATGAGGAACATTTTCTTAATAAACTTTGTTGTGGCAATTGCCCTAGATGTCCTCTGAAACCATGGTCCCCAGGCTCCCATCCCTGCTACTCTGCCCCTTGAAGTATTTAGTTGTATTCAGAAAACCTCTTAGCTTTTGGGTTAGTCCAGTTGCATAGACTTCTCTGGTATTGTATGTTGTCATTTTCTTCACCTGAAATAATTCTTGTCCACTATCTAGTTAGAAAATAACACTCTTGCTCCCTCCCCACTGTTGTAACCATCAACAAAATGTTTTCTTCTGTGTTGAAACATTTTCTTGAGTTCTTGAAATAGTGGTCTTGTACATTATTTTTCCTTTGGTGAAAGCGTAATTTCACTCAGCATAATGCCTTCCACATTCTTCTGTGTTACGATGTTTCACAAATTCATTATTGTTCTTTATCATTGTGTAGCATTCTATTGTGTGAATATACCATAATTTATTTATCCATTCATATGTTGATGAACATCAAGTTTATTTCCAACTTTTTGCTAAGGTCAAAAATGCTGCAGTGAACATTGGTGTGCATATATCTGTTTGTGTGACAGCTCTTATTTCTCTACGAGGTATTCCAAGTTGTAGCATTGTTGGAATATATGGTATTTCTATTTCTAGCTTTTTAGGGAAGCACCAAATGGATATCAAAAGTGATTGTACCATTTTAAATTCCCACCAGTAGTGTGTAAGTAGTGTTCCAGTCTCTACAAAGACTCTCCAACATTTATTATTTTCTTTTTGAATTAATTCTAGCCTTATTGGGGTGAGATGATATTTCATTGTAGTCTTGATTTGCATTTCTCTAATGGCTAATGATTGCAAGCATTTCCTCAAGTATCTGTTAGCCACCTGAATGTCTTCTTTGGTGAAGTGCCAGTTCATGTCCTTCACCCATTTGTAATTTTTATTTTCCTCATTATGTTTTAGGTGAAAGTTTACAATTCCAGTCAGATTGTCATACAAAAACCTTACACACACTTTGCCGTGTGACCCCAACTGCTCTTTCTACACTGTGACAACACGCTCTTTCCTTTGACCTCATATTTCTGATGTCCTTTTAATGAGCTCCTGTCTCCCTATGTCTTCACATTTGCTTCTGGACAGGAGCTGCCCAATTTATTTCCCTGTATCTACCCAAGCCAAGAAGCACACTTTTTGCCAGCATCATTTTATGTCTTGCATAACAGTTTGATGCTTATCTGAGGAGCTGGCTTCTGGGATGCTTTCACTTCTGAGCTAACAGACAGTCCATGGGCCATGTGTTCTAGGGACCCGCCTGTCTGTCAAACCATTCAGTCTGATCTTTGTAATAGAGTTTACTTCTGCACCTTGCATTTTTCCCACTCCATGAGGTATTCTTTGTTGAGTTCTTTGTGTAGGCAGTATTTGGTCATGAACGAGTACCATCTAGTTCGTCCAGTTTCAGTCTCAGATGTATGAGGTCCTTTCTGTCTCTTGGGAGTCACGCATTCCTTGTATTTTTGATGCTCTTGTTTGTTCTTTACTGGAGGTGGGTTGCGATGAATTGATGCATCTTAGATGGCCATTTGCTAGCTTTTAACACCTCAGATGTCCTACATCAAAACGGGATAAAAAACTTTTTTGTAAACTTTATTATACCAATTGACATAGATGTCTCCTGAAACCTTGGTCTGAAGACTCCTGACCCTGTTGTTCTGTCCCTTGAAGGGTTTGCTTTTAATTACCTCTAAAATCTGGGTTTAGTCCCTTTGTATTGACTTCTCCGCTACTGTGTGTTGTCTCTACCTTCACCTAAAATAATTCTTGTCAATTATCCAATTAGTGAATATTTCCTCTCCCTCCTACCTTCCTCCCTAATTGTCAAAGAATGTTTTCTTCTGTGTTTAAACCTTTTTTTGAACCCTTATATTAGTAGCATTATACAATATTTGTCCTTTTGAAAATGACAAATTTTATTAAGTATAATATTTTCCAGAGTCTTCCATATTATGAGCTGTTTCCCAAATTCATCATTGTTCTTTATTATTTCATAATATTCCATTGTGAACATACCATCATTTGTTTATCCATTCTTCCACTGATGGTCTCCAAGGTTATTTCCATCTTTTTGCTAATGTGAACAGCACTGCAATGAACATTAGTGTGCATGTCTATGTTTGTGTGGCTGCTCTTATTTCTCCAGGGTAAATTCCAAGAACTGGGGTTGCTGGATCATATGGCATTTCTATTTCTAGCTTTTTTAAAAAGTGCCCAATTGTTTTCCAGTGTCTGCCATTTTACAATCCCACTTACAGTGCATATATGTTCTAGTCTCTCCATATTCTCTCAGTATTCATTATTTTGTGTTTTTTGTATTAATGCCAACCCTGTTGGGGTAAAAAGATATCTTACTGTACTTTTTATTTGGATTTCTCTAATAGCTAAAGATCATAAGCACTTTCTACTATATCTGTTAGCTCACCAAATATCTTCATTGGTGAAGTGCCTGTTCATATCATTAGTCTGTTTTTAATTGCATTGTTTGTCTTTTTGTGGTGATTTTGCAGTGTCTTGTAGATTTTAGAGAGTAGAAGTTGATTGGGTTTGTCATATCCAAAAAGGTTTCCCTAGTCTGTAGGTTGTCTTTTTACTCTCTTGGTGAAGTCTTTGCATGAGCAGAAGTGTTTGATTTTTAGGAGTTACCAGTCATCTGTTTTCTTTTATCATGTTTGTGCATCGTTAGTCGTGTTTGTTGTTCTCTTTATGTCATGTATTGATACTTCTAGTGTTGTCTCTATGTTTTCTTCCATTATCTTTATTGTTTTAGATTTTACATTTAGATATTTGATCCATTTGGAGTTTTTGTACACAGTGGGTATGGGTGTGCTTTTATTTCTTTGCAGATGTATATTCAGTTATGCCAACATCATTTTTTTATTGTGATCAAATGAAACTGTACAATCTAAGTTAAATTTGCCTGCCTGCCTACCTGCAGTTCCTTCTACTCTCCTTGCCTGGTGACAGCGCACTGTTGCTTTTCCTTCTACATATGTCATATGCACTTAACAATCTCCTGTCCCCTCCTCTCTACCCTCTCTTCTCCCTTCTAGTAAGAGGCCAGTAAGGCAACGTATTATAGATGCACAGAAACATAAAGTACACACACCATATGGTCACACTGTGTCCCCAAATCCAGTCCATTTCTATCCAAAGAGTTGACCTCAGTAATGTTTTCTGGTCAGGGGCAGCATGAGGTATAGGAGCCAGGCTCCCAGGGAAACTCCCAGGCCTTCATACCGTCAATGTGGTCTTATAGTGGAGCTCTTAGGGTGCACCCCTCTTTTTCTTGTGTTGCCCCTGGGACTTGACACTGTGAGCCCCATCATAGCTGTCATTAGCAGTGGCCAGACACCATCTGGTTCCTCTGGTCACATGTTGATACAGTTACCCATTCACATGGTTCCTTCTGTCTCCTGGGCACTTTTCCCCTCGTGTCTTTGTTGTCCTTTGTTGTTCCAGATGAGGTGGGACAATTTGGTGTACCTCCGATCGCAGATTACCAGCTTTTCAGACCCCAGATGCCACTCACCAATATGTAGTGCAGAAGACTTTCATAGCAATAGTCTAGTCATGGCAATTAGCTTCAGTGTCCCTTGAGAGCATGGTCCCTAACCCTCCGCCCCCGCTACTCTATCCTTATAATATTGGGTAAAGATCAGAAGAGTTTTCAGTTTATGCTGGAGTCCAGTTAAGTTGATCTTCTTTCTACTGTGTGCTGTCAATGCTTTCACCCAACCAAATTTCTGTCAACTGTCTATTACCAGCACTCTCCCTCTCGCCACTCCCTTGTAGCTGTCAAAGACTCATTTCTTCTGCACATGAGTCTGTTTTTAAGTCCTTATAGTAAGGGTGTCATACAATATTTGTCCTTGTGCTGCTGACTGATTTCACTCAGCTCAGTGTCTTCCAGTGGAAACCAGATTATGAAAGGCTTCCTAAAATCATCATTGTTATTTATCATTGTGTAGTGTTCCATCGAATATATGTACCATAGTTTGTTTATCCATTCAACTGTTGTTGGACATCTGGGTTGATTCCATCTTTTAGCTATTGTGGATTATGCTGCAATAAACATTCATATGCATGTATCTATTTATGTGACTGCCCTTGATTCTATAGGATATATTCTGAGCAGTGGAATCACTAAAACAAATGGTATATTTACTTTCAACTTTTAAGGAAGTGCCAGATTTCTTTCCAAAGAGGTTGTACCATTTTGCAATCCCACCAGCAGTGTAGGAGACTTCCAATCTCTCCACAGTCTCTCCAGCATTTGTTGTTTTGTGTTTTTTGGATCATGGCCAACCTTGTTGGGCTGAGATGGTATCTCATTGTTATTTTGATTGGATTTCTCTAATACCTAATGATCATGAGCATTTCTTTATATGTCATTTGGCTGCCTGAATGTCCTCTTTGGTGAAGTGTCTGTCCATCTCCTTTGCCCTTCACTTCATAGAGTTATTTACCTTTTTTCGCTGTTATTTTTTAGTACCTTGTAGATAACGGACATCACAAGTCGGTCCAACATGTAGTTGCCAAATAACTTTTCCCGTTCTGAGGGTGGTCTTTTAATTCTTTTGTTAAAGTCTTTAGATGAGCTAAAGTGTTTGATTCTTAGTAGTTCCCATTTATCTATTTTCTCTTCTGTTGATTGTGCTTTGTCAGATTTTGAAGTCCGTCTAAACTGTGTATTAAAGTTCCATTGTTGACTATTTTTTCTTGCATGATCTTTATCATTTTAGGTTTGATATTTAGGTCTTTGATCCAATTTCAGTTAGTATTTGTGTAAGGTATCAGATACAGGTCTTGTTACAGTTTTTTGCATGTGGATAACCAATTTTGCAAGCAACATTTGTTAAAGGACTGTTTTCACCCGAGTTTAAAATCTTAGGGCCTTTGTCAGATCTCAGCTGTTCATAAGAGGATGGTGGCCTCTCTGGGGTAACAACTCTGTTCCATTGGTCTATATGTCTCTTTTCATATCAGCACTAGACTGTTTTGACAACTGTGCCAGTGAAATAGGTTCTAAGGACGAGTAGTGTAAGGTATCCCACTGTGTTCCTCTTCTTCAGTAGTGCTTTCCTTATCCAGGACTTCTGTTACCCAACAAAATTGGTGATTTGTTTCTCCATCTCCTTTAAAAATGTCAGGGGAATTTGTATTGGGATTGCATTTTATATGTAGATCGCTTTGGGCAAAATAGACATTTTCACAATATTAAGTCTTCCAGTGCATTAGCAGGGTAAATCCCACTGCTGTCTAGTCGTGTCCCACTCATAGCAACCCCATAGGTGAGGGTAGAACTGCCCCATAGTGTTTCCTAGGACCACCTGGCAGATTTGAATTGCTAATGTTTTGGTTAGTAGATGTAGCTCTTAACCCACTATGCCACCAGGGTTTTCATGAGCAGGATTGGTTTCACTGTTTATGTAAGTCTCTCCTCATTTCTAGCAGTAAGGTCTTGTAGTGCTATTTGTACAGGTCTCTTATTTCAATACTTAGAATTATTCCTAGGTATTTTATCTTCTTAGGGGCTATAGCGAATGTTATTGACTTAGTGATTTCTTCTTTGATGATTTTTTTGTTGGTATAAAGGAATCCTAATGATTTACTTATGTTTATCTTATATCCTGATAATTTACTGAACTCTTCTACGAGTTCGAGTAGTCTACTTACGGTTTCTTTAGGAATCTCTGCACATAAAATTGTATCATCTGCAAAAGGGAAATTTTTACTTCTTCTTTGCCAGTGTGGATGCCCTTTATTTCTTTGTCTTGTCTAATTACTCTGCCCAGAACTTCTAATACAATGTTGACTAGAAGTGGTGAGAGTGGGCAGCCTTGTCTATTTCCCATTCTCAGTGGGAATTCTATCAGTCTCTCTCCATTCAGGATGATGTAGGTGGCTGGATTTGTGTACATGCCCTCTTATTATACTGAAGAATTTGCCTTCTATATGTATTTGCTGAGAGTTTATAGCATGAATAGGTGTTGGACTTTGTCAAATGCCTTTTCTGCATCAATTGACAAAATCAGGTGATTCTCCTCTTTTTTGTTTTTTATGTACTTGATCACATTATTTGTTTTTCTGATGTTGAACCAGCCTTGCATCCCTGGTATCAATCCCACTTGGTCATGATGTATTATTTTTTTGATATGTTGTTGTATTCTATTGGCAAGAATTTTATTGAAGATTTTTGCATCTGGATTCGTGAGTGATATCAGTCTGTAGTTCAACTTTTCGGTTGGGTCTTTCCCTGGCTTTGGTATCAGGGTTATGCTGGCTTCACAGAATGAATTTGGGAGTATTCCATCCCTTTCCCTACTGTGAAATAGTCTGAGTAGTATTGGAGATAACTCTTCTCTAATAGTAGAATTCTGTGGTAAAGTCATCTGGGCCAGGGCTTTCTTTCACTGGTAGCCTTTTGATGACTTTTTCAATCTCTTCCTTTGTGATGGGTTTATTAAGTTGTTCTGCTTTACCTTGCGATAATTTTGGTAGGTGCTATGAATCAAGGAATTTGTCGATTTCTTCTACGTTGTCAAATTTTTTAGAGTACAATCTTTCATAGAATTCTGTTACGATATATTTGATTTCTGTTGGATCTGTTGTGACAACTCCCCTCTCATTTCTTATTTGGATCATTTGTGTCCTTTCCTGTTTTCCTTTAGTCAGTTTAGCCAATGATTTGACAATTTGGTTGATCTTTTAAAAAAAACAGCTTTTGTTCTTTTCAATTTTTTCAGTTGCTCCTCTATTCTCTAAGTTTTCTAGTTCTGCTCTAATCTTTATGATTTGTTTTCTTCTGGTGACTTAGGGGTTCCTCTGTTGTTCTCTCTCTGCTTGTTCAAGCTGTAGGGTTAATTGTTTGAGTTGGTTTCTTTCTTCTTCCCAGATGTGTGCATTTATAGAGGTAAACTGATCTCTGAGCACTGCTTTGTCTGTATCCCATAGGTTCTTGTAGGAAGTGCTTTGGTTCTCTTTGGAGTCCATAAATTTCTTTATTACATCCTTGATTTCTTCTATAAGCCATGGTTTTTTGAGCAGGATGTTGTTCAGTTTCCATGAGGTCCACTTTCTGTGTTTTTTTCTGCTATTGATTTTGAGTTTTATGGCTTTATGATCTGAGAAGTTGCTTTGAGTGAATTCAGTGGTATGGATTTTGTTGAGAATTGCTTTATTTCCTAACACATAGTCTATTCTGGAGAATGTTCCATGTGCACTGGAGAAGAAGATATAGTTGTCTGCTGAGGGATAGAAAGTTCTGTATATGTTGATCAGGTCTAGTTATTTAATTGTGGCAATAAGCTCTTCCATGTCTTTATTGAGCTTTGTTCTAGATGATCTGTCCAATATTGACAGTGGAGTATGGAAGTCTCCTACTATTATTGTGTAGTGATCTATCTCCCTTTAGAGTGTAGTCAGTGTTGCTTTGATGTATTTAGGTTCTCTAATATTAGGTGTATAAATATTTAATATTATTAAGTCCTCTTTGTGTATTAAACCTTTCAGCAATGTATAATGTCCATCTTTGTCCACGATGGTGGATTTTACATTAAAATTGATTTTATCTGAGATGTGAATTGCCACACCTGCTCTTCTTTGTTCATTATTAGCTTGATATATATTCTTCCATCCTTTAATTTTCAGTTTGTTCCTATCTTTAAGTCTAAGGTGAGTTTCTTGTAGGCAACATATAGATAGGTCATGTCTTTTGATCCAAGAAGGCACTTGATGTCTCCTTATTGGAGCATTCAGTCCATTCACATTCAGTGTAATTATTGTTAGGTATGTGCTCAGTGCTGCCATTGTGATATGTTTATTTTTGTGTTGATGTTTTCCCTGTTCTTAATAATTTCTTCTGAGACATTCTTTTTGTGAGTTGATTTTTCGCCTTTTTCAGTGTTGGTTTTGTGGTTGTTGAGACTCCTGTATTACATTTCTCGATATGGTAGGTTGCATCTTTATTGTGCTGTACAGCTGCCCCTATGATCCCACTTAATAAACTATGTATACACCGAATTTTGATTGCTACCAGTCTTGTCAACTTCCTTTCCATCTAGAAGGACTATAACGATTGTAGTACATCCCTCTTTTATAATATGATGACATCCTAGTTTTCATGGTATGATCACCAGATCGTTTTTATAGCTTTGATTGAGTTTGGAGCCTTCCCTAACTGAGTAGGATTGTGGATGATGTGTCCTTCTAAAGTTAGTGGTTTTTTTCTTCTAAGCTAAAGCCAAAAGATTCTTTCAGTATTTCCTGTAGCTTTGGATTGTTTTTTATGAAGTCTCTGAATTTCTGTTTATCTGCAAATGTCTTAGTTTCATTTTCATTTTTGAAAGACAGTTTGCAGGATATATAATTCTTGGTTGGAAGTTCTTCTCCTTCAAGGCTTAGAATATTGCATGCCACTGTCTCCATGCCAGCATTGTTTCTGCTGAGAAATCTGACAAAAGCCTACAGGGTTTCCCCCTGAATGTTAGCTTTGCTTTGAGTCTTGCTGCCTTTATTAGTTTCTGCTTATGTTTCATTTTGTTTAAGCTTGATTAGAATATGTCTTTTGAGATGCATGTTGGGTGACATTCAGTATTCATCTTGGATATCTATATTCTCTTCCTTCATGATTTCTGGGAAGTTCTCTGTTAGCAGCTCAGCAACAATACTCTCTGTGTTCTCAGGTTCTCACCTTGTTCAGGGACTCCACTTGTTCATAGGTTGTTCCTCTTAATAGAGTCCCACATGCTTTTTAATGCTTCTTCATTTTTCTTGTTTCTTTTTTTATGATTTTTTCCTCATTGATGCTGAAGTCAGTAGCTGTGTCTTCCAAATCAGAAAGTCTCTTTTCCATTTGTTCCATTCTGTTTTCTTGGCTTTGAATTGAAGTTTCTATGCCTTTGATTTTGTTCTTGATCTGTTGGAGTACAGACTACTGGTGTTCCCTCAGATAGCACAGCTTACTTAATTTTTCATTTTTCTCTGCTGTATTTTGTATAAGGTCTAGGAGATTTCTGTATATAATCCTTTAGTATTCACCTTACGCTAACTTCAGAAAAGTTTCTTCTCCCAGAATGCTCTTTGGTTGTTTCGTTTGGGGACCTTCTGAAGCCGTGATTTTCTGCTTATGGATTTCTCCAGAGTCTGTTGTTTTTTGGGCCTCATTTGTGTCAATAAAAGCTGGGAGAGATGCTGTGATGATGGACCACAGTTGTTTCTCTAAGCCATCTTAAAATGAAAGATAAAAGGTATCTCACCACTTTCCAGGCCAGTCAGGTTTTCAGGTATAGAGGCTCCTCTTCCCAACTGGCAAAGTAAGCACCTCTATAGGCAACCCCAGATTTATGAACTAGTTCAAAATGCAGCAAGGCTACTACCCTGTTGGCCTGTGCTGACAGGCCCCAGGTGTAGGCTACACTGTGTAAAATACTGCTTTTCTGCCACCAAGCACTGTCTTGTGGGCAGGTGCTGGCTCCCAGGCTAAGAATTAGGTTCACTTGTTGCCTCTGTATCCAAGCTGGTGTACCGCACAAGCTCGCTGCCCGACAACTCCACACAAACTGCACTATGGCAGAGGCAGAAAGAGAGGCCAAAGGTGGCAAGATGTGCGTTGTCCTCATCTGGGCTCTCAAGATACGGCAATTTCACCTGCCAATCCTGCCAGCAGTGTGTCTGAGACTAGCTGCTAGTCAAGACTCAACTCCTCTTGCCAGCCAAGACAGAGAAAAAAAATCAAAATGATGAGTTACCTTTGGTCCATGAAAGCCAGGACTGGCCAGGAGCAGGAGTCAGCTAAAGTGACTAGGCTTTCCATTCAGTGGTATCAAGTCCAAATTAACAGCCCTATGCCGTGTCCTAGGGCTCCCTAGGTGACCAGAAGGTTCCATTTAATTATTACTTCAGTTCTTGATTTCCAGAAAGATTTAGGGAGATGTGTGCTTAGTCCGTCATCTTGATTACTTCTCTTTTGGCAAAGATTTTGTTGAAGATTTTTGCACCTGGGGTCATGAGGGATACTGTTCTGTAGTTCTCTCTTTTTATTGGATCTTTCCCTGGTTTTGGTATCAGGGTTATGCATGTTTCATAGAGTGCATTTGGGAGTATCACATCCATTTCTATGCTGTGAAATAGTCTCAGTAGTGTTGGAGTTAAATCTTCTCCAACAGCTTGGTAAAATTCCCCGGTGAAGTCATCTGTGCCAAGAGTTTTATTGTTTGGTAGTTTTTGGATGATTTTTTCAACCTCTTCCTTTGTGATGGATTATTAAATTATTCTATTTTTCCTTGTGATGATTTTGTTAGGTGTTATGAATCTAGGAATTTGTCCATTTCCTCTAGACTTTCAATTCTGTGACAGTACAGTCATCAGCAGTATTTTGTTATGATACTTTTGATTTGAATTGGGTCTGTAGTGACATCTCCCATCTCATTTTTCACTCGAGTTGTTTGTTTCCTCTCCTGGTTTTCTTTTGTAAATTTAGTCAATGGTTTGTCAGTCTTGTGGATCTTTATTCTCTAATTCATTTAGTTCTGCTCTAATCCTTATGATCTATTTTCTTCTGGTGACTGAGGGGTTCCTCTGTTGATCTCTTTCTACTTGTTCAAGCTGTGGGGTTAATTGTTTGGTTTAGGTCTTTTCTTCCTACCAGATGTGTGCATTTATAGAGATAAATTGACGTCTGAGCACTGCTTTGACTGTATCTCACTGGTTCTGGTAGGATGTGTTTTCATTCTCAGTTCCTTCAATAATTTTCTTTATTTCATTGTTGATTTCTTCTATAACTCATGGGTGATTGAGCAAGATGTTGTTCAGTTTGCATGATTTCCCATGTCTATCTATGTTTTGTTCTGCTACTGATTTAAACTTAAACTTTTATGGCTATATGGTCTTTGAAGATGCTTTGCAATAATTCAATGGTTTGGATTTTGTTGAGATTTGCTTTATGTCCTAACAGATGGTCTATTCTGGAAAACATTCCATGTGCACTGAAGAAGAATGTGTATTTATCTGTTGATGGATAAAACATTCTGTATATGTCAATGACGTCTGGCTGGCTAATTGTCACAATAAGGTCTTCTGTATCTTTTCTCTCCTTTTTCCTGGATGATCTGTCCATTACTAAAAGGGGACAGTTGAAGTCTCCAACTCTTATTATGGAGTGATCTATCTCATTTTTGAATTTAGTCAGTGTTTGAAGTATTTAGATACTCTGGTATTGGATACATAAATATTTAATATTCTCAACTCCTGCTTGTGGTTTTAAACTTTAAGCAGTAAATAGTGACCCTCGTTGTCCACGAGGTGAATTTTACATTAAAATCTATTTTATCTGAGATTAGTATTGCCACACTTTTGTATATTGTTAAGTTGGTATATATTCTTCCATGCTTTAATTTTCTGTTTGTTCATATCTTTAAGTCTGTGGTGTGTTTCTTGTAAGCAACATATCAAAATGTCATGTCTTTTGATCCAGTACATCACTCGTTGTCTCTTTATTGGAGCATTCAATATATTTACATTTGTTGTAATTATTGATAGGTATGTGTTTAGTGTTGTCATTTTGATGTATATATTTTCATGTTGTTTTCTATATTGCTCTTAATATTCTGTTTTGTGTCATTCTTTATGGGTTGATTTTCATATTTTTCAGTGTATGCTTTGTGGCCGTTGAGACTCCTGTATTACGTTTCTTGTTTTGATATGTTGCATTGTTATCGTGCTTTTTGGCTATCCCTATTATCCTCCCAAATAGTCTAAGTTTAATTGAATTTAACTTCTTCATATCTCTTGCACTTTCTCTGCATCTGAAAGGAGTATAATTTCTGTGATCTATCCCTCTTTTTAGTGTGATGGTGACAAAGTTTTTGTGATAATGTTCACTGGTTCCCTTCTTTTCATATTGTGGCTTTGATTGAGCTTTGTGACTTCTGTAACTGAGTAGATTTCTGGATGCTGTGTCCTGCATTGTCTCCTTAAATAGACACTTAATGGTTTTATTTTTCTAAGCAAAGAGCTTCTTTTAGTATTTCTTGTAGTTTTGGTTTAGTTTTTAAAAAGTATCTAAACTTCTGTTTTATCTATAACTGTCTTAATTTCATCTTCATATTTGAGATACAGTTTTGCAGGATATATAATTCTTGATTGGAAGTTTTTCTCCTTCGAGGCTTTCAATGTGTCATTCCACTGCCTCTGTGCCAACATAGTTTCTGCCAAGAAGTCAAACAAAAGCCTACAGGGTTTCCTTCTGAATGTTAGTTTTGCCTTGAACATCACTACCTTTAAGAGAATCTGTTTATGTTTCATTTTATTAAGCTTGATTGTAGTATGTCTTGGTGTTTTTCTTGTGGCGTCTAGTGTTTGTGGCATTTGATACAAGTCTTGGATATCTATGTTCTCTTCTTTCATAATTTCATGGAAGTTTTCTGTCAGCTATTCAACAACATTCCTCTCTGTGTTTTTGGCTATCAGTCCCTGCTCAGGAACTCCAGTTAATCATAAATTATTCCTCTTAACAGAGTCCCACGTGATTCTTACTGCTTCTTCATTTTTCTTATTTCTTTTCTGTCATTTCTCCTCATAAATTCTGTGTTAGCTGCTCAGTCCTCAAGGTCACTATGTCTGATTTCCAACTCCTCAATTTTGATCTTTTTGCTTTTGACTGAATTGTCTAATTCTATAATTTTGTTATTGTTCTGCTGGATTTCAGATTGTTGATGTTTCATTAGTTCAGGTAGCTTGCTTAATTTTTCATTTTGTTCTGCTGCATTTTATTGAGTCTCTAGGAGGGTTATGTATATAATTCTTTTGTACTCAACCTCTGATACTTTCAGAAAGCCTTCATCAGAGAAGTTTTTTAATGCTTTATTTTGGATGTTTTCCATAGCCATGGTGGGCTACTTCTTTAAATGTTTAAAGATAGATTGTTGCCTTTAGTCCATTTAGAGTCTGTTTAGTTTCTCTGGTGTTACCTCAAGAGGAGTTCAGGCATGGTTACGAGAGGAGAGTTGGTCACCAACCACCTCTGTGTACTCTAGTGACTGGTCCCAGTGGACTCTGTAATGTGGAAGGATCCACCTCCTATATGGCAAATACAGTGCCCTACTTATGCAGTCACTGGGAAGCCATCAACTGACCCTATGTTTGGGTCAGTAAAGGCTGGAAGAGATGGCACCAGGCTGCTCATCAGTTATTTCTCCACTCAGTGCCATCGAGTCAGATCTGACTCATGCTACCCTAGCAGCCAAAGTAGAACTGCTATTTAGAGTATTTAAGGAGCACCTGGTAGATTTGAACAGCCGACCATTTTGTTAGCAGTGGTAGCAGTGGTGTAGCTCACTACACCACCAGGGTTTTTATTTCTCCATGCAGTCTTATTTTAAAAATTTAGGAGTTATCTGATAGCTTCCAAAATCAGGCAGGCCATCCGGTATGGTAGGACCTGCTTTCTGCCTGACAATGGAAGTGTCTCTTTGGATGTTCCCAGATGCTATGATGTTGTTCAAAGTAGGGAGGGTTTATGTCCTTGCTGACTTCCTCAGTCGGACCCTGTCTGTATGGTAACACTGTGCTGAAGACAGCCTTTTTGCTGGAAAAGCACTTTCCAAAGTGGTACTTCTTCTCAGCTTGGGAATTATCCCCTGCTGAGGCCTCTAGTTGAGTGACTTCACCTCCTAACCAACCAAGGTGGTGTCCTAGCCAAGCTGCCTTTCCTTCCACAAAACAGCAGAATCTATGGTGGTGCTCAGGAAAGAGTAGGTAGTGGGGCAGTGGTTCCCTCAGTCAGGAGCTAAGCTCTCAAAATGTGGCTATTCCACATAGTGTCTCTCTGCTGCACTATATGGTGTTTACTTTAACACTACAGTGCAGTGTATTTGCTGGTTCATGCCATCCCCTGCCTCCCAGATAAGAAAAAAATGAAAAAGGTATCAGTACCTGCAGTGTGCCCAAGCAGCAAGTCAGCAGGAGTGGGGCTGAGTGCACTTTGCCTCATCAGAGAGAGGTACTTTCCCATTTAGTGGTATGTAGTCCAATCTGACAACCCTATGGCATATCCTAAGGCTTCCTGGGTTTCCTGAGTGGTCCATTCAATTATCAATCCAGGCCTTAGTTTTCACAGGGAATTGAGGAGACGTGTGTCTACTCCACCATCTTGACTCTGCCTCCTGCCAACATCATTTTTTAAAGAGATTAAATGGACTTTGGGTCTTTGTCAAATATTAGCTTCATTGGTAGATGATTTTATGTTTGGATTCTTAATTCTATTCCATTGGTCTAGCTATTTGTCGTTGCACCAGTGCCAGGCTGTTTTGACTACCGTGGAAAAATAATAGTTTCTAAAGACACGTAGTGTGAGTCCTCCCACTTTGTTCATCTTCTTCAGTAGTACTTAATTTATCTGTGGCCTCTCTTTTTTTCCACATGATATTGACTGTTTGTTTCTCCATGTAATTTAAAAATGCCATTGGAATTTGCATCAGGATTGCATTTCATTTATGGATTCTTTTGGGTAAAATAGACATTTTCACATTGTTTAATCTTAATGCTCATGAGTAAGGTATGTTTCTCCAGTTGTGTAGGTCTGCTTTGTTTTTTGTTTTTTGTTTTTGAGGCAGTGTCTTGTGGTTTTCTCTGTATAGGTCTTTTTCATTTCTGGGTAAATTTATTCCTAAGTATTTTATCTAATTTTGGGCTACTGCAAATTGTGTTGATTAGGTAATTTCCTTTTCAATGTTCTCTTTGTTAGTGTAGAGTAATCCAACTGATTTTTGTATGTTTATTTTTTATCCTGATAATTTTTGTGCTCTTCTATAAGTTCTAGTAGTTTTTTGTTTGTTTGTTTTCTGATTCGTTAGGATTTTCTGTGTGTAAGATCATAAAAAACAAGAAAGAAAGAAACCACTACCATCAAGTCAGATCCCACTCACAATGATCCTAGAGGTCAGAGTAGAACTGCCCCATAGCGTTTCCAAGGAGCACCTGATGGATTTGAACTGCTCACTTTTTGATTAGCAGATGTAGCACTTAACCCACTACGCTACCAGGGTTTCTGTATAAAATCATACAGTCTGTAAATAGAGATACTTTTACTGCTTTCTTACCAATTTGGATACCCTTTATTTCTTTTTCTAAACTAATTTTCCTAGCTAGAACCTCCAGCATGATGTTGAATAACAGTTGTGACAAAGGGCATCCTTTTCTGGTTGCTATTCTCAAGGGTAATGCTTTCCGACTTTCAGGATGATGTTGGCTCTTGGCTTTTATAAATGCCCTTTATGTTCCTGTTTTGCTGAGAATTTTTATCATGAATGTCTTTTCAACTTTGTTAAATGCCTTTTCTCCATCAGTTGATAAAATCATGAGGTTCTTGTCTTTTGTTTCTTTCTATGCAGTTGATTACATTGACTGCATTTCTAGTGTTAAACCATTCCTGCATCCCTGGCATGAATCTCACTTGGTCGTCGTGATTTTCTTTTTTTGATATGGTGTTGAATTCTGTTGTCTAGAATCATGTTGGGGACTTTTGCAGCTGTGTTTATCAAGGCTATTGGTCTGTAATATTCTTTTTCTTGTGGCATCTGTATGTGATTTTGGCATGAGGGTTATGCTGGCTTCATAGAATTGAGTTTGGGAGTATTCCATCTTTTTCTATCCTCTGAAATACCTTTACTAATAATCGTGTTAACTCTTCTCTGAAAGTTTAGTAGAATTCTCCAGGGTAGCTTGTCAGAGCCAGGGCTTTTGTTGTTGCTGTTGCTGGGTGTTTTTTAAATTATCTTTTCAAGCTCTTCATTTGTTTTTGGTTTATTTTTTATTTCATAAAATATTTTATTTTACTTTAAGTGAAAGTTTACAATCCAAGTCAGTTTGCCATTCAAAAACTTACACACATTGCCATGCAACTGTAGCTGCTCTCCCCACCCTGTGACAGCACAGTCTTCCTTTCCACACTGTATTTCCTAGGTCCATTCAGCTAGCTCCTTTTCCCTTTCTTCCTCTCATCTCATCTCTGCCCATTCATCCTCATGTGTCTACTTAAGCCAGGGAGCACATTCTTCACTGTTATCATTGTATGTCTTGTATTCCAGTCCAATCTTTCTCTGAAGAGTTGGCCTTGGGAATGTTTTCAGTTCTAGGCTGGTAGACAGGCCAGAGGCCATGTCTTCTGACGACCCTCCAGTCTGTTGGACCATTAAGTCTGGTCTTTTTTTTTTTTTTTTTTTTTTTGAGTTTTGCCCATCCGTTTTTCTCCTTTTTGTGCCAAGGGCTATTTGTTGTGTTCCCTGTCAAGGCACTCCTTGTTGGTGGCAGGGCACCATTATTTCTTCTGATCTAATGGAGTTTCTGGATTTTTTGACCCTTTCTTTCTCATGGGCTCATCTTTTCCTTATGTATTTGATGTCTTTCATTATTCTCTGCTCCAGATGGTTTAGGACATGTTGATCCTAGTTAATAGCCACTTGCTAGCTTTTAAAACCACAGATGCCACTCACCGAAGTGAGATACAGAACATATTTTTAAAAACTTTGCCGTGCCAATTGACCTAGATTTCTCCTGAAACCACGATCCCCAGACACCTGTCCCTGCTACACTGCCCTTCAAATTGTTGGACTATATTTAAGAAACCTACCCTGGCCCCTAGGGTCACCATGAGTCGGATCCGACTCGACGGCACTTGGCTTAGCTTTTGGTTTAGTCCAGCTGTGCTGACTTGTCCCAGCTATCTGCTGTTTCTCCTTTCACCTAACTCAATTCCTGTCTACTGTCTAATCAGTGACTATCTCTCTCCCTTCCTCCCCACCCTTGTAACAATCAAAGCCTGTTTACTTCTGTGTTTAAAATGTTTCTTGTGTCCTTATACAATATTTATCTCTTTGCCACTGGCAAATTTCACTCAATGTAACTCCTTCAAAATAGCTCCATATTATGATGTTGCATAAAATCATCTTTTTTCTTTATCATTGCATTGTGATCCATTGTGTAAATACAAGGACTGACAAGTTTGCGAACTCATCCTAGAAAAAGTGCTATACATCTCATTGCTGAATATCACTACAGTCACCTTCAAAGTACTCCCCTTTGGAAACTATGCACCAATACCAGCACCTAGTCCACCTTTCAAAGCAATTTTGGAACTCTTTTTTTCTGGACTTGTTAGACCTTGTATAACATAGTTCGTTTATCCTTTCATCTGTTGATGGGCACCTAGATTGATTCTCTTTGCTATTATGGACAGTGCTACAATAATCATTGGTGTACCTGTATCTATTTGTGTGAAAGCCCCATATTCTCTAAGATATATTCCAGCAAGTAGGGTGTCTGCATCATGTGGTATCTCTAGCTTTTTAAGGAAATACCAAATAGATTTCCAAAATGGTTGTACCATTTTACCTTCCCAACTGCAGTGTCTAACATGTTCCATTCTCTCCACAGCCTCTCCAGCATTTATTTTGTATGTGCGTGTGTCTTTTCTTTTCTTTGTTTTTTTGATTAATGTGAGCCTTGGCTGTTAAGATGAGATACTACCTCAACTGTAGTTTGAATTTGAATTTCTCTCATGGCTAATAACTTTAAGCATTTTTATCATGTATCTATTAGAGGCCTAGATGTCGTCTTGGGTAAAGTGCCTGTTCATATATTTTCCCAATTTTCAACTGGGTTATGTATCTTTTTGGTGTTGAGATTTTGAAGTACCTTGTAGATTATGGAGATTAGATGCTGATCAGATTTGTCATAGCCTTCCCCCCCCCCATTTTGTAAGTTATTTTTTTACTCTTTTGGTGAAGTCTTCAGATGAGCGTAACTGTTTGATTTAAGAGTTTCTAGTTATCTATTTTTTCTTCTAGTGTTTGTGCATTGTTAGCAATATTTTGTATACTGTTTACACTGTGTATTATGGCTTCCAGTATGGTCTCTATTTTTTCTTCCATGATCTTTATCATTTTACATTTGATATTCAGCTATTTGATCCATTTTGAGTTAGCTTTTGTGTGTAGTGTGAGATGTGGGTCTTGTTTCACTTTTTTGCAGGTGGATATTCAGTTATGCCAATACCATTTGATAGAGACTGTCTTTTTCAAAACTTACAGATTTTGGGACTTTGTCAAATGTGAATTGTTCATAGATGGGTGGTTTTTTTGTCTGAATTTTCAGTTCTGTTCCATTGGTCTATTTATTTGTTTTTGTAATAGTCTCAGACTGTTTTGACTACCATGGCAGTGTAATAGTTTCTAACATCTGGTAGTGTGAAGCCTCCCACTTTATTCTTCTTCTTCAGTAATGCTTTATTTATCAAGGGCTTCATCCCTTTCCATATGAAGTTGGTGATTTGTTTTCCATCTCATTTAAGAATGCCATTGGAATTTGTATTGAGATTGCATTTTATCTATGGATTTCTTTGTGTAGAATAGATATTTTTACAATGTTGAATTTTCTTGTCTGTGAGAAAGGTAGGTTTATCCACTTATGTAGGTCTCTTTTGGTTTCTTGCAATAGTGTCTTACAATTTTCTTTATAGAGTCCTTGTACATCTCTGGTTAGATTTTTTCTTAAGTATTTTATCTTCTTTGGGGTTAATTGTAAATGGTATTCATTTGGTGATTTCTTCCTTGATGGTGCAAAGGAATCCAAAATATTTTTGTATATTTATTTTATATCTTGAGACTGCTGAACTGTTCAGTTGGCTCTTGAAGATTTTTTGTGGATTCTTTAGGGTTTTCTGTGTATAAGATAATATCATTTGCAAATAGAGATACTTTTACTTCTTCCTTACCAATGTGGATGTCCTTTATTTCTCTATCTTGCCTAACTGCTCTGGCTAGAATGTATAGAACAATTTTGAATGAAGGTGACAAAAGGCATCCTTGTCTGGTTTCATTTCTTAAGGACAATGTTTTCAGACTCTCTCCATTCAGTATGATGTTGGCTGTTAGCTTTGTATAAATGCACTTATTATGTTGAGTAATTTGCCTTCTAGTCTTATTTTCATGAGAGTTTTTAACAAGAATGGATGTTGGAATTTGTCAAATTACTTTTCTGCAATAGTTGATTTAATCAAGTTTTTCTTGTCTTTTATTTTGTTTATGAGGTTTACCACATTGATTGTTTTTCTAATACTGAACCAACTCTGCATCGCTGGTATGAATCAGAGTTGTTCACAGTGAATTAGCTGTTTAATATGCTGTTGAACTCTATGGTCTAGAATTTTGTTGAGGATATTTGTGTCTATGTTCATGAGGGGTATTGCCTGCAATTTTCTTTTTTTGTGGTGACTTTACGTAGTTTTGTTGGCTTCATAGAATGAATTTGGCAGTATTCCATCCTTTTCTATGCTCTATAACACTGTTAGTAATAGTGGTGTTAAATCTTCTCTACAAGTTTGGTGGAATTCTCCAGTTAAGCTGTAAGGTCCGGGTTTTTTTTTTTTTTTCCATTGGCAGGTTTTTAATTACGTTTTCCATCTTTTCTTTTGTTATGCTTTTATTTAGTTGTTCTGTCTCTGTGTTAGTTTGGGTAAATGGTGTGTTTCTATAGATTTGTCCATTTCCTCTAAGATTTTAAATTTGTTAAAATACAATTTTTCATAGTATTCTGTTACGACTTTTTAATTTTCTATTGGGTCTATTGTGATATTGCCCATCTAACTTCTTGTTTGGGTTATTTGCTTTCTATCCTGTTTTCTTTTGTCAGTTTGGCCCACAGTTTATTGATTTTGTTGATCTTTTTAAAAATAAACAGCTTTTGGTCTTGTTACCTCTTTCAATGTGTTTTGTTTTTTTCCCTTGCTTTTTCTCTTATTGATTTCTACTTTTACAGCTTTCTGCTCAGAAAAATATACTGTGTAATATTTTGATGCTTTGGATTCTGTTAAGGCTTGCTTTATGGCTTAGTATGTGTTCTATTCTAGAGAATGTTCCATGTTTGTTGTAATAGAAAGCGTACTTGGCTACTGTTAGGTGGAGTGTTCTGTAGATGTCTGTGAGATCAAGTTGATTGATTTTTGCATTTAGATCTTCTGTGTCTGTCATGGATTGAATTGTGTCCCCCCAAACAAAAATGTGTGTGTCAGTTTAGTTGAGCCATGATCCCCATTATTGTGTGATTGTTCCCCATTTTGTGACTGTCTTGTTTTAAAAATCTTAATCTCTGCTTGTGGATAATATGGCACTATCAAATTATGTTAAAGAGGATAAGGGTAGAATTGTAACACTCTTACTCTTAGTTACCTCCTTGATCCAGTATAAATGAAGTTTCGGTGGTGTATGGCTTACTCTTCCTTTTATCTTACAAGATATAACAAAGAAAGAGAAGCAACCTTAGAGTTGGGGATCTCATACCATCCAGAAAACAGTGCTGGGAACAGAGTACATCCTTCAGACCTGAGGTTCCTGTGCTGAGATTCTCCCAGATGAAAAAAGACTAATGAAAAGCAAGTACCTTCCTCCAGAACTGACAGAAATAGTGCATTCCCTTGGAGCTAGCACCCTGAATTCAGATTTCTAGCTGACTAGACTGTGAAAGAATAAAATTTTATTTGTTAAAGCCATTCACTATATTTCTATTACAGCAGTACTAGATGACTAAGACAGTGCCTTTATTGAGCTTCTTTCTGGATGTTCTGTCTTTAACTGAGAGTGACGTCTTGAAGTGTCCTACTAATACTGCAGAGCTGTCTGTTTATCTTTTCAATGCTTTTAGAGTTTGTTTAATGTATTTTGGAGTCCTATCATTTTGTGAGTGAATATTTAACATGGTTATGTCCTCCTGTTGTATTGACTCTTCCATCTTTATATAATGTCCTTCCTTATCACTTGTGGTGGGTTTTACTTTAAAGTCTATTTTGTCAGAAATTAGTAGTTTCTCTTTTTTGATTGTTGTTTGCTTGACATATACTTTTTTTCTATGTTTTAGAGTTTTAGTTTCTTTGTGTCTTTAAGTCTAAGGTTTGTCTCTTGTAGGCAGCATATAGACAGATTGTGTTTTTTAAAAATCCATTCCGCCACTCTCTGTGTTATTTAAAGATATGGGATTAATGCTGTCCTTTTGATGTGTTGGTTTTCGCATTGTTGACTCTTTGTTCCATTTACTTTCCTATGCTGAGTCATTTTTTTTAACTGTGTTAAGTGAAAGCCTACAATTACAGCACTGAATAATTGTTTTAAACACAGAAGAAAACATTCTTTGATGGTTATGAGGGGAGTTGAGAGGGAGAGGATATTCAATAATTCAATAATTGACAGGAACTATTTTACAAAATAGTTTCTTATACAAAAACTTACATACATTGCCATGTGACCCTAGCTACTCTTCACACTGAGTCAGCATACACTGCCCCTCCAACCCATAATTCTCATGTCCTTTTAACCAGCTCCTGTACCCCTCTATCAATCCCTCCTGCCTCAGAATAGAAGCTGTTCAGTTAGTCTCCTGTGTGTGCCCAACTCAGAAAGTTCACTCTTCACCTGTATTGCTTTATGTCTTACATACCAGTTCAGTCCTTGTCTGGAGAGTTTGCTTCCAGAATAGATTCAATACTTATGTCTTCCAGGGACCTTCCAGTCCATCAGATCAACGAGTCTGGTCCTTTTACTAGGGTTTGGGTTCTGCATCTCACACTTCTCCTGCTCCATCAAGGACTGCTTGTTGAGTTCCCTATAAGTGCATCTGTGGTGGTAGCCAGACACCATCTAGTTCTTCTGGTCTCATGTTAAAATAGTCTGTGGCATATGGGGGCCTTTCTGTCTTTCGGGCTTGCACTTTCCTTATGTCCTTGATGCTCTTCTTTCTCCTTGCTTCATGTGGTTTGAGACAATGCTTCTTAGATAGCCACTTGCTAGCTTTTAAGAACTCAGACATCACTCACCAAAATGGAATTTAGAATATTCACTTAAAAGTCTTGGTTATGCCAGTTGACCTAGATGTCTCCTGAAGCCATGTCTCTAGACCCATAACCCTGGTACTCTGACCCTGGAAATCTTTGGTCGTATTCAAAAGACTTCTAAGCTTTGAGTTTAGTCAGTTTGTGCTGACTTTTCTTCTGCTGTGCGATGTTCTCTCCCTTCACCTAAAATAATTCTTTAGATTATGTAATTAGCGAATGCCCCTCTCCCTCCCAACAACCCCCCACAATCATCAAAGGATGCCTTCTGTGATTAAACCAGTTCTTGAGCCCTTATAATAGTGGTCTCATGCATTACTTGTCCTTTTGCAGTTGGCTAATTTTGCTCAGCATAATGCCTTCCAGATTGTTCCATTCCATGAGAGGTTTCCAGAATTCATCATTATTCTTTATCATTGCACAGTGTTCCATTGTGTGAATGTACATAGATAGTTTATCCATTTTTCTGTTGATGGACACCTAGGCTGATTCCACCTTTTTGCTATTGTGAACAGTGCTACAGTGAACATTGGTGTACATGTATCTGTTTGTGTGGCAGCTCTTATTTCTCTAGGATAAATTCCAAGAATTGGAATCACTGGATGGTATGGTATTTTATTTCTAGCTTTTTAAGGAAGCTCCAAATTGATTTCCAAAGTTGTTGCACCATTTTACATTCCCACCAACAGGGCGTAAGTGTTCCTGTCTCTCCACAGCCTCCCTGACATTTATTATTTTGAGGTTTTGGATTAATGCCAGCCTTGTTGGGGTGAGGTGGTATTTCAATGTAGTCATAACTGGCATTTATCTGATGGCTAATGATTTACAGCATTTTCTCTTGTATCTGTCAGCTGTCTGAATGTCTTGGAGAAGGGTTAGTTCACATCCTTTGCCCATTTTTAATTGAATTATTTGTTGTTTTTGTTGTTGAGGTTTTGCAGTGTTTTGTAGATTATAGAGATTAGACATTTATTGGATTTCTTGTAGCCATTTTTTTATTGTGATGGAGTGAAAGTTTACAATTCAAATTTGCATGTTCACCTATCTGCAGTTCCTTCTGTGCTCCTCGCCCACTGACAGCACACTCCTCCTTTCTGTTCCATACGTGTTGTTTTAGTCAGCTAGTGCTGCTCTAACAGAAATACCACAGAGTGGATGGCTTTAACAATGGAAAGTTTACTCTTACACAGTCTGGTAGGCTACAAGTCCAAATTTAGGATGTCCTCTCCAGGGGAAGAATTTTCCTCTTGTTGGCTCTGATGGAAAGTCCAGTATTGTATAAGTCTTTGTCCAGGGAGCGTCTTGGCACAGGAACCTCAGGTCTGAAGGATGTGCTCTTCTCTCGATGCAGCTTTCTTGGTGGTTTGAGGTTCCACATTCTCTGTTTGTTTCTCTTTCCTTTTATCTTTTGTAGGATGCAAGGATTAAGGGTGGGGCAAGCCATACTCCAGGGAAACTCTGTTTACAGTGGAGCAGGGAGATGGTCTGAAGGAATTTACAGTCCCGCCCTAATCCTTTAACACACAGCACAGTAAAATCACAACATGGAGGACAATCGTAGAATACAGGGAATCATGGTCACATGGCTACACTTATTTTGGGGCGACACAATTCAATCCATGATATCCCACCCTTTGGCACCCCAAAAATTATATCATTGAAACATGTAACACATTTATCCCATCACAGCAAAATCATCTTCATCCCATATGATAGAAGTCTTAAATCAGATCCATGTCTACAATTCAAAAATTTCTTTACATCTGTGAAACCTAGAATGTATGCTATCTGCTTCCAAAGGTACAATGGCAGAACAGGCACAAGTTAGACATTCTATTATAAATGGGAGAAACTGCAGGGAAAGAAGGCATTAACAGGCAAGTCAGAAGAACTTATTACATTAGCCCTCAAAGGTTTAAATATGCTCTTATATTTTCTGAAACGTTCTACGCAGTGCCCCTACCCTCCAGACTCTAGGTGTGGGCCACACTCTCTGGATTGAGTGGAGATCCCCAGCCTTATACTACAACTCTGCTGTCAAGACCCACTTGGACATAATAAACTCTGCCCCATCGGCTTTAGGTGCACCATAAGCCCAATCGAGTGTTAATTCCAGCCTTACAAACACAGGACACCATTGTTCTCCCCTTTCAACTCCCTGAGGTCATAGCCATATCTTTTGAGACTGAGGCAGCTCAGTTTCTCATGTTGTTTGTCTCTTCAGCTTCTACTTCCTATGGCCGCATGGCCTGGGCCTCAGGCCCACATCTGCCGTGCTGGGGCAAGTGTTCCAAAGCTCTGTAACTCCACTGATTCAAGTGCCTGGAGGTACCCCACTCCTGCTAGAAAGCATCCTGCACAAAGGCACTCAATTCTCTCGCTCTGTGGGTCAGCAAGGGTAGTTCCATCGATTCAAGTGTCCAGAGGCACCCCATTCCACAAGGAAAACTCTGTGCACAGGCACTTAGCTCTCTTGCTCCATGGGTCAGCTCCAGAGCTGCCTCTGGTTCTGTTGCTGCCACTGCTGTTGCCACCAGTCTTCTGTTGTTTTTCACTGTTTGCACCTTCTTCGTTCCTTCTGAAACTTTTATCTATTCACAGTTTCAAAACTGCTTCCATGTTTTAAGTTTTTGTTAGGGAAGCACCCTACTCCTGGTACCAAATTCTGTTTTAGTCAGTTAGTGCTGCTCTAACAGAAATACCAGAGTAGATGGCTTTAACAAGGGAAGGTTTATTCTTACACAGTCTAGTAGACTACAAGTCCAAATTTAGGATGTCTGCTCCAGGGGAAGTTTTTCTCCTTGTAGGCTCTGGAGGAAAGTCTGGTATTGTATCAGTCTTTGTCCAAGGAGTGTCTTGGTGCAGGAACCTCAGGTCTGAAAGACTTGCTTTTCTCCCAGTGCAGCTTTCTTGGTGCCTTGAGGTTCATGATTCTCTGCTTGTTTCTCTTTCCTTTTATCTTTTGTAGGATGCAAGAATTAAGGGTGGGGCAAGCCATACTCTAGGGAAACTCCCTTCACAGTAGAGCAGGGAGTTGATCTTCAGAAGGGATTTACAGTTCTATGTAGTCCTTTAACACACAGCACAGTAAAATCACAAAATGGAGGACAATCATAGAATACAAGGAATCATGGTCACATGGCTACACTTATTTGGGGGGGACACAATTCAATCCATGACACATGTCATATCTTCTTAACAGTCTCCTGTCCCCTCCTCTCCACCCTCTCCATTTCCCTCTAGTAAGAGACCATTAGGACATCATATAGATGCATAGAACCATAAAATACACACTTTGGTCACTCTGTGTCCCCAAGTCCAATCCATTCCTATCCAAAGAGTTGACCTCATTAATGATCTATGATCAGTGGCAACATCAGGTCTAGGGGTCATGCTCCCAGGGGAACTCCTAGGAAGCCATTGTTTTTTGCAGTCTATGCCAACCAGCAATAGGTTGTCTTTTTATTCTTTTGGGGAACTCTTTAGATGAGCTAGGTTTGATTTTTAGGAGTTCCCGGTTATCTATTTTCTCTTCTGGGTTAGAGCATTGCTCGTAATGTTTTATAATCTCTTTACGCTCTGCATTAGGGTTTGCAGTGTTGTCCCTGTCTTTTTCATCCATGATCTTTATTTTTTTAGATTATATTTATATATTTGATCTACTGATTCATTTTGAGTTGTTTCTTGTGCATGGTGAGGGATATGGGTCTTGTTTTCATTTTCTTGCAGATGAACATACATTTATGCCAAAGCCATTTGTTAAAGAGACTGTCTTTTCTCCAGTTTATGGACTTTGGGCCATTGTCAAATATCCACTGCTGAGAGAAGGATGATGTTGTGTCTGAATTCTCAACTCTGTTCCATTGGTCTATGTATCTGTTTTTGTAACAGTACTAGGCTGTTTGGACTGCTGTGTCAGTGTAAGTTTCCTAAGACAGTGTGAGGCTTCTAACTTTGTTCTTCTTGAGTAATGCTTTACTTCTCTGGGACTTGTTCCTTTTCTGTATGATGCTGGTGATTAAAAAAATACCATTAGAATTTGTATTGGGGTTGCATTGTATCTATAGATTGCTTTGGGAAGAATAGACATTTTTGTGATGTTGAGTCTTTCTAGCCATGAGAGAGGTAGATTTCTCCACTTATGTAAGTCTCTTTTGGTTCCTTGCTGTAGTGTCTTGTAATTTTCTTTGCTTAAGTCTTTCATGTCTCTGCTTAGATTTATTCATAAGCATTTGTTTTTTCTTGGGGACAATTGTAAATGACTTTGATTCAGCTATTTTCTCTTGGACATTCTCTTTCTTGGTGTAGAGGAATTAACCTGCTTTTTATATGTTTATCTTGTGTCCTAATAATTTGCTGAACTATGCTATTAGTTCCAGTAGTTATTTTAGGATTCTTTGGGGTTTTCTGTGTATAAAATCATACCATCTGTGAATAGTGATACTTTCACTACTTCCTGATCAATTCAGATGCCCTTTATTTCTTTTTCTAGGCTTATTGCTCTGGTTAGAATGTCCAGAGAAATGTTGAACAGAAGTGGTGACCAAGGGTATGCTCGTCTGGTTCCTATTCTGAAGGGGATTGCTTCCAGACTCTCTACATTTAGGATTATGTTGATTGTTGTTTTCATATACCTGCCCTTTATTATGTGTAGAAACTTTACTTCTATACCTATTTTTTGTGAGGTTTTACAATGAATAGGTGCTGGACTTTGTCAAATGCCTTTTTTACATCAATTGATAAAATCAAGTGGTTCTTATCTTTTCTTTATGGTTTTGATCACATTGGTTGTTTTTCTAATGTTGAACCATCCCTGCATCCCTGGTGTGAATCTCACTTGGTTATGGTGATTTTTTTTTTTTGATTCATTGTTCAATTCTATTGGCTAGGATTTTGTTGAAGATTTTTGTATCCAAGTTTATGAGAGATATTAGTCTTAACCTTTTTTTGTGGTCTCTTTACCTGGTATTGGTATCAGGGTTGTGCTGGCTTTATAGAATGAATTTCAGAGTATTCCATCTTTTTCTATGCTCTCAAAGGCACTTGGCTTGGCAAATACCTTTAGTAACAGTAGTGTCAACTCTTCTATAAACATTTGATAGAATTCTCCAGTGAAGCTGTCATGACCAGGGATTATCTCTGCTGGAAGTTTTTTAATTACTCTTTCAATATCTTTTTTTGTTACAAGTTTATTTTGTTGTTCAACTTCTGCTTGTGTTAGATTAGGTAGTGTGTCGCTAGAAATTTGTCCATTTTCTCTACATCTTCTAATTTATTGGAATATGATTTTTCATAGTATTTTGTAGTGATTTTTTTTTTATTATTATTTCAGTTGGGTCTGTTATGATATCACATATCTTGTTTCTTATTTGAGTTATTTGTTTCCCCCTCTTGTTTTCTTTTGTTAGTTTGGGCAGTGGTTTATCAATTTTGTTGATCTTTTCAAAGAACTAGGCTTTAGTTTTGTTAACTGTCGTGGTCCCCCAAAAATCTGTGTAACAATTTAGCTAGGCTGTGATACCTGGTATTGTGTAATGTTCTACATGTTGTAAATCCTGCCTCTGTGATGTTAATCAGGGTGGATGGTGGCAGTTCTGTTGGTGGGGCAGGACTCAGTGTGTAAGATTGTTTTGTGCCTTGAGGCACTCTCTTGAGATATAAACGAAAGAAGCTAGCAGAGAGATTTGGGAACCTCATAACATCAAGAAAGCAGCACCCGGAGTAGAGTGTGTCCTTTGGCCCTGGGGTTCCCGTACCAAGATGCTCCCTAACCAAAGACTGATGCAACACAAGGACTTTCTTCCAGAGCCAACAAGAAGGAAAAGCCTTCCCCTGGAGTGGACACCCTGAATTCAGACTTGTAGCCTACTGGACTGTGTAAGAATAAACTTTTCATGCTACAGCCATGCACTTGTGGTATTTCTGTTAAAACAGTACCAGGTAACTAAAATATTAACTCTGGCTGGCTTTAAAAAAAAAAAAAAAAAAACATTTATTTATTTATTTATTTTTATTATGACTGAGTGAAAATGTACATTCCCGTATAAATTTACATGCCCACATATTTGCAGCTTCCACTGCTCTACCTGCCCGGTGACAGTACAATATTCCTCTCTGTTCCACAGATGTCTCATCCTCCCAACAGTCTCATTTCCCCTCCTCTCCATGGGAGTCAGTAAAATATTAACTCTTTAGATTATTTTTCTATTCTCTAACTCACTTAGTTATGCTTCGATTTTTATTATTTGCTTTCTTCTGTTGTGCAAGGAGGTTTTTTTTTTGCTGCTTTCTACTTGTTCCATTTGTGGGGTAAATCATTTGATTTGTGCCATTTCTTCATTTTGAATGTTTGCATTTATGGAGATAAATTTACCTCTGAACACTGCTTTTGCTGTGTTCCAAAGAAATTCTGGTAGTTCATGCTTTCATTCTTTGGATGTCTTTACTCCATCTTTGATTTATTCTATAAGCCCATTAGTTTTTGAACAAGGTGTTGTTCTATTTACATGTATTTGATTTTCCCCTCACTTTTTCTGCTATTGATGGCTTTCTGGTCCAAAAATGGTGCTTTGCAATATTTGGATTTTGCTTTGGAATTTGTTAAGACTTGGTTTATGGGCTAATACATAGTCTGTTTTGGAGAATGTTCGATGTGCACTCAAAAAGAAGATATTCTTATCTGATTTTGGGTGGAGTGTTCTGTATATGTCTATGAAATGAAGTTGGTTGATCATGACATTTAAATCTTCCATGTCTTTATTGTGTTTCTTTCTGTATATTCTGTGCATCACCAGAAGTGATGTGTTCAAGTCTCCTACCATTATCGTAAAAGTGTCAGTTTCACTTTTCAGTGCTGTTAGAGTTTGTAGGATGTACTTTTGAACCTTGTTCTTGGTTGTGTAAATATTTAATATGGTTATATCCTCCTGATACATTGAACATTTAACCATTATATGGTGTCCTTTCTTGTCCATTATAGTAGATTTGACTTTAAAATCTATTTTATCTGAAATTAATATTGCTATTCCTGTTCTTTTTCTTTTAATGTTGTTATTTTGATATATATCTTTCCATCCTTTGAGTTTTAGTTTTTTGCCTTCAGTCTAAGTTGTGTCTTGTAAGCAGCATATAGAAAGATTGTGATTTTTAAATCCATTATGCTACTCTTTGTCTTTTTATTGGTGTATTTGACCGATTTACATTCAGCATAATTATTGGTAGGTATGAATTTTATGTGTCATTTTGGTGTTTTCTTTTGTGTGTTATTGGAAGTTTCTTTATTCTGCCTAATTTTCTTTGCTAAGTCACTTTTCTTTTTGGGTTTTCTTTACATCATTTTTTATTGTTGTTAGTTTAATATTTGCTGGGAAGTCATGGTTTTCTTTCTTATTTTGATGTGTAGCATTGTTAATTTCCTTTGTGGTTTCCTCAATATTTACCCCTATTGTCCTAAATTTAAATCAGTCTTTAAATTCTTTTTATTGCCTAAACTTTCTCTCCATATGAAAGATCTATGACTATGTTGTTTAGTCCCTCTTTTTGATATAATGTTGTCACCTTTCAATACTGATCCAACTCGACGGCACTTGGCTCTTCAATACTGACATCTTTGTTTCCCTCTTTATACTGTCTTAGCTTTCTTTTATTTTTACGATTTCTCTATCTTGGTTGATATCTGGTTTCTCTGTCTTGTGTTGTAGCCTTGAGTGTTTATCTGATATTATTGATTTGCTAACTGAAGAATTGCCTTCAGTATTTCTTATAATTTTGGCTAGGTTTTTGCAAATTCTCTAAGCTTTCATTTATCTGAGAATGTCCCAATTTCACCGTTATATTTGACAAACGTTTTTTCAAGGTATATAATTCTTGGCTGATGCGTTTTTCCTTTAAGACTTTATATACATCATCCCATTACCTTCTTGTCTGCATGATGTCTACTGAGTAGTCCAAACTTAGTGTTATTTACTCTCCTTTGTAGATTACTTTTTGTTTAACTTTAGCTTCCTTTAAAAGCATCTCTTTATCTTTAGTTTTGGTAAGTTTGATTATAATATGTCTTCATGTCTTTCCTCTGGGGTCTGCCTTGTGTGGAGTTCAATGAGCATCTTGGATGCATGTCTTTTCATCTTTCATGGTATCAGGGAAGTCTTCTGTCAACAAATTTTCAAAAAGTCTGTTTGTATTTTCTTTTGTCTTGCCAGTCTGGTACTCCAGTAACTTATAAAGCATTCCTCTTACTAGAGTCTCACATAACTCTTCCACTTTTTTTCATTTTATTAAAATTCTTTTTTTCTGATTTTTCCTCAAATATATTGGTGTCAGTTGTTTTAACTTTAATCTTAATAATTCTATATTCTGTCATTTAATTTTGCTCCTTTGATTTCCTATTGAGTTGTCTAATTCTGGAATTTTATTGTTAGTCTGCTGAATTGCAGATCATTGTTGCTCAAGTATATGTTACAGACTGTTTCATTTTTTTATTATGCTCCACTGCATGTTTCCTGATCTTCCTGATCTCTTGAAGTGTTTTAAATACTGGTTTTCATGTTCTATCTCTGGTAATTCCAGTAAGTCTGCTTCTTCTGGCAATTTGTTTGAGTCTTTGTTTTGGAAGCTTTCTGAAATCATTGTCTGTCACTTTAGCCAGCCAAGCCAAGTGCCATATTTACTGTCGTTGCCAATCCATCAGGAAGTTGTTGTAATTTAGTTATGTTAGATAACTCTGTTCCAACATTTTTAAAAAGAATTTACCTTAGAAATTCTAATCTTCTGTTACCAGGTCATTAGAGTTGTTGCTAGGCACAAGGGATGAGGCTTTTGTTTGCTTTTCTGAAAGATATTCAGCTTACGAGCCCAGGTAGCTGGTCACTGAGTGTGTGGTGCTGGCTATTCCCTACAGTATTATCAGGGCAAGGGTGATTGGTATAGGCAGAGGTTGCTGGTTGTTCTGCACTGAGAAAGTTAAGCAGCTGACAGCCATCTGTCCCTAGGCAAAGGACTTGTTTTTGTCCTGAGTTCCAGCCTTAAGCGAGCCAGCAGATTCTCCCCACCCTATTTATTAAACAGTTCCCTCTGTATGCCTACAAGTACAACTGAGGGTATAACTTCTGGCCCACATTAAGCATCAGAATTTAGAGCCCAGTGCTGTTCAGAGAGGAGAGGCAGAGGTGCTGGGGAAAGGGAGAGACATTTAGCATGAAGGAAAGTTTTAGATCCTCACATGTCTGCAAGCACTTAGCTTTTCACCACGAACTAGGACTTTTCTGAGATTTTCAAAGTGTGAATGTCTGATGCTCAGCTTCTCCACTGAGGAAGATGCTGTCTGAATGCTGCCTCTTGTTTCAATATGCTGGCAGTAGTGGCTCTTCCTGTAGGGTGTAGATTCTCACTGTGTCAGGTTTGGGCTGTCCAGATATTCTGGAACTATTCTTCTTTCCCTACTGCTCAGTCTGATTTCTCAGGATTCCCTTTGATGTACAGGACTTCTAGAATGTCATATGTAATCCATTCTGCTGTTTTTCTGGATCTTTGTTTCTAGAAGGATCACAGGAAGTATCTGGCTACTCTGCCAGTTTAGCCTCACCTCCTTATTTTTCTTCATTTTCTTTTCCTCTTTTTCATTGTTGTTGGGTTTGTTATTTATTGACTTTCTTATGTTTTTCTGGTTTATTTTGACGGGCTGGATTATTGGTTTCCTTTGTGGCTACCTTAATATTTGCCCCTGTTTTTCTAATTAAACCAATCTTCTGTTTCTTTATACTGCTTTGACATTTTTCATGTGAAAAATTTGAGACTACATTTTTTAGTTCCTTTTTTTTTTTTTTGCTGTACAAATCCAAAAAAACCAAACCTTTTGTTGTCAAGTCAATTCTGACTCATAGTGTTCCTACAGTGCAGAATAGAACTGCCCCCATAGAGTTTCCAAGGAGCTTATGGTGGATTCAAACTGCCAGCCTTCTGGTTAGCAGCCCTAGCACTTAACCACTATGCTACCAGTGTTTCCTTTTTTATGTTATAATATTTTATTTTACTTAGTGATGTTTCTGCTTCGCTATTTTTAGTGTTATAATGATGTATTTTTGTGATTTCTCTGTCTGGAATTACAGCTGGTTGCTGTCCTGTATTCTAGGATTGGATTGCTATCTGGTGTTACAGATTTGATAACTGCAGGATTCCCTTTAGTATTTCTCGTAATTTTGGTTTTGCTGTTGAAAATTCCCTTGTTTATCTCGAAATGTCCTAATTTCACCATTAATTTTGAGAGACAGTTTTGTCAGATATGTAATTTTTGGCTAGCACCTTTCATCCTTCAAGGTTTTGCATATGTAATCACATTGCCGTCTTGTCTTTGTGGTTTCTTCTGAGTAGTCTGTGCTTAGTTTTATGGACTCTTTTGTAGATGATGTTTGGTTTATCTTTAGCTAATCTTAAAATTCTTTGTCTTTGGTTCTAGTAAGTTTGGTTGTAATAGGTCTTGGTGACTTTCTTTCAGGATCTAGCTTGTGTGGGGTTGAATGAGCATCTTGAATAGGTATTTTATTATCCTTCACAGTATCAGTGTAGTTTCCTGGAGGCAATTCTTTAACAATTCTCTTTCAAATTTCTGTTTTCTCCTGCTTTTCTGGTACTCAAATCACTTGTAGGGTATTCATATTGATAAAATCCCGCATGATTCTTAGGGTTTCTTCTTTTGTTTTTTATCAAATTATGTTATCTGATTTTTCCTCAAATAAGTTGATGTCAAGTGATTCCACTTTCACTAATTTTGATTTCAATTGTCTCAATTCTGCTCCTATGGCTTTCCATTGAGTTGTCTAATTTTGAAAATTTACAGTTGATTTGAGTTTTTGTATTGTCTCTATGAATCTTGCCACATGTTAAATCTGTTATTATGTTCTCTAATCTTTTTAAGTTCCTTTACTACTGCATCTGTGTGCTTTTTGGCTCGTTCTGCATTTTGTCTGATCTCCTTCTTGATCTCTTGAAGCATTTTGCATATTACTCTGTTGTATTCTGTCTGTAGCAATTCCAGGAAGTTCTCTTCATCTGGAGAATTTCTTAATTCCTCGGTTTGAGAGTTTTCTAAAGCCATCATGTTTTACCTCCTTATGTGATTTGTTATTGACTGTTGTCTCCGAGCCATCAATAACTTATTATATTCTTTCTTTTTATGTTTGTATCCAAGCTTCTTGTTTTGATAGGCCCAAATAGGCTGTTATACATGAACTAGTTTGATTACTGGCAACATTGGGGCTCTAATGTTCTGTTTATAGATGGTTAGAGCTGTTATTAGGCCCGTGAGCCTAGAGGTTGGTTTACTTTTCTTGAAGTGTTCAACTCAAGTGCACAAGTGTGTGATACAGTCTCTCCCTTACAGTCCTAGATGAGCAGGGGTGCTTTGGGTAGGCACATGTGGCTGCATGCACTGAGAAAGGCAGGGGGATGACAGCCATCAGTGAGTGTCTGAGAGGAAGTCATTTCCCCTTATGCTTTAGAGTAGGCAAAGGAACCGTTTCTGCCCTGAGTTCCCAACATAGGGGAGTTGGCAGATTATTTTATTTTTTTCCTTGCTGTTTGTTAAATAGTTCTTTCTGAGTCTAGGAGAATGGCATAAGGAATCCTACTTCTGGCTCAGGTAGTAGTTTAAGACTCTCAAACCAGGCTAAGAGCAGAGATGGGAGGGAGAAGCAATGGAAAAAGTGAGAGAGGTTTATCCTGAACAAAAGATTTAGATCCTCGTGTGGTGGATTAGATACAATCTACTCTGCTTTGATGATCAAATGCTTGTTATCCTGAACAAAAGATTTAGATCCTTTTGTGGTAGATTGGATACAATCTACTCTGCTTTGATGATCAAATGCTTGTTTTCATTGATTCTGGATGTGTGAGTAGGCTCTCTGCTGCTCATTCTCTCCTGCTGAGGAAGACATTTTCCAAAAGTCGCTGCTCTGCTCATCAAGCCTATTGCCTGTGGGCTGTTGACTCTTGTGAGATCAGGTATGGCCAGTCCTAAGTATTTCTGGACCTACTCTCCCTTCCCTCTCAGTCAATCCAGTTTCTCAGTTTTCCCTTTGATGTTCAGGGCTTCTAGAATGTCATACATGATTGATTTTTTTTTTTTTGGTCTTTGTTGTTAGAGGAAGCATCTACCAACTCTGCCACCTTAGTCCTGTTTCCTGGATGTTTGAGTTGTTTTCCCTCTTTGACTATTATGAATAATGATGAAAATGAACACTGCTGTGCAAGTACCTGTTACATCTTTGATTTCAATTATTTTGGGTATATATCTAGTAGAATTGTATGATTCATATATGCTTAACCTGTTGATCAACTGCCAAACTGTTTTTCACAGCATCTGCACCATTTTACAATCCCACCAGCTATGGATCAGGGTTCCAGTTCCTCCATTTCCTCACCACAACTGATTTCCATATTGATGATAATAGTCATCCTAGTCCAGGTGAATGTAGTTTCTTTGATGTGATGAAATGTTCCAAAAATTGATATGTGGTACTATTTTAGCAACTCCGTGAATATATTAAAAAACAGTAAATTGCATACTTTTTTGATATATTTTTCTTTTTTATTTATTGTTGTGTACACACACATATACATACAATCATTGTCAATTTAATGTTCTTCAGGAATATAGTTTACTGATATCAACTACCTTGATTGTGTTGTGCAAACATTATCAAAACCAAACCAAAATTTCAAGAAATACTAAAGGGAGCCCTTCAGTTAGAAAGTCAATAACATCATATAAAAGCCCAAGGTTTGAACACAGGACAAATCAATCAGATATCAAGTTAGAGAAATCACAAAATAAATCAGTGCTAATATATAGAAAATAGAGATACCACTATTTAAAAGATGACAACATTATAACAAAAAAAGAAACCAAAAAAATACAATCATAGGTCTTTCATATGGAGAGGAAGTCAAGACCACACAAAGATACTAAAGGACAGCTTTAATTTTGAAAAGCAGGGGTAGATATTAAGGTAACCACAAAAAATTAAGTCTTATACATAAATACAACTCAAATGTCCATCAATAGATGAATATATAAAGAAAATAAACATACAACATATATGTGTATGAAATAGTAAATACATACAATGGAATGATGTTCAGCCATAAGGCAAAATGAAATTCTGATGCATGCTAAGACACAAATGAATCTCGATAAAGCTATGCTGAGTAAAATAAGTCATACACAAAATGACAAGTATGGATGATTCCACTTATATGAAATATCTGTAATAGGCAAATTCATAGAGTCAAAAGTTGATGAGCAGTTTTTAAGGGTGGGAGGAAGGGGAAAAGATGAAGTTATTCCTTAAGAAGCTTTAGATTTTTATTAAGTGTAATGAAAATATTTGAAAGTGGATAGTGGTGATGTTTACACAACACGGTGAATGTAATTAATGTCACTAAATTGTACATGTTGAAAATGATGAAATGTCAAATGTTTTCCTGTATTTATTTTTTACCACAGTAAAAAGGGGTATTATATAGTCATTACAATTGCTCCCCAGTGTCACACCAGGTAATCACTAATCTACTTTCTGTCCCTATAAATTTATTTTGTATACTTCATATAAATGTGTGGAATTTTGTGATTGGCTTTTTTAATTAACCTAATGTTCAAGGTTCATCCATGGTGTAGCATATATCAATATTTTATTCCTTTATATTTCTCCATAAGATTCCATTGTATGCATATACTGCATTTTATTTATGCATTCATCAGTTGATGGACATCTGAGTTATTTCCAAGTTTTTGTTATTATAAACAATGCTACAGTGAATACTAATGTACAAAATTTTATGTAGACATAGGTTTTCAGTTGTTTGGGTATATACCTAGGAATGGAAAGCCAGACAAGTGCCATCGAGTCTGTCTGATATAACTCTGTGTTTAAATTTTTGAGTATCTGCACGCTGTTTTCCAAAGTAGCTGCACATTTTATATTCTCATTGATATTGCTTGAATGTTTAAATTTCACCAGACACTCCCCAAAATTTATTGTTTTTTTATTATGATAAGAAAGCATTTTTTTAAATAATAAAAGCATTTATTGTAATAAAATAGCATCCCCTGTGGCTACAGCTGTTGAGCATCTTTTCATGTCATTGTTCCTTTGTATAACTTCTTTGGAGAAATGTCTATTAATATCCTTTGTCAATCTTTAACTAGTTTTTTATTGTTTTGTTTATAGTTTGAGTTGTGTTTGGTTATTTGTATAGTGTGCATATATTCACTTATCAGATACATGATTTTCAAATATTTCCTCTCATTCCATATGTTATCTTTTTGTTTTCTTGGAAATATTTCTGGTAACACAGTATTTAATTTTTATGAAGTCTAGTGTATCTGTCTTTTTTTGCCATTTCTGCTTTTGGTGCTGTATCTAAGAAAGCACTGTGTAACTCAGCATAATGAAGCTTGACCCAAATTTATTGTAAGATTTTTATACTTTTATATCTTATATTCATTTCATTCATTTTAAGATACTTTTGTGCTTAGTATGAGGTAGATCTCCAACTTCATTCTTTTCTATGTGAATATCTAATTACCCCAGCATCATATGTTGCAAAGACTATAATTTCCCCATCAAATGTCCTTAGTACCTTTGCCAAAAATCTATTGACAATATGTAAGTGCTAATTTATGTACTCTCACTTCTGTTCCATTGATACATGTCTATCCTTAGGCTAGTAAAACACTCTCTTGATGACTGTAGCTTTGCGGTAACATTTGTTGGATGGAGTGTCCCATGAGTCTTCCACCTGATTTTCTTTTATTGTTTTCCAACACTGTTTTGGCTATTTTTGGTTCATTGCTTTTACATATGAATTTTAGGATCAGCATAACAATTATTGCAAAAAAGAGAAAAAAGTCCACCTGGAACCTAGATAGGAATTGTATTGAATTTCTAGACCTATTTTGGAAGTATAGACACCTTATCAGTGTATCTTCTTACCTGGAAAGATTGAGCATCTTTTCACTTATTTAGATCCTAAAGTCTTGCACTTTTTTTGATAAATTTATTCCTAATTATGTTACTCTTTCTGAATCTACTTTAAATAGAATTGTTTTCTTAATTTCTTTTTTAAATTGTTATTGCCATTGCCTGTGTATAGACTTACAATTGGTTTCTGTGTATTGGCTTATATTCTGAAAAATTGCTGAACTAATATGTTCTAATAATTTGTGGGTTCTTTTAGACTTTCTATATATAAAATTATACTATCTACAAATATAAATCATTTTACTTGTGTAAAGTTTACTGAATTTTATTTTTCTTGACAAATTTCCCTGAATAGTACCTCCAGCTCAATGCAGAGTATAAATGGGAAAACAGACATCTGTCTTTTTAGTTACAGACAAAACACATTCGATATCTCACCGTTAATGGAATATTTGTTCATGTTACAAGAACATTATTTATTGTGCGAAATATATATGTTACAATGCAGTTGCTATTTCAACATTTTTACATGTACAAGTCATTTACATTAGTTATTTTCATCATGTTGTTCAATCATCTTCACTATTTCCAAATTTTCCATCATACTTGATAGAACTCAATGTGCCCTAAATAATGAGTTCCCACTTTCCCCTTCCTTCCCACCCTTCCTGGTAACCATAAATCAAATTTGCTTTCTATACATTTGCATACTCTAGATATTTAATGTAAGTGGAATCATACAATATTTTCCTTGTGAGACATCTCAGTCAGCATAATATTTTCAAGGTTTGCTCATGTTGTAGTGTGTCAAGATTTCATTTCTCTTTATAGTTCAGTAATATTTCGTTGTGTGTATATACTGCATTTTGTCTGTCCTTTTATGTATTGGTGGACACAGGTTATTTCTACTTCTTGGCTGATGTGAATAGTGTAGTGAACACTGGCATACAATTGTTTTTACTTTTAATTATTTTGCATATGTACTTAGTAGTGGAATTGCTGGACCATGTTGTAATTCCATGTTTAATTATTTGTAGGATTTGTCAATTTTTTTCTGTTCCCTTGAGATTATCATGTAATTTTTGTCCTATACTCTATTAATATGGTGTATCACAATAATTTGCTTTCTGATATTAAACTGACCTTTTATTACTGTGATAAAGCTTACATAACTGTTATATATAATCCTCTCTGTATGTTGTTGGATTTGGCTTGCTAGTATTTTGCTGAGTCTATTGTGTTTACATTCATAAGGAATATTGGTCTGTAGCTTTCTTTATTATTATTACTTTGTCTGATATGGTATCAGTGTAATATTGGCCTCATAGAATGAGTTACAAAGTATTCTGTCTTTTTTGGTGGAGGGGAAGAACTGACACTAATTATTCTTTAAATGTTTGATAAAATTCAGAAGTGAACCCATTTGGGCTTCAGCTTTTCTTTGTTGGAATATTTTTTAATTATTAATTTAATTTCTTTACTTGTTTTAGGTCTATTGAGATTTTCAGTTTCTTCTTGAGGAAATTTTGATAGTTTTTGTCTTTCTAAGTATTTGCCAATTTTGTCTAAATTATTAACTTTTTGGCATGTGGCTGTTCATAATATTTCCTTATAATACCTTTAATGTCTATAAAGTTGGAAATGAGTGCCCTCTTTCATTCCTGATTTACTAATTTGTGTATACCATTTTTTTCCCCTTGGTCTTTACATTAGTATTCTATGCTACTGTAACACGTTTAGTTTCCTAGGGCTGGTGTAACAAATTAAAGCAATCTAGATGGCATTCAATAAGAGAATTTAATTACTTCATATTTCTGGAGGTCAAATGTCTGATATTAAGGTGATGACAGAGATGTACTATTTCTACAGGCTCTGTGGGAGAATCCTTCTTTGCCTCTTCCAACTTCAGGTACCTCCAGACATTCTTTGACTTGTTGCTGAATAACTCCAATCTCTGCATCCATCTTTCCATGCCTCTTGCTTATGGCTTCTGTTAATTCCCTTATAAGGATACTAGTCATTGCACTTATGTTCCAATCAAATAATTAATAACTACAGAGGCCCCTTTACTAAATAAGATCACAATCACATGTTCCAGGGATTAAAACATACAATTTATTTTATTTTACTTTACTTTGTTTTGGAGAGATACCAGTCTACCGTCTGTAATCAGTCTAGTGAAAGCTTTGTTAAGTTTGTTGTTATTTAAAAAAAAGAAAACACTTTTGTGATGGGGCCAAGATGATTGACTAGGCACATGTTTTCACAATTCCCTCTGAGAAATAAGGCCTGTAATGACAATGGAACAGACCACTCTGGACACCCAGGGAATCCTAGGATAAGGCATATGGTTGTAAGATTGGATTACATGCCACTAAACAGAAAACCACCTTTCTCTAACATAAGGTAGCACATACGGATCCCGCCTCCTGCTGACTCACCACTTGGGAGGACTGCAGGTACTGATGCCTTCTTCGTTATCTAGGAAGTGGCAGATGGACATGAGCGGGCAAACATGCTGAACTGCAGTGCTAAAATAAACAGCATATAGTGCAGCAGAGAGACAGTGAATGGGATGCCCACAGTTTGAGATCCTGGCTGCTAGTTGAAGGCACCACTGCTCCTCCACCATCTCTTTTCTGAGCTGCGCCATAGATTCTGCTATTTGGTGGTGGGAAGGGAAGATTGACTGGGATGCCATCTTGGTCAGCTGGGAGGTGGAGTCACCCAACCAGAGGACTCAGCAGGTACGAATTCCCAAGCTGAGAAACAGTGCCACTCCGGAAAGTGCTTTTCCAGCAGAAAGACTGTGTTTAGTACAGTGTTACTTTATGGTTAGGGCCTAACTAAGGATAGCAGCAAGACCATAAACCCTCCCAAAGAAGTGCTTATACTGTCAGCTGGAAGGCAGAACTTGCCACACCTGACAACCTGACTGATTATGGCAGCTGTTGGACAGCTCCCAGCTTTTTAAAATAAGACTGCCTGGAGAAAAAACTGCTGAGAGACCTGGCAGCAACTCCTCCAGCCATCACTGACCCACATCATAGGGTCAGATGAGGGCCCCCAAGTGACTCCATAAGTAAGGCGCCATCTTTGCTCACCAGGAAATGGAGCCTGCCACCCCAGAGAGTTCACTGGGGCCAGTCACTACAGTACACAGAGGCAGCTGGTGAACAACTCGCTTTTCAGAACTATGCATCAGCTCCTATTGAGTAATGTCACAAAACTGAACAGCCTCTATATGGTGCAAAGGCAACAAATGATTGCTAACCATTTAAAGAAACAGTCCACCATGGCTCCAGAAAAGCTCCCAAAATAAAGAAATAAAAAAAATTCCCAGATGGAGAAACTTTTCTGAGACCATTGGAGATTGAGTACAAAACAATTATATATAAAGCCCTCCTAGATATTAAACAAAACAAAGCAGAGCAAAATGAAAAATTAAGAAACTTTTTGAACTGATGGAACATTAACAATCTGAAATCCAGTAGATCAATAACAAAATTACAGAATTTGACAATTGAATCCAACACCAAAAGAATGGAAATGAGGAGATAGAAGTCAGACTTAACAACCTTAAGGATAGAGCAACTGACACCAGCATTAGTGAAGAGAAATCAGAGAAAAGAAATAAGGAAAAGGAAGAAGCATTAAGAAACATATGGGACTCTATTAAGGGAAATAATTTACAAATAACTGGAGTTCCTGAACAGGGAGGGGTAGCTGGAAACACAGAGAGTATTGTTATTGAGTTGCTGACAGAAAGCTTCCCTGAATTTATGAAAGAGAACATAGATGTCCAAGATATGTATCAAATGCTACCAAAACTAGACCCCAAAAGAAAGACATCAAGACGTATTATAATCAAGCTTAATAAAATGAAACATAAACAAATGCTCTTAAAGACAGATAGCCTCACAGCAAAGGTAAAATTCAGAGGGAAGCCCTGTAGGCTTTCATCTGACTTCTTGGCAAAAGTGATGTTGGCAAGGAGGCAGTAGGATGACACATTCAAAGCCTTGAAGGAGAAAAATATCCAACTGAGAGTTCTGTATCCTGCAAAATTATCTCACAGATAAGAAGATGAAATTAACACATTTGCAGATAAACAGAAGCTTACGGACTTCGTGAAAACCAAACTGAAACTGCAAGAAATACTGAAAGAAGCTTTTTGCTTAGAAAAACAAAACCATTAAGTGTACGTTTAAGGAGGCAATGCAGGACACAGCATCTAAGAATCCTAGTCAGGGAAGTCACAAAGCTCAATCAAAGCTGCGATATTAAAAGAAGGGAACCAGTGATCATATCATGAAAGTTCTTACATCATCACACTACAAAGAGGAATATATTACAGTAGTTATAACCCTTTCAGACAGAAAAGAAATCAAAAAGATATGCAAAAGTTAGTCTGGTTTAAACTTACAATGGGAATTATAGGAGAAGCTGCAAAGCAAAAGTACAATGTGACATATCAAAATAAGAAATGTAATACAAGAGTCTCGAGAAACACAAAACCAAAAAAGATGAAAAGTCAATCCACAAAGAAGAATGACCCAGAACAGAATCTTAAGAGCAGCAAAGGAGACATGAAGAACACAGAGATAAAGGCATCAAAATGACAGCACTAAACACATACCTAACAATAATTACACTGAATGTAAATTGACTGAACTCTCCAATAAAGAGACAGTGAGTGAGATCCTGGATCAGAAGACATGATCCACCTATATGTTGTCTACAAGAAACATACTTTAAATTCAAAGATATGCACAAACTGAAAATTAAAGGATAGAAAAATATATACCAAGCCAACAACATACAAAGAAAAGCAGGACTGGCAATACTAATCTCAGAAAAAATAGACTTTAATGTAAAATCCACCTTCATAACAAGGATGGTCATTATTTATTGCTGAAAGTTTCAATACATGAGCAAGTCTTAAAAATACTAAATATTTGTGAACTCTATACCAGAACATCTAAATACATCAAGCAAAGACTGACAACATTGAAAATTGAGATAGATCACTCCACAGTAAGAGTTGGATACCTCCACATTCCACTTTCAGTAATGGATAGGTTATTCAGAAAAAAGCTCAGTGAAGACACAGAAGAACTTATTGCAGCAATTAACCAACTAGACTTTATCGACATAAACAGAACTTTGTACCCATCAACAGATAAGTATACCTTCTTCTCCAATGCTCCTGGAATATTTTGCAAAATAGACCATGTGTTAAGACATAAAGCAAGTCTCAACAAATTCTAAACCATTGAATTATTGTAAAGCATCTTCTTGGAACTTAAAAGCATAAAAGGTGAAATCAGTAGGTAGAAATTTGAACTCATGTAGACTGAACAACATCTTGCTCAAACAGCTATGGGTCATAGAAGAAATCAAGGATGAAATAAAGAAATTTATGGAAGCAAATGAAAATGAAAATACATCCTACCGGAATCTATGGGATACAGCAGAAGTAGTGCTCAGAGATCAGTTTATCTTTATAAATGCACCCACCCAGAAGGAAGCATCCAAACCAAATGATTCACTCTACAACTTTAACAATTAGAAAGAGAGCAACAGAGGAATCCCTTAGGCACCAGAAGAAAACAGATAATAAGGATTAGAACACAACCAAATGAATTGGAGAATAGAAGAATAATTGAAAATATTAAAAAAAAACCAAAGCTGTGTTTTTGAAAAGATCAACTAAATTGATAAATCACTGGCTAAACTTATAAAAAATATACAGGAGAGGAAAAGAATGATTTCAATAAGAAATTAGATGGGAGATGTCACAACATACCCAACTGAAATCAAAAGTATCATAACAATACTACAAAAGACTGTACCCTAGCGGATTTGAAAGCCGACAGAAAATGGACAAATTTCTAAATTCATATCACCTACCAAAATTATCACAAGGAGAAGCATAACCACTTAATAAGCCAATTGCAAAGGAATAGGTTGAAAAAATAATCAAATACTACCAACAAAAAACAATCCTGGCCCAGATGGCTTCACCTGAAGAATTCTACCAAGCTTTTAGAAAGGAGTTAACTCAGATACTACTGAAACTATTTCACAGCATCAAAAGGGATGGAATACTCCCAAATTCATTCTATGAAGCTAGCAAACAAAATAAGAAAATCACAGACCAATATCACTCATGAAACTAGATTCAAACATCGTCAACAAAATCCTAGCCAGTAGAACTCAACAGCATATCAAAAAACACAATTCATCTTGGCCAATTTGGATTCATACCAGAGATGTAAGGCTGGTTCAATATCAGAAAAATGTGATGAGCCACATAAGTAGCAAAAAGGATGAGAATCACCTGATTTTGTCAATTCATGTGGACAAGGCATTTGACAAAGCCTAACATGCGTTCATGCTAAAAACTACCAGCAAAATAGGAATGAAGTGGAAATTCCTTGATGCAATAAGGGGCGTCAGTGCAAAGTCAACCACTTCCATCATCCTGAATAGAAAGAGACTGAAAGAATTCTCCTTGAGAATGGGAACTAGACAAGGATGCCCACTCTCATCACTTCTATTCAACATTGTACTAGATGTTCTTGCCAGAACAATTAGACAAGACAAAGAAATAAAGGGCATCCACGTCAGCAAAGAAGAAGTAACAACCTCCTTATTTGCAGATGATCATCATTGAGGTCAACTCTTCAGATAGGAATGTATTGGACTCTGGGGACACAGAGTGACCATATTGTGTGTTCACTTTATGGTTCTATATATCTACAGGATATAATCCTACTGACGTCTTCCTAAAGGGGAACGGAGAGGAAGGAACAAGAGATCATTAAGAGGTATAACATGTATGGAACACAAAGGAGGAGTGTGCTGTTACTGGGCAAGGAGAGCAGAGGGAACTGCAGATAAGTGGGTATGCAAATTTGATCTGTATTGTAAACTTTCACTCAATCACAATAAAAAAATATTAAAGTGTTTGTTAAAGCTGTGGGTGCCACAGACTATTTTTTTTTTAAAAAAAGAATCCTTAGGTAAAGTAATAGATCTGATAAAACAGTTCTGCTAAGTATCAGGATATAAGACAAATATAGGTAAATCAGCAGGGTTCCTTTATACTAATAAAGAGATCATCAAAGAAGACATCACCAAATCAATATCATTTAGTGTAGGCCCTGAGAAGATAAATTATCTAGGAATAAATCTAACTAGAGAAATAAGAGACCTTTACAAAGAGAACTGCAAGACCTTACTACAAGAAACTAAGAGAGACTTACATAAATGGATAAACCTACTCTGCTCATGGATAGGAAGAGTTAACATTACGAAAATGTCTGTTTTACCCAAAGTAATCTGCTTATGTAATGCAATCCCGATACAAATTCCAGTGACATTTCTTAATGAGATGGGGAAACAAATCACCAACATTGTTTGGAAAGGAAAGAAACCCCATATCATTAAGGCACTGCTGAAGAAGAGGTACACAGTGGGAGGCCTCACACTACTAGACTTTAGAACCCACTACACTGTCACAGTAGTCAAAACTGTCTGATACTGGTACAAAAAGAGCCATATAGAGCAATGGAACAGAGTTGAAACCCCAGAAATGCCACCATCTTCTTATGAACAGCTGATATTTGACAGAGGCCCTAAGGTTTTAAACTGGGGTAGAAACAGTCTCTCTAACAAATGATGTTGGCAAAATTGGATATACATTTGCAAAAAATTGAAACAAGACCCATATCTCATAACTTATGTAAAAACTAACTCAAAATGGATCAAAGACCTAAATGTCAAATCTGAAACAACAAAGACTATGCAAGAAAAAATAGGGTCGATCATGAAAGTTCTAATAAACAACTTAGAAAGACTTCAAAATTTGACAACGCACTATCGACAGAAGAGAAAATAGATAAATGGGAACTGCAAGCATCAACCACTTTTGCTTATCCAGACTTTATCAAAAGAGGTAAAATACCATCGAAAGATGGAAAAAATATGGCAACTACGTGTTGTACTGACATCTGATCTCCATAATCTACAAGACACTGCAAAGTATCAACAAGAAAAAGGTGGATAACCCAATTAAGCAATGGGGAAAGGAGATGAACAGACACTTCACCAAAGAGGACATCCAGGCAGCCAAAAGACACGTGAGGAAATGCTCACGATCATTGGCTATCAAAGAATTCCAAATCAAAACTACAATGAGATACAATCTCACCCCAAGAAGGTTGTCCATTATCCAAAAACCACAAAACAGCAAATGCTGGAGAAGCTGTGGAGAGATGGGAACCCTCCTGCACTGCTGCTGTGATTGCAAAATGGAACAACTGCTGTGGGAAGCAGTTTGGCGCTTCCTTAGAAAGCTGGAAATAGATACACCGTTTGATCGGGAAAACTCACCGCTCAGAATATATCCTGAAGAAACAAATGCTGTCACCTGAACAGATACAGGCGCATGAGTGTTTATTGCAGCACAGTCTACAATAGCAAAAACGCAGAATCAACCCAGATGCACATCAGCAGATAAATAGATAAACTATGGTACATATACTCAATGGAGTGCTATGCAATGATAAAGAACAAGGATGATTTTAGGAAGCAACTCATCAGCCAGTTTTAACTAAAAGACATTGTTCTGAGTGAAATCAGTCAGTGGCAATAGGACAAATACTGTATGAGTCCCCTACTATAAGGACTTAAAAATAGACTTATGTTCAGAAGAAAAGACTCATTGATGGCTACAAGGGTGGGGAGGGAGAGAGAAGGCTGGTCATAGATTAGAGGTTTGATAGAAATTTGGTTAGGTGAAAGCAGTAACAGCACACAGTAGAAGGTAGAACAACTTAACTGGACTTCACTGTAAACTGAAAACTCTTCTAATCTCAACCCAGTATTGCAAGGATAGAGTAGCAGGGGCAGGGTCTGGGGACCATGCTTTTGGGAGACATTGAGGCCAATTGGCATAACCAGCATGTTGCTCTGTGAGTCTTCTGCACCCCTTATTGATGAGTGGCATCTAGGGTCTTAAAAGCTAATAAGCTGCCATCTGAGGTATATTAAATGGTCCCCACTCATCTGGAACAGATGATCACTGAGAACAACAAAGACAGGAGGGTAAAAGAGCTCAGGGGACAGAAGGACCCATGTTAGTGGGAAAATGTATCAACAGGTGACCAGAAGAATCAGATGGTGCCCGGCCACCACCAAAGACAGCAGTGATGGGGCACGCAATGTTGAGTCCCTGTGGCAACATAAGAAAAAATAGAGGTACACCTCAAGAATTCTACTGAAAGACTGCAACTGATGGTCCAATAGTCTGGGGGTTCCCTTAGGGGCATGGCCCCTGGACCTGCTGCTGCCATGTCCAGAAAACACTACTGAGGTCAACTCTTCAGATAAAAATGTACTGGACTTGGGTATTCAATGTGACTATATGGTGTGTATATTTTATGGCTCTGTGCATTTGTAGGATGTTGTCCCACTATTGTCTTTGTAGATGGAAGAAGAGGGTGGACAAGAGGGGACAGGGGATTGTTAAGAGGATAGAATGAAAAGGAGGAGTGTACTGTCACCTGGCAAGGAGAGCAGAACCAGCTGCAGATAGGCAGGCATGCAAAATTAATTTAGATTGTATTCTTTCACTTAATCTTAATAAAAATGAAATAATAAGTGTGTGGGGAAGCTGGTCATGGGCGGTAGAGCAGAACTAGAGGGTCAGCAAAATGATATCTCTGTTGCTAAGCAGAGGCAGAAGAAGTGTGGGGCCTAGATGGTATGGAAAAAGTTAAGGGAAGAAAAGATGATGAATAAAAATAAAAACATGGCACTGAATGAGCTGGACTGAAGGGGTGGAGCAACCTCGGATGGCCGTATGCCAGAGACTTTCTGGCTGAATGGTACAGCATAACTCATCAAGAAGGGTGGGTACAGTATGTGAGTCTAGATGAGTGGGAGGAAAGAAGAGAGAAGAAACTAAAAAAAAAAAAAAAAAAAGACTATAGGAGCCTGCTGGTGCAGGCAGCACAGACAGGGGGAGTCCATGTGCTAGTAGTTCTCTAGCTCAGTGGTGTGGCACAGCCCATCAGGAATCATTACTGAGGTCAAACCTTCGGAGAGGAATGGAATGGACTCGGGGACACAGAATGACTTATTGTGTGTGCAATTTATGGTTCTGTGCATCTACACAATGTCGTCCTACTGGCCTCCTACTAGATGGGAGTGGAGTGGAGGGGACAGGAGATTGTTAAGAGGATATAACATGTATAGAATGGGAAGGAGGTGTGTGCTGCCACCAGGCAAGGAGAGCAAAGGGAGCTGCAGATAGGTGGGCATGCAAATTTGAATTGTATTATAAACTTGCATTCAATCACAATTAAAAAAAAAAAAAAGAATGAGTGGAGACAGCGTACATAGCTACATTGGCAGTGGAAAAAAAGGAATGGAGAAAAAAAGAATCTTCAGAAAATGGCACTGAGAGAGCCTGCCTGTGGGGTATCATCATTCTGGGGAAGATGTGTGATGAATAGTGGGATACAGCCCATCAGGAAGGTGAGGGATGGCACATGGGGCTTGGTGGAAAGGAGGGAAAGGAGAGACAGAGATAAGAAACTACAGATGTAACAATCTCAGAAATAATTTTTTCAATAATCTTTTGGTCTTAATTTATTGAGTTTCAACAACAGAAAGACATAATCTAATCAGTAAATCAGTCAGCAAGTATTTAGTAAGTGCCTACCACATACTCAGCAGTATTCACTGTACTATATACCTTATAACTGAAAAACACCTAGGACACCCTAGAGACTAATACAGAGTGACTGATATTATAGCAGAGTCACATGCAGGGTCTAAAGGGTTTAAAGTGAAACAGTAAGAACTCCTTTGATAACGTTAGGATTATCCATGAAGTAGCTGCATGCACGCATGCTTTTCTGTGTATAAAGTTGTTCGATATTGTGTCTGTATAAAGTATAGTTAGCATTTTAATATGTAATGTCAAGTGTAATTTTACAGAATTTTAATTACATGACAAATAGAAGTGTTACAATTGGATTCTCAAACCTTAATTATGCATGTAATATAAATCCAGTTTGCAGCCAAATAAGTGTATTACCCCAATTAAGTTACCCACTCTTGTTTAAGAGAAGATTTTCAACAATGGAACTACCTTGAATTAACATTCAGAGTTATGACTCTCCATTAGCTTGAACAAGGCACCCGCTTAGGAAGACAGCTTTTTCATGGTCATAAAAACAACAACAAAACACTAGTGATCTTGACACTGTTTAATTCTCCTCTGTCTTATGCCCATGATCTTTCTTTATAAATCTGTTTTGTATTTCTTTCTCAACTCCTACTTCCCCTATCCTAATTACAAGTGTTGATTACTTCTTGCTTAAACTATTGTAAACATTTCCTCACATATTCTGTTCAGTGTACACAAATAGGCAAATTAATCATCCTAAAACATAAAAATACAATTCTGAAGATACAACCAGTTTGTTTAAAAATTTCCATTTTCTCCACATATTCTCCACAATTAGATATGATTGTACTTTGACATTCCTATCCCTCCACAAAGTGACTGCAACCTCTCTTTTTAGTTCTAATCGAACTGACCATTCTCCAAACACACTCTACCCTTTTATTCCACTTTGCTTGTGCCATTCCTTCTCTCTGAAATACTTTCGTCTTTCTGTCTATCAAAATTCTACTCAGCTTTTGAGGTACAGATGAGATATCACTCCCCAAATGAATGTAATTTTGCCATCTTTGAACTCCTATTGCACTTGATTTATTGTGTGTTTCTTATGACACTTATCACAGATGTCTTTGTGTTAAAATCTTTCATATTCCTGTCTTATCTTTCCCTCTCAGACCTCCAGGAAATTGTGTGTTACCCCTGTTTTTATTTACTGTAGCAACTTAAACATCATCATTTATCTCTTCCTCAAGACAGAGTGAAAGCAGTGTAGTATCTTAGATGGGTGCTCACAAGCTTTTAAGATATAAGACCCCAATGCTACTCACCAGAGTACAACACATAGCATTTTCTTTATAAGCTATGCTATGCCAATTGAGCTAGATATTCCCAGATACCACAGTCCTCACAGCCCTCAGCTGAGGAAATTTATCTCTCAGGAAATTTAGGTGTATCTATGGAGCTTCCAGGACCTTATCTTGGACAAGTTGCACACAGCCCTCGTCTGGGTGTATAAGTTCTGATATATATGTTAAATCAGTCTCACCTCCTTAGAGATTCATTATGCAGTTTGCATACCAGCCTGTTGAAAGTGTGTGAAAGTGAAATATCATCTAAATGAGAAATCTATTACTCTGATCATTTGAAGTACTCCATTTTTTATAGTTATGGTGAGTAACAAACTTTTCATCAGTTTGGCACAAAGCAAACTTCCCAACTTGAGGATACATATTAATAAATACTGTGATGTAAAGTCTACAAATTCAGCTATTCTGCCTGGGTATTCATGGGTTTTACCAGAAACTAAAAGAACTGAAGAATTCATTTGAATTAAATAGTAAAGGATAGTTAAAATATGGCCTTTAAGTATCATGTACATACTGCTGCAGAATTATATAATGAAAAAATGAAGCCTCTTTCTAACACAGAATTTATAATATTTGTGTGTTAATGTGCTTTCAGAGGTTTTCCATTTCTTGGTTAAACACAACTGATTTAACCATTATTGTTTAAGTCAGATATACAGGTTAAATAAGTATATAAATCAGTTTTATATACTTAAAATTTGTAATTCTAGTGTTTATGTAAATTCAATTACCATATTTAATGTAAGTATTTTTGGTATTTCATATGTGACTTTTATGTAGTTCCTAGACTTTTTAAAATCATTTGGTTTTGCATGCTTTCTCTAACAGCTCTATACAGGCAGAATGATCTTCACTGATGGATGAGAGTATATGCACTACTGATTCAAAACATTTGGATATCACTATCAATTTTTTTCTTGAGTATATTATGTGATTAGCAGATTTACTTCCTCTGCTGAGGCTAACAATTAGTTTATTTTGTAACTGTAAGTATTTTATCACACACCAAGTAGGTACTGATAAGAGGACAAGAAATTACATGTTTTGAAGAGTTTTTCAGAATGAATTTCTTTATCCTCATTTGCCATTAAAAAGAAAAACTGATGAATTATCCACACCTTCCCATGTTCCCCTAGCATTCCAGTTAATTGCTATGTAACTGAAATACGATTTCAACACTGTGTAAAAATAGAAGTCAAACCCTTCGATATATTATTTGGAGGTTATATGATTTTTTACCTAAGTCAAACCTATAGGTATATTTATAGGTCAAAGTAAAATGAGAGATCTAGTTTCAAGAGACAGTAAGAGTTTATGTGAAGTTTGAATAATTTAGGATGTTACTTTACCATTTATATTCTTTCATCATTATTCCTTGTTAGTAGGAACAATATTAATTCATCAGCTATCACTATAATTTATCAAAAGCACAAAGGGTTTGCTTGAGTGCCACATTTCCACCACTACCCTCAGAAGCTGATTTCACTTCTTGTCAGTGTCTTATTTGTGCTTGGAAGGGAAAGAGAGTTTATAAGAAGAGGTGAGGGTAATCTCCAATCTAGTTGTATCCTAGATAAAATGATAATTAGACCACACTAACCCGAGTCACAGTTGGAATATAATCATAAGACTACCTTGATCTCTGTGAACGTACCCCGAAGTCCAACAGGAGTAGCATCTATTTATACTAAAGACAGACTATTGTACTATTGAATGGAATTTTCTAGAAGCACGTTGTTTCAATCTTAGATATGAGTGAATGGATAGATGAAAGAGTGTTGATAAACAAATATATTCTCAGATATCATAGTAACCTTATTCATTTGGGAAATAATTAGGAAGTATTCATTGAAATATGTGCATTCTGTGTAAGAAATATCGACTCAAGTTTATAACATTTGAAAAACTTTATTACGAACTGACAATAATAGAACTTTTGGAGATTTATTCTTACCTAAAGAGACTTGATAATTGAGATAATGTCAAAAGGGCCACAATTTCCTCCTTTACCACTCATATTTCATTTATGCAAATAAATCTCCCTTTAAATCAATGGGCCTTTTAAAATCTATAGTTCACCATTTCCTAATAAAACATGGAAGGAATAGTAGATAGACTCCTAACTAGGCCACAATTTGGAGAAACAAATTGTTTCTGTTAGACACAATATTTGTCTAAAATTGTGATTAAGAGTACACATGAATAAATAATTCTATCAGTGCTGATTTTAAAAAGTAAATGAAGTAATGTGTTTAGTTTGTAGCATATGCCTTTTATTATTAAATCCTCTGTTGCTTTCGGATGATAGCTTATCTAGGAAATCACCTATAGTGGCTATTCTATAGTTCTTGCAACATGTATTCCACTGAGCACTACACTTTTGTTATAATAACTTTATTGTCTACAGATATCCAAACCATGCAACCAGGCCCCAACGGAACCTTAGAAACCTTCTTTAATTTTCAGGGAAACCTTTTGCAACTTGTAAAACTTTCCCGTAAAGGAATTAAAATCAGTTTTAAATCTTCTGGTTTCAATAAGTGATCAGCTGTTTCTACATGGGGTAATTTACTCTGAAAACAGATCTATCTCGACATTTTACATGAACTCTTTGGTGTTGATCAACATTCCAAATAGTGTCAATGTATACCTTACTGAGATTCCATTTGTTGTTTCCACAGATTTCAGGAAACCTTACTGTGCCTTGGATTACAGGGTGTTCTAGAAAAAGAGCAGTAAGTAATCTTTCTTTTAAAGCAGAAAATGAGTTTCCCCTATGTTGTTAGTAGGAATGCCATTCAGAAAACTGTTACGATTTTGTGAAGTTGGCAAAACAGAGCCTTATTAAGACTGCACTGTTTCTAGGGACATGTTATGAGGGTTATAATATTTACAAAATAAAGGTTACTTTAAATAAAATACAGAGATCAGCAAACCATGCAATTCTAGAGCAAGGATTTTTTTTTCAATTTTAAAAAGGATTTGAAAGTAATTTATAAATTATAGTGTATTTTACATTGGATTAACATTAGCTAATTTATTATATAATTGAATCATGATTTATACGAAAGTATCAATAAGTATTAAATAATTTACCTTACTATGTCTTAGTGCAGTTTGGTATGATGAGAAAGTAAGGTTTTGACCACTTTATTTTGTTCTTCGAAATTTCAGCTACAGCTGCTGTGACTTATACAATGTTAAAATAACAGAACTTCATTACAACTATGTTTTCTAAAAAAATATTACTTAGCGTGTCTGTGTAGAGCCTATGAATCAGCATTTTAGGAAGTACCCTCGGAAATTTTATTGTAGTTGGTCCATAGATGGGACACTGTTAAAAAATCTCAAATATGAAAGATACTTGAATAAACTTTTAGAAAAATAACTCAAGTTACTAGCATGGTGGGTAGGTTTGAGGAAAAACAAATGAATGAGTTGATTAGAGAAAATGGTATACACTCCTCCTTCCCTTGTCTTCCCCACAGTGTGCAACCATATACTCTATAAATAATGAAAAAAGCCACCAGAATAGAACTCTTAAAGGTGGAAAGAGGGCAGTGGGTTAGGGATCCTAACTGTGGAAGAACAACACAGAGGCATGATCTTATGGCCTTCACACAACAGAAGAATGTGATGTAGCTCTGACACTTCCCAATCTGCCACCTAACAACAAAAGGCAACTTAGGTAAGCTCATTCCTCCCACAAATGAAACTGGAGTCTCATCAACAACACCAAATATGGCTGCTATCTCTTTCCAGGGAAATCATTTGGGAGATTCACTGGCAGTAAGCTGTCAGCAGAGGTGTTTTTCTTCCTTGTTGGTCCTGAGCTCCCCCTTTCCTACCTACAGATGCTGTGAAAACAAGCAACAATGGCAAGGGAGGTACCATCATCAAAAGCAGTCTGGTCTAGCAAGCCTCTTTGTCCCTGTAAGCTAAAAATTATTTCTCCCGCCTAAACAAATAAGGCAACTGGAAGTACTAGAAAAAGGTATGAAGTTACACCAAGCACCCAGCCTGGGAAGCATTCTTTATCCTTGCAGGCTAAAAAATCCTTTCTGTTACCACGTGGAAATTAAACAACACACCTCCAAATAATCCATGAGTCAAAATGGAGAACACAAAAGAAACAAAATACATATATAACTGAATAAAAAAGAAAATGCAACTTATCAAAACATATAGGACGGAGATAAAGCTATGCTGAGAGGGAGCTGTGCAACACTAAATGCTTACGTTAGAAATGTGGAAAGGTTACAACTCAATAATCTGTTTCTGTTTGAAGAAACTAGAAAAAGAGAGTGAATGAAGTTTAAAAGAAGTGAAAGGAAATAAGTTGTAGAAGTAAAAATCAATGAAATCGAAAATAGAGAAAAAAACGAAACAAAAATCTGATTATTCAAAGACTTTTAATGAAGTCAATAAACTTTGCAAGGCTGAAAAAAAAGGAGGCTAGGAAAATAATTATAATACAACTACTATAATCCAAGCAAGAAATGATAATATTCTAAACTAAGACAATAACAGATGAGATACAGTGGAGAAGAAGACAGAAAATATGTATGAAGGAGATAAACGATATGGCTTGAGAAGTGATTGGATGTAGAAGTTATGAATGAGTGGACAAAATCATAAATGACTTCTAATTTTTTTACTGTAGTGACTGGCTAAATTGAGGTACCATTCACCAAGATAAAGAATAAAAGAGAAAGAACGGGCTTGATGAAAGACTAATTATATAGTTGTGATGGGGATTCTGGAGGGGATAGAGGGATTGTTATAATTGTTCTAATACTTGCACAATCGGTACTTCTTACATGCACTTAGACCTGTGTATTCCCGTTCTCTCTATCTTTATGCCTGATGATGAGGCCCTCCATCTATGATTTTTTTATTGGTTCGTATCCTAGAGTAAATCTAGCACCTTTGTCTCTATTTCTCTTCATTTCATCTTTGTCAACTAACTTTCCCTAAAAACCTATTCCACTGAAATGAGGCCTGAGAATGAGAATGCTGAAAGTCAAGACAATTGTCATTTATTTATTCAGTTCAAGTATTGATAACAATGTCTACAACTGTGCTGTCCAGTACAGTATCCACTATTTGTGGCTAGGCTACTGAGCACATGGAAAGTGGCTAGTACAAGTGGGTAATGGAAGTTTTACATTTTATTTTAATTTTTTTAAATTTACATTTCATATATGACACGAGATGTCCGCTCTAACCAAGACACAGTAACAGAGGTTGTATTTATGCATCTACCCGAAACAACCCAGAAAGTGAACCAAATGTACAACACAACAGTTTTGAAGGCAATGGACATGAAGCAACTGTATTATTTATTGCTACACAACAACTTAGCATAATTTTAGCAGTTTAAAACAACATACTTTTAGTATCTCACAATTTTTATATTCAGGAATTGAGACATATCTTTGTTAGTTCTCTGTTTAGGGTCTCACAAAGCTGCAGTCACTCTCAGGTCCTAGAAGAGGCTAGGGATTAGAGGGTGGAAGCACCTTAAGAGTCTGTCCAACAAAGGCAGTGAATGACAGACATGCTAGAGCTTACTGTATCATATTACTCTAAGGAGAAAGTTACCATATTTGAGGTACGTGGAAGAGGGAGTCAAATGGTGCATGGAAGAATCCCTTGATTTGTGGAGATGGAGCTAAGAGATGGCTAGAGTTTGTATAGCAAAGCAATAGATGGAGAAAACTGAACAAAGAAAGAAATCAGGCTATCTGCAGAGGCCTTCCCCCTTGATTATTCAACTGTATACTGAGTATGCACACATATGTTGGGAAGTCACTTAAGCTTATGAACATAACCATGCAAAAACATTAGCAGTAACTGCCCTTATGGGGCCAAGAATAGTGTGTTTTCCCATGAACAGACTGGAAACTTCTGTAATTCATGGGCCATTTTGTAGAGTATCCGAAAAGCTCTTTGTCTAGTAGTGAGGAACAGTTTATTTTACCTAACAAATCCTAAATGCAAGAACAAGAATTGTCAGTGGGTTTCCAAATAATCTAACAACATCCCAGAACAAAGCCCAATAATATTTGTAGTCGTACAAAAAATACACATAATCCAGAAAATAAAATTTACAGTGTCTGCCATCGAATTAAAAATTTCCACAATGCAAAGAAGCAGGAAAATACAAATGAAGAGAAAAATCAATTAAGTAAAAACAACTCAGATCTGGCACATGTTTTAGTATTATCAGAAGAGAATACTAAAACAGTTATTATAGCTGTATTCCATATCCTTAAAAAGTGAAGTGGAGACAGGGAAGATATTTTTTAAAAAAGACCCAAACAGAACTTCTGCTGATGAAAATTTCAATGTCTGAGATGAAAAACACACAGTGTGAGATTAATGGGAGATCAGACATTGCAGAAGAAAAGATTAATGAATTTGGAGTCATAGCAATAGAAACTGCCTAAGGTGAAACATACATAAATAACTTTTTAAAAAAGTGCATTAGCAAGAGGTCAGACAATTTCTAGAAGAGTGACACACATGTAATTGAAGCCCCTGAAAAAGTTGGAAGGGGGTGGAAAAGGTATTTGAAGAAATAATGACTGAAAGATTTCCAAATTTGATGAAAATTGTAAATACACAGATCAAAGATGCTCAATGAAGCCCAAGTATAAGAACTACAAAAAAGATTACACAAAAGCACATCATAATCAGATTACTCAAAAATGGGCATAAAGTTAAAAATTAAAAGCAATCAGGAATAAAAGCTTACATCTTACAAGCAGAGAAACAAAGACAACGATGATACAGATTGTTCACTGCAAACAATTCAAGCTGAAAGACAGTAGAGTGACATCTCCAAAGTACTAAAATAAACACCATCAATCAGAATTTTGAAACATAAAAATTTGTATTCTCTCAGTTCCTGGAGTCTTTTTTTTTTTTTTTCAACAGTGCCTTCAGTGCAGCTTGGATCTCTTTCTTCAGTAGCACTGGTTCCTAATCATACGCCAGCTTGTGAAATGGTTGAACATCAACCAATTCTTGTGTTATCATGACTCTGTGTAGTTTTTCCATCTTTTTATGCTTCCTATGTTGTTTAATATTTTCCCTGTAGAATCCTTCAATATTGCAACTTTGGGTTTGAATTTTTTCTTCAGTTCTTTCAGCCTAGAAATGCTGATACATTGCATTGGGTAAATCTGCAAGAGATCTCCTTAAGTACTAAAAAGGAAAATGTCACCTTGAAGACTAAGGGGTGCCTGACCCAAGTCATGGTGTTTTCTATTGCTTCATACTGCATATGAAAGCTGGACAATTAATAAGAAAGATGAAAGAAAAACTGTCGCCTTTGAAATATGATGTTGGTGAAAAACATTGAATGTACAATGGACTGCCAAAAGAATGAACAAATCTGTCTTGGAAGAAATACAGCCAGAATTATCCTTAGTGACAAAGATGGTGAGTTTAATTCTTGCATGCTTTGGACCTGTTATCAGGAGGGATCAGCCCTTGGAGAAGGACATCATGCTTGGTAAAATAGAGGCTCAGTGAAAAAGAGGAAAACCCTCAACAAGATGAATTGGTGCAGTGGTTGTAACAAGGGGCTAAAGCATAACAACAATTGTGAGGATGGTTCAGGACTGGGCAGTGTTTTGCTCTCTTGTACATGGGTTGCTGTGAGTCAGATCCAACTCAAGGACACCTAACAATAACAACAATCGAATTACATACCCATCTAAAACACCTTTTAAAGTCGACCATGAAATAAAGACATCATGAAATACATAATGACATCATGAAATATAGACCATGAAATAAAAACATCAACTAAAATAATGTATCTTCAGCAGGTCCACACTATGAGAAATTTTAAAGGACATGCTTCAGGGAAAAGGACTTTGATACTAGATGGAAACATAGATCTACACAAAGGAACAAATAGCACTGAAAATGATAAGTACATGCTTAAAAAAAACATAGCATCTTTTCCTCATTATTCCTAGCTCTTTAAAGATAATTGACAATTTCTTGTTCCCATTGCAGTCATATCAATTACGACTCATAGCCATTCTACAGGACAGAGTAGAGCTGCTCATAGTGTTTCCAAAGCTGTATGCTTTACAGAAGCAGACTGCATTTTTCTCTCATGGAATCGCTGGTGGATTGAAACTGCCCACTGTTCTGTTAGCAGTGAAGAGCTTAACCACTATGCAACCAGCTTTGACAATTTAAATAAAAACGATAATGTAATCTAGGGTTTATAACAAAACTGAAAGTAAAATGAAGGTTTATAACAAAACTTAAAGATTAGGTGTGGAAAAAAGGAAGTATACTATTACAAGTTTCTTAAACTGTAAATGGATCTGTGTTGAATTTATGGCAGCTCCCAGAACTAATTTGATGATATCTGACAACGAACTATTGATGAAGTAGTGTTATCATATAAAACATAATAAACTAGAGCTGTCTGCTATAAATCCTAAAGCAGCTGTTCTTATGTAGTTGTTATTTTGCCTTCTGGGGGAGTTTTGGAAATGTCTAGGGACTTTTCCTTGACACAACTGGGAGTTGTTACTGGCATCTGGTGTTGACTCCTGGAACGCTACTAAGCATTACACATTGCTCAGAGCAGAATCCCTGCAACAGAGAATTAACCAGTCCATAGCACCAGTGGTGATGCTGTTGAGAAACCGTACACTAAATCAATGGCAATGGTAGCAAAACAGACTTTCTACTAACAAGCCAACAAAGCAGATTAAATGGAACAATAAAAATATATATTTATTATTTTTTGCTGATTTTTTTCCATTGTATGGTATGTCAAATAAATTCCATTTATAAAAATAATTTAAAATATTCTATTAATATTAAAGAAAGGCAAATACAAGGGTAAAGAGAACAGAGAACAGATGGGACAAATAGAAAACAAACAGCAAGATGATTTATTTATACCTAACCATGTCAATAATCATATTAAATGCAAACAGTCTAAACATTTAAGTGACATGGATTGTTAGACTGGATAAAATTTCTAAGGGTCAACTGTATGCTGCTTACAAGAAACATGTTAAATATAAATGCACAAATAGATAAAAATACGAAAGGATGGGAAATAAATGATAATGCTAATCAAGAAAAGCTGAAGTGGTTATATTGATATCAGACAGCGAACTTCAAAATAAAGTTACCAACGGGGGTAAATAAGGTCACTTTTAAATGTAAAGACATCAACTCATCAGGAGTGTATACTAGTCCTAAACATTCATGCATCTCATAATACCCAGTGCCGTCGAGTCAGATTCAAAATATTTGAAACCAAAACTGACAACTGAAAAAAAAGCAATAAAAAAAATCAGGAAAAACAGTGAAAAGACACAAATTATCAATATCCAAAATGAGACAAGTGACATGATAGATTCTACAGATACTAAAACCTTAATACAGGAATAGTGTTAACAACTCTAAGGCAATAAATTCAACAGTTTAGATGAAATGGAAAATTCTGTGAAAAAACAAAGCAAGAATTTCCTTAAAGAAAAAATAGATAACTTTAACAGTCTTATATGTATTAAATAAATTAAAATTAAAAAGCTTCACACAAAAAACTTGTACTAGTGAACTTTGGAAAACATTTAAGGAATAAATAATACCAATTTTACACAGACCAAAAATTGAAGAGAAAGTGGACATCCCAGCTGATTCGATGAGGCCAGAAGTATACTGATAACCAAACCAGAGAAAGATACCACAAGAAAAGAAAACAAAAGACAGATATCTCATGAATACTGATGCAAAACCCTAAAGAAAGTTTGAGCAAGTCAAATCCAACTGAGTATATCCCAGAAATATAAAGTTGGTTTAACCTTTAAAAATCAACTTAATTCCCAATACTAGTAGTAACTGAAAAGAAAAAAATAGCGAGTATTTCAATAGGCACAAAAAGAGCACTTAACAAAATCCAACTTTCATTTCTGATAAACACTCAACAAACTAGGCATAGAAGGGAATTTCTTCAACTTAGTAAATGTATGAAAACCTAGAGTTAATATAGTACCAAATGGTGAAAAACGTGGTATGTCCACAAAATGGAAAAAATTCATCAAAAAAATGAAATTAATTACTAACACATACTACGTCATGGAAAAACCTCAGAAAACATTATGCAAGGTGACAGAAGTCAGACAAAAGAGACTAAATATTGTAAGGTTACATCTGAAATGTCCAGAAATGGCAAATTTATAGTGATAGAAAACAGATTAATGATTGCCTAGTACTGAGGGCTGGAATGGGGAATAATTGATAATGGACATGAAAGATTAATGGAGGGATAAAAATGTTCTAAAAATGTTTATCTATACAGTTGTGTATGCACCACTAAGTTACTAAAAATCATTAAATATTATACTTGAAATAGACAAATTTTATAATATTCAATGTATACTTCAATAAAGTTGGGGGGGGAAAGAAAGTCTGTAAAGAGAATGAAAAGGCAAGGTTGTATCACTTAGAGTCCAATCAGGAAAACAGAAAGCACACCAGTTATTTTAAAGAGAGAATTTCATATAGCAAATTGCGTAGATAGGTTTTAGGGTAATGAAGAGGCAAAAAGGAAAGACTGAGCATAAACAGGGGGACAAAGGAAGAAGTCTGGATTTTCAGAACCTATGAACTTAGAGAAGGCAATCTACTAAGCTGAGACTCAGATCTGAGTAGAGCACACTACCTAGCAGATGCTGCCCCATCTAAGAGCATGAAAAAGCTGATTCTGGTAGTATTGAAAAGTTGGAAACGGAAGTAACTGTTCCTATGACCCGTAATCAGTGCGGGCCACGGGAAACAAAATAAATGGATCAAGTGTCTTCTACCCCTCTCTTCCAGTCTCTCCTAGTGCCCTCTATTGGCAGAACTTCATGCGGAAATAGGGAAAAAGAAAAATAAAAACAAACAAATAAAAAAACGATTGCTGTGGAGATTCTGACTCAAAGCTACCATATGGAACAGAGTAGAACTGCCCCATAGAACTTCCAAAGATAATTACATGGTGGATTTGAATCCTTGACCTTTTGGTCAGCAACTGTAGGATTTAACCCCTAGGTCACAAGGGTTTCCAGGAAAGGCAGAAATGTGGTTTGCTGAGCCCCAAACTTAGCATCAGAAACCTGTTACATAATGGATTATTAACTTCATTACAAACATGTAAGAAAGGAAAAGTTTTCATTTGAGTCAGTTTCTTATATTAAACAAGCTATATGAGCATATGCTTCCACCCAGGGAAAGAAAGTTGAGTTATATAAAGCAGGGAATTACAATAGAATTTACTTAATCTGGATGCTGTCTAATTTTTGTAAATCACAAAATGGTGGCTATTATGATTGTTCTTACTACAACAAGCCAAGCCAAGTGCCGTCGAGTCGGAACAAATGATGTATTTTTTGTATATTCTGTTCTTATTAAGCTGTGGCTCTTCAGTCATAAAAAACAGCATTTACATGTATATTGCTTTGTCATCTATGAATTACCTCATTCTGATCCTTGCAAAAATCTAGAGAGGTAGGTAGGACAGGCATTTCCATTTTATAGATGAGAAAGCTATAGTCAGAATGATTAAATGATTTCAGTAAGATCATTTAAATATACTGGGATTAGAATCTAAGTCTTCTCTGATTTATCGTCTCAGACTCTTTAACATGTTGCTTGTAGTCAGAACATCTTCCAATTCTATTAAAGTAAAAATCAAAGAGATTTATTAAAGTGAATTTATCATTGGAATAAAAGTCTTGAAAACCTCAGAGTCTGAAGTTCATAGATCCAAGGGAGGGGGGTGCAAAGCACACATAAATTTAGTTATGGTACCATAGGAAGAACTACACAACACAATATTCTGATTTTTGTACAGTGATTAAGGTCAGTCAAAGGTGGCATGAAGCAAAGCATAATTTTGAACATTACAGTCTACATTAATACTGTTAGAATACATTGGTTGGCTAAAGAACATGATTTCAAGGTATGTGGTAACAGAAGGGGTCTCATGACCACCACAAAACAATAGCATGGCCATAGCATGATGAATATTGTCTGGAACAGGCTGTTAAACATTACCTCTGTCAGAGCATCAGATCTCCTGTGGAGATCTAACATAAAGTGATTTGATAAGGTTTGGTTAAGGAACCCAGGACACATGTTGTTGTTATTGTTGTTAGGTGCCATTGAGTCAGTTTTGGCTCACAGCTACTCTATGCACAACAGAACTTAACACTGCTCGGTCCTGAACAATAATTGTTATCTTTGAGCCAGTCATTGCAATCATTGTGTTAGTCTTCCACTTTTTTGCTGACCCTCTACTTTACAAAGTATTATGTCTTTCCTCCAGGGACTGGTCCTTCCTAATAGCGTGTCCAAAGTATGTGAGATGAAGTCTCTTCAGCCTTGTTTCTAAGGAGCATTCTGAATGTACTTCTTCCAAGACAAATTTGTTCATTCTTTTGGCAGTGTATTGTATATTCACTATTCTTTACCAATGCCACCATTCAGAGACATCCATTCTTTTATCTTATTAATTGTCCAGCTTTCACCTGCATATAGCACAACTGAAAACACCATGCCTTTGATCATGTGCACCTTAGTCTGTTGTCAGGACACATAATATCCACATCTTAGCTTGACCACAAATAAAGGAATTTCTTTAATGACAGAGTTGTTTCCTAAGCAGTAGTGTTTGAATCTGTGTGAATGATTATACTCAGCTTAAGGATTAGTTCATCCATGTTACTGTAAGATACCTATTTTGGTTTTCTGCCTTGTAGCAGCATCAGTAAAGAGGGAAAACTGATGTTTGATCTAAGTAAGAGTCCTCAGCATTTTATTTTTAAATAACAATATCCTTTCATTGTATTTATTTGAAGTCTTGATATGCCTGGCACATTAGTAAGACTAAAAGGAGACTTGGAAGGATGAAGGTGGTTCAGTGTCTGTTTCAGTCAGCTTTGGAATGCTGCTTAAATATGTCAAAGAAAGTAGGTACTAATGAGACTTATGTCCCCAACCCATGGAATTCATGGAAAACCTGGAAAAAGCTGTCAATAACTTGAAGGTCTGCTCAGTCAGTATAGTGTTTTCTAGCCTTGCCTGATCATAATAATCATTGGAGGATGGTAGTTGGGGATGGGGAGCTTGTTAAAAGTAAATATTTGAGTTCTACTTAAGACTTACTGAACCATAATTCCCTAGAGAAAGACACAATTATTGTATTTTTTAATAAAGGTCCCAGGTGATTCTTGTGATGTGGAACGTTTGTGAAACACTGTCTTGGTTCTACTGGTTGGGGCCACTGATCAGACTCATTTGACTGACAGCAATTCAGTCACATTATAAAACCTAATCCAACCAAAATTTTTACACGATTTTTTAAAACAGACTACAACTCTATGAAATCTACTCAGTTTACTTACAGTTTCAATTAAATCCTCTCTAACTTTTTGTCAAATATATCCACACCCTGAGATTTTCTTTCTTTTTTTTTTTTTTATTGTGACTGAGTGAAAATGTACATTCCTGTATAAATTTACATGCCCACTTACATGCAGCTTCCACTGCTCTCCCTGCCCGGTGACAAGCACGCTATCCCTCTCTGCTCCATACATGTCTCTTCCTGCCACTTTGGCGAAATCGAGGCCAATTGGCACAACTGGCATTTTGCTAAGAGAGCTCTCTGCACCCCACATTGGTGAGTGGCGTCTGGGGTCTTAAAAGCTGCCAAGCTGCCATCTGAGGGCACAGCAAATGGTCCCAACTCAGCAAGAACAGATGCTCACTGAGGACCAAAATGACACGGGGCAAAGACAACCCTGAGATTTTCTTAAAAGATTTTTTCGTATTTTGAATTATTTAGACCAGCAGAATAACTTTCAGCAAAAGGGAGAACTTAAGATATTAAAGGTAGGACTTAGTGAATACTCCCCTAGATGAATTGAAATATATTTTAAATTGCACTAGTGATAAATTTCCCCCATGTGTCTGTCAGTTTGTCATAATGTGGGTGCTTGCACGCTTTTATAATGCTGAAGCTATACCACTATTATTCAAATACCATCAGGGTCACCCATAGTGGATAGGTTTCAGCTGAACTTCTAAAGGTGGACTAAGAAGTACCTGGAAGTCTACTTCTGTTTAAAGAAAAAAAAAGTTTAACCAGTGAAAACCCTGTGAATAGCAGGGAAACACTGATACAGTACTAGAAGTGAGCACTTCAGGTTGGAAGGCACTCAAAATACAACTGGGCAGAAGCAACCTCTTCAAAGTAAAATTGATCTTTACACATATGGAGGCAAGCTTTCAGAACCTTCATTTGCTGGTGTTGAATAATTCAAAACGGGAAAAAATAAACAGCTACAAACATCAATTAATAAAAATGTGGAATGCATGAAGTATTAATCTAGGAAAACTGGAAATTGTGAAAAATGAAGTAGAATGCATAAACATCAATATTCTAGGCATTAGTGAGCTGAAATGGAGTGATACTGACCATTTTAAATCAGACAATTATATAGTCTACTATGCCAAGAATGATAAATTGAAGAGAAATGACTTCATCATGTTCCTCTTCACAAAGTACATTTCAAGACATGACTCATTTTCAAGATCAGTATATCCTGAAGTATAATGCTGCAAGTGATAGGATTTATGAGTATACCTATAAGGAACACCAGTTAGTATGACTTATTCAAATTTGCACATTAACCACTAAGGCGAAAGACGAAGAAAATGAAGATTTTTACTGACATTGTCATTCTGAAATTGATCAAACATGCAGTCAACATGTATTGATAACTATTGGTGATTGGAATGTGGAAGTTGGAAACAAAGGACTGGTAGTTGGAAAATATGACCTTGGTGATAGAATTTTGCAAGATCAATGATGCCTTTGCAAGTGCCTCTTTTCAACAACATCAATAGTAACTGCACATGGACTGCACATGGAATACGCACAAATCAAATTGACTATATCTGTGGAAATAGAAAATGAAGAAGCTCAATAACATCAGTCAAAATAAGGCCAGGAGCCGACTATGAAACTGACTATCACTTACTCATGTACAAGTCCAGCTCTAAATTGAAGAAAATTATAACAGTCTGTGAGAGCCAAACTACCACCTGAGTATATCTTACCTGAGTTTAGAGACAATCTAAAGAATAGATTTGCTGCATAGAACACTAATGACCAAAGATCAGACAGTTGTGGGATGACGTCAAGGACATCATATGTGAATAAAGCAAGAGACCATTAAAAAGACTGGAAAGAAATTGAAGACCAAAATGAGTATCAGAAGAGACTCCAAAAGTTGCTCTTGAACACTGGTGTTTTAGTCAGCTACTGCTATTCTAACAGAAATACCACAAGTGGATGGCTTTAGCAAAGAAAAGTTTATTCTTACAGTCTGGTAGGCTACAAGTCCAAAATCAGGATGTCTGCTCCCATCTAAGGCTTTCCCCCTTGTCAACTCTGGAGGAAAGTCCTTGTGTTGCGTCAGTCTTTGTTCAGATAGCATCTTGGAGCAGGAACCTCAGGTCTGAAGGATACACTGTACTCTGGGTGCTGCTTTCTTGATGTTGTGAGGTTCACAATTCTCTGCTTGCTTCTCTGTTTTTATCTCCCATAGGATGAAAGATAAAGGGTAGTGGAAGTCGCACTCCAGGCAAAACCCCTTAACAAGGCTGTTGTGGTCCCACCCTAATGCTCTTTTAATATAATCATTCTATGTATTAGCCATAGGCAGAGATTAATATTTACAGCATCAGAAAATCACAAAATGGAGGGCAATCACAGAATATAGTGAATCCTGGTCCAGACAAATTACTACACATATTTTGGGGGGACAAAATTCAATCCATGACTACAGAGCATCCAGTGAGAAAGAAAAAATGATAAAGTAATAGCTGAATATAAGATTTCAAAGGGTGGCTCAGAAAGACAATGTAAAGTACAATAATGATATATATGGAGACCTGGATACAGAAAACCAAAAGAGAAGAACACACTAGGCATTTCTCAATCTGAGAGACTTGAAGAAAACCATCATACCTCTAGTTAAAATATTCACAGAGTCTATGTGGAAAATGCCAGATGATGTAGGAACTATCAAAAGAAGATGGAAGGAATATACAAAATCACTACCCAAAAGAATTGGTTGACATTCAACCATTTCAAGGGGTAGCATGCCTTAACGAAAGCGCTGGTGAAAAACAAAGCTCCAGGAATTGACAGAATACCAACTGAGATGTTTCAACAAATGACTGCAGTGTTGGAATTGCCCACTCATCTCTAATAAGAAATTTGGAAGACAGCTGCCTTGTCAACTAACTGGAAGAAAACATACTTGCACCTGTTCCAAAGAAAGATGATCCACAGAATGTGGAAATCATTGAACGATATCACACAGAAGCAAAATTTTGCTGAAGATCATTCAGAAGCAGTTGCAGTAGTACATCTGCAGGGAATTTGCCAGAAATTCAAGCCAGATTCAGGAGAGGACATGGAACAAGAGATCTCATTGTTCATGTCAGATGGATCTTGGCTGAAAGCAGAGAATTCCAGAAAGATATTTACTGTGTTTTATTGACTATACTAAGGCACTTGACTTTGTGGATCATAACAAATTAAAGACCACATTAGAAAGAATGGGAATCCTAGAACACTCAACTATGCTCAAGAGGAACCTGTACCTAAACCAAGAGGCAGTTGTTCAAATAAGGGCATACTAGGAAGTTTAAAGTCAGGAAAGGTGTGTGTCAGCGTTGTATCCTTTCACCATACTCATTCACCTGTATGCAGACTAAACCTTCTGAAAAGCTGGATTATATGAAGAAAAAATGTGGCATCAGGATTGGAGGAAGACCTGTGATACGCAGATGGCACAACCTTGTGTGATGAAAAATGAAGAGGACTTGTTTATTGATAAAGATCAAAGACCGCAGTCTTCAGAATGAATTATACCTCAACATAAAAAGAAAAAAAAAATCCTCACAACTGGACCAATAAGCTACATCTTGATAAAAAGGAGAATATACTGAATTAGTAAAATATTCATTTTTCTTGGATCAACAATCAACATCCATGGAAGCAGTGGTCAAGAAATCAAAAGACGCATGTCACTGAGCAAATCTGCTGTAAAACCATAAAAATTTATTTAAAATGTCAAAAAGAAGGCAAAGTTATCACTTTAAGAACCAGGTATTTTCAATCACATCAAATGCATGGGAAAGTTGTACAGTGAATAAGACCGAAGAAAAATCAATGCCTTTGAATTATGGTGTCGAAGTAGAATATTGAATAATATGATGGACTGTGGAAAGAACAGATTGGTCTTGTATGAAATACAACCAGAATGGTCCTAGAAGCAAAGATGGTGAGACTACATCTTACCCACTTTGGACATGTTATTGGAAAGAATTACTCCTTGGAGAGGGGTATCATGGTTTGTAGATAGTAGGCAAAAAAATAAAACCCTAAATGAAATGGCTTGACACAGTAGCTACAACAATGGACTCAAGTATAACAATGATTGTGAGGATTACACAGGACTGGACAGTGTTTCATTCTGTTATACATAGTGTTGCTATGAGTCAGAACTGATTTGATGGCACCTAACAACAGCATTCATAGATTTAAGTCATTCCGAGGTGTCCAACAATTTCAGGGAAGAGCTAAAAACAGTGCATTGTTTTGAATGTTGAATAAGGTTTAAACCCACCAAATTACAATGAGTTTTTTACAGGAAAAAAACAGTAAGATGGTGCCATATAAATTAATCATTCAATTAATTCTTTGAATTCACATTTTTCTTTAAATAATCCTTACAGAATTACTGTTGGGATATCAGCTGTTAACTGTTCTTACACAATTTTAGTTTGAGTGCTTATTCTTAGTTTCATATGTAATAACTTTTTATATGAATGTGACATACAGGAAGGGAAACTTCTGAGTTGAGACCATAAATCCAAATACTTAAAATAGTAAACCTCCCATGAAAATAAAATAGTGCAAATGGGAATTATATAGTGGGCCATTGTTTAGTCTGCTTTGTTATTAATTTTGGTATAGTTGTGTCATATCTTGAACATATGTAACTAGAGCTGTGTTAGTATTTTAAGAATACCTATGTTTGGAGATTTAATTGTATATATGAATATGCATGTAAATATGTATGTATATATGATGTATATGTTTCTTTATTCATGTCTTCACCCAAATGTTCCCTCTTTTGAGAGAAATTTTCCCTTCCCACTCTATCTAAAGAAATCTTATCTAGCCCAGATCACACTTTATTTCTTCAAAGCACATAACATTGTCTAAAAATGCTACACTTTTCCATTTTCTTGTTTTGTTATGTGCTTGGTTTTTGCCACAAGTAAGTTCCATGAGATTATGGACTTTATCCATCATGGCCAACATCTATTGATCACTAAATGTTTGTTGAATGAGTTATGTTTATTGCAAGTAGCCATAGGTCATATGCTATGCTTATGTTGTAGACTAGATAAGAGCCTCAAGTTGTTTTTGAAACTTACTTAGGTAGAATGATTTGAACATTGGATTTAAGGGAGTCCTTGGAGCATGAAATTTGTGTGTTTATGTATATGTATGTTTTGTGGTTAATACCATGGTCTTTGTAATAAGACAAACTTAAATTTAAGTTTAAATTCATGCTCCCCCACCTTATGCCTGTGTAAACTTGGGAAAGTTACTAAGCTTCTATAAACCTCAATTTCCAAATCTGTAAAAATCTACCTATCACACAATGTTATATTAAGGAGTAAATGAAGTAGATATTTGAAAGTGCTCAGTAATGGTGTATGTTATAGTTTAATGTGCTTTTTAGATTTGTCAATCAAATTTTTTTGGATTACAGTCCAGTTTATTAAAAAGATAGTAGTTGATTTTTTTAATTGTCTAATTAAATTTCATGTATATGTATGAAAAGAACATTAAATGGGTTAAATTGTCTTTTGAATATGTCTTTACTTCATAATGATTAAGAAGCATTTGATGTTTCGTTGTTACAAGTAGTACACCCTATCACTTCCTCAGTCTTTTGGATGACATGGGAGTCGGCTACTTGACAATTAAGTCCATGAATTTAACTGTTTTAAGTAATACATACCTCATTGCTGAACGTCACTATGGTCACCTGCGAAGTACTCTCATGAGGAAACTGTGCACCGATGCCAGTGCCTAGTCTAACCTTCAAAGCAGTTTTGGAATTCTTTGTGGAATGTTCATTGAGCACAGTGGCATGGTGGCATGTTTGCAAACTTAATTTTATAGTTGTTTGTGAGGGAGTTTTTAACCAGTAAACAAATAACTGTATTGGAACACCCTCCTTACTCACCTGATCTATCTCCCAGTGGCTTTTTTCTTTACCAGAAAATAAAGGAAATATTGAAAGGAAGGCATTTTGATGATATTCAGGACGTCAAGGGTAGTATGACAACAGCTCTGATGGCCATTCTAAAAAGAGATTGAAAGTTGCCTTGAAGGGTGGACTAGGCGTTGATGACAGTGTATAGCTTTCCGAGGAGTGTACTTTGAGGATAACCGTAGTGATATTCACCAGTGAGTTATGTAGCACTTTCTCCAGGACAAGTTTGAGAACTTGATTCTGAGTCCTCGTGTATTTATTTATTTTTATGTGGTAATTTATAAAACATAAAGCTTGCCATTTTAACCATTTTTAGGTGTATAATCACTTAAAGTTATTGTTGCAAGGCATCTCCTCCCTTCTAATTTTTGTTTAGATGTATATTTTTAAGGTGTTGACAATTATATGCATGCACATTTAAAATGCAAAAAATGCATGTCTGAAAAACCATACTGGTCCGATTTGTAAGAGGTTATATACTATATCTCAGGTAGGATATTTAAAACTTTAGGAAAAATAGGTTGTACTAGTTGTGAGTAATTGTATTTTAAAAAGTTGGAGGGCCACATCTAAATTTTTGCATGGAAACTGACCTTTTCTAAAAAGTACAAATGATAGAGGGCTGTGTTTTACTTAAAATCTTAAAATTCTGATTGCTTTGTAGCTCTTCTTTTTAGAATTTTTGTTCCAGATAAACATTATCAATTATATTTGTATTTTATGTTCCCATTTATGTAAAATTTATATAAAGTAAAAGTTAAGAGTCTTACAATAAGATGTTCATTATACATATATGTACTGAGCTCTCAACCACTGCTTCAACAGGGCTCCATGTATATAAACAAGCACTTTTAAAAAAACGAAAAACAATAGATAAACCAGTAGAGTAAGTGTGTGCTCCATTCTCTAATTATCCTTCTATATTAAAAAAATAAGAGTGCTGGTTGCATAATGGTTAAGTCCTATGGCTGCTAAACAAAAGGTCAGCAGTTTGCAACCACCAGCCACTCCTTGCAAACTCCATGGTCAGTTCTGTTCTGTTCTATAGAGTCACCGGGAGTCAGAGGCAACAGGTTTTTTTGTTTCTAATTGAGAAAGTAAGTTATGGTATAAACTTAGAATAAGGAGAAAAGTCTCTCTCTCTCTCTCACACACACACAAGCACGCACATATATTTGTTGTGAGATAATAATTAAATCCCTCTATTTTCTGTAATTCACACACGTAACCTTTCAGATGTTCTGCAAAAGTACCTAACTTGGGAAACTTGGTGGATTCAGGTAGTTAAAAACATATTTGCATGACACCTCCTACTTCCACCTCTTCACATGTTTTTGCTCAATAACTCTATTCCTATCTAGTTTCTGTAGATTGAGAATACAATAGATGATAATTCATCTTAATAAAATTTTGATTCATTCAATTACACATTGAACAAATACGTATTTTGTAGCTCCTACTAGATTCCAGGTAGTGATCTAGAATTTGGATCTGTCAGGAACCAAAAAGACAAAGGTCTGTGACCTAGTAGGGCTCACCTTTTAGTCAGGGCATACAATATAATAAGCAAATGATCTATATATAATATTGAAATGTCAAATGCTATGAATAAAAAGAAATAAGAGTTAGAGGGATCACTAGTGTGAAGCAGAACAGGACAGGTTGTCATGTTAAATAGGACTTATACAGTGAAAGAAGAATATAGTTATATGCTGCTGTTTTAATATTGATATTTCACTGCTTAATTAGTCAAAAGGCTGTTTTCCTCTGCAATTTCAGCAGCACTACTGATGAATTCCCTGTGTTAGTACTCTGAAAACCAGGGATTAAAAAAAATACAGTATATTGACTTGTAAATGAATTATTTATTCACTATTTAACATTTCTATATCAGAGTTTGCTTTAATAGTATAAATGTTTTAGGTATATTTCCATCTCCTGTAATATTTAAAATATAAGTACCTCAGTTTTGTTTCTGTATTCTTTTATAGCAGTTATAGTGTTTTTTTTAATTTTTTATTTAATATAACTGAGTGAAAATGTACATTCCCGTATAAATTTACATACCCACCTATATGCAGCTTCCACTGCTCTCCCTGCCCAGTGACAGCACACTATTCCTCTCTGCTCCATACATGTCTCATTCTCCCAACAGTCTCTTTTTTCCCTCTTCTTCACCCACTCTCCTTCCTCCATCCAGAGGTCAGCAGGATGACATCCTATAGATGTATAGAACCATAAAGTACATCCAATATATGGTCACTCTGCATCGCCAAGTCCAATACATTCCTGTCCGAAACGTGGACCTTCGTTATGATTTATGGTCAAAGGCAGCATCAGGGCGAGGGGCCATGCTACCAGGGGAACCCCGAAACCACTGGACCATCAATTGAGGTCTTTTAGTGGGGATCTGAGGGTGCACCCCATTTTATTCTTGTGTTGCCAGTGAGACTCAACTTAGTGAGCTCCATCATGGCTATCACTGGTGGTGGCCGGGCACCATCCAGTTCTTCTGGTGCCAAGTCCATGTAGACAGCCACTCACGTGAGTCTCTCTGTCTTCTGGGTTGTCTTTCCCCAGTGTCATTTTGGTCGTCGGTGAGCATCCGTTCCTGCTGAGTTGGGACCATTTGCTGTGCCCTCGGATGGCAGCTTGGCAGCTTTTAAGATCCCAGATGCCACTCACCAACGTGGGGTGCAGAGAGCCCTCTTAGCAAAACGCTAGTTGTGCCAATTGGCCTCGCTTTCGCCTAAGAGCATGGTCCCCCGCCCCCCACCCCAGCTACTCTATCCTTGCAGTATTGGGTTGAGGTGGAAGGAGTACTCATGTTATGTTTAAGTCTACTTAATATTGTTCTTGTTTCTAATGTGTGCTATCACCGATTTCACCCAACCAGATACCTAGCAACTATCTAATCTAAACCCTCCCACACTCCCTCCCTGCTTCCCCTCCCTTGCAGCTGTCAAAGAGTCTTCTCTTCTATACACAAGTCTGTTTTTGAGATATTATCATAGAGGTCTCATACAATATTTGTCTTTTGTCGCAGACTGCTTTCACTCAACATAATGTCTTCCAGTTGAAACCAGGTCATGAGATGTTTCCTGGAGTCATCGTTGTTCTTTATCACTGCGTAGTGCTCCATTGAGTATATATACCATAGTTTACCTATCCATTCTTCTGTTGTTGGGCATCTGGGTTGATTTCATCATTTTGCTATCGTGGTCTGTGCTGCGATAAACATTCTGGTGCATGTGTCCTTTGGTGTGAAAGGACTTGATTCTGTAGGATACATTCCAAGTAGTGGAATTACAGGGTCAAATGGTATATCAATATCCATTTTTTTAAGGAAGTGCCAGATTGCTTTCCAAAGAGGCTGTCCCATTTTGCAACCCCACAAACAGTGTGGGAGAGTTCCACTTTCTCCAAAGCCTCTCCAGCATTTGTTGTTTTGTGTTTTTTGGATCATGGCCAACCTTGTTGGGGTGAGATGGTATCTCATTGTTGCCTTGATTTGAATTTCTTTAATAACTAAAGATCGTGAATATGTCCGCATGTATTTTTTGGCTGCCTGGATCTCTTTTTTAATGAAATGTCTGTCCATCTCCTTTGCCCATCGCTTAATTGGATGATTTGTCTTCTTCTTGTTGATATTTTGTAGTATCTTATAGATTATGGAGATCAGGCGTCAGTCTGACATAGAGTTGTAAAATATTTTTTCCCATTCTATAGGTGCTCTTTTAATTCTATTAATAAAGTCTTCAGATGAGCAAAAGTGTTTGATTCTTAATAGTTCCCATTTATCTATTTTCTGATGATTGTGGTTTGTTTGACAGATTTTGGAGTCTGTCCACATTGTGTATTAAAACTTCCATTGTTGTTCCTACCTTTTCTTGGATGAGCTTTATCATTTTAGGTTTGATATTTAGGTCTTTTATCCAGTTAGAGTTGGTTTTTGTATAAGGTGTATGATATGTATCTTGTTTCAGTTTGTTGGAGATAGATATCCAATTTTGCCAGCACCATTTGTTGAAGATACTGTTTTTACCCCAGTTTAATGACTTAGGGCCTTTGTCGAATATCAATTGTTCATAGGCAGATGGTGTCATCTCTGGGGTCTCAGTTATGTTTCACTGATCGATCTATCTGTTCTTATAACAGTACCAGGCTGTTTACACTACTGTGGCAGTGTAATATGCTCTAAAGTTGGGTAATGAGAGGCCTCCCAGTGTGTTCTTCTTCTTTAGTAGTACCTTGCTTAACCGGGGCTTCTTCCCTTTCCAAACAAAATTGGTGATTTGTTTCTCCATCTCATTAAAAAATGTCACTGGAACTTGTATTGGGATTGCATTATATAAATAGATTGCTTTGGGTAAAATAGACATTTTCACAATGTTAAGTCTTCCTATCCATGAACAGGGTAAGTTTTTTCAGTTATCTAAGTCTCTCTTAGTTTCTTGTAGTAAGGGCTTGTAGTTCTCTTTGTAAAGGTCTGTTATGTCTCTGGTGAGATTAATTCCTAGGTACTTTATCTTCTTAGGGCCTATCATAAATGGTATTGATTTGATAATTTCCTCCTTAACAGTCTCGTTGTTGGTATAAAGGAATCCTACTGATTTACTTATGTTTATCTTGTATCCTGAGATTTTGCTGAACTCTTCTATCAGTTTGAGTAGTTTACTTATAGAATCTTTGGGATTCTCTGAATATACAATCATATCATCTGAAAACAGGGAGATTTTAACTTCCTTTTTGCCGATGCAGATGCCCTTTATTTCTTGGTCTTTTCTATTGCTCTGGCTAAAACTTCTAGCACAATGTTGAATAGAAGAGGTGAGAGTGGGCATTCTTGTCTAGTTCCTGATCTCAAGGGAAAGTCTTTCAGTCTCTCTTCATTCAGGATGATGTGGGCAAATGCCTTTGTATAAATGGCCCTTATTGTGTTGAGGAATTTGCCATCTATGCCCATTTTGCTAAGAGTTTTTAGCATGAATGGGTGTTGGACTTTATCAAATGCCTTTTCGGCATCAATGGATAGAATCAGGTGATCCTTGTCTTTTGTGTTATTGATGTGGTTAATCACATTGATTGTTTTTGTGATGCTGAACAAGCCTTGCATCCCTAGTATGTATCCCACTTGGTCATGATGGATTATTTTCTTGATATGTTGTATTCTATTGGCAAGAATTTTGTTGAAGATTTTTGCATCTAGATTCATGGGTGATATCGGTCTGTAGTTCTCTTTCTTTGTTGGGTCTTTCCCTGGCTTAGGTATCAGGGCTATGCTGGCTTCATAGAATGAGTTTGGGAGTACTCCATCCCTTTCTATACTGTGAAATAGTCTCAGTAGTATTGGAGATAACTCTTCTCTAAAAGCTTGGTAGAATTCTGCCGTGAAGCCATCTGGACCCGGACTTTTTTTGGTTGGCAGTGTTTTGATGACTTTTTCAATCTCTTCCTTTGTGATGGATTTATTAAGTTGTTCTGCTTCACGTTGTGATAATTTGGGTAGGTGGTATGAGTCAAGGAATTTTTCCATTTCCCCTAGGTTTTCAAATTTGTTAGGGAACAGTCTTCCATAGTATTCTGTTATGATATTTTTGATTTCTGTTGCATCGGTGGTGACAACCCCCCTCTCATTTCTAATTTGGGTTATTTGTTTCCTTTCCTGCTTTTCTTTAGTAAGTTTATCCAGTGGTTTGTCAATTTTGTTGAACTTTTCAGAAAACCAGCTTTTGGTCTTTTCATTTTTTTTCAATTGTTTTTTTATTCTCTAATTTATTTAGCTCTGCTCTAATATTTATGATCTTGTTTCTTGTGGTGCCTGAGGGGTTCCTCTGTTGTTTTCTTTCTACTTGTTCAAGCTGTAGGGTTAGTTCCTTGATTTGGTTTCTTTCTTCCTTCCAGATGTGTGCATTTATGGAGATAAACAGACCTCTGAGCAGTGCGTTGGCTGTATCCCACAGGTTCTGGTAGGAAGTGTTTTCGTTCTCATTGGAATCCATGAATTTCTTTAACTCATCCTTGGTTTCCTCTATAATCCATGTTTTTTTTTTGAGCAAGATGTTGTTCAGTTTCCAAGAGTTCCACTTTCTATCTGTATAGTGTTTTTTAAAAATATATATTCCTCTCCTGTTATAGCAGCTATTGTCATTCCTCATTTCTTATGATGAAATCTGATACAAAATTATTCCAGCATCAGAGCTCACTGCTGCTGGTGCCACGTTGACTGTTTAAATGTATTTTCTCTTTATGTATTTTTTATTATGATGATGACTGCATGAAAATGTACATTCCCATATAAACGTGAATGCCCACCTGTATGCAGCTCCCATTGCTGTCCCGGCCCAGTGACAGCACACTCTTCCTCTCTGCTTCATTCATTTCTTCTCCTCCCAAACATCTCCTATCCACTCCTCTCCACCCACTCCCCTTCCTCCAGTAAGAGGTCAGCAGGATGACATCCTATAGATGGATAGAACCATAAAGTGCACACATGATATGGTAATTCTGTGTCACGAAGTCCAATTCACCTGTCTGAAGAGTTGACCTTCATTATGATAAATGGACAGGCACAGCATCAGGGCCAGAAGACATGCTCCCAGGGGAACCCTGAAGCCCCTGGACTATGAATTGCAGTCTTCTAGTGGGTATCTCAGGGAGAACCTCTATTTATTCTTGTGTCGGCAGTGAGATTCAACTTTGTGAATTCCATCATGGTTGTTACTTGTGGTGGTCGGGCACCATCTGGTTCGTCTAGTCCCAAGTTGATGTAGTGACCCACTCACGTGGGTTTCTCTGTGTTCTGGGTTCTCTTTCTCCCATGTCGTTTTGGTCCTCGGTGATCATCCATTCCTGCTGAGTTGGGATCATTTGCTGTACCCTCAGATGGCAGCTTGGCAAATTTTAAGATCCCAGATGGCACTCACCAGTGTGGGGTGCAGAGGACCAACTTAGCAAAACAGTAGTTGGGCCAATTGGCTTCAATTTTCCCTGACAGCATTGTCCCGGGCCCCCTGCACCAGCTACTCTGTCATTGCAATATTGGGTTAAGATGGGAGGAGTAATCATGGTATGTTGAAGTCCAGTTAATATTGATCTTCTTTCTAATGTGTGCTGTAATTAATTTCACCCAAGCAAATTTCTAACAACTATCTAATCTAAAGCCAGATCCCTCGCCCTCCCTTCCTACCCACCCTTGCAGCCATCAAAGAGTCTTTTATGTTATGCATGAGTCTGCTTTTAAGTTCTTATCGTAGGGGTCTCATACAATATTTGTCCTTCTGTCACTGACTGCTTTCACTCAACATAATGTCCTCCAATTGAAACCAGGTTATGAGATGTTTCCTAAAATCATCATTGTTCTTTATCATTACCTAGTGTTCCATTGAGTATATATACCATAGTTTACCTACTGCTCCTCCGTTGTTCGGTATCTGGATTGATTCCATCATTTTGCTATTGTGAACTGTGTTGCGATAAACATTGTTGTACATGTAGCAGTTGGTGTGAATGGCCTTGATTCTGTAGGATATATTCCAAGCAGTGGAATTACTGGGTCAAACAGTATATCGATAGCCAGCTATTAAGTGAAACACCAGATTGCTTTCCAAAAAGGTTGCACCATTTTGCAATGCCACCAACAGTGTAGGAGAGTTCCAATTTCTCCACAGCCTCTCCAGCATTTGTTGTTCTGCATTTTGTGAATCATGGCCAACCTTGTTGGGATGAGATTGCATCTCGTTGTTTTGATTTGAATTTCTTTAATAGTTAATGATTGAGAGCATGTCGGCATGTTTTTTTTGGCTGCCTGCATCTCGTTTTTGGAGAAGTGTCTGTTCATCTTCTTTGCCCATTGCTTAATTGGATGATTTATCTTTCTCTTATTGATATTTTGTAGCATTTTATAGATTATGGAGATCAGGCATTGGTCTGACATATAGTTGCCAAATATTTTTTCACATTCTATTAATGAAATCTTTGGATTAGCAAACGTGTTTGATTCTTAATAGTTCCCATTTATCTATTTTTTCTTCTGTTGTTTGTGGTTTGTTTGACAGATTTTGATGTCTGTCTACGTTGTGTATTAAAACTTCCATTGTTGTTCCCACTTTTTCTTGGATGAGCTTTATCATTTTAGATTTGATATTTAGGTCTTTTATCCAGTTTGAGTTGTTTTCTGTATAAGGTGTAAGATATGGGTCTTGTTTCAATTCACTGTGGATGGATATCCAATTTTGCCAGTACCATTTGTTGAAAATGTTTTTACCCCAGTTTAATGTCTTAGTGGCTTTGTCAAATATCAGCTGTTCATAGTTAGATAGTGTCATTTCTGGGGTCTCAGTTCTGTCCCATTGATCTATCTGTCTCTTTTTGTACAAGTAACGGGCTGTTTTGACTACTGTGGCAGTGTAATAGCTTCTACAGTCAGGTAATGAGAAGTCTCCCAGTGTGTTCTACTTCTTCAGTAGTGCTTTACTTATATGTGGCTTCTTCCCTTTCCAGACAAAGCTGGTGTTTTGTTTCGCTATCTCCTTAAAAAAAGTCACAGGAATTTCTATTGGGATTGCATTGTATGAATAGGTTGCTTTGGGTAAAGTAGACATTTTCACAATGTTAAGTCTTCCTATCCTTGAGCAGGGTAGTTTTCTCCATTTATGTAAGTCTCTCTTAGTTTCTTGTAGTAAGGACATGTTGTTCTCTTTGTAAAGGTCTGTTATTTCTCTGGTTAGATTTATTCCTAAGTACTTTATCTTCTTACGAGCTATAGTAAATGGTATTGATTTGGTGATTTGTTCCTTAATAATCTCATTGCTGGTATAAAGGAATCTTACTGATATACTTATGTTTATCTTGTATCCTGAAATTTTGCTGAACCCTTCTATCATTTTGAGTAACTTACCTATGGATTCTTTAGTATTCTCTGCATATACAATCATATCATCTGCAAATAGGGAGATTTTTACTTCTTCTTTGCTGATGCAGACGCCCTTTATTTCTTGGTCTTGTCTACTTGCTCTGGAAAGAAATTCTAGTACAGTGTCGAATAGGAGAGGTGATAGTGGGCATCCTTGTCTAATTCCTGTTCTCAAGGGAAACTGTTTCAGTCCCTCTCCATTCATTATGATGTAGGCAATGACTTTGTATAAATGGCCTTTACTGCACTGAAGGATTTACTGTCTATTCTTACTTTGCTGAGAGTTTTTAGCATGAATGGGTGTTCGACTTTATTAAAGGCCTTTTCTTCATCAACAGACGAAATCAGGTGATTCTTTTCTTTTGTGCTAATTATGTGGTTAATCACATTAGTTAGTTTTCTGATGTTGAACCAGCCTTGCATCCCTAGTACAAATCCATCTTAGTCATGATGGATTATTTTTTTGATATGTTGTTGTATTCTATTGGCAAGAGTTTTGTTGAAGATTTTTGCATATAGATTCATGAGTGATATCAGGCTGTTATTCTCCTTTTTTGTTTGGTCTTTCCTTGACTTGGGTACCAGGGTTATGCTGGCTTCGTAGAATGAACTTTGGAGTATTCTATCCCTTTCTATGCTGCGAAATAGTCTCAGTAGTATTGGAGATATCTCTTCTCTAAAAGTTTGGTAGAGTTCTGCAGTGGAGCTATCTGGGCCCGGGCTTTGTTTGGTTGGCAGTTTTTGGATGACTTTTTCAATCTCTTCCTTTGTGATGGGTTTATTACGTTGTTCTGCTTCACCTTGTGACAATTTTGGTAGGTGATATGAATCAGGGAATTTGTCCATTTCCTCTAGGTTTTCAAATTTGTTAGAGTACAGTATTTCATTGTATTCAGCTATGATATTTTTGATTTCTGTTGGAACTGTTATGACCACTCCCCTCTCATTTCTTATTTGAGTTATTTGTTTCCTTTCCTGTTTTTCTTTAGTAAGTTTAGCCAATGGTTTTTCAATTTCATTGATCTTTTCAAAAAACTGGCTTTTGGTCTTTTCAATTTTTTTTCAATTATTCTTCTGTTATCTATTTTTCTTAGTTCTCCTTCAGTGTTTATGATCTGTTTTCTTCTAGTGCCTGAGGGGTTCCTCTTTTGTTCTGTTTCTACTTGTTTAAGCTATAAGGTTAGTTCTTTGGTTTCGTTTCCTCCTTCCTTTCAGATGTGTACAAACTGACCTCTGAGCACTACTTTGGCTGTGTCCCGTAAGTTCTGGTAGGAAGTCTTTTCACTTTCATTGGAATCCATAAATTTCTTTATTTCATCCTTGATTTTTTTCTGTAACCCATGGCTTTTTGAGCAAGAAGTTGTTCAGTTTCCATGAATTCCACTGTTTATCTGTGTTTTTTTCTGCTACTGATTTTGACTTTTATGGCTTCATGATCTGAGAAGATGCTTTGCATGAAGTCAATGCCATAGATTTTCTTCAGAACTGCTTTGTGTCCTAATATATGACCTACTCTAGAGAGTGTTCCATGTGCACTGGGGAAGGTGTAGTTGTCTGCTGATGGATAGAAAGTTCTGTATATGTCAGTGAGGTCTAATTGATTAATTGTGGCAGTAAGGTCTTCTGTGTTTTTACTGAGCTTTTTGTGGACGATCTGTCTAACACTGAGAGTGGAGTGTTGAAGTCTCCTACCATTATTTTGGAGTGATCTGTCTCATTTCTGAGTGTAGTCAGTGTTTCTTCAACGTGTTTAGGTGCTCTAATATTAGATGCGTAAATATTTAATATTGTTAAGTCCTGTTTGTATAGTGAACCTTTCAGCAATAAAGTGTCCATCCTTGTCTTAAGTGTATTTTCTAAAGGAAGTTTTGCCTCCTTTTGTCACCTTTATATCATGTTTTATGGCTTCATCGTTTTCACTTTCACTGTCCTCAAGCAGTCTCTTATTTCTATGCTAAATAATTCATACCTCAAAGCTCAGTTCACAGTCCTCCTTGATGACTGGCACATTGCTCTCTTTCCATTGGGAGTTCTGTAACATTTACTGTTTGTGTCACACATTTCTGCCTTTAGCTCCATTCGGACTTCATGACATTTTCTGTTTTTCCAGCAAGTTCCTTTGGTACAGGAATCCTCTGTGTTTATCACCTACAATAATACAGTTGTGGATCCTAATCTGTAAATATATTGAGATGAATTGAATTGGTATTTTATCATAATACTGTATTCTGTATTTGATAACCATAGATCAGCTGTTTTGACTTCATTGATCAACTGATTACTGGTCAAAAATCAATTTGATAACTTTTCAAAAAGTTAGTTTGTGAAATCATATGATATGACACAGGTATGGCATTAGGAAAGCTGTGTTCAGCAAATGCAATAGGAATCTTAGTAAGTCTGTATGTTTTAGCATCGTGAGTATATACCTAGTAAAACTTAGCTATCTTCCATTGAGTCGGTGTCATTAAAAAATTCTATGAGAATTTAGGAGGCAGAGTCAAGATGGTGGACTAAACACATGTCTCCTTATATCCCCCTGGAAACCAAGACCTGAACTGATAGTCAAACAGCCTTCTGGTCACTTAGTGAGCCCCTAGGACACAGCACAGGGCTGTTAAATGGGACTTCATTCCACTGAACAAAAACTATCCTCTCTTTCACTGACTCCCGCTCCTGGATAGCCCTGGCTCTCACAGACTGAAGGTAAATGCACCATTTTGACTTGTTTTTCTCTGTCTTGGCCAGCGGACAGAGCTGGGTCTTGCCTAGTGGCTAGACTCAGACAAAGTGCTGGTGGGATAGACAGGCAAAATTGCCATGTTTTGAGAGCTAGGCTTAAGACTTTGCTAATCTAGCCACTTTGGGTCTGTCTTTTTATCTCTGCCACAGTGCAGTTAGTACAGAATGACAATGCCTGTGTGCAGAACGCCGTGGTGGATATGGAGATTGTAGTGGGGTGCAACTCTTAGCCTGGGAGCCAGTGCCTGCAAACAGGACATAGCTTCTGTGACAGAAAAGCAGTAGTTTTCACAGTGTCGCCTATGGTGGGGGCCAGGAAATAGAGGAGGAGGACTCACTACCTCTCGGCACTGTTAGTCCTTCTATCTGCAGACAGTGTGGAGGGTGCGTTCTTAGATATGGTGGCTGTAGTTGGACCTAATTCTTAGCTTGGGAGCCGAGCCTGCCCACAGGATAGTGCTTTTCTACCAGAAAAGCAGTAGTTTACACAGTGTCACCTTAAGCTGGGCCCTGTCAGCAGAGGCCAACAGAGCAGTAGCATTGCTGTATTTTGAACTAGTTCATATCATCTGGGGTTGGATATAGAGGTGCTTAATTTGCCAGTTTGGAAGAGGGAATTCTACACCTGAAAACCTGACTGACTTGGGAAGTGGTCAGATAACTTTTGTTTTACATTTTAAGACAACCTAGAGAAAAATCTATGGTCCATCCTCACAGTATCTCCCCCAGCCTCTACTTACTCACATGGGACCCAAAAAGAAACAGACACTTGTGTCAAACAAGAAATCACCCATGGCTTCAGGAGGCTCACAAACAAAGCAACCAAGGAGTTTTCCAGATGAAGAAACTTTTTCAAAATCATCGGAGGATGAATGCAAAAGGATTCTATACAAAGCCCTGTAGACCTTATACAAAATGCAGCAGAACAAAATGAAAAATTAAGCAAGCTGTTTGATCTGATGGAACACCTGTTCTCTGAAATCCAGCAGATCAATGATAAAATAAAAGACATAAAAACTTACATTCAAAGCTGAGAAAACAGAATGCAACTAATGAAAAAAAGAATTTGTGACTTGGAAGACAGAACTACTGATGCCAGCATGTATGACAAATCAGAAAAAAGAAACAAGAAAAATGAATAAACATTAAGGAGCATGTGGGACTCTATTAAGAGGAACAACCTTTGATTAATTGGAGTCCCTGAACAGGAAGAGACAACTGAGAACACAGAGAGTATCGCTGCTGACAGAAAACTTCCCAGAAATCATGAAGGAAGAGAATATAGATGTCTCAGATGCATATCATACACCACCCAATATAGAACTGAAAAGAAAGACTCCAAGACATATTATAATCAAGCTTAACAAAATGAAACATAAGCAGCAACTCTTAAAGGCAGCAAGACTCAAAGCAAAGCTAACATTCAAAGGGAAACACTGTAGGTTTTTGTCAGATTTCTCATAAGAAACAATACTGGCACGGAGACAGTCGCATGACACATTCTAAGCCTTGAAGGAGAAGAACTTCCAACCAAGAATTATATATCCTGGAAAACTGTCTTTGTAATTAAGACATTCCCAGATAAACAGAAGGTCAGAGACTTTGTAAAAACCAAACCAAAACTACAAGAAATACTGAAAGAAGTTCTTGTCTTTGGCTTAGAAGAAAAAAACCACTAACTTTATATTTTAGAACGACACATCATCCAGAAATCTACTCAGTTAGGAAATGCTCCAAAGTCAATCTCAGCTTTAATACTGAAAGAAACAATCCAGTGATTATCATGAAAACTATGGAGCAATCATACTAAAAAGAGGGATGCACTACAATCACTATAGTCCTTCCAGATGGGGAGGAAGTCAACCACACTGGTAGTAATTAAAATGGGGTTTATATATAGTTTATTAAGGGGGGCCTTAGGGGCAGCTGTAAGCACAACAAAGATGCAACATACCATATCAAGAAATCTAACACAGGAATCTCAACAACTACAAAACCAGCTCTGAAAAAGGTGAAAAATCAACTCACAAAAATGAGTGTCCCAGAACAGACTAAAAAGAACAACAGAGATAACACCAAACAAAAATAAACATATCCCAATGGCAGGACTGAGCACATACCTATCAATAATTACAGTGAATGTGAATGGACTGAATGCTCCAGTAAAGAGACATCGAGGGACATCTTGGATTAAAACACATGACCCATCCATGTGTTGTCTACAAGAAAATCACTGGAGACTTAAAGATAGGAACAAACTGAAAATTAAAGGATGGAAGAATAGATGTCAAGCCAAAAATAAACAAAGAAGAGCAAGTATGGCAATTCTAATCTCAGACAAAATCAATTTTAATGTGAAATCCACCATGGTGGATAAAAATGGACACTATTTATTGCTGAAAGTTTCAGTACACGAGGAAGACTTAACTATATTGAATATATATGCACCTAATATCACAGCACCTAAGTATGTTGAAGAAACATGGACTACACTTAAAAAAGAGTTAGATTAGTCCACAGTAATAGTGAGAGACTTTAACACTCCACTCTCAATATTGGACTGATCATCTAGAAAAAAGCTCAGTAAAGATGCAGAAGACCTCATTGCCACAGTTAACCAAATAAACATCATCAATATATACAGAACTTTCTACCCATCAGCAGACAACTACACGTTCTTCTCCAGTGCACATGGAACATTCTCCAGAATTGACCATGTGTTAGCACATAATGCAATTGTCAACAAAATCCATACCATTGAATTAATGCAAAACATCCTCTCAGATCATAAAGCCATATAGTCGAAATCAATAGCATATAAAACACAGATATAAAGTGGAACTCTTGGAAACTGAACAACATCTTGCTCAAACAGCCATGGGTTATAGAGGAAATCAAGGATGAAATAAAGAAATTCATGGATTCCAGTGAGAACAAAAACACTTCTTACCAGAACCTATGGGATACAGCCAAAGCAGTGCTCAGAAGCCTGTTTATCTCCATAAATGCACACATCTGGAAGTAAGAAAGAAACCAAATCAAGGAAATAACCCTACAGCTTGAACAAGTAGAGAGAGAACAACAGAGGAACCCCTCAGGCAACAGAAGAAAACAGATTGCAAAGATTATAGAAGAACTAAATAAATTAGAGAATAGAAAAACAGTTGAAAAAATTGAAATGGCCACAAGCTGGTTTTCTGAAAAGATCAACAAAATTGAGAAACCACTGGCTAAACTTACTAAAGGATAACAGGAAAGGAAACAAATAACACAAATTAGAAATGAGAGGGGAATGATCACAATAGATCCAACAGAAACCAAAAATATCATAACAGAATACTATGGAAGACTGTACTCTTAACAAATTTGAAAACCTAGAGGAAATGGACAAATGCCCTGATTCATACCACCTACCCAAATTATCACAACATGAAGCAGAATAACTTCATAAATCCATCACCAAGAAAGAGATTGAAAAATTTATCCCAAAATTGCCAACCGAAAAGCCTGGGCCCAGAAGCCTTCACCACAGAATTCTAACAAGCTTTCAGAGAAGTTATCTCCAACACTACTGAAACTGTTTCACAGTATAGAAAGAAATGGAGTACTCCGAAACTCATTCTATGAAGCCAGCATAACCCTGATATCAAAATGAGGGAAAGACCCAACAAAAAAGGAAAACTACATAGTGATATCACTCATGTATCCAGATGCAAAAATCTTCAACAAAATTCTTGCCAATAGAATACAACAACATATCAAAAAAAATAATACCTCATGACCAAGTGGGATTCACACCAGGGATGCAATGTTGGTTCAACATCAGAAAAACAATCAATGTTATTTACCACATAAATAGCTGAAAAGACAAGAGTCACCTGATTTTGTCCATTGATGCAGAAAAGGCATTTGATAAAGTCCAACACCCATTCATGCTGGAATCTTAGCAAAATAGGCATAGACGGAAAATTCCTCAAAGCAATAAGGTCCATTTATACAAAACCAACTGCCTACGTCATCCTGAATAGAGAGAGACTGAAACAGTTTCCTTTGAGAACAGGAACTAGACAAGGATGCCCACTCTCACCTCTCCTATTCAACATAGTACTAGAAGTTCTAGCCAGCGCAATTAGACAAGACCAAGAAATAAAGGGCACTTGCATCAGCAAAGAAGTCAAAATCTCCCTGTTTGCAGATGATATGATTGTATATGCAGAGAATCCCATAGAACCTGTAAGTAAACTAGTCAAACTGATAGAAGAGTTCTGCAAAGTCTCAGGATACAAGATAAACATAAGTAAATCAGTAGGATTCCTTTATACCAACAGTGAGACTGCTAGCAAAGAAGTCATCAAATCAATACCATTTACTATAGCCCCCAAGAAGATAAAGTACCTAAGAATTAATCTAACCAGAGAAATAACAGACCTTTACAAAGGGAACTACAAGCCCTTACTACAAGAAACTAAGAGAGACTTAGATAAATGGAGAAACCTACCCTGTTCATGGATAGGAAGACTTAAAATTGTGAAAATACCTATTTTACCCAAGCAATCTACTTATTTAATGCAATCCCAATACAAGTTCCAGTGTAGTTTTTTAATGAGATGGAGAAACAAATCACCAATTTTGTTTGGAAAGGGAAGAAATCCTGAATAAGTAAAGTACTACTAAAGAAGAAGAACACACTGGGAGGACTCACATTACCTGACTTCAGAACCTATTGTACTGCCACAGTATTCAAAACAGTCTGGTACTGGTACAAGAACAGACAGATCCATAAATGGAAGAGAATCAAGACCCCAGAGGTGACACTGTCTGTCTATAAACAGCAGATATTCAACAAAGGTCCTAAGACATTAAACTGGGGAAAAAAATCAATCTCTTCAACAAACGGTGCTGGCAAATTTGGATAAGCCAAGCCAATCCACCTGCAATAAACTCAATCAAGATCCATACCTTACACCTTATACAAAAACCAACTCAAATTGGACAAAAGACCTAAATATCAAATCTAAAACGATAATGCTCATCCAAGAAAAAGTAGCAACAACAATAGAAATTTTAATATACAATGTAGACAGACTTCAAAATCTGTCAAACAAAGCACCATCAACAGAAGAGAAAATAGATAAATGGGAATTACTAAGAATCAAACATTTTTGCTCATCCAAAGACTTTATCACAAGAGTTAAAAGGCCACCTACAAAATGGCAAAAACTACTTGGCAACTCTATATCAGACTGACGCCCGATCTCCGTAATCTATGCCCATAATGTATAAGGTACTACAAAATATCAATAGGAAAAAATAAATCATCCAATTAAGTGATGGGCAAAGGAGTTGGACAGACATTTCTCTAAAGAGGTGATCCAGGCAGCTAAAAAAGAGATGAGGACATGTTCACAATCTTTAGTAATTAAAGAAATTCAAATCAAAACTACAATAAGATACCATGTCATCCCAACAGTGTTGGCCGTGATGCAAAAACCACAAAACAACAAATTTTGGAGAGGCTGTGGAGAAAGTGGAACTCTCCTACCCTGTTGGTGGGGTTGCAAAATAGTCCAGCCAGTCCATAGGAGGGACCAGTCCTGTCCCTAGGAGGGGAAAGGAAGCTGTTGGGAAGATTAGACATGTATGGAGCAGAGAAGAATAATGTGCTGTCACCGGGCAGGGAGAGCAGTGGAAGCTGCTTATAGGTGGGCATGTAAATTTATATGGGAATGTACATTTTCACTCAGTCATAATAAAAGAAAAAATTCTATGAGAATTTAATAATCATAATTTCATGAGAAATACTTGGAATTTTTTACCTTCATGTGCATTTGTTTACTTTTAAAAAATATTCCAGCCAAAACCAAGTGCCGTCAAGTCAGATATTCAGTGAAATTTAAATTTCTCTTCAGACTAGTTATAGAATATTGTATATTATTGTTGAAGCACATTGGTTATCTGGCATATATTCCCGTAGAATTTCATTTAGTTTGTTTCCTACATTGAGATTGCTTGTATTTTTTAGTTCAGTACTAGGCTTTGGAACACTAAAATTTCTTCATTAAGTTTTTTGGTGCCTGTTACATTGCAATATATTCACATTAGTAAAAACTATGATTAGTACTGACTTAATGAGTACACAGATTTTGATGTACTTGGAAACTGAAGTCTCTTTGGAACATTGGTTATGCTTTGTTATTTATTAAATTTTGGAGTAGGGACACAGATTTTAATTTTTGGGGGTGATATAGCTCTCAAGATATAATATTGCAATATATTTTTCTGTTTATTATCATTTTTTATCTTCTCTCTGATGTTTTAAGAATCAAGAGTATCAATGCCAGCCAAAGAAACTAATTCTTTTAGTGTGACACAAACATTCCATTTAAGCCTTAGTTTTTTATACATCAGTGTCTCCAAATTTGCTTATGTATGAGGACTGCCAATTAAGTTCATGAACTTATCTTAGAAGGAAGTGCTACATTCCTCATTGCTGAATGTCACTACGATCACCTTCAAAATACTCCCTGTGGGAGTACTACGCAATGACACCAGCCCATAGTCCACCCTTCAAAGCAGTTTTGGAACTCTTCTTCTGGAACTGCCATTGGAGCTGTTGTATTACTCTTGGTATCCTCAACGTCATCAAAATGTCTTCTTTTCAATATTTCTTTTATCTTTGGGTACAGAAAAAAGCCACTGTGATCCAAATCAGGTGAGTAGGGAAGGTGTTCCAATATAGTTATTTGTTTACTGGCTAAAAACTCCCTCACAGGTAACTATGCAATTAAGTTTGCAAACTTGCCTCCTTGCCACTGTGCTCAATGGCCATTCCAGAAAGACTTCCAAAATTGTTTCCCCTCCTAGGGACTGGCATTGGTGCATAACATCCCAAGGGGAGTACTTTGAAGGTGACCATAGTGATATTCAGCAATGAGGTATGTAGCACTTTTTCTGGGATTAGTTTTCAAACTTAATTGGCAGTCCTTGTATACAGTGGGTTTTGAAATGACACAGAATGAAGTTACTGGCTCAACCCTTATTTAGTTACTAGGATTCAGGGTTCAGAGAGATCATAGTAAGTAGCATTTGCTTTTCACCTTAAATAGTTACTAAAATGAGAGGCTGTGGAGAAAGTGGAACTCTTCTACACTGCTGGTGGGGTTGCAAAATGGTCGAGCCTCTTTGGAAAGCAATCTGGCACTTCCTTAAAAAAATGGATATAGATATACCATTTGACCCAGTAATCCCACTGCTTGGAATCTATCATGCAGAATCAAGGCCATTCACACCAACGGATACACGCACAAGAATGTTTATTACAGCACAGTCCTCGATAGCAAAAAGATGGAATCAACCCAGATGCCCAACAACAGAAGAATGGATAGGTAAACTATGGTATATATACTCAATGGAGCACCATGCAATGATAAATAACAATGATGATTCCAGGAAACATCTCATAACCTGGTTTCAACTGGAAGACATTATGATGAGTGAAAGCAGTCAGCGACAAAAGGACAAATATTGTATGAGACCCATACGATAAAAACTCAAAAACAGACTTATACACAGAAGAAAAGACTCTTTGATGGCTGCAAAGGAAGAGAGGGAGGGAGTGTGAGGAGGGAGTGTTTAGATTAGATTTTTCGTAGAAAAATGGTTGGGTGAAATCGATGATAGCACACAAGAGCAATATTAAGTGGACTTCAACATAACTTGAATACTCCTTCCATCTTAACCCAATATTGCAAGGATAGAGTAGCTAGGGCAGGGGGCAGGGGACCATGCTCTTAGGTGAAATTGAGGCCAATTCGCACAACCAGCATATTGCTAAGAGGGCTCTCTGCACTCCACACTGGTGAGTGGCGTCTGAGGTCTTAAAAGCTGCCAAGCTGCCATCTGAGGGCGCAGCAAATGGTCCCTACTCAGCAGGAACGGATGCTCACTGAGGACCAAAATGACATGGGGTAAAGACAATCCAGAAGATAGAGAGACCCACATGAGTGGGTGCCTACATCGACTTCGGACCGGAAGAACCAGATGGTGCCTGGCCACCACCTGTGATAGTCGCGGTGGAGCTGACAAAGTTGATTCTTACTGGCAACACAAGAATAAAAAGGGATGCACCCTTTTTATTCTCCACTAAAAGATCTCCACTAAAAGACCACAATTGGTGATCCAGCGGTTTCAGGGTTCCCCTGGGAGCATGGCCCCTGACCCTGACGCTACCCTTGTCCTTAATTCATAACGAAGGTCCACTCTTCGGACATGAATGGATTGGACTTGGCGATGCAGAGTGACCATATATTGGGTGCACTTTTTGGTACTATGCATCTATAGGATATCATCCTGCTGACCTCTGACGGGAGGAAAGAGAGTGAGTGGAGCGGAGGCGAAAGGAGACTGTTGGGAGGATGAGACATTTGTGGAGCAGAGAGGAATAGTGTGCTGTCACTGGGCAGGGAGAGCAGTGGAAGCTGCATATAGGTGGGCATATAAATTTATACGGGAATATACATTTTCACTCAGTCATAATAAAAAAAAATAGTTACTAAGATGTGAAAACACAAAGATGGTGAGGAAAGTTAGGGATAGGGAGTGTAGCGTAGATAAGAATATACAATTGAGTTTACAGTGAAGGTGAATGAAGGAAAAGAAAAATGTATATACCTCTAAGAGTTAGAGCTTAAGTGACTGAATGTAAATGATACCACTAAGAGAAATAGGGGACATGAGAAGGGAACATGCTTGGGATTGAAGGAAAGGAAATAAAAATAGTGTTTTTAAGCACTGATATTGTGTCAAAGATGAGCCCCTCAAGGTGAAAGGCAATGAAATACTACTGAGGAAGATCTACCTTCTCCAAGTAGAGTCAACTTCACTGATATGGTTGAAGTAAAGCTTTGGGGACCTTCATTTACTGGTTTGTAACCACTGAAAATATGAAGAAATGTGAAAAATAGCAGCTGATAATTCTGATTATTCACTTTTTATTCAGCTGATATCACTTTTGTGCCTCAGGCTGAATATAGACTAGTAATAAAATGTTGATGTGTATCTAAATGCAATTACATTTATCCTCTTTACTCATTATTCCCCCACAACTGCATAAAAATATTAATTCGATACTTTTTTATAATGATACTTGATGATTCTGAGTAATTTTAATTCTGGAGACCAAGAAAAAGAAAAAACACAACAGCAACCTGAGAAATAATGATTAATTTAGTAAAAGCATGGAAGTAAAAACCTGTTCTTGCCTTAAAACATCAACGAAAATAGAGCTGAAATGTTTATGCAAGATAGTGTTTAATCATTTGGGAAGTAGAACATGATTATTCTTTTGTTTAAATTTAGTTAAAATTAAGATAAAAAAATGTAATTGTTTTAGGGTGAATACTTTGGTGGCATTTAATACATTCACAGTGTTGTTCAACTACTACCTCTCTCTATTTACAAACCGTGTTCAGCACTCTAATAATTAGTTGCTGTCTGTTCCTCACCCTCACCACTGACATCATCTATCTACATTATTTCTGTGAGCCTGTCTATTCTCAATAGGTCACATAAATAAAATCATACAATGAGAGACGTTTTGCTGTGGGTTTCATTCGCTTAGCATAATGCTTTTGTGGTTCATCTATGTTGGTAGCTTATATTGCTACTTCATTTCCTTTTATTGCTGAATAATATTGCACTGTATGCCACAAAGTAGCTTTTCTGTTTATTATTGATGGATTTGAGGATAGTCTATCTTTTAACTACTGTAAATAGTACTGTGAGTAGTGTGAACATTCATGTTCTAGGATTTGTTGAAATACTTATTTTCCTTTCTTTTGGGTACATACTTTGGAGTGTAATTGAAAGGTCGTGTGATAATTCTGTGCATCTGACTCGATGGCACTTGGCTGGCTGGCATGCTCAATTTATTGAGTAACAGCCCAATTAATTTCCACAGAGACTGAAACATTTTACATTTCTGCCAGCTATGAATGGATATTCCAGTTTTTCCAAATCCTCACCAAAGCTTTTTTTTTTTGGTAATAGCCATTTGGTGAGTATGAAGTGGTATCTCACTGTGCTTTTAATGTGCATTTTCCTAATGATTAATGATGGTGAGCATCTTTTCATATGTTTGTTGGCCACCAGTATTATTTATTTGGGGAAATGTATAATCAGGTTCTTTGTTCATTTTGTAACTGTATTTTTCATTGCTCTTTTTGAATTCTAAAGTCATTTTATATATTCTGGATACTAGAAACTTATCAGATATATGATCCATAAAGTATTTTCTCTCATCTTATTGTTTGTTTTTTCATTTTCTTTATAATGTCTTATGATTCACAAAAGTTTTAATGTTGATAAAATTCAGTTTGTTTTGTTGCTCATGCCTTTGTGTCATACCTAAGAATTCATTGTCAAATCATAGGCCATGAAGATTTACTCTTATGTTTGCTTCAAATAATTTTATCTCTTATATTTAGGTCTTTGATACATTTGGGGTTAATATTTTTCTCTGGTTTGAAGAAGGGATTCAACTTCATTTTTTTGCATGTAGAATCAAGTTGTCCCAGTACAATTTGTTTAAGGGAGCATTATTTCCCCATTGAGTGATCTGGTCACCCGCATTAGAAATCCTTTGTCCACAGATGTATGAATTTATTTTGGGATTTTGAAATCTATTCCATTGGTCCATATTTCTGTAGTCATTCCAAGACTACACTGCTTTGATTACTGTAGCTTAGGAGTAAGTTTAGATGCCAGGAACCGTGAGTCCCCTAACCTTATTCTACTTATTTGGTATTTTTTGGCTATTGAGAACTCACTGCAATTCTGTTTGAATTTAAGCACTAGCTTTTTCACTTCTTTAGAAAAGGTCATTTCAGGAGGCAGGGTCAAGAAGGCAGACTAAACAAACATTTCTTTGATTCCCTCTGAGAAGTAAAGCCTAGAAAAGTAATTGAGTGGAGCAGTGTGAACATTCTGGGAGACCCAAGATCTGGCACAGGGTTGTGAGATTGGAGTGGGTGACAGGCAGGGGAAACTATCTCTGTTGGAGGCAAGGCAGTGGTGCACTGAGTCCTGCCTCTGCTGGCAGATCATTTGAGAGGATTACAGGTACAGAATCCTTCTGTGTTAACCAGGAGGCTGGGACTGGGACTGCTGAGCCTGCAGGCCTGGCATGAACTGGTTACTATGCTGAACTGCCGTGCTTAAGTAAACAGTGTATCACACAGCAGAGATACTGTGCTTGGGACAACTACATCTACAGAACCCAGCTGCAGCTGGTGACAGAGGACACCAATGCCCCACTCCCCTCTCTTCTCTGAGCTCCACTGTAGATACTGCTGACTCTGTGTAGGAAAGGTGGTTCAGGTGGGGTGCCATCTTCGTCAGATGAGAGGTGTAGTTAGCCATGCCTGTGGTCTCACCTGGGGCTAATTCCTATGCTGAGCAACAGTGGCTTGCTGGATAGTGCTTCTACCAGCAGAAAAGCTGTTTTTAAGATGATCATGCTGAAAGACCATAGTAGGGGATGGTGGCTGAGTGTAGAAGTGCCCTAACTCTTCCCCTTCTTGAGCCACATCATACAATACCATCTGGAGATGACCTACAAGGTGCTGTCTTTGTCCCTCTCAATGAAAAGGCAGCTTTTAAGTTAAGAGCAGCTAGAGAATGCAGAGGTGACTGGCGCCTGTGTAGTAGTACCATCCCCAACACCCTTCACTGAGCCACATCATAGCACTGGCTCATGGTCCCTCAGAAACTATAAGTAGGGGAATGTTTTTGTCAGCCAAGAGGTGGGCCCGTCACCTATGAGGACCTGGCTGCTTCTGGCAGCTGCTGGACAGCACCCCTCTCAACAGATAAGCAGTCTTTAAGACAAACCCATCTAGAGAATACAGTGTTCCCTGGTGGCCAAGTATGCTGGTGTCTTTCTCTCCTCCTTTCCTGAGCCACACCATGGTCTTAACTGGTATGAGGACAGAGAGTTGTCACAAGTAACTTGCCACCTTTAGCAGCCACAAAGCAAAACCTGCCACACCTGAGAGCCCAGCTGCGACCAGCCACCAAGTCGAGCAGTATTGCAGGGCCTGACAGAGTCTGTGCTGCCAGAGAAGATATACATAAGTCAGCTGCACTTAGAGAATGCAGTGACAGCTGGTGACCAAATCTAGCAGTGCTCTTACCCACCCCCTTCTTAGAACTATGTCACAGCTCACATTGGTGTAACACCAGAGAAACTGAACAGCTTCTTGATGGTGGAAAGACAATCAACATCTAACCATTTAAAGAAGACCACTATGGCTCCAGAAAACTCTCAAAATAAAGAATCAAAAAACTTCCCACATGAAGAAGCCTTTTTGAAATCATCGGAAGTGGAATACAAATTAATTATATATAAAGCCCTTCTAGAGATTACACAAAATGCAGGGGGAAAAAAAAGAAAAATAAATTGAGGTATATGAACTACTATAACATGAACAATCTGAAATCCAGTAGATGAATAATAAAATTACAGAATTAGACAATTCAATCCAAAGCAAAAAGAGCAGAAAGGAGGAAATGAAATACAGGATTAGTGAGCTTGACAGCAAAGCAGATAAAAGATAATTGGATAAAAGAGACAAGAAAAATGAAGAAATATTAAGAAGCATGTGAGACTAACAAGAGGAATAATCTATGAATATTTGAAGTTCCTGAACATGGCGGGGTAGAAGAAAATACATAGATAATTGTTGAAGAGTTGTTGACAGAAAAGTTCTCTGAAATCATGAAAGAAGAGAATATAGATAATCAATATGCTTATTGAACACCACAAAAAGTAGACAGCAAAAGAAAGACACGAAGACATATTATTAAAAAAAAAAAAAAAAACTTACCACCGTAGAGTCAAGTCTGACTCATAGCAACTCTAGAGGTCAAAGTAAACCTGCCTCCTAGAGTTTTCAAGAATCACCTGGTGGATTTGAACTGTCGACTTTTGCTTAGCAGATTTAGCACTTAACTCACCACACTACCAGGGTTTCCAAGATATATTATAATCAGGCTTAATGAAAGGAAACACTAAGAGATGTTCTTAAAGGCACTGAAGCTTAAAGCAAATCTAATGTAGAAAGGAAAGCCCTATATGCTTTCCTCTGACTTCTTGCCAGGAACCATGTTGGCAAGAAGACAGTGGGATGATACATTCAAAGTCTTGAAGGAGAAAAACTTCCAACAAAGAATTATATATCCTGCAAAATTATCTTTCAAATATGATGGTGAAATTAAGACATTCACAGAAAAACAAGATTAGAAACTTTGTAAAAACGAAACCCAAACTACAAGAAATACTGAAAGAAGCTCTGTGTTTAAAAAACAATAGCATCAAATGTATACCTAATGTTGAAATGCAGGACACAGAATCCAGAGGCTTACTCAGCTAGGGAAGTCACTAATCAAAGTAAATCAAAGTTAAAATATTAAGAGTTGGCAACCACAGATCTTTACATGAAAACTATGACATCATCACACTACAAAGAAGAATATACTACAGTAGATGTAACTCTTTCAGAAGGAGAGGAAATTAAGAAAATATACAGAAGTTAAAGATGAGTTTAAACTTACAACATATAAGGAGGATCAAAAGGTAGCCACAAAGCAAACTTACAGTGTGACATATCAAAACAAGAAACATAATCCAGGATTCTCAACAAACACAAAAGCAACACCAGAATGGTGAAAAGTAAATTCATAAAGAAAAATGCCCAGAACAGAATATTAAGAGGAACAAAGAAAACATCAACAACGCACAAAGAAGGCACCAAAAGGACACCAGTAAACACGTAACTGTCAATAATTACACTGAATGTAATTGGATTGAATACTTCATTAAAGAGACAGAGTAACAGCTTGATGTGTCTATATGTTGCTTACAAGAAACACACTGTTTTAGTCAGCTAGGGCTGCTCTAACAGAAATACCACAGAGTGGATGGCTTTAACAAGGAAAGATTTATTCTTACACAGTCCGGTAGGTTGCAAGTCCATATTCAGGGTGTCCACTCCAGGAAAAGACTTTCCCCTTGACGGCTCTGGAGGAAAGTCCGGTATTGCATCAGTCATTGTCCAGGGAGTGTCCTAACGCAAGAACCTCTGGTCTGAACGACGCGCTCTGCTCCCGGTGCTGCTTGCTTGATGGTAGCGAGGTTCTCAAATTGTCCTTGGTTCTTTTTCCTTTTATTCCTTGCAAGCTAAAAGCATTAAGGGTGGGGCAAGCCATACTCCAGGGAAACTTTCCCCATAGCAGGAATTCACAGCCCCACCCTAATCCTTTAACATACAGGTTAGAAAAACCACACAATGGAGGACATTTCCAAGATACTGGGAACCATATCCCAGCCACATGGCTGCACACATTTTTGGGAGGACACAATTCAAACCATGACATCTCACCCTTTGACAACCCAAAAATCACATCACAAAACATTTAACACATTCATCTCACCATAGCAAAATTATGTCCATCCATATAACAGAAGTCTTAAATCAGTTCCAAGTCCAAAATACAAAAACTCTTCTACATCTGTGAAACTTACAAGGCATTAACAGGCAACAGGCAAGTCAACAGAACACATTACATTAGCCCTCAAAGCTTTGGAAATACTCTTACATTTTCTGAGACATTCTACACAACAGCAGTGCTCTCCAGACTCTAGGTATCAGCCACACTCTCAGGTTTCTGAGTGGAGACCTCCAGCCCTGTGCTACAACTCTGCCTTCAAGGCCCACTTGGACAGAAACTCTGTCCTATTGGCTTTAGGAGCACCCTAAGCCCAACTGAGTGGCAGTTCCACCCTTACGAACACAGCACGCCATGGTTCCACCCTTTCAGACCCCTGAGGTCATGGCCATACCTCTTGAGACTGAGGCAGCTCAGCTTCTCATGCTATCTGCCTCTTCAGCTTCAGCTTCCTATGGCCGCAAGGCCTGGGCCTCAGGTCCACATCTGCCCTGCCGGGCAAGTGTTCCAAAGCTCTGTAGCTCCACTGGTTTAAGTGCCTGGAGGCACCCCACTCTTGCTGGAAAGCATCCTGCCCAAAGGCACTCAACTCTCTCACTCTGTGGGTCAGCAAGGCCAGCTCACCGATTCAAGTGCCCAGAGGCACCCCGTTCCACGAGGAAGACTCTGCGCAGGCACTGACCTCTCTCGCTCCACGGGTCGGCTCCAGCGCTGCCTCTGGTTCTGCTGCTGCTGCTGCTGCTGCTGCCAGTCCTCTGTTGTTTCTCACCATCTGTGCCTTCTTCATTCCTTCTGAATCTTCTATCCATTCGCAGTTTCAAAGTGGCTTCCACATTTTAGGTATTTGCTAGAGCAGCACCCCACTCCCACGGTACCAACTCTGTTTTAGTCAGCTAGGGCTGCTCTAACAGAAATACCACAGAGTGGATGGCTTTAACAAGGAAAGATTTATTCTTACACAGTCCGGTAGGTTGCAAGTCCATATTCAGGGTGTCCACTCCAGGAAAAGACTTTCCCCTTGACGGCTCTGGAGGAAAGTCCGGTATTGCATCAGTCATTGTCCAGGGAGTGTCCTAACGCAAGAACCTCTGGTCTGAACGACGCGCTCTGCTCCCGGTGCTGCTTGCTTGATGGTAGCGAGGTTCTCAAATTGTCCTTGGTTCTTTTTCCTTTTATTCCTTGCAAGCTAAAAGCATTAAGGGTGGGGCAAGCCATACTCCAGGGAAACTTCCCCCATAGCAGGAATTCACAGCCCCACCCTAATCCTTTAACATACAGGTTAGCAAAACCACACAATGGAGGACATTTCCAAGATACTGGGAACCATATCCCAGCCACATGGCTGCACACATTTTTGGGGGGACACAATTCAAATCATGACACACACCTTAGACTCAGATACGAACAAACTGAAAATCAGAGTATGGAAAAATATATACCAAGCTAACAACATATAGAGAAGAGCAGGAGTGGAAATACTTATCTCAGATAAAATAGATTTTAATATAAAACCCAACATCATGAACAAGGATGATCACTATTGCTGAAAAGTTGAATACATAAGTAGGATATACGAATATTAAATGTTTATGCACCCAATTCCAAAGCATCTAAACATATAGAAAAAATGCTGACAACATTGAAAAATGAGAAAGATGACTCCAAATTAATAGTAGGATATTTCAACACTCTACTTTCAGTAATGGACAGGTAATGCAGGAAAAAAACTCAGTAAAGATATAGAAGATCTTACTGTGACAATCAACCAACTAGACTTCATTGATACATACAGAACTTTTTACCTAACAACAAATAAGTACACCATCATTTCCAATGCACATGAAACATTCTCCAAAATACACCATGTATTAGCTCACAAAGAAAGTCTTAACAAATTCCAAACAATTGAATTATTGCAAAGCATCTTCTCAGACCATAAAGCCATAAAAGTTGAAATCAATAGCAGAAAAACATAGTTAGAAATTCTAACTCACGGAAACTGAAAAACACTTGCTCAGATATCCATGGGTGATAGAAGAAATCAAAGACACAATAAAGAAATTTATGGAATGAGAGGCAGGGCCATGATGGCGGACTAGACACACATCTCCTCAACTCCCTCTAAGAACAAAGGCATGGATTGATAATTGAACGGAGCACTCAGGACTCCTAGGGAGCCCTAGGATACCTCATTGGGTTAGTAGATTGGACAGTGTGGCACTAAACCTCTCTTTAACACCAGACAGGATACTATGAGCCCTGCTCCTGCTGACTCACTGCTTGGGGAGACTGCAGATATTAATGCTTTCTTTGTTATACAGGAGTCAAGGGATGAGCATGAGCCGGCAAATCGGCTGAACTGCAGTGCTGAAGTAAACAGCATATAGAGCAGGACAGAGAGCTTGGCTGCTGAAGGCACCACTGCCCCTCCATACTCTCTTTTCTGAACTCCACCGTAGATTCTGCTGTTTGATAGCAGGAAGGGCAGTCTGGCTGGGAAGCCATCTTGGTCAGCTGAGAGGCAAGGTCACCCAAGAGGAGGACTTAGCAGAGGCAAATTCTGAAGCTGAGAAGCTGCCGGGAGCCAGTCCCAACACTTTTCGGGGTCCCGCACGGAGGGAGGGAGAGGCGCGGCGGGAAATGAATAGAGACAGGAAAGACTTTTCTGGTTTAGGGCAGCCTGACCCAGAGAGCAAGAGAGAAGGGTCGTCTTAGTTTATTGTTATCTTTTTATAGTTGGTAAGGCAGTTGTACTTTGACCACGTCGGTGATTGGCTAGGCAAGAAGCAGGTACCTCGTGGTCTCTTCATGTGAATCACTGGAGTTTTCTAAATAATGGCCCGAGACTAGTGTCTCTTTTCATGTTAGCTATTAAGATCTTTTAAACAATGGTTAGAGACAATGGTCTTCCTCTTTTGTTGACTATTAGGGTCTTCTCTGTTAGTTAGTAGAAAGCAAATACTTTGTTATTCTTTTTTATGTTAACCATTAGGATCCTCTAAAGAGTGGTCTGAGACAGGCATATTTGTGATTTATAATTAACAGCTGGAGCAAAACTAATCTTAGACTTCTATTAACTTTACTTAAGCAGGAAGAGAAGACAAACCCATCTCAAAGGTTATACAGTCTCTATTTGTTCCTTCTCTGCTCTTCCTTATCTCTTCCTGTAAGGACAATGGGTGTCCACCGTCCCTTATTCTAAGTTTCTCTTAAACTACTCTAAGAAAGGCATTTCTTTAGTATTTGTCTGTTTGCCGATACCAAATGTAATAAACTTGGGAATCTAGTTATTTTCCTGAAGTACGATGTTTGCTATCTAAGAGCTGAGAAAGAGAGGAAGGGGAGTTGTCTCTGGAAAGCCCTTCAGGGCCTTCTTGCAAGCTTGCTTATCTCATGTGAAGGGAGGGGTGAGCAGCTGGGAGAAGTCAGCAGGGGTTGGGCCCGCCTCGCTGCTCTCAAGCTGGCTGTGTTAGAAATCATTCCTCTGAGCTCTTTTCCCCAGAAATTCCTGTACAGGTTTTCCCAATATTATTTCATAAACCAAGGGGGTAGTAAAGGGCCCCTCTCAGAAGACATCTCCCCTGATCCTTGTGCCAGGAGAGGAGGGGGTATCTTTTTGAAGAAGATTTAATTAGGAAGCCAAATAATATCAAGGGCAGTAGGCTAGAAAACATGTCACAGGTGAGATGCTTCAGCCCGTCATTTACAGGGGTTCGTGACTTGGTCTACAAGCTGATGGCGGACCTCCGCAAGAAGCAGTGCCAGTTCAAAAAGTACTTTTCCAGGAGAATAGCTGTGTTTAGTATGGTGTTACCTTATGGGTGGGACTAAGCTGAGGATGGCAACAAGGCCGTAACACTTCTCTATGTTGAAATACATCATAGCATCTGGGGATGGCCTAAGAGGTGATTCCTTTTGTTAGCCAGAAGGCGGGGTGGGCCAGCCACACCTGACAGCCTGACTAATTTTGGCAGCTGTGGGACACCACCCAGCAATTTTTTTCTTTAACTGTGATTGAGTGAAAGTATAAAATCCAAGTTAAACTTGTGTGTCTGCCTATCTGCAGCTCCTTCTGCTCTCCTTGCCTGGTGACAACATACTCCCGGTTTATGTTCTATACATGTCGTATCCTATTAACTACTTCCTGTCCCCTGCTCTCCATGCTTCCCTCTCCCTTCTAGCAAGAGTCCAGTAGGACAGCATCTTATAGATGCATAGAAGCATAAAGTAGACACACACCATGTGGTCACTTGCTATCCCCAAGTCCAATCAATTCCTGTCCAAGGAGTTGACCTCGGTAATCATTTATGATAAGGGGCAGCAACAGGTTTAGGGGCCACACTCCCACAGGAACTACCAGGCCTTCAGACCATCAGTTGTGGTCTTTTAGTGGAGTTCTTGAGATTCACCTCTTTTACTCGTGTTACCACTGGGACTGGACATTGCGCGTCCCATGACGGCTGTCATTGGTGGTGGCCAGGCATCATCTCATTCTTCTGGTCATGTAGTGATACAGTCACCCATTCATGTGGGTTCTTTTGTCTTCTGGGCTCTTTTCCCTAATGTATTTGTTGCCCTTGGTTGTCATCTGTTCTGGCTTGAGTTGGAACCGTTTGGTGTACCTCAGACGGTAGCTTGCTAGCTTTTAACACCCCAGATGCCACTCACCAATATATAGTGCAGAAGACTCTTACCAAAAGGTTAGTTATGCCAGTTGGCCTTGATGATCCCAGAGAGTGTGATACCTGGACCCCCACCACTGCTACTCTATCCTTGCAATATTAGGTAAAGATTAGAAGAGTTTTCAGTTTATGTTGAAGTCCGATTCAGTTGTTCTACTTTCCACTGTGTGCTGTCACTGCTTTCACCTAATCAAATTTCATCAACTATCTAATCTATAATCATTCCTCTCTCTCCCTTCCTTCCTCTCATGTCTTGCAGCTGTCAAAGAGTCTTTTCTTCTGTAAATGTATCTGTTTTAAGTGCTCATAGTAGGGGTCTCATACAATATTTACCCTTATGCTGCTGACTGATTTCACTTGACATAATATCCTTCACTTGAAACCAGGTAATGAGGTGTATCCTGAAATCATCATTGTTCTTTATCATTGCAATGTTCCATTGAGCATATACGCCATAGTTTGTTTATGCATTCATGTGCTGTTGGGCATCTGGGTTGATTTTCTTACTGCTATTGTAGACTGTGCTTCAATAAACATTCGTGTGCATGTATCTGTTTGTGTGACTGCCCCTGATTCTGTAGAACATATTCAGAGCAGTGGGATTACTGGGTCAAATGGTATATCCATTTCCAGTTTTTTAAGGAAGCACCAGATTGCTTTCCAAAGATGTTGCACCATTTCACAATCCCACCAGCAGTATAGGAGAGTTTCAATTTCTCCACAGCCTCTCCAAAAATTTTTGTTTTGTGTTTTTTGAATCATGGCCATCTTTGTTCGGGTGAGATGGTGTCTTATTGTAGATTTGATATGGATTTCTTTAATAGTTAATGATTGTGAGAATTTCCTCATGTGTCTTTTGGCTACCTGGATGTACTCTTTAGTGAAGTATGTGTCCATCTCCTTTGCTCAACACTTAATTGGATAATTTATCTTTCCTTGTTGATATTGTGCAGTACCTTGTAGATTATGGAGATCAGACGTTGATTTGACATATAGTTGTCAAATATTTTTCTCCCATTCTGTCGGTGGTTTTTGAACTCTTTTGATAAAGTCTTTAGATGAGCAAAAGTGTTTGATTCTTAGCAGTTCCCTTGTATCTATTTTCTCTTCTGTTGATCCTGATTTTGCAGCCTGTCTAAGCTGTGCATTAAAACTTCCATTATTGACCCTGTTTTTTCTTGCATGATCTTTACCGTTTTAGGTTTGGTATTTAGATGTGTTATCCATTTTGAGTTGGTTTTTCAGTAAGCTGTGAGATATGGATCTTGTTTCAGTTCTTTGCAGACGGATATCCAATTTTGCTAGCACGATTTGTTAAAGAGTCTGCTTTTACTCCAGATTAGAATCTTGTGGTCTTTGTCGAAAATCAAATGTTCATAGGAGGATGGTCGCATCTCTGGGGTCTCAACTCTGTTCCACTGGTCTATATGTCTCTTTTTGTACAAGTACCAGGCTGTTTTCACTACTGTGGCAGTATAATAGGTTCTAAAGTCGAGTACTGAGAGGCATCCTAGTGTGTTCTTCAGTAGTGCTCTGCTTATCCAGGGTTTCTTGCCTTTCCAAATAAAGTTGGTGATTTGTTTCTCCATCTTATTAAAGAATGTCACTGAAATTTGTATTGAGATTGCATTGTGCATGTAGACTGCTTTGAGTAAAATAGCTATTTTCACAGTGTTAAATCTTCTTATCTATGATCAGGGTAAGTTTCTCCATTTATGTAAGTTTCTCTTGATTTCTTGCAGTAAGATCTTGTAGTTTTCTTTGTATAGGTCTCTTATTTCTCTAGTTAGATTTATTTCTAGGTATTTTATCTTCTTGGAGGCTATAGTAAATGATTTGATTTGGAGATTTCTTCTTTGACAATCTCTTTGTTGGTATAAAGGAATCTTACTGATTTACTTATGTTTATCTTGCATCCTGATACTTTGCTGAACTCTTCTATCAGTTTGAGTAGTTTACTTATGGATTCTTTAGGATTCTCTGCATATACAATCATATCGTATGCAATTAGGAACATTTTTACTGCTTTGCTGATGTGGATGCCATTTAGTTCTTTCTCTTGTCTAATTGGCTTCTCTAATTTCTCTGGCCAGACTTTCCAGTACAATGTTGAATAGAAGTGGTAAGAGTGGACGTCCTTGTCTAGTTCCCATTCTGAAGAGGAATTGTTTCAGTATCTTTCCATTCAGGATGATGTAGGAAGATAGCTTTGCATAGATGTCTGTTATTGCATTGAGGAACTTGCCTTCTATTCTTTTTTTCCTGAGGGTTTTTAGCATGAATTGTTGTTGGACTTTGTTCAATGCCTTTTCTTTATGAAATGACAAAATCAAGTGATGCTTATACTTTGTGTTATTCATGTGGTTGATCACATTAATTCTTTTTCTGATGTTGAATCAGCCTTGAATCTCTGGTATGAATCCCACTGGGTCACGATAAACTATGTTTTTGATATGCTGTTGAACTCTATTGGCAAAGATTTTGTTAAAGATTTTTGCATCTAGGTTCATGGGTGATATTGGTCTGTAATTTTCTCTTTTTGTAGAATCTTTCTCTGGCTTTGGTATCAGGGTTAAGATGGCTTCATAGAATGAGTTCGGGAGTATTCCGTCCCTTTCTATGCTGTGAAATAGTCTCAGTTGTGTTTGACTTAACTCTTCTCTAAAATCTTGGTAGAATTTTTCAGTGACACCATCTCAGCAGGGCTTTTTTGGTTGGTAGTTCTGTGATGGCTTTTTCAGTTTCTTTCCTTGTGATGGGTTTATTAATTTATTCTACTTCTCCTTGTGATAATATTGGTAGGTGTTATGAATCTTCGAATTCGTCCATTTCCCCTAGGTTTTCAAGTCTGTTTAGTCTTTCATAGTATGCTGTTATGACACTTGATTTCTTTTGAAACTGTTGTGACATCTCCCATTCCATTTCTTATACCAGTTATTTGTTTCCTCTCCTGTTTTTCTGTACTAAGTTTAGCTAATGTCACTTGTTAACCTAGATGCATAAATCTTCAACATACTCCTTGTCAAAAAAATTCAATGATGTATAAAAAAATAATTCATTATGAATAAGTTAGATTCATATCAGGGATGCAAGGCTAGTTCAGTATCAGAAAAAAACAATTAATGTGATCAGCCGCAGAAATAACACAAAAGACAAGAATCACCTGATCTTGTCAGCTAAGCCAAGTGCCATTGAGTCAAGTAATACAGAAAAGAACTTTGACAAAGTCCAACACCTATTCATTCTAAAAACTCGCAGCAAAATAGGAATCGAAGGCAAATTCCTCAACCCAGTTGGAGTATCTCTGCAAAGCCAACTGCCTACATCATCCTGAATGGAGAGAAACTGAAAGAATTCCCCTTGAGAACAGAAACTAGTTAAGGATACCCTCTCTCACCACTTCTACTCAACCTTGTACTAGAAGTTCTGGCCAGAGCAATTAGACAAGACAAAGAACAGAAGGGCATCCACATCAGCAAAGAAGAAGTAAATATTTCCCTAATTGCAGATGATGTCATTATGTATGCAGAGAATCCTAAACAATCCATAAGTAGTTTACTCAAACTAATAGAAGAGTTCAGCAAAGTATCAGGATATAAGATAAAAATAAGTAAATCAGTAGGATTCCTTTATACCAAGATAGCCAGCCAAGACAAGTGCCATCGAGTCGGATCTGACTCATGGACACCCTAGAGATAGGGATAAAGAAATCACCAAATCAATATCATGTAGGACAGCCTCCAAGAATATAAAACACCTAGGAATAAATCTAACAAGAGAAATGAGAGACCTATGCAAAGAGAACAGAAAGACCTTACTGCAAGAAACCAATAGAGACTTAGATAAATGAAGAAACCTACCCTACTCATGGATAGGAAAATTAACATTCTGAAAATGTCTATTATAACCACGGTGATCTACACATACAATGCAATTCGAATACAAATTTCAATGTCTTTTTTTAAATTTAAATTTTAATTTTTATTTAACCTAACTGAGTGAAAATGTACATTCATGTATAAATTTACATGCCCACCTATATGCAGCTTCCACTGCTCTCCCTGTCCAGTGACAGCACACTATTCCTCTCTGCTCCGTACATGTCTCATCTTCCCAACAACCTCCTTTCCCCTCCTCTCCGTCCACTCCCCATCCTCGAGCCAGAGGTCAGGAAGATGATATCCTGTAGATGTTTAGAACCATAAAGTGCTTCCAATATGTGGTCACTCTGCATTGCCAAGTCCAATCCATTCCTGTCCAAAGAGTGGACCTTTGTTACAATTTATGGGAAAGGGCAGCATCAGGGCCGGGGGGCATGCTCTCAGAGGAATCCCAAAACCGCTGGACCATCAATTGAGGTCTTTTAGTGGAGATCTCAGGATGCACCCCTTTTTATTCTTGTGTTGCCAGTGAGACTCCTCTCTGTGAGCTCCATTGTGGCTATCACTGTTGGTGGCCGGGCACCATCCAGTTCTTCCGGTCCCAAGTCGATGTAGGCACCCACTCTTGTGGGTCTCTCTGTCTTCTCAGTTGTCTTTACCGCATGTCATTTTGGTCCTCGGTGAGCATCCGTTCCTGCTGAGTTGGGACCATTTGCTGTGTCCTCGGATGGCAGCTTGGCAGCTTTTAAGACCCCAGACACCACTCACCAATGTGGGGTGCAGAGAGCCCTCTTAGCAAAACGCTAGTTGTGCCAATTGGCCTGGAATTCGCCTAAGAGCATGGTCCCCCGCCTCCTGCCCCAGCTACTCTATTCTTGCAGTATTGAGTTAAGATGGAAGGACTACGCAAGTTATGCTGAAGTCCACTTAATGTTGTTCTTGTTTCTCATGTGTGCTATCACCGGTTTCTCCCAACTTGATTTCTAGTAACTATCTACACTAAACCCTCCCCCCTCCTTATCCCTCCCTCCCCTCCCTAGCAGCTGTCAAAGAGTCTTTTCTTCTATACACACGTCTGGTTTTGAGGCCTTATTGTAGAGGTCTCATACAGTATTTGTCCCTTTGTCGTTGACTACTTTCACTCAACATAATGTCTTCCAGTTGAAACCAGGTTAGGAGATGCTTCCTGAAATCATCGCTATTCTTTATCATTGCATAGTGCTCCATTGAGTATATGTACCACAGTTTACCTATCCATTCTTCTATTGTTGGGCATCTGGGTTGATTCCATCTTTTTGCTATCGTGGACTGTGCTGCAGTAAACATTCTGGTGCATGTGTCCGTTGGTGTGAAAGGCCTTGAATCTGTAGGATATATTCCAAGTAGTGGAATTACTGGGTCAAATGGTATATCGATATCCATTTTTTTAAGGAAGCGCCAGATTGCCTTCCAAAGAGGCTGGACCATTTTGCAACCCCACCAACAGTGTAGGAGGGTTCCACTTTCTCCACAGCCTCTCCAGCATTTGTTGTTTTGTGTTTTCTGGATCATGGCGAATCTTGTTGGGGTGAGATGGTATCTCATTGTTGTCTTGATTTGAATTTCTTTGATAACTAAAGATTGTGAACATAGCCACATGTGTTTTTTGGCTGCCTGGATCTCCTCTTTAGTGAAGTGTCTGTCCATCTCCTTTGCCCATTGCTTAATTGGATGATTTATCTTCTTCTTATTGATATTTTGTAGTATCTTATAGATTATGGAGATCAGGCATCGATCTGACATAGAGTTGCCAAATATTTTTTCCCACTCTGTGGGTGTCCTTTTAATTCTATTAATAAAGCCTTTGGATGAGCAAAAGTGTTTGATTCTTCATTTCTGTATATATCAATGAGGTTTAGTTGGTTAATTGTGTCAATGAGGTCTTCTGTATCTTTACTGAGCTTTTTTCTAGATGATCTGTCTAGTAATGAGAGTGGGGTGTTAACGTCTCCCACAATTACTGTGGGATCATCTAACTCTCTTTTGAGCGTAATCAGTGTTTCTTCGACATATTTAGGTGCTCTGGCATTAGGTACATAAATATTTAATATAGTTAAGTCTTCCTTGTGTACTGAACCTTTCAGCAATAAATAGTGACTATCTTTGTCCATGATGGTTGATTTGACATTAAAATTGATTTTGTCTGAGATTAGAATTGCCACCCCTGCTCTTCTTTCTTCATTGTAGCTTGATATATATTCTTCCATCCTTTAATTTTCAGTTTGTTCCTGTCTTTAGGTCTCAAGTGAGTTTCTTGTAGACAACATATGGATGGGTCGTGTCTTTTGATCCAAGATGACACTCGGTGTCTCTTTACTGGAGCATTCAGTCCATTCACATTCAGTGTAATTATTGATAGGTATGTGTTCACTGCTGCCCTTGTGATATGTTTATTTTTATGTTGATGTTTTCTCTGTTGATCTTATTAGCCTGTTCTGGGACACTCTTTTTTGTGAGTTGATTTTTCACCTTTTTCAGAGCTGGTTTTATAATTGTTGAGACTCGTGTGTTAGATTTCTTGAAATGGTATGATACATCTTTGTTGTGCTTTACAGCTGCCCCTATGAACCCCCTTAATAAACTATTTATAAACCCAATTTTAATGACTACCAGACTTGTCATCTTCCTCTCCATCTGGAAGGACTATAACGACTGTAGTACATCCCTCTTTTTATTATGATGACACCATAGTTTTCATGATGATCACTGGATTGCTTCTTTCCATATCAAAGCTGTGATTTACTTTGGAGCCTTCCCTAAATGAGTAGAGTATTGAGTAGTGTGTCGTTCTAAAATATAAAGTTAGTGGTTTCGTTCTTCAAACCAAAGGCAAGAACTTCTTTCAGTATTTCTTGTAGTTTGGGTTTGGTTTTTACAAAGTCTCTGAGTTTCTGTTTACCTGGGAATGTCTTAATTTCATTTTCGTATTTGAAAGACAGTTTTGCAGGATATATAATTCTTGGTTGGAAGTTCTTCTCCTTCAAGACTTTGAATTTGTCATGCCACTGTCTCCATGCCAGCATGGTTTCTGCTGAGAAATCTGATGAGGGCCTACAGGGTTTCCCTCTGAATGTTAGCTTTCCCTTGAGTCTTGCTGCCTTTAAGAGTTGCCGCTTGTGTTTCATTTTGTTAAGCTTGATTATAATATGTCTTGGAGTCTTTCTTTTCAGATCTATATTGGGTGGTGTACAATATGCATCTGAGATGTCTATATTCTCTTCCTTGATGATTTCTGGGAAGTTTTCTTTCAGCAGCTCAGCAACAATACTCTCTGTGTTCTCAGATGTCTCACTGTGTTCAGGGACTTCAATTAATCGAAGGTTGTTCCTCTCAATAGAGTCCCACATGCTTCTTAATGTTTCTTCATTTTTCTTTTTTCTTTTTTCTGATTTCTGCTCGTAGATGCTGGCATCAGTAGCTCTGTCTTCCAAATCAGAAATTCTTTTTTCCATTTGTTCCATTCTGTTTTCTTGGCTTTGCATGGAAGTTTGTATGTCTTTGATTTTGTTCTTGATGTGTTTGATTTCAGAGTACTGGTGTTCCATCAGATCGAACAACTTGCTTAATTTTTCATTTTGTTCTGCTGCATTTTGTATAAGGTCTAGAAGGGCTCTGTATATAATCAATTTGTATTCACTTCCTGATGCTTTCATAAAAGTTTCTTCATCTGGAAAACTCCTTGGTTGCTTTGCTTGGTAGCCTTCTGAAGCCATGAGTGATTACTCGTATTCCACAATTGTCTGTTGCTTTTTGGGTCCCATGTGAGTATATAGAGGCTGGAAGAGGTACTGTGAGGATGGATTGCAAATGTTTCTCTAGGCTGTCTTCAAATGTAAAGCAAAAGGTACCTGACCAGTTCACAAGTCAGTTAGGTTTTCAGGTGTAGAGGTCCCTCTTCTCATCTGACCAAGTAAGCGCCACTATATCCAACCCCAGATGATAACAAACTAGTTCAGAATACAGCAATGCTACTGCCCTGGTGGCCTCTACTGACAGGGCCTAGCCTTATCCAACACTGCGTCGAGTACTGGTTTTGTGATAGGAAAGCGCTCTCCTGTGGGCAGGCTCTGGCTCCCAAGCTAAGAATTAGTTCCAGCTGCGGCCGCCGTATCCAAGATGGCGTCCTACACACAGGCAGCAGACAGAGGGGCCAAAGGTGCCGAGAGGTAGTGATTCCTCTGCTTCTGTTGCAGGGCCTCTAACGTAGGCAGCACTGTGCAAAGTCACTACTTTTCTGTCGGAGAAGCACTGTCCTGTTTGCAGGCACTGGCTCCCAGGCTAAGAATGAGGTCCCGCTAAAATCTCGGTACCAACATGGCGTCCCGCAGACTGACTGCAAAGCTCCACGCAAACCCCACTGAGGCAACTACTAAACAAAAGGCCCAACATGGCTAGATTAACAAAGTCCTGAGCCTGGCTTTCACAATGTGGGAATTTTGCCTGCCTATCCTCTCAGCAGCACGTCTGAGTCCAGCGGCCAAGCAAGACCCATCTCCGCCTGGCAGCCGAGACAGAGGAAAAAAAAAGTCAAACTGATGCGTGTACCTTCCGTCCGTGAGAGCCGGGGCTAGCCAGGAGCGGGACTCAGCGAAAGAGAGGATGTTTTTCGCTGAGTCCCAATTAACAGACCTGTGCCGTGTCCTGAGGCTGATTAGGTGATCAGAAGGCTCTGTTTGTCAATTCAGGTCTTGGTTTCCAGAGGGATATAAGGAGACGTGTGCTTTGTCTGCCATCTTGACTCCTCCTCAATGTCATTTTTTAATAAGGTGGAGAAACAAATCACAAACTTTGCTTGGAAAGGAAAGAAACTTCACATAAGTAAAGCACTGCTGAAGAAGATGAACTCAGGAGGAAGCCTCACACTACCTGACCTTAGAAACAGTAGTCAAAACAGCCTGGTTCTGGTACAAAAGGAGACATATAGACAATGGAACAGAGTTGAGACCCCAGAGATACCACCAGCCTTCTATGAACTGTTGATATTAGACAAAGGATCTAAGATTGTAAACTCAGTTAAAAACTGTCTCTATAACAAACGGTGTTAGCAAAAGTGGACATCTACCTACAAAAAACTGAAATAAGACCCATGTCTCAAAAGTTACACAAAAACTAACTCAAATTGGATAGCCAAGCCAAAGCCAAGTGCTGTCGAGAAAAGACCTAAATATCAAACCTAAAACAATAACAATCATCGAAGAAAAAATGAGCTCAACAATGGAAGTTTTAATACACAGCTTAGACAGACCTCAAAATCTGATAAAGAAAGAATAAGCAACAAAACATAAAATAGGTAAATGGGAATTACTAAGAATCAAATGCTTTTGCTCACCCAAGTAGTTTATCAAAAGACTTAAAACACCACTTACACAATGGGAAAAAATATTTGTCAACTACAAGCTGGAATGATGTGTGATCTCCACAATCTACAAGGTACTGAACAATATCAAGAAAAGGTAAATAACTCATTTAAGTGATGGGCAATGGAGAGGGACAGACACTTTACCAAAGAGGACATCTGGGTAGCCAAAAGTAACATGAAGAAATGTTCATGATCATTAGCAATCAGAGAAATCCAAATCAAAACTACAATGAGCAAGGTTGTCCATGATCCAAAAAACAAAAAATAAACACTGGAGAGACTGAGGAGAGATAGAACTCTCCTACACTGCTGGTGGGATTGCAAAATGTTACTATCTCTCTGGAAAGAAATTTGGTGCTTCCTTAAAAACTGAACTAGATGTACCGTTTGATTTAGTAATTCCACTGGTTGGAATATATCTTACAGAATAAAGGGTAATCCCTTAGCAGATATATGTACACGAATGTTTATTGTAGCACAGTCCACAATAGAAAAAATTGAATCAACTCAGATGCCCCAAAACAGATGAATGGATAAGAAAGCTATGATACATATACTCAATGAAACACTATTTAATGATAAAGAACAGTGATGATTTTAGGAAACATTTCATAACTTGGTTTCAATTGGAAGCCATTATACTGAGTAAAATCAGTCAATGGCAAAAGGACAAATATTGTAGCAGACCTCTTCTTTAAGGACTTACAAATAGGTTATGTACAGAAGAAAAGACTCTTTGACCGCTACAAGTGTAGGGAAAGAGGGAGAGAGCCAGTCATTGATTACATAGTTGATAGAAATTTGATTGGGTTAAAGCAGTGACAGCATACAGCAGAAAGAAGATTACTTAACTGGATTTCAACATAAATTGAAAACTCTTCTAATCTTAACCCAATACTGCAAGGATAGAGTAGCAGGGGTAGGGGGCTGGAGATAATGCTCTTTGGTGGCATCAAGTCCAATTGGCATAACTAGCCTATTGCTAAGAGAGTCTGTTGCACCCCATATTGGTGAGTAGCATCTGGAGTGTTAAAAGCTAGGAAGCTGCCATCTGAGATACACCAAATGCTACCAGCTCATGCGGAACAGTTGACCACCAAAAACAACTAAGAGAGCTGGAAAAAAGAGCCCAGGAGACAGAAGGAGCCATGTAAATGGGTAACTATATCAACATGTGACCAGAAGAACAAGATGGTGCCCAGCCACCACCAAGGACAGCTGTGATGGGGCACACTATGTTGAGTCTCATTGCCAACATGAGGAAAAGACGGGTGCACCTCAAGGACTCAACTAAAATACTTAAAGTGATGGTCCAATATCCTGGGGGTTCCCCTGGGAGCATGGCCCCTAGACCTGTTGCTGCTCCTGACCAGAAAACATTACTGAGGTCAACTCTTTAGATAAGAACTGACTGGACTTGGGGAGACAGTGTAACCATATGGTGTGTGTACTTTAGGGTTCTATACATTTATAGGAGGCTGTCCTACTAGTTTCTTTCTATATGGGAGAGGAGAGGGCGAGAAGTGGGGACAGGTGCTCATTAAGAGGATAGTAGAAACATGGAGTGAAAAGTATCATGCTGTCACTGGGTGAGAAGAGCAGAAGGAGCTTGCAGACAGGTGGGCCTGAAAAACTGGGGTTGTATACTCTGCAAAACTGATTGGGGTTGTATACTTTCATAGAATCACAATTAAAAAAAGAAAGAAAGAAAAATAACACATTAAATGCAATGTTAAGCTAAATAAGGTCATTTAGATATTGATATGAATTGTATTAGTCGATCACCTTGAATACCATTGCAATTTGAACCATCATAAGTCTTCCAATTCATGTGCATTGATACTTTCTAAGTTTGAGGTCTTTTCTACTTTCAGCAATATTTTGTGCTTTTCAGTGTACAGTTATTTCATATCCCTAGTTAAATTTATTCCTTGGTATTTTATTCTTTTGGATGCTATTGTGTATGGAATTGTTTTCTTAATTAACTTTTTGGATTTTTAGTCGTTGGTCTTTAGAAATGCAGCTGATCTTTGTGTGTTGATCTTTTACCCTGTAACTTTGTGTATTTATTATTTGTAGAGTTTTCATGGATTCTGTGCAGTGTTTTGTACATAAGATCATATCATTGGCAGAATATTATTATTCTGGCATGTTGCATTTTTGTTTTAATTTAGAAATTGTATTTTTTCACATGAGGAATTGAAAACTGAGTTTGGAGCAACAATATTCAGGTTTTACCACTGGCTGTAAACAGCGAACTTTGGTCATTTGTTATTGTTTAAGCCAAAAAGCCAACCCCACTGCTGTCTAGTCAATTCAGACTCATAGCAACCTTGTAGGGCAGACTAGAACTGACCTATAGAGTTTCCAAGGAGCATCTGGCTGATTCAAACTGCCAATCTTTTGGTTGGCAGGCATAGCACTTAACCACTATGCCACCACGGTTTCTTGTCATTGTTTACAGAAATTAAATATGTTCTTTTGACATCTAATTCTGACTTAGAATCTAATCCTGGTTCTGCTACAAGCCAGCTAGCAAATTTACGTAAAATGTTTACCACTCTGGGCCTCACTTTCTTAATCCATGAAATAAGAAGTTGAGATTAGATAAATTCTACAGTGCTAGTCACTTCTATTATTCTTTAGTTACAAAGACAAGCATAATACCTGCAACAAAATTGCATCAAATCTCAACTTTTCAAAATGAAATTGTGGATTGTGGATTGTGGATTCTAAGTACTGATTGTTATCAGAACCTGTGGGGGCAATGGTGAGTCAGTGGTAAACTTCTCACCTTCTGTGTGAAAGACCAGAGTTTCGATTCCCGGCCAATGCATCTCATTCACAGCCTTCATGTATCTTGTGTGTTGCTATGATGCTGAACCAGTTTCAGCAGAGCCTCTAAACTAAGACTAGGAAGAGGCCCAGTAATCTGCTTCCAAAAACTGGTCATTGAAAACCTTATGCATCACAATGTTTCAATCCATAAGGATGGCATTGGACAGGTTATCTTATGCATAGGACCCTCATAAATTAGAAGCTGACTCAAAGACAGCTAACAGCAATGATGATGATACTTACAGCTTTTAATTTGTTTTTTGTTGAAGGACAGATGTTTTGTATACCTATTGAAGTGGTAAAAGTATAAAAGCCTCAATCAATGTGTGAAGATTTTTGCTTCTCCTAGTTTGTTTTGTTTTGGGCGAGTCTGCTCTTGTATCCAGAGGCTTATGAGCAAGTCTTTTATTTTACAGTGATACTAAATAATTTAAAAAAGGTGTTCAAATTGCCCTCCAAAGAAGGCAAAAATGGAAAATCCTACTTTCCTATTTCTTTATCAACAACAGTTTCATCCAAAGAGAATGATTCAGTTTCTCCAAGAAATTTTTAAACTGTTGTGGTTATTTGCATTCAGTGCTTTTAAGCTTAGTTATATGTAATATTGACTTTTGCTCTATTTCTACGTGTTAAAGAAAATGTTTTATTTTTCTGTCCATCTTTTTTTTTTTTTTAATGTTACAATCCTCTAGCAGATGGGCACTAGTAATTAAAACTGATTGTGAGACAAGTAAAATGTTAGTTGGACAGCGTAAGTTTAAATTTCAGAGTTAACTGCAGATTTTTAATGAATAATTAAACAGAAAATGATAGCAAATTCTAACATATGTATCCTTGAAAGAGTTTTGGGTAAGGATTTGGATGACAGTATTCCTGAGACTGAAGATCAAAGATATCCTTTACCCAGATGCTTACAGTGTAAAACTGAGGGGACTCCTATCCTTCTCAAAGATACAGTGGCCTTCGGTGTGTAATTGAATGTGTTTTAGAAATTCAAGAACCAGAAACTATTAGACTATAAAACTAAATACATATGGCCAGCCAAGCCAAGTGCCATCGAGTCGGATCCAACATATGGCCAAGAAGTATAAAAAATACTTAATACCACTTATAATTAAAAGAAACATAAATCAAAATAAAATCCATTATTTACTAATTTGGAAAAAAATATAAATTTTGCTAATACCTAATGTTGACAAAGATATATAGGAAAATAGAGTTTTCCATTTCTGTCTTCTTTAGAGAGCAATTTGGCTATATCAAAAACACTTTAAATGTCCACAGTCTTTGACCTAGTAATGCCACTGCTAAGAACTTCCCATCTCATATGATTGCAAATGTACAAGTTATAGAAAAAGATGTCCTTTTCATCATTGTTTTTAGTTGCAATAATCTGAAAAATTCCTAAATGTCCATCAATAGGCAACTGTACATAAATCTGGGTGTTGTCTATATAATGGGATACAATTTGGCAGTTAAAAAAGATGAAGTATATCTGTATGTATTGATTTAGAAATATTTGGAAGATACACCATTAAATGAAAACATTAATATAGTGTCATCGTGTTACAAAAAAGCAAAGTGTATGTGCTTTTTTATTCTGGAAAGTTTCACTGGAAATTACTGATGGTGATGATTGCCTTTGGTGTAGGTAAGGAAGTTTGCCAGGAAGGTAAGTGCAGAAATTGTAGCTAATTTTGTACCTTTTTGATTATTTGACTACTTTTTAAACATATTTATGTTGTTAGTTGCTGTCAGTTGATTCCGACTCATGGCAACCCCATGTGGGTCAGAATAGAACTATGTTCCATTGGGTTTTCAAAATTGACCTTTTGGAGGTAGATTGCCAGGTGTCTCTGGGTGGGTTTGAATTGACAACTTTTTGGCTAGTAATTGAGCACTTAACAATTTACACCACACAGGGATTCAAGGAGCTCATAATCTAAGGGCAATAATTAAAAAAAAAATCAAGACACAAGATTGAAATCCAAGATTATGGGCTAGTGCCTGGACTGATGATGTGGAAAGGACTGAATACCACACAGCATCTAGAAAACTGAAGAAGTAACCAGTAGAAAGTGGTTAGAAAGTTTTAATAGTTTTCTTTTCAGACGGGTTCCTTTTAATTACATACATATAATTCATTTCCACATTTAACTGAGATACATAGCCATTGCATGATCTCCTCAAAAATTTCTCATCTAGTTTCATTTTAAAAAGAAAAAGATGTTGCCAGAGTTGTCCTGCAGGCTGGGGAAAAGATGAAAGGTTTTCTGTCTATTGCATAAGAGTAAAAGCCAAATGAAGTGAAAGGAATTATGCAGTTATTTGGATCAAACCTCACCTTTCACTTAGATTGCCAGAGTTACTCGAATGCTATTCTTTTCACAGAATCAGCAAGAATGTTTCCATTGTGTAATCAATAAAGTTTGAGCAACGGATGAGATTTTTATGTTGTAAATCACTCCATAGTTATCCTTTTTGATTGAAAAACAAAAACTTGGATAGCGTGTATTGCCTCATTTACTAAGAATGTATAACTTAGTACTAATACTTATAATAAATATTATCAGTTTTTTTTTAAGTAGATAAGGGAAACATATTTAGTTCATAATGGAATTAATGCACACAAAAACAGTATCATATTTCATCATATTTCTTAGAAAAAGACACATTTTATTCAATGGAACTTGTAAACCAGGAATTCATATGTTGTTTTTACCCATAATAGCTAAAATTACTTATCAAAGGTTGTAGCTTTCAAAAAAATTTACGCTTATTGTTTGGCATTACATCAATTTTAAGTATGTTTATACATTTTTTTACATTATGTTAGAAAGGAAACTTTCAAATCTGTATACGTCTGAGAAGGATTTGAAGTCTAGCCTTTGTTTGGAACCAGAGCATGGCATCTTAGGCGGAAGGCAGCAACAAAAATCTCCTGTGATGATTTGTAACATTTGCCCCCAATTCATGTATTCTCACAGAATTTTTACCACCTCATGAGGCAACTGGAGACATCATAGGAATAATCCACTAGAAAACATCAAAAATATTTCTATTTTTAGCTCTGCCATGGAATCTCTATGCCCTGCTCTAACAGTCCTATAACCTTTCTTTTCTTGACTCCTTATCAGAAAAATGGAGGTCATTATTATGTCATTCTTTTTAATTTACTTCCTAGGTATGCTTCTATAATTAATCAAGTTAAATCAAACTCTAAGAACATAACATAATGTTAAAAGGAATACAATACAGGTACAGTGTTAGGCTAATTATGAAACTTTCTGAATCCATAAATGTGGTTATTCTTTACAGCTACATTATCTTCTTACATTTCTTCTATTAGTCTTTCGATTTATGATAAAGTTGATGGATATGTGGTTGGTAAATCTAGATGAATTTATCTTAGTGTAGTATACTGGTGTGATCTTTGTAGTTTTAAAATATGTGCAGTATATGGATGTGATTATGTATACGCATGGAATAAAGTTTAAAAGAATCAATACAAAAATGTTACTAAGTGGTCATTTTCAAGATTGTGGGTGACTTAAATTATCTTTTTATATATCTGTAGTTTCTACAATTAAAATTTGTTATTTATGTAATCAAAACTTTTTTAAAATCAACATCATTTAATTGCCATCAGTTTAAAAATGGTCTCATTGCATTCTACTACATCATACTGTGTTACAGAAATAAATACAATGAAAATGCTCATTTTCAGAATTGGTAAACAGTAAGAATTATGGAATGACTTTGGCTATTATATGCTGAAAAGAACTTAGCACATCTCACTCTAATGATTGCTTCTATAATATCCTTTCCTGTGATAATTCTGATTTTTAAAAAATGTCTTTCACAGCTACAGGATCGCACTCAGTTCAGTGATCGAGACTTAGCCACTCTTAAGAAGTTCTGGGACAATGGCATGACAAGCCTGGGCTCTGTTTGTAGAGAGAAAATAGAAGCAGTTGCAACTGAATTAAATGTTGATTGTGAAATAGTTCGGGTAAGATATTTTCAATAATTTTCATTGTGGTTGTTAAGTGGCATACATGAAAACTTTAAAACATTGCATGAGGTTCTACAAGCAGTAACATCTCAAAAGTGAAAAGACAATCACAGAACAAGAAAAAGAGTATTTGAAAATCATATATCTGATATGAGACTTGTATCCAGAATATGTAAAGAACTTTTACAAATCAAAAGGCAAGTAACTCAATTTAAAAATATGCATTTTGCCAAAGAAGATACACAAGTAGCTAACAAGCGTGTGAAATGTTGTTTAATATTATTAGTTATTAGGAAATGCAAATTAAAACCACAATGAGATACCACTTCATACCCATCATTGTTATTGTTAATTGCTATGGAATTAGGACATTTATGAGATCTGCCAATTAAGTCTGCAAACTCATCCTAGAAAAAGTGCTATATACCTCATTGCTGAATATCACTATGGTAACCTTCAAAGTACTCCCCTTTGAAGGTGTGCACTGACACCAGTGCCTGGTCCACCCTTCAAAGTAATTTTAAAACTTCCACTGGAATGGCCGTTAGAGCTGTCATTGTATTACTCTTGATGTCCTGAATATCATCAAAATGTCTTTCTTTCAATATTTTCTTTATCTTTGGGTAGAAAAAAAGTCATTGGGGGCCAGATCAGGTGAGTAGATAGGGTGTTCCAATACAGTTACATGCTTACTGGTTAAAAGCACCCTCAAAAACAATGTTATTTGAACTGGTACAGTGTTGTGATGTAAGAGTCAGGTTGTTCTCATCCAACTTTTTCACGCAGCCTTTTTCAGCACTTCCAAATAGTAAACTTAGTTAAATGTTTGTCCATTTGGTACAAATTCATAAGGAACAATCCCTTTGGTATCAGAAAAGGTTAGCAACGTTGTTTTGACTCTCGGTTTAGACTGATGGAAATTTTTTGGTTTTAGAGAATTGGCAGACTTCCAGTGTGCACTTTGACCACTTTTTTCAGGGTCATATTGGTACAGCCATGTTTCATCACCAGTGATAACCTGGCCCAAAACATTGTCTTGCCTCTCCAAAAGGTCTTGGCAAACTTTGACTGTCCTTTGCTTTTGTGCATCGGTGAGCTCCTTCAGGACCATTTTTGCACACACTTTCTCATGCCAAGATTTTCAGTTAAGATTTTCTTGTTTCTCTGTCAATGTTTACTTGGTCTACTCTACTTTTCATAGACACACAATTTAATGAATTTTTGTGATGTTTTCATCAGTCAGGTTTGTTCCCTGACCTCTCTTCGTTAGTAGTGCTTTCTCACCCCTGAGGAAAATGTTTAATTTATTTGTACACTACCATTTTCCTCATAGCATTATCCCCATAACTTTGAACTAATGTGCCCCTGATTTCACTTCCAATCTTCCAACATCCCAGATTTAAAGTTTGTTACTCTAATTAAAGCTTCGACATTCTGTGACAGCACACAAAAACACACAACAATAATAATGAATGCCACTTAGTAAGACACTGCCACACATTGACATGAACACAGCTGTGAGACACTGACATACCAAGTTTATGAAACCTCACTGAGTTTTTGTACAGTGCTGCCAATGTAAGTGCATGGTGATGAGTTCTCAAACCTATATATGAGGTCTGACAATTAAGTTTGTATATGTAATTGTTCTAGGTGCTATATACCTCGTGGCTGAATATCACTACAGTTACCTTCAAAGTACTCACCTTGGGAAGCTATGCATCCATGCCAGCACCTAGTCTACCCTTCAGAGCAATTTTGGAACTCTTTTTGTAATGGCTATTGTACACGATGGCAAGGTGACAAAATTGTATTTGTCTGTGAGGGAGTTTTTAGCCAGTAAACAAATAACTGTTTTGGAACATCCTACCTACTCATCTTATCTGGCCCCCAATGACTTTTTTCTTTACCTGAAAATAAAGGAAATAGTGAAAGAAGACATTTTGATGACATTCAGGACATCACAGGTAATAGAACTACAGCTCTGATGGCTATTCCAAAAAAAGAGTTCTAAAATTGCTTTGAAGAGTGGAATAGTCACTGTCATAGGTGCATAGTTTCCTAAAGGGAGTCCTTTGAAGGTGACTGTAGTGATATTTAGCAATGAGGTATATAGAACTTTTTCTAGGATGAGTTCATGAACTTAATTGGTGGCCTCTTTATAATAAATCCTGACCACAATGTGGAGAAGTTGGAATCCTTACATACAGTTGGTGGGAATGTAAAATGTTTTAGCCACTTTGGAAAACAGTTTGGCATCTCCTCAAAAAGGTTAACATAGGTTACCATGTGACCTACATATTCCACTCACTAAGTATATACTCAGGAGAATTGAAAATGTATGTCTGAACAAAAACATTATTACTAATAGCTAAAATGTGCAAACAACCCAAATGTACACCAAGTGAATAGATTCTAAAAATGTGATATATGTTATACATGTGATAGAATAGTATTCATCTATGGAAATGACTGAAATACTGGTACATGGTCCAACATGCATGAAACTTGAAACTATCATGCTAAGTGAAATAAACAAATCACAGTAGATTACATATAATATGACTCCATCTACATGAAATATCCAAAAGAGGCAAATCTATGTAGACAGAATGTAGATTAGTGGTTTCTAGGGCCTGAGGAGGGAGCAGAGTATAAGAAATGGGGAGTGATGGCTCATGGGTACTGAGTTTTGGGGGGCTATAAGAATATTCTAAAATTAGATTGTGGCAATGGTTACACAACTATGAATATACAAAAAATCAATTGTGCACTTTAAATCAGTGAATTGGATGATATGTGAAATACATCTCAATAAACCATTTAAAAATATGTCAGATGAACCAAAATACACATCACATGTTGCATAAGAATGATAGATAAAAGATTATATTGAATAAAAAAAATACCAGGAAATAGAATCCAACAGCATATTAAAAAAGTTATGCACCATAACCGAGTGGGATTTATCTCAAGAATGAAGGGATGGGTAAACATTAGAAAATAAAACTGTAAAACAACACATCAGTAGAACAAAGGAAAGAAACCACAGGAACATTTTTATGTATCTGAGAAAAGCGTTTGTTAAAATTCAATACATTTTTTTTTTTTTTTAAATCCTCAAGAACACTGGAATAGAAAAGAAATTCCTCAGTATGATTCTCGGCATATAAGAAATTACAGCAGTCAGCATTATACTTAATGGAGAAAGACTGAAAACTTTCCCCTTTAAAATTAGGAGGAAGACAAGGATGTCCTCTCTCACTACTTCTATTATATTGAATGAGAGGGTCTAGCCAGGGTAATATGGCAAGAAAAAGAAATCAAAGATATCCTGATTGGAAAAAAGAAAAAAAAAAAGTGATCTCTATTCACAGATGACATAATCCTATATACAAGGAAGATCAGAGTCCACATGAAAACTTACAGAGTTAATAGAGGAATGTAGCAAGTTTTCTGGGAACAAAGTCAACAAACAGTTTGGTTCCTATACATCAACAATTAGAAATCCAAAGGGAAATTAAGGGAATGGTTTAATTTACAACAGCATCTAAGAGAATACATACCTAGGAATGAATTTAACCAGTGATGTGAAAGACCTGGAAACCTTGACTGCATAGTGGTTAAGTGTTATGGGTACTAATCAAAAGGTCAGTAGTTTACATCCACCAGGTGCTCCTTGGAAACTCTATATGGCAATTCTACTCTGTGCCTAAGGTCACTATGACTCAATAGTAGTGGGCTTTGGGGTTTGTTGAAGGACTTATATACTAAAAAATATAAAACACTCCTGAAAGATGTTTTAAAAAAGCCTTAAATAAATGGAAAGATGATCTACATACATGGATTGGAAGACGATCTGTAGGTTCAATTCAATACCAATCACTATTCCACCAGTCTTTTTTACAGTAATGGAAAACCCAATCGTCACCTTTATATGGAATGGCAAAATTACCCAAATAGCTAAATAAGGGTTGAAAAAGATTCACACTGCCTGATTTTAAAATGATTATATGAAACAATAGTAAATACAAGTGGACACATAAACCAATGGAAAATAAGTGAAAGTTTAGAAAGTAAGCCACACATTTATGGTCACCTGATTTTTGACAAGGGTGGTAACTCCATTCAATAGTAATGCCAAATCCAAGTAGAAATACCACAAAAATGAAAATTACAGAGAAAATTACAAATCAATACACTTCATGGATGTCATGGATTGAACTGAGTTCCCCAAAAAATATGTGTAGCTATGTATGTGCCTTAGCCATGATTCCCAGTATTTTACGATTCTCCTCAATTTTGTGATTTTCCTATGCTGCATGTTAAAGGATTAGGGTGGGACTGCAAATCTCTTCATAGGATCACCTCCCAGCTCCACTGTAATATGAGTTTCCCTGGAGTATGGCTTGCACCACCCTTGATCCTTTCATCCTACGAGAGATGAAAGGAAAGAAAGCTGAGAATTAGGAACCTCACACCATCAAGAAAGCAGCACTGGGAAGAAGACCCCATCCTTCAGACCTGAGGTTCCTGCACCAAGAGGCTCCCTGGACAAAGATTGATGCATTACCAGACTTCCTTCCAGAGCGGACAAGGGGGAAGCCTTTCCATGGAGCAGATATCCTGAATTTGGACTTGTAGTCCAGCGGACTATTAAAAATAAACTTTCCTTTGTTAAAGCCATCCACTCTGTGGTATTTCTGTTAGAGCAGCACTAGCTGACTAAGACAATGAACGTGGACACAAAAATTGTCAACAAAATTCTAGCCAGTAGAATTCAGTATAACAAAAGAATAATTTACTGTAACCAAGTGAGTTCATACCAAGAATGAAAGATGGTGCAACACTAGAAAAACAATCGGTGTAATCAATCACATAAAAAAATCAAAAGACAAAAATGATGTGACCTTATCAAATGATGCAGAATAGCATTTGACAAAGACCAGCATTAATTCATGTTGATAACTCTCAGCAAAATAGGAATGGAAAGGAAATTCATCATAATAAAAAGGGCATTTTTACAAAGCTGACTACTAGAATCATCCTAAATTGAGAGAGTCTTAAAGCATTCCCCTTGAGAATATGAACCAGACACGAATACCCTTCATCAACACTCTTATTCAGCATTGTGCTAAAAGTCCTAATAAGAGCCATTAGGCAAGAAAAATAAATAAAGGTCATCAAATTGGTAAAGAAGAAGTGAAAGTATTCCCATTTGCAGATGATATGATCTCATACACTGAAAACATCAAAGAATCTACAGGAAAACTACTGAAATTTATAGAAGCTTTCAGCAAAGTACCAGGATACAAGATAAGCATAGAAAAATCTGTTGGATTCCTCTACACCAATAAAAAGAAATTTGAAGAGGAAATACCAAATCAATATCATTTACAATAGCCTGAAGAAATTAAATACTTAGGAGTAAATCTAACCAGAGATGTAAAGACCTGTATAAAGAAGACTACAAGACGCTACTGGAGGAAACCAAATGAGACCAATATAAGTGGAAAACCATACCTTGCTTATGGATAGGAAAACTCAATATTATGAAAATATCTGTTCCACCCAAAGTGATTCAAGGAAATCTTGATGTAAATTAAAATGCCATTTTAAAATGAGATTCATAAAAAATCACCAGTTTCATATGGGAAGAGTAGACGTACCAGATGAGTAAAGCATTACTGAAGAGTAACAAAGTAGGAGGCCACACTACATGATTTTAGAAACTGTTATATCACCTTGGTAGTCAAAACAGCCTGGTGCTAGTACAACAACAGCAACACAGACCAGTCAAACTGAATTGAAAATCTGGACACGAATTCATCCACCTATGATCAGTTGATATTTGACAAAGACCCAAAGTCCGCTAAACGGGGAAAAGACAGCCACTTTAACAAACAGTGTTGGTTTAATTGGACATCCATCTTCAAACAAATGAAACAATACCAATAGCTTACACTATGCATAAAAACTAACTCAAAATGAATCAAAGATGTAAATACTATGTCTGACAAGGCTGTGAACTTAATTGTTCTAAGTGCTACATACCTCATTGATGAATATCTCTACAGTTGGTCATCTTTGAAGTACTCCCCTTGGGAAGCTATGCTTCTATGCCAATGCCTAGTCCACCATTCAAAGCAGTTTTAGAACTCTTTCTGTAATGGCCACTGTGCACGGTGAGAGAGAGCCAAGTTCACGAACTTAACGGTATAGCTGTCTGTGAGGGAGTTTTAAGCCAGTGAACAAATAACAATATTGAAATACCATCCCTACTCACTTCATCTGGCCCTCAATGACTTTTTTCTTTACCTGATGATAAAGGAAATATTGGCAGGAAGACACTGGGATGACATTCAGGACATCAAGGGTAATTCAGTGACAGCTCTGATGGCCATTCCAGAAAAGGAGTTCCAAAATTGCTTTGAAGGGTGGCCTATGTCTTGGCCTTGGTGCATAGCTTCCCAAGAGAAGTACTTTACAGGTCACTATAGTGGTATTTAGCAATGACATATGTAGCACTTTTTCTAGGACAAGTTCGTGAACTTAATTGGCAGTCCTCATAAAAAACTTACAACTGTAACAATCTTGGAAGAAAAATTAAGATCAGCACTAAAAGTCCTAATACTTGGCAGAAATAAAATACAAAACATACCTAAAAATGCACAAACACCAGAAAAGAAACTAGATAACTGGGAGTTTTAAATTTAAAATACTTATGGTCATCCAAAGTATTCACCAGAAGAGCAGAAACCCAACCTACATACAGGGAAATAAAATTGGCTATGACATAATATCAGTGTCTAATGTCTAAAATGTACAAGAAACTGCTAAACTTCAACAGTGAAAAGAACGCAATTAACACGTTGTAAATGATACAAGCATGTGTTTTACCGAAGAATACATTGAGGTGACTTACAGATACATGAGGAAATGCTCATGATCATTAGGTATTAAAGAAATGCAAATAAAACTTCAATGAGATATCAACTCACCCCAACAAGGCCAGCACTAATCCAACACATGCAAAATAATAAATACTGGAGGGGTTGTGAGGAAACTGGAACTCTTACATTCTGCTTATAGTAACGTAAAACAGTACACCCACCTTGGACATTAATTTTGCACTTCTCTGAAAAGCTAGACAAAGAAGTACCATATGATACAGCAATCCCACTCCTTGCACTATATCTTAGAGAAATAAGAGAAGTCACACAAATGGATGTTCACTCATGTTTATTGTAGCACTTCATTATATCAAAAGATGGAAGCTACCCAGGTGCCAATCATTGGACAAATTGATAAATGGTATATGGACACAATGGCATACCACGCTATGATAAAGAACAATGAAGAATAGATGAAACACCTCATAATGTGGCTGAATCTTGAAGGCATTATGCTGAGTGAAATTCGTTGCAAAAACAAAGATATTGTATGAGACCACTATTATAAGAACTCAAGAGAAGTTTTAAACACAGAAGAAAACATTCTTTGATGGTAACAAGGCTGAAGAGGGAGGGACAGGGGCAGTCACTAACTAGATAGTAGACAAAAATTATCTCCGATTAAGAGAAAGACAACTCATAAAACCGGGAAAGTAGACAACTGTACTAAGTGAAGAGCTAAGAATTGTCTTAAACACAACTGCACTCAATGTACAGAGTAGCAAGGTCAGGAGTCATGGTTTTGAGGGACATTTAGGCCAATAGGCCTAACAAATTTTATTTTATTTATTTATTTTTGGCTTTAAAAGAGAAATGTTTATTACACAGTCTGGTAGGCTACCAGTCCAAATTCAGGAGGTCCATTCCAGGGGAAGGCTTTCCCCCTTGTCGGCTCTGGAGGAAAGTCCTTGTGTGGCATCAGTCTTTGTTCAAGGAGCATCTTGGGACAAGAACCTCTGGTCTGAAGGGCAAGCTCTTCTCCTGGTGCTGCTTTCTTGATGGCATGAGGTTCCCAGTTCTCTGCCTGCTTCCCTTTCCTTTTATCCCTAGGAAATTTTATTAAGAAAATATTCTGTGTCTCAGTTTGGTTACTGGCATCTGAGGTCTTAAGAGGTATTGAGCAACCAGCTAAGATACATCAATTTGACCCAACACACCTGGAACAAAGGAGCATGAAGAACACTTGAGACACAAGGAATACATTAGCTTAAGGTGCAAAAAGGACCACATAAACCAGAGATTCCATCAGCCTGAGACTAGAAGAATTAAATGGTGCCCAGCTACCACCAATGACTGTCCTGACAGGGAATACAACAGTCCTTGATGGAGCAGGAGAAAAGTGAGGTGCAGAACTCAAATTCATGTAAACAGACCAGGCTTAATGAACTGACTGAGACTGGATAAATCCCAGAAGACATGCCGCCCCCCCCCCGGCTGTCAAGAGGAAATGGAAACCAATCCTGAAGCCAACACTTCAAAGATTAGACTGGACTATATGAGATAAAATAATACTCATGAGGCATGTGCTTCTTATTTCAAAGATACATGAAAATAAATGGCAGTTCTTGTCTACAGGTGAGACAACAAGTCAGAATGGGTTAGCAGCTGGTTAAATAGATACAGGAATCTGTGGTATAAAGAGTCAGTGTGATATCGTATTATAGGGATTACAGCTAGGGTGAAAATACAATGTGCATATAAATTGTTCTATAAGTAACTTGAGCTGTAAATTTTCACCTAAGACACAATTAAAAAGGCATAAATAATACTGGGAAAGAGCTGCCTCCTCAAAGTAGGGTCAAGTCAATTTTTTTATGCTCTCATTTGCAGATGTGGCATAATTCAAACTGAAAAGAAATATCTGCAAGCATTCATTAATAACTAGGCAGCCACAGTATAAACAAAGTATGAAACTAGAAAAATAGGATGTTATCAAAAATGAAATGGAATGCAAAATGGTCTATATTCTAGGCATTTTTAAACTAAAATAGAATGGTATTGGCCATTTTTAATCATTTGATCATGTGGTCTGCTATGTGAAGAATGATAAATTAAAGGAGAATGGAATTGCATTCATTTTCATAAAGAACATTTCAACATCTATCTTGAAGTACAATGCTGTCAGTGGTAGGATGATAGCCATACCATACTAATACAATCAAGACCAGTTAATTAAAATATTATTCAAATTTAAGTGCTAACCACTAAGACCAAAAATTGAAAATTTTTACCAACTTCTATAGTATGAAATTCAGCCAATATGCAATCATGATGCATGGATAATTACTGGTAATTGGCATTTGAAAGTTGGTGTTCAATATGCATCTAGGATATCTATGTTCTCTTCTTTCATAATTTCACGGAAGTTTTCTGTCAGCAACTCTACAACAATAAAAAAAAATGAAAGTGTCCATACTCTGTGCTTACAATACTGGGTTCAGGTTGTGTTGAAGTTCTGTTAATATTGATCTTCTTACTAATGTGTATTGTCACCAATTTCACCCTACCAAATTTCTAACAACTATCTAATCTAAACCCTCGCCCCTTGCCTTCCCGCCCTCTCACCTTCCCCACCCTTGTAGCCGTCTAAGAGTCTTTTCTATTATGTATGAGTATGCTTTTAAGTTTTTATCGTAGGGGTCTCGTATAGTAATTGTCCTTCTGTCGCTGACTAGTTTCACTCAACATAATGTCCTCCAGCTGAGACCAAATTGAGAGATGTTTCCTGCTATCATCGTTGTTCTTTATCAGTGTATAGTACTCCATGGAGTATATATACCAAAGTTCACCCATCCATTCTTCTGTTGTTGGGCATCTGAGTGGATTCCAACTGTTTGCTATCGTGGACTGTGCTGCAATGAACATTCATGTGCATGTAGCAGTTGGTGTGAATGGCCTTGACTCTGTAGGACATATTCTGAGCAGAGGAATTACTGGGTCAAATGGTATATCTATATCCATCATTTTAAGGTAATGCCAAATTGCTTTCCAAAGAAGTCACACCATTCTGCAATCCCACCAACAGTGTAGGAGAGTTCCAGTCTCTTCACAACCTCTCCAGCATTTATTGTTTTGCATTTTTTGGATCTTGGCCAATCTTGTTGGGGTGAGATGGTATTTCATTGTCGTTTTGATTTGAATTTCTTTAATAATTAATGATCCTGAGCATGTCCGCATGTGTTTTTTGGCTGCCTGGATCACCTCTTTAGAGAAGTGTCTGTCCATCTCCTTTGCCCATCGCTTAACTGGATGATTTGTCTTTTTCTTATTGATATTTTGTAGAACCTTATAGATTATGGAGATTAGGTATCAGTCTGACATAGAGTTGCCGAATATTTTTTCCCATTCTGTAGGTGGTCTTTTAATTCTTTTGAGGAAGTCTTTGAGTGAGCAGAAGTGTTTCATTCTTATTAATTCCCATTTATCTATTTTCTCTTCTGATGAATGTGTTTTGTTTGTCATATTTTGAAGTCTGTCTACATTGTGTATTAAAACGTCCATTGTTGACCCTATCTTATCTTGGATGAGCTTTATCATTTTAGCCTTTATATTCAGGTCTTTCATCCAATTTGAGTTGATTTTTGTATAAGATGTGAGATATGGGTCTTGTTTAAATTTTTTGCAGATGGATATCCAATTATGTCAGCACCATTTGTTAAAGATACTGTTCTTACCCCAGTTCAAATATCAGCTGTTCATAAGAGGATGGTGGCATCTCTGGAGTCTCTACTTTGTTCCATTGGTCTATATGTCTCTTTCTGTACGAATACCAGGCTGTTTTGACTACTGTGGCAGTGTAATAGGTTTTAAAGTCAGGTAGCGAGAGGCCTCCCAGCATGTTCTTCTTTTTCAGTAGTGCTTTAATTATTCGGGGTTTTTCCCTTTCCAAATAAAGCTGATAATTTGTTTCTCCATCTCATTAAAAAATGTCGCTGGAATTTGTATTGGGATTGCATTATATAAGTAGAGTGCTTTGGGCAACATAGACATTTTCACAATGTTGAGTCTTCCTATCCATGAGCAGGGAAGATTACTCCACTTATGTAAGTCCCTCCTAGTTTCTTGTAGTGATGTCTTGCAGTTTTCTCTGTAAAGATCTCTTATTTCTCTAGTTAGATTTATTCCTAGGTATTTTATCTTCTTGGGGGCTATAGTAAATGGAATTCATTTGGTGATTTCTTCATTAATAATTTCATTGTTGGTATAAAGGAGTCCTACTGATTTAGTTATGTTTATCTTGTATCCCGATACTTTGCCGAATTCTTCTATTAGCTCTAATAGTTTACTTATGGATTTCTTTGGATTCTCTGCATAAACAATCATATCATCTTCAAAGAGGGAAATCTTTACTTCTTCAGTACCAATACGGATGCCTTTTATTTCTTTGTCTTGTCTAATTGCTCTGGCTAGAACTTTTAGCACAATGTTGAATAGAAGTGGTGAGAGCAGGCATCCTTGTCTAGTTCCCGTTCTCAAAGGGACTTCTTTCAGTCTTTCACCATTCAGGATGATGAAAGCAGTTGGCTTTGCATAGGTGATATTGATCATATTGAGGAATTTCCCTTTTATTCCTATTTTTCTGAGAGTTTTAAGCATGAATGGATGTTGAACTTTGTCAAATGCATTTTCTGCATCAATTGACAAAATCATGTGATTTTTATCTTTTGTGTTATTAATATGGTTGATTACATTAATTGTTTTTTTGATGTTGAACCAGCCTTGCATCCCTGGAATGAAACCAACTTGATCATGATGAATGATTGTCTTTATATGCTGTTTAATTCTATCGGCTAGAATTTTGTTGAAGATTTTTACATCTAGATTCATGAGTGATATTGGTCTGTAATTTTCTTTTTTTGTGGGATCTTTCCCTGGTTTTGGTATCAGGGTTATGCTGGCTTCATAGAATGAATTCGGAAGTATTTCATCTCTTTCTATGGTATGAAATAGCCTCAATAGTATTGGAGCTAATTTTCTGTAAAAGTTTGGTAGAATTCTCCGGTGAAGCCGCCTGGGCCAGGACTTTTTTTGGTTGGTAGATTTTTGATGACTTCCTCAATCTCTTCCTTTGTGATAGATTTATTAAGTTGATCTATTTCTCCATGTGATAGTCTTGGTGAGTCATATGAATCTAGGTTTTCAAACCTGTCAGAGTATAGCTTTTCATAGTATTCTGTTACGATATATTTCATTTCAGATGGGTCTGTTGTAACATCTCCCAACTTGTTTCTTAATCGGGTTATTTGTATCTTCTGTTGTTTTTCTTTTGTAAGTTTAGCCAATGGTTTATCAGTTTTGTTGATCTTTTTGAAGAACCAGCTTTTGGTTTTGTTAATTTTTTCAATTGTTTTTCTATTCTCTAATTCATTTAGTCCTGCTCTAATTTTTATAATCTGTTTTCTTCTGGTGCCTGAGGGATTCCTTTGTTGCTCTCTTTCTACTTGTTCAAGCTGTGAGGTTAATTCTTTAATTTGTGCTCGCTCTTCTTTCCGGAAGTGTGCATTTATAGAGATAAACTGACCTCTGAGCACTGTTTTTGCTGTAGTCCATAAATTCTGTTAGGATATGTTTTCATTCTCATTTGAATCCATAAATTTCTTTAATGTGTCTTTGAATTCTTTTATAACCCAAGGCTTTATGAGCAAGGTGTTGTTCAGTTTCCACAAGTTGGAAGTTTTACCTATGAATTTTCTGTTATTGATTTCAACTTTTATAGCTCTGTGGTCTGAGAAGGTACTTTGCAATAAATCAGTGTTTTGGATTTTATGGAGAATTGTTTTATGACCTAACATATGGTCTATTCTGGAGAATGTTCCATGTGCTTTAGAGAAGAAGGTATATTTATCTGTTGATGGATGAAAAGATCTGTATATGTCAATAAGGTCAAGTTGGTTGATTGTTGTAATAAGATCTTCTGTATCTTTACTGAGTTTTTTTCTGGATGATCTATCCTTAACTGAAAGGGGAGTGTTAAAGTCCCCAACTATTATTGTGGAATAATCAATCTTATTTTTCAATGTTGTCAGTATTTGTTCAATGTATTTCGGTGCTTTGGAATTGGGTGCATAAATATTTAATATTGTTAAGTCTTGCTTGAGTGTTGAACTTTCAACAATAAACAGTGACCATCCTTGCCCGTAATAGTGGTTTTTACATTAAAATGTATTTTATCTGAGGTTAATATTGCCACACCTGCTCTTTTTCATGTGTTATTAGCTTGATATATATTATTCCAAACTTTAATTCTCAACTTGTTCTTATCCTTAAGTCTAAGATGTTTTTCTTGTAAGCAACATATAGATGGGTCATGTCTTTTGATCCACAATATCACTCACTATCTCTTTACTGGAGCGTTAAGTCAATTTACATTCAATGTGATTATTGATAGGTATACGTTTAGTGATGTCATTGCAATATGTTTATTTTCATGTTGGTGTTTTCTCTGTTGTTCTTATTAATCTGTCCTGGGACATTCTTCTTTATGGATGGTATGAATTTTGATTTTATATTTATTCAGACTCCTGTATTGTGATTTTTCATTTCAAATCGTATATTGTTAATCAGTTCTATGGCTACATACCTAATCACCGTTAACGTGTAATTATTGAAATCAATTTTAACTATTTTAGAAGTCAGAAACTGTCACTGCATCGACTGTAACTATTATAGTGTATCCCTCTTTTAATGCGATAGTATTATAGTTGTCATATATGATCATGGATTCCCTTACTATAACATTGTAGTTTTTGGCTTGGTTTGGTGAAGTTTTGTCCCTTCCTCAGCTGATTAGAAACTTGGAAGAAGTGCCTTAAATTATCACCTAAAACATATATTTAGGGAAGAGCTTCTTTCAATATTTCATGTAATTTGGGTTTAGTTTTTATGAAGTCTTTAAATTTCTCTTTATTTTCAAAAGTCTTAATTTCACCTTTTAATTTAATTTAGCGGGATGAATTATTATGGGATAGAAGTTTTTCTCATTCAGGGCTTTGAATGTGTCTGCCCATTGTTTTCTAGGTGGCATTGTTTCAGCAGAAAAGTCAGATGAAAGTCTACTGAGTTTCCCTTGGAATGTTAGTTTTGCTTAGAGCCTTGCTGCCTTCAGAAGCATCTGTTTGTGTTTTAGCATATTAAGCTCAATGTTTCTTAATGTTTCTTCATTTTTCTTATTTCTTTTCTCTTATTTCTCCTCATAAATGCTGGTGTCAGTTGCTCTGTCCTTAAGCTCACTACCTTTTACTTCTGTCTCCTCAATTCTGCTCTTTTGGCTTTAGATTGAATTGTGTAATTCTGTAATTTTGTTATTGATCTGCCAGATTTCAGATAGTTGATGTTCCATCAGTTCAGATAGCTTACTCATTTTTTGTATTGTTTTGCTGCATTTTTTTTTAATCTCTAGGAGGGCTCTCTATATAATTCTTTGGTTCTTGACCTCTGATATTTTCAGAATGGATTCTTCATCTGGGAAGTTTTTTGAATTTTTATTTTGGGAGTATTTTGGAATCATGGTGGACTGCTTCTTTAAATGGTTAGCTATTGGTTGTTTTTTGGTGCCATCTAGAAGCTGTTCTGTGTATCTGGTGTTACCTCAACAGGAGCTGAGGCATAGTTCTAAGAGACAGTTAGTCACCAGGTGATTCTGTGTACTCTAGTGACTGGCCCCAGGGGGACTCTCTGGGGTAGTAGGCTCTTCTTCCTAGGTGATCAGTCAAGGATGGATGAGATTCTGCCAGGCTACTCGGCATTCAGTTCTCCAGGCGGTCTTCTTTGAAAAAGATACTTTTCTGGTAAGCTAGGAACTGCCCAACAGCTGCCAAAATCAGTCAGGCCCTCAGGTGTGGCAACCCCCACTTTCCACTGACAATGAAAGCACCTCATAGGCCGTCTCCAGATGCTATGACTTGGTTCAAAGCAGGGAGGGCTTAAGGCCTTGATGCAATCCTCTGACAGGCCTCACTGATAACTCTATGCAATACCAGCCCAAACAGTTTTTCTGCTGAGAAGCACTTTCCAGACAGGGACTGCTGCTCAGTGTGAGAATTAGCCCTATCTAAGCCTCTAGGTGTAACTCTGCCTCCCAGATGATCAAGATGGCATCCCTCCTGAGCTGTCCTTCCTTCTGTGAGACAGCAGAATCTATGGCACAGCTCAGAAAAGAAAGAGTGGAGGGGCAGTGATGCCCTCATTCAGCAGCCAGGTTCTCAATAGTTGACCATCCCAAACACAGTCTCTCTGCTGCACTATACACTCTTTTCTTAAGCACTTTGTGTAGTTCAACATATTAGCTGACTCATGCCCAGTCCCCACCTCCCAGATAATAAAGAAGGCATCATTATCTGTGATCCTCCCAAACAATGAGTCAGCAGAAGCAATACTCAGTACGCCACTGCCTCATTCAAGAGAGAGGTAGTTTCCCCCTCACTGGTACCTAGTCCAAGCTAAAAATGCTATGCCAGATCCTAGGGTTTGCTAGATGTACATGCTGCTCCATTCAATTGTCATTCCAAGCCTTAGTTCTCAGAGGGAATCAACAAGACATGTGTCTAGTCCATGACCTTGGCCCAACCCCCTAGCATTTGAAAGTTGAAAGTGAAGAAGGACTGGTTGTTTGAAAATATTGTCTTGGTAACAGATGACATAGATTGTGTGAGAAAATTTTACAGCACCAACAATTCCTTCATTACAAATATCCCTTTTTCAACAATATAAATGGGGACTGTATACATGGAGCTCACCAAAATGGAATGCACAGAAATCAAATCTAATACATCTGTAGAAAAAGACAGTGGAAAAACTCAGTATCATTAACTACTTACATGAAAATTCAAGTTGAACCTGAATAAAATTAGAATAAGTCCACAAGAGCCAAGATACAACCTTGAATATACTCCAATTGAATTTAGAGACCTTCTCAGAAATAGACTTTATGCATTAAACACTAGTGACTAAAAACCAGAAGAGTTGTGGAAGCACATCATACGTGAAGAAAGGCAAGGTCGTTAAACACACAGTGAAGAAAGAAAAGAAAATGGATTTCAGCAGAAACTCTGAAACTTGCTTTCCAATTTAGAGCAGCCAAAAATTAAGGAAGAAATGATGAAGTCAGAACAGAAGTTTTCAAAGGGCAACTGAAGAAGACAAAATATAACAATGACATGTGCAAAGACCTGGAGATAGAAAACCAAAAGTGTAGAACAAAGGCATTTGCCAAACTGAAAGAACCGAAGAAAATATTTGAACATTAAATTGCAATAGTGAAGGATTCTCTAGGGAAAATACTGTATGATACAAGAAGCATCAAAATAAGATGGAAGTAATGAATACATGCAACCACTGTAACGAAAAGAGTTGGTCATCATTTAAACATTTCAGAAGGTAACATGATTAATAATACATGGCACTGAAGAAAGAAGTCTAAGCTACACTTAAGGTATCGGTGAAAAAAAGTTTCCAGAATTAATGGAATATTATTTGAGATGTTTCAAAAAAACAGATGCAGCACTGGAGATACTCATCTATGCCAAAAAATTTGGAGAACAGCTGCCTGGCTGACCCATTGGAGAAGCATATCTGTTCCCATTTCAAAGAAGGATGATCCAATTGAATGTGGAAGTCATCAAACATTATCATTACTATCATGCAGAAGTGAAATTTTCCTGAAAATAATTCAAAAAAGGTTGCAGCATTACATTGATAGTCATCAGAAATTTAAGCCAGATTTAAAAGAAGAATGGAACAAGGGGGTGTCATTGCTGATGGCAGATGGATCTGGGCTGAAAGTAGAGAATACCAAAAAGGTATCTACCTATGTTTTATTAACTAGATAAGGGCATTTGACTCTGTGGATCATAATAAATTATGGACAACATTGCTAAGAATGGGAAACCCAGAACACTGTATTGTGCTCATGTGAAACCTGTATCTAGACCAAGAGTCAGTCATTCAAACAGAACAAGGGGATAAATTCGGGAAAAGTGTTCACTGGGATTACATCCTTTCACCATATTAATTCAATCTATATTATGAGCAAATAATTCAAAAGTCTAGACTGGTGTCAGGAAGATTGGAGGGAGACTCATTGACAACCTGTGATACACAGATGGCACAATCATGCTTGCTGAAAGTGAAGAGGACTTGAGGCACTTACTGGTGAAGATCAAAGACCATAATCTTCAGTATGAATTGCACCTCAACATGAAGAAAACAAACATCCTCACACCTGGACAAATAAGCAACATCATAATAAGTGGAGAAAAGATTGAAGTCAAGAACTTCATTTTACTTGACTCCACAATCAATGCCCTGGGAAGCAGCAGTGAAGAAATCAAAGGAGGAGGTGGCAGGTCTGTCCAAAATCGCAGAGTAGTCAGATACTTCCTGTGATAAAAACTGGGAGAAAATGAATTGATTTTATGGCATTCCAGGAGCACTGAATATCAAAGGCAAAGTTGAAAAATCAGACTGAGCAGCAGAGAAAGTAGACAAGGACTAGAAGCAGCAAGGAGTTGCCAGACTGACCAGGCAGAAATCAGCACCCTGCAGGTGGATCCACTGGTGCAAGCTCAGTAAAGCAAGTAGTGGCATTCCAAATGTGTTTTCCATATCAGGAGAGAGTGAGCAGCAGAGAGTTCACTTACACCTCCGGAATCAGCAAAAAACAGCTTATAATTGTCTAAAGATAAGTAGCTTGCATCTAACCTACTGCACTTAGATAAAAAAGGAAGTTCTCCTTTGGCATAAACCTCTGTCCCTGTTACCTGCCCTCCTTCCACACTGTACTGAGCCTGAGTGAGCTTTAGATAATGGCACATTCCTTGTGCTAGAAATAGGAATGCTTAAGTACCCTTAGCCATTCTCCCAGCCTTGGAGATGGAACAAATGAACAAAGAGTAGGAAAAAAATTTGCCAGCTCCCCTAAGCCAGAAACACAGGGCAGAAATCATTCCTTTGCCTCAGCACAGGAATAAAGTGTCCACGGATTTTGAAAGCCTTTCACCTCTTGCATAGACCTGTGAGAGCCCACTACAACAGCATAAGCCTTCAATAACCAAACATATTGCTGTCGAGCGACCCTATGGGACAGACTACAATTGCCCCATAGAGTATCCAAAGAGCACTTGGTGAATTCAAACTGCCAGCCTTTTGGTTAGCCGCTGTAGCACTTAACAACTATGCCACTGAGGTTTCCTTAGTGGAATACTAAAGGATCTATATCTAAACCCCAATGCAGAGTGACCGTATATTGGATGCACTTTATGGTTCTATACATCTATAGGATGTCATCCTGCTGATCTATGGCTGGAGGAAGGAGAGTGGGTGGACAGGAGGGGAAAGGAGACTGTTGGGAGGATGAGACATGTATGGAGCAGAGAGGAATAGTGTGCTGTCACCAGACAGGGAGAGCAGTGGAAGCTGCATATAGGTGGGCATGTAAATTTGTACGGCAATGTACATTTTCACTCAGTCATATTAAATAATAAATACATAAATAAATAAACCCTAATTTTACTGTATCAGCTATATTATAGAAAGGAAAGTTCCTGATATTTGACACAACTCAGGTAACAGGGGGCTGAGGACTGGTGACTATACCTACGTAACATAGCTACCCTGTTACCTGCCCTCCTTCCACACTGTACTGAGCCTGAGTGAGCTTTAGATAATGACACATTCCTTGTGCTAGAAATAGGAATGCTTAAGTGCAAGAAAAAGTAGTGCCTCCCAGTCCTTAAAGCCAACAGCACTGGGCAGCTATAGTCCAGATGCAAAACCAACCCACCTACAGACTTTAGGTAACAAAAACATGTTTTTCTGAAAGACAGAGGAGGCTGTCAGCTCCCTGCCTTGCTCAGAATATGCAGCCAGTTACCTGTGTCTACACCAATCACACCTGTTAATCTAGGACTGTAGGGGGGAGACCACCTCAGACACTTGGTGACTAGCCATCTAAATGTCTGAACTGCATCCATACAAGAAAATAAACAGACTCCAGGACTCACCTAGCAATAGATCTAACCAGCTGGTGACATGATGTTAGAAGCTCATAGGTGTTAATAATAAAACTAGCTCACATGACCAATCTATTGGGGCATTTGAAAACAAAACAAGTTGGAACATGGCAAGCAAACATACAATATACAGGTACAATGATTTACTGATTGCTCAGAGACAACAGTCAATATGAAATCACATGAAGAGACAGACCACAATGGATTAAACAAGTTTTCAAGACAAAAAATTAAGAAATATTCCATGTGAAGAGAAGTTCTTGGAATTACTGGATGCAAAACACACGAGATTAGTCTACAGAACTCATAAGGAGATCATGTAAAACTCAGAACAAGTCAACCAAGACACATACAAAGCCATTGAAGAACTTAAGAAGTTCAGAGCAGAGCATTATGACACACTAGACAGGCTGCAAAAAGCAAAGAGACAGTAAACATAAATTCAAAAAATTAAAAACAAAACTTCAGAATTGGACAAATCAAGAGAAAGTCAAAAGAGCAGATTTGAGGCAATGGAAATGAGCATTAGTGACACTGAAGTTAAAGCACTTGACACGAACACATTGGAGGAAAAATGAGATAAAAGAATTTTTAAAAAGTGAAAAAATGCTAAGAATTAAATGTCACTCTATCAAGAATAATCTGCATGTTATTGGAGTACAAGAACAAGAGGGAAAACAGAGAGAATTGTTGAAGATTTGTTGACAGAAAACATCCCTGATATCTTGAAAATGAAAAGTTATCTATCCAGGATGCTCATCAAACTCCACACAAAGTAGATCCCAGAAGAAAGTCACCAAATCATACTATAATCAAATATGCCAAAACAAAGATTAAACAGAGGATTTTTAGAGCACTTGGGGATAAGCTAAAAGTAATCTACAGAGTCAATAAGACTAAGAGCTGTATAAACCGTGCAGACAAGAAGACAATAGGATAACATATACAAATCCATGAAGGAAAAAATTTGTTAGCCAAGAATTATATATCCAGCAAAATTATCTCTCAGATATGATGGTGAAATTAGGACATTCCCAAACAAACAGAAGCTTAGGAAATTTGTCAAAACCAAACTAACATTGCAAGAAATACTAAAGGGAGTCTTGCAGTTAGAAAATCAATAACAACCCAAGACTAGAATACAGGACAGAAAAATCAGCTATCAACACAAATAGGAAAATCACAGAGAAAAGTCAATGCAAAAATACTGAAAATAGGAAAAAAAGAATTGTCATTATGCAAAAGGTGACAACTTTCTAGCAAAACCAGGGACCGAAAGATATAGTCACATTTCTTTCATACAGAGAGGAAGTCAAAGTGTTATAAAGAAATAAAAGACTGACTTAAATTTAGAAAAAAAGGGGTAAATATTAGGGCAAACACAACAGAAACTAGCAATCCTACACATCAAACTAATAAACAAGAAAAATATAAAGACTCAGCAAATACAAAACCAACAATGAAAAAGATGAAGAGAAAGTACATTAAAAAAATGACTCAGCACACAGTATTAAGTAGAACAAAGAAACTGTCAACAGTGCAAAACAACAGGCATCAAAACAACAGCACTAAAATCATAGCTGTCAGTAGTTGTTCTGAATGGAAATTGATTAAATGCACCAATAAAGAGACAACACATGGTATAATAGATTTGGAAAGCACCATTTACTGCCTACAGGACACACAACATCAGCTTAAAGAAACAAACTAAAATTCAAAGGAGGTAAAAAATATATCAAGCAAACAATATTCAAAAAACAGCAAGAGTAGCAATATTAATTTCTGATAAAATAGACTTTAAAGTAAAATCCACCACAACTGTTAAGGAAGGACACTATATAATGATTACAGAGTAAATATACCAGGAAGATATAACCATGTTAAATATTTATACATCCAATGACAGGACCCTGAATGCATAAGACAAACTAACAGCACTGAAAAGAGAAATAGACACCTCCACAACAATGGTAGGAGATTTCATAATGCCACTTTGGGGAAAAAAAGAATGAAAGGAGGGAGGAGAGGGGAGGGAGGAATGGAGAATTGAAGAGTTGGGGAGTTGGGGAGTTGGAGAGGGGGGAGGGACAGAGGAAGGGAGGAAGGCAGGCAGGCAGGCTCTAAATGCCATAATCAACCAAAGTGGTCTCATAGATACATAGAGAAAACTCAACCCAACAGCAGCCAAGTTTACTTTCGTTTCCAATGCACATGGAACATTCTCCAGCACAGAACACGTATTTGGTGATAAACGAAGTTTTAACAAAATCCAAAGCATCAAAATATTGTGAAGCATCTCTTTTGTGACCATGAAGCCATAAACACAGAAACCAATAACAGAAAAAGTAAGGAAACAAATCAAATACATGAAAACTGAGCAATACCTTGATCAAAAATTACTGGGAGTCTTTTAATGGAGATTTCAGGGTACACCATGAGACATATATGGAGCAGAGAGAAATAGTGTGCTGTCACCGGGCGGGGAAAGCAGTGGAAGTTGCATATACGTGGGCATGTAAATTTATATGGGAATGTACATTTTCACTCAGTCATAATAAAAATAAAAATTTAAAAATAAAAAAAAAAGAAAAAAGAATTAATCCTACAACTTGAACAGGCAGAAAGAGAGCATCGAAAGAACCCCTTGGGCACCAGAAGAAAAAAGATGATAAAGATTAGAGCAGAACTAAATGAGTTAGAGAATAGAGAAACAATTGAAAGAATTAACAAAACCAAACCTGGTTTTTTGAAAACGTACACCAAAGTGATAAATCATTGGATAAACTTGCAAAAGAAAAACAGGGGAGGAAACAACCCGAATAAGAAATGAGAAGGGGGATGTCACAATGGACCCTAACAAAATCAAAGGTATCATGAAAAATGCTACAAAAAATTGTACTGAAACAAATTTGAAAACCTAGAGGAAATGGACAAATTTCTGGATTAACATCACTTACGCAAATTATCACAAGTTAAAGTAGAACAGCTTAATAAATCCATCACAAAAGAAGAGATTTAAAAAGTAATAAAAAAAAAAAACTACCAATTAAAAGAAGTTCCTGGCTTATATGCCTTCACTGGAGAATTCTATGAAACTTTTAGAGAGGAGTTAATTCCAATATTACTCAGGCTATTTCACAGCACAGAAAAGGATGGAATACTCCCACATTCACTCATGAAGCCAGCATAAACCTGATAAGGAAGCCAGGGAAAGATTCCACAACAAAAGGAAATTGTAGACCAATATCACTCATGAATGCAGATGCAAAAATCCTCGACAAAATCCAAACCAACAGAGCTCAACAACAACATAATTCATCATGACCAAGTTGGATTCATACCAAGGATGCAAGTCTGGGTTGAAAAACAGTTAATGCTATCAACCCCATAAATAACTCAAAGGATAAGAGTCACCTGATTTTGTCCATTGGTGCAGGAAAGGCATTTGACAAAGTCCAACACACATTCATGTTAAAAACTCTCAGCAAAATATAAATAGAAGGGAAATTCCTCAATGCAGTAAGGGGCATCTATACAAAGCCAACCACCTACGTCATCCTGAATAGAGAAAGACTGAAGAATTCCCCCTGAGAATAGGAACTAGATAAGGATGCCCAGTCTTACCACTTCTGTTCAACATTGTGTTAGATGTTCTGTCCAGGAGATTAGACAAAACAAAAAGAAATAAAGGGCATTACATTGGCAAAGAAGTAAAAATCTCGCTGCTTGCAGATGATATGATTGTATATGCAAAGCACCCTAAAAAATCCATAAATAAACTACTGGAACTAATAGAAGAGTTCAGCAAAGTATCAGGATACAAAAACAATCATAAGTAAATCAGTAGAATTCCTTTACAGCAACAAAGAGGAAATCATCAAATCAATACCATGTATTGTTGCCCCCAAGATAAAATACCTAGGAATAAATCTAACCAGAAAAATAACTAGAGAAAATTAAAAGACTTTATTGCAAGAAAACAAGAGACTTACACTAGTGGAGAAACCTACCTTGCTCATGGGTAGGAAGACTTAACATTGTGAAAATGTCCATTTTACCCAAAGCAGTCTACATATACAATGCAATCCCTATACAAATTCCAGTGTCATTTTTTAATGAAATTGAGAAACGTATCACCAACTTTGTTTGGAAGTGGAAGAAACTCTGGATAAGTAAAGCACTACTGAAAAAGAGGAACACAGTTAGTGGCTTCACACTACCTGACCTTAGAATCTACTACACTGCCACGCAAGTCAAAACAGCCTGGTACTGGTACACAAAGAGACATATAGACCAATGGAACAGAGTTGAGACCCCAGAAATATCACCATCCTCTTACGAACAACTGATACTCTACAAAGCCCCTAAGATTATAAAGTAGGGTAAAAACATTCTCTTTAATAAATGGTGTTCAGAAAATTGGATATCCACCTCCAAAAACTGAAACAAGACACATATCTCACACCTTACACAGAACTAACTCAAATTGGATCAAAGACCTGAATATCAAACCTAAAATGATAAATCATGCAAGGAAAAATAGGTCAACAATAAAAGTTCTAATACACTTCTTAGACTACAAAATCTGACAAACAATGCATGAACAACAGAGTAGAAAATAGGTAAATGGGAACTACGAAGAATCTAACCCTTATGTTCATCCAAAGACTTTATCAAGAGAATTAAAAGACTACCTACAAAATGGGAAAGAAATATTTGGCGACTACATTTCTGATCGATGTCTGATTTCCATAATCTACAAGATAATGCAAAATGTCAACGAGAAAAAGGTAAATAACCCAATTAAGCAATGGGCAAAGGAGATGGACAGACACCTCACCAAAGAGGGCATCCAGGTAGCCAAAAGACATGTGAGGAAATGCTCGTGGTCATTAGCTATTAGAGAAATTCAAAGGGAAAACTACAATAAGATACCATCTCACCCCAACAAGGGGAGTAATACCCCCCAAAACACAAAAGTACAAATGCTGGAGAGATTGGAACTCCCCTACACTACTTGTGGAAATGCACCTGACTTTAGAATGTATTATACCACCATGGTCGTTGTTTTAGCCAGCTAGGGCTGCTCTAACAGAAATACCACCGAGTGAATAGCTTTAACAAAGGAAAGTTTATTCTTACACAGTCCAGTAGGTTGCAAGTCCATATTCAGGGCATCCACTCCAGGGGAAGGCTTTCCCCTTGTGAGCTCTGGAGGAAAGTCTGGTATGGCATCAGTCTTTGTCCAGGGAGTGTCCTGGCGCAGGAACCTCAGGTCTGAAGGAAGTGCTCTTCTCCCAGTTCTGCTTTCTTGAAGGTAAGAGGTTCCCAATTCTCTGCTTGCTTCTCTTTCCTTTTATCTCTTGCAGGCTGAAAGGATTAAGGGTGGGGCAAGCCATACTGCAAGGAAACTCCCTTTACAGCAGAGCAGGGAAGTAATCCTATGAAGAAATTTACAGCCCCACCCTAATCCTTTAACATACAGTTTAGGGAAACCACAAAATGGAGGACAGTCACAAGATACTGGGAATCATGGCCCAGCCCCATGGCTACACATATTTTTGAGGGGACACAATTCAACCCATAACAGTAATCAAAATAGTCTAGTATTGGTGCAACAACAGATACATAGATCAATGTAATATAGCTGAGAGTCTAGATGTGAAGTCTTCCACTATGAGCAGCTGATATTTGACAAAAGTCCAAAATCTATAAATTGGGGAAAAGACAGTCCCCTTAACAACTGGTTTTGACTAACTGGATATCCATCAGCAAAATAAATAAATAAATAAATACCATTATGCACAATTAGTTATGCACAGTAGTGAACTCAAAGTGGATCAAACATCTAAATATAAAATCTGAAACTATAAATACCATGGAAGAGAAAGTAGGGACAAACTAAGAATCCTAATACATGGCATAAATGGAATACAAACCATTACTAACAATGTACAAACTCCAGAAGAGAAAATAGATAACTGGGATCTGCTAAATGTGAAATCCTTATACTTATCCAAAGACTTCACCAAAAGAGTAGAAATACAACCTACAGGATATTGAAAAACCTCAACAACAAAAAGACAGATGACCTGATTAAAAAATGGACAAAGCATGTGAACAGGCATTTCACCAAAAAAGACATTTAAGTGGATAATAGATACATGAGGAAATGCTCACAATCCTTGGCTATTAGAGAAATGCAAATCAAAACTACATGTCACCCAAATAAGACTGGCATCAACCCCCAAATAACACAAAATAATAAATGTTTTAGAGGCTATGGAGAGATTCCAATACTTACACTACTGGTGGGATTGTAAAATGGTACACACCCTTTGGTGCTTCCTTAAAAATCTAGAAATAGGAATACTATATAATCCAGCAATCCCACACCTTTGAATATATTTGAGAGAAGTCAGAGCTGTCACACAAGGAGATACTAGTGTTCATTGCAGCGCTGTTCTGAATAGCAAAAAGATGGAATCAAACTAGGTATCCACCAAAGATTAAATATGGTATAGTCATAATGGTATAGTCACGCAATGATGAGTTTGTGAAAGATCTCATAACATAGAGAAACCAGGAAGGCATTATGCTGAATAAAATTAGTTGCAAAAGAACAAATATTGTATGAGATCAATATTATAAGACTCACAAAAGGGTTTAAACACAGAATATTCTTGGATGGTAATGAGGGTGGGGAGGAAAAGAGGAGCAAGTCACCAACTAGACAGTAGACAAGAATTGTTTTAAATCAAGGGAAGGACAACACACAGTACAGGGGAAGTGAACACAACTGGTCTCGACTGAAAGCTCAGAAGTTTCCCAAACACAACCAGACACTTAAATGTACACAGTAGTAGGGTCAGGAGTCATTGTTTCGGGGGATATCTAGGTCAATTGGCGTAACAAATTTCATTAATGAAATATTCTGCATCACACTTTGGTGAGCAGCATCTGGAGTTCAGAAGCTTGTCAGTGGTCATCTAAGAAGTATCAATCATGCCAACTCACTTTGAGCAAAGGAGAATCAAGAACACCAAAGACATAAGAAAAGTATGAGCCTGAGAGACAAAAGGGTCATGTAAACTAGAGACTACATCGGCATGAGACAAGAAGAACTAGATGGTACCCAGATACCACCAATGACTGCCCTAACAGGGGAAAAACAGAGATTCCCTGATGGGGTGGGAAGAATGTGGCATGCAGAACACCAATTCTAGTAAAAAGAGCAGACCTGGTGGTCTGACAAACTGGGTGGTCCCTGGAAGTTATGGCACCCAGACTCTCTGTCAGCACAGAAACCATTCCCAAAGCTAACCCTCTAAAGATTGTACTGGACTGTAACACATAAAATGATACTAGCTTCAGCAGATACAGGAGGATAACTGGGAAGCTTCTATCCAGATGCTAGATGAGAAGGCAGAGGTGTGACAGGAACTGGTTGACCGGACAAGGGAAATACAGTGGAGAGGAGGAGTGTGATATCACAGTGCGGAAAGAGCAAATAGTGTAACATAGCAAAATGTACATAAGTTTTTGTATGACAAACTGACTTGAAATATAAACTTTTACTTCAAGTACAATTAAAAATGTACAAAAAGAGAAATCGAAGGAGGTATTGCATTGGAAAAATCTGCTGCTGCAAAAAACCTCTTTAAATTGTTAAAGAGCACAGATGTTCACTTTCAGGACCTGTGTGGGCCCAACCCAAGCTACAATATTTTCAATCACATTATGCCATTATATGCGTGTGAAAACTGGACAGTGAATAAGAAAGACTGAAAAAGATTGACACCTTTGTATTATGGTATTGTCAAATGTATACTGAGTATACCATGGACTGCCAGAAGAATGAACAAATCTGTCTTGAAAGAAGTACAGCCAGAATGCTCCTTGGAAGTGAGGATAATAGACTTTCTTTCAGATTATTTGGACATGCTATTAGGAGGGACTGGTAACTGGAGAACTTCATGCTTAGTAAAATGAAGGTCAGCAAAAGCAAGGAAATCATCAGTTAGATGGTTTGACACAAATGCTGGAACAATGACTCAAAATAACAATGATTGTGAGGATGGCCCAAAACTTACTGTAAAAAATTGTTTTCTTCTGGTGTTAACATAAGGTCAATCCAAGTAGGAACTGACTTGATGTCACCTGACAACATGAATGGAAAACCTGATGGCATACTGGTTAAGTCTTATGGGTCGGCAGGTCAAATCCACCAGGCTGTCTCCTTGTAAACTGTATGGAGGCAGTTATGCCAAAATATTTCTCTTTAATGTTTAAGTTAAAAAGCATACAATTTAGAGTTCGCATGTTCATATGTGTGTTTAATTTTATAGTTATCTATTACTAATTTGGATACCCCAGTGGCTTATTGATTAAGTGCTATGGCTGCTAACCAAGAGGTTGATAGTTCAAATCCCCCAGGCTGTCTGTGGATACTCTATGTGGATCAGTTCTACTCTGTCCTATAGGTCACTATAAGTCAGAATGAACTCAGCAGTAGTGAGTTTATTACTAATGAGGAACCCTGGTGGCTCAGTGGTTATTTGGCTGCTAATCAAATGGTTGACAGTTCGAATCCACCACCTGCTCCTTAGCAACTATTGGGCAGCTCTAGTCTGTCCTATAGGTTGCTATATGTTGGAATTGACTCCATGGCAGTGGGTTTGGCATTACCAGTCAAACCTGTTCCCAGTTGTATATGTATCTTCTCTATACATTCTTGCACATTTCCAGTAACTTGAAGAAATCTTTTGTGAAATCTAATCTACAATCTGAACTGGTTGCTCTCAGCAGCACAACTGTACCCTGAAATTTACATTATCAATCAGGGTTTTCCTTTTGCTCTACTTTCAGCAAGATATCCTCAAATGTATTTTCCAACCTTTCTACTGATTTTTTCGTTTTTGTTTGGTTCAATTTGCCACTGTCACAAATTAACACCTCGTGTCATAAAAAGCAGTCTTCCTTTTCTATGGACAGGAATAAAATCACCTCAAGATTCTCATAGTGCAGGAGAGAAGAGGTAGGGCCGAAGTCTTCCTAGCAACAAACTCTCCTAAAATGAAATAAAAGAGATCCACAATGTTCCTAGCCAGAGTTGTCCCTCATGCCAAGAGATTTTAGCAAAACTTACTGTAAAAAATCCCCAAAGCTATTGATATTGGGTCTCTCACTTGGCCATTACAGTGTGTAGATACTTCTGTCTCTACAGAAAACCCTAATATGCATAAGAAAAGAGGAAGAAAGGATATTGTTTTCTTCTTGCCTAACACTGTAGCCCTAGTGGTGCGGTGGTTAACAGCTTGTCTACCCTCCACAGCTTGAATCTACCCTCCAACTCCTTGGAAACCCTATGAGGAAGTTCTACTCTGTCTTATAGGGTCATTTTGAGTCAGAATCAACTCAAAAGTAGATTTTTTTTGTTTGGTTGTTTGTTTTTAACACTAATTAAAACTCTTAATGAAGGGATGAGAAACTGCTTACTATCCCTGCATTTCTAGTGATTTTACTATATGTCAGTATGCACATGGAGGAGAGACAATTTTATGAGGTGAGGTGTTGTAAAAGTATCTCCTCTTTAATATTTAGTAGATTAACTCCAAAGAAGAATATTTTTACACATAAATGTATCCTTCATATGTCAAGCATAATTATTTAGATTTGTTAAATATAATACAACTTACATTAATCACCAAAATAAACTTTGCAAATAATGTAAAGTTCATCATTTGTTGGGGTATAATTTGGAAATTTCACCTCCATTTTTTTCCTGTTATGTATTCTTAAAAGTCTAAGAAGGAAATTTGACATATTTTTCCCTTGAACTTATTATTATTAATTATACACACATTTTTCTTTAACTTGGGGATTTCATTACCAGGTTAGTGACTATATTTTACTGACATTCATTTTGCAAATGTAAAGTGAGCATCTATTACATGTCAGGACTTTTCCGGTCACCCAAGTTGAGTGTGGTTGAACTTTTTAATGTCTCTGGGTTTTAGTTTCCTTTTAATAGTAAATGAGTATAAATTGCAGAGGATTGTTTTGAGATAATATACACACATAATAAGTATGAAGTACCACAGATCACCCCTAAATTTTGGTTCCTTCCCGTGTCTCACTAGAGTTCAGTTTAATGCCTGCCTTTTATGTTTATGTTTGGATCATTGTGGACATAAGTGAGAATATACTCTTGTGTAATCAAACATTTGTATTAATAACACATTGGAATACTCAAAAAACATTTTTCAGGACTTAAATAAATTTTATGGAAACAGTGTGCCTTTACATTACAGGTTATATTTATTTTCAAAGGAGAATGGCTTACTTTGAAATTTCTTTAGATAGAAGAGCTTTTACTTATATTATTTTGACCTTGCTTATTGCATTAGATACAATCCAACAACTTGTGTGTAAAGTGAATATAGTAATTTTCCTATTAACTGTCATAAACATTGACTCAGAGCTGGAAGGTATCTTAAGATTAAGTTAAATGTCCTCATTTTATATAGAAGAATAATGATGCCAGACAGAGGGGATGCTTGTCCAAGATCACACAATCAGTGATTAAGACCCAGGTCTCTTTATTACCAGTCTAGCACTATTCCACTTCACCAATATGTTTTAGCATATGCATTTTTTGGATATTTCTTAAAACTCCAGATTCAAAAGGAAAAAATAAAATTCAGCTTATCTCATACCACCCCCAACCTACTGAATCAGGCTTTGCAGTGGAAGACCCAGGGTTCTGTACTTTTCTTATTTCTCTGATAATTGTTATGTTCAGATAAACTTGGAAAACATGTTATTATAACTGTTATTATAAAAATATTTTAGCTACATTGTTACTATAACTGAATATTTTAGTGTTTCCCTCATAACAAGTCTTAAGACTTGGTTAAAATTTGTCATTTGCATTTACTTGTCTATTAGTTTATTTTTAAAAGACTATCATATTGTTTAAGTTCCATACAAACACAGACAATGTTTTGCTGAGCACTGCATTGTTTGCACTAGAACAGTAATTGGTACACAGTGTTGTTTTTGTTGTTGAATGCTGTTGAATTGGTTCCAGCTTGTGGCGATCCTATGTACAACATAACACTGCCTGGTCCTGCACCATCTTCACAGTCATTGCTATGAGCCCATTATTGCAGTCATTGTCAATCAATCTTGTTGAGGCTTTTCCTTTGTTTCCTTAACCGTCTACTTTACTAATCATAGTCTTCTTCTTAGTAGCAATACTTGTGAAATGAAACAGAGCCAACATGGCACTATAGAGGGAAGAACCAGGCCATCTCGCCACAGCCAAAACCTAAAAAGCCCATTGCCACCACATTGACACAGAGTTGCCTTGTAAGGTTTCCAGTAAGGTTTCCAGTCAGCACCTGGTGGATTCAAATGGAAAACCTTTTGGTTAGCAGCCATAGCTCTTAACCACTACACCACGAGGGTGTCCACACCAAAGACCTGAAAAACTAAGTAAAACAAACATCAATCCCGGAACCCAGCTGAAGAGACAAAGAACTCAGCCAAGCACCAAATGAAATAAGGAACTGATTGAGAACACAGAGTGAAAAGAGATATGCATGAAGGTCCCCTATCAGCTTATGCAACACTAATTCTCCATCTTGAACATCTGTCAGAGATTGGCAGAGACTACAGGAAAGCAGCTTCAGGGAGCCCCCAGCAGGAAACACAAGTGGTAACCAGCAGTACACACTTGCCCACCTCTCCTCCCTCTGCTGGGCCTCCTCTGCTTTCTACCAGGTACAGTCTCTTGATTGGGAGGCACTGGCTTTGGCCTCATGACATTTGGATTCACCCTTCCCACACTGGCCAACTCCCTGAGTAGCATTTGTTTATTTCTGACCTTTTTTTTTTTTTTTTCAGTTTCTTTTGGTTTCTTCCATGCCGCCCACCTCTACCCTCTCCATTCTCTCAAAGAACTAGTGTTTGCCATCTTTGCTTCTTCCTAGAAAGGCTGAAGAATTGTTTCCCTGAGCTGTAACACCATGCTGGTGGGATTCCCCAGAGGTTTTTTGTTGTTGTCTTACACTATTCTGTTTCGTTAGATTGTTTCTTTTTCATTCTCATAGCTTGGGAGCCTCCTCTAGCTGGGCTATAGTGAGTGGCTTAGGAGCCAATTCTCAATTCTGTGAAGCCATGCCAGAGGGATTCCTGTGGGGCATTTCTTTTCTCTTTCTTCATTTCTCAGACTTTTTGTCTCTCTATACTTACCTTCTTTCCCTGTCTCCTGATTACTTGGCACTGTGTCACACATCTCTAGCAGGCTATACTGTGTAGCTGGAGAGCCAATTCCCTGGTCTTCACAGCTGTACTGATGGGATCATTGGAGGATTTTAATTTCTTTTTTTCTAATTTTTGTTTATTTTTTTAGTTTTCCCATGTTCTTTCTTCCTTTTTGTTTTTCTCCATTTCTTGGTTTCTCATTAATTCACCCCAGTGGCAAGCTGTCTTAGCACTCTTTAAAATATATATATATATATATATATATATATATACACACACACACACATATGATTAAGTGAAAGCACACAATCCAAGTCAATTTTGCATACCCACCTCTCTACAACTCTAGCTGCCCACTCCACCCTGTGACAACACACTCTTCCCTCCTACTCCTCACTTACAGTGTCCTCCCAACAAACACCTGTCCTCTCCTCTCCACTCTCTCTTCCCTACTCTAGAAATAAATCAGCAGGACAGCCTTCTATAAATGTATAAAACCATGAAGTACACACACAACATGGTGGCGCTGTATCCCTGAGTCCAGTCCATTCCCTGTCTGAAGTGCTGAGCTCAGCACTTGTTTCAGGTCTGGGGCAGCAGCAAGTCTAGGGGCCATGTTTGCAGGGGACGCTTCATGTTGTCAGACCATCAGCTCTGATCTTTTAGTAGAGTTCTTGGTCTGCACGCCTCTTTTTCTCGTACTACATCAGGGTCTCTACAGTGCATCCCCTACCAAGGCTGTCCCTGGTAGTTGCCAGGCACCACCCAGTGTCCCCGTCTCATGCTTATGTAGTTTCACAACAATACGGGTCCTTCTTTCTCCCAGGCTCATCCTCCCTCGTGTACTTGATATTCTTGATTGTCACCTGTCCCAGGTGGATTGGGATCAACTGATGTTCCTCAGATGGCAGCTTGCTGGCTTTTAAGACCCCAGATGACACTCAGCAACATGGGGTGCAGAAAACTGTCTTAGCTAAAGGCTGACTATGCGAATTGACATTGATGTCCCCTGAAGACACGGTCCCCAAACCCCGTCCCTGCTATTCTATCTTTTGAAACGCTGAGTTGAATTTAGAAAACCTTTTAGTTTATGGTAAAGTCCAGTTATGCTGACCTGCCTTCTACTGAGTGCTGTCACACATCCTTCACTTAACCCAATTCCTATTGATTTATCTAATCTGTGAACAACTTTCTCCCTCTCTCCCCACCCTTGTAGCCATCAAAGAGTCTTCTCTTCTGTGCATAACTTATTTTTTAAGTTCTTATAATAGTGATCTCGGATCCGACTTGACGGCACTTGGCTTGGCAATAGTGATCTCATACAATACTTGTCCTTCGGCAACTGACGGATTTCACTCAGCATAGTGTCTTCTGGTTGATTCCAGAGTATGAGCTCCTTCCTAAAATCATTATTCTTTGTCACTGCATAGCATTCCATGTTGTATATACACCATAGTTTGTTTATCCATTCATTTGTTGATGGGCACCTAGGTTGATTCCATCATTTTGCTATTGTGGACTTTGCTGCCATAAACATTGTTATGCATGTATCTGTTCATATGACAGCCCTTATTTCTGTAGGATATATTCCACGTAATGGGATTGCCGCACCATATGTTATTTCTATTTTTACCTTTTTAAGAAAGCGCCAAATTGCTTTCCAAAGAGGTTGTACCATTTTGCATTCCTACCAGTAGTGTAGGAGAGTTCCAGTCTCCCCACAGCCTCTCTAGCATTTGTTGTTTCGTGCTTTTTGGATTATTGCCAACCTAGTTGAGGTGAGATGACATCTCATTGTACTTTTGATTTGGATTTCCCTAATAGCTAATGATTGTGAGCATTTCCTCATGTGTCTTTTGGCTGCCTGGATGTCTTTCGTGAAGTGTCTTTCATCTCCTTTGTCCATTGTTTGGTTGGGTTATATGTCTTTTTCTTGTTGATATTTTGCAGTACTTTGTAGATAATGGAAATTAGGTATTGATCTGATATGTATTTGACAAATATCTTTTTCCTATAAAGTCTTTGGATGACCATAAGTATTTTCATTTTTAATAGTTCTCACTTATCTATCTTTTATGCTATTTTTTGTGCATTGTTGGTAAGATTTTGTAGTCTGTCTCAGCTGTGTATTAGAACTTCCGTTGTAGTCCCTATTTTTTCATCCATAATCTTTAACATTTTCAGTTTGATATTTAGGTCTTTGGTCCATTTTGAGCTGGTTTTTGTGTAAGGTGTGAGATATGGGTCTTGTTTCAGTTTTTTCACAGATGGATATCCAATTTTGCCAACACAAGTTGTTAGAGACTGTTGTTACCCCAGTTTACAATCTCTGGAACATTGTTGAATATCACCTGTACATAGGAGATGGTGATATTTCTGTTTTTGTACCAGGCTGTTTTGACTGCTGTGGCAGTATAGTAGGTTCTAAGTGGGAGGCCCTCCACTGTGTTCCTCCTCTTCAGTAGTGTCTTACGTATCCAGAGTTTCTTCCATTTCTAAACAAAGTTGGTGATTTGTTTCTCCATCTCATTAAAAAATGACATTGGAATTTGCATTGGGATTGCATTGTATATGTACATTGCTTTGGTTAGAATAGACATTTTCACAATATTAAGTCTTCCTATCCATGAACAAGGTAGGTTTCTCCACTTATGTAAGTCTCTTTTGGTTTGTTGGAGTAGGGTCTTGTAATTTTCTCTGTATAGGTCTCTTACATATCTGCTTAGATTTAGTCCTAGCTATTTAATCTCATTGGGGGCTATTGTAAATTGTATTGATTTGGTGATTTCCTCCTTGGTGATCTCTTTGTTGGTGTAAAGGAATCCTAGTGATTAATCTATGTTCATCTTATACCCTGCTGCTTTGCTGAACTCTGCTATTAGTTCCAGTAGTTTATTTATGGATTCCATAGGGTTTTCTGTGTATAAGACCATATCATCTTCAAATAGTGATACTTTTACTTCTTCTTTAATGATGTGAATGTACTTTATTAAGTTATATCGTCTGATTGCACCGACCAGAACCTCTAGCACAATATTGAATAGAAGTAGTGACAGTGGACAACCTTACCTAGTTACTGTTTTCAGGCAGAATTCATTCAGTCTCTCTCCATTCAGAATGATGTTGGCAGCTGTCTTTGTGTAGATGCCCTTTATTGCATTGAAGAATTTCCCTTCTATTCCTATTTTGCTGAAAGTTTTTAACATGAATTGGTGTTGGATTTTATCAAATGCCTTTTCTGCATCAATTGACAAAATCAGATAATTCTTATTGTTTGAGTTATTTATGTCATTGATCACATTACTTGTTTTTCTGATATTGAACCAGACTTGCATCCCTGGTATGAATCCAAACTGGTCATGATGAGTTATTTTGTTGTTGAATTCTGTTGGCTAAGTTTTTGTTGAAGATTTTTGCATCCACATTCATGAGTGATATTAGTCTGTAATTTTCTTTTTCTTTTCTTTTTTTTGGTGGGGTCTTTCCCTGGCTTTAGCATCAGATTATGCCAGATTCATAGAATGAATTTGGAAATATTCTGTCATTTTGTATGTTGTGAAATAGTTTCACTAGTATTGGATTTAACTCCTCTCTAAAAGTTTGGTAGACTTCTCCAGTGAAGTCATCTGGGCCAGGACTTTATTGGTTGGTAGTTTTTTGTTGTTGTTGTTTCTGTTTTGTTTTATTTCTCTTTCAATTTCTTCTTTTATGATGAGTTTATTAAGTTGTTCTAATTTTCTTTGTTATAATTTTGGTAGGTGATGTGAATCTAGAAATCTGTCCATTTCTTCTATGTTTTCAAATCTGTTAGAGTGCAATTTTTGGTAAGTATCCTTTTATGATATTTTTCATTCAGTTGGGTCTGTTCTGACATCTCCCATCTCATTTCTTATTTAAATAATTTGTTTTCTCTCCTTTTATTGTGTTGTGAGTTTAGCCAGTGGGTTATCAATTTTGTTGATCTTTTCAAAAAAAACAGCTTTGGTTTTGTTAATTCTTTCAATTGCTTTTCTATTCCCTAATTCATTTAGTTCTGCTCTAGTCTTTATGATCTGTTTTCTTCTGGTGCCCGGGTGGTTCTTTTGTTGTTCTCTTTCTATTTGTTCAAGTTGTAGGGTTAATTCTTTGGTTTGGGCCCTCTATTCCTTCCAGATGTGTGCATCTATAGAGATAAATTGACCTCTGAGCACTGGTTTTGTTTATCCCATAGGATAGGATACGATGTGTTTTCATTCTCATTTGATTATATGAATTTCCTTATTGCATTCTCGATTTATTCTGTAACTCATAAATTTTTGAGCCAGGTGGTATTTGACTTCCACGAGTTCAAATTTCTACCCATGTTTTTTCTGATATTGATTTCAACTTGTATGGCTTTATGGTCTTAGAAGTTGCTTTGCAATAATTCAGTGGTTTGGATTTTGTTTAGACTTCCTTTGTGGCCTAATACATGGTATATTCTGGAAAATGTTCTACATGTGTTGGAAAAGAAAGTGTACTTGTCTGTTGTTGGGTCAAAAGTTCTGTAAATGTCTACAAGGTTAAGTTGGTTGATTGTCACAGTAAGATCTTCTGTATCCTTATTGAGCCTTTTTTCTGAATGATCTGTCCATTATTGAAAGTGGGGAGCTGGTCTCCTACTATTATTGTGGAGTGATGTATCTCATTTTTCAGTGTAGTCAACATTTTTTTTGATGTATTCAGATGCTCTGATATTGAGTTTATAAATATTTAATACTGTTATGTCCTTCTTATGTATTAAAGCTTTAATCAACAATTAACATCCTTGTCCACAATGGTGGATTTTCTTTTAAAATCTTTTTTATCTTAGATTAATATTGCCACTCCTACGCTTCTTTGCATATTGTTAGCTTGGTATATATTTTTCCATCCTTTGATTTTCTGTTTGTTCCTATCATTGAGTCTAAGCTGTGTTTCTTATAAGCAGCATATATACAGACCATGTTATTTGACCCAGCCTGCTACTGTCTGTCTCTTTTTTGGAGCATTCAATGCTTTTACATTCAGTATAATTATTGACAGGTATGTATTTAGTGCTGTCATTTTGGTTCCTTTATTTTTGTGTTAATATTTTCTTTGCTCCACCTAATATTCTGTTCTGGGTCATTTTTCTTTATGGGGTTTCTTTTCATCCTTTTCATGTTGGTTTAGTGTTTGTTGAGACTTCTGTATTGTGTTTCTTGTTTTGATATGTAGTATTGGTAATTTGCTTTGAGGCTATACCTTTTTTCCCCCTAATGCTCTAGGTTTAACTTCTCAGTCTTTAACTTCTTTATATCTTCTCAAGTTCCTCTCCATCTGAATGGGATATGAACATTGTAACATACCCCTCTTTATAGTGTAGTGTTGCCATAGTTTACGTGTTAAGCTCTCTGTTTTCCTAATTTTAACATTTTAGCTTTGATTGAAGTTTATGTCTTACTTAACTAATTAGAACTCTGGATGCTGTGTCCTGCATTGCATCCTTGAGTATATATCTAGTGTTATTAATTTTCTAATAAAACAAAAAACTTCCTTCAGGATTTCCTGTAATTTTGGTTTGGGTTTTGCAGTCTCTAAGCTTCTGTTTATCTAGAGTGTCCTGATTTCACGATCATATTTCAAAGACACTTTTGCAGATATATAATTCAAAGTTCGAAGTCCCCCCTCCTTCCAGGTTTTGTATGTGTCATCCCATTGCCTTCTTGCCAACATGATTTTTGCTGTAAATTTGGAGGACCATCTACAAGGCTTCCCTTTTTACATTTGTTTTGATTTAAGCCTAGCTGCCTTTAAGAGCCTTTCCTAATGTTTCATTTTGTTTAGCTTGATTATAGTATTCCTTGATGTCTTGCTTTTGGGGTCCACTTTTTGTGCAATTCAATGAGTATGTTGAATAGCCACCTTCTCTTCTTTCATGATGTCAGGGAAGTTTTCAGTCAGCAAGTCTTCAACAATTCCCTCTGTATTTTATGCTATCTCTTCCTGTTCTAGAACTGCAATTACTTGTAAATTGTTCCCCTTGATAGAGTCCCACATGGTTCTTAACGATTCTTCATTTTTCTTGATTTTTTTATCCAATTTCTCCTCATAAATGCTGGTGTCAGTTGCTTTATCTTCAGTCTTGCTAATTTTGCATTCTATTTCCTCAATCCTGTTCTTTTGGCTTTCTGTTGAATTGTCTAACTATAATTTTATTATTGATCTGCTGAATTTCAGATTGTTGCTGTTCTAGTAGTTCATGTAATTTGTTTAATTTTTCATTTTGTTCTGCTGCACTTTGTTTAATCTCCTTCCTAACATCTAAAAGGGCTCTATATGTAATTCTTTTGTATTCTAACTCTGTTAATTTCAGGAATGCTTCTTCATCTAGGAAGTTTTTTTGATTATTTATTTTGGGAGTTTTCTGGAGCCACAGTGGCCTGCTTCTTTAGATGGTTAAATACTGATTGTTGCCTTCACACCACCAGAAAGCTGTTCAGCTTCTCCAGTGTCACATCAGCCAAAGCTATAGCATAGCTCTAAGAAGGCTATGGAGAGGTCACTGCTGGACATGGCTTCCAGCCGCCACTACATTCTCTAGGTGCAGCTGTCTTAGTGTAGCTTCTCTGGTGATAGAGATGCCATCCAACCCAGCAGTGCTGCTGCACTTGGATACCAGACCCAGTTGGGCCCTCAGCAGTGGCAGGCCCAGCCTCCTGCCTGACAGAGATGGCCACCTACTTGTGCTGACTCTCTGGAATCATGCCGACAGACACTGCAGCATAGCTCAGAGAAAGGAAGAGCAAAGGATGCTGCCACACTTGGCTGCCAGCTGCTGCTGCCTTTTTTGGGAACAGGTGTTTTAAGACTAGCCTCTGCTGAGAGACACACTGTCCAGTGGCAGCCAGTCCTAGCTGGATCCTCAGGATTGGCAAGTCCCACCTCCTGGCTGGCAAAGATGATGACCTACATTTGGAGTGTCTCCAGGGCTGTGTCAACAGACGCTATGCCGTGGCTCAGAGAATGGAGGGGAAAGGGTGCTGCCATACTGGCTGCCAGACTCCACTGCATTTTCTAAGTGCAGTTGTCTTAAAAACAGCTTTTCTGCTGAGCGAGGTACTGTCAAGCAGCAGCTGGTCCCAGTTGCACCCTCAGAAGTGGCACCTCTCAGCTGACTAAGATGGCATCCTACTTGTGCCTTCTCCTGTGCTCTGCTAGCAGAATCTATGGCACAGCTCAGAGAAGAGAGAGAGGAAGGGCACTAGTACCTTTGGCCACCAGCTGCCACTGGTTCTCTAGATGTGACTATCTTAAGCGCAGCCTCTCTGCTGTAAGAATCATTGTCTACTTAGGCTCTGAAGCAACCTGGCAGATAGCCCCAGTCAGGCTCTCAGGTTCAGCAGTCTCAGTCTCAGTCTCCTCATTGACAAAGATGGCATCTGTACCTGCAAGCCTCTCTGCCACGTCAGCAGAAACAGGAACATTTGTGCTGCTGTCTCACCTTAGACAAAGGTAGTTTTCCCATTCCTGTCATGCAGTCCAATCTCACAACCCTCTGCCTGATCTTGGGGCTCCCAAAATGTCTACTATGCCTCTTTCAGCAGTTTTTCAAGGCCTTAGTTGTCAGAATGAATTGAGGAGATGTGTGGCTGGTTGGCCATCTTGGGCTCACTGCCAGCACTCTTTTTTGTTTGTTCATCTGTTTTGGGCTCTTGTTTCTCTCTCTCTGGCTGCTTTCACATACCCATCTCAGCTCCACATAGCCCAACCTCCCCCTTCCTTTTCTCCTACCTGGACTGTGCACTAAATATTATACCTCAGAGCAGTACAAGCTTGGCTTATAGGAACCTACACTGCACTGATTCCTGGCCTGCCTTGTTGGCCCTAAGACATGTAAAAAATAACCCATACCAGCCTCTCTCCACCAGCTGTACATGTCCTGCTTTACCACACCTAAGCAACTGACTTTACTCATTGAAAATGTAGGTAAAAACTATCATGACTACAGATAAAGAATGCACAGCCTATCTGCTCTGACATAACCAAATAAAATAAAATGCAGGATGAAACAAACAAATCTACAATCTGTAAATGAAGAAAATAACTACTGAATGTCCCACAGACAGAAGAAAGTAACAAAAATTACACACACACACACATATATATATATACATATATATATACACACACAAAAAAAAAATGGAAACCCTGATGGCATAGTGGATTAAGTGCTACATCTCCTAGCCAAAAGATCTGCAGTTCAAATCCACCAGCTGCTCCTTGGAAACTCTTTGGGGCAGTTCTACTCTGACCTCTAGGGTTGTTATGAGTTGGACCCAACTTGGCAACAGTGGTTGGGTATATAAATGAAACAGGATGGTTTCAGTAAACATCCAAATGAAACACCAGATGACTTTACAGTAGAAGAAGAGGAACTAGAATTACTTGATAAGGAATTCACGTCTCCAGTATTCAGAGCTACCTAACAGTTGAAGTAAGAAACAGACAAAAATGAGGAAAAAATAGACAAATTTATGGAAAAGGCAGGCAAATTCATGGGTAATACAGACCCCCTCAAAAAGAGGAAGAATTCCAGAGAATAATACACAAACAAAATGCCTAAATAAATCACATTAGAAATCATTCACAGACAGCAATTAGAAATGAAAAAAAAAAAAACAGTGATATTTCAGAAATGGACAGTGTCATAGAAGGTCTGAAGAGCAGCTTTAAAATGATAGAAAAGAGGATCAGGAAAATTCAAGATAAACACTTGGATACAGCTGTCTATGAGGAAAACTCAGGAAAAAAAATGAAGAAAAGTGAAGGAACCCTGAAAATAACGTGGGATACAATCTAAAGCAAACATATTTGGTGGATCAGACTTCCAGAACAGAGGAGGAAAATGGGAAACACAAAAAGAATCATGGAAGTATTGCTGACAGAAAACTTCCCTAATATCATGACAGATGAAAAGCTGGTGATTTTGAATTGTGTCCCCCAAAAAATGTGTGTAGCAATTTCATGGGCCATCATTCCCAGTACTGTGTGCCTGTTCTTCATTTTGTAATTTCCCTGTGCTGTAAATCTTAATCTCTGCCTGTGGCAAATAAATAGGATTATGATAAAAGATTAGTATAGGACTGCAACATCTTCTCTTATTTTATTTTTTAACTGTGATTGAGTGAAAGTATACAACCCAAATTAAATATGCACGCCTGCCTGTCTGCAGCATCTTCTGCTCTACTTGTCTGGTGAGAGCACACTCATCTTCTTTGTTCTTAACTCTACATGTCCTCTTAACAACCCCTTCTCCCCTCCTCTCCACCTTCTGCTGCCCCTTCTAGTAAGAGGCCAGTAGGACAACATCCTATAGATACACAGAACTATAATGTACACACGACATGTGGTCACATTGTGTCCCCCGGTCCAATGCATTCCTGTCAGGAGAGTTGACCTCAGTAAGTACTTTTATGCAACAAAATTTCTGTAACCAGCTCTCTTCCTCTCTCCTTCTCTCCCTTCATTATCTTCCCTCCCTTGCAGCGATCAAAGAGTCTCTTCTTCTGTACATGAGTCTGTTTTTAAGTCTTTGTATTAGGGGTCTCATACAATATTTGTCTTTGTGCTGCTGACTGATTTCACTCAGCATAACGTCTTATAACTGAAATCAGGTTATGAGATGGTTCCTAAAATCATCATTATTCTTTATTATTGCATAGAGTTCCATTGAGTATATGTACCATAGTTTGTTTATCTATTCATCTGTTATTGGGCCTCCGGGATGATTCGATTTTTTGCTATTGTACACTGTGCTGTAATAAACATTTGTCAGCATGTATCTTTGTGTGACTGCCCTTGATTCTGTAGGATATATTCCAAGCAGTGGGGCTACTGCGTCAAATGGTATGTCTATTTCCAGTTTTTTAAAGAAGTGCCAGATTGTTTTCCAAAGAGGTTGTACCATTTTGAAAATCCACCAGCAGTATAGGAGTGTTCTAGTCTCTCCACAGCCTCTCCAGCATTTGTTGTTTTGTGTTTTTTGGATCATGGCTAACCACACTGGGGTGAGATGATGTCTCACTGTAGTTTTGATTTGGATTTCTCTAGTAGCTAATGATCATGAGCATTTCCTCATGTGCCTTTTGCCTACTTGGATACCCTCTTCACTGAAGTGTCTGCCTTTGCCCATCGCTTAATTGGGTTATTTACCTTTTCCTTGCTGGTATTTTTCAGTACCTTATAGATTATGGAGGTTAGATTTCAGTCTGACAAGTAGTTGCTAACCATTGGTTCGCATTCTATAGTGTTTCAATTCTTTTTAATTTTTATTATTTTATTATGATTGAATGCAAATGTACATTCCCATATAAATTTGCATGCTCATCTGTATGCAGTTCACACTGCTCTCCCTATCCAGTGACAGCACGCTCTTCCTCTCTGCTCCATGCATGTTCTGTCCACTCCTCTCCCCTTCCTTCAGTAAGAGATCAGCAGAATGTTATCCTATAGATGCATAGAACCATATAGTGCCCACAAGATACGGTTCCTCTGTGTCACTAAGTCCACTCCAATGATGTCTGAAGAGTTGATCTTCATTACGATTTACAGACAGGGGCAGCATCAGGGCCAGTGACCATGCTCCCAGGGGAACTCCGAAGCCCCTGGACCACCAATTGTGGTCTTTCAATGGAGATCTCAGGGTGCACCCATGTTTTTTCTTGTATTGTGAGTCAGACTCAATTTTCTGAGGTCTACCGTGGCTGTCATTGGTGGTTGCCAGGCACAATCCAGTTCTTCTGGTCCCAAGTTGATGTAGGGACTGACTCAAGTAGCTCTCTCTGTCTTCTGGGATCCCTTTTCCCCATGTCATACTGGTCCTCAGAGATAGTTCCATCCTGTTGAGTTGGGACCATTTGCTGTACCCTCAGATGGCAGCTTGGGAGCTTTTAAGACCCCAGATGCCACTCACCAATATGGGGTACAGTGAGCTCTCATTAGCAAAACACTGGTTGTGCCAGTTGGCCTCGATTTTGCCTGAGAGCATGGTCCCTGACTCCCCACCCAGGTACTCTATGCTTGCAATATTGGATTGGGTTGGGATAGGAGGAGTACTCAAGTTATGTTGAAGTCTGGTTAGTATTGATCTTCTTTCTAATGTGTGCTGTCACCGATTTCACCCAGTCAAATTTCTGCCAACTATCTAATCTAAACCTCTCATCCTCCCTCCCTCCCCACCCATGCAGCCTTCAAACAGTCTTTTTTTCTATGCATGAGTCTAATTTTAAGTTCTTATCATAGGGGTCTCATAAAATATTTGTCCTTTTGTCACTGGCTACTTTCTCTCAACATAATGTCCTCCAGTTGTAACGAGGTTATGAGATGTTTCCTGAAATCGACATTGTTCTTTATCAATCCATAGTGTTCCATTGAGTGTATATACCATAGTTTACCTACCCATTCCTCTGTTGTTAGGCATCTGGGTTGATTCCATCTTTTTGCTATTGTGGACTGTGCTGCAATAAACAGTCGCATGCATGTATCAGTTGGTGTAAATGGCCTTAATTCTGTAGGATAAATTCAAAGTAGTGGAATTACTGGGTGGAATGGTGTAACTATATCCAGCTTTTTAAGGGAGCTCCAGATTGCTTTCCAAAGAGGTTGCAACATTTTACAATCCTACTAACAGTGTAGAAGAGTTCCAATTTCTCCACAGACTCTCCAACATTTGTTGTTTCACATTTTTTGGATCATAGCCAACCTTCTTGGGGTCAGATGGTATCTCACTGTAGTTTTGTTTTGAATTTCTTTAATAGCTAATGATCATGAGCATGTCTGCACGTGTTTTTTGGCTGCTGGGGTCTTCTCTTTAGAAAAGTGTCTGTCTATCTCCTTTGCCCATCACTTAATTGAGTGATTTATCTTTTTCATGTTGATATTTTGTAGTACCTTATAAATTATGGAGATTAGGTGTTGGTCTGATATATAGTTGCCAAATACTTGTTCTAATTCTGTAGGTGGCCTTTTAATTCTATTGATAAAGTCTTTGGATTAGCAAAAGTGTTTGATTACTAATAGTTCCTGTTTACCTATTTTCTCTTCTGTTGTTTGCGATTTGTTTGACAGATTTTGAAGTCTGTCTACATTGTGTATTAACACTTCCATTGTCATTCCTACTTTTTCTTGGATGATTTTTATTGTATTAGATTTGATGTTTAGCTCTTTTATCCAGTTTGAGTTGGTTTTTGTATAAAGTGTAAGATATGGGTCCTGTTTCAATTTTTTGCAGATGTCTATCTAACATTGGCAGCACCGTTTATTGAAGAGATTGTTTTTATCCCAATTTAATGTCATAGGGTCTTTGTCAAATATCAAGTGTTCATAGTCAGATGGTGTCATCACTGGGGTCTCGATTCTGTCCCATTGATCTGTCTACCTCTTTTTGTACCAGTATGAGGCTGTTTTGACTACTGTGGTAGTGTAATAGGTTCTAAGGTCAGGTAATGAGAGGCCTCCCAGTGTATTCTTCTTCTTCAGTAGTGCTTTACTAATCCGGGGCTTCTTACCTTTCCAAAGTTGGTAATTTGTTTCTCCATCTCATTAAAAAATGTCACTGGAAGTTATACTCAGATTGCATTATATAAGTAGATTGTTTTAGGCAAAATAGACATTTTCACTATATTAAGTCTTCCTATCCATGGGCAGGGTAGGTATCTCCATTTATGTAAGTCTCTGTTAGTTTCTTGTAGAAAGGGCTTGTAGTTCTCTTTGTAAAGGTCTGTTATCTCTCTGGTTAGATTAATTTCTAGGTACTTTATCTTCTTGGGGGCTGTAGTAAATGGTATTGTTGATTTCTTCCTTAACAGTCTCGCTGTTGGTATAAAGGAATCCTACTTATTTACTTAGGCTTATCTTATATCCTGAGACTTTGCTGAACTCTTCTACCAATTTGAGTAGTTTCCATATGGGTTCTTTAGGATTCTTTGCACATGCAATCATATCATCTTCAAATAGGGAGATTTTTACTTCTTTGCTGATGCAGATGCCCTGTATTTCTGTGTTTTTTTTTTTTTTTTTAATTGCTCTGGATAGAACTTCTAGTACAATGTTGAATAAGGGAGGTGAGAATGGGCATCCTTGTCTGGTTCCTGTTCTCAAGGGAAACTGTTGCAGTCTCCATTCAGTATAATGCAAACAGGTGGCTTTGAATGGTCCTTACTGCATTGAGGAATTCACCGTTTATTCCTATTTTGCTGAGAGTTTTTTAGCATGAATGGCTGTTGGACTTTATTAAATGCCTTTTCTGCGTCAATAGACAAGATCACGTGATTCTTGTCTTTTGTGATATTTATGTGATTAATCACATTATTTGTTTTTCTGATGTTGAACCAGCCTAGCATTGCTGGTATGAATCCCACTTGGTCATGATGGATTATTTTTTAATATGTTGTGTTCTATTGGCAAGAATTTCGTTGAAGATTTTTGCATCTAGATTCATGAGTGATATTGGTCTGTAGTTCTCCTTTTTGGTTTGGTCTTTCCCTGGCTTTGGTATCAGGATTATGCTGGCTTCATAGAATGAATTTGGGGGTATTCCATCCTTTTCTATACTGTGAAAGGTTTCAGTAGTATTGGAGATAACTCTTCTCTAAAAGTTTGGTAGAATTCTGCAGTGAGGGCATCTGCACCTGGGCTTTTTTTGGTTAGCAGTTTGTTGATGACTTTTTCTATCTCTTCCTTTGTGATGGGTTTATTAAGTTGTTCTGCTTCACCTTGTGATACTTTCAGTAGGTGATGTCAATCAGGGAATTTATCCATTTCCTATAGCTTTTCAAATTTATTAGAGTACAGTCTTCCATAGTATTCTGTTGTGATATTTTTTATTTCTGCTGGATCTGCTGTGACAACTTTCCTCTCATTTCTTATTTGTGTTATTTATTTTCTTTCATGGTTTTCTTTAGTAAGTTTAGCCAATGGTTTGTCAATTTTGTTGAGATTTTTAAAAAAACAGCTTTTGGTCTTTTCAATTTTTTCAATTGTTTTTCTCTTCGCTAATTCATTTAATTCTACTCTAATCGTTATGATCTGTTTTCTTCTGGGGCCTGAGGGATTTCTCTGTTGCTCTCTCTCTTGTTCAAGCTGTAGGGTTAGTTCTTTGATTTGGTTCCTTTCTTTCTTCCTGATGTGTGCATTTATGGAGATAAACTGACCTCTGAGTACTACTTTGGCTGTATCCCGTAGGTTCTCGTAGGAAGTGTTTTCATTCTCACTGGAATCGACAAATTTCTTTATTTCATCCTTGATTTCTTCTATAACCCATGGGTTTTTGAGCAAGATGTTGTTCAATTTTCATGAGTTCCACTTTCTATGTTTTTTCTGCTGTTGATTTCAATTTTTATGGCTTTATGATCTGAGAAGATTCTTTGCATTAAATCAATGGTATGGATTTTATTGAGAATTACTTTATGTCCTAACACATGGTTTGTTCTGGGGAATGTTCCATGTGCACTGGAGAAGAATCTGTAGTTGTCTGTGGGTGAATTGAAACTTCTGTATGTGTTGGTGAGTTCTTGTTGGTTAATTGTGGCAATCAAGTCTTCTGTGTCTTTATTTAGCTTTTTTTCTAGACTATCAGTCCAGTATTGAGAGTGGAGTGTTGAAGTCTCCTACTATTATTGTGGACTGAACTATCTTTTTTTTGAGTGTAGTCTGTGTTCCTCTGATATATTTAGGTACTTTAGTATTATGTGCCTAAACATTTAATATTGTTAAGTCCTGCTTCTGTATTAAACCTTTCAGCAATAGTGTCCATCCTTGTCCACAGTGGTGGATTTTACATTAAAATCAATTTTATCTCAGATTAGAATTGCCACACCTACTCTTCTTTGCTCATTGCTAGCTTCATATATATTCTTCCATCCTTTAATTTTCAGTTTGTTCCTATCTTTAAGTCTAAGGTGTGTTTCTTGTAGGCAATATATGGATGAGTCATGTCTTTTGATCCAAGAAGTCACTCAATGTCTCTTTACTGGAGCATTCACTCCATTCACATTCAGTGTAATTATTGATAGATACATTGTCAGTGCTGCCATTGTGATATGTTTATTTTAGTGCTGATGTTTTCTCTTTTGTTCTTGTTAATCTGTTCTGGGACATTCTTCTTTGTTAGTTGATTTTTCACCATTTTCAGTGTTGGTTTTGTGGATATTGAGACTCCTGTGTTACATTCTTTTATATGGTATGTTGCGTCCTTATTGTTCTTTATGGCTGCCTCTATAATTCCACTTAATATACTACATATAATCCCAGATTTAATTACGATCAGTCTTGTCCACTTCATCTCTATCTGGAAGGATTGTAACAACTGTAGTGCATCCCTCTTTTTAATATGATGACATCATAGTTTTCATGGTATCATCACTGGATTATTTCTTTCACTATTACAGCTTTGATTGAGTTTGAAGCCTTCCCTAATTGAGTAGGATTCTGGATAATATGTTCTTCTAAAAATATATAGTTAGCAATTTTGTTCTTTTAAGCCAAAGCTAAGAGTTTCTTTCAGTATACCCTGTAGCTTTGTTTTGGTTTTTAAAAAATCTCTAAGTTTCTGTTTATCTATGAATGTCTTAATTTCATTTTCATATTTAAAAGATAGTTTTGCAGGATATATAATTCTCAGTTGGAAGTTCTTCTCCTTCAAGGCTTTGAATATGTCATGCCACTGTCTCCGTGCCAGCATTGTTTCTGCCGTGAAATCTGATGAAAGCATGCAGGGTTTCCCTCTAAATTTTAGTGTTGCTTTGAGTCTTGCTGCCTTTCAGAATTTCTGCTTATGTTTCATTCTGTTAAGTTTGATTAGAATATGTCTTGGAGTCTTTCTTTTGAGATCTATACTGAATGACATTTGATATGCATCTTGGATATCTATATTCTCTTCTTTCATTATTTCCGGGGAGTTCTCTGTCATCAGCTCCTCAACAATTCTGCCTGTGTCCTCAGGTGTCTCTCCCTGTTCAGGAACTCGAATTTGTTCATAGGTTGTTCCTCTTAATAGAGTCCCACATGCTTCTTAATGGTTCTTCTTTTTTCTTGTTTGTTTCTTCTGATTTCTCCTCATAGATGCTGGAGTCAGTAACTCTGTCTTCCAGGTGAGAAAGTCTCTTTTCCATTGGTTCCATTCTGTTTTCCTGGCTTGGATTGAAGTTTCTATGTCTTTGATTTTGTTCTTGATCTGTTGGATTTCAGAGTACTGGTGTTCCATCAGATCAATCAACTTGCTTAATTTTTCATTTTGCTCTATTGCATTTTGTATAAGGTCTAGGAGGGCTCTATACATAGTCCTTGTGTATTAATCTTCTGGTAATTTCAGTAAAGTTTCCTCGCATGGAAAGCTCTTTGGTTGTTTCATTTGAATGCCTTCTGAAGCCATGGGTGATTTCTTGGTCATGGCTTTCTCCAAAGTCTGTTGCTTTTTGGCCTTCATGTACATCACTAAATGCTGGGAGAGACACTATAAGGATGGACTGCAGATATTTCTCTAGGAAGTCTTAAAATAAAAGGTAAAAAGTATCTGACCACTTCTCAAGTCAGGTTTTCAGATGCACAAGCCCCTCTTGCAAATGGCAAAGTATGCACCTCTATATCCAACCCCAAATGTTACCAACTAGGTCAAAATACAACAAGGCTACTGCCCTGTTGGCCTTTGTTGAGAGGCCCCAGCTGTAGGTAACACTGTAAAAAATACTGCTTTTGTGCCAGAAAACTGCTCTTCTGTTGGTAGCTGCTGCTTTCCAGCCCAGAATTAGGTCACGCTGAGGCCACTGTACTCAAAATGGCATCCCACACAAGGTTGTCACCACCTCCATACAAACTGCACTGTGACAGAGGTAGAAAGAGAGTCCACAGGTGCTGAGATGCACAGAGTTCACAGGCTCTGTTGCCAGGCCCCAGCCATAGGCAACACTGAGTAAACTGCTGCCTTTCTGCCAGAAAAGCACTCTCTTGTGGGCAAGCACAGCCTCCCAGTCTAAGAATTAATTTCAGCTGAGGGCTCTATATCCAAGATGGTGTCCTGCACAAGGTCAGTGCCACATCTGTAAAAAGTACACTACGGCAGATGCAGAAAAAGAAGTGCTAAAGGTGCGATGATGCATAGAGTCCACAGCCTCTGTTGCTGAGGCCCAGCCGTAAGTGACACTGTATGAACTACTGCTTTTCTGACAGAAAAGGGCTTTCCTACAGGCAGGCACAGCCTCCCAGGCTGAGAATTAAGTCAAGCTGCAGGCTCTGTACCCAAGATGGCGTCCCACATAAGCTCTCTGCCAGTTCCGTACAAACTACACTGTGGCAGAAGCAAAAAGAGAGGCTAAAAGTAGCAAAATGCACAGAGCCCTAAGCCAGGCTCTCAAAATATGACAATTTCATCTGCTGGTCCAACGAGTAGTGCATCTTAGACTAGCCGCTAGTTAAGATGCACCTCTGCCAGCTGTCCAAGACAGAAGAAAAAAAAGTTGAAACGGTGAGATACCTTTGGTCCATGAATGCCAGGACTGGCCAGGTGCGAGAGTCAGCAAATGCGAGGAGGTTTTCCATTCAGTGGTATGACGTCCAAATTAACAGACCTATGCCCTGTCTTAGGGCTCACTAGGTGGCCAGGAGGCTCCATTTAATTATCAGTTCAGGTCTTGGTTTCCAGAGGGATTTAGGGAGACATGTGCTTTGTCTGCCAACTTGACTTCGCCCCCATCTTTTAATTCTTTTGATAAAGTCTTTGGATGAGCAAAAGTGTTTGATTCTTAATAGTTCCCGTTTGTCTATTTTCTCTTCTATTGATCATGTTTTTCAGATTTTGAAGTCTGTCTAAGGAGTGTATGAAAACTTCCATTGTTGACCTTGTTTTTTCTTGCATTATCTTTATCACTTTAGGTTTGGTATTTAAATTGTTTATCCATTTGAGTTAATTTTTGTGTAAGGTGTAAGATACAGGTCTTATTTCAGTTTTTGGCAGATGGAAAACCAGTTTAGCCTGCAACATTTGTTAACTAGACTGTTTTTATCCCAGTTTACAATGTTAGACCTTTTCTCGATAATTGGCTGTTCATAAAAATAGGGTGGCATCTCTGGGGTCTCAACTCTGTTCCATTAAACTTTATGTCCCTTTTGTGTACCAGTACCAGGCTATTTTGACTAAGGCTGTGTAATAGGTTATGAGGTTGGGTAGCATGAGGCCTTCAACTGTGTTCTTCTTCTTCAGTAGTGCTTTGCTTATCTGGGGTTTCTTCCCTATTCCAAACAAGTTAGTGATTTGTTTCTCTGTCTCATTAAAACATGTCACTGGAATTTATGCTGGGATTCCACTGTATATGAAGATCGCTTTCAGTAAAATAGACATTTTCACAATGTTAAATCTTCCTATCCATTAGCAGGGTAGGTTTCTCGATTCATGTAAGTCTCGCTTGGTTTCTTGTAGTAAGGTCTTGTGGTTCTCTTTGTATAGGAATCTTATTTCTCTAGTTATATTTATTCTTAGGTATTTTATCTTCTTGGGGGCTATAGTAAATGATGTTGATTTGGTGATTTCTTCTTTGATGATCTCGTTGTTGGTATAAAGGAGTCCTACTAATTTACTTATGTTTATCTTATATCCTGATGGTTTGCTGAACTCCTCTATTAGTTCAAGCAGCTCACTTATGAATTCTTGGGGATTCTTTGTGTATATATTCATACCATCTGCAAATAGGGAGATTTTTACTTCTTTGGCAATGTGGATGCCCTTTATTTCTTTGTCTTGTCTAATTGTTCTGGCCTGTACTTCTAGCACAATGTTCAAAAGAAGTGGTGAGAGTGGGTATCCTTGTCTAATTGTCATTCTCAGTGTGAATTCTTTCAGTCTCACTCCACTGAGGATGATGTAGATAGTTTGCTTTTCATAGATACCCCTTATTGCATTGACAAATTTGCCTTCTATTCCCATTTTGTTGAGAGTTTTTAGCATTAATGAATGTTGGACTTTGTCAAATTCCCTTTCTGCATAAATTGACAAAATCAGGTGATTCTTATCTTTTGTGTTGTTATGTGGTTGATCAGATTATTTGTTATACTAATATTGAAGGAGTCTGGCATCTGAAGTATGAATCCAACTTAATCATGATGAATTATTTATCTAATATGTTGTTGAATTCTATTGGCTAGGATTTTGTTGAAGATTTTTGCATCCACACTCATGAGTGATATTGTTCTGTAATTTTCCTTTTTGTGGGATCTTTCTGTCACTTTGGTATGATTGTTGTGCTGGCTTTATACAATCAAATTGGGTGTATTCTATCCCTTCGTATGCTGTGAAATAGTCTCAGCAGTATTTGGGTTAACTCTTCTCTAAAGGCCTGGTAGAATATTGCAGTGAAACCATCTAGACCAAGAATTTTTCTGGTTCGTAATTTTTTCGTGAATTTGTCAATCTCTTCCTTTGTGATAGCTTTGTTAAAGTTGTTCTACTTCTCCTTGTGATAATTTTGGTAGGTGATATGAGTCTAGGAATGTGTCCATTTATTCTAGGTTATCAAATCTGTTATAATACAGCCTTTCAAGTATTTTGTTAGGATACTTTTGATTTCAGTTTGGTCTATTGTGACGTCTCTCATCTCATTTCTTATTTGGATTATTTGTTTCCTCTTTTTTTTTTCCTGCAGTAAGTTTAACAAATCTTTTGTCATTTGTGTTGACCTTTTCAAAATACCAGCTTTTGGTTGTGTCAGTTTTATTCAGTTGTTCTTCTCTTCTCTAATTCGTTTAGTTCTGCTTTAATCTTTATTATCTGATTTCTTCTTGTACCCAAGGAGTTCCTCTGTTGCTCTCTTTCTGCTTCTTCAAGCTGTAGAGTAGTTTTTTGGTTTTGTTTCTGTCTTCCTTCTGGATATGTGCCTTATAGAGATCAAGTGAACTCTCAACACTATTTTGGCTATATCCCAAGGGTTCTGGTAAGATGTATTGTCATTCTCATTTGAGTCTATAAATTTCTTTATTTTTTCCTTGATTTCTTCTACAACTCGTGGCATTTTGAGCAAGGTGGTGTTGAGTTACCATGAGTTTGATTTTTTATTTTTCTGCTTTTGATTTTGACTTCTATGGCTTTATGGTCTGAGAAGGTGATTTGCAATGATTCAATGGTTTGGATTGTTTAGATTTGCTTTGTGTCCTAACACATGGTCTATTCTGGAAAATGTTCCATGTTCATCATAGACTAAGGTGTACTTATTTGTGGATGCCAAATACTTCTGTATATGTCAATGAGATTTAATTGGTTAGTTGTCACAATAGAATCCTCTGTCCTTACTGAGCTTTTTTCTAGATGATCTATTCATTAATTAAAGTGGAGTGTTGACACTGCAGCTATCATTGTGGAGTGATCTATCTCATTTTTCAGTGTATTCGGGGTTTCTTCGAAGTGTTTAGATGCTCTAGTATTGGGTGTGTAAATAATTAATATTGTTAAGTCCTCCTTGTGCATTGAACCTTTTAGCAATAAATAGCAACACTGGCCTTCTCCATGATGGTGGATTTCACATTAAAATGTATTTCATCTGACATTAGTATTGCCACATCTGCTCTTCTTTGTACATTGTTAGCTTGATATGTATTATTCCATCTTTTAATTTTCAGTTTGTTCATTTCTTTAAGTCTAAGTTGAGTTTCTTGTAAGCAACATATAGATGGGGCCAGCTACACCAGATGGTCTGGGTGATTTTGGCAGCTGTTGGTCAGCTCCAAGCTTCTTAAAATTAGACTACCTAGAGAGTGACTGCTGAGTGGCCTGTCAGCATCTCTTCCATCCTTTACTGAACCACATCACAGGATTGGTTTATTGCCATTCAGAGAATTCACAAGTAGCAATCCATCTTTCACAGTCAGGAGCTGGAGCCTGCCACACCAGAGTCCACTGAGGCCAGTCACTGGTATACAGAGATGGCTGGTGACAAACTACCTTCTCAGAAGTACACTTGAGCTGCTGAAGTAACATCAGAGCCTCTAGGTGTCCTAAAGTCAACAAACCACCTCTAACCATTTAAGGAAACAGTGCACAATGGCCCTGGAAAATTCCTAAAATAAAGAATCAAAAAATCTTCCCAGATGAAGAAGCCTTTCTGAAACTATTGGAGGTCAAGTATAAAGGAATCATACAGAGAGCTCTCCTAGAGAGTAAACAAATTACAGCAGAGCAAAATTAAAAATTAAGCAAGCTATTTGAACTGATGAAACATTGGCGATCTGAAATCAAGCAGATTAATAACAAAATTACAGAATTTGACATTTCAATTCAAAGCCAAAAAATCAGAATTAAGGAAATAGCAGTCAGATTTAGTGACCTTGAAGATAAAGCACCTGACACCAGCATTTATGAGGAGAAATCAGAAAAAAATAATGAAGAAGAATTAAAAAACATGTGGGACTCTATTAAGTAGAGTAATCTACGACTAATTGGATTTCCTGAACACTGAAAGATGCCTGAAAACAGAGTACTGTTGAATTGCTTACAAAAAACTTCCCAGAAATTATGAAAGAAGAGAACATAGATGTCCAAGATGTGTATCAAATGCCACAAAAACCAGACCCCAAAAGAAAGACACCAAGAGGTATTATCATCACGCTTAATAAAATGAAACAGAAACAGATGCTCTTAAGGACAGCAAGGCTCAAAGCAAAGCTGACATTCAGATGTAAGCCCTGTAGGTTTTCATCTCACTTCTTGTCAGAAATCATATCCACACAGAGGTAGTGTGATGACACATTGAAAGCATTGAAGGACAAAAACTTCAAATCAGGAACTATATCATGCAAAAGTGTCTCTCAAATATGAAGATGAAATTAACACATTTACAGATAAACAGAAGCTTAAAGACTGTAAGAACCACATCAAAAGCACAAGAAACACTGAAAGAAGCTCTTTGCTTTGAGACAAAATACCATTAAGTGCACATTTAAGAAGGCAACATAGGACACAGCATCCAGAATACTACTCAGTTAGGGAAGTCACAAAATTTAAGAAAAGCTCCAATATTAAAAAAAGGAACCAGTGATTATATCATGCAAACTATGACACCATCACAATAAGAAGAGGAATGTACTGCAATACATATAGCCATTCAGATGCAGAGGAAGCTAAAAACATACACAGAAGTTAAAATTGGGTTTAAAATTAGAATATTAAGGGGGAATATAAGGGTACCTACAAAGCACAATAATAATACAAATGTTAAAACAAGAAATGTAACGCAGGAGTCTCAACAAACACAAAACCTACAGTGAAAAACATGAAAAATCAACCGATAAAGAAGATTGACCGAGAGCAGAACATTAAGGGCAACACAGAAAACACCATCACAAAAATAAATACATCAAATGACAGTACTAAACACAAATGTATCAATAATTCCACTGAATGCAAATGGATGGATTGCTCCAATAAAGAGAAAATGAGTGACATCCTGGGTAAAAAGACATGACCCATCTATATGTTGCTCACCAGAAACACAACTTAGACTGAAAGATATGAACAAACTGAAAATTAAAGGATGAAATGCTATATACCAAGTTAACCATATGCAAAGAAGAGCAGGTGTGGCAAAAGTAATCTCAGATAAAATAGATTTTAATGTGAAATACACCATAGTGCACCAGGAGGGTCACTATATATTGCTGAAATGTTCAGTACACAAACAGGAATTTACAATATTAAATATTTATGCATCCAATACCAAAGCATCTAAATACATTGATCAACCACAAAGTATATGGAAAAATGGCATAGATCATGCAACAGTAATAGCTGGAGACTTCAACACTCCACTTTCAATGATGGACAGGTCATCTAGAAGGTAGCCCAGTAAACACACAGAAGATTTTTTTTGCCACACTTAACCAACTAGACCTCACTGACATATACATAACGTTTTATACATCAACAGTTAAGTGCATCTTCTTTCCAACACACATGGAACATTTTCAAAAATAGAGCGTGTATTAGGACACAGAGCAAGTTTCAAGAAAATCCAGACTGAATTGTGACAAAACGTCTTCTCACAATATAAAGCCATAAAAGTCTAAATCAATAGCAGAAAAAACATGGATAGAAATACAAACTCACAGAAACTGAACACCACCTAGCTCAAAAAAGCATGAGTTACAGAAAAAATAAAGAAATTTATAGAATCAAATGAGAATGAAAGCACATCCTAGCAGAACCTATGGGATACACACCAAGCAGTCATGAGAGTTCAATTGATCTCTATAAATGCACACATCCAGAATGAAGACAGAATAAGTAGAAAGAGAGCAACAGAGGAACTCCTCCAGCAACAGGAGAAAACAGATTATAAAGATTAGATCAGAACTAAATGAATTAGAGAACGACAATTAAAAAATTAACAAAACCTGGGGGCAGAGTCAAGTTGACAGACTAAACACACATCTCCCTGAATCCCACTGGAAACCAAGACCTGAACTGATAATTAAACAGAGCCTTCTGGACATGTAGTGAGCTTTAGGATGTGGCATAAGGCTGTTAATTTGGACTTCATACCACTGAATGCAAAACCTCCTCTCTTTCACTGACCCCACTCTCAGCGAGCTTGGGCTTGAACGGACCGGAGGTAACTCACCATTTTGACTTTTTTTTCTCTGTATTGGCAAGTGGGTGGGGCTGGGACTTGACTAGCTGCTGGTCTCGAACACACTGCTGGTGGGATTGGCAAGCACAGTTTCTGTGTTTGAAGAGCCCCACTTTGGACTCTGTGCATCTCGGCTCCGTTGTCCTATCTTTCTACCTCTGCCATGTGGTAGATGTACGGATGCAGTGACAAGCTTGTGCAGGATGCCATCTTCATCCATTGGGAGTCGGACACACCCAGGCAGAAGCCACAGCTGGATTTGGTTGGTAGGCCAGGAGGCAGCACCTGCCAAGGGGAGAGTGCCTTTCCGGCAGGGAGGCGGTGTTTTGCAGTGTTGCCTGTGGCTGGGGCTTGGCAATGGAGGCTGTGGACTCTGGGCATCTCGGCACTTTTGGCCTCTTTTTCCACCAGTAGCCTAGTCCCACCTGGGTGGTGAGCTTGTGCTGGACACCATCTTGTTGTGCTGGGAGGTGGTATACCCATGTGGAAGCCTCAGCTGGACCTAATTCCAGGGTTGTTAGGCAGTGCTTGCCCAGAAGAGAGAGCTTTTCTGGCAGAAAAGCAAAATTCTACGCAGTATCACCTACAGCTGCGGCTCAACAGCGGAGGCCAGCGGGGCAGTAGCCTTCCTGTATTTCGAACTAGTTTATAATGTCTGGGGTTTGATATAGAGGTGATTACTTTGCCAGCTGGGAAGAGGGACCTGTACATCTGAAAACCTGACTGACTTTGGAAGTTGTCAGAAACTTTACTTCTCATTTTAAGGACTAGAGAAACAACTGTGGTCCATCCGCACAGCATCTCTCCCAGCCACTATTGGCCCACATGAAGCTCAAAAAGTAACAAACTCTGGAGTAGACCGTGACCAAGAAATCACCTAGGGCATCAGAAGGTCCCCAAAAGAAACCACCTCATAACTTCCCAGATGAATAAGCTGTTCTGAAACTATCAGAAGGTGAATACAACAGGATTATATAGAGAGCCTTCCTAGACCTTATACAAAATACAGCAGAGCAAAATGAAAAATAAAGCAAGCTGTTTGATCTGATGGAATAACAGTACTCTGAAATCCAACAGATCAAGAACAAAATCAAAGACATAGAAACTTCAATTCAAAGCCAAGAAAACAGAATGGAACAAGTGGAAAATAGGCTTTCTGATTTGGAAGACAGAGCTACTGCCTTCAGAATCTATGAAGAGAAATCAGAAAAAAGAAACAAGAAAAATGAAGAAGTGTTGAGAAGCATGTGGGACTACCTTAAGAGTAACAATCTACAATTCACTAGAGTTCCTGTTCAGGTGAGACATCTGAGAATGCAGAGTACATTGGCTGAGCTCCTGACAGAAAACTTCCCAGAAATTATGAAAGACAATACAGATATCCAAGATACATATTGAACACCACTCAATGTAGATCTCAAAAGAAAGACTCCAAGATATATTATAATCAAGCTTAACAAAATGAAACACAAGCAGCAACTCTTAAAGGCAGCAAGACTCAAAGTAAAGTTAACATTCAGAGAGAAACCCTGAAGGCTTTCATCAGATTTCTCAGGAGAAACAATACGGGCACGGAGACAGTGGCATGACACATTCAAAGACTTGACAGAGAAGGACTTCCAAACAAGAACTATATATCCTACAAAACTATTTTTCAAATATGAAAATGAAATTAAGACATTCACAGGTAAACAGAAACTCAGAGACTTTGTAAAAACCAAACCCGAACTACAAGAAATATTGAAAGAATCTCTTGACTTTGGCTTAGAAGAACAAAACCACTTGCTTTGTATTTACAAAGACACATCATGCACAATACTAGTCATCTGGGGAAGGCTCCAAACTCAGTCAAAGCTATAATAGTGAAAGAAATGATCCAGTGATCATATTATGAAAACTATGATGTCATAACATTAGAAAGAGGGATGTACTGCAGTCAGTATAGTCCTTCCAGATGGAGAGGAAATTGACAAGACTGGTAGTAATTAAAAATGGGTTTATACATAGTTTATTAAGTGGGGTCATAGGGGCAGCCATAAAGTACAATAAAGATGCAACATACTATATCAAGAAACGTAATACCAGAGTCTCTACAATGAAAAAACCAACCCTGAAAAAGGTGAAAAATCAACTCACAAGGAAGTATGTCCCAGAACAGATTAATGAGAACAACAGGGACAACATCAACACAAAAATAAACATATCACAATGGCAGCACTGAACGCTTACCTGTCAGTAGTCACATTGAATGTGAATGGACTGAATGCACTTGTAAAGAGACATGAAGTGACGTACTTAATCAAAAGACATGACCCATCCATATGATGCCTACAAGAAACTCACCTTAGACTTAAAGATATGAATAGAAACTTAAAGGATGGAAGAATATATATCAAGCTAACAATGAACAAAGAAGAGCAATTCTAAACTCAGATAAAGTAGATTTTAATGTGAAATCCACCATTGTGGACAAGGATGGACACTATTAATTGCTGAGAGGTTCAATACACAAACAGGAATGAACAATATTAAATATTTATGCACCTAACATTGGAACACCTAAATACATTGAAGAAACTGACTACACTCAAAAAAGCAGTAGATAACTCCACAATGATACTGGGAGATTTCAACACGCCACTCTCAATAATGGACAGATCGCCTTGGAAAAAGCTCAATAAAGACACGGAAGACCTGAATGCCACAATTAACCAATTAGAACTCATCGACATATACAGAAATTTCTATCTGTCAGCAGACAACTACACCTTCTTCTCCAGTGCACGTAGCACATTCTCCAGAAAAGACCATGTATTAGGACCTAACGCAATTCTCAACAAAATCCATACCATTGAATTAATGTAAAGCATCTCCTTAGATCATAAAGCCACAAAAGTTGAAAACAATACAGAAAAAACATAGAAAGTGGAACTCATGCAACCTGAACAACACCTTGCTAAAAACCATGGGTTATAGAAGAAATCAAGGAAGAAATAAAGAAATTTATGGATTCCAGTGAGAATGAAAACACTTCCTATGAGAACCTATGAGATACAGCCAAAGCAGTGTTCAGAGGTCAGTTTATCTCCATAAATGCACGCATCTGAAAGGAAGAAAGAAACTAAATCGAAGAATTAATCCCACAGCTTTAGTAAGTATAGAGAGAACAACAGAGGAACCCTCCAAGAACCAGAAGAAAACAGATTGTAAAGACTACAGCAGAACTAAAAGAACGAAAGAATAGAACAATTGAAAAAACGGAATCGACCAAAAGCTGGTTTTTGGAAAAGATCAACAAAATTGACAGACCATTGGCCAAACTTACTAAAGGAAAACAGGAAAGGAAACAAATAACCCAAATAAGAAATGAGAGGGGAGTTGTCACCACAGATCCAGCAGAAATCAAAAATATCATAACAGAATACTATGAAGGATTGTACTCTAACAAATTTGAAAACCTAGAGGAAGTGGACAAATTCCTTCATTCATATCACCTACCAAATCTATAACTAGGTGTAGTAGAATAGCTTAATGAACCCATCACAAAGGAAGGGATAGAAAAAGTCATCCAAAAACTACCAATGAGAAAAAGCCTGGGCCCAGATGGCTTCCCCGAAGAATTCCACCAAGCATTTAGAGAAGAGTTATCTCCAATACTACTTAGATTGTTTCACAGTATAGAAATAGATGGAATACTCCCAAATTCATTCTATCAAGCCAGCATAACCCTGGTTCCCAAACCAGGGAAAGACCCACCAAAAAAGGAAGACTACAGACCGATATCACTCATGAATCCAGATGCAAAAATCTTCAAAAAAAAATTATTGCCAGTAGAATACAACTTATCAAAAAAAAAAAAATCCGTCATGACCAAGTGCAACTCATAGCAGGGATGCAAGGCTGGTTCAACATCAGAAAAACAATTAATGTTATCAACCACATAAATAACGCAAAAGAAAATAATCACCTGATTTTGTGAATTGTTACAGAAAAGCCATTTGAGAAACGCCAGTGCTGATTCATGCTAAAAACTCTCAGCAAAATAGAAACAGATGGCAAATCCCTCAATGCAATAAGGGCCATTTATAGAAAGCCAACTGCCTACATCATCCTGAGTGGCAAGAGACTGAAACAATTTCCCCTGAGAACAGGAACTAGAGAAAGATGCCCACTCTCACCTCTCTTATTCAACATCACACTAGAAGTCCTAGCCAGAGCAATTACACAAGACCAAGAAATAAAGGGCATCTGGACTGGCAAAGAAGAAGTAAAAACCTCCCTTTTAGCAGACAATACGATTGTATATGCAGAGAATCCTAAAGAATCCATAGGTAAACTACTCAAACTGACAGAAGAGTTCAGCAAAGTCTGAGGATACGAGATAAACGTAAGTAAAGTAGTAGGATAACTTTATACCAGCAATGAGATTATTAAGGAAGAAATCACGAAATTAATACCATTTAATATAGCCCCCAAGAAGATAAAGTACCTAGGAATAAATCTAACTAGAGAAATAACAGACCTTTACAAAGAGAACTACAAGTCCTTACTACCAAAAAAACTAAGAGAGACTTACAAAAATGTAGAAACCTTCCCGGCTCATGGATAGGAAGACTTAACATAGTGAAAATGTCTATTTTGCCTAAAGAAATCCACTTACACAATGCAATCCCAATACAAATTCTACTGACATTTTTTAACTAGACATAGAAACAAATAGTTAACTGTTTGGAAAGGGAATAAAGCACTACTGAAGAAGCAAAACACACTGGGAGGCCTCTCACTACCTGACTTTAGAACCTATTACACTGCCACAGTAGTCAAAACAGCCAGGTACTGGTACAAAAAGAGACAGATAGATCAATGGAACAGAATTCAGACCCCAGAAATGACATCATCTTCCTATAAAGAGCTGATATTCGACAAAGTCCCTAAGATATTAACCTGGGGAAAAAAACAATCTCTTCACCAAATGGTGCTGGCCGAATTGGATATCCATCTGCAGTAATTTGAAACAAGACCCGTATCTTCTACCTTATACAAAAACCAACTCAAACTGGATAAAAGACCTAAATATCAAATCTAAAATGATAAAGCTCATCCAAGGAAAAGTAGGAACAACAACGGAAGTTTTCATACAGAACGTAGACAGACATCAAAATCAGTCAAAAAGCCACAAAAAAAAAGAAGAGAAAATAGATGAATGGGAACTATTAAGAATGAAACACTTGTGCTCATCCAAAGACGTTATTAATAGAATTAAAAAGTCACCCATAGAACAGGAAAAAATAATTGACATCTATGTCAGACCATCGCCTGATCTCCATAATCTATAAGGTGCTACCAAATATCAACAAGAAAAAGATAAAATATCCAATTAAGCAATGGGAAAAGGAGATGGACAGACATTTGACTATAGAGGTGATCCAGGCAGCCAAAAAAGGCATGCAGATGTGCTCACGATCGTTACCTATTAAGGAAATTCAAATCAAAACTACAATGAGATACCATCTCATCCCAACAAGGCTGGCCATGATCCAAAAAATGCACAATAAAAAGTGCTGGAGAGGCTGTGTAGAAATTGGAACTCTCCTACACTGTTGGTGGGATTGAAAACTGGTGCAACCTCTTTGCAAAACTATCTGGTGCTTCCTTCAAAAGCTGGATCTACACTTACTATTTGACCCAGTAATTCCACTGCTCCGAATATATCCTACAGAATTCAGGCCATTCACACCAGCTGATACATGCACACAAATGTGTATGGCACCACAGTTCACAATAACAAAAAGATGGAATCAACCCAGATGCCTAACAACAGAGGAATGGATACAAAAACCATGATATACATGCTCAACAGAACACTATGGAATCATAAAGAGCAATGATTTTAGGAAACATCTCATAACCTGGTTTCAATTGGAGGACATTATGTTGAGAGAAAGTCGTCAGCCACGAAAGAACAAATATTGTATGAGACTCCTATGATAAGCACTTAAAAACAGAGTCTTGCATAGAAGAAAAGACTCTTTGGCAGCTGCAAGGGTGAGGAGAGTGGTAGAGCAAGGTTGGGAGGGTTTAGATTAGACAGCTGATAGTAATTTCGTTGGGTAAAATGTGTGATAGCACACATTAGAAAGATCAATGTTAACTGGACTTCAACATAACATCATTACTTCTCCCATCTTAATCGAATATTACAAAGACAGAGTAGGTAGGGCGGGGGCTGGGGGCTATGCCCTCAGGGGAAATTGAGGCCAATTGGCACAACTAGCATTTTGCTAAGAGAGCCCTCTGCACCCCACATTGGTCAGTGGCATCTGGGGTCTTAAAAGCTGCCAAACTGCCATCTGAGCATACAGCAAATGGTCCCAACTTAGCAGGAACAGATGATTACCAAGGACCACAATGACATGGGGGAAACAGAATCCAGAAGACAGACAGACCTACGTGAGTGGTTGACTACATCTACTTGTGACTGCAAGAACCCTATGGTGTGTGGCCACCACCAGTGTTAGCTGTGATGGGCCTCACAAAGTTGAGACTCACTGGCAACAGAAGAATAAAATGAGTGTACTTAAAGCTCCATTAAAAGACTGCAATTTATTGTCCACGGGCCTCGGAGTTCCCCTGGGAGCATGGTCCCTGGCCCTGATCCTATCTCTGTCCCTAAATCATAACAGAGGTAAACTCTTGACAGGAATGGCTTGGACTTGGCAACACAGAGTGACCATATCATGTGTACACTTTATGGTTCTATACATCTATAGGATGTTGTCCTACTGATCTCTTACTGGAGGAAGGGGAGAAGGATATAGGAGATTGTTGGGAGGATAGGACATGTATGGAGTAGAGAGGAAGAGTGTGCTGTGAATGAGCCAGGAGAGCTGTGGCAGCTGCATATAGGTGGGCATGCAATTTATATGCATGCATATTTATTTATATGAAAATGTACATTTTCAATCATAGTAAAAAAATAACAAAACCAAATGCTGTTTTTTTTTTTTTAAAAAGATCAACAAAACTGATAAAACACTGACTAAACTTACAAAAGAGGAAACAATCTTATTGAAAAATGAGATGGGAGATATCACAGTAGACCCAACTGAAATCAAAAGTATCATAACTGAATACTAAAAAAAAAACTGTAATTTGAGAAATTTCTAGATTCATATGAACTACCAAAATTATCACAAGAAGTAGAACAACCTAATAAACCCATCACAAAAGAAGAGATTTAAACAGTCATCAAAACACTACCAACCAAAAGAATTCCTGGCTGAGATGACTTCACCTTATATTTCTACTGATCTTTTGGAGAAGAGTTAACTCCAATACTACTATTTCACAGCATGGAACGAATGGAATATTCCCAAATTCATTGTATGAAGACATAATAATCCTGATACCAAAGCCAAAAAAAAAAAAAGAAAATTACAGACCAATATGACTCATGAACATGGATGCAAAAATCTTCAACAAAATCCCTGCTAAGAGAAATCAACAACACATCAAGAAAATAATTCATCATGACCAAGTTGGATTCATACCAAGGATGCAAGGCTGGTTCAACATCAGAAAAACAATGAATGTGATCAACCACATAAGTAACACAAAAGATAAGAATCACGTGATTTTGTCAATTGATGCAGAAAAGGCATTTGACAAAGTCCAATACCCATTCACGCCAAAACCTTTAGCAAAGTAGTCATAGAAGGGAAATTCTTCAATGCAATAAGGGGCTCCTATGCAAAGCCAACTGCCACATCATCCTGAATGGAGAGAGACTGAAATAATTCTCTTCGAGAATGGGAACTAGATGAGGAGGCTCACTATAACTTATTCTATTCAGTATTTTGCTGGAGCTTCTAGCCAAAGCATTTAAACAAGAGAAAGAAATAAATGGCTTCTGTATTGGCAAAGAAGAAGTAAAAATCTCCCTATTTGTAGATGATATCATTATATGCACAAGACAATCCTAAAGAGTCCACGAGTAAACTACTTGAACTAATATAAGCATTTAGCAAATTATCAAGATATACATAATTAAATAAGTAGGATCCATTTATGCCAAGTGCCGTCGAGTCGGATCCGACTCATGGCGACCCTACGGGCCAGAGTAGAACTGGATCCCTTTATACCAATAAATAAATAATGAAAAAAGAGATCACCAAGTCAATACTATTTACTATAGCCTCCAAGAAGGTAAAATGCCTAGGAATAAATCCAACTAGGGAAATAAGAGACCTATACAAAGAGAAGTATAAGACCTTACTGTGAGAAACTAAGAGAGACTTACATAAATGGAGAAACCTACCCTGATAATGGATAGGAAAATTAACATTGTGAAAGTGTATATTTTACCCAAAGCAATCTATATATATAGTATGCAATTCTAATACAAATTCCAATGACATTTTTTAATGAGGCAGGGAAACAAATCACCAACTTGGTTTGGAAAGGGAAGAAACCCTGGATAAGCAAAGTAGTACTCGAGAAGAGGAACACAGTGGCAGGTCTCACACTACCTGACATTAGAACCTGTTACACTGGCACAGTAGTTAAAACAGCCTGGTACTGGTACAAGAAGAGACATATAGACCAATGGAACAAAGTTGAGGCCCAAAAGATGCCACCCTATTCTTATCAACAGCTGTTTTTCGAGAAAGCCCTGTGATTGTAAACAGGGATACAAACAGTGTGTTTAACAAATGGTGCTGGCAAAATTGGCTATCCATCTGCAAAAAATTGAAACAAGACCTGTATCTTATACGTTACACAAAAAATAACTCTATTTGGATAAAAGACCTAGATATGAAACCTAAAGCAATAAAGATCATGCACGAAAAAAACAAGGTCAACAATGGAAGCTTTCATACACAACTTAGACACACTTCAAAATCTGATAAACCAAGATCAATCACCAGGAGATAAAATAGATTAATGGGAACTACTAAGAATCAAATGCTTTTGCTGATCTAAACACATTATAAAAAGAATTAAAAGACCAACCTACAGAATGGGAAAAATTATTTGTCAACTGCATGTGAGAGTGATTTCTGATCTCCATAATCTAGAAGGCACTACAAAATATCAACAAGAAAATGGTAAGCAACCCAATTAAGAGATGAACAAAGGAGATGCACAAACACTTCACCAAAGAGGACATCCAAGCAGCCAAAAGATACATGAGGAATTGCTCACAATCATTAGCTATTAGAGATATCCAAATGAAAACTACAATGAGGTGCCATCTCACCCCTACAAGGTTGGCTATGATCCAAAAAACACAAAACAACAAGTGCTGGAGAGGCTATGGAGGGATTGGAACTCTCCCATACTGTTGGTGGGGCTGCAAAATGGTTCAACTTCTTTGGAAAACAACCTGGTGCTTTGTTAAAAACCTGGAAATAGACATGCCATTTGATCCAGTTATCCTGCTGTTCAGAATATATCACACAGAATCAAGGGCAGTCACACAAACAGAGACATGCACACTAATGTTTATTTCAGCACAGCCCATATAAGCAAAAAGAAATGGATTCAACCCAGACACCCAACAACTGATGAATGGATAAACTATGGTACATATACTCAATGGAATGGTATGCAGTGATAAAGAACAATGGTGGTGTTAGAACCCATCTCATAACCTGATTTCAATTGGAAGACACTATGTTGAGTGAAATCCGTCAGTGGCACAAAGACAAATATTGCATGAGACTTCTGTTGTAAGGACCTAAAAACAGACTCATGTACAGAAGAAAAGACTCTGATGGCTGAAGGCATGGGGAAAGAGGGAGAGAGCTGGTCATAGATTAGGTAGTTGATAAATATTTGGTTGAGTGAAAGCAGTGAGAGCACACAGTCGAACAATCAACTTAACTGGACTTCAACATAAACTAAAAACTCTTCTAATCTTAACCCAATATTTCAAGAATAGAGTAGCAGGGGCAGGGGTTAGGGACCACTCTTTGATGAGACATCAAGCCCAGTTGGTATAACTAGCCTATTGCTAAGAGAATCTTCTACAGCTCATATTACTGAGTGGTGTCTGGGGTCTTAAAATCTGCGAGCTGCCATCTGAGGTACATGAGACCCTCCTAACTCATCTGGAATAGATGTTCACCAAGAGCAACAAAGGCTTGAAGAAAAAGAACCCAGGAGACAGAAGGACCCATGTGAATGGGTGACTGTATCAACATGTGACTGGGAGAACCAGATGGTGATTGGTTAACACCAAAGTCAGCTGTGATGGGAACATCTTTCTCATAGACACTCGGGGACAGCTCTTATACTCCTGCCTTTCTCAACAACTGCAGCCTACACCTGTACCTACACTTGTCACCAGTGCCCATCCAGGACAGGAAGGGAGAGCCTGCACCATGCATTTGGTGACTGACTACCTGGGTAACTGAGCTGAATCCATACAAGAAAAGTAAATGAACTCCCTTGTGTGGTAGCAAATCTAACCAAATAAGACAGGATTTTACAGCTTCAAAATAAATTAGCATACATCACCAGGCTATTTGGACATTTCAAAAGAAGTAGCTAGAACACAATAAGCAAATGTAAATATATTCAACACATTACTGATGACTCAGAGACAACACTTAATATCGAGTCACTTAAAGGAGCAGACCTCAATGGATTCAGAAAGCTCCCAAACAAAGAATCCAGAAATTTTCCACATGAAAAGAACTTCCTGGAATTATCAGAGGTAAAATGCAAAAGATCAACATTTAGAACTCTTCAAGTAACCAGGAAGGAAATGAGGCAAAATGTTGCACAGCATAATGAAAAATTGAACAACCCACAAGAAAACATACAGAGACAGGAGTTAGAATCCAGAAGATTAGTAATAAAATTACAGAATTAGACAAGTCTGTAGAAAATCAAAGGAGCAGAATGCAGGCCATGGAATGCAGAATTAGTTAGAATGAAGATAAAGCACATGACAGCAACATATTTGAGGAAAACTCAGATAAAGATATTTTGAAAAATCAAGAAAAATTTAAGAACTACGTGCGAGTCTGCCAATAGGAATAATCTACAGTTGATTGGCGTACCAGAACAAGGGGGCATTACAGACAATACTGAGAGAATTATTGAAGAAAAGTTCCCTGACATCATGAAAGATGAGAAGATATCTATCAAAGACTCTCATTGAACACTACACAAGTTACATGCCAAAAGAAAGACACAAAGACATATTATAATCAAACTGGCCAAAACTAAAGATAAGGGGTCAATTTTAAAAGTGACTAGGGGTGAGCAAAAAAAATAATTTATAAAATAAAGGCAATAAGAATAACCTCAGGGGTCAGAGTCAAGGTGACGGAGTAGACACACATCTCCTTATTTCCCTCTGAAAAGTAAGACCTGGAATGATAAATAAATGGAGCTTTCTGGACACCCAGTGATCCCTGGCACACGGCACAAGGCTGTCAGTTTGGATACATGCCACTGAATGGGAAACTGCTTGCATTTGGCTGAGCCCTGCCCACTCTGGTCGACTTGGTCAGATCCTGCAGACCATAGGTAATTGGCAATATGAACTTTTTTTTTTCTTTTTGTTGGCTGGCAGGTGGGGAAGGGGCTCAATTAGCAGCTATGCAGAGGCGCAGTTCTAAAGTGATCAGCAGGTGGAAGAGCCACATTTGGAGATCCCTGCTCTGAACTCAAAGAACCATAGCCCCTCCACCCTCTCTTTTCGGACCTCCATCATAGATTCTACTATTTTGCAGGGGCAGGGCAGCTTGACTGGGATGGAGTCTTCAGTTGGGTGGTGGAGTTACCCAACCAGAGGCCCCAGTAGGGGCTAATTCCCAGACTGGGAGGCAGTCCGAGCCCGGAGAGTACTTTGCAGCAGAAAAGCTGTGTTTAGCACAGTGTAGCCTTATGGGTGGGGCCCAACGGGGGATGTCATCAACACGAATAGCATGTCCCTTGAACTTTGTCACAGCATCTGGGGACAGCTGAGGAGGTACCTCCATTATAACCTGGAAGAAGGGGTTTCCCACACCTGAAGCCCTGACTGATTTTAAAAGCAGTCAGGTAGCTTTTACCTTTTGAAATAGAGAAATAACTGTGGTGCAGCCCAACGCTAACTCTTCTTGCCTTTACCAACCCATATCATAGGGTCAGCTGACAGCCTCCCAGTGCCTGAATAAGTACGACCATGTATTTACTAGCCAGGAGGCAGAGACTGCTACCCAGGATTCCACTGGGCCAAGTCACTGCAGCACATAGAAGTGGCTGGTGACCAACTTCCTTCTCAGAATTATACCTCAGCTCCTCTTAAGGCAACACCAGAGAAACTAAACAGCCTCTAGATGCCCCATAAGCAACAAACCCTAAGCAAACATTTAAAAAAACTTTCAACCATGGTTCCAGAAAACTCCCCCCAAAAAAGAATCAAAGATCTTCCCAGATGAAGAAGCCTTTCTGAAACTATCAGAGGTCACATACAAAAGAATTATATGGAGAGCTCTTCTAGACATACAAAATGCAGCAAAGCAAAATGAAAAATTAAGCAAGCTGTTTGAACTGATAGAACATCAGCATTCTGAAATCCAACGGATCAGTAACAAAATCACAGAATTAGACAATTCAATTCAAAGCCAAAGAGCAGAATTGAACAACTGGAAACTAGACTTACTGACTTTGAAGAAAGAGGTATTGACACCAGCATTTATGAGGAGAAATCAGAGAAAGGAAACAAGAAAAGTGAAGAGACATTAAGAAACATGGGGGACTCTATCAAGAGGAACAATTTATAAATAATTGGAGTTCCTGAACAGGGAGGGATATTTGAAAATGCAGAGAATATTGTTGTTGAGTTGCTGACAGTAAAGTTCACTGAAATTATGAAAAACGAGAACATAGCTATCCAAGATGTGCATCGAACTCCACATAAAATTGACCCCAAAAGAAAGACACCAAGACATATTATAATCAAGCTTAACAAACTGAAACACAAGTAGTAACTCTTAAAGGCAGCAAGAGTCAAAGCAAAGTTAACATTCACAGGCAAGTTCTGTAGGCTTTTGTCTGACTTCTCAGCAAAAACAGTGTTGGCATGGAGGCAGTGGGATCACATATTTAAAGCTTTTAAGGAGAAAAACTTCCAACCAAGAATTATATATGCTGCAAAACTGTATTTCAAATATGAAGAAAACATTAAAACATTCGCAGATAAACAGAAACTTAGAGACTTCATAAAAACCAAAACAAAGCTACAAGAAATTCTGAAAGAAGCTTTGCTTGAAAAACAAAACCACTAAGTCTGTATTTAAGGAGGCAGTTCAGGACTCAATATGCAGGAATCTACTCAGTTAGGGAAGCACAACACTCAATAAAAGCCATAATATTGAAAGAAAGGATCCAGTGATCACATCATGAAAACTACAATAGCATCACATTAAAAAGGGAGATGCACTACAGCAGTTATAGTCCTTCCAGATGGAGAAGAAGTTAATAAAGATTCGTAGAAGTTAAAATTGGGTTTACACTTAGATTATTAATCAGGTTCATAGGAGTAACCACAAAGCACAATAAAGATACAGCATATCAAAACAAGAAACACAACACAGGAGTATCAACAAACACAAAACCAACACTGAAAAAGATGAAAAGTGAGCCCATAAAGAATGACTCAGAACACAACACTAAAGGCAACAGAGAAAACACCAACACAAATATGAATACATCGTAATGACAGCACTAAACACATGCCTATGAATAATTACACTCAATGTAAATATACTGAACTTTCCAGTAAAGAGACAATCAGTGACATCTTGGATCAAAAGACACGACCTGTCTATATGCTGCTTACAAGAAACTCACCTTAGACTTAAAGATAGGAACAAACTGAAGATTAAAGGGTGGCATAATATATACCAAGCTAACAATATACAAAGAAGAGCAGGTGTGGCAATACTAATCTCAGAAAAAATAAATTGTAATGTAAAATCCACCATTAAGGAGAATGATAGTCACTATATTGTGGCAGAGTTCACTACACAAGCAAGACTTAACAATATTAAATATTTATGCACCCAATACTGGAGCATTCCCATACTCGAAGAAACACTGAATGTACTGAAAAATGAGATACATCACTCCACGATAATAGTGGGAGACTTCAACACTCCGCTTTCAGTACTGGACACATCTTCTAGAAAAAAGCTCAGTAAAGGCACAGAGGGTCTTATTGTGGCAATTGAACAATTAGACCTTGTCGACATATACAGTACTTTTTATCCATAAACAGATAAGTACACCTTCTTCTCCAGTGAACGTGGAACATTTTCCAGAATAAATCATGTGTTAGCACATAAAGGACATCTCAGAAAAATTCAAAGCATTGAATGATTGCAAAGCATCTTCTCAGAAAATAAGGGAATAAAAGTTGAAATTAATAGCAGAATAACAGCTAGAAATTGGAACTCATGGAAACTGAACAACACCTTGCTCAAAAACCCATGGATTACAGAAGAAATCAAAAATAAAATAAATAAATTTATGGATTCAAATGAGAATTAAAGTACTTCCTACAAGAACCTATGGGATACAGCCAAAGCAGTGCTCAGGGATCAATTTATCTCTATAAATACACACATCTGGAAGGAAGAAAGGACCCAAACTGAGGATTGAACCCTACAGCTCGAACAAGTAGAAAGAGAGCAACAGAGGAAGCCCTCAGCAACCAGAAGAAAACACATCATAAAGATTAGAGCAGAACTAAAATAATTAGAGAACAAAGGAACAGTTTAAAAAAATGCTAAGTCCAAAAGCTTTTTTTTTTTTTAAAAGATCAACAAAAGTGACAAACCATTGGCTAAAATTGCTAAAGACAAACAGGAAAGAAAACAAACTGCCTGAATAAGAAATGATATGGGAGAAATTACAAAGGATTCAACAGAAATCCTAAGTATCATAATAGACTACTATGAAAGACTGTAGTCTAACAGATTTGAAAACCTAGAGGAAATGGACAAATTCCTAGATTCATACCACCTACCAAACTATCACAAGGAGACCTAGAACAACTTAATAAACACATCACAAAGGAAGAGATAGAAACAGTCATCAAAATACTACCAATCAAAAAAAGCTCTGGCCCAGATGGCTTCACCACAGAATTCTACCAAGCTTTTAGAGAAGAGTTTACTCCAATACTGCTGAGACTGTTTTCACAGCATACAAAGGGATGGAATACTCTCAAATTCATTCTATGAAGCCAGCATAATCCTGATACCAAATCTAGGGAAAGAGCCGACAGAAAAGGAGAAATGCAGACCAATATCACTCATGAACCTAGATACAAAAGTCTTCAACAAAATCTTTGCCAATAGAATTCAACAATATATGCAAAAAATAATTCATCACAACCAAGTTTGAGTCATTCCTGGGTTGCAAGACTGGTTGAACATCAGAAAAAGAATTAATGTGATTAACCACACCTGATTTTGTCAGTTGATGTAGAAAAGGCACTTGACGAAGTCCAACATCCATTCATGCTAAAACCTCTCAGCAAAGTAGGACTAGAAGGCAAATTCCTCAATGCAATAGGGCCATCTACGCAAAACCAACTGCCTAATCACCCTGAAAGGAGAGAGACTGAAATGATTCCCCTTGAGAATGGGAACTAGACAATGCACACTCTGAATTCTCCTATTCAAGACTACTAGAAGTTTTGGCCAGAGCAATTAGACAAGACAAATAAGTAAAGGGCATCCACATCGGCAAAAAGTATATTCTCCCTGTTTGTAGATTACATGATTGCATGTGCTGAGAATCCTAAGGAAACTGCTTGAATTAATAGGACTTCTGCAGAGTATCAGGATATAAGATTAAAATAATTAAATCAGTAGGATCCCTTTATACCAACAAAGAGATCATCAAAGGAGAAATCACCAAATCAATATCATATGCTATAGCTTCCAAGAAGATAAAATGCCTAGGAATAAATGTAATTATAGAAATAAGAGACCTATACAAAGAGAACTATGAGACTTCACTGCAAGAAACTAAGAGAGACTTACATAAATGGAGAAACTTACCCTGTTCATGGAGAGGAAGACTTAACATTGGGAAAATGTCTATTTTACCCAAAGCGGTCTACATGTACAATGCAATCCTCAAAGAAATTCCAGTGATTTTTTTTTTTTTTTTAATGAGATGGAGAAATGAATCACCAATTTTGTTTGGTAAGAGAAAAAACTTCAGATATGCAAAGAACTGCTGAAAAATAAGAACATACTAGGAGGCCTCTCAGTACCTGACCTTAGAACCTATTACACTGCCACAGTAGTCAAAACAGCCCAGTACTGGTTCAAAAAGACACATAGCAGAATTGAGACACCAGAGATGCTACCATCCTCTTACGAAGAGTTGATATTTGCCAAAGGTCATAAGATTGCAAACTGGGCTAAAAACAAATGGAGCTGGCAAAATTGGATATCCATATGCAAAAAATTGAAATAAGACCCGTACCTCACACCTTACACAAAAACCAACTCAAACTGGACCAAAGACCTAAATATCAAACCTAAAACGTTAAAGAGCACGCAAGAAAAAATAGGATCAACAATGGAAGTTTTAATACACAACTTAGACTTCAAAATTTCACAAACAACGCACAATCAACACGAGAAAATAGATCAGTGGGAACTACTAAGAATCAAACACTTTTGGTCATCTGAAGACTATCAAAAGAATTTAAAGACCACCTACTTAATGGCAAAAAAGTTTTGACAACTGTATTTCAGAACAACCTCTGATCTCTGTAATCTACAAAGTACTGCACAATACCAACAAGCAAAAAAAAGATAAATAACCCAATTAACTATTGGGCAAAGGAGATGGGCAGACACTTCGCTAAGGAGGATATCCAGGCAGCCAGAAGACACATGTGGAAATACGATCATTAGCTATTAAATAAATCCAAATCAAAACTAAAATGAGACACCATCTTACTCCAACAGGATTGACCATGATCCAAAAAACACAGAACAACAAATACTGGATAGACTGTGTAGAATTTGTAACTCTCCTACACTGTTCATGGGATTCCAAAATGGTACCACCTCTTTGGAAAGCCATCTGGTGCTTCCTTAAAAAGCTGGAAAAAGATATACCATGTGACTCATTAATCCCACTGCTTGGAATATATCGTACAGAAGCAGGGCAGTCACACGTACACATACTTGCACACAAATGTTTATTGCAGTACAGTCCACTATAGTAAAAATATGGAATCAATCCCGATGCCCACCAACAGATGAATGGATAACAAAACTATAGTACATACACTCAATGGAACACTATGCAATGATAAAGAACAATGATGATTTTAGGAAGCATCTCATAACCTAGTTTCAATTGGAAGACATTATGTTGAGTGAAATCAGTCTCCAGCACAAGGACAAATAGCGTACAACACTCCTCCTATAAGGACTTTAAAACAAACCCATGTACAGAAGAAAAGACTCTTTGATGGCTGCAGAGGAGGGAAGGGAAGAATGGAGAGGATTGGTTACAGATTAGATAGTTGACAGAAATTTGATAGGGTGAAATCAGTGACAGCACACATTAGAAGGAAGATGAATGCAACTAGACTTCAACATAACCTGAAAACTCTTCCTATCATAACCCAATATTGCAAGGAGAGAGTAGCAGGGACAGGAGTCTTGGGACCATGCTCTTAGGGGACATCAAGGCCAACTGGCATAGCTAGCCTATTGCTAAGGGAGTCTTCTGCACCCCATATTGGTGAGTCACATCTGGGATCTTAAAATCTAACAAGCTGCCATCTGAGGTACACCAAATGGTATGAACTCAACTGGAACAGGTGATCACCAAGGACAACAATGACATGATGGAAAAAGAACCCAGAAGCCACAAAGACAGAAAGAGACATGTGAATGTGTGACTGTAACAACATGCAACCAGAAGCACCAGATGGTGCCTGTCCACCCCCAGTTACATCTGTGATGGTGCTCACAGTGTTTAATCCCAGTGGCAACATAAGAAGAGGCAAAGGGTTCCACCCCAAGAACTCCACTAAAAGACTGCAATTGATTGTCCAAAGGCCTGGGGGTTCCCCTGGGAGCATGGCCCCTACACCTGAAGCTGCCTCGATCATAAATCATTACTGAGCTCAATTCTTTAGGCAGGAATGGATTGGACTTGAGGACACAGAATGACCATATCGTGTGTGCACTTTATGGTTCCAGGCATGTATAGGATGCCACCCTACTGACCTCTTACTAGAGGGGAGTGAAGAGTTTGGAGAGTAGGGGAGAGGAATCTTTTAAGACATTATGACATGTATACAACAGAAAGGAAGAGTGTGGTGTCACCAGGCAATGAGAGCAGAGAGAGCTGCAGATAGGGGGCATGCAAATTTAATTTGGATTGTACATTTTAACTCAATCACAATTAAAGAAAAAAAACTTTAAAAATAATAAAAAAAAAACCTCAGATTACTCAGGAGAAACCAATCAGGCAAGAAAACAATGGAATACTAGCTAAGAATTATATATCCAGCAAAACTGTCTCAAATATAATGGCTGAATAGCACATTTCCAGATAAATAGAAATTTAGGGAGTTTTCCAAAAGCAACCCAGAATTACAACAAACACTAAAGGGCGTTCTTTGGTTAGAAAATCAATAACATCTGAAAACAATCCAAGAATAGAACACAGAACAGAGCAACCAGGTATCAAAACAGATAGGGAAATCACAAAAATACATTGAAGGCAAAACATTTAATATAGGGGCCAGGGATGTCATTATGTAAAAGAAAACAACAGTCTAACAAAAAGAAGGACTTATAAAAATATCTTCGTAGATCTTTCATGTGTAAAGGAAGTCAAGGTGATACAAGGAAATTAAAGACTGGTTTAAACATAGAAAAATAGGGGGTAAATGTTAAGGCAACCACAAAGGAAATTAACATTTCTATGCATCAAAATACGAAAAGAAAAATATGAAGTCTCACTAAATACAAAACCAAAACAACAGGGAAAGATTAAAAAATAAAACACATAAGGACAAATGATTCAGCACAGAAAATTAAGCAGAACAAAATAATTGTCTAGAACACACAAAAAAGGTATCAAAATGACAGCACTAAACTCATACCTGTCACTAGTTAAGCTGAATGTAAAAGGATTAAATGCACCAACAAAGTGTTAGACCAGATTAAAAAAACAAAAAACAATCCAATTATATGCTGGCTACAGGAGACACACTTTAGACTTAAATACACAAACTGGAAATCAAAGGATGGAAAAAATACATCCAGCAAGTAACACTGAAAACTGAGCTGGAGGGGTAATATTAATTTCTGAGTAAACCAGACTTTAAAATCCACTGTATCAGAAAGGAAAGGCACTATATAATGACTAAAGAGCCAATACTCCAGGAGGACATACTCATATTAAATATTTGCATACCTAGCAACAGTGCTTAAAAATACATAAAACAAACACTAACTTCATTGAAAAGAGACATACTAAACCTGACAAGTAACTTCATGAACTCATGCTAGAAAAAACACTACAGCCTCATTGCTGAATATCACTACAGTCACCTTTGAAGTATTCCCCTTGGGAAGCGATGCACCAACACCAACGCATAATTCACTCTTCAAAGCAATTTTGGTACTCTGTTTTTTGGAATGGCCATCAGAGCTATTGTCATGGTGCCCTTGATGTCCTGAATGTCATCAAAATGTCTTCCTTTCAATAGTTTATCTTTAGGTAAAGCAAAATATCAATGGGGGCCAGATCAGGTGAGTAGGTAGGCTGTTCCAATACAGTTATTTGTTTACTGTCTAAAAACTCCCTCACAGACAGTGCTGTGTGAGCTGGTGCATTGTTGTGATGCAAGAGCCATAAGTTGTTGGTGAAAAATTCAGGTCGTTTTCATCTAACTTTTCACACAGCCTTTTCAGCACTTCCAAATAGTAAACTTTGTTAACTGTATGTCCAGTTGGTACAAATTCATAATGAACAATCCCTCTGATATCAAAAAAAGTTAGCAGCATCACTCTTTTGATTTGGACTGATGGAACTTTTTGGTTGTAGAGAACTGGCTGACTCCCATTGTGTACTTTGAAGCTTTGTTTCATGATCCTACTCATATACCCATATTTCATCAGCAGTAATAACACAGCCCAAAACGTTGTGTTGCCTCACCAAAAGGTCTTGGCAAACTGATTCTCCTTTGCTTTTGTTCATTGGTGAGCTCCTTTGGGACCATTTTTGCACACAACTTTCACATGCCAAGATTTTCAATTAAGATTTTCTTGCTTACCTATCAATTTTTACTCGGTCTCCTATACTTGTCACAGTCACTCAATGATTTTGATGCACAACTCAATGACTTTTTGGAATATTTTTTCATGTCTGCTTGTTACTGGCTGCCCTGACCTCTCTTCATCAGTAACGCTTTCTCTCCCTTGAGAAAAACATTTAATCCATTTGTACACTGCTGTTTTGTTCATGGAATTATCCCCATAAACTTTGTCTAATATGTCCCTGCTTTCACTTCTACTCTTGCCAGGTTTAACAAGAAATTTAATGTGTGTTCATTGCTCTAACTGAAGCTCTGACATTCTCATGACAGCACAAAAAAATCACACAACAACAGTAATGAATGCCGTTCAGCAAAACACTACCACATGTTGACATGAGCACAACTGCAAGACATTGATATACCAAGGTTATGAAATCTTACTGAGTTGTTTATACAGTGCTGCCAACAAATGTAAGAGCACAGTGGCAAATTCACAAGCTTAATTGTCAGACCTCCTAGACAGACCTCCTAGACTTCAGCATACCACTTTTAGTGAAGTACAAAGCATCAAGAAAAAAGCCCATTAAAGATATGGAAGACCTCAGTGCCACAATTAAACAACTTGACCTTGTAGACATATACAGAACATTCTGTTCAACAGTTGCCAAACATAATTTATTTTCTATTGCACATGGAACATTCTCCAGAACAGAACACATATTAGGCCATAAAGCAAAGCCTTAAAAAAAATTCAATTCATTGAAATATCACAGGGCATGTTTTCAGGCCATAAAGCCGTAAATGTAGAAATCTGTAACAAAAGGCAAGGAAAATGAATCAAACATACAGAAATTGAACAATACCTTACTCAAATACTGCTAGGTTACAGAAGTCAAGGATGGACTAAAGTAATTCACAGAATCATATGAGAATGAAAACATTTACCAGAACCTTTGGGAAACAGCAAAAGCAACATGCAAGAGTCAGCTAATCTCAATAAATGCACACATCCACAAAGAAGAAAGGGCCCAAATCAAAGCATTAGCCCTACACGTTGAACAAGTAGAAAGAGATCAGCAAAAGAAGCCCTCAGGAATCAGAAGAAACAAATAATAAAAGTTAGAGTGGAACTAAATTAATAGAGAATAGAAACCTATCTAAAAAGTTAATGTCTTAGTCTGGGTTCTCTAGAGAAGCAAAACCAGTAATGTGTATGAATATATAGAGAAAGACATTTGTATAAAGAAAATTTCTCAGTTGTGGAGGCTGAAACATCCCAAGTCCTGATCAGAATACAAACCTCACACAGCTGCGTAGGGTGATGAACCCAAGCTCAGCAGCTCAGAGATTAGAGTTCCCACTCAGGCTGTGAAAGTCAGTAAATCCAAAAGATGGTGAGGGAGACTGCAAGATTTCTGCTGATTTACATAGCTGAAGATGCTGGCAAACTAGGATTGGCAGGTCAGGGAACAGTACTCTTACTTGCAGGCTGTGAAGACCAATGAATCCCAAGAGCTGGTGGTTCAAATCTTGAGAACCAGACACAGAAAGACAAGAGAGCAGCCGCTGTTGGATCCACAACAAGCCAAAACCTTTGCAAAGCAGAGCAAGCAGGAAGTAGATGGCAGAAGGTGGAGAGATGAAAGCTGAGGGGGTGGTTAGCAGCCACAGGCCCTATGGTTGCCACTTTAAAAAGCTGCCAAAACACTGAAAATCATGGCCCAGCCAAGGTGACACACAATCTTAACCATCAAAGTCCACCCCTTGTCAACTTTGTATCTGTACACATCTCCCCATGCCATACACAGCCTCTGAATAAACACAATTACAAAGTCATAGTTATGTCTAATATGATGTAATTAACACATATACAACCAAAAATGTGCCAATCCCATTTAAAGAAAACAAAAATATCTGATGCACACAAACAAAACTGAAATAATCATTACAATTACAGTCTTTGTTTCTGCAACTCGTCATGTGGCCATAAGTGGTATTTAGAAATAACTTTCTTCTACAACCCATTCTGTATTCCCTTTGTCTTCAGAAGCCATCTCTGCTGATTGTGGTTCCTTATCTGGTGGAGTGACCTGAAGAGTCAGCTTTATTAGTAGTCATAATGGAATCAGGTTACTGTAGTTTTTCATTGACTTTAATCACAAGACATGGTAGTAGAAGAGGCACCATAAGCAATCTCTTGCATTGCAGACATACTATTCTTTACCTCCATTATTTAATATTAGTCCAATTTTGTCTTGGTAGCCAGGATCAATCATGCTAGCCAGTATGGTAACACCCTTCTTTGGTTTTGATCCAGAGGTATAAGCAGCCACCAAATTCTGCTTTAGTCATCTGGTACTGTTCTAACAAGTGGATGACTTTAAAAAGACAAATTTTATTTTGTCACAGTTCAGTTTAGGTAAAAAGTCGAAATTCAGGGTGTCACCTCCAAGGGAAGGCTTTCTTTGCTGGCTCTGGAGGAAGATCCTTATCATCAGTCTTTCCCGGGACGGGAAGTTTCTGAAGCACAGGGACCCATCTGTTCCAAAAGATGTAGTCAGCTCCTGGTTCTGTTTCTTGATAGGATGAGGTCTAAATGTCTCTACTTGATTCTTTCCTTTATATCTCAAGACACTGTCTCAAGAGTCTTGCCCCACAAACTCAACTGACACCCATGCTCCCTCATTAACATCATAGAGACAGGATTAGCAGCATACAGAACACCAGAAATCATGGGCCCAGTCAAATTTCTACACACATTTTTTTAGGTAACAAAGAGTGGAATGTCATGACTTGATCAGAGACCTATGTACATGTAAAAACATACTTTGCTCAAGATTCAGAAGACTCAACATTGTGAAAATGTCTGTTCAACCAAAGCAGTCTGTAGATACAATACAATCCCGATCCAAATTCCAGTGGCGTTGTGTAATGATATGGAGAAACAAATCACAAACTCCATTTGTAAAGGAAAAAAGCCCTACATAAGTAAAGCATTAAACCCACGGCCATTGAGTTGAGTCCGACTCACAGTGACCCTGGATGTCAGAGTAGAACTGCCCCACAGAGTTTCCGAGGAGCACCTGGTGGATTTGAACTGCTAACCTTTTCATCAGCAGATGTAGTACTTAACCCCCTATGCTTCCAGAGTTTCCAAAGTAAAGCATTAGTGAAGAAGAACAAAATGAGAGGACTCATGCTACCCAACTTTAGATAATATTACACTGCCATAGTTCCACAACAGCCTCATACTGCTTCAAAAACAGACAAATGGAACTGAAATGAAGATCTAGACTTAAAATCATTCACCAACGAACAGCTGATATTTGATAAAGGCCCAAAGTCCATAAATTGGGGAAAAGACAATGTCTTTAATCTATGGTGTTGGCAAAACTGGATATCCATCTGCAAAAAAGTGAAAGAAAATGCATGTCTCACACCATGTGCCAAAACTAAATCAAAATAGATCAAATGCCTAAATATAAAATCTAAAACAATAAAGGTCATAGAAGAAAATTTAAGGACAACACTAGGAGCCCTAATACACTGCATAAACAGAATACAAAACATTACTAACTGCAGAAATACGAGAAAATAGATAACTGTGAACTCTTAAAAATAAAGTACTTATGCTCATCCAAAGACTTCACCAGAGAGGTAAAAAGACCACCTACAGACTAGGACAGAAATTTTGGCTATGAAAAATCCAGTCATTGTCTAATCCCCATAATCTATAAGATACTGTACAACATCAACAACAGAAAGACAACCTCATTAAAAAATGGTCAAAGGACATGAACTTGCACTTCACCAAAGAAGACATTCAGGCAGCTAACATACAGGAGGAAATGCTCACACTCATGCCATTAGGTAAATCTTAATCAAAACTACACTGAGATGTCATCTCACCCCACCAAGGCTGATATTAATTCAAAAAATACAAAATAATTAATATTAGTCTGTGGAGAGACTGGAGCACTTATTTTTTGGTGGTGGGAATGAAAAATTGTACAACCACTTTGGAAGTTGATTTGGTGCTTTCTTAAAAAGCTAGAAATAGAAACACTGTATGATCGAGCAATGCCATTTTTTGGAATATATCCTAGAGAAATAAAGGTTGCCATACAAATAGGTACATGTACACAAATGTTTACTGCAACACTGTCGACAATAGCAAAAAGATTAAATCAATCTAGTTGCCCATCAGTGGATGAGTAGATAAACAACCTACGGTATATTCACACAATGAATACTGTGCAGTGATAAAGAACAATGATGAACTTGGGAAACATCTCCTAACATGGAGGAATCTGGAAGACATTATGCTGGGTGAAACTAGACAGTTGCAAAAAGATGACTATTACTTGAGACTGCTATTATAAGGACTCAAGAAAAGATTTAAACACAGAAGAAAACAGTCTTTGATGGTTGTAGGGTGAGAAGAGAGGGAGAGATGTATTCATTAATTAGATAGTAGATAAGAAGTTAGTTGATTGGAGGGACACCATACAGTAGAGAAGTCTGCATAACTGGGCTAAACTAAAAGCTAAGAAGTTTCCTAAATAATCCAGAGACTAAAACAGCATGAGACCAGAAGAAATAGATGGTACCTGGTCACCAGCAGTGACTTCCCTGACAGGGAGAACAACAATGAGGCATGAAGTAGTGGAATAAAAATGGAGTGTAGATATTGAACTCTATCAAACAGACCAGATTAGATAGTCCAACAAACTGGAGGGTCCCCAGAAGACATGGCTTCCAGATTCTCTATTAGTCCAGAACTGAAACCATACCAGAAGCTAACTCTTCAGACAAACATTGGACTGGACTATAGGACATAAAATGATACTGGTGAAGAATGTAGTTCTTAGTTTAAGTAAATACATAAGACTAACTGAGCAGCTCCTGCCCAGAGGAGAGGAGGATAGAAACTGCATGGACACAGGAAATATAAGTGGAAAAGAGGAGAATGCTGTCACAGTATGGGGAGAGAAGCTAGAATTAAATAGCCATGTGTGTAAGCTTTTGTATAAGAAATTGACTTGGATTATAAGCTTTCACTTAAAGCACAATAAAATATTAAAAAGTTAAACAGAAAGAAAAAGAACGATGATGAATCTGGGAAGCATCTCATAACATGGAGGAATCTTGAGAGCATTATGCTGAGTGAAATAAGTCAATCACAAAAGGACAAATATAGTATGAAACCACTACTATAAAAACTCATGAAAATGTTTACACAAAAAAGAAACAATCTTTGATAGTTATGGGGAAGAAGAGGTGTGGGGATGGAAAAACAGTAAATAAACAATAAGTAAGTAGTGACTTTTGTGAAAGGTAGGACAGTACACAATACTGGGGAAAACAGCATAACTTGTCGGAGGGAAGTTCATGGAAGCTCCACAGACATACTCAAACTCCCTGAGAGACCTAATTGTTGGTATGAGGGTTGCGGAAACCATGGTCTCGGGGTAGATCTAGCTCAACCAGCATAACATAGTTTATTAAAAAAAAAAAAGTTCTACATTCTACTTTGGTGAGCAGTGTCTCAGGTCTTAAAATCCTGTGAGCAGCCATCTAGAATACTGTTAGTTTCTTCCCTTGGGGAGCAAGGGAAAATGAATAAGGCTAAAAATACAAGGGAAAGATTAGCCCAAAGGACTAAGTGACGACATTTACCATGACCTACCCTAAACTGAGTCTGGTCAACTATACGGTATCCAGCTACTATCTTGTACTACTCTGATGGGGATCTCAATAGAGAGTCCATAACAGAGCCAGGGAAAAAAAGTGCAACAGAAGTCTAACAACAACAACAAAAAATATCAGAGTTGCTGGCCTGACAGACACTGGAGATAACCTGAGAGTATGGCCTCTGGACACCCCTTTAGTCCATAATGAACTTACTTATGAGGGTCGTTTTTCAGCCAAAGATTAGACACGCCCATGAAACAAGGGAGACTAAAGGGAGGACTCAAATGCAGGAGGCGACAGGGAATCTGGTAATAGGGGTCTCAAAGTCTAGATGGGAATGTTGACAGGGAGACTGTTAACCAACATCACAAAACAATACATGTATGGTTTAATGAGAAACTAGTTTGCTGTGCAAACTTTCATGTAAAATACATTAAAAAAGAAATGTCAACAGAGCCAAGGTTGCAACACTGGCTGACAGTTAGTGATTGATTCCTTCATTCTACAAGGATTTATTGATATGAGTGGGTGCCTACATATAAATAAATTCTTGTGGAATGAAGGAATCAATCGCTGACAGAAAGGTATACTACATATGTATAGTATAGAAGGATAAAAATATCATAAAGGACATTGAAATTAAATAATTTTTTTTTAGCTTTAAACAGGTCAAATTTAATCAAATCTCACACTTGGAATATGTACAGTTTACTATGCCATACATGAATTATATTTTTTTCTCTTTTTATTGGGACTGAATGAAAATTTACATGCCCAGCTATATGCAGCTTCCACTGCTCTCCCTGTCCGGTGACAGCACAGTATTCCTCTCTGCTCCATACATGTCTCATATAATATACTTTCATATTTGTTTTCATAGAAAATTTATTTGTCATGCTCAATAACCATTTTATTTGCAGGGTCGTGACATAGGAGTCCTGGTTGAAAAGACATAATTCTGTAGATTTATAGCTCTGCTTGACTACATATAATTCAGGAGAGTAAAGGATTTAGAAACTAGATCTATCGTTTTGCAAAAAAGAACTCTGAGTTCCAGAGTGATAAACTAATTTGCACATCAGTCATATAAAATGTTTCGGGAAAAGAAAAATATATATGCATTTCACTCACACTTATTTTTTGTTTAAATTAATTACACTAAATGAAAAAACTTTCTAACATCTATCCACTTTCATCTATGAAACACCTTCACACAGCCCGCACCTTTGTAACGATCAAAGTTATTTTCTTCTGTAGATAATTCTATTTTTAAGTCCTTATAACTGCAGTCTCATACAATATTTGTCCTTTTGACACTGACTGATTTCCTTCACTGTATCTTCCAACTGAAACCATATTCTGAGATTTTTTTAAAATCTACATTGTTTTTTATCATACTATAGTACTCCTTTGAGTATACGTACCATAGTTTATCCATTCATCTGTTGGTGGGCATCTGGGTTGATTCCATCTTTTAGCTATTGTGGACTGTGCTGCAATAAATGTTTGTGTACATGTGTCTGTTTGTGTGGTAGCCTTTGTTTACAAATGATAAATTCCAAGAAGTGGAATTACTGGATCAAACGGTATATCTATTTCCAGCTTTTTAAGGAAGCACCAGAATACTTTCCAAAGTGCTTATACCATTTTGCAATCCCACCAGCAGTGTAGGAGAGTTCCCATCTATCCACAGCCTCCCCAGCATTTGTTGTTTTGTGTTTTTTTGGATAATGGCTAAACTTGTCAGGGTGAGATGATATCTCATGGTAGTTTTCCCTGGATTTCTCTGATTGCTAGTGATCATGAGCTTCTCAGGTGTCTTTTGGCTGCCTGGATGTTCTCTCTAGTGAAGTGTCTGCCCATCTCCTTTGCCCATTGCTTATTTGGGTTATTCACCTTTTTCTTGTTTGTATTTTGTAGAACCTTGTAGATTATGGAGATCAGACGACGGTCCGACATGTAGTTGCCAAATAGTTTTTTTTCCAATTCTGTAGGTGCTCTTTTAAGTTTTTGATAAAGTTTTTGAATGAGAAAAAGTGTTTGATTCTTAGTAGGTCCCATTTATCGATTTTCTCTTCTGTTAGTTATGCTTTGTTAGATTTTGAAGAGAGCATCTATTGTTGATCCTATTTTTTCTTGCATGATTTTCATCATTTTAGGTTTCATAATTAGGCCTTTCATCCATTTAGAGTTAGTTTTTCTGTAAGGTGTGCGATATGTTTCTTTTTTCAGTTTTTTTGCAGATAGATATCCAGTTTTGCCAGCACCATTTGCTAAAGAGACTGTTTTTACCCGAGTTTATAATCTTAGGGCCTTTGTCAAGTATCAACTGGTCATAAGAGAATGGTAGAATCTCTGGGGTCTCCACTGTATTTCAATGGTCTATATGTCTCTTTTTGAACCAGTACCAGGCTGTTTTGACTACTGTGGCAGTGTAATAGGTTCTAAGGTTAGATAGTGTGAGGCCTCCCATTGTGTTACTCTTCTTTGGAAGTGCTTTACTAAGCCAGGGTTTCTTCTATTTCAAACAAAGTTGGTGATATGATTCTCCATCTCATTAAAAAATGACACTGGAAATTGTATTGCCATTGCATTGTGTAAGTAGATCACTTTAGGTAAAAATAGATATATTCACAATGTTAAGTCTTCCTACCTATGAGCAGGGTAGGTTCCTCCAATTTTATAAGTCTTTTTTGGTTTCTTGCAGAAAGGCCTTGTAGTTCCCTCTGTATAGATCTCTTATTTCTCTAGTTAGGTTTATTTCTAGATATTTTATCTTCTGGGAGACTATAATAAATGGTATTGATTTGGTGATTTCTTATTTGATAAACTCTCGGTATAAATGAATCTTACTGATTTAATTAGGTTTATCATGTATCCTGATACTTTGCTGAACTCCTCCATTAGTTCCAGTAGTTTCCTTATGGATTCCTTAGGATTCTCTGTACATACAATAATACAATATGCGAATACAGAGATTTTTACTTCGTCATTGCCAACACGGATGCTATTTATTTATTTGTCTTGTCTAATTGCTCTGGCTAGAACTTCTAGCACAATGTTGAACAGAAGTGGTGAGAGTGGGCATCCTTGTCTAGTTCCCGTTCTCAAGGGGAATTCTTTCATTCTCTCTCCAACAGGGAGATGTAGGCATCTGGCTTTGTATAAATGGCCCCTACTGCACTGAGGAATTTGCCATCTGTTTTAGTCAGCCAGTGCTGCTCTAACAGAAATACCACAGAGTGGATGGCTTTAGCAAAGGAAAGTTTATTCTTACACAATCCAGTAGGCGACAAGTCCAAATTCAGGATGTCTACTCCAGGGGAGGGCTTTTCCCCTTGTTGGCTCTGGAGGAGAGTCTGGTATTGCATCACTCTTTGTCCAGGGAGCGTCTTGGTACAGGAACCTCAGGTCTCAAGGACACATTCTTCTCCTGGTGATGTTTGCTTGATGATGTGAGGTTCCCAATTCTCTGCTTCTCTTTGCTTTTATCTTTTGTAGGATGAAAGGATTAAGGTTGGGGCAAGCCATACTCCAGGGAAACTCCCTGGAAGTAATTCTATGAAGGGATCTACAGTCCCACTCTATTCCTTTAACATACAGCACAGGAAAATCACAAAATGGAGGACAATCACAAAATATTGGGAATCATGGCCCAGCCGCATGGCTACACATATTTTTTGGGTGGACACAATTCAATCCATGACACCGTCTATTCCTATTTTCCTGAGAGTTTTTAGCATGAATGGGTGTTGGACTTTTTCAAGTGCCTTTTCTGCCTCAATTGACAAAATCACGTGATTCTCATCCTTTGTGTTATTTATGCAGTTGATCACATTAATTGTCTTACTGATGGTGAATTAGTCTTGCATCCCTGGAATGAAACCAACTTGATCATTATGAATTTTTTTTTTTGCTGTTGAATTCTATTGGCTAGAGATAGCGTGGTGCATCAGCCACCGGCTCCTCTGTCAGGACCCGATCAAACTCCACCTGCAACATAATGGAGAGGCAGAGAAAGAAAAGACTTCCATTAGAAAAGAAGCAGGTCAAGATGGGGGACTAGACATACATCTCCTTAATTATCTATGAAAACTAAGGCCTGAATTGATAATTGAATGAAGCTTTCCAGACACCCAGTGTGACCTAGGGCACGGCACAGGGCTGTTGATTTGGACTGTATGCCACTGAACAGGAAATTGTTCATCTTTGCCTGAACACCACTGTGGTTGAGTTGGCCGGCTACCACAGACTCAAGGTAACTGGCTGGCAGACGGGGGTGCAACTCAAACAGCAGCTACACAGGCCCACATGGCTAAAGTGATCAGAGGGTGAAATAGCCACATTTTGAGAGCCTGGCTCCAGATTCAGAGCACCACACCCCTTCCACTCTCTCTTTTTGGATCTCTACTATAGATTCTGCTGTTTCATGGGGGTGAGCAGCTTGACTGGAATGCCATCTTGTTTTACTGTGAGGTGGAAATACCCAACCAGAGGCTTCAGCAGGGGCTGATTCTCAGTCTGAGAGGAAGTCACAGTCCAGGGAGCTCTTTTCCGGCAGAAAAGCTGTGTTTAGCACAGTGTAGCCTTACGGGAGGGGCCAGAAAGGAATGACAACAGACCAGTAGCCTGCCCCACTTTGAAATATTGCACAGTATCTGGAAACAACTGACTAGGCCCATCCGTTGTCAGCTGGGAGGAGGTGTGTACCATACCTGAGAGCCTGAATTATTTTGGAAGCAGTCAGATAGCTTTTACCTTTTAAGATAAGACTTCCTAGAGAAATAATTGTGGTGCAAACTGATACGATCTCTTCCAAACTTTACTGACCCAATTATACGGTCAGCTGACAGTCCCCTAGTGACTCAAGTAGGGCTGTGTCTTTGCCAGCCAGGAGGCAGAGTCTGTTACCCCAGAGATTCCACTGGGGACACTCACTGGAGTACACACTGGTGGCTGGTGATCAACTGCCTTCTCAGAATTGTGCCTCAGCTCCTGTTAAGGCAACTCCAGAGAAAATAAACAGCCTCTAGATGTCCAGAAAGCAACAGACCCTAACCAAGCATTAAAAAAAAAATCCTCCATGACTCCAGAAAACTCCCAAAATGATCAAAGAACTTCCCAGATGGAGAAGCCTTTCTGAAACTATTGGAGGTCGAATACAAAAAAAAATTATATAGAGAGGCCTCCTAGACATTATACAAAATGCAGCAGAGAAAAATTAAGCAAGTTGTTTGATCTGACATAACAGCAGCATTCTGGACTCCAACAGATCAGTAACAAAATTACAGAATTAGAGCAATTAAATTCAAAGAGAAAACAACAGAATTGAACAACTGGAAATTAGACTTACTAACTTTGAAGAAATAGTTACTGACACCAACATACATAAGGAGAAATCACAGAAAAGAAACAAGAAAAATGAAGAAGCATTAAGCAACATGTGGGATTCTATCTAGAGGAACAATCTACGCATAACTGCAGTTCCTGAACAAGGAGGGATACCTGAAAACACAGAGTATTGTTATTGAATTGCTGACAGAAAACTTCTCTGCATTATGAGACAAGAGAACATAGATATCCAAGATGTGTATTGAACTCCACATAAAATTGACCCAAAAAGAAAGACACCAGACATATTTTAATCAAGCTTAACCAAATGAAACATAAGCATCAAGTCTCAAAGGCAGTGAGAGTCAGAGAAAAGCTAACATTCAGAGGGAAGCCCTGTAGGCTTTCATCTGACTGCTCGGCAGAAACAATGTTGGCACAGAGGCAGTGGGATGACGCTTTTAAAGCCTTGAAGGAGAAAAATCTTCTAATCAAGATTTATATATCCTGTAAAATATTCTTTCAAATATGAAGATGAAATTAAGGCATTCTCAGATAACGGAAACTTAGAGACTTTGTAAAAACCAAACCAAAGTTAAAAGAAATGTTGAAAGAAGCTCTTGGCTTTAAAAAGCAAAATCCCTAAGCCTATACTTAAGGAGACAATCCAGGACACAACATCCAGTACCCAGAGAAGGCACAAAACTCAATCAAAGACATACTATTAAAAGAAGGGATTCCGTGATCATATCATGAAAGCAAAGATACCGTCACATTAAAATGAGGGATATACTACAGTAGTTATAGTCTTTTCAGTAGGAGAAGAAGTTAATAAGATATGTAGATGTTAAAATTGGGTTTAAACTTAGATTATTAAGGGAGATTACATGGGTAGCCACAAAACTCAATAAAGATGCAGCATCTCAAAGCAAGAAATGTAACACAAGAGCCTCAACAAACACAAAACCAACACTGGAAAGGATGAAAAATCAGCATATAAAGAAGATTGACCCCAAACAGAAAATTAAGAACAGCAGAGAATACACCAACACAAAGATGAATACATCAGAATGACAACACTAAACACATACCTATCAATAATTACACTGAATGTAAATGGACTGAACCCTCCAGTAAAGAGACAATGAGTGATAACTTGGACCAAAAGATGCAACCCATCTACATGTTGCTTACAAGAAACTCACCTTAGACTTAAATACATGAACAAACTGAAAATTAAAGGATGGAATAATATATACCAAGCTAACAATCTACAAAGAAGAGCAGGTGTGCCAATGCTCATCTCAGATAAAATAGATTTTAGTGTAAAATCCACCATAGTGGACAAGGACGGTTACTATTTACTACTGAAAGTTTCAATACTCAAGCAGGACTTAACAATATTGAATATTTGTTCACCCAGTACTACAGCGTCTAAATGCATTGAAGAAACACTGACTACATTGAAAAATGAGATAGATCACTCCACGATAGTAGTGGGAGACTTCAACACTCCTCTTTCAGTATTGGTCAGATCACCTAGAAAAAAGCTCAGTAGAGACACAGAAGGTCGTATTGCCACAATTAACCAATTAGACCTCATTGACACATAAAGAACTTTTTATTCTTCAACAGATAACTACCCTTTCTTCTCCAGTGCACATGGAACATCTTCCAGAATAGACCATGTGTTAGGACATAAAGCAAATCTCAAGAAAATCCAAACCATTGAATTATTGCAAAGCATCTTCTCAGATCATAAATCCATAAAGGTTTAATTCAATAGCAGAAAAAAACATAGAAACTATAACTCATGGAAACTGTACAACCCCTTACTCAAAAGGCCACAAGCTATAGAAGAAACCAAAGATGAAGTAAAGAAATTTGTGGATTCAAATAAGAAGGAAATTACAGACCAATATCACTCATGAATTCTATTGGCTAGAATTATTGTTGAAGATTTTTGCATCTAGCTTCGAGTGATATTGGTCTGTAATTTTCTTTTTCGTGTGTCATTTTCCCTGGCCTTGGTATCACAGTTATGCTGACTGCACAGAAAGAATTTGGGAGTATTTCATCCCTTTCTGTAGTGTGAAATAGCCTCAATAGTATCGGAGTTAACTTTTCTCTAAAAGTTTGGTAGAATTCTCCAGTGAAGCCATCTAGGACAGGACTTTTTATGATTGGCAATTCTTTGATGACTTTTTCAGTCTCTTCACTTGTGATAGATTTATTAACTTGATGTACTTCTTGTGATAATGTTGGTGGGTGATATGAATCTAGGAATTTGTCCATTTTGTCATTTCATAATATTCTGTTATGATATTTTTTATTTTAGCTGAGTCTGTTGTAACATCTTCCATCTCGTTTCTTGTTATTTGTATCTTCTGATATTCCTATGTAAGTTTAGACAATGGTTTCTCAATTTTGCTGATCTTTTCAAAGAACCAGCTTTTTTTTTTTATTGTTCGTTTATTCTCTAATTCATTTAGTTCTGCTCTAATCTTTATGATCTGTTTTCTTCTGGTGCATGACGGGTTCCTCTGTTGCTCTCTTTCTTCTTGTTCAAGCTATAGGGTTAATTCTTTAATTTGGGCCCTTTCTTCTTTCCGAATGTGTGAATTGTAGAGATAAATTTACCTCTGAGCACTGCTTTTGCTGTATTCCATAGATTCTGGTAGGATGTGTTTTCATTCTCATTTGATTACATAAGGTTCTTTATTTTGTCCTTGATTTTTTCTATAACTGTTTTAGTCAGCTAGGGCTGCTCTAGCAGAAATACCACAGAGTGGATGGCTTTAACAAAGAAAGATTAATTCTTACACAGTCCAGTAGGTTGCAAGTCCATATTCAGGGTGTCCGCTCCAGGGGAAGGCTTTCCCCTGTCAGCTCTGGAGGAAAGTCCGGTATTGCATCAGTCTTTGTCCAGGGAGCGTCCTGACGCAAGAACCTCTGGTCTGAAGGACGCGCTCTGCTCCCAGTGCTGCTTGCTTGATGGTAGCGAGGTTCTCAAATTGTCCTTTGTTTCTTTTTCCTTTTATTCCTTGCAAGCTAAAAGCATTAAGGGTGGGGCAAGTCATACTCCAGGGAAACTCCCCCTACAGCAGGAATTTACAGCCCCACCCTAATCCTTTAACATACAGGTTAGCAAAACCACACAATGGAGGACAGTCCCAAGATATTGGGAACCATATCCCAGCCACGTGGCTGCACACATTTTTGGGGGGACACAATTCCAACCATGACAATAACCCAAGGCTTTTTGAGCAAAGTGTTGTTCAGTTTCCATAACTTTGAATTTCTACCTATGATTTTTCTGCTATTGATTTAAACTTTTATGTCTCTATGGTCAAAGAAGATACTTTGTAGTAAATCAGTGGCTTGGATTTTGTAGAGAATTGCTTTATGACCTAACACATGGTCTATTCTGGAGAATGTTCTATATGCATTCAAGAAGATGTACTTATCTGTTGATGGGTCAAAATAATCTGTATATGTCAATAAACTCAAGTTGGTAGATGGTTGCGGTAAGATCTTCTGTATCTTTGCTTAACTTTTTTTCTGGGTGAGCTATCCATTACTGCAAAGGGAGTGATGAAGCTCCAACTACTCTTGTGGAATGATCTATCTCATTTTTCAGTATTGTCAGTGTTTTTTCAATGTATTTAGATGCTCTGGTATTAGGTGCATAAATATTTAATATTCTTAAGTCCTGCTTGAGTATTGAAACTTTCTACAATAAATAGTGACCATCTTTGTCCATGATAGGGTATTTTATATTAAAATCTATTTTATCTGGGATTGGCATTGCCACATCTGCTCTTCTTTGTAGATTGCTAGCTTGGTATATATTAGTCCATCCTTTAATTTTCAGTTTGTTCATATCTTTAAGTGTAAGGTGTGGTTCTTGCAAGCAACATATAGACGGGTTGTGTATTTTGATACAGGATGTCACTCACTGTTTTTTTATTGGAGCATTCAGACTGTTTACATTCAGTATTATTCTTGATATGTATGTGTTTAGTACCTTCATTTTGATATAATTATTTTTATGTTGTTATTTTCTATATTACTCTTAATATTACGTTCTGGGTCATTTTCTTTATGGGTTGACATTTGAGTGTTGGTTTAGTGTTTGTAGAGACTCCTGCATTGCATTTCTTTTTTAATATGTTGCATTGTCATTTTGCTTTGCAGCTACACCTATGATCCCCCTTAACATACTAAGATTAAACCCAATTTTAACTTCTTCAAAACTTTTTAACTTCTCTTTCTGAAAGGACTATAACTACTATAGTATATCTCTCTTTCTAGTGTGATGGTGTCATAGTTTTCATGATATGATCACTGATTCCCTTCTTTTAATATTGTAGCTTTGATTGGGTTTTTGACTCCCCTGAGTAGGATTCTGTTTCCTGCATTGCCACCTTAAATAAACATTTGATGGTTTTGTTTTTCTAAGTAAAGAACTTCTTTCAGTATTTCATGTAGTTTTGGCTTAGTTTTTATGTTGTCTTTAAGCATCTTTTTATCTGCAAATGTCTTCATTTCACCATCATATTTGATAGACAATTTTGTAAGATATATAATTCTTGGTTGGAAGTTTTTCTCCTTCAGGGCTTTGAATGTGTCATCCCACTGTTTTCTAACCAACGTCATTTGTGCCAAGAAGACAGACAAAAACCTACAGGGTTTCCCTCTGAATTTTAGCTTTGTTTTGGGCCTTGCTACCTTTGAAAGCATCTGTTTATGTTTCATTTTATTAGGTTTTATTACAATATGTCTTTGTGTCTTTGTTTTGTGGTCTAGTTATTGTGGTGTTCGATACACATCTTTTATACCTATGCTCTCTTTGTTTATAATCTCAGGAAAATTTTCTGTCAGTATCTCTACAGCAATGCTCCCTGTGTTCTCAACTATCACTTCTTGTTCAGGAACTCTAATTAAAAATAAATTATTCCTCATAATAGAGTCCTTCATGTTTCTTAATGCTTCCTCATTTTCTTATTTCTTTTCTCTGGTTTGTCCTCATGAGTGCTGGGGTAAGTTGCTCAATCCTCAAGATCACTAAGTGTAATTTTTATCTCCTCACTTCTACTCTTTTCGCTTTGGATTGAATTATCTAATTTCATAATTTTGTTAGTGATCTGATGTATTTCAGATCGTTGATGTTCCATAAGTTCAAATGGCTTACTTAATTTTTCATTTTGTTCTGCTTTGTTTTGTTTAATCTTCATGAGGGTTCTATATATAATTCTTTTGTACTCTACCTCTGATAGTTTTCGAAAGACTCCTTCATCTGGGGAGTTTTTTTGAATCTTTATTTTGGGAGTTTTCTCGAGTCAAGGTGGACAGCTTCTTTAAATGATTAACTGTGGTCTGCTGTCTCTGTGCCATCTAGATGATGTTTGATTTCTCTGGTATAACCTCAAGAAGAGCTAAGTCATAGTTCTCAGAGAGGAGTTGGTTGCCACCGGTCTCTATATACGCTAGTGATTTGCCCCAGGTGGACTCTCTGGGGTGCAAGCCTCTGCCTATTGAATTGCAGACCCTGCCCTAACTTATGGAGATACTGAGGGCTGTCAGCTGATCCTACAAATGTGGGTCAGAGAAGGGTTGGAGGAGAAAGCTGCCAGGCCTCTCAACAAAGAGATCTCTGGACAAATACATAGTCCTCTCAACTCTAAAAGTAAACTTCACTTCTATGCAGAGAACTGACCCAGGTGCTGAAAAGCAGAGAACTCAGAAACTAGTAGCTGACCAAAGTGCTGCTGGAAACAGGCTGTCAGAAGCAGAAGACAATGAAAGTATGTTACCATTCATTTGCAGAAACTGCAGATCTCTGATACAGTGAAACAGCAGAAGCAGAGGTCAGATGGCCTCTGGCTTATCTTTGACAGGGGAAGATTAGTCTGATACAAGTGCCTAGTCAAACATGCCAGGCACTAGGGCTCCCCAAATGTCCAGTGCTTCATACAAATATCATTCCAGGCCTTAGTTTTCAGAGGGAAATGATGAGACATATGTCTAGTCTGCCATCTTTTAATAGAATCTCATACTCATTTATAGGTACCATGAGTGATTATCTGATGTGCATATCTATAGAGACTAGAGGTATTTAATGAGAAACGAGAAAAAATACCCTTCACATAGTTTGTTGCTTGAATGTAGAACAAGGAGTTTGGTGTGATATGGATCTGGAGTGAAGGAGTGAAGTAAATTTCTAGAAATAATAGAACAATAGATATTGATTCATTTTAAGGAAGAGCAATTTTATAAAGTTATCCAAAACTTTTCATCTGTTCTATTGTGGTGGCTTGTGTGTTGCTGTGATGCTGGATGCTATGTACCTGCATTGCAAATGCCAGAGGACCACCCATGGTTAACAAGTTTCGGTGGTTCTTCCAGACTACCACAGACTAGGAAGAAGGGCCTGGCAGTCAATTTCTGAAAGAATTGGCCAGTGCAAACCTTAGGAATAGAAGCAAAACATTTTCTGATATAGTGCCATAAGATGAGTCCCTCAGGTTGGAAGCCACTCAAAATAGAGCTGCGGAAGAGCTGCCTCCTCAAAGAAGAGTCACCTTCAAGGATGTGGATAGAGTAAAGCTTTCATGGCTTTATTTGCTGATGTGGCACAATTCAAAATGAAAGAAAGAGCTACAAATATCCATTAATAATTAGACTGTAGAATGTACACAATATTAACCTAAGAAAAGTGGAAGTTGTCGCAAATGAAATGGCATGAAGAAATAGATTGATACTGTCAATATGGTCCACTGAGCAAAAAGTGACAAACTGAGGGGGGATAGTGTCACATTAACTGACAAAAAAAGAACTTTTTAAAATCTATCCTGAGGTATGATACTGTCAGTTACAGGATAATATCTATATGCTTACAAGGAACACCAGTTAATACAACTGCTATTCATATTTAAGCACCAACCACTAATGCTAAAGATGAATAAAATAAAGCTTCATAAGATTACTTCCCTGCCCTGCTGTAAAGGGAGTTTCCCTGCAGTATGGCTTGCCCCACTCTTAATCTTTTCATCCCATGAGAGATAAAAGGAAAGAGAAGCAAGCAGAGAATTGGGAACCTCGTACCATCAAGCGAGCAGCACCGGGAGAAGACCGTGTCCTTAAGACCTAAGGTTCCTGCGCCAAGACTCTCCCTGGACAAAGACTGATGCAATACCAGACTTTCCTCCAGAGCCGACAAGGGGAAAGCCTTCCTCTGGAGCAAACACCCTGAATATGGACTTGCAACCTACCGGACTGTGTAAGAATAAACCTTCCTTTGTTAAAGCCGTCCACTCTGTGGTATTTCTGTTAGAGCAGCCCTAGCTGACCAAAACACCTATGGATGTCAGAAGAAAATCTGAAGCTTGTTCATGAGCATAGAGGAGCTATAGCAAATGAGGGAAATGATGAAGTAAAAGAGCTGAACAAAAAAATTCAAAGGGCAGCTCAAGAAAAAATAAACAGTTACAATGAAATATTCAAGGAACTGTAAGTAGAAAACCAAAAGGGAAGAACACACTTGGCTTTTCTGAGGTAAAAGAACTGAAGGAAACCGTCAAGCCTTTAGTTTCAATATTGAAGGATTTTATGGGCAAAGTATTGAGTCATTCAGGAAGCATCAAAAGAAGATGGCAATAATAGAATCACTGTACCAAAAAGAACTGGTTGATGTTCAGCTATTTCAGGAGGTAGCATATAACGAAGAACCAACGGTATTAAAAGAATAAGCCCAAGGTTTCACAGAAGGTATTGGGAAAAAAACAAGGCTTCAGGAATTAGCAAAATACCAATTGATATGTTTCAACAAGCAAATGTAGTATGGGAGGTGCTCATTCCTGTATGTGATGGAACTTGGAAGACAGCTGCCTGGTCGGAGATTCTGCTGCTAAATAAAAAGTCAGTAGTTTGAATCCATCAGCCACTCCTTGGAAATCTTTTAGGCCAGTTTTACCCTGTCCTGTAGGCTTACTATGAGCTGGAAGGAATTCAATGCCAATGGTTTTGAGTTGCTTTGTTGTTGTTTTTTGTTTTGTTTCTTTTTTTCTTTTAGATCAATTAATGAAATCATGATAAATGGAGAAAAGATTGAAGTTGTCAAGGATTTCATTTTATTTGGATCCACAATTAAGACCCACAGAAACAGCAGGCAAGAAATCGGTGATACATTATATTGGACAAATCTGCTGCAAAGACATTTTTAAAGTGTTAAAAAGCAAAGATGTCACTTTAAGGACTAAAGTGTGCCTGACCAAAACCATGGTGTTTTCACATCAGATGCATGGAAAAGCTGAACAATGAGTAAGAAAGACTGAAGAAGAATTGATCTCTTTGAATTACGGTGTTGTCAAAAAATATTAAATAAACCATGGATTTCTGAAGAAGAAACAATCCGTCTTAGAAGAAGTACAGACAGAGTGCGCCTTAGAAGCAAGGATGGCAAGTTTAGTCTCACATACTTTGGGTATGTTATCAGGAGGGACCAGTTCTTTTAGAAGACCATCATGCCTGGTGAAGCAGAGATAGGGAAAAAGAGGAAGACCCTCAACAAGACGGAACACAGTGGCTGTAGGAATTGACTCAGTGTGAGGATTACACAGAATTATACTGAGTGTGAGGATTACACAGAAATGGGGAGTGTTTCACTCTGTTTTACATGTTTGCTATGAATCAGAAGAAACATAGTGGCACTTAACAACAAGAGCTGAAAAGAGGGTAACACGGAAAGCTATTACTTGAGGCATAGTGAGTTTTTTTTTAGAGTGAGGAAGGAAGCTGGAAATGAATAGTGATGGTGGTTCCAAACGTAGTTGATGTGACTCATGTACCTGACAGAAACAGTTGAAATGGCAGATATGTTATATATAGCCAAGTGCCATTGAGTCAGATCTGACATATGTGTATAAAACCACAATAAAAAAATATATATAGGGCTACAGTACAGGAGAGCAGTGGAAGCTGCATATAGATGGGCATGTAAATTTATACAGGAATGTACATTTTCTCTCAGTCATATTAAATAAAAAGAAAAGTAAAAAAAAATTTAAAGAAAAAGAGAAAATGCAGCAATAAACATATTGATTAGAAATTTTCAAAATAAATTCTGTGTGGGAAAACATTATAATTAGAACTTTTCAAACATTATTAGAGAGATCTTAAATAGTCTGTATAATATTGCATTACCCTCTTGTCATTCTAGGTGTCCTAATTCAACTTTATACTTTTACACCCTTTTCAAAGTTATACACTTATTTGTCTTGTGTTAGGAAAAAAAAAAAAAAAAAACAGAATCTCCAGGACCCCAAAACCTACAGCTAATGTCACACTCTATGCTTGAAAATTGAATGTTTTACCCTGAGGTTTGGGATAAGACAAGGTTGTCCCCTCTCTCTCACCACTCATAGACTGGGAAGAGCAGCAGGTTAAAAAAATAAGTTTTTAAAAAAGAAAACTGTCAGTTTGCAGAAGACATGAGAGTCTACATAGAATATCCCAAAGAATCAACAATAACCCTCCTAGAATTAATAAGTGAATTCAAAAAGGTAGCAGGATACAAAATCAAGGCAAAAATCAGTTGTATTTCTATATACTAAAAATGAACACATAGAGACTGATATAAAAAATACAGTTGGAAAAAGTTGTATGATGGACATATTCACAACAGTGGGAAAAAAAAGAAGAGTATCTGCTGAGACTGTTTCGGTACAATCAAAATCTTCACTGGATTTGGTTTCTTGGTTTGGAGGCTTAGGGTCATGGTATCATAGGATTTATCTGTTAATTGGCCTAAGAATGGGTTGAGTGCTTCTGCTGTATGGCCCGGTTTATTGCATAGTGCCTGGCATCTGAAAAGTTTGCAAATGGCCATCCAAAGCACAATGATTCATCTCTATTCACTTGGAGCTCCAGAAGGAGAGTCAGGAATAGAAGGAAAATATAAAATGTGTAGTTAATGGGCTCCATGGACAACTGCTTCGTCATACAGCCAGAACTGGATGCTGCCTGGCTACCAATCTCAAATATTTGATAAAAGATTCCACAGAAGGATTGAGATCATAAGTGGGGAAATGTGGAACAAAACTTCAGATTCTCATAGACTCTAAACCTTCTGGATCCATGAAGGGTGGATGAAGCCCTGAAAATATTGCCCTGAGATAGTCTTAAAACCTTAAGCCAAAAATAACTCCTGAAGTCATTTTAAAACTGTGATATACTTCAGCTTATCTAGTAAAAATAAAACAAATATTCCTTGAGAATTACACTCTTTTAATAACTATATAGAATGAAATTAACCACAGCAAGTCGAAAGATTAGAAACTTTAGGTGATATTGAACTTATGTTAATGGGGGAGGAACAACTCAGAAAAGGAGAGTGAGAATATTTGCACAACACACAACAATGTTATCAGTGTTTCTAAATGGTACATATAGAAACTATTGAATTGGTGTATGCTTTCCAGTATATATTATCAACAACAATATAAGTAATTTTTAAGTTAATATAAAAGAAAAAGGAGACAAATTAGTTACCAAAAATACAATACCACTTATAATCACTCAAAGATATCAAATGCTTAAGTGTAAATCTAGCAAAACATGTGCAGGACTTATGTGTTGGAAACTACAAAGCAACAGTGAAATAAACCAAGGAAGTTCTAAATAATGGACTTTCTGTGTTCATGGACGAGAATACTCAAAATGATAAAGATATTGATTCTCCAAATTGACATACAGATTTAACATAATTCCTCTCAAAGTCCTAGTGTTATTTGTTTTTGTGGGAGTATAGACAAGGTAATTCAAAAATTTACAAGGACTTGAAGAACATACAACCAAGAATTCTATATCCTGAAAAACCATCTTTCAAGTAGCAAAATGAAATTAAGATAGTCACAGATAAATAGAAACTCAGAGATTTTGTAGAAACCAAACCAAAGCTACAAGAAATACTGAAAGAATCTCTTGGCTTGGAAGAACAAAACCACTAACTTTATATTTTGGAAGGACACATCATCTAGAACCCTACTCAGTCAGGGAAGGCTCCAAACTCAATCAAAGTTATAATAGTTAAAAGAATTAATCCACTGATCATATCGTGAAAACTATGATGTCATCATATTAAAAGGGGGTATACTATGATCGTTATAGTCATGCAAGATGGAGAGGAAGTTGATAAGAATGGTAGTAGTTGAAATTGGGTTTATACATAATTTATTAAGGGGGATCTTAGGGGCAGCGATAAAGCTGAATAAAGATGCAACATATCAAATCAAGAAATGTAATACAGGAGTCTCAACAACGACAAAATCAACCATGAAAAAAGGTGAACGATCAAATCACAAAGAATGTCCCAGAACAGAGTAATAAGAACAACAGAGAAAACATCAACACAAAAATAAACAGATCAAAATGGCAGCACTGAACACATACCTATGAATAATTACATTGAATGTGAATGGACTGAACTCTCCAGTAAAGAGACACTGAGTGACATCTTGGATCAAAAGACACAACCCATCCATATGTTGCCTACAAGAAACTCATCTTAGATTTAAAGATATGAACGAACTGAAAATTAAAGGATGGAAGAATATATATCAAGCTAACAACACACAAAGAAGTGCAAGGGTGGCAAATCTAATCTCAGATAAAATAGATTTTAGTGTAAAATCCACCATAGTGGACAAGGATGGACACTATTTATTGCTGAAAGGTTCAATCCACAAGCAGGGCTTAACAATATTAAATATTTATGCACCTAATATTAGAGCACCTAAATACATTGAAGAAACACTGACTACACTCAAAAAGCAGAAAGATCACTCCAGGATAATAGTGGGAGACTTTAACCCTCCACTCTCAGTATTAAACAGATCATCCAGAAAAAAGCTTCATAAAGACGCAGAAGATCTTATTGCTACAATTAACCAACTAGACCTCATCGACATATACAGAACTTTCTATCCATCAGTGGATGGCTACACCTTCTTCTTCAGTATACATGAAACATTCTCCAGAATAGACCATGTGTTAGGACATAAAGCAATTCTCAACAAAATCCATACCACTGAATTAAAGCAAAGCATCTTCTCAGATGATAGAGCATAAAAGTTGAAGTCAATAGCAGAAATAACATAGGAAGTGGAGCTCATGCAACCTGAACAACATCTTGCTCAAAAAAACATGGGTTATAGAAGAAGTCAAGGATGAAATTAAGAAATTGATGGATTCCAATGAGAATGAAAACACTTCCTACCAGAACCTATGGCATACAGCCAAAACAGTGCTCAGAGGTCAGTTTATCTCCATAAATGCACACATCTGAAAGAAAGAAACCAAATCAAAAAACTAACCCTACAGCTTAAACAAGTAGACAGAGAACAACAGAGAAACCCATCAGGCACCAGAAGAAAACAGATCATAAAGATTAGAGAACTAAATGATTTAGAGAATACAACAAGAATTGAAAAACTTGAAAAGACCAAAAGCTGGTTTTTTTAAAAGATCAACAAAATTTGACAATTCACTGGCTAAACTAACTAAAGAAAAACAGGAAAGGAAACAAATAACCCAAATAAGAAATGACAGATGAGTGGTCATAACAGATCCAACAGAAATAAAAAATATCATAACAGAATGCTATGAAAGACTGTACTGTAACAAATTTGAAAACGTAGAGGAAATGGACCAATTCCTTGATTCAAATCACCTACCAAAAATATCACAAGGTGAAGCAGAACAATTTAATAAACCCATCACAAAGGAAGAGATTGAAAAAGTCATCAAAAATCTAGCAACCATTCGTGTTGAAAGAGTGGACCTTCGTTATGAATTATGGGCAAGGGCAGCATCAGGACCAAGGGCCATGCTCCCAGGGGAACCCAGAAACCATCGAAACATCAACTGAGGTCTTTTAGTGGAGATTTGAGGGTGCACCCCTTTTTATTCTTGTGTTGCCAGTGTATTGGATGCACTTTATGGTTCGTTGCATCTACAGGGTATCATACTGCTGACCTCTGGCTGGAGTAAGGGGAGTGGGTGGAGAGGAGAGGAAAGAAGACTGTTGGGAGGATGAGACATGTATGGAGCAGAGAGGAATAGTGTGCTGTCACCGGGCAGGGAGAGCAGTGGAAGCTGCATAGAGGTGGGCATGTAAATTTATACAGAAATGTACATTTTCACTCAGCCATAATGAAAAAAAAGAGACAGAAGAAAGAAAAAAAAATCTAGCAACCAAGAAAAGCCGGAGCCCAGAAGGCTTCACTGCGGAATTCTACCAAGCTTTGACAGAAAAGTTATCTGCAATGCCACTGAGACTGTTTCACAGTATAGAAAGGGATGGAATACTTCCAAATTCACTCTATGAATCCAGCATAACCCTGGTACCAAAGCCAGGGAAAGACCCAATAAAAAAGGACTACAGACTCATGTCACTCATGAATCCAGATGCAAAACTCTTCAACAAAATCCTTGCCAATAGAATACAACAACATATCAAAAATATAATCCATCATGACCAAGCTGGATTCATACCAGGGATTCAAGGCTGGTTGAACATCAGAAAAACAATTAAGGTGATCAACCACATAAATAACACAAAAGACAGGAATCACCTGATTTTGTCTATTAATGCGGAAAAGGCCTTAGATAAAGTCCAACACTCATTCATGCTAAAAACTCTCAGCAAAATAGGAATAGGTGGCAAATTCCTCAATGCAATAAGGGCCGTTTATAGAAAGCCAACTGTCTACATCATCCTAAATAGAGAAACACTGAAAGAATTCCCCTGGAGAACAGGAACTAGACAAGGATGCCTACTCTCACCTCTCTTATACAACATCATACTAGAAGTACCAGCCAGAGCAATTAGACAAGAACAAGAAATAAAGGGCACCTGCATTGGCAAAGAAGAAATAAAAATCTCCCTATTTGCAGATGATATGATTGTATACTCAGATAATCCTAAAGAATCCGTAAGTAAACTTTTCACACTGATAGAAGAGTTCAGCAAAATCTCAGGGTATAAGATAAACATAAGTAAATCAGTATGATTCCTTTACATGAACAACAAGATTATCAATGAAGAAATCACCAAATCAATATAATTTTCTATAGCCCCTTAGAAGATAAAATCCTTAGGAATAAATCTAAGCAGAGAAATAACAGACCTTTACAAAGAGAAATACAAGCCTTTTCTATAAGAAGCTAAGAGAGACTTACATAAGTAGAGAAACCTACCCTACTCATGAATAGGAAGACTTAACACAGTGAAAATGTCTATTTTGCCTGAAGCAATCTACTTATATAATGCAATCCCAATACAAATTTCAGTGACATTTTTTAATGAGAAACAAATTACCAACTTTATTTTGAAAGGGAAGAAGTCCAGGATAAGTAAAACACTACTGAAGAAGAAGAACACACTGAGAGGGAGGCTTCTCACTACCTGACTTTATAACCTATTACACTGCCATAGTAGTTAAAACAACCTGGTACTGGTACAAAAAGAGACAGATAGATCAATGGAAAAGAATTGAGACCCCAGAGATGACACCATCTTCCTATGAACAATTTATATTCAACAAAGGTCCTGAAGCATTAAACTGGGGAGAAAAACAATCTTTTCAACAAATGGTGCTGGCAAAATTGGATATCCATTTGCAAAAGTGAAACAAGACCCATGTCTTACACGGTATACAAAAATGAACTCAAAGTGGATAAAAGACCTAAATATCAAATCTAAACGATAAAGCTCATCCAAGAAAAAGTAGGAACAGCAATGGAAGTTTTAATACACCATCTAGACAGACTTCAAAATCTGTCAAACAAACCACAAGCAACAGAAAATAGATAAATGGGAATTATTAAGAATCAAACACTTTTGCTCATCCAAAGACTTTATTAATAAAATTTAATGACCACCTACAGAACGGGAAAAAGTATTTGGCAACTATATGTCACACCAATGCCTGATTTCCATAATTTACAAGGTACTACAAAATATGAATAAGAAAACGATGAATCATCCAGTCAAGCGATGGGCCAAGGAGATGGACAGACACTTCTCTAAAGAGATCCAGGCATCCAAAAAATACATGCGAACATGCTCTTGATCATTAGCTATAAAAGAAATTCAAATAAAATCTACATTGAGGTACCATCTTACCCCAACAGGTCTGGCCGTGATCCATAAAAATGCACAACAACAAATGCTGGTGAGGCTGTGGAGAGATTGGAACTCTCTTACACTGCTGGTTATATTGCAAAGTGGGTGCAACCTCTTTAGAAAGCAATGTGGCACTTCCTTAAAAAGCTGGATTTAGATATATGATTTGACCCATAATGGAGGTGAACTCTCGGACAGGAATGGATTAGACTTAGCGACACACAGTGACCATATCACGTGTGCAATTTATGGTTCCATGCATCTATCGGATGTTGTCCTGTTGACCTCTTACAGGAGGAAGGGGAGTGGGTGGAAAGGAGGGGATAGGAGATTGTTGGGAGAATAAGACATGTGTGGAGCAGAGAGGAGGAGTGTGCTGTCACCAGGCAAGGAGAACAGTAGGAGCTGCATATAGGTGAGCATGTAAATTTATATGAGAATGTATGTTTTCTTTCAATCATAATAATAAAAAAAGCTGGAAAAAATTTACTTGGAAAACTAAAGTAGCAAGAATAACTGAAACCATTTTAGGAAAAAAAGTGGAAGGAACCTGATTTTTAAGACATGATGTAGTCTCAATGTAGTCAGTGACAACTGGTTTAGTTTTTGGTTTATTTGTTTTATATCTTCAACTCTGGTGGCATAATGGATTAAGTTTTATGTCTGCTAACCCAAAGATTTGAAGTTCAAATCCACAAGGCACTCCTTGGAAACTCTATGGGGAAGTTCTACTCTGACCTCTAGGTTCGCTATGAGTCGGACCCAACCTGATGGATGACAGTAGGTTGGCTAGCTTCAGTAATCAAGACTCAGTGATACTGGTAGAAAGATAATCACCTAAGTGAATGTAACAGAATAGACAACCCAGAAATAGCCTCCATACACTTCAAACCAATTGATTTTTGGAAAGTTGCAAGAACAATTCAAAGGAGCAAGTACAGTCTTTTCAACAAATGGTGCTGGAGCAACTGGACATCCATTGGAATGTGGAGATAAACCTCAATCTAAACTTCACAACTTATACACAAGTGAAATGAAAGTAAATCATATATTAAATATGAAACATGAAACTATACAATTTTTCAAATGATAACATATGAGAAAATCTTCTGGTCTTATGGCTTGATGATGATTTCTCAGCTATATCACCCAAAAACACAATCTATAAAAGAAAAAAAAAAGTGATAGGTATGTTATTGTTGTTATTAGGGGTCGTTCAGAATGTTCTGACTCATAGAGACCTAATTTACAACATAGCAAAATTCTGCCAGTCCTATGCCATCCTCACATTGTGATTAGCCATTGTGTCAAACTGCCCAGTTGAGGGTCTTTCTATTTTTTGCTGACCCTCTATTTTACTACGAATGATAGTCTTCTCTAGGAACTTATCTTTCTTGATACCATGTCCAACTGTAGACTCGCCCTTCTTGCTTCTAAAGGATCATTTTGACTTTATTTTAAAATATATTTGTTGTTTTTTCTGGCAAGCCATGGTATAGTCAATATTTTTTGCCAACACTGTAATTGAAAGACATCAATTTTTTCTCTTCTTCATTAATTGTTCAGCTTTCTCATGCATTTTCATTGATTGGAATGCACATTTTCACTCGGTCATATTAAATAAAAAAAAAGAAAACATTATGGCTTGGGTCAGATGCACCTTAGTCTTCGAGGTTGCTTTTTAATATTTTAACGAGGCCTTTTGAAGCATATTTGCCCAATGAAACATTTCATTTGATTTCTTCTGCTTCCATGAGTGTTGGTTGGGGATCCAAGTAGAATGAAATCCTTGACAACTTCAGTCTTTTCTGTTTATCATGATGTTGCTTATTTGTCTACGCAGTATCTACTCTTTCCGTTCAAACAAACAAGTCTTGACCTACGTACAGGTTACTCACGAGCACAATTAAGTGCTCTTGGATTCCCGTTTTTCCTAATATTATCCATAATTTTTTTGTTATCCATACAATTGGATGTCTTTGCATAGTTAATAAAACACAGGCAAATATCTTTCTGGTATTCTCTGCTATCAACAAGTTCCATCTGACGTCAGCAATGATATCCCTGGTTCCATATCCTCTTCTGAGTCTGGCTTGAGTTTATATATCTGCTTCAGCCCCTTTCAAATAATTTTCAGCCAAATTTCACTTGTGTTTGATATTAATAATATTGTTAGATGATTTTCACATTCAGTGGGATCACATTTCTTTGGAATAGACATAAATACAGCTCTCTTCCAGTCAGCTGGTCGCACAGCTGTCTTCCAAACTTATTGGCATAGATGAGTGAGAGCTTCCAGAGCTGCATCTATTTATTGAAACATCTCAGTTAGTATTCTGTCAATTCATGCAGCTTTATTTTTCATCAATTCCTTCAGTACAGCTTGAACTTCTTTCTTAAGTATTATTGATTCCTGATTATATGCTACTTCCTGAGATGGTTGAATGTTTACCTTTTTTTTTTTCTGTATAGTGACTCTATAGATCTCATAAAAATTAAAACTTTTACTCTGCAAAAGATCCTGTTAAAAAGATGAAAATACAAGGTACAGACTGGGACAATATATTTACAAATCAAATTTTACCCTACTTCCAAAATATGTAGTAGCATATATAAAGAACTCTCAAACCCAATATTAAAAACATAAATTAGAAAATTAGTTCCCTGAAGATGTTATATAGATGCCAAATAAGCTCATGAAAAGATATTCAATGTCATTATTCACTATTCAAAATAAAACTCCATGTCATTGAATTGACTCCCACTCATAATGACCCTATAGGACTGAGTAAACTGTCCAATAACACTTTCAAGATGGTAAATCTATATGGAAGCTGATTGCCACATATCTCTGCAGAGGGCCTGATGGTTTCAAACCACTGACATTTTGGTTAACACCAGAGTGCTTAGCCACTACCACTATGACCCCTTCACTATTCGCTAAGAAAATACAAATTAACGCCATGATGAGACATTACTGTACATCCCTAAAAGAACAGTAAAGGAAGGCAGGAAAGAGAGAAGAGGGGTGGGAGAGAGAAAAATAAAGGGAAGTAAATATAAAATGTTGACAAAGAATGTAAATTAACTGTCTTTGTCCTACATTTTGGTGGGAAAATAAAATGGTGCACAGTTTGGAAGTTTCTTCTAAAACTAAACTTGCAATTATCATATGATTCAGCCATTACTGTATTCTGTATTTATCCAACAGAAATGAAAATGTATGTGTGGACAAAAATCTGTACACAACTATTCATAGCAACATTAGTCACAGTAGCCAAAAGGTAGAAACAACACAAGTACACATCAACAGATGAATGGACACACAAAATGTAGTATATACACACAACGGAATATTATTCATCCATAAAGAAAAATGAAGCTCTGATACGTGCTATGAGATGGAAGAATCTTGAAAACATTATGTTCAGTGAAATAGATCAGACACAAAAGGACAAATGTAATATGCTCTTATTTATATGAAATGCCCAGAATAGGTAAGTGTGTAGAGGCCAAAGTATAATAGTGTTTACCAGGGGCTGTGGAAAGGAGGGAATGGGAGCTACGGCTGAAGAGATGCTGAGTTTGGAGTGGTGTGAGAGTTTTGGAAATGGTTGCAGTGATGGTAACATGACATGGTGAATGTAATTAATGTCACTGAATTCTACACTAAAATATGGTTAAGATGGCAACCTTTTGTTGTATATGTTTCACCATAATAATTTTTTAAAGAATCAAAAGAAAAGCTGTATACAATTATTCATTGCAATTAATGATTTAATAGTTAAAAACTGGAAACAATTCCAGTATCTTTTAATTGGTAAATGGATAAACAAGCTTGTATACACACCAAATCATGATAAAATACTTAACAATAAAGTAGAAAGAACTATTTTCAACACAACAACCTGGCTGAATCCCCAAGAACTTATGCTGAGTGAAAAAAAATAAGCGACTTTCCAAAGTTCACATATTGTATTATTCCGTGTATAGAACATTCTGAAATGACAAGGTTATGGAGATGGAAAACAGATTAGTGGTTGTCAGGAGTTAGGCATGGTGGAAAGGGAAGGAGGAGGAATGATAAGATAAAAGGACATTAGAAGTATAAACACATATTGCACAATGTAAATTATCTCTTTTTTATATTGTGCTATCATTATTTACAGAGTAAACTCGGGGAAACTGAAGGATGCATGAAGCTTCTTTGTACTATCTTTGCAACTGCCTGTGACTAAAATTATTTCAACATGAAAAGTTTTTAAAAATTGGCTCTAAATCCAATAAAATGATATTTCAGAATACTGGAAACACTGATGTAACTCTTATAGAGGCAAACCAATATAATAGAGGTCACAGCTTCACCTAGGAAGGACAATATTGGAAATGGAACATGAATTATAGCTGCAGCTATATGCCTGGTTCTTTTGGAAAAATAACCAATTTATTTTCTTTTGAAAGAACTGGTAGATTATTTTCCACAGAGAAAAAGAAAAAAAGTAAAAATGAATTGTTAATGGATTTCGTGTTTCTTGAAAGCCTTGTATTTAGGTAAATATCACACTTCTGCTAATAAGATATTTTTAAGGAAAACAATTATTTATACTATAGCATATGAAATGGTAATAAAACTTCATTGTTCTAATACTTACCCTTTCTAACTCATATTTTAGAAAGAATCCATTAATTATTTTAATGGTCCAAACTTCCAAACTTTCTATGATTTCAAAACCTTCTGTTTCATTCTCTTATAAAGACTTGGATTGGGAATCGAAGAAGGAAATATCGTTTAATGGGAATTGAAGTTCCACCTCCAAGAGGAGGTCCTGCTGATTTTTCTGAACAGCCTGAGTCTGGATCTTTGTCTGTACTCATGCCAGGAGAGGAAGCTAGGCATGATGTTGGAGAAGATAATGACAGAAATGATGAAGTATCCGTCTGTTTATCTGAAGGAAGCTCTCAAGGTACTTTATATGCTGCATCTCCTAATAATAACCTTTGTAAATTTGGTGCATTTTTCTTGCTTTTCGGCTTACAGCATATGAAATCCAAAGTACTCAAAACAGTTGGCTAAACATTTGAAAAGAAACAGATTTATTTTTAATGCCTCCACTTAAGCAGTCTCCCACATCAAGACATCAAAACATGGGACATTCATCTGTCATAATAGTGATTTCCCATATTGTTGATTATTAAAATAACCTATAAATTATAGTTAAGTAAATGATTGTTTTATTTACTTGAAATTCTAGTCAATTCATTTAGAGAACATCATGGATATACTGTCATGAAAGAGTATGATGAAGTGTGCCAAACATGAGGCAGGCTGCTAGTAGTCAGGCAATCCAAGTGCAAGTCCTAGATCTCCCATTAGTGGGTTATGTGATTTTAAGGGAAGTATTTAACTTATTGGGTTTTAGCTTTCCAGTCTGAAAAATAAGAAAACTACACTGGATGATCATTATAAAACCTTTCAATGTCTCCCTAAAAGGAAATTCAAACAATATCATGTCATTATGCTACTTATCTATAAAATGTATGTTTAATTTGACTTCATCACAGACAGTTCTGATGTATTTAAAAAAAATTTAACAGCTTTACTGTGATCTAACTTATATACCATAAAATGTATCCATTGTAAGTGTACAATATGATGATTTTCATACATTTTGTTATACAACCATCACCACCACCAAAATCAGTTTTACAACTGTTTAATCCAAAAGTTTATCTTGAATCTGTTTTCAGTCAGTCTTCACTCCCAATCCTCTGTCTCAGGCAACCACTGATCTGCTTTCTGTCTCTACACATTTGTCTTTTATGGGCATTTTATATAAATGGAATCATACCACGCATATTCATTTTTATCTGTGTGTGTGTGTGTATGAGAGAAAAATAGAACAAGAATTTTGCCTTTGCCTGTTTTGTTTCTTTTTTATTTTATTAATATTAAAAAGCCCTGTTCATGATATACTGTGTTTACCAGTTGTTATTTGTTTGTTTGTTTTCCATTTCTTATTTATTTATTTTTTTGTTATGACTGAGTGAAAATGTACATTCCCTTATAAATTTACATGCCCACCTATGTGCAACTTCCACTGCTCTCCCTGCCCAGTGACAGCACATTATTCCTCTCTACTCCATACATGTCTCATCCTCCCAACAGTTTCCTTTCCCCTCCTCTCCACCCACTCCCCTTCCTCCAGCCAGAGGTCAGCAGGATGATATCCTATAGATGCATAGAACCATAAAGTGCATCCAACATATGGTCACTCTGCATTGCCAAGTCCAATCTATTCATGTCCAAAGAGTGGACCTTCGTTATGATTTATGGGCAAGGGCAGCATCAGAGCCAGGGGCCATGCTCCCAGGGGAACCCCAAAACTGCTGGACCATCAATTGTGGTCTTTTAGTGGAGATCTCAGGGTGCACCCCTTTTTATTCTTGTGTTGCCAGTGAGACTCAATTTAGTGAGCTCCATCGTGGCTATCAATGGTGGTGGCCAGGCACCATCCGGTTCTTCTGGTCCCAAGTCGATGTAGGCACCACTTTTGGGGTTACCTGAGGTCAGAATTTTTGTATGCGATTTTTGTATTGTCAAGTCTACCAGTCTCTGCCTTTATGGCTCCTGTCTTTACTGTCATGATTAATAAGTCTTTGCTTGTACTACAATTATTTTAATAAGCTCTTTCTGGTATCTTTATGGCTTCATTTTTACAATTTGATATTCAATTTACTGGGAATTTATTTCACCTTACAATGTATTTAAAAAAATCAAATATTTACAAATGGTTGATGAATTGCCTATACTCTATTTATTGAATAATCCTTCTTACATTTATTTTAAGTGTACCTGAACATATGTGGATATTGATGCATGCATACACACACACGTAAATACATACACACAGGTCAAATTCTGGACTTTCTATTATTTGTCATTGCTCTATTTACAACTGTGGTTTTATAATATGTCTTAATACATGGTAAAGCTCATAGCACATTGATTCTTCTAGAGGGATTTTAAAATTGTTTAAGACATACTATTTCTCAAACTCTCTCACAAAATACACTCCGGATTTTCATTAGCATTACATCAATTGGTAGGCTAGTGAGCTAAGATGAATTTAATCTTGCATGTGTTGAGTTTTAGATGATGGAAGAATATCCATCCAAAAGGTTTCCAGCAGGCCCTTGGATAATACAGGCCCAGAAATCAGATGAGAGATTAAGACACAAGAGGAGAATATAGGAATCATCCACATCGAGGCTAAAAATTATCAAACCATAGAAATAAAATATGTAATAAGTGAGAAAATGAAATAAAAAAAGGTGATGAATGGAAGATGGACAAGGATGTATGTTGAGAAATATCTCAGTATGGGGGCTGAAAGAGGAATCCATTTAAAGAATATTAAGAAATAGGATCAGAATAGTATTTCTAAAATCAGAGGAAGAGAAATTTGAGAAAAATGAAGAGTTATATCAATGTTCTTATAGATGCTAGAGAGAAAGAAGTTTGAAAATCCATCAGATTGGGTGATTAGGAGATTATCTGAAAAAGGTAGTTGTAGGCAGAACACAAGCAGACTGCAGCAATTCAGTAATGAAAGACATATAAAATATATTTATATTTAGAGAGTTCTGTAATTCAAGGCCTGGTGTTTGAAGGGTTATCAGTGTGAATATTCAAGTTTCATCTTTCTCAACAATTATTTGCTACTGATGTTGCTGAAGATGTTGACAGAAGATTTGACTGACAGAAAAAAATCATCAAGAAAATTGGAAAAGCTATTTCATCATTTTCTAGCTTCTAATATAGTTGGACCAATAAACAATATTTTGCCTTCTTTTGTCATGGCTAGGTATTATTGAGTCAGTTCTAACTCTATAGCAACACTACATACAACAGAACGAAACACTGCCCAGTTCTATGCCCTCCTGTAATTGATATATCTGAGCCCATTATTACAGTTCCTGTGTCAGTCTCTTTGAGAGTCTTCCTCTTTCACTAACCCTGTACCTTGCTGAGCAAGATGTCCTTCTCTAGGGACTGGACCCTTTGGATCACAGGTCCAAATTATTTAAAATGAAGTTTTACTATCCTTGCTTCCAAGGAGCACTCTGGTTGTACTTCTGTCAAGACAGACTTGTTCATTCTTTTTGCAGCTATCAGAGTAGTCAATATTCATTACCAAACCATCAAACATCAATTCTAATTTGGTTTTCCTTATCAATTGTCCAGCTTTCACATGCATATAAGGCAATTGAAAATATAATGGCTTAGGTCAGGCATACTTTAGTATTCATTGCCTCATTTTATTAATAAATTGTACATACCTTGAAATACTTTTATATTCTTACTGATTCATAACTCAGTCTCAAGAGCCTGAGAACTGTTGGCACTTTGTGAAAGAGTAGAAAAATAGCAGCATGTGTGTTTCTGTGAGTAGGTGGGGGATCTGTGAGGAAATTTACTGAAAGAGAATACAAAAGACCCTAAATGGAGTTTGAATCCCCGATTCCTACTTTTTCAAAAAAAGAGACTTTTTAAAAATAAATAGCTAATACAACAAAAAGAGGGATTTGATACTTGTTAGTAGCCCAGATAGTACAGTGGTTAAGTACTTGGATGCTAACCAAAAGGAGGTTGGTTGGAACTCACCAGCCGCTCTACAGAAACATATGTGGCAGTTTGCTTCTATAAAGATTAGAGCCTTGGAAATCCAATTGGGGAAGTTATGCTCTGTCTTACAGGTCACTGTGGATCAGAATCAAATCAGTGGCATCCTCTTTCAATTAATAGAATCTTCTCTAGACAACTGGCACAATAATCAAGACATAATGAGAAAAAAGAGAAAGAGAATTTAATTCATGAATTGAAAACATTTAATGGGAAGAGAAATTGCCTAGAATTCTCAGTGCCTTATTTCTCACAGCATCATGGTGAGCTTTTCATTCTTATCAGAAATTACAAAAAAAAAAAGAAGAAGAAGACTATTCTAAGACTCAAAATTAACAACCCAAACCTAGGATGCAGGGCAGAATCAGCCAGATACCAACCTAGGTAATGAATTTTCAAGTATACAACAAAACTGAGAAATTTAAAACAGGGAGCCAGAGAAGTCAATCCTTACATGATAGGAAATTAAAAATAAGAAAGGAATGAATAAACAGTATATACAGAGAAGTTACCAATGGAAATGAAATCAAGGCAATGTCAAGTAGTAAAAGACTGGTTTAAATGTAGTAAGATAGAGATAAATTTCAAGGTAAACACAAAGAAAGTTAACAAACTTGTTTATCAAGATAAAGAAGGGGGGCAAGATGGCACACTAGACACATGTATCCTCAATTCCCTCTGACAATTAAGACCTGGAATGATAGCTGAATGGAGCTGTGTGGACATCTGAGGAGCTCTAGGATCTAGCATAGAGTTGCCAGATTTGACTAGGCACTGATAATGGACTAAACAGTGTAAAAGACAAGTAAAAGACAAAACAGTGGCTACTGAGTCCCACTCTTGCTGACTGTTACAGAGGACTGCAGGTATTGACTCCTTCTTTGTTATCTTGGGGGTGGGGACTGGGCATAAGCTGTCAAACACACAAAACTGCAGTGCTTAAGTAAACAGTGTATAGTGCAACAGAGAGTCTGTGCATGGAATAGCTGTATATTGAGAGCTTGGCTATTGATTGACAGTACCACCAGCCCTCCACCCTATCTTTTCTGAGCTGTGCCATAGATTCTGTTGTTTCACATCAGGAAGGGAAGCTTGGCCAGGACACCGTCTTGGTCAGCTGGAAGGTAGAGTCACCCAGCCAGATGCCTTAGCTATGACTGATTATCAAGCAGAACAGCAGCCCGTCTGACAAGTGCTTCTCCAGCAGAAAATCAGTATTTGAAATGATTCATCTCTAGACTTACTGGTGAGGTCTGGCAGATGATGGCAGGAAGCCTGTAATTCTGTCTTACTTTGAACCACATTGTAGCATCTGAGGATGGCCTGTACTTTCATTGCCAGCTGGAAGGTGAGACCTGCCACAGCTGAGGACCTTACTGTTGTTGGCAGCTGTTTGACAGCTATCCACTCAGTAGTAAAGTACCCTTTTAAAATAAGACCACCTAGAGAACTGACTACTGAGTGGCCCAGCAGCATCTTTTCCACCCTTCACTAATCCACATCATCTGGTTGGCTGATGGACCCCTAGATACTCCATAAGTAGGGAGCCATCTTTGCCAACCAGGAGGCAGAGCACGCCATTCCAGAGAGCCCACCTGGGGCCAATCACTAGAATATACAGAGATGGCTGGTGACCAACTCCCCTTTTAGAACAACTACTCAGTCCGTGTTGAGGTAACATCAGAGAAACTAAACAGCCTCTAGATGGCATGCGAACAACAGTTGATTGCTAACCATATAAAGGAGCAGTCCACCACGGTTCCAAAAAATTCCTGAAATAAAGAATCAAAAAACGTCCCAAGTGAGGAAGCCTTTCTGAAATTATCAGAGGTTGAGTACAAAAGAATTCTTTGTAGAGCCATCCTGGAGATTAAAAAAATGCAACAGAACAAAATGAAAAATTAAGTAAGCTATTTGAACTGATGGAGCATCAGTTATCTGAAAGCCAGCAGATCAACAAAAAATTACAGAATTAGACAATTCAATCCAAAGCCAAAAGAACAAAACTGAGGAGACATAAGTCACAACAAGTAGCCTTGAGTATGAGTAACTGTAGTTCCTGACCAGGGAGTGATAGATGAAAACACAGAAAGTATTGCTGTACAGTTGTTGGCAGAAAACATCCTTGAAATTATGAATGAAGATAACATGGATATCCAAGACATGTATCAAATGCCACAAAAACTAGATCCCAAAAGAAAGACATACTGCAATCAAGTTCAATAACATGAAGCATAAACAGAGGCCCTAAGAGGCAGCAAGGCTTAAAGCAAAGCTAAAATTCAGAGAGATGTCATCTGACTTCTTGGCAGAAATGACATTGGCAAGGAAGGGTGGGATGACACATTCAAAGCCCCTAAAGAGAAGAACTTCCAAATAAAAATTATATGTCTTACAAAATTGTGTCTCAAATAAGATGGTGAAATTAAGATGTTTCCAGATAAACGGAAGCTTAGAAACTTTGTAAAAACCAAACCAAAACTAGGAGAAATAATGAAAGATGCTCTTTGCTTGGAAACACAAAAACATTAAGTGTATACTTAAGGAGGCAATGCAGGACACAGCATCCAGAATCCTATTCACTTAAGGAAGTCAAAAAGTTCAATCAAAACTGCATTATTAAAAGAAGGGAACCAGTGATCATAACATGAAAACTATGATATCATAACACTAAAAAGAGGGATAAATTACAGTAGTTATAACCCTTTCATATGGAGAGGAAATCAAAAAGATGCACAATTAACTTAGTCTGGCTTAACCTTAGACTATTAAGGGGGATTATAGGGGTAGCTGCAAAGGTAAATAACAGTGTGACATCAAAACAAGAAGCATAAAACAGGAGTCTCAACAAACAAAAAAACCAACACTGAGAAATACGAAAAGTCAACCCATAAAGAAGAATGACCCAAAACAGAATACTAAGAAAAACATAAAACATCAACAAAACAAAACTAAGTGCATCAAAATGACAGCAATAAACACATATGAGTCAGATCCGACTCAATGGCACTTGGCTTTGGCTAAACACATACATATCAATAATTACACTGAATGCAAATGGACTGAATGCTCCAATAAAGATACAGCGAGTGACATTGTGTATCAAAAGACACAACCAATCTATATGTTGCTTATAAGAAACACAACTAAAACTCAAAGATATGAACAAACTGAAAATGAAAGGATGGAATAATGCATACCAAGCCAACAATAGACAAAGGAGACCAGGAAAGCCAAAAATAATCTCAGATAAAGTAGACTTAAATGTAAAATCCACCATCATGGACATGGGTGATCACAATTTATTGCTGAAGGATTCAGTTCATAAACAGGACATATCAATATTACATATTTATGAACCCAGTACCAGAGCATCTAAATATATCAAACACTGCCAACACTGAAAAAAGAGATAGATCACACTAATTGTGGGAGACTTCAACACTCCACTTTCAGTAAAGGACAGGTAATCTAGGAAAAAAAACTCAGTAAGCATACAGAAGACTTTATTGTGACAATTAACTGACTAGACCTTATCTAAATATACAGCACTGTCTACCCATCATCAGATAAGTAGAAATTCTTTCCAAATGCACATGAAACATTTTCCAGACTAAACCACGTGTTGGGACATGAAGCAAGTCTCAAAAAATCCAAACCATAGAATTATTAGAAAACATCTTCTTAGACCATAAAGCCATAAAAATTGAAATTAATATATCCTACAGAATCAAGGCCTTTCACACCAACAGACACATGCACAAGAATGTTTAATGCAGCACAGTCCAAAAAGATGGAGTCAACCCAGATGCCCAACAACAGAAGAATGGATAGGTAAACTATGGTACATATACTCGATGGAGCACCATGCAATGATAAAGAATAACGATGATTCCAGGAAACATCTCCTAACCTGGCTTCAACTGGAAGACATTATGTTGAGTGAAAGTAGTCAGTGACAAAAGGACAAATACTGTATGAGACCCGTACGATAAGATCCCCAAAACAGACTTGTGTATAGAAGAAAAGACTCTTTGACAGCTGCAAGGAAGGAGAAGGAGGGAGGATGAGGGGGGAGGGTTTAGATTAGATAGTTGCTAGAAATCTAGTTGGGTGAGATCAGTGATAGCACACATTAGAAACAAGAATAACATTAAGTGGACTTCAGCATAACTTGAGTACTCCTTCCATCTTAACCTAATATTGCAAGGATAGAGTAGCTGGGGCAGGGAACCATGCCCTTAGGTGAAATCGAGGCCAACTGGCACAACTAGCATTTTGCTAAGAGGGCTCTCTGCATCCCACATTGGTGAGTGGCGTCTGGGGTCTTAAAAGCTACCAAGCTGCCATCCGAGGGCACAGCAAATGGTCCCAACTCAGCAGGAACAGATGCTCACCAAGGACCAAAATGGCATGGGGTAAAGACAACCCAGAAGATAGAGAGACCCACATGAGTGGGTGCCTACATCGACTTGGGACCAGAATAACCAGATGGTGTCCAGCTACCACCAGTGATAGCTGTGATGGAGCTCACTAAGTTGAGTCGCACTGGCAGCACAAGAATAAAAAGGGATGCATCCTGAGATCTCCACTAAAAGACCTCAATCGATGGTCCAGCGGTTTCAGGATTCCCCTGGGAGCATGGCCCCTGGCCCTGATGCTGCCTTTGCCCATAAATCATAACAAAGGTCCACTCTTCGGACATGAATGGATTGGACTTGGCGATACAGAGTGACCATGTATTGGACGCACTTTATGGTTCTATACATCTATAGGATATCATCCTGCTGACCTCTGGTTGGAGGAAGGAGAATAAGTGGAGAGGAGGGGAAAGGAGATTGTTGGGAGGATGAGACATGTATGGAGCAGAGAGGAATAGTATGCTGTCATCAGACAGGGAGAGCAATGGAAGCTACATATAGGTGGGCATGTAAATTTATATGGGAATGTACATTTTCACTCAATCATATTAAATTAAAAAAAAATCCCCAAAAAAGAAAAGAAAATTGTAACTAATAGCAGAAGAATCATAGGTAGAAATTCAAACTCATTTAAATTGAACAAGAAGTAGCTAAAAAATCCAGAGGTTACAGAAGAAATCAAGGATGAAGTAAAGAAATTTATGGAATCAAGTATTGGAAACACATCCTATCAGTACCTATGGGATACAGGCAAAGGAGTGCTCAGATGTCAATTCATCTCTATAAATGCACATATCCAGAAGGAAAAAAAGGACCCAAACCAAAGAACTAACCCTACAACTTGAACAAGTAGAAAGAGAACAACAGAGGAACCACACAGGCATCAGAAGACAACAGATAATAAAGATTACAGCAGAACTAAATGAGCTAGAGAATATAAGAATAGTTGAAAAAATTAACAAAATCAAAAGCTGGTTCACTGAAAAGATCAACAAAATTGATAAGCTTTGGCTAAATTTACAAAAGAGAAACAAGGGAGGACCCAAGAAACCTGAATAAGAAATGAGATGGGGAATGTCACAACAGACCCAACTGGAATAAAAAGTATCATAACAGAATACTATGAAAAACTGTACTGTAACAGATTTGAAAGCCGAGAAGGAATGACAAATTTGTAGACTTATACCACATACCAAAATTATCACAAGGAGAAGTAGAACAACTTGATAAACCTATCAGAAAGGAAGAGATTGAAAAACTAATGAAAAAATCACCTACCAAAAGATGTCCTGGCCAGATGGCTTCACCACAGGATACTACCAAGCTTTCAGAGAAGAGTTCACACCAATACTACTGATACTATTTCACAGCATAGAAAAGGGAGGAATACTCCCAAATTGATTTTATTATGCTAGCATAACACTAACACAAGAGTCAGGGAAACATCTCACTAAAAAAGAACATTACACACTGATATCACTTATAAAACTAGATGCAAAAATCTTCAATAAAATCCTAGCCCATAGAATTCAATAGCATATAAAAAAATAATTCATGACCAAGATGGATTCATACCAAGGATAGAAGACTGGTTCAACATCAGAAAAACAATTAATGAGATCAACCATATAAAAAGCATAAAAGATAAGAATCAGCTAATTTAGTCAACTGATATAGAGAAGACACCTGACAAAGTCCAACACCAATTCATGTTAAAAACTCAGCAAAATATGAACAGAGGGCAAATTCTTCAGTGGAATAAGGGTCATTATCTGACTTGATGACACTTGGCTTATACAAAGCCAACCGCATGCAACATTCTGAATGCAGGCTGAAGTATTTGTCCAGAGAACAGGAAATAGATAAGGATGTCCACTCTCACCACTTCCATTCTACATTGTGCTAGAGATTCTAGACACAGCAATTAGACAAGACCAAGAAATAAAGGGCCTGTGTATTGCCAAAAAATGTATATGCAGAGAATTCTAAAGAATCCATAAGTAAACTACTGGAACTAACAGAGGAGTTGAGCAAAGTATCAGGATATAAGATAAAAATAAATAAATCAGTAGGATTCCTTTATACCAAGAAAGAGACCATCAAAGAAGAAATCATCAAATCAATACCATTTACTATAGCCTCCAAGAAGATAAAATACCTAGGAATAAATGTAACTCGAGAAATAATATATCTGTACAGACAGAGTTATAATACCTTACTTCAAGAAACCAAAAGGGGAGTGGAGTCAAGATGGCAGACTAAACATGAGTCTCCCTAAATCCCTTTGGAAATCAAGACCTGAACTGATAATTAAATGGAGCTTACTGGACACTTAGTGAGCACTAGGATGCAGCATAGGGCTGTTAATTTGGACTTCATACCACTGAACACAAAACCTCCACTCTTTTACTGACCCCAAACTCGGCGAGCACGGGCTTTCACAGACTGAAGACAACACACCACTTTGATTTTTTTTTCTCTGCATTGAGAGGCAGGTGGAGCTGGGATTCAACTAGCTATTGGTCTCAGATGCACTACTGGTAGGATCAGCAAGTGCAATTGCCATGTTCTGTGATCCTGACTTTCGACTCTGTGCATCTTGGCTCCTTTGGCCTATCTTTCCACCTCCACCATGTGGTAGCCATCAGGATGCAGTGACAAGTTTGTGTGGGATGCCATCTTGATCCAATGGGAGATGGAGATGCCCATGTGGAGGCCCAGGCTGGACTTGGTTCCTAGTCTGGGAGGTGGCATCTGTCAGGGGGGTGAGTGTTTTTCGGGCAGAAAGGCAGTATTTTGCACAGTGTCACCTGAGGCTGGGGCCCGGCAACAGAGACTGTGGAATCTGGACATCTAGCACTTTTAGCCTCTCTGCCCTCCAGTAGCCTGGTCACAGCAGAGTGGCGAGTTTGTGCAAGACACCAACTTGTTCCACTGGGAGGCCGGGATACCCACGAGGAAGCCTTAGCTGGACCTAATTCCAGGGCTAGGAGGCAGTGCCTGACCAGAAGAGCACCCAGCAGAAAAAGCAGAATTCTACACAGTATTGCTTACAGTTGGGGCCTGACAGTATAGGACAGCAGGGAAGTAGCCTTTCTGTATTTTGAGCAAGTTTATAATATCTGGGGTTCAATACAGAGGTGCTTACTTTGCCAGCTGGGAAGAGGGACCTATACAACTGAAAACCTGACTGACTTGGAAAGTTATCTGATACATTTTACTTCTCATTTTAAGATGGCCTAGAGAAACAACTGCGGTCCCTCCACACAGCATCTCTCCCAGTCTCTGTTGACTCACTTGAAGCCCCAAAATCAATGAACTCTGGAGAAGGTTGTGACCAAGAAATCACCCAGGGCATCAGAAGGCCCCAAAAGAAACTACCTCATAACTTCCCAGTTGAAGATTTCTGAAACTGTCAGAAGGTGAATACAAAAGGATTATATAGAGAGTACTCCTAGACTTTATACAAATGCAGCTGAGCAAAATGAAAAATTTAGCAAGCTGTTCGATCTGACGGAACAGCAGTACTCTGAAATCCAACAGATCAAGAACAAAATGAAAGACATAGAAACTTCAATACAAAGCCCAGAAAACAGAATGGAACAAAAGGAAGAGACTTTCTGATTTGGAAGACAGAGCTCCTACCTCGAGCAACTATGAGGAGAAATCAGAAAAAGAAAAATGAAGAAGCATTGAGAAGCATGTGGGACTCTATTAAGAGGGACAATCTATGATACATTGGAGTTCCTGAACAGGACGAGACACCTGAGAACAAAGAGACTATTGTTGCTGAGCTGCTGACAGAAAATTTCCCAGAAATTATGACAGAGGAGAATATAGATATCCAAGATATATATCTAACACCACTCTATGTAAATCTCAAAAGAAAGACTCCAAGAAACATCGTAATCAAGCTTAACAAAATGAAACAAAAGCATAAAGTCTTAAAGACAGCAAGACTGAAAACAAAGCTAACATTCAGAGGCAAACTCTGTAAGCTTTTGTCAGATTTCTCAGCTGACACAATGCTGGCACGAAGACAGTGACAGGACACATTCAATGCCTTGAAGGAGAAGAACTTCCAACCAAGGATTATATGTCCTGCAAAACTATCTTTCCAATAGGAAAATGAAATTAAGACACTTGCAGATAATGAGAAACTCAGAGACTTTGTAAAAACCAAACCAAAGGTACACGAAATATGGAAAGAATCTCTTGACTTTGGGTTAGAAGACCAAAACCACTAACTTTATATTTTAGAAGTACAAATCATACACAGTCCTATGCAGTTAGGGAAGGCTCCAATCTCAATCAAAACTATAATGGTGAAAGAAATGATCCAGTGATCATATCATGAAAATTATGATGTCATCATATTAAAAAGAGGGACGTACTACAGTAGTTATAGTCCTTCCAAATGGAGAGGAAGTCAACAAGACTTGTAGTAATTAAAATTGGACTTATACATAGTTTATTAAGGGGAATCATAAGGGCAGCTGTAAAGCACGATAAAGATGCAACATAGTATATCAAGAAACGTAACACAGGAGTCTCAACAACCACAAAACCAACCCTGAAAAAAGTGAAAAATCAACTCACAAAGAAGTATGTGCCAGAACAGATTAATAAGAACAACAGAGAAAACATCAACAGAAAATAAAAATATCACAGTGGCAGCACTGAACAAATGCCAATCAATAATTACATTGAATGTGAAGGGACTCAGTGCTCCAGTAAAGAGATGTCGAGTGACATCTTGTATCAAAAGACATGACCCATACATATGTTGCCTACAAGAAATACACCTTAGACTTAAAGATATGAACAAACTGAGAATTAAAGGACTGGAAAATATATATCAAGTTAACAATGAACAAAGAAGAGCAGGTGTGGCTATTGGAATGTCAGATAAAATAGATTTTAATGTAAAATCCACGATCATGGACAAGGATGAACACTATTTCTTGCTGAAAATTTCAATACAGAAACAGGACTTAACAATATTAAATATTTATGCACCTAATATTAGATCACTGAATATGTCACATAAATACTGACTACACTCAAAAAACAGGTCACTCCACAGTAATAGTGGGAAACCTCAACAGTCCACTCTCAGTATTGGACAGATCATCTAGAAAGAAGCTAAATAAGGACATAGAAGACCTTATTGCCACAATTCACGAACTAGACCCCATCAACATATACAGAACTTTCTATCCATTAGCGCATAACTACATCTACTTCTCCAGGGCACATGGAACATTCTCCAAAATAGACCATATGTTAGGACACAAAGCAACTCTCAATAAAATCCACACCATTAAATTACTGCAAAGCATCTTCTCAGATCATAAAGCTACAAAAGTCGAAATCAATAGCAGAAAAAAACATAGACAGTGGAACTCATGTAACCTGAACAACACCTTGCTCAAAAAACCATGGGTTATAGAAGAAATAAAGGATGAAATAAAGAAATTTATGGATTCCAGTGAGAACAAAAATGCTTCCTACCAGGACCTATGGGATACAGCCAAAGCACTGCTCAAAGGTCACTTTATCTCCATAAATGAACACATCTGGAAGGAAGAAAGAAACCAAATCAAAGAACTAACCCTACAGCTTGAACAAGTAGAGAGAGAACAACAGAGGAACCCCTCAGGCACCAGAAGAAAACAGATCATAAAGATTAGAGCAGAACTAAACAAATTAGACAATAGAAGAACAATTGAAAAAATTGAAAAGAAATCTACATTTTCACTCAATCATAATAAAAAAAAATAATGTATATTAAAAAAAATTGAAAAGACCAAAACCTGGTTTTTTGAAAAGATCAACAAAACTGACAAACCATTGGCTAAACTTACTAAAGAAAAACAGTAAAGGAAACAAATAAACCAAATATCAAATAAGAGATTTGTCACAACAGATCCAATAGGAAGCAAAAATATCCTAACAGAATACTATGAAAGATTGTACTCTAACAAATTTGAAAATCTAGAGGAAATGGACAAATTCCTTCATTCATATCACCTACCAAATTTATCACAAGACAAAACACAACAACTTAATAAACCAAACATGAACACAGAGGAAGAGATTGAAAATGTCATCAAAAGACTACCAATGAAAGAAAGCACAGGCCCAGATGGCTTCACTGCAGAATTCTACGAAGCTTTTAGAGAAGAGTTATCTCCAATACTAATGAGACTATTTCACAGTATAGAAACGGATGGAGTAATCCCAAATTCATTCTGTGAAGCCAGCATAACGCTGGTACCAAAGCCAGGGAAAGACCCAAGAAAAAAGGAGAACTACAGACTGATATCACTCATGAATCTAGATGCAAAAATCTTCAACAAAATCCTTGCAAATAGAATACAACAGCATATCAAAAAAATAATCCATCATGACAAAGTTGGATTCGTATCAGGGATGCAAGACTGGTTCAACATCAGAAAAAACAATTAATGTGATCAACCACATAAATAACACAGAAGACAAGAATCAACCTGATCTTGTCTATTGATGCAGAAAAGGCATTCGATAATGTCCAACATCAATTCGTGCTAAAAACTCTCAGCAAAATAGGAATAGATAGCAAATTCCTCAATGCAATAAGAGCCATTTATACAAAGCCAACTGACTACATCATCATGAATGTAGAGAAACTTAAACAGCTTCCCCTGAGAACAGGAAGGAGACAATGTTGCCCACTCTCACCTCTCCTATTCAGCATGGTGCCAGAAGTTCCAGCCAGAGCAACTAAACAAGACCAGGAAATAAAGAGCATCTACGTCAGCAAAGAAGAAGTAAAAATCGCCCTATTCGCACATGATGTGATTGTATACACAGAGAATCCTAAAGAATCCATAAGTAAATTATCCAAACTGATAGAAGAGTTCAGCAAAGTCTCAGGATACAAGATAAACATAATAAACCACTAGGGTTCCCTTATGACAACAATGAGATTATTAAAGAAGAAATCACCAAATCAATACTATTTGCTATAGCCCTTAAGAACATAAAGTACCTAGGAATAAATTTAACCAGAGAAATAACAGACCTTTACAAAGAGAACTACAAGAAACTAAGAGAGACTTACATAAATGGAGAAACTTACCCTCCTCATGGATAGGAAGAATTAACATAGTGAAAATGTCTGTTTTGCCTAACGCAATCTACTTACATAATGCAATCCCAACACAAATTCCAGTGACATTGTTTAACAAAATGGAGAAACAAATTGCCAACTTTGTTTGGAAAGGGAGGAAGCTCCGGTTAAGTAGAGCACTCCTGAAGAAGAACACACTGTGAGGCCTCTGACTACCCGACTTCAGAACCTATTACACTGCCACAGTAGTCAAAACAGCCTGGTAGTGGTCCAAAAAAAGACAGCTACATCAATGGAATAGAACTAAGACCCCAAAGATGACACCATCTTCCTATGAACAGCAGGTATTAGACAAAGGCCCTAAGACATTAAACTGAGGAAAAACAATCTCTTCAACAAATGGTGATGGCAAAATTGGATATCCATCTGCCAAAAAAAAATGAAACAAGACCCATATCTTATACCTTATGCAAAAACCAACTCAAACTGGATAAAAGACTTAAATATCAAATCTAAAACAATAAAGCTCATCCAAGAAAAAGTAAGAACAACAATGGAAGATTTAATACACCATCTAGACAGACTTCAAAATCTGTCAAACAAACCACAAGCAACAGAAGAGAAAATAGATAAATGGGAACTATTAAGAATCAAACACTTTTGCTCATCCAAAGACTTTATTAATAGAATTAAAAGGCCAACTACAATTGATGGTCCAGCGGCTTTGGGGTTCCCCTGAGAGCGTGGCCCCTGGCCATGATGCTGCCCTTGCCCATAAATCATAACGAAGGTCCACTCTTCAGACACGAATGGATTGGACTTGACAATGCAGAGTGACCATATATTGGATGCACTTTATGGTTCTATACATCTATAGGATATCATCCTGCTGACCTCTGGCTGGAGGAAGGAGAGTGGGTGGAGAGGAGGGGAAAGGAGACTGTTGGGAGGATGAGACATGTATGGAGCAGAGAGGAATAGTGTGCTGTCACCGGGCAGGGAGAGCAGTGGAAGCTGCACATAGGTGGGCATGTAAATTTATATGGGAATGTACATTTTCACTCAGCCATAAAAAAAAAAGGCCACCTACAGAATGAGAAAAAATATTTGGCAACTGTGTCAGACTGATACCTGATCTCTATAATCTATAAAATACTGCAGAGTATCAACAAGATAAAGATAAATAATCCATTTAAGGGATTGGCAAAGGAGATGGACAGACATTTCACTAAAGAGGTGATCCAGGCAGCCAAAAAACACATGCAGACATGCTTACAATCATTAGCTATTAAAGAATTTCAAATAAAAACTACAGTGAGATAACATCTCACCCCGACAAGGTTGACATGATCCAAAAACTGCACAACAACAAATGCTGGAGAGGCTGTGGGGAAATTGGAACTCCCCTACACTGTTAATGGGATTGCAAAATGGTGCAACCTCTTTGGAAAGCAATCTGGTGCTTCCTTAAAAAGTTGGATCTAGACATACCATTTGACTCAGTCATTGCACTGCTCGGAACATATCCTGCAGAATCAAGGCTATTCACACCAACTGATACATGCTCACAAATGTTTATTGCAGCACAGTCCACAATAGCAAAATGATGGAATCAACCCAGATGACCAGCAACAGAGGAATGGATAGGTAAACTATGGTATATATACTCAAGGGAACACTACACAATGATAAAAAACAACAATGATTTTAGGAAACATCTCATAACTTGGTTTCAATTGGAGGACATTATGTTGAGTGAAATCAGCCAGCAGTATAAGGACAAATATTGTATGAGACACCTACGATAAGAATTTAAAAAGAGACTCATGCATAGAAGAAAAGACTCTTTGATGGCTGCAAGGGCTGGGAGGGTGGGAGGTCGTGGGGTAGAGAGTTTATGTTAGATGGTTGATAGAAACTTGGTTGGGTGAAATATTGGATAGTACACATTAGAAAGAAGACCAATATTAACTGGACTTCAACATAACGTGAGTAGCTGGGTCAGGGTGCCAGGGGTCCTTCTCTCACGGGAAATTGAGTCCAACTGTTACAACTAGCATTTTGCTAAGAGAGCCTTCTGCACCCCACATCAGTAAGTAGCGTCTGGGGTCTTAAAAGCTGTCAAGCTGCCATCTGAGGGTACAGCAAATGGTCCCAACTTAGCACGAACAGATGACCACAAGGACGAAAACAACATGGGGGAAAGAGAACCCAGAACACAGAGAGCCCCATGTGCGTGAGCGACTTTGTCAATTTGTGACCAGACAAACTGGATAGTACCCAGCCACCACCAATGATAGCCGTGATGGAACTCACAAAGTTGAATCTCCCTGGCAACACAAGAGTAAGAAGCAGTGCACTATCAGAGCTCCATTAAAAGACTGCAGTTGGTGGTCCACGGGCCTTGGGGTTTGTCTTTGAGCATGGCCCCTGGCCTTGATGCTGCCCTTGTCCATAAATCATAATGGAGGTCACCTCTCAGACAGGAATGGATTGGACTTGGCGTCACAGAGTGGCCTTGTCATGTGTGCACTTTATGGTTCTATGCATCTATAAGATGTTGTCCTGCTGACCGCTTAGTGGAGGAAGAGGAGTGGTTGGAGTGGAGGGGATAGGAGATTGTTGGGAGAATAAGACATGTATGGAGCAGAAAGGAAAAGTGTGCTGTCACCGACCAGGGAAAACAGTGGGAGCTGCATATAGGTGGGCATGCAATTTATATGAGAATGTATGTTTTTGCTCAATCATAATAATAATACAAAAAGGAAACCATAAGAGACTTATGTAAATTGAGAAATCTACTCTGCTCTTGGGTAGGAAGACTTAACCTTGTGAAAATGTCTGTTTCCCTCGAAAAGATCTACATATACATTGCAATACAAATTCCAGTGTGATTTTTCAATGAGACGGAGACACAAATCCCCAACTTTGTTTGGAAAGGGAAGCTACCCTGGATAAGTGAAGCACTACTAAAGAAGGGGAACACAGTGGGAGGCCTCACACTACCTGACTTGATAAGCTATTACACTGGCATAGTAGTCAAAACATTCTGGTAAATGTACAAAAAGTGACGGGTAGACCAAAGAAATAGAGTTTAGACCCCATAGATGGCACCATGCTATTATAAACAGCTTATATTCAACAAAGGCCCTAAGATTGTAAACTGGAGTGAAAACAGTCTCTTGAACAAATGGTGCTGGGAAAATTAGATATCCATCTGCAAAAAGTTGAAACAAGGCACATATCTTACACCTTACATAAATCTAACTCAAAATGGATCAAAGACCTAAATATCAAACCTAAAATGATAAAAATCATGCAAGAAAAATAGGATCAACAATGGAAGTTCTAATACACAACTTAGAGAGACTTCAAAATCTGCCATAGAAAGCATGATCAACCGAATATAGATAAATGGGGACTGCTAAGAATCAAACACTTTTGCTCATCCACAGACACTATCAAGAGTTAAAAGATCACTTACAGAACAGGAAACAATATTTGACAACTACATGTCAGACTGACATCCTGACGTCTGATCTCAATAATCTACAAGGTACTGCGAAATATCAACAACATAAAGGTAAATAACCCAATTAAGCTATGGACAAAGGAAAAGGGCAGATAGTTCTCCAAGGAGGAGATCCAGGGGGCCAATAGACACCTGAGGAAATGCTCATGATCATTAGCTACCAGAGAAATCCAAATAAAAACTACAATGAGATAACATCGCACCCCAACAAGGTTGGCCATGATCCAAAAACCCAAAACAAATGCTGGAGAGGTTGTGGAGAGTTTGGAACTCTCCTACACTGCTAGTGGGATTTTATAATGGTATAAGCTCTTTGGAAAGCATTCTGGCACTTCCTTCAAAAGCTGGAAATAGATACACCCTTTGATCCAGTAATCTCACTGTTTGGGATATAGCCTAGAGAAACAAAGTCTGCCACACAAACAGACACACGAACAAGAATGTTTACTGCAGCACAGTCCACAATAGAAAAAACGTGGAATCAACCTAGATGTCCATCAACAGATGAATGGATAAGCAGACTGTGGCATATATACTCAGTGGAATACTGTGCAGTGATGAGAAACAATGATTATCTTAGGAAATATCTCATAATCTGGTTTCAATTGGAAGACCTTATGCTGACTGTGATCAGTCTGCAACCAAAGTCTAAATATTGTATGAGACTCCCACTATAAAGACTTAAAAAGAAACTTATATACATAATCCAGAGACTACATCATCATGAGACCAGAAGAACTAGATGGTGCCCAGCGACCACCAATGAATGCCCTTAAAGGGAAATTAACAAACAGCCATTGGTGAAGTGGGAGAAATATAGAGTGCAGAACTTGACGTTTAGTAAAAAGACCAAACATGGTGGTTTGACAGACTGGAAGATCCCCAGAAGACATGGACCTCAGACTCTCTGTTAGTCCAGAACTGAAACAACTGCAGAAACCAACTCCACAGACAAAGTCAAAATGATGTATAATGTGATACTGGAGAAGAGTGTGCTTCTTGTCTTAAGTAGATACAGAGACCAACTGGGCAAGGTTTGTCCAGAGGTGAGATGAGAAGAAGAAAAGTGGATTATGTGGCCCCTTTCTCCATATTGTGAGATGTTTTCCAAATTCATAGCTGTTCTTTATCATTGAGTAATACGCTACTGTCAACATCACTCTTTTTAAAAAATATATTTATTTATTGTGAATGAGTGAAGGTGTAAAATCCAGTTTAAATTTGCATGCCCATCTATGTGCAGCTCCTACTTCTCTCCTTGCCCAGTGACAGCACACTCCAGCTTTCTGTTCTATATATGTTATATCCTCTTAAAAATCTCCTGACCCATCTTCTCCACCCTCTCCCTCTGCTCTAGAAAGAGGCCAGTAGGACATCTTATAGATGCATAGAACCATTGCTTGCACACATTATATGGTTACTCAGTGTTGCCAAGTCCAATCTATTCCTGTCCAAGGAGTTGACCTCAGTAATGATTTATGGACAGGGGCAGCATCAGGACTAGGGGCCATGCTCCCAAGGGAACCCCAAGGCCTCTGGACCATCAAATGCAGTCTTTTAGTGGAGTTCTCAGGGTGCACCCCATTTTATTCTCATGTTGCCACTGAGACTCAATTTTGTGAGCCCCATCACAGCTAGGCACCATCTGGTTCTTTTGGTAACATGTTGATGTAGAGAAGCTGAAAACATTCCCCCTAAGAACAGGAACAAGACGAGCATGTTCATTACCACCACTCCTATTTGACGTTGTTCTGGAAGTCCAAGCTAGAGCAATAAACAAAAAGAAATAAAGTGCATCCAAATTGGTAAGGAAGAAGTAAAACTGTCCATATTTGCAGATATGATACTATATATAGAAAGATCAAAAGACTCTGTAAGAAAACTACTGGATCTAATAAAAAGATGCAGCAGAGGATACAAGACAAACATGAAAAAATCATTTATATTCTCATACACCAACAAATAGAACAATAAAAAGAAATCAAGAAAGGAATACAATTTGTATAGCCCACCCACTGCCAAAACCACTGCCGTTGAGTAGATTCTGACTCATAATAACCCCACAGGACAAATTACAACTGCCCCATAGAATTTCCAAGGAGTACCTGGTGGATTTGAGCTTCTGACATTCTGGTTAGCAGCTGTAGCACTTAACCCCTGTGCCAACAGGGTTTCCTAAAAGCATAAAATATTTAGGAATGAATGTAGCCAGAGACATAGAATATCTATAGAAAGAAAGCTGCATAACTCTTGTGAGAAATCGAGAGACCTATATAAATGGAAAAATATGCCATGCTCATGGATCCATAGACTCAACATTGTAAAAATGTCACTTCTACCCAAAACAATCTACAAATGCAATGCAATCCTGATCTAAATACCAACAGCGTCTTAAAGAGATGGGAAAAGTAGTTATCAACTTTATATGGAAACAAAAGTAATCCCACATAAGTAAAGCACCACTAAAGAAGAAAAAAATTAAGAGGACTAACACTACCTAACTTTAGAACCTCCTATACAATTATGGTATTCAAAACAGCCTGCTACCAGTACAACAACAGATGTATTGACCCATGCAGCACAATGGAGAAGCAAAACATAAATCCATCCACTCCGATCACCTGATCTTCTATAAAGGACCAAAGTCCATAAACTGAGGAAAAGACAGTCTTTTTAACAAATGATGCTGGCAAAACTCAATATTCATTTCTTAAAAATAAAACAAAGTAAAACATGATACACATCTTACCTTACACACAATAAGTGATTCAGAATGGATCAAATATCTAAATATAAATCCAAAAGTCATACCAGAAAAATAGGGTTATTGATAGAGTCCTCAGCGTATGACATAAATAGGATACGAACCATAACTAACAATACACAAACACTAGAAGGTAAACTAGATAACTAGGATCTTCTAAAAATTAAAGACTCCAGTTCATTAAAGGACTTCACTAAAAGAGGTAAAAGAGAATCTACAGACTGGAGAAAAAAATTGGCTGTGACAAAACTGCCAATGTTTATTACCTGAAATTTAGAGAAAAATCCAACACCTCTACAATAAAAAGACAGATAGGTGAATGAAAGAACTGGCACAGGAAATGAACAGACATTTCAGCAAAAACAACATTCGGGCTGCTAACAGACACATGAGGAAGTGCTCACGATCACTAGCCATTAGAGAAATGAAAATCAAAGCTACAAGATACCATGTCTCCCTGACGTTGGTGGTAGGAATTAAAAACCAGGAAATGTTGGAGAGGCTGCAGGGAAACTGGAACTCTTGTGCACTGCTGGTAAGAATGTTAAGTGGTAAAACCATTTTGAAAAATGGTATGTGACTCTAAAAAGGTAGAAACAGAAAGACCACATAATTAGAAATCTCACTCCTAGGAATATATCTTAAAGAAATAATTGTTACACAAATAAACACGCACACCCGTGTTCCTTACAGCATTATTCACAATAGCAAAAAGATGGAAACAAATTAAGTGCCCATCAGCAGATCAACAGATAAACAAAGCATGGTACATATACATAAGGGAATACTACACAATGACAAAGAACAATAATGGATTCCCAAGACATCTCGCAACATGAATGAATCTTGATAACATTATGTTGAGTAAAATAAGTCAATCACAAAAGGACAAATTCTGTATGAGATCACCATTATAAAAAGTCATAAAAAGTTTTACACAGAGAAGGAAAAAAATCTTTGATGTTTAGGGGAAGAGGAGAGGTAAGGTGTGGTAAACACTGATGGGACAATAGATAAGTTATAACTGTAGTGAAGGGTAAGCCAGTACACAGTACTGGGGAAGTCAGAACCACTTGACCATGGAAAGGTCATAGAAAATTCATAGATACATCCAAACTCCCTGAGGGACCAATTTACTGAGTTGAGGACAGGGGACCCTAGTCTTGAAGAACATCAATCTCAATTGTCATAACATAATTTATAAAGAAAATATTTCACATCCGTCTGTGGTGAGTAGCATCTAGGGTCTTAAAAGCTTTCAAACAGCCATCTAGTAAGGTCCACTGGTCTCAACCTGTCTGGGACAAGGGAGAATGAAGCAAAACAAAGATACAAGGGGAAGACTAGTCCTAAGGACTAATGTACCACAACTACCACATGTTCCACCAGACTGAGTCCAGTACAACTCGGTGGTGCCTGACTACCATCATTGACTGCTCTTACAGGATCACAATACAGAGTCCTGTACTGAACAGGAAAAAAAAATGAAAAATGTAGAAAAAAAAATTCTACCTTGTTAAGAAGGCCAGAATTACTGGTGAGACAAAGACTGGAGGAACCCTGAGAATATGGCCACCGGATACCCTTTTTAATTCAATAATGAGGTCACTCCTGATGTTTACATTTCATCCAAAGATTAGACAGGCCCATAAAACAAAATGAGACTAAATGGACACACCAGCCCAGGGGCAAAGACAAGAAGGTGGGAGGAGACAGGATAGCCAGTAATGAAGACCCCAAGATTAAGAAGTCGAGAGTGTAGATGCACTGTAGGGTGGGCAACCAATGACAGAAAATAGTATGTGTATTAATTGTTTAATGAGAAATAATTTGCTCTATAAACCTTCATCTAAAGCATAAGAAAAACTGGAAAAAATAAGAATTAAATAAAATGTGATGGTCATCTAAAAAAGAAAAAAAAAATAATAACCAAAGATACTATTTTCAGGACTAAGGTGCACCTGATTTTTACATGTATTTTCAGTCACCTTAAATGCATACTAAAACTAGACAGTGAATAATAAACACTGAAGAATTGATGCCTTTGAATTATGGCATTGATGAAGAATATTGAATACACCATTGACTGCCAGAAGAATGAACAGGTCTATCTTGGAAGAAGTACGTTTCCTTCTTTTGGTATGTAGGGTTATTACCGAGTTGGCACCAACTCAGTGGCACCTACCAACAACATAGAGTGGCCTCTGGCATTTTCAGTCTACTTACTGATTAATTTTCCAATTATCAGAGCTGCTCTTCTTTAAAAATACATACACAGAATTACAATGTTTAGCTTTCAAATTTTCAACCAATATTGAAGCTACCTATAAGCAAATGAAAATATTCCTCAATCAGCTGTACTACTTCACACACTTTTAAATCTTTGAAATAGTTTTTATTTAAATTCTTTAAAATAATCACACCTTTCATGACTATATAGCCACTAAAGAACTGTATATGAAGTTATGAGAAAACCACAACAGGAGTATAAAGTAAACCTACAAATAATGGTGCTAGTAATGATTTCAGTTATGAGCAACATAACCCATATTCTGAGGCCACCAGTGCCAGTTCTGCAGCTAAACTTAATGACAGTGTTCTCTCCCTTTATTTCATTTAGTTGTTGATTACATAGAATTTGAAATATCTGGGATTTGGAATTTCTAAATAGTGAATAAAGTTTCTTCTATCTGAAAACCATTCTTTTTTAAAGAATTTTAATTGAATTTATAGAAGACTTTCCATTAAAACTCTGTTGAGTTTTCTCTGAAAATCTTAAACTTTAATTTTCGATGTGTTCATATGTGAGTTCCTGGATCACTGTGTTTTCCTCCCAATCATTCCTTACAAGGCACACCCCTGTATGTCTTCCCATGGGAAGGAATGGAGTGGTAAAAATCTTGGTAAGACTGATGAATAAATTTTGCTACTCTAGAAAGTGAAATAAAACGTTGATTGCCAAGAATTTCTATAGCATTTGTCCAAATAATATCCATGGCATAGCTATGTAGAAAAAAAAAGAGAGAAACATTATTGCCCTGTTTTCTAAGAGATGGGAATGGGGATCATCTAAATTAAGAGGAGACTATGCTAGCTCACACAGTATAGCAAACTGATGGACAAGTGGGGGCAGTGAACAATACATTGTAATAATTACAAATAAGCAAACAGAAAGAAATAAGAATAATAAAAAATCAATAAAATTGGAAACCACCTGTAATCCCATCCAGAGATAGTAATGCTCTTTCGGTGTAAATACTGTCAACCTTTCTTTTTCCCTCCAGGAAAATTTACACTCTTTTCCTTTCACAAATTTAAGATCACAGTGCATCTATGTAGTAGGTTTTGCAGTCTTCATGAATTCACTTTTCAGTAGATCATGAATAATTTTCTTGTTATTAACAAGTCTTTTACTTGGCTTACTTCCTTTTTTAGTGAGATCGTATTATTCTATTGTCAAGATCGATCCTAAGTAATTTCTTCAAATAGGATATTTGTTGTTGTTGTTGTTTCTCTCTCTCTCTTTCCACTATAAATAGTACAGTGGTGACTGTCTTTGTATTTGCACCCTCCCTTGGTTATTTCCTTGGAAACTCTAGTGGTGTAATGGTTAAGTGCCAGAGCTGCTAATCAAAAGATCATCAGTTCAAATCCACCAGGCACTCCTTGAGAACTCTACAGGGCAGTTCTATTCTGTCGTAGAGGGTTGCCATGAGTAAGAATTGACTGGAAGGCAGTGAGTATGCTTATTTCTTAGGATACATTGTATAAAAACTGAAATTATGCATTAAAACATTATGAAGTGAATGTGTCATGTGCATCTTTTTACAACAGAGAAATTATTTGCATGCTCTTAGGAAAGAAAATCTCAGGAAAGTTTTGAGAAATGAGAAGTGAATTCATTGTTTTTTCTTCCTATAAAAGAGTCCAGTGAAGTTGCTCCAAATGAGTCAGGGGCTCGTAAGGTGGAGGACCACCATGCAGTATCTGGAGATAATGTGGTATGTACATTTTGCAATTCCTTCTTCATTATGTGATAGACCTTCAAGAACATGTTTCCAGTTGGTGACAATATCGGCATTGTCAGGATAAAGTCCTACTCCATTTCACAAACCGAAACAGAGCTGCTATCTATGAAATTGTATATCTTTGAAGGATTAAAAAATGAAATGTAAAATGCTGCCATTTGTACCTCCACTTTTTTAGAAGATTTTAAAATGTAAAACCTAGTGCTTAGTATATACATGACGTTTTATACGTAACAAGTTATTTTTTTTTCAACACCCATTAGCAAAGAGCAGATTTTGTCTCATCTGTCAGGTGGCAGAATTAAAACTGAGTTTAGCCTGAGATTATGAAGGAAGCTTTTGTTAGTTCTGAGACTTGGGTTAGAGAATTTGTGACTCTGGGTTTTCCTTTCAGATCATACCTATCTATACTGTGTGGAATTTTTTAATATTCTTTCCATTTAAGTTGTACTGTTTTAGTCATCTAAAAAATTTCAGTCAAAGGTAAAAATGGTTTTAGGATGCTGAATAGCAAGCAAAATCAGGTTGTGTGTGGATTAAATTGGGTTTTATGTAAATGTAAACATTTTTGGTATATAGAGAACATTCTGGAAGCAGCTGTCTTACCAGCATCTATTTATATTCTGTTCCCATCAAGTAATACAGAAATCATAGAATTACACTGAAGTCAGGCATAAATAAAAATACAACTGTGCTTTTATTTTCACTTTTGAATCAGTGTTTTGTGCCTGATTGCAATCTTTAAAAAATGGCCTCTGTGATGAATCTTTCTGTTACAAAGTGGCTGTGACTTCAACATTTACCCTGGCTCCTATTACAGAAATTATACATTTGACACTGTAATCCCACCACATCTCCTTAATAAAAGTTAAGCAGATCAAATAGTTTTGTTCTTTTTATTAAACTTCAATAATATACAAATGTTATTCCAGTAGTATATAAATCTTTCAGACTGTATTTTACTGATTTCAGTCCTGATTTAAGTCAATGCCTGACCCTAAACATTAAATCCAACAGGTATATAGAAAAACCAGCTTTTGTCTTGAGGCAACATCATGTCTTCATCAGGTAGCTAATAATGATTATTTTCTACCATTAAGAATTGTGTTGATGTTCTTAAATTTCACCAAGTAATAATCCCCCTTTGTCACAGATTTGACTTCACTGTCCAGAGAATATTATGATAACTTACAAGTTAAAAGATGTTTCCCTTTAAAGCTATGCTCATTTTAGCCTGAATTTCTTCACATTGAATCTCCCCTGCAGCAGACACTAGAAGATAATGAATGAAGTCATGGCAAGAGATGACTCACCATCACTTGGGCATCTAATTTTTCAAGAACAATTGATTTTCAGAGACAAAACTCCAAACTTTCAAAGGTGGATCTCCTCTGCTTATATCTTTTCAATTCCCTCAGTGTCCCTCAAATAGTCATGGAGGACAAAGCAAGCATTATATAAGACTTATTCCTATGCACAAATCTGTACAGTGGCCCATGGTGCCTTCCTTCCTGTATTACCTAGCTCTCTTTTCCTAAAACCAATACAAAGAATAAAATAATATTTTTTGTTTTTTTAAAAGAAACTAAAAAGTATCAAATATGAGATCCACTGAGAACCAACTTGATTACGTTCCTAGTTTATAGTGACTATCGTAGAAAACAAAATGTTAGATTCATTTCCGGGTGGTGGTAGAAAGCGGTTTCATTGCAGCTATCTTTCTGACTTAGAAGCCTACAGCTCACAAATCCCATAGTAGAGTTATACTTTTGTAGGCAATATATAAAATATGATCTTTCCAAGTTTGTGATTTTTAAGCATCATATGTATTGCTGATCTTAGGAGCATGATTTCGAATTCTGCCTACCGTATTTTGTTATTAATGCACTTATTCTTAAAAGACTGCCTAGTGACTAAAACAAGCATAGCTTTTCTTTTTGTAAACATTTTTCTTAGACTGGTAGAATTTAAATGATCAAAGTTTTTTTTTAATGCATTTTCAAATATAAAAGAGACATATTTAGGGTTGATTTTATTTATGTTTCTTTTGTTTCTAAAATTTTTAACACATATATGGTTAGAGAACTTGCCTTATCCCTATATTTGGAGCTTATTGGTCATTCTTTCTATCAGCACTAAGAAGGTTTGTTCATTCTTTTAACAAATATTTAATTAGCACCTGCTGTTTGAAAGATACCTACTGTGCACAAGCAATTCTGTAGATTTCATACTTCAGTTGTAAATTTAAGGACAGCTTGCTGGCTCTCTGACATTTTCATTTTTCAGGAAAGAAACAAGCCACCATGAAATTTTCATCCTTGTATCATAGATCCATGCTTTCACTTGTCCAACTAACGGAGTACTGTAAATTGTGACTTTTAAAATTTTGTATTTGGCTTTGTAACACCTGCCGTATGTTAACATTTTGCACTGGAAGTTGAAAAGAGGATGTGGGGACTTTAAAAAGAAAGCTCTGTCTATTACTTCCTTACCGCAAATGAGTTCACTGTCACTGGAGAGTGCTGTTTAAGCAGAGTTTGACTTCCATTTTTATCTTTTTCAGGGATGCTATGAAAGGGATCTTTCTGTTTTAGATAGCATTAAACTGATTTTCTATTCAGTCAACATTGGTAAATTAGAGATAGAGAGAAGTGACACATACACATATTGGCTGTAGCACTGGAGACTCAGTCCATTATCAGAGTTTATTCTAAATACCCTAAAGTAGATAGCGCTAACATGGTGGCTGAACAGCGAATGCATATTTTGTATAAATTGTTGAAGGTACTGACAAGGACCTGATATATATTTATTCAAACTTTGTTAATTATGTTACAGAAAATAGAAATTATTGATGATGAAGAAAGTGACATGATAAGTAATTCTGAAGTGGAGCAAGTGAATACTTTCTTGGATTTTAAGGTAAAAGTAATTTCAAATTCTAAATTGATTAAGAGAAGGCATTGAATAAGACAGACTTTTACAGCACTTATTACCTCTCCTTTTTAAAGTTTTATTTTGCTTTAGGTGAAAGTTAATAGCACAAGTTCGTTTCTCATTCAAAAATTTATACACAAATTGTTTTGTGACATTGGTTACAATCCTCACAATGTCATTACTCTACCCCTTTCACTTTCCACCCCAGGTTCTCTGTGTGAATTCATCCAGTTTTTGTGTCCCTTCCAGGCTTCTCATCTTTGCTTTTTGGCAGGTGTTGCCCAGTTGGCCTACTATACTTGCTTGAACTAAGAAGCATAATTCTCAGTTGTGTAATTGTTGTTTTATAGACTTGTCTCATCTCTAGCTGAAAGATAAACTTTAAAAGTGCTTTCAGTTCTAAGTTAACAGGGTGTCCAGGGGCGACAGTCTCAGGGATTCCTCCAATCTCTGTCAGACAAGCGAAAGTCTGTTTTGCTGTTATTGTTTCATTTTGTGTGGGTGTGTGAATTCGAATTTTGCTCTTTGGTTTTCTCCTGCTTAGTCTGGGAGCCCCTACAGTGATCCTGTCAGAGCAATGAGCAGTGATAGCAGGGCACCATCTAGTTCTTCTAGGCTCAGACTGATGGAGGCTGCAGTTTGTGTGCTCCATTATTCCTTTGGACTAACATTTTCCTGTGTCTTTGGCTTTCTTCTTTCTCCTTTGCTCTCACAGGGTGGGACCAATGATGAATCTTAGATAGACACTCTCAAGCTTCTTTTTTAACTTTTTTATTATTGTAATTGAGTGAAAGTACAGTCAAGTTTAAATTTGCATGCCTGCTTATGTGCAGCTCCTATTACTCTCCTTGCCAGTTACAGCACACTCCTATCATCTGTTTTATCCATGTCATATCCTCTTAACAATCTCCTGTCCCCTCTTCTCCACTCTCTTCGTTCTCTCTAGTAAGAGACCAGTAAGACGACATCCTATAGATGCATAGAACCATAAAGTGCACACACGATATGATCATGATCACCCTGTCACTGAGTCCAATCCATTCCTGTCGGAAGATTTGACTTCAGTAATGAATTATGGACAGGGACAGCATCAGGACTAGGAGCACATTCCCAGGGGAACCCTGAGGCCCCTGGACCATCAATTGCAGACTTTTAGTGGAGTTCTCAGGTTGCACCCCTTTTTATTCTCATGTTGCCACCGGGAATCAACTTTGTGAGCACCATCACAGCTATCACTGGTGGTGGCTGGGCACCATCTGGTTCTTCTGGTCACATGTCAGTGTCTGTCTTCTGGGTTCTCCTTCACCCAAGTCGTTTTGGTCCTTGGTGATCATCTATCCCTGCTGAGTTGCAACCATTTGTTATACCTCAGATGGCAGCTTGCTAGCTTTTAAGACCCCAGATGCCACTCACCAATAGGGGGTGGAGATTTTCTTAGCAATATGCTAGTTATGCCAGTTGTCCTCGATGTTGCCTGAGAGAATGGTCCCTGGTCCCCTGCCCCTGCTGCTCTGTCCTTGCAATGTTGGGTTAAGATTGGACAAGTATTCATGTTATGTTGAAGTCCAGTTAAACTGAACTTTTCTCTAATGGGGTGCTGTCCCTGATTTCACCCAACCAAATTTCTATCAACTATCTAATCTGTAACCAGCCCTCTTCCTCTCTCCCTTCTCTCCCTCACAGCCATCAAAGATTCTTTTCTTCTGTACATGAGTCTGTTTTTAAGTCCTTGTAGTAGGGGTCTCGTAGAACGTTTGTCCTTGTGTCACTGACTAATTTCACTCAACATAATGTCTTCCAGTTGAAACCAACTTATGAGATGCTTCCTAAAATCATCACTGTTCTTTATCATTGCATAGTGTTCCATTGAGTATACATGTCGTAGTTTATTTTTCCATTCCTCTGTTGGGAATCTAGGTAGATTCTATCTGTTTGCTATTGTGGACTCTGCTGCAATAAACATTTGTGTACATGTATCTGTTGGTGTGAATGCCCTTGATTCTGTAGGATGTATTCCAAGCAGTGGAATTACTGGGTCAAATGGTGTATGTCCAGCTTTTTAATGAAGTGCCAGATTGCTTTCCAAAGAGGTTGTACCATTTTGCAATCCCACCAGCAGTGTAGGAGAGTTCCAATTTCTCCACAGTCTCTCCAGCATTTGTTGTTTTGTGTTCTTTGGATTATGGCCAACCTTTTAGGGGTGAGATATCTCATTGTAGTTTTGATTTGAATTTCTTTAATAGCTAGTGATACTGAGCATTTCTGCATGTGTCTTTTGGCTGCCTGGATATCCCCTTTAGAGAAGTGTCTGTCCATCTCCTTCACCCATTAATTAATTGGATTGTTTATCCTTTTTTTATTGATATTTTGTAGCACCGTATAGATTATGGAGATCAGACATTGGTCTGACATAGAGTTGCCAAATATTTTTTTGCATTCTGTAGGTGATCTTTTAAATCTATTGATAAAGTCTTTGGATGAGTAAAAGTGTTTGATTCTTAGTAGTTCCCATTGATCTATTTTCTCTTCTGTTGATTGTGGTTTGTTTGTCAGATTTTGAGGTCTGTCTGTGTTGTGTATTAAAACTTCCACTGTTAATCCATTATCCATTTGGTTTTTTTTGAATGAGCTTTGTCATTTTAGACTTTATATTTAGGACTTTCTCATCCAGTTTGAGTTGTTTTTCCTTTAAGGTGTGAGATATGGGTCTTGTTTGAATTTTTTGTAGATGCATATCCAATTTCTCCAGCACCATTTGTTAATAGACTGCTTTTACCCCAGTTTAAAATCTTAGGGCCTTGGTCAAATAGCAAATGCTCGTAGGAAGATGGTAGCATCTCTTGGGTCTCCAATCTGTTCCACTGGTCTATGTGTCTCTTTGTGTACCAGCACCAGCTTGTTTTGACAACTGTGGCAGTGTAACAGGCTCTAAAGTCTGCTAGTGAGAGGCCTCCCGGTGTGATCTTCTTCAGTAGTGCTTTATTTATCTGGGATGTCTTCTCTTTCCGTACAAAGTTGGTGATTCATTTTTCCATTTCATTAAGAAACATTCCTACCAACTATCTAATCTAAACTGTCCCCTCCTCCTTCCCTCCCCTCCCTTGCAGCTGTCAAAGAGTCTTTTCTTCTATACATAAGTCTGTTTTTGAGATCTTATCGTAGGGGACTCATACAGTATTTGTCCTTTTGTTGCTGACCACTTTCACTCTATGCATCTATAGGATATCATCCTGCTGACCTCTGGCTGGAGTAAGGGGAGTGGGTGGAGAGGAGGGGAAAGGAGACTGCTGGGAGGATGAGACATGTATGGAGCAAAGAGGAATAGTGTGCTGTCACCAGGCAGGGAGAGCAGTGGAAGCTGCATATAGGTGGGCATGCAAATTTATACCGGAATGTAAATTTTCACTCAGTCATATTAAAAAAAAAGAATTCCTGGAATTTGTATTGAGATTGTATTATGTAAGTAGATTGCTTTGAGTAAAATACACATTTTCACAATGTTAAGTCTTCCTGTACATGAGCAGGGTAAGTTTCTCCATTTATGTAAGTCTCAGTTTCTTGTAGTAAGGTCTTGTAGTTCTCTTTGTACAGGTCTCTTAATTCCCTATTTAGATTTATTACTAATATTTTATCTTCTTGTGGGTTATAGTAAATGCTATTGATTTGGTAATTTCTTCTTTAATAATCCCTTTGTTGGTATAAAGGAAATCTACTGATTTACTTATGTTTATCTGTGTCCTGAGACTTTGCTGAACTTCTCTATCAGTTTGAGTAGTTTACTTATGGGTTCTTTAGGATTCTCTGCATATACAATCACATCGTCTTCAAATAGGGAGATTTTTACTTCTTCTTTGCCAGTGCAGATGCCCTTTATTTCTTGGTCTTATCTAATTGCTCTGGCTAGAAATTTTAGTACAATGTGGAATAGGAGGGGTGAGAGTGGGCATCCTTACCTAGTTCCGGTTCTCAAGGGGAATTCTTTCAGTGTCTCTCTATTCAGGGTGATGTAGACAGTTCACTTTCTATAAAAGGTCCTTATTGCGTTGAGGAATTTGCCATCTGTTCCTATTTTGCTGAGAGTTTTTAGCATGAATGGCCTTTGGACTTTATTAAAGGCCTTTTCTGCATCAACAGACGAAATCAGGTGATTCTTGTCTTTTGTGTTGTTTATGTGGTTGATCTCATTAATTAATCTCATTAATTAAACAGCCATGCATCCCTGGTATGAATCTAACTTGATCATCACGAATTATATTTTTTTGATATGTTGTTGAAGTCTGTTGGCAAGTATTTTGTTGAAGATTCTTGCATCCGACTTCATGAGTAATATTAGTCTGTAGTTCTCCTTTTATGTTGGATCTTTCTCTGGCTTTGGTATCAGGGTTATGCTGGCTTCATGCAATGACTTTGAGAGTATTCTATCCCTTTCTATGCAGTGAAATAGTCTCTGTAGTACTGAGTTAACTCTTCTCTGAAAGCTTGGTAGAGTTCTGTGGTGAAGCCATTTGCACCAGGGCTTTTTTTGGTTGGTAGTTCTGCGATGACTTTTTCAGTTTCTTCCTTTGTGATGCGTTAAGTTGTTCTGCTTCACCTTGAGGTAATTTTGGTAGGTGATATGAATCTAGGAACTTGTCCATTTCCTCTAAGTTTTCAAATTTGAGTACAGTCTTTTAGAATCTTCTGTTATAATATTTTTGATTTCTGTCGTGACATCTCCCATCTCATTTCCTATTTAGGTTATTTGTTTGCTTTTCTGTTTTTCATTAGAAAGTTTAACCTATGTTTTGTCAATTTTGTCGATCTTTTCAAAAAAAAAGATTTTGGTCATTTCAGTTTTTTCAATTATTCTTCTATTCTCTCATTCGTTTAGTTCTGCTCTAATCTTTATGATCTGTTTTCTTCTGTTGCCTGAGGGGTTCCTCTGTTGCTCTCTTTCAACTTGTTCAAGCTGTGGGGTTAGTGGTTTGGTTTGGATTGTTTCTTCCTTCCAGATGTATGCATTTACAGAGATAAACTCTCCCTCGAGCACTGCTTTGGCTGTATCCCATAAGTTCTGGTAGGAAGTGTTTTCTTTCTCATTTGAATCCATAAATTTCTTTATTTCATCCTTGATTTTTTTCTGTAACCCATGGCTTTTTGAGCAAGATGTTGTTCAGTTGTCAAGAGTTTCAGTTTCTATTTATGTTTTTTTCTACTATTGATTTCAACTTTTATGACTTTATGGTCTGAGAAGATACTTTGCAATAATTCAGTTGTATAGATTTTGTCGAGAGTTGCTTTATGTTTTAACACATGGTCTATTTTGGAAAATGTTTTATGTGCACTGGAGAAGAAGGTGTAGTTGTCCGCTGATGGATAGAAAACTCTGTATATGTTGATGAGGTCTTATTGGTTAATTGTGGCAATAAGATCTTCTGTGTCTTTATTGCGCTTCTTTCTAGAAGAGCTGTCCAATACTAAAATTGGAGTGTAGAAGTCTCTCGCTATTGCTGTGAAGCGATCTTTGTCATTTTTTAATGCAGTCAGTGTTTCTTTGGTGTATTTAGATCCTCTAGTATTGGTGGCCTAAATATTTAATATTGTTAAGTCCTGCTTGTGTATTGGCTGGCTGGCTGGCTTGTGTATTGAAACTGTCAGCAGTAGTGTCCATCCCTGTCCACCTTGGTGGATTTTACATTAAAATCTATTTTATCTGTGATTAGTATTGCCACACGTGCTCTTCTTTGTATGTTGTTGGCTTGGTATATACTATTCCATCCCTAATTTTCAGTTTGTTCATATCTTTAAGTCTAAGGTGAGTTTCTTTTAAGCAACATATGGACAGGTCGTGTCTTTTGATCCAAGTTGTCACTCAGTGTCTCTTTACTGGAGTGTTCAGTTCATTTACATTCAAAGTAATTATAAATAAGTATGTGTTCAGTGCTGTCATTGTGATGTGTTTATTTTTGTGTTGATGTTTTCTCTGTTTCTCTTAATAGTCTGTTCTGGGACATTCTTCTTTATGGGTTGATTTTTTCCCCCTTTTCAGTGTTGGTTCAGTGTTTGTTGAGACTCCTGTATTACGTTTCTTGATTTGATATGTTGCATCTTTACTGTGCTTTGCAGTTACCCCTGTCATCCCCCTTAATAATCTAAGTTTAAAACCAATTTTAACTTCCACATATCTTATTAACTTCCTCTCCATCTGGAATGACTATAACTACTGTAGCACATCCCTCTTTTTCGTGTGACAGTATCATAGTTTTCATGAGTCGGATCTGACTTGATGGCACTTGTCTTGGATCATAGTTTTCATGATATGATCTCTGGATCACTTCTTTGAGTATCATAGCTTTAGTTGAGTTTTGTGCCTCCCCTAACTGAGTAGGTTTCTGAATGATGTGTCTTGTATTGCCTCCTAAAATGCAGTGTTAATGGTTTTATTCTTCTAAGCTAAAAGCTTCTTTCAGTATTTCTTATAGCTTTGGTTTGGTTTCCACAAAGCCTCTGAGTTTGCATTTATCTGTGAATATCTGAATTTCGTTTTCTTATTTGAAAGACAGTTTTGCAGGATATCTAATTCTTGGTTGAAAGTTTTTCTCCTTCTGGGCTTTGAATGTGTCATCCCGTTGCCTCTATGCCAGCATTGTTTCTGCTGAGAAGTCAGACAAAAGTCTAGAGGGTTTCCCTCTGAATGTTAGTTTTGCTAAGAGTCTTTCTGCCTTTAAGAGTTTCTGCTTATGTTTCATTTTGTTAAGGTTGATTATATGTCTTGGAGTTTTTCTTTTGGGATCTGCATTGTGTGGCATTAGATACACATCTTGGATATTTGTATTGTCTTCTTTCATAATCAGGGATGTTTTCTATCAGCGGTTCAACAATACTCTCTGTGTTCTGAAGTGTCCCTTCCTGTTCAGCAACTGAAATTAGTTGCAAATTGTTGCTCTTGATAGAGTTCCACGTGTTTCTTAATGCTTCTTCATTTTTCTTGCTTCTTTTCTCTGATTTCTCTTCATAGATGCTGGAGTCAGTAGCTCTGTCTTCTAAGTCAGAAAGTCTATTTTCCGTTCATTCAGTTCTGTTTTCTTGGCTTTGATTTGAATTTTGTATTGCTTTGATTTTGTTATTGATCTGTTAGATTTCAGAATGCTGGTGTTCCATCAGTTCAAATAGCTTGCTTAATTTTTCATTTTGCTCTGCTGTATTTTGCATAATGTCTTGAGAGATCTCTATATAATCCTTTTGTACTCGACCTTTGATAGTTTCAGAAAGTCTCTTCATCTGAGAAATTCTTTGGTTCTTTCTTCGGGGGGCTTTCTGGAGCCCTGGGTGAATTTTTCTTTAAGTGTCTAGCCAAGGTTTGTTGCTTTTTGAGCATCTAAAGATTCTTTGGTTTCTCCAGTGTTACCTTAACAAGATCTGAAGCACAGTCTGAGAAGGAAGGTGATCACCATACACCTCTATGCACTGCAGTCACTGGACCCAGTGGAATCTCTTGGGTAGCAGGCTCCACCTCCTGATTGACAAAGACACAGCCCTACTTGTGGAGTCACTGGGGGGCTGTCAGCTGACACTATGATGTGGGTCAGTAAAGGCTGGAAGAGATGCCATCAGGATGCACCTCAGTTACTTCTCTAGGTAGTCTTATTTTGAAAGGTAAAACCTATCTGACAGCTTCCAAAATCAGTCAGGATGTCAGGTGTGCAAGCCCCCCTTCCCAGCTGGCAATGTAAGCACCTGTATATATCCAACCCCAGATACTGTAAACTATTTCAAAGCACAGAAAAAATGCTGACCTGCTGTCATTTGCTGCTGGGCCCCACCCGTAAGGCCACACTGTGCTAAACACAGCTTTTCTGCTGAGAAAGAGCTCCCCAGAGTGGCACTGCCTTCCAGCTTGGGAATTAGCCCCTGCTGAGGCCTCTGTTTTGGTAACTCTCCCTCCCAGTCAAACAAGATCATGACCCACACAAGCTCTCCCTTCCTATGTGAAATAGTTGAATCAATGGTGGAGGTTTCGAAAGAGTAGATGGAAAGGCTGAGGTGCAGAGAGTCCAGAGCCTGGCTCTCAAAATATGGCTACTCTGCCTGCTGATCCCATCAGCAGTGTGGCTGAGCTTTGCTTCCAATTAAGTCCAATCCCTGCCTGCTGGCTAAGACAGAGAGAAAAAAATCAAAATCATAAGTTACCTTCAGTCAGCAAGAGCTGACATTCACCAAGGGTGGGGGTAAGCAAAAGAGAAGAGGTTTCCCATTCAGTGGTATGTAGTCCAAATTGACAGCTGTACACCATGTCCTAGGGCTCACTGGGTGTCCAGAAACTTCCATTTAGTTATAAATCCAGGCCTTAGCTTTCAGGGGGAATTAAGGAGACGTGTGTCTAGTCCACCATCTTGACTCTACCTCCCACTCTCAAGCTTTTAAGACCCCAGACATTATACACCAAAGTAGGACGTAGAATATTTTCCTTATGAACTATGTTATGCCAGTTAACCTAGATGACCCCTTAGACCATTGTCTTTCCAGCCTTAGCTCCAGTAATTCAGTCCTTCAAGGTCTTTGGATGTATCTGGGAAGCTTCTATGACTTTGCCTTGGTCAAGTTATACTGACTTTCCTTACATTATGTGTTGTATTTCCCGTCACCAAAGTTGACTCTTGTCTTCTATCTAGGTAGTTACTTCCACTTCTCCCCCTTCCTTGTCCTTCTCTCATGCCTCTGGATCCATTCTCTCAGGCATGTTGGAAATGAGTCAGCATGCAAGTATTTTAGTTAACACTGGCTGGTTTAGTGTCATTGGTTTTAAAGAATTTGCAGAGATAGAGTAGGGATTGATGGTATTGGGCAAGGTGGGCAATGCAGTGTAGAAATTAATGTGCAATTTATGTCAAAGCTTTCTTTTAATGCCAGTCTTCATTTGAATAGTAATGAAAGAAGTGACTTTTTTCATCCAGTGGCCCTTGATAACTTTATGGAGAATTTTCAACTTTTTCTGAAGACAAAATTATTATTTATATAACAATATATCTATGCTAGGAAACATTTAAAAACAACCCACAAAGTAAATGCAGAACAAACATGAGTAGAGATGACCTTTTCTTAACGACACTTGTTACTGACCTGACAGGCTTATTTTGACTGTAGGCCATAAGTAATTTTGTTTTTAATTAAATTTCAACATAAACTGTCAGTCTGTATGTCAATATGATTTCTGCACAGATGTCTATATACGGTTCCTTTTAAATTCAGTATTCTGAAATAAGGGGGTCCTTGAAAACTCTACAGGATGAGACTACTCTGTCCTATGGGTCACTACGAGTCAGAATCAACTCGACAGCAAAGGGTTTTGATTTATGTTAACCTATCTTATTCCATGAGTCTAATCTGACTTGAGGGCACTTGACTTTGGCTGTCCTATCTTATCAGGTAAATTTGAGGCCTTCTGAGATTTTGGACATGTCATCATTTTACCACACCTAATAGTTATTTCCTAGGAATATCATCAGTGTTCAGAAACTAGTAATCTTTTCTTTTTTTTTTTCTTTTTTAATATTTCATTGTGATTGAGTGAAAATACACAATCCAAATTAAATTTGCATACATGCTATTTTGGCCATATAGTACTGCTCTAACAGAAATACTACAGAGTGGATGGCTTTAACAAAGGAAAGTATATTCTGACATGGTCCAGTAGGTTACAAGTCCAAATTCAGGATGTCCGCACCAAGGGAAGGCTTTCCCCCTTGTCGGCTCTGGAGGAAAGTCCAGTACTGCATCAGTCTTTGTCCAGGGAGCATCTTGGCACAGGAACCTCTGGTCTGAAGGACGCACTCTTCTCCTGGTGCTACTTTCTTGATGGTGTGAGGTTCCCAATTCTCTGCTTACTTCACTTTCCTTTTATTTCTTGTAGGATGAAAGGATTAAGGGTGGGGGAAAGCCATACTTCAGGGAAACTCCCTTTACAGTGGAGCAAGGAGGTAATCCTATGAAGGGAGTTATAGTCCCACCCTATTCCTTTAACATACAGCAGAGGAAAATCACAAAATCGAGGACAATCACAAAATATTAGGAATCATGGCCCAACAACATAGCTACACATATTTTTAAATGGACACAATTCAATCCATGACACCCGCCTATCTGCAGCTCCTGCTTTACTTGCCTGGTGACAGCACACTCCTCCTCTTCATTTTATGTATGTCATATCCTCTTACCAATCTCCTATCACCTCCTTCCCACCCTCTCCTCTATCTCCTAGTAAGAAAGCAGTAGGACAGCATCCTACAGATGCATAGAAAGAAAGTACACACATCATATGGTCACATTGTGTTCCCAAGTCCTGTCCATTCCTGTCTGAAGTGTTGACCTCAGTAATGTTTTCTGGTCAGGGGCAGCAGCAGGTCTAGGGGGTCCTGCTCCAAGGGGAACCCCCAGTCCACCAGACTGTTAATTGTGGTCTTCCTAATGGAGTTGTTTAGCTGTACCTTTCTTTTTCTTGTGCTGCCTCAGGGACGCAAAATTGTATTCCTCATCACGGCTGCCTTTGGTAGTGGCTGGGCACCATCTGGTTCTTCTGGTCACATGTTGATTCAGTCACCCATTCACATTGGGCCTTCTGTCTCTTGGGCTGTTTTTTCCTTGTCTTATGTGTTTGTTGTTCTTGGTGATCATCTATCAACTAATCTATGACCAGCCCTCTCCACCTTCCTCAAACTTACAGCCATCAGTCTTTTCTTCTGTATATAACTATTTTTAAGTCCTTTTAGTAGGGGTCTCATATAATACTTGTCCTTTGCTGTTGACTGATTTAATTCAGCATGTCTTCCAACTGAAACCAGGTAGTGAGATGCTTCCTAAAATCATCATTGTTCTTTATCATTGCATAGTGTTCCACTGAGTATATGTACCATAGTTTGTTAATCCCTTCATCTTTTGTTGGACACCTGAGTTGATTCCATCTTTTTGCTGTTGTTGACTGTGCTGCAATAAGCATTGGTGTACATGTATCCGTTCATATGACTGTCCTTGATTCTGTAGGCTATTTTTTGAGCAATGGGATTACTGGATCAAATGGTGTGCCCATTTCCAGCTTTTTAAAAAAGCGCCAAATTTCTTTCCATAGAGGTTGTATAACTTTGCAATCCTACCAGCAATGTAGGAGAGTTCCAGTCTCTTCAAAGCCTCTCCTGAATTTGTTGTTTTCTGTTTCTTTGGATCATAGCCAAACTTGTTGTTGTGAGATGGCATCACATTGTAGTTTTGTTTTGGATTTTCTAATAGCTAGTGATCGTGAGCATTTCCTCATTGGTTTTTTGGCTCCCTGGATGTCCTCTTTAGTGAAGTGTCTGTCTATCTCCTTTCCCCGTTGCTTAATTGAGTTATTTACCTTTTTCTTGTTGATATTTAGCAGTACATTGTAGATGATGAGTGTCAGACATTGGTCTGAGATGTAGATGCAAAATATTTTTTCCCATTCAGTAGGTGATATTTTAATTCTTTTGATAAAGTCTTTGGATGAGCAAAAGTGTGTGATTCTCAGTATTCCATGTTTATTTGTTTATTTTCTTTTCTGTTGATTGTACTTTGTCAGCTTTTGAAGTCTGTGTACATTGTGTATTAAAATGTCCATTGTTGACCCTACTTTTTCTTACGTTATCTTTATCATTTTAGGTTTCATATTTAAGACTTCTATCCAATTGGAGTTAGTTTTTCTATAGAATATGAGATATGGCTCTCGGCGGCACTTGGCTTGGCTTCAATTTTTGGAAGATGGATATCCAATTTTATCAGCATTATTTGTTATAGAGAATGTTTTCACTCCAGTTTACAGTCTTAGGGCCTCTGTTGAATATCAGTTGTTCATAAGGGTACGAAGGCATCTCTGTGGTCTGAACTTGGTTCCATTAGTCTATGTATCTCTTTTTATACAAGTATTAAGCTGTTTTAACTACTGTGGCAAGGTCAGATAGTGTGAGGCTTCCCATTGTGTTCCCCTTCTTTAGTAGTGCTTTGCTTATCCAGGGTTTCTTACCCTTCGGAAGTTGGTGATTTGATTCTTCATATCATTAAAAATGCCATTGAAATTTGTATTTGGATTGCATGATATATGTAGATTGCTTTGGGTAAAGTAGACATTTTCACAATGTTAGATCTTCCTATCCATGAGCAGGGTAGGTTTCTCCATTTAGGTAAGTCTCTTTTGTTACTTGTGTCATAGTCTTGTAGTTCTCCTTGTATAGGTCTCTTATTTCTCTAGTTAGATTTATTCCTAGGTATTTTATCTTCTTGAGGGCTATAGTAAATTATGTTGATTCAGCAATTTCTTCTTGATGATCTCTTTGTTGGTATAAAGGAATTCTATTGATTTACTTATGCTTATCTTATCTCCTGATATTTTGCTGAACTGTTCTATTAGTTCAAATAGTTTACTTATGGATTAAGATTCTCTGAATAATATCATCTGTAAGTGGGGGGAGATTTTAAACTCTTCTTTGCCTTTGTGGATGCCCTTTATTTCTTCATCTTGTCTAATTGCTCTGGCCACAACTTCTAGTACAATGTTGAACAGAAGTGGTGAGAGTGGGTATCCTTGTCTAGTTCCTTTTCTCAAGGAGAATCCTTTCAGTCTCTCTTCATTCAGGATGATGTCGGTGGTTGGCTTTGTATAAATGGCCCTTATTGCCTTGAGGAATTTGCCATCTGTTTCTGTTTTGCTGAGAGTTTTTAGCATGAAAGCATGTTGGACTTTGTCAAATGTCTTTTCTGCATCAATTGACAAAATCAAGTGATTCTTATATTTTGTGTTATTTATGTGGTGATCACATTAATTTTTTTTTCTGATGTTGAACTAGCCTTGCACCCCAGGTATTAATCCAACTTGGTCATGATGAATTATTTTTTTGATATGTTGAATTCTTTTGGCAAGGATTTTGTTCAGGATTTTTGCATCCAATTTCATGAGTGATATTGTTCTTTAATTTTCTTTTTCTGTGGGATCTTTCCTTGTCTTTGATATCAAGGATATACTGGCTTCATAGAGTGAATTTGAGAGTTAGTATTTCATCCCTTTCTGTGCTGTGAAATGGCCTCAGTGGTATGGTAGTTAACTACTCTCTAAATGTTTGGTGGGATTCTCTACGAAGCCATCTGGGCCAGGATATTTTATGGTTAATAATTATTTAATTTTCAATCTCTTACTTTGTGATGGGTTTATTAAGTTATTCTGTGGCTCCTGGTGATAATTTTGGTAGTTGATATGAATCTAGAAACTTGTCCATGTCCTCTAGGTTTTCAAATCTTTTTGAGTACAGTCTTTCATAGAATTCTTTTGAGATAATTTTGATTTCAGTTGGGTCTGTTGTGACATCTCCCATCTCATTTCTTATTCAGGTTATTTGTTTCCTCTCATGTTTTCCTTTTGTAAGTTTAGTCAGTGGTTTATTAATTTTGTTGATCTTTTCAAAAAACAGCTTTTGGTTTTGTTAGTTTCTTCAATTGCTTTTCTATTGTCTATTTAGTTCTGCTCAAATCTTTATGATCATTTTTTTTCTGGTGCCTGAGGTTGTCCTTTTTTGCTGTTTCTACTATTCAAACTGTAAGGTTAATTCTTTGATTTGGGTCCTTTCTTCCTTCCAGATGTGTGCATTTATAGAGATAAATTGATCTCTATGAGATGCTTTGGCTGTATCACATAGGTTATGGTAGGATGAGTTTTCATTCTCAGTTCCTTTCATGAACTTCTTTACTTTTTCTTTGATTTATTTTATAACCCATGGCTTTTTGAGCAAGGTGTTGTTCAGTTTCCATGAGTTCCAGTTTCTAACTTTTTTTTCCTGTCATTGATTTCGACTTTGATGGCTTTATGGCCCAAGAAAATGCTTTGCAATAATTCGGTGGTTTGAATTTTGTTGAGACTTCCTTTATGTACTAACACGTGATCTATTCTGGAAAACATTCCATGTCCGTTGGAGAAGGTGTACTTACCTGCTCATGAGTAAAATGTTCTGTATATGTCAATGTGGTCTAGTTGTTTAATGGTCACTGTAAGATCTTCTGTGTCTTTATTGAGCTTTTTTCCTGGATTATCTGTCCATTACTGAAAATGGAGTGTTGAAGACTTCAGCTATTATTGTGGACTGATCAATCTCATTTTTTATTGTAGTCAGGGTTTATTCAATGTATTTAGATGTTCTGGTGTTGAGTGTGCAAATATTTAGTATTGTAAAGTTCTGCTTGTTTATTGAATCTTTCAGCAGTAAATAGTGACCATCCTTGTCATGATGGTGGATTTTATATTAAAACCTATTTTATCTGAGATTACTATTGCCATTCCTGCTCTTCTTTGTATATTGTTAGCTTGGTATATATTGTTCCATCCTTTGCTTTTCAGTTTTTCATATGCTGGAGTCTAAGATGTGTTTCCTGTAAGCAGCATACAGATGAGGCTTGTCTTTTGATCCAAGATGTTGCCTGTTGTCTCTATTGGAACATTCCATCTATTTACATTCAGTATAATTATTGATAGGTATGTGTTTAGTATTGTCATTCTGATGTATTTTTTTGTGTGTGTTGTTGTTTTCCCTGTTGCTCTTAATGTTCTGTTCTGGGTTATACTTCTTTATGGGTTGACTTTTCATCTTTTTCAGTATTGGTTTTTTGTTTGTTGAGACTCCTGTGTTACATTACTTGTTTGGATATATTGCATTGTTATTGTGCTTTGTGGCTACCCCTATGATCCCCCTTACTATTCTAAGTTTAAACCCAATTTTGACTTCTGCATATATTTTATTTCCTCTATCAGAAAGGATTGTAACTACTGTAGTATATCATGTCTTTAGTGTGATGGTGTCATTCTTTTCATAATGTGATTCTTTTAATATTTTAGCTTTGATGGAGTTTTGCAACTTCCTTAACAGATTAGGTTTCTGGATACTGTGTTCTTTATTGCCTCCTGAACTATACACTTAATCATTTCAGTTTTCTAAGCAAGAGCTTCTTCAGTATTTCTAGTGGTTTGGGTTCATTTGTTACAAGTCAGTAAGCTTCTGTTTATCTCTGAAAGTCTTAATTTCATCTTCAAAGTTCAGAGACAATTTTGCAGGTTATATCATTCTTGGTTGAAAGTTTTTCTCCTTAGAGGGTTTCAGTGTTATCATCCCACTGACTCCTTGCCAGCATGCTTTCTGTCAAGAAGTCAGGCAAAAGCCTGCAGGACTTTGCTCTGAATGTTAGCTTTGCTTTGAGTCTGACTGCTTTTAAGAAAATCTGTTTATTTTTCATTTTATTAATCTTGATTATAATATGTCTTGATGTCTTTCTGTTGGGATCTTCTTTTTGTGGTGTTCGATACTTGTCTTGGATGTATATGTTGTCTTTCATAATTTCACGTAAGTTTTCTGTCAGTAACTCAACAACAATACTCTCTATTTTCAACTATCACTCCCAGTTCAGGAACTCCACTTAATCCTAGATTATTCTTCTTAATAGATTCCCACATTTTTCTTAATGCTTCTTCGTGTTTCTTATTTCTTTTCTCTGATTTCTCCTTATAAGTGCTGGTGTCAGTTGCTGTATCCTCAAGCTCACTAAGTCTGACTTTCATCTCCTCAATTCTGTTCTTTTAGCTTTGAAGTGTCTAATTCTGTAATTTTGTCATTGATCTGCTGTATTTCAGATCATTGAAGTTCCATTGGTTCAAATAGCTTGCTTAATTTTTTGTTTTGCTCTACTGCATTATGGTTAATCTCTAGGAGGGCTCTGTAGGTAATTCTTTTTTACTCAGCCTCCAATATTTTCAGAAAGGCTTCTTCATCTGGGAATTTTTTTGATTCTTTATTTTGGGAGTTCTTTGGATTCATGATGGACTGTTTCTTTAAATGGTTAGAAATGATTTGTTGTCTTCGAGTCATCTAGAGGCTGTTTAGTTCCTCTAGTGTTACCTCAGCAGGAGCTGAGGGATACTTTTGAGACAGGAGTTGGTCACCAGCCACCTCTGTGTACTCTAGTAATTGCCCCAGTGGATTCTGTGAGGTGTCAGTCTCCGCCTCCTGTCTGGCAAAGATGGTGCCCTACTTATGGAGTCACTGGGAACCCCTCAGTGAAACCTATGATGTTGGTCAGGAAAGACTGGAAGAGATGCCACTGAGCTGCTCAATGTTTATCTCTCCAAGCATTCTTATTTTAAAAGCTGGGAGCTTTCTGACACCTGCCAATATCGGTCAGGCTGTCTCGTGTGGTGGGCCCTGCTCCACCTTCTGTCTGAAAGCAGAAGCACATCTTCACCCATCTCCAGATGTGATGATGTAGTTCAAAGTAGGGAAGTGTTACAGCCTTGCTGCCATCCTCAGCTGGTCCCCACCCATAAGGTTACTCTGTACCAAACATAGCCTTTCTGCTGGAAAAACACTTTCAATTGGCACTGCTTCTCATCTTGAGAATTAGACCTTGCTGAGTCCTCGAGCTGGGTATTCCGCCTTGTAGCTGACCAAAATGGCATCCCATCCAAGCTGCCCTTCCTGCCGGGAAACAGCAGAATCTACAGTGGAGCTCAGAAAAGAGAAGGTGGAGGGGCAGTGTTGCCCTGAGTCAGCAGCCAGGCTCTCAAAATGTGGCTATCCCAAACACTGTCTCTCTGCTGCACTATATGCTATTTACTTTAGCAGTGCAGTTTAACGTATTTGTCAGCTCTTGCTCATCCCGCACCTCCCAGATAACAAAGATGGCATCAGTACCTGCAGTCTACCCAAGCAGTGAGTCAGCAGGTGAAGGGCTAAGTGAGCACTGCCTCATGTTAGAGAGAGGTAGATTTCCATTTAGTGACATGTAGTCCAAACTGACAACACTATGCTGTATCCTAAGGCTTCCTGGGTGTCCAGAATGGTCCATTCAATTATGAATAGAGTCCTTAGTTGTCAGAGGGAATTGAGGAGATGTGTGTCTAGTACACCATTTTGTTCCCACCCCACAGAATTCTTTCTTCTTTGAAAGCTCATACTTTTTGTGCCCTACTTAAAAAATCTTTTTCCAAGTCAGGTCACAAAGATTTTCCACCTCTATTTTTCTCTAATAGTTTTCTAGTTTTAGATTTTCCATGATCCATTGATAGTTAAATTTTCTATATGGTGTGAGGTAAGGGTCAATAGATTTCCTTTCTCCCTCCCTCCTTCCTTGCCTCCCTCCCTCCCTCCCTTGCTTCCTTTCTTCCATTGTGTTTTAATCAGCTAGTGCTGCTCTAAGAGAAGTACCACAGAGTGGATGGCTTTAACAAAGGAAAGTTTATTCTTACACAATCCGGTAGACTACAACTCCAAATTCAGAATATCTGCTCCAGGGGAAGGCTTTTCCCTCTTCGGCTCTGGAGGAAAGTCCGGCATTGCATCAGTCTTTGTCCAGGGAGCATCTTGGTGGAGGAACCTTGTGTCTGAAGGATGCGCTCTTCTCCTGGTGCTGATTTCTTGATGGTGTGAAGTTCCCAATTCTCTGCTTGCTTTTATTTCCTTTTATCTCCTGTAGTCTGAAAGGATTAAGGGTGGTGCAAGCCATACTGCAGGGAAACTTCCTTTTTAGTAGAGCAGGGAGTTGATCCTATGAAGGGAATTACAGTCCCACCCTAATCCTTTAACATACAGCATAGGAAAAATCACAAAATGGAGGACAATCATGGAGTACAAGGAATCATGGCCCAGGCACATGGCTATGCATGTTTTTGAAGGACACAATTCAATCCATGACACTCCACCCTTGATCAGAGGCCATGCTGTGTGGAATACCAAATTGTCTTAGGCTGGGTTTTCTAGGGAAGTAAAACCAGTAACACATATGTGTACAAGGAATCATATAAAGTACAAGGAGAGATTTATATACAAATTATAAGAAAAGATTTGTATATAAAGGAAACAGCTCACACAATTGCAGAAGCTGAATATCCCAAGTCCTGGCACTAGCCTCATGTGGCCATGGGATCTGATAAACCCAAGGTCAGCAGGTCAGAGGCCAGAGTTCTAGATCACCAGTTGTGTAGGTCAGCAGATCCCAAGCTGAGATGGAGCTGCAGCTGGGGAACCCAGGATCGGCAGATCAGGGAACAGGACTCAAACACCAGCTGTAAGGGTTAATGAATCCAGCAGCTGCTAGTTCAGGTCCAGGAATCAGACACCAAAAACAAGAAAGCAGGAGCTGCTGACAACGTGAGCAGACTGGCAGTAAGTGGTGGAAGATGGAGAGATGAGAGCTGAGGGATGGAAAGCCATCACAGGTCCCATCCTACCACTTGATAGAGCAGCCAAACATGGAGTAGCCAGGCTGACACTATATCCTAACTACCACTCTGTTTCTTTCTTTCTTTCTTTCCTTCCTTCCTTCCTTTCTCTTTCTTTCCTTCCTTTCTCCCTTTCTCTTTCTTTCTCTCTAACTTTCTTCCCTCCTTGTGTACATTTTTTCTCTCTCTCTCTTTCTAATTGTGATTAAGTGAAAGTATACAACCCAAATTCATTTCACATATCCACCTATCTGAATCTCCTGCTCTACTTGCCCAGTGATAGCACTCTTCCTTTTCATTCTATACTTCTCATATCCTCTTAAAAAGCTCCTTTCTCTTCCTCCGAGCTCTCTTCTCTCCCATCTAGAAAGAGGCCAGTAGTGCAGAATCCTATAAATGCATAGAACCATAAAGTACACACACAATATGATCACATTGTGTCCCCAAGTCCACTCAAGTTTTGTCCGAAGAGTTGACTTCAGTAGTGTTTTCTGGTCAGGGGCAGAAGCAGGTCTAAGGGCTTTGCTCCCAGGGAATCCCCAAGGCCATTGGACCATCAATTGTGGTCTTTTATTACAGTTCATGAGCTGCACCCCTCTTGTTCTCTGGTTGCCAAAGGACTCAACATTGTGTCCTGTATCACAGCTGTCTTGGTAGTGGCTGGGCAACATCTAGTTCCTCTGGTCACATGTTGATACAGTCGGCCATTCACATGCATCCTTCTATCTCTTAAGCTCTTTTCTCCTCTTGTCTTTGTTGCTGTTGTTGTTGATCATGTGTTCTGGATGAGTTGGGACCATTTGGTATGCTTTAGATAACAACTTATTAGCTTTTAAGACCCCAGACACCACTCACCAATATGAGGTGCAGAAGACTCTCTTAACAATAGTTATGCCAGTTGGCATCAATATCTCCTGAAAGCATGGTCCCTATACCTCAACCCTTGCTTCTCTACCCTTGCAATATCGCTTTGAGACTAGAAGAGTTTTCTGTCCATGCCCAAGTCCAGCTAAGTTGATTTACTTTCTACTGTGTACTGCCATTGCTTTTACCTAAATAAATTTCTATCAACTGACTGATGACCAGCTCTCTTCCTTCCTCCTCACCCTTGTATCTATCAAAGAATCTTTTCTTCTGTACATATATCTGTTTGTAAGTTCTTATAGCAGTGTCCTTATGCAATATTTGTCCTTTTTGCCACTGACTGATTTCACTCAGCTTAATGTTTACCAATTGAAATCAGGTTATGAGGTGCTTCCTAAAATTGTCATTGTTCTTTATAATTGCATGGTGTTCCATTAAGTATATGTACTATATCCATTCTTCTGTTGATGGGTATCTAGGTTGATTTCATGTTTTTGCTATTGTTCAATAAATGTTCATGTGCTTGTAACTGTTCCTGTGACAGCCTTTGTTTCTATGGGATAAATTCCAAGCAGTGGGGTTACTGGGTCAAATGGTATATCTGTTTCCAGCTTTTTAAGATAACACCAAATTGCTTTCTAAAGATGTTGTACCATTCTGGAATCCTACTAGCAGTGTAGGAGAGTTTCAATCTCTCCACAGCCTTTCCAGCAGTTTTCACTCTGTATTTTCTGGATTATGGCCAATCTTGTTGGGATGAGGTGGCATCTCATTGTAGTTTTGATGTGGATTTCTCTGATAGCTGATGATTGTGGGCATTTCCTCCTGTATCTTGTGGCTGCTTTGATGTCATCTTTGGTGAACTGTCTGTCCATGTCCTTTGACCATTGCCTATTTGGATGATTTACCTTTTCTTGTTGCTATTTTGCAGTAATTTGTAGATTATGGAGATCAGACATTGGTCAGACATGTAGTTGCCAAACATTTTTTATCATTCTGTAGGTGGTGTTTTACATCTTTTCATAAAGTCTTGATGAGCAAAAGTCTTTGATTTTCAGTACTTCCAATTTATTGATATTCTCTTAGGTTGATTATGCTTTGTCACATTTTGAATTCTGTCTAAGGCGTTTATTAAAACTTCCATTGTTGACCCTATTTCTTCTTGCATGATCTTTACCATTTTAGGTTTGATATTTAGGTCTTTGATCCCTTTGGAGTTAGTTTTTGTGTAAGGTGTGAGATACGGGTCTCGTTTCAGATGGATATCCAATTTTGCCAGGGCCATTTATTAAAGAGACAGTTTTTGCCCAGTTTACAGTCTTAGGGCCCTTGTTGAATGTCAACTGTTCGTAAGATCGTGGTGGCATCTCTGGATTCTCAGCTCTGTTCCTTTGGTCTCTATGTCTCTTTTTGTACCAGTATCAAGCTTTTTTGACTACTGTGGTAGTATAATAGGTTCTAGGTTTGGGTAATGTAAGGCCTCCCACTGCATTCCTCTTCCTCAGTAGTGCTTTACATATCCAGTGTTTCTTCCCTTTCCAAACAAAGTGAGTGATTTGTTTCTCCATGTCAGTAAAAAAGGACACTGGAATTTTATTGAGATTGTATTGTATATGTAGATAACTGGATAAAATAGACATTTTCTTGATGTTAAGTCATCCTATCCATAAGCATGGTATGTTTCTCCATCTATGTAAGTTTTTTTGATTTCTTGCAGTAAAGTCCTGTAATTCTCTCTCTATCGGTCTCTTATTCCTGTAGTTAGATTTATTCCTAGGTATTTTATCTTCTTGGGAGCTATAGTAAGTGGTTTTGATTTGGTGGTTTCTTCTTTGATTATCACTTTGTTGGTGTAAAGGAATCCTGATTTAATTATGTTTATCTTACATCCTGATACTTTGCTGACTCTTCTATTAATTCAAATAGTTTATTTATGGATTCTTTAGGATTCTCTGCATATACAATCATATCATATGCAAATAGGGAGTTTTTACATTTTCTTTGCCAATGTGTATGACCTTTATTCCTTTGTCTTTTCTAATTGTTCTGGTTAGAAAATATAATGCTGACTAGATTTGGTTAGAGTAGGAAACCTTGTCTGGTTCTTGTTCTCAAGGGGAATTCTTTCAGTCTGTCTCCATTCAGGATGATGTAGGTGGTTGACTTTGTGTAGATTCCCTTACTGCATTGATGAATTTCTATTCTTATTTTGCTGAGTGTTTTTAGCATGAATGAGTGATGTGCTTTGCCAAATGAATTTTCTGCATCAACTGACAAAATCAGGTGAGTCTTATCCATTGTACTATTTATGTGGTTGATCACACTAATTGTTTTTCTGATGTTTAACCAGCCTTGTATTGCTGATATGAATCCAACTTGGTGGTGATGAGTTATTTTTTTAATATGCTGTTGAATTGTATTGGCTAGGATTTTGTTGAAGATTTTTGCCTCTATGTTCATGAGTGACATTGGTCTGTAATTTTCTTTTTTGTGGGATCTTTCCCTGGCTTTGGTATCAGGGTTATGCTGGCTTCATAGAATGAATTTGGGAGTATTCCATCCTTTTCAATGCTGTGAAATAGCCTCAGAAGCATTAGAGTTGACTCTTCCTTAAAAGTTGGGTAGAATACTCTGGTGAAGCCATCTGGTCCGGGACTTTTTTGGGTTAGTAATTTTTTCTGATGACTTTTTGAATCTCTTCCTTTGTGATGGGTTTATTAAGCTGTTCTCCTCGTTGTGAGAATATTGGTAGGTGATATGAATCTAGAAGTTTCTCCATTTCCTTTAGGTTCTCAAATCTGTTAGATTACAGTCTTTCAAAGAATTCTGTTATGATACTTTCGGTTTCAGTTGGATCTGTTGAGACATCTCCCATCTCATTTCTTATTTGAGTCACTTGCTTCCTCCTCTGTTTTTGTTTTGTAAGTTTATCAATTTTGTTGATCTTTTCAAAATGCCAAATTTTGGTTTTGTTAGCTTTTTCAATTGTTCTTCTATTCTCCAATTCATTTCATGCCTCTTCCTTTTTTCTTCCTTTTTTTCTTCCTTTTTTTTCCTGGTGCCTGAAGCATTCCTCTGTTGCTCTCTTTTTACTTGCTCAAGCTGTAGGGTCAGTTATTTGTTTTGGGGCATTTCTTCAGTCCAGATGTGTGCATTTTAGAGATAAATTGACTTCTGAGTACTGTTTTTGCTGGAGCCCATGTGTTCTGGTAGGATGTGTTTTCATTCTTGTTTGATTCCATAAATTTGTTTATATTGTCCTTAATTTCTTCTATAGGCCATGGATTTTGAGTAAGGTGGTGTTCAGTTTCCATGAGTTGAAATTTCTACTTTTTTTTTCCACTATGGATTTCAATTTTTAATGACTTTATGTTCTGAGAAGATGCTTTGCAATAATTCAGTGATTTGGATTTTGTTTGAGACTTGCTTTATGTCTTGACACATGTTTTATTCTGGAAAATGTTCCATGTGCCTTGGAGAAGGAGGTGTACTTATCTGTTGATGGGTAAAAAGTTTTGTACATTTTTATGACGTCTAGTTAATTGATTGTCATAATAAGGTCTTCTATGTGTTTACTGAGCTTTCTTTCTGGATGATCTGTCTGTTACTGAAAGTGGAATGTTGAAGTTTCCAACTATTATGGTGGAAAGATCTGTCTCATTTTTCAGTGTTGTCAGTGTTTTTTCAATGTATTTGGATGCTCTGGCTTCGGGTGCATAAATATTTAATATTGTCATCAGCCAACCAAATGCCGTCGGGTCGGATGCCCTACTTATATATTGAACCTTCCCATGAGTCAGATCCGACTCGACAGCACTTGGCTTGCTCTGGCAACAGATAGTGACCAATGTCCACAATGGTAAATTTTACAGAAAATTTATTTTCTCTGAGATTAATATATTCCACTCCTGCTCTTCTTTCTATGGTGTTGGCTTCGTATATATTTTTCCATCCTTTGATTTTCAGTTTGTTCATATCATTGAGTCTAAGGTGTTTCTTGTAGGAACATACAGATGGACTGTGTCTTTGGTTTCAAGATGTGACTTGCTGTCTCTTTATTGGAGTGTCCAGTCCATTTACATTCAGCGTAATGATTGCTAGATATGTATTTAATGCTGTCATTTTGATGCCTTTATTTTTGTGTTGTTGATGTTTTCTATGTTTGTTTTAATATCCTGGGAGGTTCTTTATGGGTTGACTGTTCACCTTTTTCATTGTTGGTTTTGTGCTTATTGAGACTCCTGTATTATTTTGTTTGTTTGTTTTGATACATCTCATTGTTATTTTGCTTTTCAGCTACCCTATAGTCCCCCTTGGTATTCTAAGTTTAAACCAGACTTTAAATTCTGCATATCTTTTTAGTTTCCTCTCCATCAGAAGAGTTATAACTACTGCAATTTATTACTCTTTTTTGTGTGATGATGTCATAGTTTTCATGGTATGATCACTGGTTCCCCATTGTAGCTTTGATTGAGCTTTGTGACTTCCCTAACTGGCTAGGATTCTGGATGCTGTGTCCTGTATTGCCTCCTGAAGTACATGCTTGATGTTTTTGTTATTCTAAGCAGAGAGCTTCTTTCAGTATTTCTTGTAGTGTTGGTTTGGTTTTTACAAAGTCTCTAAGCTTCTGTTTATCTGCAGATGTCTTAATTTCACCATCATATTTGAGAGACAGTTTTGCAGGATATATAATTCTTTGTTGGAAGTTCCTCTCCTTCGAGGCTTTGAATCTGTCATCCCTTTCATACTTGTCAACATTACTTTTACCAAGAAGTCAGAGCAAAGCCAGCAGAGCTTCTCTCTGTATGTTAGGTTTGCTTTAAGCCTCACTGTCTTTAAGGACTTCTATTTATATTTTATTTTACTGTACTTGATTATAAATTGTCTTAGTGTCTTTCTTTTGCAGTCTGGTTTTTGTGACATTTGATAAGCATCTTGGAGAGCAATGTTCTCTTCTTTCATAATTTCAGGTAGGTTTTCTGTCAACAACTCTATAACAGTACTCTGTATTTTCAGCTATCCCTCTCTGTTCGGGAATTCCAATTATTCATAAATTATTCCTCTTAATAAAGTCTCACATGTTTCTTAACCTTTCTTCAATTTTCTTATTTCTTTTCTCTGATTTTTCCTCATCAGTGCTTGTGCCAGTTGTTCTGTCCTCAAGCTCATGAACTCTGGCTTCCATCACCTCAGTTGAGCTCTTTTGGCTTTGGATTGAGTTGTCTAATTCTGTGATTTTATTATTGATCTGCTAGACTTCAGATCGTTGATATTCCGTCAATTCAAATGTCTCAATTTTTCATTTTGTTCTGCTGCATTTGTTTAATCTCTAGGAGGGCTCTATAGATAATTGTTTTGTACTTGACCTGTGATAATTTCAGAAAGACTTCTTCATCTGGGAATTTTCTTGTTTCTTTATTTTGGGAGTTTTCCGGAGCCATGGTGGGGTGTTTCTTTAACTGGTTAGCTATGGATTGTTGCCTTCTCACCTTCTAAAAGCTGTTCAGTTTATCTGGTGTTCCTTCAATAGGAGCTGCAGCATAGTTCTAAGATGAAGTTGACCACTAGCCACCTCTATGTATTCTAGTGACTGGCCCCAGGTGGACTCTCTGGGGTAGCATGCTCTACTTCCTAGCTGGCAATGATTGTGCCCTACTTATGGAGTCACTGCAGTAACATCAGCAGATGCTATGATGTGTATCAGTGAAGGGTGGAGGAGATGCTGCCGAGCTGCTTGGCAGTGAGTTCTCCAGGTAATCTTCTTTTAAAAAGATACTTTGCTGCTAAGCTAGTAGCTGTCCAACAGCTGCTGAAATCAGTCAGGTCCTCAGCTGTGGCAGGCCTCGCCTTCTGGCTAACAACAAATACACCTCATAGGCCATCCCCAGATGCTATGGCATGGTTCAAAGTAGGGAGAGGTTACAGCTTTGCTGCCGTCCGCTGCCAGGTCCCACCCATAACTCTATGTACCACCGTCCTAAACCCAGCTTTTTTGCTGGAGAATCACTTTCCAGGCAGGGGCTGCTTCTCTGTGTTAGAATTAGCCCCAGTGAAGACCTCTGTATGGGTAATTCTGCCTCCCAGCTTCCCATGATAGAATCATGGATGAGCTGCCCTTCCTGCCGTGGAGCAGCAGTATCTGTGGCACAGCTCAGAAAAGAGATGGTGAAGAGATAATTGTACCCCCATTAAGCAGCCAGTCCCTCAGTATTTGTCCATCCCAAGTACAATCTGTCTCCTGCACTGTGTGCTGTTTACTTAAGTACTGCTGTTCAGCATATTAGCCATCTCATGCACAGCCCCCACATCCAGGATAACAAAGAAGGCCTCAGTACCTGCAGTCCTGCCAAATGATAAGTCTACAGAAGCGGGACTCAGCTTGCTGCTTCCTCATATTTGAGAGAGGTAGTTTCCCCCTTACTGGCATCTAGTCCAATCTGACAACCCTATGCCAGATCCTAGAGCTTACCAGATGTCCCTGCTGCTCCATTCACTTATCATTCCAGGCCTTAGTTTTCAAATGGAATCAAGGAGATGTGTGTCTTGGCCCCACCCCTCTCTTTCTTTTTTTGTATCAATTTACAAATGTTGAAAGGTTATCATTTTCCATTGAATTAATTCCTTTTTCAAAATTCAACTGTTTCTGGGCTCCTTAGTTTATTCTATTGATCTGTATGTCTGCCCTCATGCCAACAGTACTTTATCCAATTACTGTAGGTTTATAGTGAGTTTATTCCTAGCAGCTAACATCCATTATCTTCTTTGAGTCTTGTAACTTTCAAAGCACATTCTGCTAAGGATTACTAGTATTATCTCCATGTTGCTGGTGAGCAAAAAGAGGCAGAGAAAAGTTAACTGGATTTCCTGAATTTGCAGTTAGTTGTCAGTAGACCTGGCACTAGAGCACCCCTAGTCTCAGTCCAGTTTTATTTTCTTATTCAACTAACAACAATAGTGAAGAGACTGAATCTCTAATTAGAGGTACATTTGGAGATATTTTGTGAAATCAGACTCCTACATAATGAGAGAGAGGGGCACAAGCTGTTTATGGCAGTCCTAGTAATAATTTTAATATAAATTAATAGCAAGTTTACCTCTCAGTATTTGCTTTTATGAATGGTACATTCAGCATTACTAAATCTATCATTGCTCTTTATTTGGGGTTAATTGCGCTCCGTCTATTCTTTATCCTAATCTATTGGCTAATTAAATTTCATATAGGAGAGTCCTTGTTAAGAAGGGAACAGTTTCTTGATTTTTCTCTTACTGGAATTTATTTGATTGGACATTTGAGCTTGCAAATTGCTTTCTGTCAGTGATTTGCTTAAAAGGCAGTTTTGAGTAGCAAGATAAGTTCCTGCTGTGCTTTTTGTTTCTTTAAAGATTTAGTTTCTTCATTGTCTCTCTAATTCAATTGCTCTTTAGAATTTTTTTGCATCAAGCATGTACACTTCTAGGTTTTCATAGGGTAACTGCATTGTTTGATATTTTCTCCTTCAGAATGAAGAAGTAAGATTCATTGAAAATGAACTAGAAATGCAAAAGCGAAAATACTTTAAACTTCGGACTTTTGTTAGAAACTTGATATTAGCTATGAAAGCTGATGATAAGGAACAGCAGCAGGTAGGTCCCAGAAAAGACTAGTAAACTGCAATGTAACGTGTTATAATGTAGCATGTCACACTTGGGTTCTTGATATTGTTTTCATTTATATACTTCTTTATAAACTTCATTACTTCTTGGCATGAGAGAAGTAGTTTGTGACCTCTTCTAGCACAGTTTTCTTGAGAGTAGATTTTTATGTGCAGCTTGAGTGGGAAATCAGAATAACTGATTAATAGCCAAGCTGGCCAAGTGCCATCGAGTCGGATCTGACTCATGGCTATGCTTTGTTAATTCCTAATCTTTAAGGATAGAAAAATAATTTTAAAATTTATTTTAAATTTCTTCAGAGTAGATTTTTATGTGCAGCTTTAGTGGGAAATCAGAATAACTTATTATTACGGTTTATTAATTCCTAAGCTCTAAGTAGGGAAAATAATTTTAAAATTATTTTAAAGAAACTCCTCAATATTTTTCTAGAGACAGGGTTAGCCTAATTGGAAAGACATATTTTGGGACTTCTGCACATGAAAGAAATGGGGCAGTTGCCTCTTGTCTAGGTCTCTTCTACCTTCCAGCTGCAACTAGATTTCATATGTATGTAGGTACCTTCTATTCTGTGATATGTTTCTGCTCACTAGAAAAATATGAAATTACTTTTGTGAAACTATTTGTGAACACAGTGGGTAACATTTAATTTTCTCATTTTGAGTAGGGTATTTGACTCTTCTACTGCAAAGGTTAAATGTAATGTCTTTTGTTTGTCTCTGTGAGTTTTTAAAACTAGTTCTTTCCAAATTATAGCTTCTTTCTTGTTTTCATGTGAAATCTATGTAATAATTCATTAAACTTCCTAAAAAGAATTGTATTAAAAGTTTCATTTAATATTAAGTTATATCAAATATTCTTCTGATTTGCATACCACCATGTTGAGTCTTTGTCAGAGAAGTCTCAAATGCCTATTATGAGACACAAGTAACGATTAGTTAAGAAGCAGCCACACAGGATTTTACTCAGCAAGAAATCTCAGAAGTATAAAATTTCATCCTTTATATCCAAGGAATACTTAACACAATGCATTTCAGACATCTCTAGGAGAAAACATGAGAGTCAGAACATCTCATAAATCTCCTTTTATTAAAAGAAAAAAACACTTACATGTATGTTACTGAAATGTAGAACCACAAACTTGAACTAAAATAATCTACTCATGAAGTTCAAACCAACAGGTACATTATATGTCCAGTTTCATGAATTTTGCCTCATCCCCCACAGTCACCCTAATACTGTAGCTATTTCAGTTACCTTTGCCAACTTTAAACACATTATTATGTGAATTATGCATATTCCATGACATACTAAAACTGTGTTTGTTTCTTTGAAATTTTAACTATGTATTTTAAAGGAATAATGGTAGTAGTCTTGAACATAGTCCCAAAGGTAGTGTAAATTCTAAATAACTGTGTAAAAAACAAAATTAGATGCAATCATGAAATAAGTTGTACTTTGGTTAGGTACTCAAAACTCATAGTATGATTTTGAATTCAGAGTTACAGAACTAGCTAAATAGCAGTTACGATTGCTCTTAACATCTAAGAGTGGTTCACAGATTCCATTTTATTCTATAATTCTAACCTTATCCCTGGCTTGGTTTCTTCTCCCAAGACCACTAACAAATGAGAAAAAGAGCTAATATGACTTTGATTTCCTTCTTCTCCTAATTTTCTCTGGTAAAAGACTAATGAGCTAAGATATTAGCAAAGATGTGGTTAAAATAAAGAGAAAGACAAAATAGTACTGAATGTCATAGTCTGTATTAGGAACACTCCAATAGGAACTCCTAATGTTCATAGTTGAGGTCCATCACTGTGAATTTCAAAATACAGTCATCAATAATAATCCACAAAATTACCCATATCATCTCTTCAACTACTGACCTTCACACTATGAGCTACTTAGAGGTCTGTTTCTGGAAGGAATTATTTTTTACTCTATCTAATAAAAGAGAACATCACACTATGAGTTTCTAATTTAAAAATATTTTTCTATTAATCTTGATTTAAGGAAGTTAAGTGGGATGAGTGATCTACAGAATATTTTTCTCCAATAAAGTATTGCCAAGTGCCATCAAGTGGGATCCAGTATTACCCTGTTTTAAAAGATAACTAAAATATTAGATTACTCAAAGTTTTTTTTGTTTGTTTGTTTTAAATCATTAGCCCTTCAAGAATCAAAATAATGTTGCCAGCCCTGTACTAAGTCATTGGTTATGTTCCTTCTTCTGACAATTTTGTATGTCATCCTAGCCAGGTAAACTACATTCCTCCACTCTGCAAGGATAATAAGAATGATTAATAGTATGGAACTTGGCATTCACACCCTAGTATCCTGAATAAATGCCATACAAACTGAAAATGTATTTGGGAAATACTTTAATCTCTTTGGAAGAATGGAATCAGATCATATTCTGCAGATAGTTATCATTGATGAAGCACCTGTAATTTTAAAAAAGTTAATAGTCCTTACTTTACTATTAAGGAAGGCAGTTCTGGAAGTTTATATATTCCAAAGATTTTCTCATTATGCTAATTGCAATTTAGTAAGATGTGGAAAAGCAACAAAAACTGAAAGAAACTTCATGAAGTAGTAAGGTACTTCTATGCATTCATTTTAATCAGTCAACTACATGTAATGTACATGTAATGCATTAAAAAAAAACTAGTTTTTCCTTGATTTAAAGATGTTCCTACTAGAATTTAGAATACCACTAATTCTCCTCATCCACTTGACTTTTCCAGACTCTAAGCAAATGTTCCAGTGGGTATAAACTGGAACACTTTCCTGGAGATCTGCACCCAAAAGGTCACAGCCGTGAAAACCTATGGAAATAATTCTACCCTACAACACACAAGGTTGCCAGGAGTGAGAACTGACTCAACAGCATCTGGTTTAGGATTTTTTTTTTTGTCATTGTGCTATTCATGGTTGTAATGTCAGCTAAATCCAGCAATTTTATATAAGTTATGATCAGCCAATGTCAGCAAAGGCATTGTTGCACCAGAGCTGAGTTACTGGTAAACCACTGTTCTAAAAGAAAATGAGTCTGTCTCGTGTTACTGCAAACCAGCACCTTAGAAAACACGTAGTACTTCGTTGTGTAAATGTCAGTTACAGCAAGAAGATTCGTGTTGTTTAACTGGCTAAAATAAATAACAATTTTTTTCTCCCAGCTACTAATTAGTTTACACTCACCCAGCCCAACAAAAAAGGAGGAGATTTTTAACCTTCCCTCTGTGCTATAGGCAAAAAGCATAGGATTTGCAGTTGTCACTTTTTTTTATTGAAGAGAAAAAGCAAATACTTTCTCATTTCAACAGTGGATTTCGTGTTTTCCCCAACACATCTGGTTTTTCTGTTCCTTAACTAGGTTAAGGTGAGCTTTCATGTGTTCCATAGTTCCTTGTTTACCACAATTCCCAAAGTCCACACTACAAGTAACGGTGTCTAAAAATTGCTAAGATATGCTACACTTTTTTTAGCGTTGGGAGCAGCAAATCATTTAGTTCATAATGTCCTATGGTGAGGTAGGCATCATCACTATCAGGTACCTAAAACTTGATTAATCATTTATTTCTGTAGTATGGATGCAGGTTCTGTTGCTCCAGATCAAATAATTTGAAGACCTCTGTACTAGAACTTAGGACATAACTAGTTTTCCTCATCCACCTGACTTTCCGAGACTCAGAGAAAATGTTCCAATGACACTTAGTTCATGCCTCTTAGTTTATCCTAATTACTTGAGCAGATGAATAAGCAGTTGTCTAGATCCATCAGACGTGGTTCAGACGTGCCTTGGTAGGTGTTTGACCTTCTGTAAATATAAACATAGCAGAAAAGAAGAAAGAAAAAAATTCTTGGTCTTTTCAAGTTGTTAAAGTTTAGCCTAAAGTAGAATAGCTGCTAAATTCATACTCTTACTGAAATACAAAATAGTTTCTTGTGAAAATAAATATGTTTTTCTCTAAAGGAGAACATAACTGTGCAGGAATATTCTAATTAAGGAAAATAGTTTTAAAGCTTTTAGCAATCATCAATGAACACTCAAAACTAGTGTGAAAATCACTTACCTCAAATACTTGGTTTAGAATAGTTGCTCACTTTTACTGTCCATTTCTCCTTTGGGTTCCAATCTATATAAACCATACCCTCAATATCGAGTGTCTTGTCACTTCTTTAATAAATATGAAGAATTTTTCTTTTAGATAAGGTATTATGTAAAATTCTGATGGAGAAACTATTCTGTCTTCAAATCCTCAAAAATAATTCAAAATGAGAGAATTTCAACTTTTTAACATATAATTCGGGGGAAAAATCTATCTATATACTAATGCAAAAAAAATTGATTTTTCTGACTCAGGCACTGCTGTCAGATTTACCTCCTGAATTAGAAGAGATGGATTTCAATCATGCCTCGTCGGAGCCTGATGATACCTCATTCAGTGTGTCTTCTTTATCAGAAAAAAATGCCTCAGACAGTTTGTGATTTGATGGGGGGATATGTGACACAGCCTTTTGGCTGCCTAGCAGGTGTGCATTTCAAGATAACTACATTCTATTGCCCTACATTGTTCAGTTGGAAAAACATATTGTATGAAACAGATATATTCTGTGAAGGAAGGACAAGATATAATGGCTACAATATATAGTGCAAAAATGTATGTGAAATTTAAAATCATTGAGAGTTTTTTTCCTAAACAGATGGAACTCCGGGGGAAATTATATTTAATGTTGAGTAGTTCGTATATGATATGCGTAATATCTAATTTCTAGAAGACTTTTGTTCAGTTTTATAGAAAAGTCTTAGTTTTAGTAATAGTTTTGACTAGAGACATAAAGATATTTCAATGTACTAATCCAGTTGCTAAAACTTCATTGGCCTTGTTTCTGTAGCCATTATATCTTCTTTCTTCCTCTCTCCTTTCCCTGTCATCCACATATACATTTACTCAGGAAAATAAAACGACAATTCAAAACAAAACTAAGAAAGTTATTTAACCTGGACAAGCTCTGGGATTTATTTTTCAATCCCTATGAGAGTTTGACTTAAGCTAATGATTGAACATTGAAATGACTACTAATATGTGACTTGTAAATTATTGATATTCTTATATTATCTAACCCAAATATTGTGGAGGGGGCACTGTGGAAAATTAATTCACCAGTATAAAGTCAAATAAATTATTAAGTGTACAGAAACACAAACTTAAGTGTTGTAAATGGTTAGTCTTAATGGAAATTCTTCATTGCTGCAAATGATTAAGATCCACATTCTGTCAGTAAATTTGTATAGCTTGGTTATATGAAATTTTGCACAAATATTATGTTTATCACCATCTTCATAATATTTTTTCAGTTCTTACATTTTATGAATCAGGAAGTCAAGGTAAGCCACTGAGATGTTTTTCATTCTCTAGTCACTCAGCTTTGCCACAAAATTTACCTCATTTTCATGCTTGGCCTGTACAGAGCCATCAGCCAAGGATGATATCCAAAAGATTTGTACTGCTTTGGGTGTAAATCAGAGTCCTCTGAATTTCCTGAGTACTATTTTATGACTACACACCTAAAGTGGGCTTGTTACCCATTTGTTCTATTAATAGGTCCCAGATGGTGACACACTGTAGACAATTCTTTACAGATCTTCCCTTCTGGGGTACCAGGTGGCCTTACCAAAACCCATAGAAGAGAAAATGCCAATTTCTCCCTGGGCTCACAGTGTCATATTGACAGTACGGAATTGTGTTGTGTAGTCAAATAACTTTCTATACATAAAAGATTAATGAAGTAGGTAGATGGTAGTTTTGGCCATTTAAAATTAATTTTTAAGGTATTTCTGTAATTTGTGATTAAAACCAATTTTGATATTGAAATTCACAGACACAAACTTTTGAATGCAGATAGTCATGAACGGTTTCCTTTGTTTTTCTTGATGTCAAATATGTCTTTAACCCTGAAATTCCCCCTCCTTCAAACTTAATAAGCAGGGTTCATTCATGTTCCCCCATTTTGTCAACTACTTGTTTGATTTAATATTGCTGTCATGTTACTGTTATTATTCCTTCATTAGCAGAAATATTTCGGTGGTTATGTATGTTCCCTTTTAGCTGAGAATGATTTGGTTATTTGCAAATGATGCTTAGTATTCCTTGCTGACAGTCAAATTCTAGTCATTGAAAAGAACACTGAATAACAGAACTTCCGATATTAGGATTAAATTTATCACTTCAAACTATTTCCTCCATGAGATAAAGAATGTCCATTATATACAGCAAATATAAAGACCATTTTTTAAGGTAGCACGAAAAGATTTCAGGTCTTCAAGTCTCTCCTCCTGTTTCCTTTCTAGTTACTGACTTTATCTTTTAATTCTAATTACTTCAGCTTCAAATTAAAACTGCTCTTGTTTGATTTTTATTGTAAATTAGGAGCCCTGGTGGCAAAACAGTTAAGAGCTTGGCTGCTAACCAAAACATCGGCAGTTTCAATCCACCAGCCGCTCCCTGGAAACCCTATGGGACAATTCTGCTCTGTCCTATAGGATCACTATGAGTCAATACCAACTCTACAGCACCTAACAAAAATATTGTAAGTTAAGGATAGGTGATTCTCTCCTCTAACATCTTATCACACTTCGGAAATTAGTTAGTATGTCAACAGATATTCACTGAGTTCCTATTATAGAGGAGGCACCGTGCTGGGCATTGTATTTCAATTACTCAGCAAGCCTTGTTCTTCAAAATGAATTATTTCTTGTTAACTTTTTTAGGAATATTAACAAAAATCGCTAAAGTAGAAATATTAATATATTTAGGGATGTTAACATTTTTAGGAATATTAACAAAAGTTGCTAAAGTAGAAATATTAATATATTTAGGGATTCTACTAAGTTTATTTCTAGAACAAATTCTAACCTACATTTCTGAAAGGAGACATAGATGATTACTTTGTCTCAGTTTAAAGTTCCATTAAAATACAAAGTGTGTTAACCGTAAGATTACACTCAGGACTCCTTTTATCTATGTAATTGTGTTCCAGAATCAGAATTATTTTCTCTACCAACACTAGAATTTTAATACTTCTAAAATGTAATGTGGCCATTCTGTCTAACCAAATTCACTGCAGTGGAGGCTATCCAACTAGGAGTAATACCCTAGGACAGAGTACAAGTGCCCCATAGGGTTTTCAAGGAGCAGCTGGGTGATTTGAACTGCAGATAATTTGGTTAACAGTCAAGCTCTTAACCATTCTACCACCAGGGCTCCAGCCCTTCTTAAGCAGGGGTCAAAGGAAACAAAATTTCAATATTGGTAGATTTAACTTACATAGCTAGGTTTTGAAAAAAGACGCCAAGGTCAGGTGTTCAAAAACTATCATATAAAAATGATATGTTTTCACAGGTATAGATCAGTGTTGGGTTTGAGACATTTTAAAGCATGAAACATCAATTTAAGAAAGTGCTTATGAGCATCTTCATGGCTGGGGGAATAACTACTACTGGTTCTTTCTTAGGGCTTTCACACAATATGAATCCATAGCAATACAGTGGTTAAGAGCTCAGCTTTTAACCAAAAGCTTGGCACTTTGAATCCACCTACCACTCCTTAGAAACCCTGTAGGACATTTCTACTCTGTCCTGTGGCTCAGAATCAGACTCAACAGCAGAAGGTTGACACAATATGTAAACAAACTATACTATCTGAAGCATAACTCAGACAGAAACCTACATGGAAAAATAAAAAAAGAAAAACAAAAAACTTCTTTCTCCCCTTTAGCTTAGGCTAGCTAACCATTTTCTAAGCAGGAAATGTGTATTTAAGAGTGCTAAACTTCCAATATGTGTATTAACAAAAAAATAAAACAAAACATAAAAACTGAAGACACAGACCTCACTTCAGCCAAGTTAAAAAAGTATATCAGAAGAAAATGAGAACTGCAGTTGCCATGAAGAACAGGAAAATTAAGACATACAAAGAAAACATTAAAAGAAAATTGGCCTCTTCTAGGAATCTAGAGGTGTTTTGTTGTAAGATCAGTTATCAACAGCAAGACTTTTGTACTTGTTTATTATTGTTGAAGATTAAAAGGCTGTGGTCCAGTCATACCTTGTTCCCAGAGCTCTGTATACCAATAAGAAAGGTGTCCAAAAGGCCATTTCTCCAAAGGCAGTTTTATCTATTTTAATGCAATTTCAGCAGTCTGTTAGTATGGAGAAGTAGTGGACTGAAAAATGTCAAGCGGTTTGCACTTGACTACTAGCTGAAAGGTCCGTCTTTGGAACCCACTCAGAGGCTCCTTGAAAGACAGGCCTGGCAATCTACTTCTGAAAGGTCACAGCCTTTAAAGCTCTATGGAGCATTTCTACTCTGCACACTCGAGTTCCCAGATGAACTCAACAGCAGTTAACAACAATAAACTCTGAAACTGACTTTGTTGCCTTTCTTTCTTTCCCTTCCTTCCTTTCTTTTCTTTCCTTCCTTCCTTCCCTCCCTCCTTCCTTCCTTCTCTCCTTCCCTCCTTCCTTCCTTCCTCTCTCTCTTTTTCTCTCTTTCTTTCCAGAAAAGAGGTGCATTCAGCCATTTTAAAGGGATAAACAACTACAACAACAAAAAATCTATTGCCATCAAGTCAATTCTGACTCATAACAGCTTACAGGACAGAGTAGAACTGTCCTACAAGATTTCCAAGTGGCAGTTGGTGGATTATTCGAATTGCCAACCTTTTGGTTAACAGTCGTAACTCTTAACCACAGCAGCACAAGGATTCCTTTCAAGGAATAGTATCTTCATTTCATCCTAATAGCTTAAGATAATTTTTAGGAGAAGTTCTGAAAACTATTTTTCCTCCACATTGCAATAATGGACCCCAGGAATATTGTCTATTTTTTAATATATTAGATTTTCGTTTAGGTCCTAAAAGTGGAAAATTTTAGATAGGTTAGGTTTATCGGTAACATATTATCTAAATAATGGTCAATGAGCAGATGTATGTTTGAAGATGGTGTTATCCTTGGCAGATAGCACTGTATTGTGCTTGTCACCAGGCTGTGCTCTGTAATGCTATAATGGAGGAGCCTACTAACTTGTGAACCTGTCAATATACCATTGCTGAAAACAAACCTTTCTAAAGAGCAGATCTGCTAAGGGAAAAAAGAGAACAAAGCGATATTTTCATGGAAATATAATAATTGTTCCATTAAAGTGTATACTGAGTACGTATTGCTTCACATTGAAATTTTATTTTGCATTAACTTGTTAAGTAATTCCTTTTAACAATCCTGCATCCCATTTTACAGGTGCTACCTCTGAAACATACTATCACCGTAAAACTACATCATACTACAATGTGAACTTTTGTAGGTTTTTATTTAAACTTTTATAGAGGCAATAAATGATTTCCAACTAATAGATATCTATTTTAATATTTATTTTCTAAATTTTTGTGTTGTAAGCACTGCTTCCATTTTAAGGTGAATTTTTGTCTTTCTGTAAAATTAATGTTCTGATAAAGAAGACAGAAAATGCAGAGAATCATAAGGTATTTGGGATCTGGAAGGGAGAACATGGAGTATTCAAGCAGAAATTTGCTTGATTTTTAAGCTGACATGTGTGTCAACTTTATTTTGACTACCTAACCAAGAACTACTCCAGCACCAAATGGATAAAATTAATAGTAATAATAAAGAACATATTTATTCCAAATAATGTATGCAAATGGTAAAGGCAGCAAGTAAATGGCCACAATAGAAAGAAAGAAGGTAGTTTTGCAACAGACCATTTTTAACTGATATTGTTGGATCTCACTTGCATGATTCTATCTGACATGAGTTAAGCATGGTTTTAATTTGAGTGAAATATGTTCATGTCTTCTTCATCAAATCCTCACGCCAATTAAAATTCTACATCTTATTTGTCTGGTGGAGCAGAGAAACAGGACACCAAAGGGTGAGTTTCAAGTAACACACCAGCAGCTTTTTTTCCAAATTGGTAAATCTTCAAGACTGTAGCAAGAAGAAAGTCACATACAAATATGCACTTCAAATGATCCAAGTCTTTCTGAAAATAATAGGTTTCATATGATAAAAAGCATTTTGATATTATAAAAATGAAGTGAAATCATTATAAATCTATTCAAAATACAACTCAATGGGTGAAGATATGCATAAACTTGAATGACACTATTCACACATTTATGATTTGTGTCTTATTATAAAAGTAATAGATATTCATTGTAGAAAAGTTGGAAATGTAGAAAACATATGGAGACACAAAACCACCTGTGGTATCACTATCCCACAATAACCAGTGGTAACATTTTAAAATATTTAATTCTTGCCACCTCTTATGCATATTATAGATATATATATAAATACATGTATGTGTATAATCCTACAAAACTGGGATTATATTTAACGGGCAGTTGTGTGTCCCACTATTTCTCCTAACAATGTATTGAGAGCATTTTCTCATGTAACTCCTCAACACCAAGACATTGTATGCTCAGTTTGGACCTAACAGAGAAAAGTGCTTTAAAAAAAAAAATTGTATAAAAAGAAAGAAAAATTTCAAATGAAAATACATTTATTCTACAAGATTAAAAAGTAACTGCTTTATATAAAAGTTATACCTTTTATCTTAGATTTAAAGCAAGTGTTAATGCTTATTTACCTTCACAATAATAAGACTGCTGTATTCTGGGGGAAAGAAGACAGTTGGGAAGATGAGACATATATGGAGCAGAGAGGAATAGTGTGCTGTCACTGGGCAGGGAGAGCAGTGGAAGCTGCATATAGGTGGGCATGTAAATTTATATGGGAATGTACATTTTCACTCAGTCATAATAAATAAATAAATAAAAGATATTTCTCCTTAATGTTTTTATCACAATCATTAGTTAAATAATGCTAAACTTAAAAATAGAAAAAAAATTGCATTTAGCTATGAATGGTCAAATATTGCATATATCAATATGTGACTTGGAGGGTTTTTTTAGTCTTATTATGTTTTAGGTGAGAATTTACAGCACAAGTTAGTTTCTCATTCAAAAATCTACACATAAATTATTTTGTGACATTGTTTGTAATCCTCACAATGTGTCAGCATCCTCCCCCTTTCTTTCTTGGGTTACCAGTGTCCGCTTGTCCAGTTTGCCTGTCTCTTTCTGCCTTCTTCACTTTTGGACTAATTTTTCCCATTTGATACGTATTTGATCAAACTAGGATGCACGTTTTTCATGTGTATTATTTTTGTTTTGTAGGGATGTCTAATCTTTGGATGAAATATGGACTTTGGGAGTGGCTTCAGTTATGAGTTAGGGTGTTCAGGGGCCATAGTCTCAGAAGCTCCTCAGTCTCTGTCAGACCAGTAAGTCTGCTCTTTTCTGTGAATTTGATCTTTTGTTGTTCTACCTTTCTGTCTGGCTCTGTCAGGACTGTCTGTTGTAATCCCAGTCAGAGTGGTCTGGTGTTAGCTGGCCACTGTCTATTTCTTCTGGGATCAGGCTGGTGAAGGCTGGGGTTCATGTGATCCATTATTTCTTTGTGCTATTATTTTCTGTATCTTTTGTTTTCTTCTTTCACCTTTGTTCAGATGGGATGTGACCAACAGTTGTATCTTGGGTTGCTGTTCAGAAGCTTTTCAGACCCCAGAAGTTACTCAACAAAGTAGGGTGTAGAACATTTTCTTTATGAATTATGCTATGACAATTGACCTAGATGTCCCCTGAGGTGCAGATACTCAGCCCTCAACCCCAGTAACTTTGTCCTTCATGGTATTTGGCTGTGTCTGGGAAGCTTTGAAGACTTTGTCTTGGTCATGTTGTGCTGACTTCCACTATGTTATGTATTGTCTTTCCTGTCACAGAAGTTAATACTTATCTGCTTTCTAGTTAGTGATTTCTTCTCTCCACACCTCTCAATCCTCATAACCATCAAAACTGTTTTTTTTTCCTCGCGTGTGAACCTTTTCTTGAGTTTTTATAATAGTGGTTTCATAGATTATTTGTCATTTAGTGATTGACTTATTTCACTCAGCATAATGTTTTTCAGATTCATCTGTGTCTTGAGATGTTTCAAGGATTCATCATTGTTCTTTATCATTGCGTAAAAATACGCAATGCATACCCATTGCATACAAGAGGCCTGACAATTCAGTTGGCAGACTCATCCTAGAAAAAGCACTGCACACCTTGTTGCTGAATTTCGTGGTGGTCACATTTGCAGTACTCTCCTTTGGAAGTTGTGCACTAATGTCACCTCCTAGTCCACCTTTCAAAGCAATTTTAGAACTCTTTCTGGAAAGTCCATCAGAACTGTCATAGCAGATGTCTGACAATTAAGGTAGTGAACTCATCCTAGAAAAAGTGCTTTGAAGGGTGGACTAGGATCTGGCATCGGTACATAGCTTCTCAAGGGGAGTACTTCAGAAGTGACTGTAGTGATGATATTCATCAGAGAGATATGCAGCATTTTTTCTAAGACGAGTTCACAAACTGAATTGTCAGACCTCATACAACAGCTCTGATGGACGTTCCAGAAAAAAAGTTGTAAAATTGCTTTGAAGAATGGACTAGGCATTGGCATCAATGCACAGCTTCCCAAGAGGAGTACTTCAAAGGTGACCATAGCATTATTTCAGCAATGACGTATGTAGCATTTTTCTAGGATGAGTTTACGAACGTAATTGTCAGACCTCATATGTACCATAATGTGTTTACACATTCATCTGTTGATAGGCATTTAGGTTGTTTCCATCTTTTTCTTAATGAGAATAGTGCTGCCATGAACAGGGAATTTTTTAAGTTAGTTGGAATACAATTCCATTTTTTTCTGTAAAGAGAAAGGCAGTTTCTATTTATTATGGTATTCTGTTTTATCTAGTTTAGAAAGTTTGTAAAACATTGTCAACTCTGGATTTTACTGTCAAATAATAGTCAGTGTTAATATTTCCATTTTATAATCTAATACAATGTATAGCAAAACTATTATAATAAAGCACCTCCTTAGTGATCTAAAACTAACACAAAACCCATCGCCATTGAGTCAATTTTCCCTCATAATGACCCTATTCGACAGACTAGAACTGGCCCATTAGGCTTTCAAGGCTGTAATCTTTACAGAAGCAGATTGCCATATCTTTCTTCCCCAGAGCAACTGGTGGTTTTGAATCACCAACCTCTTGATTATCAGCTAAGGACCTAACCACTGTGCAACCAGGGCTACTTTCTTTAGTGATCTAAACTATAATAAAACTATAATGATTCCTGGTACCTATGTTACTCTCCAGTCAAAAGTTTAGCCTTCAGGTAGACTTATTATTCATTTTAACCTGTCAAGAAACCAATAGTGTGGAAACTGGTATCAATATTGCTCATTAACATAAATTGGATAGAGCATAGATTTTTATCTCCACTCGGGCAAGTTAGTTTACAAAAGGATAAATAACATTACAAATGAATAAATAAAATAAAAACCTCTACTACAGGGTCATCGTGAACCTGTATTCCTAATCTTTTCTTGCAGTCTCTCATTAGTTATGGAGGACCAGGGAGGAAATACAAGTGGATATGGTCAACCATATATGTTGCTTAAATGGTATAGAATAATGATCCTGTCCATTTCCACTCCCTGTGCCTCTGTTGGAATTATATTAGTAGGAATTTATTGGGCTTAACTTGGTATAATATGCATTTATCCCTGACAAAGACAAGGGGCTATATAAGGCAGTCATACCACAGTGCTTAACTAGATGCATACTTCACAACACAAATACAGACACATCCATGGAAATGAAAACATAAACTAAAACAATTTTAACCTATATGTAGTGGCTTACAAGCAGAGTTGTCACATTCAAAACCCTACTTCCCCATCAGAAAGCTGCCATGAGAATCTGGCTCATTATTTTGTATTGAATGAAGTTTTTATGCCCTGCAGTTTGCTCCATCCATTTTTATTGACACTTCAGCTGTATGTATAAGAATTTTTAATATTGTGTGAACCACACCCATCATAACATGTAAAAATATGTTATATATCATTAGCTGTTACAGAGATGCAAATAAAAACTTCAATGAGATACCATTGAGATCAATGAGATACTCACCTCTGCTAAAATAGTAATGATAAAAAATATTAGAAAACAACAAATATTGATGAGGACATAGGGAGACTGTACCCCTCATCCACTACTGATGAGAATGTAAAATGGTACAACTACTATGGAAAACAGTATGGCAGTTCCTAAAAAAATTAGAAACAGAACTACCTTAAGATCTAGTAATTCCACTCCATGGTATATACCATAGAGATCTAACAGATGAGATGCACAACAGAAATATGCACATTGCAGCACTATTCACAGTAGCAAAAAGATGGAAACAACCTAAGTGCCCATCAGTGGATTGACAAATAAACAAAATGTGGTACGTACGTACAATGGAATACTACTCAACCATAAAGAATGATGAGTTCCCAAAATATTTAGGAATATGGATGAACCTAGAGGACATTATGCTGAATGAAATTAGCCAATCACAAAAGGACAAATAATGTTAGTTCTCACTTGCATAAAACAACAACAGTAGCTATATAGAGGAGACCAGTGTACATTGTTGGTTACCAGAAGTAGGTGGTAAAGCAGACACATTCTGTAGACAGTAGTCACTTTTTAACTATGGTAAGGGAAAAGGTAGCACCAAATATGGAAGAAGTATGTGTAGCTTAACCAAGACAACTAATGCCACTAAGTTATACGCACACACACACACGCACACACACACACAAGAGAATGTTTAGGTAAATACTATGCTATATATAATTTTGAAACAACAATAGTAACAAAAATTCACTGGTATATGTTCGTGTGTATACATATGTGTGTATACAGATATACACATATATGTATACATATATGTGTACGTTAGTGTGTATACATATATAATAAAACAAACAAGGGTCACAGAAACTGATACTTCTTAGATATAATCAGTCACCCACAAGATCAATTTTCTTGGTTTCAAGACTTAGGATCTTAGTCTAATAAGAACACTTTGTCAATTGGAATAATATCGTTTATAAAGTTTGTGTTCTACTTCTTATTCTGGTGAGTAGCATCTGGGGTCCTAAAAGCTTGCAAGTAGCCATTTAAGGTACAACTATTGGTCTCTACTTGGCCATTGGTCTCTACTTACCTGGAGCAAAGGAAAACCAAGACTCATAGATGGAACAAATTATAGAACTAATAACCTACATGAACCATGGCCTCCTTTATCTTGACACCAGAAAAATTATATAGTGACCAAATATTCTGATCAGAAACACAATTGATGGCTCCTGCTAGAAAGGGAGGATAACATGGGACAGGACTCCAAATTTTCCAAAAGTCCAGGCTTATTGAACTCACTGAGATAAGAAGAAGCTCTGAGGCTACTACCCTGAGATATTATTTGAGCCTCTAAGTAAAATTATCCCCTTGAGTCACCTTTTAGCTAAATAGCAGGTTAGCCCATCAAGCAATGAATATCATCCTTGAGCAATGTACTCCTTTCATAAACTATATGAGACTAAATTTGACCATTTACTCCAGATGAGAAGGTTGGAATTTGTGAGACTAGGTTAATGGGAGTGGAACAACTGCAATGGAAATAATGAGAATGTTGATACAATGTAAAGATACAATCAATATCATTGAACGATATACATAAAAACTGTCAAGTGGGAACCTGTTTGGCTGTGTATACTTCCACCAAAAATACAATAAAATATATTATTTTTTTCAATTCATTTTGTTTGTTTATACATCAACTGTTGGTCTCCAGCTTAATGTGAAGTGTGCATGCATGAATTTCTGAGAGCTCTTTGAAATTGTCTGCAGAAATTCTAGTTTGCTTGCTTTAGTTTGGCTTTTCCTTAGTTTCCAGTGAAGTAAACTGTCGTCATTTATTGCTGGTTCTGAAATAGCGAAACTAACCTGTTTTGTTCAAGCATTTTCTATTTGCCATGTGTAGCTATATTATTGATTTTCTTACTGCACATTCCATGTTTACATGCAACTTTACCCCAGTCTATTCATGAGCCCATGTTTTGTTATTTTAAGGGAAATTCTTTCTAGTCATATACCATCTGAAAATAACTTTGTTCACTTTACATCAAGCATTGAAAATCTGTAACTTCACCAGCATGCTGGACTAGAGGGAAGGACTGTTTACATTTGCTAAGCCTAAGTCAATAGATTCATTTTCTTATAGGGCCTCACATGTTTTTGCATAAATTTTCCCGTTTCGTAGCATTAGCACACATTTTAGCTAGAAAAACAGCAGCAGCAACAGACTAAAGTATGAAAAGCAAGAGAACTCAAGTTTACTCAGACAGGGAATATTGACCTGTTAGGATACAAGTGCTTCATAGAAAACAGAAAAAGAAAATTGCTCATATTCAGGAATTTTAAAAACCCTGGAATCAAGACAATATCAAGGTCAAAGACAATAAAGTGCTATCCAAGAATTCATGTTTCTCCTCAGCCTAATTAGAAACCTACAATATTTCAGGCTTCTATTCCTTCTTGTAGTGCAAACATTTTTAATAGAATTGGCTGATTTGGTACCCCAGAATCTCTCTTCTCCACTAAGATACAATGTAGTGTAGTGCAATAGAAAGAACTCTGGCTATGTGATTGTGTTCAAGCTTCAAATTTTTTAAGCCTCTATTTTTCATCTGTAAAATTGGAATTAAAATACTTGCTCTTAATGTCTCTCACAGTGATTGTGAGGATCAAATGAACTAGCTTTGAAAGTCTATTAAAAAGCATCCAAGAAATAAAAAAGATCGTTGTTGTTAGGTGTCATTGAGCTGGATCTGACTTGTAACAACCCTATGCACAACAGAACAAAACATCTGTTAATCAAATATTCATCAATTGCCTGTGTATTTTACATTATATAGGCACGGAGCAGGGCGAGTGCAGCACATGGAAAGGAGTATAATCTTTCAATTTCAGGAACCTGAACTACCTTAAAAAATTAGCCTTAAATAAATTAAATGCAACATACAAGACAGTATAGAATCTGGTGTTAAAAGTTTTAATGTAACTGCTGAGGGGTTGGTTGGGAGTCCCTAGAAGGGAACCTCAGTAAGGAACAGCTGTCAAAGGAAACTTTGTATAAAAGGTTAAGTATGAGTTGGATTGGTTCCAATTAAGATCTATCCAGCCAAGTATTCATCTCTGATGGCTACCCAGGAAATGATGTGTGGAAAAATACATGATTGTCTTCACGAAGTTAAGGATAACTCCCAAACATTTTCCTAGCTTCATGTAAGAATTTATTTAATTCCTGCTTGAACTTGTTTATATATTCTGTGCATATCCACGTAGTTCAGCATTTATTGAGTTGACCTTATGGCTCAAGCATTGTGCTGAGCAATAGGTCTTATGATTTCTTGGAACAAGTTCCATTAATTTAATGTCCTCTGTGTACATTCGCAGAATGTTACATTTGAACAGGCCCTTAGGGCTTCTCTGGATCTAGTCTCTCAGTGTATAGAGAAGGAAAAGAGTACTCAAAAGAATTACATATAGACCCTTCCTAGATATTAAACAAAATGAAGCAGAAAAAATGAAAAATTAAGTAACCTATATAAACTGACGGAACATCAATGATTTGAAATACAGCAGATGAGGAATAAAATTACAGAATTAGACAATTCAATCCAAAGCCAAGCTATCAAATTCTTTGAATCACTTGGGTAGGAGATGGAAGCCAGAATTAGTGAGCTTGAGGATAGAGTAAATGAAACCAGCATTTATGTGGAGAAATCAGAGAAAAGAAGTAAGAAAAATGAAGAAGCATTAAGAAGCACGTGGGAATCTATCAAGAGGAACGATCTACAAATGATTGGAGTTCCTGAACATGGAGGGATACCTGAAAATACAGAGAGTGTTGTTGTAGAGTTGCTGACAGAAAACTTCCCTGAAATCATGCAAGAGGAGAACATAGATATCCAAGATATATATTGAATGCCACAAAAACCGAGCTTGAAAGAAAGACACCAATATATTATAATCAGGCTTAATAAAACAGAACATAAACAGAGGCACTTAAAGGCAGCAAAGGTTAAAGCAAAGGTAACATACACAGAAAAGCCCTGAAAGCTTTGGTCTGACTTCTTGGGAGAAACAAAGTTGGCAAGAAGGCAGTGGGATGCCATATTCAAAGCCTTGAAGGAGAAGAATTTTGAACAAAGAATTATATATCCTGCAGAATTGTCTCCCAAATATGAAGACAAAATTAAGACATTCACAGATAAACAGAAGCTTAGAGACTTTGTAAAATCCAAACCCAAACTGCAAGAAATACTGAGAGAAGTTCTTTCTTAGAAAAACAAAAACATCAAGTGTATACTTAAGGAGACAATGCAGAACACAGAATCCAAAATCTTACTGAGTTAGGGAAGTCACAAATCTCCATCAAAGCCATAATATTAAAAGAAGAAAACCAATGATTATACAACTCTGACATCATCACGCTAAAATAAAAGAGATATATTACAGTGGTTGTAACCCTTTCAGATAGAGAGGAAATTAAACAGATATGTAGAAGTTTAAGTCAGGTTTAAACTTAGAATAGTAAGGGAGATCGTAGGGATAGCTGCAAAGCTAAATAACAATGCAACATATAAAAACAATAAACATAATACAGGAGTCTCAACAAACTAAATACCAACTCTGAAAAAGATGAAAAGTCAATCCAGAAAGAAGAACAGCCCAGAACAGAATATTAAGAGCAACAAAGAAAGCATCAACAACACAAAAATAAATGCATCAAAATGACAGCATTAAACATATACCTATGAATAATTACACTGAATGTAAATGGACTGAACTCTCCAGTAAAGAGATAGCAAGTGACATCCTGGATCAAAAGACCTAATCTGTCGATATGTTGCTTTCAAGAAATACACTTTAAGCTAAAGATATGAACAAACTGAAAACTAAAGGAAAAAAATATATATACCAAGCCAACAACATACAAAGAAGAATGGGAGTACTTGGCAGCACTAATCTCAGATAAAATAGACCTTAATGTAAGATCCACCAATGTGGTCAAGGATGATCTCTTTTTATTGATGAAAGTTTCAAAATGTAAGCAGTAAACAACAGTATTAAATATTTATACACCCAATACCAGAGCATCTAAATACATCAAGCAAACACTGACAACACTGAAAAATGAGATAGATCACTCCACAATAATAGCTGGAGACTTTAACACTCCACTTTCAGCAATGGACAGATCATCCAGAAAAAAAAAAAACTCAATAAACATACAGAAGACCTTATTGTGGCAATTAAGCAAGTAGACCTCATCGACATATACAGAATTTTTGCCCATTAACAAATAAGTATAAATTCTTCCTTAGTGTACATGAAACATTTTCCAGAACAGACTTCATGTTAGGACATAAGGCAAGTCTCAACAAAATCCAAGCACTGAATTATGGCAAAGCATCTTCTAGGAACATAAAGCCATGAAAGTTGAAATCAATACCAGGAAAAACATAGGTAGAAATTTGAACTCATGAAAACTGAACACCTTGCTCACAAATCCACAGGTTATAGAAGAAATCAAGGATGAAATAAAGAAATTTGTGGATTGAAATGAGAATGAAAATTCATCCTAACAGAAGCTATGGGATACAGCCATAGCAGTGCTCAGAGGTCAGTTTATCTCTATAAACGCAGAAATTCCAAATGAAGAAAGCACCCAAACCAAAGACTTAACCCTACAGTTTAAACAAGGGGAAAAAGAGCACTAGGAGAACCCTTCAGGCACCAGAAGAAAACAGATAATAAAAATTAAAGCAGAACTAAATGAACCAGAGAATAGAAGAACAATTGAAAAAGTCGACAAAACCAAAAGCTGGTTTTTTGAAAAAGATGGTTAAATTTACAAAAGTAGAACAGGAGAGAAAACAAATAACACAAATAAGAAATGAAATGGGAGATGTCACAACAGATACAGCTGAAATCAAAAGTATTGCAACAGAATTCTATGAAAGACTGTATGTACTCTAACAAATTTGAAAACCTAGAAGAATTGGACAGATTTCTAGATTCATATCAACTACCAAAATTATCACAAGGAGAAGCAGAACAACTTAATAAACCCATCACAAAGGAAAAGATTGAAAAATTCATTTAAAAAAACAAACTAAAAAACAAAAAATGTCCTGGCCTAGATGGCTGCACCAGAGAATGCTACCAAACTTTTAGAAACAAGATAACTCCAGTAATACTGAAATTATTTCATAGTATAGACAGGTATGGAATACTCCCAAATTCATTCTATGAAGCCAGTGTAACACCGATACCACAGCCAGGGAAAGATCCCACACACACAAAGAAAAATTACAGAACATTTTCACTCATGAAACTAGAGACAAACATCTTCAACAAAATCCTAACCAATAGTATTCAATAACATAATAAAAAATAAGTCATCATGACCAAGTTGGTTTCATTCCAGGAATGCAAGGCTGGTTCAATATCAGAAAAACAATTAATGTGATCAGCCATATAAATAGCACAAAGGTAAGAATCATATGATTTTGTCAGTTGATGCAAAAAAGGCATTTGGCAAAGTCCAACACCCATTCATGCTAGTAACTCTCAGCAACAGAGGAACAGAGGGTTAATTCCTCAATGCAATTGCAAAGCCAACCACTTACATCATCCTGAAAAGAGAGGGACTGAAAGAATACCCCTCAAAAACAGGAACTAGACAAGTTTGCCCACTCCCACCACTTCTATTCAACATTGTATTAGAGTTTCTACCCAAAGCAATTAGACAAAGACAAAGAAAAGGCCATCTGCATCAGCCAAGAAGTAAAATCTCCCATTTGCAGCTGATATGATTGTGTGTGCAGAGAATTTTAAAGAATCTACACAGAAACTACTCAGAATAATAGAAGAGTTCAGCAAAGTATCAATATATAAAGATAAATAAATCAGTAGAATTCCTTTACACCCACGAAGAGATCATCAAAGAAGAAACCATCAAATCAATACCATTTGCTGTAGCCTGGGACTAAATCTAATCAGAAAAATAAGAGAACTACACAGAGAAAACTACATCTTACTGCAAGAAACCAAAAGAGACTTACATAAATGGAGAAATCTGCCCTGCTCATGGATAGGAAGACAATCTCAATACAAATCCCAGTGTCCTTTTTTAATGAGATGGAGAAAGAAATCACCAACTTTGTTCCAAAAGAGAAGAAACCCCAGATGAGTAAAGCACTACTGAAGAAGAAGAACATACTAGGAGGCCTCTCACTACCCGACCTTAGAAGCTATTACACTGCCACAGTAGTCAAAACTGCCTGGTACTGTTACAAAAAGACAGAGAGACCTATGGAACAGATTTGAGACCCCAGAAATGCCACCATCCTCCTATGAACAGTTGATATTCGACAAAGGCCCTAAGATTGCAAACTGAAGTAAAAACATTCTCTTTAACAAGTGGTGTTGGCAAAATTGGATATCCATCTGCAAAAAATTGAAACAAGACCCATATCTCACACCTTACACAAAAACTAACTCAAAATGGATCAAAGACCTAAATGTCAAACCTAAAACGATAAAGATCATGCAAGAAAACATAGAGTCAACAATGGAAGTTCTAATACACAGCTTAGACAGACTTCAAAATCTGACAAAGTACAATCAATCTAAGAGAAAATAGATAAATGGAAACTACTAATCATCAATCATTTTTGCTCATCCAAAGACTTTATAAAAAGAGTTAAAAGACCACCTACAGAATGGGAAAAAAAATATTTGGCAGCTAGCTACATGTTGGACTGACATCTGATCTCCATAATCTACAAGATAGTGCAACATATCAACAGGAAAAAGGTAAAAACAAACAAACAATTTAGTGATGGGCCAAGGAGATGGTCAGACACTTACCCAGAGAGGATATCCAGGGAGCCAAAAAACACATAAGGAAATGTTCAGGCTCATTAGCTATCAAAAAATCCAAATCAATACTACAATGAGATATCATCTCACTCCAGCAAGGTTAGCCATAATCCAAAAAAAAAAAAAAAAAAAACACAAAACAAGAAATGCTGGAGATGCTGTGGAGAGATCAGAACTCTTCTACACTGCTGGTGTGATTCCAAAATGGTACAATCTCTTTGGAAAGCAATTCGGTGCTTCCTTAAAAAGCTAGAAATTAGCTATACCATTTGACCCAGTGATCCCACTGTTCAGAATATATCCTATGGAAACAAAGGTTGTCACCTGAACAGATACATGCACATGAATGTTTATTGCAGCACAGTCCACAATAGCAAAAAGATGGAATCAACCTAGATGCCCATCAACAGATGAATGGATAAATAAACTGTGGTACATACACTCCATGGAACACCATGCAATGATAAAGAATAATGATGGTTTTAGAAGCATCTTACAACCTGGTTTCAGCTGGGAGACATTATGCTGAGTGAAACAGTCAGGGGCAAAAGTACAAATATTGTATGAGAACCTTGCTATAAAGGCTTACAAATAGACTTGTGTACAGAAGAAAAGACTCTGCCGGCTACAAAGGAGAGGAAGGAGGGAGAGGGTTGATCATAAATTAAATAGTTGATACAAATTTGTTTAGGTGAAAGCAATAACAGCACACAATAGAAAGTAAATTAACTCAACTGGACTTCAACATAAACTGAAAGACCTTTAAATCTCAACCCAATATCACGAGGATAGAGTAGCAGGGGTGGTATCTGTGAACCATGCTCTTGGAGGAGATCCAGGCCAACTGGCATAACTAGTCTTCTGTTAAGAGAATCTTCTGCCCCCCAAATTGGTGAGTGGTGTCTGGGGTCTTAAAAGATAGCAATCTGCAATCTGAGGTACACAAAATAGTCCCAACTCATTTGAAATAGATGATAACTGAGAATAGCAGAAAAACTAGGAAAAAAGTGCTCAGGAGAGAGAAAGACCCATGTGAATGGGAGACTGCATCAACATGTGACCATAAGTACAAGATGGCACCTTACCACCACCAAAGACAGCCATGATGGGGCACACAATGTTGAGTCCTTGTGTCAACATGAGAAAAAGAGGGGTGCAACTCAAGAATTCCACTAAAAGACCACAGTTGATTGTCTGACGGTATGGGGGATCCCATGGGATCATGGCCCCTAGACCTTCTGCTGCCTCTGACCAGAAAACACTACTGAGGTCAACTCTTCAGACAAAAATGGACTGGACTCGGGGACACAATATGACCATATGTTGTGTGTTCTTTATGGTTTTATACATTTATAAGATGTTGTCCTATTGGTCTCTTTCTAGATGAGAGAGTGAAAAGGGTGGAGAGGAGGGGACTGGAGCTTGCTAAGAGGATACAACAAATATAGAATGAAAAGGAGGAGTGTGCTGTCACCAGATAAGGAGAGCAGAAGGAGCTACAGATAGGCGAGTATGCAAAATTAATCTGTGTTGTATATTATCACTTAATCACAGTAACAATAAAAAGAAGACATCATTAGGAGAGCAGATAGAGTTGTAGAGAGGCAGGTCCTCAGGGTTTTATATGGCAAATTGACTTGTAAACTTTCACTTAATCACAATAAAAATAAATTTTAAAGATGTCATTAATGCGTGCCCCACATATCTGTCACTTTGTATTACTATGGTAGCTTGCATGTTGTTGTTATGCTGGAAGCTATACCAGTGGCATTCAAATGCCAACAGGGTCACCCATGGCAGACAGGTTTCAGTTGAGCTTCCAGTCAAAGTAGACTAGAAAGAAGGACCTGGTGGTCTATTTCTGAAAAGAATTAGCCAGTGAAAACCTTAAATAGCAGCAAAATGTTGTCTGATATAATGCCATAAAATGAGTCCCTCAGGTTGAAAGGCACTCAAAAGATGACTAGGGAAGAGCTTCCTCTTCAAAGTAGAGTCACCTTTGATCATATGGTTGAAGTCAAGCTTTTGGGACTTCATTTGCTGGTCTAGCACAATTCAAAATGAAATATATATATATATATCTGCAAAAACCCATTAGTGAGCTGAAATGGACTACAACTGGACATTTTGAATTGGATAACGGAATGGTCTACTACATCAAGAATGACACTTGAAGAGGAATAGCATTGCGTTTATCATCAAAAAAAAAATTGCAGGATCTGTCCCAGATTACAACAGTATTAGAGATAAGATAATATCCCTATGCCTACAAACACAACCAGTTAATGGTACAATTATTGAAATTTATACACCAGCCACTATGGCCAAAAATGAAGAAATTGAAGATTTTTTCCCAACTTTTGTAGTTTAAAATTCATCAAACATGCAATCAACATACTTTGATAATTAATGGTGACTGGAATGCAAAGTCCGAAAGGAAGAAGGAATAGTACTTGGAAAATATGGCTTGGTGATAGAAATGATACTGGATAGAAATTTGCAAGGCAATTTCTTCATTACAAATATTTTTGAACAACATGAATGGCAACTATACACATGGGCCTCACCAGACAGAAAACACAGGAATCAAATTGACTACATTTGTGTAAAGAGACAATGGGAGAGCTCAATATAATCGGTTGGAAGGCCAGGAGCTGACCATGGAAGAGATCATCAATTTGGAAAATGCAAGTTTATGTTGAAGCAGAAGAAAATTAGAAGAAGTCCACAAGAACAAAAGTATGACACTGAGTATGTTGTTGTTAGGTACTGTGGAGTTGATTCTGACTCACAGTGACCCTGTGTACAACAGAACAAAACACTGCCTAATCCTGTGAAAGCTGGATAATGAAAAAGAAAGACCAAGGAAGAATTAATGCCTTTTAATTACAGTGCTGTCAAAGAATACTGAATATATTATAGACTGCCAGAAGAAGGAACAAATCTGTCTTGGAAAAAGTACAGACCAAATACTCTTTGGAAGCAAGAATGGCCAGACTTTGTGTCACATATTTTGGACATGTTATCAGAAGGAGTCCCTAGAGGATATTACGCCTGGTAAAATAGTGGTATAGTGAACAACAGGAAGACCCTCAAAGAGTTGAATTGATATGGTGTCTGCAACAATGCATTCAAGCTAACAATGATTGTGATAATGGACAGGGACTGTGCAGTGATTGATTGTTATACACAGGGTTGCTATGAGTCAAAACGAACTCAACGACACCTGTCATCAACAACAACAACAATGTGGCTAACTCACTGTGGTACTTTTGATTCTCCCATGATCCTAGAAGGATCAAAAGGCATGGCCCACTGTTGCCTGAGCCTTTTCTCAAGGACATCTCTTCTTATTTTTGTAGTATTCAGTCAGTTAGAGGCTAGTATAACTGACTCAGGAGAAGAGGAAGGCTTTTGTTATGGGTTGAGCTGTGCTCCCCAAAAATATGTGTCAACTTGATTAGGCCATGATTCTCAGTGTTGTATCGTTGCCCTTCATTTTTTTATTGTAGTTTTATGTTAAAGATGATTAGGGTGGGGTTATAATATGATTGCTAGGATCACATCCTCATTACATTGTAAAGAAGTTTCTCTGGGTCTATACCACCTTTTATCTTGTTAGAGATAAAAGGAAAGTTAAGCAAGCAGAGTGGGGGTGACCTCATACCACCAAGAAAGCAGTGCAGGGAGCTAACTGTGTCTTTAGGACCTGAGGATCCTGCATGGAGAAGTTCTTAGACAGGGAAAGACTGATGACAAGTACCTTCCTCCAGAGCCAACAGAAAAAGCCTTACCCTGGAACTGACCCCCTGAATTTGGATTTCATACTTACTAAACTGTTAGAGAATAAACTTCTGTTTCTTAAAGCCATCCCCTTTGTTATGATTTATGGGCAAGAGCAGCATCAGGTTCTGTGCATCTATAGGATATCATCCTGTTGACCTCTGGCTGGAGGAAGGAGAGTGAGTGGAGAGGAAGGGAAAGGAAACTGCTGGGAGGATGAGACATGTATGGAGCAGAGAGGAATAGTGTGCTGTCACCGGGCAAGGAGAGCAGTGGAAGCTGCATACAGATGGGCATGTAAATTTATATGGGAATGTACATTTTCACTCAGTCATAATAAAAAAAAAAAGACATCCCCTTGTGGTATTTCTGTTACAACAGATGTGTAAGATAACCTTGATGTTGTTCCAATCTAAGCAATGTGTTCTCCAGTCAGTTTTACAATAACCTCAACAGTAGGGTTTTACTAGCTCAACTAAAATAGTCACACCTACTTGCTTAGTAACCATCTTTTCGAGGGTATTTCTCTCTCAGGGGCCTCAAAGTGGCATGCATGATTGGTGTGGTAGAGGATGGTAATACTTGAGTTCTTAAAGCACTGATAACTCTGTCATCAATCAATAATAGTGGAAGAGAAATACTTTAGGACAGATTATTATTGAGCCTTGAGTATTTTATAAGGATTAGCACAAAACTCGTTCGTATGAGGTGTATATCAAAGATGTTCAGCTTTTCCAAATCGCTGTCTCACTCTTTCTCTAACATCGACTCCCCTATTCCCTTCAATACTTTTCCTTCCATTGTTAGGTTCCAAAGTTCACTGCAAAATCTCACAGAAATCATGAAGTGTATCTCAAGGAGATGGCTCACACAGATGTGGAAGATAGTAAAACCTGAAAACCTGAATACATGGGTCAGGCATCAGGCTGGATGTTTCTCCCAACTCATGTGGCTGTAGGGGCTGAAGAACCCAACTGGCAGATCAGACAACAGCTCTGGAAGGTAGCAAATCATGTCAGATGATAGGCTTCTGGCTCAAGAAGCTGCTGTTGTTGTAAGGTGCTGTCAAGTCAGTTCTGACTCATAGTGACCCCGTGAACAACAGAATAAAACCTTTCTGGTCCTGTGCATGCTCACAATCGTTCTTATGATTAAGCCCATTGTTACAGCCACTGTGCCAATCCATCCTGTTGAGGGTCTTTCTCTTTGTCACTGATCCTCTACTTTACCAAGCATGATGTCCTTCTCCGAGGACTGATCCCTCCTGACAGCATGTCCAAAGTATGTAAGACAGTCTTGCTAGCCTTGCTTCCAAGGTGTACTCTGATTGTACTTCTTCAAGAACAGGACTGTTTGTTCTTTTGCCAGTCCATGGTATGTTCAATATTCTTCTCCAACACCACAATTTGAAGGCATCAGTTCTTCTTATGCCTCCTTATTCATTGTCCAGTCTTCACATTCATATGATATTACTGAAAATACCATATCTTGGGTCAGACACATCTTAGTCTTCAAGGCAACATCTTTAGAACACTTTTAGAGAGATCTTTTGCAGCAGATTTCCCCAGTGCAATTCGACAGCACTTGGCTTTGGCTTGGCAATGCATCTTTTGATTTCCTGATGGTTGCTTTCATGGGCATTGACTGTGGAACAAAGTAAAATGATATCGTTGACAATCTCATTCCTTTTTCCATTTATGATGATGTTGCTTACTGGTTCAGTTGTGAGGATTTTTGTTTTTTTTGATGTTCAAGTGCAAACCATATTGAAGGTTATGATCGTCGATCTTCTTTAGGAAGAGTTTCAAATCCTTGTTCACTTTCAGTAAACAAGGTTGTGTCATCTGCATAACATAGGTTTTAAATGAGTCTTCATCAGGATTGATGCCTCGTTCTTCATATAGTCCAGTTTCTTGGGTTACTTGCTCAGCATATAAATTGAAAAGGTACGGCAAAAGGATACAACACTGAAATACACCTTTCCTGACTTTAGACCATGCAGTATGCCCTTGTTGTGTCTCTTGATCCATGTACAGATTCCTCATGAGCACAATTAAGTGTTCTGGAATTCCCATTCTCTGCAATGTTATCCATAATTTGTTATGATCCACATGGTTAAAAGTCTTTGCATAGTCAATGAAACACAAGTAAACATCTTTCTGGTATTCCCTGCTTTCAGCAAAGATCAGCCTTATATCAGCAGTGATATCCCTGGTTCCAAGTCCTCTTCTGAATCTGGATGGAATTTCTGGCAGTTCCCTTTCAATATACTGCTGCAGTCACTTTTGAATGATCTTTAGCAAAATTTTCCTTGGGTGTGATATCACTGATACTTTTTGATTATTTCCACATTTGATATAGATCATCATTCTTGGGAAAAGGCATAAATACGAATCTCTTCCAGTCAGTTAGCCAGGTAACTGTCTTCCAATTTCTTGGCATAGATTAGTGAGCACTTCCAGCACTGCATCCATTTGCTGAAACATTTCAACTGATATTTCAATTCTTGGAGCTTTGTTTTTGGCCAGTGCCTCCAATGCAGCTTTGACCTCTTCCTTCAGTACCATCACTTCCAGATCACATGCTACCTCTTGAAATGGCTGAGTGTCGACCTGTTCTTTCTGGTATAATGAATCTGTGTATTCCTTATATCTTCTTCTCATGCTTCCTGAGTCATTTAACTTTTAGAGTCTCTTCTGACATCCACTTTGGTCTTTCTTTCTTGTGTTTTTAATGACCTCTTACTTTCCTCATGTATGATGTCCTTGATGTGTTTCCAAAATTCACCTAGCCTTTGGTTGTTAGTGTCCAGTGCTTCAAATCTATTCTTGAGATGGTCTCTAAGTTCAGGTGGGATATACTTAAGATTATACTTTGGCTCTTGTAGACTTGCCCTAATTTTTTTCAGCTTCAACTTTAAATTGCATATCAGCTATTTTCTGTTCCACAGTTGGCCTCTGATCTTGTTTGTAATGATAATGTTAATCTCCTCCACCATTCATTTTCACAAACATAGACAATTTGATTCTTGTGAATTCCACCTGGCAAGGTTCATGTGTGTTGAAAAATGGTACTTTCAATGACTAGGTTGATGGTCTTTCAAAACTTTTGTGAAGATGTCATTAGTGTGGGACCCACATGTCCGCCAATTTGTCTTACTGTGGTAGCTTGAAGATTTCTGTGACATAGGAAGTTATGTCACTGGTATTCAAATATCAGCACAGTCACCCATGATGGACATGTTTCAGCTGAGCTTGCATCCTAAAGCAGACTAAAAACTTATGAATAGCAGCTAAATATTGCTTGATAGGTTTCTGAAATACGAGCCCTACAGTTTTAAAGTCACTCTAAATACAACTAGGAAAGAACTGCCTCCTTAGAGGTGGCTTTAATGACAAGGATAGAGTCAGTCTTTTGGGACCTTCATTTGCTGATGTGGCAAGACTCAAAACAAGAAGAAACAGCTGCAAACAGCCGTTAATAGGAACGTGGAATGTACAAAGTATGAATCTAGGAAAATTGGAATTAATAAAAAAAGAAGTGGCATACATAAACATCAGTATCCTAGGGATTAGTGAGCTATAGTGTACAGATATTGGTGATTTTGAATAGGACAATCATGTGATCTACTACGCTGGGAATAACAAATTGAAGAGGAATGGCATTGCAGTCATCATGAAAAAGAACATTTCAAGATCTATCTTGAGGTCAAATCCTGTCAGTAATAGGATAATATCAATGCACCTACAAGGAAAAGCAGTTAATACAATTATTATTCAAATCTATGCACCAACCACTAAGGTCAAGGATGAAAATATTGACGATGTTTACCAACTTCTGTAGTCCGAAATTGATCAAATATACAATCAGGAAGCATTAATGATTACTGGTGATTGAAAAAACATGGCCTTTATGATAGAAACGATGCAAGATTTCATATGGTAGAATTTTGCAACAATGATTTCTTCATTGAAAACACCTTTTTTTCAACATAAATATCAAGTATACACATGGACCTCATGGATGGAACACAGGAATCAAACTGACTTTATCTGTGCGAAAGGGCTATGGAACAACTATGGCTAGAAGGGCCATGTTTAAAAATTTATTGTACCTCAAGCCACTTTTGCCTTACTGATGAGAAAGTAAATTGCCTAAGGTCCAAAACCTAGATAAGAACTAAAGAGCCAGTACAGAACCCTTGAATCCTGTGTTAAAGTTGTATACTCTTAGCATTAAGCAATTCCATATTAAACAACCATTCCTTGATTGGCTCACGGTTAATGTGCTCAGCTGCTAATGGAAAAACTGGAGGTTCAAGACTTCCCAGTGATGCGTGAAAAGTAAGTCCTGGTCATCTACTTTTGAATAACCAGCTACATGAAAACACAGAATCAACTTGATTTAGTCCCACATTTCTCTTGACACTTCCCAGAAACAAAATGGAGTCACAAAATAAAATGATTTATTAGAAAGCAACATTTTACATATTATCTCTTCTAGAATTGAAGTCATTAGGTCTCTCACTAATATCTGATGCAGACATTGCTATTGGTTTTATTTCAAGTATTGTATAGCTAATTTTAAAGAATGAATATAGTGTCCTATACAAAAGAATCACTCAAAAATGTGTGTTAAAAATGATGATATTTTATTATAGGAATATTAAAAACAAAATTTGCTGTGTCAATTTTGATGTAGAGTCTCAGACTTAGAAGATACTTCAAATATTTACATATCAACTTCCAAGCAATCAAATAAATTACTTCAGCTATTTCTGAAATATTAATTCTTCAGCTTCCACATGAAACTTTCAGTGATGCGGAGCTCACTTGTAAAGGCAATTCATTCCATCGTGAGACATCTTGAACATTCTAAAGGACTGTTATCTAACTCCCCTTAACTTCTGTCTCTTTGTTATTGTTTGAATTCCGTCGCACAGAAATGTGTGTCGTCTAGGCTATGATGCCCAGTACTATACAATTGATTGCCTATCATTTTGTCATATGAATTGACTTTCCTATGTGTGATAAATCCCACCTTTATGATGTTAATGAAACAGTATTAGAGGCAGTTATGTTAATAAGGCAGGACTCAATCTGTAATATTACACTGTATTTTCAGTCAGTCTCTTTTGAGATATAAAAGAGAGAGAGAAGCAGAGAAACAAAAGGACCTCATACCACAAAAAAGTAATGCCAAGAGCAGAATGCATCCTTTGGACCTAGGATCCCTGTGTTGAGAAGCTCCTAGAAAAGAGGAACATTGGTGACACTAACCTTCCTGCAAAGCCAACATAGAGAGAAAGCTGTCCCCTAGAACTAACACCCTGAACTCAGACTTCTAGCCTACTAGACTGTGAGAGACCAAACTTCTGGTTGTTGAAGCCATCCACTTGCAGCACTAGATAATGAAAACACTATTCATTCAAGTCTTGCCCTCTTTAATGATACAGAGGAATTCTTATTTTTGTCAACACCGTGCAAATAACTGAAGGTGATAAACATGGCGTCTCCATCTACACTCCAATTTCCTTCCCTAACAGGTGGTTTACCCAACTATATACACCTCCAATTCTTGCCAAACTTTCCACATTTGATCTCGCAATTAGACCTTAAGTCATCCTGGTTACTGTCCTCTAGAAGAATGCCTAAAAGTGTTGCACCTGAAGGAAAATGTATTCCAGATGCAGTGTAGAAATCAAGGGTAAATGGAGTCATTAAATGGCATTGCCCTCAAGTTCTATACAATAAAGCCACCTGAGCAGCACATTAGAAAAGCCAAAACATTCAGAACATACTATATAGTCTATCACACACTTTTCTTTATTCAACTTGACATCCTATTGAAAGCTGGGGGGTCTCTGCAATTAATCTCTTATTTAGAAGTGAGTAAGTACAATCACTTATTCCCATTATGAATCTCAAAATTGCCATGCAGTGACACTCTCCACTTCTTAAATTGTTAAGAGCTGGTCTTTCTTTAACAAAATAAAGCCTCTGTTTTCCAGAATCATGAATTTTGACCTCCTCTGTGTCTGTTCTATCAATCAACTTCACCTTGATTCCACCTACCATTAAACTTTCAGCTCAATTGTGGAAGTTAATATAAAACAGACCTTCTACAACTTTCAAATTGCCTTTGAAAATAGGGGGAGGGATTTGGAACTAGACAGACATGGTATTTGCAAAACACTGTGAATGTGCTAAATGCCACTAATTATCCACTTTAAAATGGCTAATCTTATGTGAATTTCATCTAAAAATAAAAATGTGGAGATGTTAGGAATACCATATAGAATAGTAAAGATGACGTTTTCAGTGCTTTAGTCATACAGGTCAAACCAGATAACTAAGAAATTTGTAATAAAACAGAAAGTGAGAGGCAGAGCCAAGTTGGCAGAGTAGTCAGATGATTCTTGTAGTCCCTATTATAATGAAGACCCCCCCCCCCAAAAAATGAATAAATTACATATGACAATCCGGGATCCCTGAACATCAAAGACAAGGTTGAGGAGTTGGACTTAGTGTCAAGGAAAGGAAGAGATAGTTTAGAGGCAGTGAGGAGTTGACAGACCTGACCTGACCAAAAGGAGCATCCTGCAGGCTAAATCAACTGGTGTGAGGGGTGAGGCAAGCAAAGGTACTCAAGACTCATCTTCTTCCTTTTTTTTATATTATGATTGAATGAAAATGTATATTCCCATATAAATTTTCATGCTCACCTATGTACAGCTCCCACTGTTCTCCCTGCCCAGTGACAGTACATTCTTCCTCTTTTCTCCATACATGTCCTATCCACCCAACAGTCTCCTATCCCCTCTTCTCCACCCACTCTCCTTCCTCCAGTAAGAGATAAGCAGGATGACATCCTATAGATCCATAGAAACATAAAGTGCCCACAAGATACGGTCACTCTGTGTCACCAAGTCCAATCCATTCCTGTCCAAAGAGTTGACCTTCATTATGATTTATTAACACAGGTAGCATCAGGGCCAGGGGCCATGCCTCCAGGGGAACCCCAAAGACCCTGGACCATCAGTTGTGGTCTTTTAGTGGAGATCTCAGGGTGCATCCCTATTTATTCTTGTGTTGCCAGTGAGGCTCAACTTTGTGAGCTCCATTGTGGCTATCACTGGTGGTGACCGGGCACCATCCAGTTCTGGTCATGAGTCAAGGTACAACCAACTCATGTGGGTCTCTCTGTCTTCTGGGTTCTCTTTGACCCATGTCATTTTAGTCCTTGGTGATCATCCATCCCTGATGAGTTGAGACCATTTGATGTACTCTCAAATGGCAGCTTGGCAGCTGTTAAGACTACAGACACCACACCCCAAAGTGGGGTGCAGAGAGACCTCATTAGCAAAACTCTAGGTATGCCAAATAGCTTGGGTTTCACTTTACAGCATGGTCCCCAGCCCCCCACCCCAGCTACTCTGTCCTTGCAATATTGGATTAAGATGGGAGGAGTACTCAAGCTGTGTTGAAGTCCAGTTAATATTGGTTTTCTTTCTAACGTGTGCTGTCACCGATTTCACTCAACCAAATTTCTATTAACTATCTAATCTAAGCCTTCCCCCTTCCCTCCACACACTTGGAGCCATCAAAGAGTCTTTTCTTCTATGCACGAGTCTGTTTTTAAATTCTTATCATAGGGGTCTCATACAATATTTGTCCTTTGTCCCTGACTACTTCCACTCAGCATAATATCCTCCAGTTGAAACCAGGTTAAGAGATGTTTCGTACAATCATCATTGTTCTTTATCATTGGAGTGCGTTCCACTGAGTATATATACCATAGTTTACCTATCCATTCCTCTGTTGTTGGGCATCTGGTTTGATTCCTTCTTTTTGCTATTGTGGAATGTGCTGCGATGAACATTTGTGTGCATGTATCAGCTGGTGTGAATGGCATCGATTCTGTAACATGTATTCCAAGCAGTGGAATTACTGGGTGGAATGGTGTATCTATATCCATTTTTTTAATGGAGTGCCAAGTTGATTTCCAAAGAGGTTGCACTGTTTTACAATCCCACCAACAGTATAGGAGAGTTCATATCTCCCCACAGCCTCGCCAGCATTTGTTGTTTTGTGTTTTTTGGATCATGGCCAACCTTCTGGGGGTGAGACGGTATCTCACTGTTGTTTTGATTTGAATTTCTTTAATAGATAATGATCGTGAGCATGTCCACATGCATTTTTTGGCACTTTAGAGAAGTGTCTCTCCATCTCCTTTGCACATTGCTTAATTGGATGATTTATCTTTTTCTTAATGGTATTTTATAGTACCTTATAGATTATGGAGATCAGGCATCAGTCTGACATAGAGTTGCCAAATATTTTTTCCTGTTCTATAAGTGGCCTTCTAATTCTATTAATAAAGTCTTTGGATGAGCAAAAGTGATTGATTCTTAGTAGTCCCCATTTATCTATTTTCTCTTCTGATGACTGTGGTTTGTTTGCCAGATTTTGAAGTCTGTCTACGTTGTGTATTAAACCTTCCCTTGTTGTTCCTACTTTTTCTTGGATGAGCTTTATCATTTTAGATTTGATACATAGGTCTTTTATCCAGTTTGAGTTGGTTTTCGTATAAGGTGTAAGATATAGGTCTTGTTTTAATTTATTGCAGATGGATATTCAATTCCGCCAGCACCATTTGTTGAATAGATTGTTTTTACCCCAGTTTAATGTCTTAGGGCCTTTGTTGAATATCAGCTGTTTATAGGCAGATGACATCATTTCTGGGGTCTCGATTCTGTTCCACTAATTCATCTGTCTGTTTATGTACCAGTACCAGGCTGTTTTGACTACTGTGGCAGTATAATAGATTCTAAGGTCAGGTAATGAGAGGCCTCCCAGTGTGTTCTTCTTCTTTAGTAATACATTGCTTATCCAGGGTTTCTTCCCTTTCCAAAGTTGGTAATTTGCTCCTCCATCTCATAAAAAAATGTCACTGGAACTTGTTTTGGGATTGCATTATGTAAGTACATTGCTTTGGGTAAAATAGACATTTTCACAATGTTAAGTGTTCCTATCCATGAGCAGGGTAGGCTTCTCCATTTATGTAAGTCTCTTAGTTTCTTGTAGTAACGGTTTGTAGTTCTCTCTGTAAAGGTCTGTTATTTCTGTGGTTAAATTTATTCCTAGGTACTTTATCTTCTTGGGGGCTATAGTAAATTATATCGATTTGATGATTTCTTCATTAACAGTCTCGTTGTTGGTATAATGGAATCCTACTTATTTTCTTATATTTACCTTGTATCCTGAGACTTTGCTGAACTCCTCTATCAGTTTGAATAGTTTCTTTATGGATTCTTTGGTATTCTCTGCATATACATCTGCATATACATATACATCTGCAAATAGGGAGATATTTACTTCTTTGCCAATGCCGATGCCCTTTATTCCTTGGCCTTGTCTAATTTCTCTGGCTAGAATTTCTAGTAGAATGCTGAATAGGAGAGGTGAGAGTGGGCATCCTTGTCTAGTTCCTGTTCTCAAGGGAAACTGCTTCAGTCTCTATCCTTTCAGGATGACATAGGCAGTTGGCTTTGTGTAAATGGCCCTTATTGCATTGAGGAATTGGCTGTCTATTCCTATTTTGGTGAGAATTTTTAGCATGAACGGGTGTTGGACTTCATCAAATGCCTTTTCTGCATCAATAGACAAGATCAGGTGATTCTTGTCTTTTGTGATATTTATGTGATTGATCACCTTAGTTGTTTTTCTGATGTTGAACCAACCTTGCATCCCTGGTATGAATCCACCTTTGTCATGATGGATTATTTTTTTTGATATGTTGTTGTATTCTATTGGGAATAATTTTTTTTCTCTTTATTTTATTTTATTTTTATTTAATATGACTGAGTGAAAATGTACATTCCTGTATAAATTTACATGCCCACCTCTATGCAGCTTCCACTGCTCTCCCTGCCCGGTGACAGCACACTATTACTCTCTTTTCCATACTTGTCTGATCCTCCCAACAGTCTCTTTTCCCCTCCTCTCCACCCACTCTCCTTCCTCCAGCCAGAGGTCTATTTGGAATAATTTTGTTGAAGAATTTTGCATCTAGATTCATGAGTGATATCAGTTTGTAGTTCTTTTTGGTTGGGTCTTTCTCTGGCTTTGGTACCAGGGTTATGCTGGCTTCATAGAATGAATTTGGGAGTATTCCATCCCTTTCTATACTGTGTAATAGTCTTAGTAGTATTGGAGATATCTCTTCTCTACAAGCTTGCTAGAATACTGTGGTGAAGCCATCTGGGCCTGGGCTTTAATTGTTTGGGAGTTTTTTGATGACTTTTTCAATCTCTTTCTTTGTGATGAGTTTATTAAGTTTTTCTGCTTCACCTTGTGATAATTTGGGTAGGTGATATGAATCAAGGAATTTGTCCATTTCCTCTAGGTTTTCAAATTTATTAGAACACAGTCTTTCATAGTATTCAACGATGATATTTTTTATTTCTGTTAGATCCGTTATGACAACTCGCCTCTCACTTCTTATTTCAGTTATTTGTTTCCTTTTCTGTTTTTCTTTAGTAAGTTTAGCGAGTAGCTTGTCTATTTTGTTGATCATTTCAAAAAACCAGCTTTTGGTGTTTTCAATTGTTCTTCTATTCTCTAATTTGTTTGGTTCTGTTCTAATCTTTATGATCTGTTTTCTTCTGGTGCCTGAGGGGTTCCTCTGTTTTTCTCTCTCTACTTGTTCAAGCTGTAGGGTTAGTTCTTTGATTTGGTTTCTTTCTTCCTTCCAGATGTGTGCATTTATGGAGATAAACAGACCTCTGAGGACTGCTTTGGCTGTATCACATAGGTTCTGGTAGAAGTGTTTTCATTCTTGTCGGAATCCATAAATTTCTTTATTTCATTCTTGATTTCTTCTATAACCATAGTTTTTTAAGCAAGGTGTTGTTCAGTTTGCATGAGTTCTCATTTCTATCTGTTTTTTCTGCTACTGATTTTGACTTTTATGTCTTTATGATCTGAGAAGATGCTTTGCATTAATTCAGTACTACAGATTTTGTTGAGAGTTGCCTTATGTCCTAATACATGGTCTATTCTCGAGAATGTTCCATGTGCATTAGAGAAGAAGGTGTAGTTGTCTGCTGATGGATAGACCATTCTGTGTATGTCGATGAGGTCTAGTTCGTTAATTGTGGCAATCAGGTCTTCTGTGTCTTTCCTGAGCTTTTTTCTAGACGATTTCTCCAATATTGAGAGTGGAGTGTTGAAGTCTCCTACTATTATTGTGGAGTGATCTATCTCCTTTTTGAGTGCAGTCAGTGTTTCTTTGACATATTTAAAGCCAAAGCCAAGTGCTCTCCAGATCTATTTAGGTGCTCTAATATTAGGTACATAAATATTTAATATTGTTTAGTTCTGCTTGTGTATTGAACCTTTCAGCAATAGTGTCCATCCTTGCCTGCAATGGTGGGTTTTACATTAAAATCATTTTTTTCTGAGATTACAATTGCCACACCTGCTCTTCTTTGTTCATTGTTAGCTTGATATATAGTCTTCCATCCTTTGATTTTCAGTTTGTTCATATCTTTAAGTCTAAGGTGAGTTTCTTTTAGGCAACATATTGATGGGTCACTCAATGTCTCTTTTCTGGAGCATTCAGTCCATTCACATTCAATGTAATTATTGATAGGTATGTGTTCAGTGCTGCCATTGTGATTTGTTTATTTTTGTGTTGATGTTTTCTCTCTTGTTTGTATCAATCTGTTCTGCGACCTTCTTCTTTTCGAGTTGATTTTTCATGTTTTTCAGGGTTGGTTTTGTGGTTATTGAGACTCCTGTATTACATTTCTTGGTACAGTATGTTGCTTTTTTATTATACTTTACCGCTGCCCCTATGATCTCGCTTAACAAAGTATATATAAACCCAATTTTAATTGCAACCAGTCTTGTCAACTTCCTCTCCCCCTGGAAGGACTATAACAACTATAGTACATCCCTCTTTTTAATACGATGATATCACAGTTTACATTATATGACCACTAGATCGTTTCTTTCACTGTTATAGCTTCTGTTGTTTTTAGCCTTCCCTAACTGAGTAGGCTTCTGGATAATGTGTCCGTCTGTAATATAAAGTTAACAGTTTTGTTCTTCCAAGCCAAGAGTTTCTTCCAGTATTTCTTGTATCTTTGGTTTGGTTTTTACAAAGTCTCTGAGTTTTTGTTTATCTGCAAATGTCTTAATTTCATTTTCATATTTGAAAGATAATTTTGCAGGATATCTAATTCTTGGTTAGAAGTTCTCCTCGAAGGCTTTGAATATGTCATGCCACTGTCTCCATGCCAGCATCGTTTCTGCTGACAAATCCAACAAAATCCTACAGGGTTTCCTTCTGAATGTTAACTTCACTTTGAATCTTGCTACCTTTAAGAGTTCCTGGTTATGTTTCATTTTGTTAAGCTTGATTATAATATGTCTTGGAGTCTTTCTATTGAGATCTATATTGAGTGGTGTTTGATACATATCTTGGATATCTATATTCTCTTCTGTCATAAATTCTGGGATGTTTTCTGTCAGCAGCTCAGTCACAACACTCTCTGTGTTCTCAGGTTTCTTGCCCTGTTCAGGAACTCCAGTTAATCGTAAATTGTTTTTCTTAATAGAGTCCCACATTTTTCTTAATGCTTCTTCATTTTCTTGTTTCTTTTTTCTGATTTATCCTTGTAGATGCTGGAGTCAGTGGCTCTGTCCTCCAAATCAGAATTTCTCTTTTCCATTTGTTTCTTTCTGTTTTCTTGGTTCTGAACTGAAGTTTCTATGCCTTTGATTTTGTTCTTGATCTTTTGGATTTCAGAGTGCTGGTGTTCCATCAGATCAGTTTCCTTAATTTTTCATTTTTCCCTGCTGTGTTTTGTATAACATCTAGGAGGGCTCTCCATATAATGCTTTTGTATTCACCTTCCAATAATTTCAGAAAAGTTTCTTCATCTTGAAAGCTTTTTGTTTCATTTGGGGGCCTTCTGAAGCCATTGATGATTTTCTGGGTATTGCTTTATCCAAAGTCCTTTGCTTTTTGGGTTTCATGTGAATCAATAAAGGCTCGGAGAGATGCTGTGAGGATGGTCTGCAGTTGTTTCTCTAAGTCATCTTAAAGTGAGAAGTGAAAGATATCTGAGTACTTCCTAGGTCAGTCAGGTTTTCAGGTGTACAGAGCTCTCTTCCCAACTGGCAAAGTAAGCACCTCTATATGCAACCCCAGATGTTATGAACTGGTTCAAAATGCAGCAAGGCTACTGCCCTGTTGGCCTCCTCTGACAGATCCCAGCCATAGGCGACTCTGTGCAAAATACAGCTTTTCTGCCACCAAAGTGTTCTCCTGCAGGCAGGTACTGTCTCCCAGCCTAGGAATTTGGTCTTTCTGAGGCTTCTGTATCCAGGATAGTGTCATGAACATGCCCACTACTGCTTCCACACAAACCACACTATGGCAGAGGCAGAGAGAGAGGCCAAAGGTGCCATGGGGCACAGAGTCCAAAGCCTTTGTTGCTGGGCCTCTGCCACAGCTGACACTGTGTATGTTACTGCTTTTCTGCTGGAGAAGCACTCTCCTGTGAGCAGGAGTTGCCTCCATGGCTAAGAAATAGGTCAAGCTGAGGTCTGCACACCCAAGATGGCATCCCACACAATCTTACTGCCACTTCCTTACAAACTGCAGTATAGCAGAGGTGGAAAGAGAGGCCAAAGGTGGCAAGATGCACAGAGTTCTAAGCTGGGTTCTCAAAATGTGGCAATTCCGCCTGCTGATCCTACCAGCAGTGCATCTAAGACTAACTGCTAGTCAAGACCCAGTTCCACCAGCTGGTCAAGACAGAGAAAAAAAAATCAAAATGGTGAGTTACCTTCAGTCTGTGCAAGCCCGCGCTCACCGAGAGTGGGGTCAGCAAAAGAGAGGAGGTTTTGCATTCAGTGGTATGAAGTCCAAATTAACAGCCCTATACCATGTCCTAGGGCTCATTAGGTGACAAGAAGGCTCCATTTAATTATCAATTCATGTCTTGGTTTCTAGAGGGACTTAGGGAGATGTGTGCCTAGTCCACCTTCTTGACTCCTCCGCCTCAGGACTCATTTTCCATATCAAGAAAGTTCAAGTGGTGGAGAGTCTATTCAAACATCCAGAACAAGTGAGAAATGGAGCTCTATTACTGAAAAATAAGTACAAGCTTCTAAACTACCATGCAGATTTTTTAAAAGCCTTTTGGGAAGTACTTCTCTCCCATTTATCCATCTCTTTACCACTCTGCTCCACATTCTAGTCTACTCCAGTGATTGTTGCACTCATGAAGCCAGAAGTAGGATAAATTGTGCACCCAGAGCCATCCTCCTGGCTTTGGAGAGGGAACAAATTAATAAACAGGAAAAAACAATTTGCGGGCAATCGCTTTAGCTGGGCATGGGAATAGAGTCCACAAACTTTGACTGCCGTTATTTCTTCAGTAACTCTACCAAAGGATTTAAAGACTTACATAATGAAAACTACAAAACACTACTGCAAGAAACCAAAAGAGAACTACAAAAATGGAAAAATACACCATGTTCATGGATAGGTAGACTCAACATTCTGAAAATGAAAATTCTACTCAAAGCAATTTACAAATACAATGCAATATCCATAAAAAATACTAGCATATTTTTTTTAAATTTACTGTACTTTAAGTGAAAGCTTAAACTTCAAGTCAGTTTATCACACAAAAACTTACACACACATTGTTATGTGATCTTAGCTGCTTTCCATACAATGTGACAGCACACTCTTCCTCTCCACCTTGCGTTTCCTATGTCCACTCAACCAGTTCCTGTTCCTTTCTGCCATTCATCTTGCCTCTGGACAGTAGCCGTCCATTTAGTCTCACAGGCTACTTGAGCAAAGCAGCACACTTTTCACCAGTACAATTTTAAATCTCATACTGCAGTCTAAACTTTTTCTGAAGAGGTGACTTTGGGAATGGCCTTAGTTCTGAGCTAAGAATCAGGAGGTCATGTTTTTTTTCTCCAGTCTTTCATACCATCTACTCTGTGTTTTTTAGTAGAATTTGAGTTCAACATACTTTTCTCTTGCTTCACATGGACTCTGTTGTATTTTTTTTCAAGGCAGTCATTGGAAGTGGCTGGGCACAATCTAATTCTTCTGTTCTTGTACTGATGTAGTTTCTGGTTATGTGGCCCTTTCTGTCTCTTGGGCTCATATTTTCCTTTTGTCTTTGGTGTTATTCATTCTCCTTTGCTACAGGTGGGTTGGGACCACGTGATGCGTCTTAGATAGCTGGTTGCTAGTTTCTGAGACCCCAGACACCACTTACTAAAGTAGGGTGCAGAATAATTTCTTAATAAATTTTATTATGCCAAGTAACCTAGATGTCCCCTGAAACCATGATCCCCAGACCCTTGCACCTGCTACTTTGTCCTCAGAAGTGTTTGGTCATATTCAGGAAACTTCATAGCTTTGGTTTAGCCTGGTAGTTCTGACTTCTTCTATATTGTGTGGTTTTTTGCCATTAATCTAAAATCTTGCCTATGATCTAGTTAGTGAGTATCTCTCTCACTCACTCCCTATCTTCATAACCATCAAAGAAAGTTTTCTTTTGTGTTTAAACCTGTTTTAATTTCTTATAATAGTGGTCTCATACAATACCTGTCCTTTTGCAACTGACTAATTTCACCCAGCATAATATTTTCCAGCTGTTGCAGGATGCTTCACAGATTCATCATTGTCCTTTATTATTGTGTTGATATACCATGATTGATTTATTCCTTCATCCATTGATAGGCACCTAGGTTGTTTCCATCTTTTTGCTATTGTGAAGAGTGTTGCAACGAACATGGGTGTACTTTTATCGACTTACGTGATGGCTCTTATTTCACTAGGATATATTCCAAGGAGAAAGATTGCTGGATCACATGGTACTTCTATTTATCTAACTTTTTAAGAAAGTGTCAAATGAATTTCCAAAATGGTTGTACCATTTTACATTTCCACTAGCAGTGTATAAGTGTTCCAATCTCTCCACAACCCCTCCAACATTTAAAATTTTACAATTTGAGTTAATGCTAGCCTTGTTGGGGTGAGACAGTATCTCACTGTAGTTTTGATTTGCTTTTCTCTAATGGCTGATGATCACAAGCATTTTCTCATACGTGTTAGCCACCTGAATGTCTTCTTTGGTGAAGTATCTAATCGTATCCTTTGCTTAGTTTTTAATTGGGTTACTCGTCTTACTGTTCTTGAGGTCTTGCAGTATCTTGCAAATTTTGGAGCTTAGATCCTGATAAGATTTGTCATGTCTGAAACTATTTTTTCCAGTCTGTAGGTAGTCCTTTTACTCTTTTAGTGAAATCTTTGAATGAGCGTAAGTTTTTAATTTTTAGGAGTTCACAGTTATCTGTTTTCTCTTATAGTTTTTATGCATTGCTAGCAATGTTTTGAATCCTGTTAATGCCATGTATTAGGGCTCCTAACATTGTCCCTATTTTTTCTTTCATTATTTTTATCATTTTAGATTGTATATTGAAGTCTTTTACCCATTTTCAGTTACGTTGTCGATATACCATGAATGATTTATTCCTTCATCCATTGATAGGCACCTAGGTTGTTTCCATATTTTTCCTATTGTAAAGAATGCTGCATTGAACATGAGTGTGCTATTATCTATTTGTGTGATGGTTCTTATTTCACTAATATGTATTCCAAGGAGTAAGATGGCTGGATCACATGGTACTTCTTGCAGTTAGTTCTTCAGCATTGTATGAGATATGGGTCTTGTTTCATGTTTTTTTTTTTTTTTTCAGGTGGATATCCCATTATGCCAACATCATTTGCTAAAAAGACTGTTTTCTCCCCTAATAATGAACTTGGGGCCTTTTTAAAAAATCAGCCACTTATAGGTGAATGATAAAATGTTTGGATTCTCAGCTCTGTTCCATTGGTCTAGTTATCTGTTGTCATAGCAGCACCAGGCTGTTTTCACTACTTTGGCAGTGTAATTGTTTCTAAAATCAGGTAGTGTGAAGCTTCCCACTTTGTTCTTGTTTTTCAGTAGTGCTCAACTTATACAGGACCTCTTCCCTTTCCATGCGAAGTTGGTGATTTCTTGCTCTTTCCTATTAAAAATTACTCTTGGAATTTGGGTCAGGATTGCATTGTATTTCTAGCCTGCTTTGGGTAAAATAGACATTTTCACAAAGTTGTGTCTTTCTATCCATGAAGAGTGTATGTTTATCCACTTATGTAGGTCTCTTTTGGTTTCTTGCAGTAGTGTCTTGTAGTTTTCTGTGTGTAGATCTTTTACATCTCTGGTTAGATTTATTCCTAGGCATTTTGTCTTCTTGCAGGCTGTTTTAAATTGTAATGATTTGGCAACTCCTTCTCTGAAGTTCTTTTCATTGGTGTAGAGAAATCTAACTGACTTTTTAATGCCAATCTTGTATCCTGATAACTTACTGAACTCTTCATTAGGTCCCATAGTTTTCTTGTAAATTCTTAGGGTTTTCTGCATATGACATCATATTATCTGCAATTAGGGATACTTTTACCTCTTTTTAACCAATTTGGATGCCTTCTCTTTCTTTTTCTAGACTAATTGTTCTGGCTAGGGTGTCCATCACAATATGTAATAAGATTTGTCAGATATGATATCCTTGTCTGGTTCCTTGTCTCAAGGGGACTGCTTTCAGACTCTCCCTTTAGGATGCTATTGGCTGTTAACCTTTGCATAGATGCCCCTTATTATGCTGAGAAAATCCCTCTATACTAGGTCTGACAATTATATTCATGAACTCATCCTAGAAAACACGCTACATAACTCACTGCCTAATGTCACTGCAGTCACCTTCGAAGTACTCCCCTTGGGAACTTATGCACTGAAGCCAGCACCTAGTCTACCTTTCAAAACAGCTTTGGAACTCTTTCTGGAATGGCCTTCAGAGCTGTCATTGTATTACTCCTGATGTCCTGAATGTCATCAAAATGCCTTCCTTTCAATATTTCCTTTATCTTTGGGTAAAGAGAAAAGTCGTTGAGGGGCAGATCAAGTGTGTAGGGCAGGTGTTCCAATACATTTAAGTGTTTTCTGGCTAAAAACTCCCTCAGGGACTATACATTTAAGTTCACAAACTTGCCACCATGCCACCATGCACAATAGCCATTCCAGACAGAGTTCCAAAATTGCTTTGAAGGGTGGACTAGGTGCTGGCATTGGTGCATAGCTTCTGAAGGAGAGTACTTAGAAGGTGACTGCAATGATATTCAGCAATGAGGTATGTAGCACTTAAAACAATCAAGTTGGAGGACTAAATTGTGAAACCTCGTGTACCTATTTTATTGATACTTTTTATCATGAATAGTGTTGGACTTTGTCAAATGTCTTCTCTTCATCAGTTCAAATGATATATAGTTTTTTTCTTTCCTTGTATGTGATGGATTACATTGACTGACTTTCTATTGTTGAACCACCCTTGTACACCTGGTATGAATCCTACCTGGTCATGGTGTGTTAAATGATGCTGAACTCTATTGGCTAGAATTTTATTGACAACTTTTGTGGCCAATTTCATGAGGGATACTGGACTGTAATTTTCCTTCCTTCCTCTTCCCCTCCCTCCCTCCCTTCTTCACTCTCTTTCTTTCTTTCTGGTGTTTTTTTCCTGGTTTTGATATCAAGGTTATGGTATCTTCACAGAATGAGTTTTGGAGTATTTCATCTGTTTCTATGCTCTGAAATACCATTAGCAATAGGGGTGTTAATTCTTCTCTCAACATTTGGTAGAATTTTCCAGGGAAGCTGTCAAGGTCAGAGCTTTTTTATGTTGGGAGTTGTTATGGATTGAATTATATCCCCCCAGAAATATGTACAGCAATTTTTCTGGGACATGGTTCCCAGTATTGTGTGTCTTCTCCTTTGTGATTGTAAGTTTTGTATATGTTGTAAATCCTAATGGTTGCCTGTGTTTAATAGGGCAAATTAGGATTACTTTACAGAGGATTAGGGTGGGAATGTGACAATGTTCCTAAAGCTACATTACTGATCCAATGTAAAGGGAGTTTCCCTAGGATATGGTCTTTACCACCTTTGATCTCTCAAGAGGTAGAAAGGAAAGTGAAGGGAGCAGAGATCTGGGGACCTCATACCTGTAAGAAAGCAGTACCGGGAGCAGAGTGCATCACTTAGACCTGCTGCACTGAGATGCTCCCAGAACAAGGGAATACTTATGAACCACAAGAATTTATCTCCAGAGGTGACTGAGAGAAAAATCCTTTCTGGAGCTGGAGTTCTGAATTTGGATTTCTAAGCCTACTGGACTGTGTAACAATAAATTTCTCTTTGTTAAAGCCATCTGCTTGTGATATTTCTGTCACAGCAGCACTAGATGATTGAGGCAGAAGCTTTGCAATTACATTTTCAATCTCTTATTTTGTTATAGGTCTATTTAGTTTTTCTACTACTGTTTGTTTTTATTTAGGTAGGCAATAAGTTTCTAGAAGTTTGTCCACTTCCTCTAGGTTTTCAAATTTTTTATAGTAAAATTTTTCGTAGTATTCTGCTATGATTTCTTTACCTTCAGTTTGGTCTGTTGTAATATCAGCCTTCTCATTTCCTGTCTGCATTATTTGCTTCCTCTCATGTTTTTCTTTTGCCAATTTGGCCAATGATTTATTGATTTTGTTGATCTTTTGAAGAAACAAGATTTTGGTCTTGTTAACTCTTTCAACTGTTTTTCTATTCTGTATTTCATTAAACACTACTCTAATTCTTATTATTTATTTTCTTCTGGTGTCCAAGGGATACTTTCATTGCTGTCATTCTGTTTGTTCAAGTTATAGGGTTAATGATTTGGTTTAGGCCCTTTCTTCTTTTTGGATGCGTGCATTTATTGCTCTAAATTGACCTCTGAGCACAGCTTTTGCTGTGTCATGTAGATTCTAGAAGTATGTGTTCATTCTTATTTGATTCTGTGAATTTGTTTACTCTGTTCTTAATTTCTTCTATAACCCAATAGTTTCTGTTAGCAAAGTGCTGTTTGGTTTCCATGTGTTTGTTTTCCCCCCCCCCTTGCTTTTTCTGTTATTGATTTCTACTTTTATGGCTTTATGGTCATAAAAGATGGTTTGCAATATTTTGATGCTTTGGAGTCAATTAAGGCTTGTTTTACTGTCTAATGTGTGGTCAATTCTGAAGAATGTTCCTTGTTCATTGGAAAAGAATGTGTACTTGGCTACTGTTGGGTCGATTGCCTTCTATATGTTTATAAGGTCAAATTGGTTGTGACATTAAAATGTTGTGTCTTTATTGGGCTTCTTTCTAGATGTTCTATCCTTCACCAAAAATGGTGTGTTGAAGTCTCCTGACATTATTGTGGAGTTGTCTGTCTCTCTTTTCAGTGCTTCTAGACTTTGTTTTATGTATTTCAGAGCCCTGTCATTGGGTGTATAAATATATAATATGGTTATCCCATTCTGGTGCATTGATCTTTTATTATATAATGTCCTTTTCTAGCCACTGTAGTGAAGTTTACTTTAAAGTCTATTTTGTCAAAAATTAAAATGTCCACTATTTTTTTATACATATTTTTCCATCCTTTGAATTTTAGTTTGTGCCTTTGAATCTAAGTTGGATCTCTTCTAGGCACTGTATAGATGGATCATGTTTTTATCCATTCTGCCACTCTCTGACTCTTTGTTGGTACACTAACTTTCAGGGTAATATTGATAGGTATGATTTTACTACTGTCATTTTATGTTTTTTTTTTTTTCTGCACTGCTGAGAGTTTCTATGTTCCACTTAGTTTTCTGTGCTGAGTCATTTTTAATGTGTTTCCTTTTCATCTTTTTTCATTGCTGTTGGTTTTTTATTTGCTGAGACTTCATGGTTTTCTTGTTATTTATTTTGTGTAGGATTGTTAGTTTCCTTTGTGTTTACCGTATTTACTCCTATTTTTCTAAATTTAAACCAATATTTTATTTCTTTATATCACCTTGACTTTCCACATGAAAGATCTGTTAGTACTTTTGTTAGTTCCTCTCTTTTGTAACATTGTTGTCAATTTTAGATAATAACATCTCTTCCTATGTTCAATGTTTTAGCTTTGATTTGTTTCTGTGATTTCCCTAGCTGGGTTGATATCTGGTTGCTCTGTCCTGCATTCTGGTAAGAGTTTTTATCTGATGCTATTGATTTTCTAGTGAAAGGATTCTCTTTAGTATTTTTCATAATTTTGGTTTTTGTTGTACAAATTCTCAAAACTTATGCTTATCTTGAAATATTCTAATTTCACTGTATTTGAGAGATCATTTTTCTGGGTATATAATTCTTGGCTGGCAATCTATTTTTACTTCAAGGCTTTATATATATCATACTGTTACTTTCTTCCTTGCATGATTTCTGTTGAATAGCCAAAGCCAAGTGATGTCAAGTCGGATCTGACTCATGGTGACGCTGTTGCATAGCCTGAATTTATTCTTATTGATGCTCCTTTATAAATAACTTTTCATTTAACTCTTGCTGCTCTTAAAATTCTCTTTTTCTTTGGTTTGGCACGTTTGATTATAATACATCTTGTTACCTTTCTTTGGGGATTTATCTTGTGTGGGGTTCAATGAGCACCTTGGATAGACACCTTCTCTTACTTCATGATGTCAGAGACATTTTCTGTCAACAAACTTCAATAATTCTGTCTGTATTTTCAGTCCCTCCAGCCCCTCTATTCTGGTACCTCAATCACTGGTAAGTTATTCCTCTTGATAGCATGCCAGATAATTCTTAGGAATTTTTTAAAATACTTTTATTTCATGTTCCTCGAATTTGTTAGTGCCAAGTACTTTATCTTCAGTCTTGCTAATTCTCACTTTCATTGTCTCAATTCTATTCATATGGCTTTCTATTCAAATGTTTAAATTTGAAATTTTACTGTTAATCTTTTGGGTTACTATTTCCTCTCTGTGGATTGTTCCAGTCTACTAAATCTGTCATTTTGCTTTTTTGTAATATTTTTAATTTCCTCTATTGCTGTAACTGCATGTCTCTTGGCTTGTTTTGCATTTTGCTTGATCTTCTTCCTGATCTTTTGAAGAGCTGTGTATGTTAATCTTTTGTATTATGCTTCCAATAAATCCAGGAAGTTTTCTTCATCTGGAGATTTCTTGGTTTTTGTTTGTTTGTTGGGGAGTTTTCTAAAACCATAACAGTCTTCCTCTTTATGTAATTTGATATTGACTATTGTTTCCCAGCCTTTGATAAGTTATCATATTTATTTGAAGTTTCTGTACTGTCTTATCCTCTTTATCTTATATATATATATATATATATATATATATATATATATATATATATATATGCCCAAATATGCTGGTCTTGTAAGCTAGTTTGATTATTGGCATCTTTGAAACTCTAACATCCTGTCACCAGATGGTTAAAGCTGTTACTAAATATCTTAGCCCAGGAGTCCATTTTCTTTTCTTGTAAGGATTCAGCTGAAGTACCCAGGTATTTGGTTACCAAGTATGTAGTGCAGGCTCTCACCTATAGTCCTAGACATGTAGAGGTGATTGGTGTAAGCACAGGTATTTGGCTACAGTAAGAGTCACTTACTGAGAAAGCAGTTGTCTGACAGCTTCCCTGAATGTGAAGAAAGCAAGTCCTTGTTCCCTGCAGTACACACTTGTGTAGGTTTTGCAACCAGATTATGGGTACCTAGTGTTGTCAACTGCAAGGATTGGGAGTGACCTCTTTTTCCTGGACCCTTGTTGCAAATGGCTAGGTGGCATGGGTGGAGCTACCAGTCCTTAGACTCCTGCTGTGGGTAGGTAAGGACACTGCTTAATAGGCAGAAGGGTATTGTCCTAGTCATCTAGTGCTGCTGTAACAGAAATACCACAAGTGCACAACTTTAACAAAGAGAAATTTATTGTCTCACAGAAATGGTAGTTAAAAGTCCAAATTTAAGGTATCACCTTCAGGGGAAGGCTCTCTGTTGGCTCTGGGTGAAGGTCCTTGTCATTACTCTCCCCCTGGACTGGAAGCTTCTGAGGTGAAGGGACCCTGAGTCCTGAGGATGAGCTCTGCTCCCAGTACTTCTTTCCCAGTGGTATGAGCTCACAAATCTCTTGCTGGATTCCCTAATTTATATCCCAAGAGATTGCCTCAACACAATTCTAACTTGTGGAATGAGTCCTATCTCACTAGCACAACTGCAGTCCATTCTCCATCATTAACAATATCATAGAGTCAGGATTTAAAACACACGGAAAAAAAAAATCACACCTACAAGAAATCATGTTCTAGACAAACTGATGCACATTTTTTGGTGGGAGGACATTATTATATCAATGACAGGGGTCAAATGTCATGAACATTCCTTTCTACCATACAAGTGATACATTGAAATTAAGTTTCTGGAGTCGGATCCGACTCGACGGCACTTGGCCTTTATATGTCCTTTTACACTCTGCTAATGAGGGCCTATGCTATTGTGGTGGGCCTACACATCTATTCAGGGGTCAAAGTGATTCAGAGTCCACAGACTCTTTATGCCAGTGCCTAGGCAAAGGAAAGGTTTCTGCCCTGAGTCCTCAGTTTAGGGGAGTTAGCAGGTTATTTTCTCCTGCTCATTACTTTGCTTGCTCTCCAAGGACATGAGAATGGCTCAGGGAATGTAATAAGTTCTACTTCCAGCCCATGGAGATGTGTCAGTCTCTGGAGTTGGCATGGAGCCAGTGCACAGCAGGAGGAAGGCATACATGTAAATGTTTTTGATTCATGCAGTAGCTTTAGAAGCAATTTGATTTTCTTTTATCAGTCAAGTGTTTCTTTTCCCTAATTCTGGGGATGTAAGTGGACTCTCCACTACATGGTCTCTCCAGATGTAGAAAGCACATCCTGAATGCTGCTGCGTGCCTCATTGCACCTGTGCCAGTAAATCTGGCCTGTAGGGTGCCATTTTCTGTGAGGTTAAGTCCAGACACTCTTTGCTGTTTCTGAACTGTCTTTCTATTCTCTTGTTGCTCAGCCTGATTTCTCAGTTTTATTTTTGATGTTCAGGATTCACATGTCATATATAGGGTCACCATGAGTCAGATCCGACTCGATGGCACTTGGTTGGCTTTTATAATTAAATCACTTGTCTTTTCAGCTCTTTAAGAGGGGCCACAAGAAGCAGCTGACTGCTGTACAACTGTGGCCCCAACTCCCAACAGCATTTTTTAAACGATGAAATACTTTTTCACTAATTTTATGTGGAATTGGAAGAAGCCCCAGAAAAGTAAAGCAGTACTGAAGAAGAATAAAGTAGGAATACTCATACTACCTGACCACAGAACCTATTACACAGCTAGAGTAGTCAGAGTGTACTGGTATTGGAACATGACAGAGACATTGACCAGTGGAACTGAATTGAGAATTCGAATGTAAATCCATCCACTCATGTTCACATGATCTTCAACAAGTGCTTAAATTTAATCAAATAGTGAAAAGATAGTCTTTTAGCTATGAGTGCTGGAAAAATTGGATTCCATCTGAAAAAAAAAAAAAGCAACAGAACTCATACCTCACAGCATACACAAAAACTAATTCAAAATGGGTGAAAGCTTTAAATATAAAGCCAAATACTATATAGTACATAGAATTAAAAATAGGATCAATGCTACTCCAATACCCTAATATACAGCATTAACAGTATGCAAAACATAACCAACAACACACAAACTCCAGAAGACAAGCTGGATAGCTGGTATCTTCTAAAAAATTAGCCACTTTATGCTTAACAAAAGACTTCACCAAAAGAGCGAAGAGAACCTACAGACTGGAAAACTATTTTGGCGACCACAAATTAGACAAAGGTGTAATCTCTAAAATTTACAAGAAATCCAACACCTGCACAACAGAAAGACAAATAATCCAATTAAAAAATGGGCACAGTAAATGAACAGACAATTCAACAAGGAAGACATTCAAGAGGCCAACAGACATATGACGAAATGCTTGCAGTCACTATCTTCAGTCCAGCAATTCAGTCCCTCAGGAGTTTGAATGTATCTATGGAGCTTCTTTCACCTTGTCTTGGTCTAGGGCAACGTCTAGCTCAAATGGAATAGCATAATTTATAAGAAAATGTTACAAATTCTAGTTTTTTGCATAGTGTCCTGGGTCTTAAAAGCCTCTGAGTGGCCGTCTAAGATACTGCACTGGTCTTATCCCTTTGAGATCAAGGAAGAATAAAGAAAACTAAAGACAGAAGGGAAAGATTAATCCTAAGGACTAATGGACCATGTCTGCACTGGCCTTTATGAGACTGAGTTCACTACAAGAAGGTATCCAACAACGAACAGCAATTGTCCTGACAAGGATCACAGCACAGGACCAGGGAGAGAGCTGTATAAATATGTAGGTGAAATTCTAACTCAAAAAGAAAGGCTAGATTTTCTGGCCAGACAGAGACTGGAGAGACTCTGAGGATGGCCTCTGGATACCCTTTCAACTCAGCAATGAAGTTACTCCTGAGCTTCATTCACCCTTCAGTCAAATATTGGACAGGGTCATAAAACAAAATGAAACTAAATGGGCACAATGGCCCAGGGGCAAGTATTAGAAGGCAGGAGGTGACAAGAAAACTGGTAAATTTAGTAAAGAACCTGTGGTCAAGAAGAGAGAGTATCGACATGTTGTGGGGTTGTTAACCAATATCATAAAATAATGTGTCTACTAATTGTTTGATGACAAACTAGTTTGTTTTGTAAACCTTCATCTAAAGTACAATTAAAAAAAATTAAAAGACAAACAAAAAATGAAGATAGGGCCAACATCAAAACATTTATACTACTACTTGAATGAGTAGAAAGAGAGAAGCAAAAGAAACCCACAGGCATCAGAACAAAGGAAATAATAAAAATCAGAGCAGAATTAAATGGACAATAGGAAAACAACTGAAAGAATTTAAAAGACCAAAAGCCGATTCTTTGAAAAGATCAGTAAAATTGATAAGTCATTGCCCAAAGTGACAAAACAAAAATTTGAGAGGAAGAAAATAATCAGAATAAGAAATAAGATGAGTGATATCATAAAAGACTCAAATAAAACTGAAAGAATCATAAGATGATATTATAAAAATTGGACTTTGAGAAATCTAAAAACCTAGAGGAATAGACAAACTTCTAGAAACACACTACCTACCTAAACTAACGCAAGCAGGGATAGAACAAACAAATAAACCTATCATAAAAGAAGAGATTCAAGAGGTAATTAAACAATTTCCAGTGACAACAACAACAAAAAGTCCTGGTCCTGATGGCTTCACTGGAGAATTCTACTAAACTTTCAGAGAAGAGTTACAGTGCACCATTATTTTTAAAGGTATTTCAGAGCATATAAAAGTATGGAATACTCTCAAACTCATTCTATGAAGCCTGAATAACCCCAATAACAAAACCAAATGAAGGCGGGGTGGGGAGGGAGGGAGGAATTCAGACCAATACCCCTCATGAACATAGAAGCAAAAATCCTCAACAAAATTCTAGCCAGTAGAATTCAACAACATAAAGAAATAATTCACCACAATGAAGTGGGTTTCATACCAGGTATGTAAGGTTGGATAAGCATTTGGAAAACAATCAAAGTAATCCATCACATAAATAAAACAAAAGAGAGCCACATGATCTTATCAATTGATTCAGAAAAGGCATTTGACAAAGTCCAAATCTCATTCGTGATAAACTCTCAGTAAAATAAGAATAGAAGGGAAATTCTTCAACATAATATAAGGCATTTATACAAAGCTAACAGCCAACATCATGTTAGATGAAGAGAGTCTGAAAGCATTTTCCACAAGAATGAGAACCAGACAAAGATGCTCTTCATCACCACTCTTATTCATCATTGTGCTGGAGGTTTAGTTAGAGCAATAAGACGTGGAAAAGAAATAAAGGGCACCTAAACTGCTAAGAAAGAAATAAAGGTACGCTTATTTGCAAATGATATGATCTCATACACAGAAAACCACATATAATCCACAAGAAAACTGCTGGAACTCATAGAAAATTTCAGGAAAGTATCAGAAGACAAGGCCAACATATAAAAATTAATTGGATTCCTCTATACCGACAAAGGGAACTTCAAAGAAGAAATCACCAAGCCAATACCTCCAAGAAGATGAGATGCATAAGAATTTTATAATACCTCCAAGAAGATAAAATATATAGAAATAAATCTAACCAGCGACATAAAAGACCTATACAAAGAAAATTAAAAAGATGCTATGGGAAGAAACCAAAAGTGATCTACGTAAGCGCAAAAACTTAACTTTGCTCATGGATAGGAAGACACAACATTGTGTCTACCCAAAGCAATCTACAGATAGAATGCAATCCCAATCCATATGCCAATGGCACTTTTTAACGAGATGGAAAAACAAATCTTAAACTTCACATGGAAAGGTAACAGGCCTCATATAAGTAAAACTATTAAAGAAGAACAATTTGGGAGACCTCATAGCATCTAATTTTGGAATCTATTATACTACCACAGTATCAAAACAGCCTATTACTGATACAACAACAGATACATAGATCAACGGAACAGAATTGAGAAGCCAGACATAAATTCACCCACCTATGAGCATTTAGTATTTGACAAAGGCTCAAATTCTTAAATGGTGAAAAGACAATCTCTTTAACAAATGGTGTTGGCATAACTGAATATCCATCTGCAAGAAACTAACTAAATAAAACAAGACCCATATTTCACACCATGCAAAATAACTAACTCGATATGGATCAAAGACTTTAATCTAAAATTATTAAAATCATGGAAGAAAAAGTAGGGAGGATTCAAGGAGCCCTAATTTGTTTATCCATTCATCCCTTAATGGTCATTTATGTTGCTTCCATTTACTTGCTATTCTGAACAGTGCTGCAGGACACATGGATACACATACAACTATTCCTGTGATGACTCTTCTTTCTCTAGGCTATATTCCAAGGAGTGGGATTGCTGGATGATACAGTACTTCTACTTCCAGCTTTTTAAGGAAGCACCCATTGGATTTACAAAGCCCTAATACATGGTATAAACACAATATAAAATCTAACTAACAATGCACAAACACCAGAAGAGTAACTCGATAACTGGAAGCTCCTCAAAATCAAACACTTATGCTCATGCTCATCAGAACACTTATTCTCATGCCCTACAGACTGGGGAGAAATTTTTGTCTACAGCATACCTGATAAGAGTCTAATCTTCAAAATTTACGTGATACAGCAAAATCTCAACCACAAAAAGACAAATAACTCAATTGAAAAATGGGCAAAGGATATTAACAGGCATCTCAGCAAAGAAGATATTCAGGTGGCTAACAGATACGTGGGGAAATGCTCATAATCAGTAGCTATTAGAGAATTGCAAATTAAAACCACAGTGAGTTACTATGTCATCCCAACAAGGCTAGCATTAATTCAAAAAACACAAAATAAGCGATACTGGAGAGGTAGAGAGACTGGAATATTTTATACACTGCTAGTGGAAATGTAAAATGGTACAACCACTATGAAAATCTATTCAGTGCTTCCTTAAAAACCTGGAAGTAGAAGTACCATCCCATCCCATCCAAAATCCCACTCATTGGAATACATCCTAGAGAAAGAAGAGCCATCACAGGAATAGTTGTATGTGCATTCATGTTCCTTGCAGCACTGTTCAGAACAGCAAGTAGATGGAAACAACGTGAGCATCCATCAAGGGATGAATAGATAGAGTATGTTACAATTATACAACAGAATACTATGCAATGATGAAGAGCAACAATGAATCCAAGAAATATCTCAAAACATGGATGAATCTGAATGGCCTTATGCTGAGTGGAATTGATCAGTCACAAAAGCACAAATATTGTGTGAGAGCACTGTTATGAGAACTCAAGGAAAAGTTTACACACAGAGAATACATTCTTTGATGATTAAGAGGGTGGGCTGGGAAGGTCAGGTCAATTCATTAACTAGGCACCAAAAAACTCAGACCAAACATTATATTGAGTCTATTTTGATTCATATTGACTCTTTAGCACAAGGTAGAACTGCCCGATATGGCTTCCAAGGAGTACTTGGTAGATTCAAACAGATGATATTTTTGGTTAAAAGTCACAACTCTTAACCACTATACTACCCTAAGGTTTCCACTAACTAGATAGCAGACATGGATTATCTTAGGTGCAGGGAGAAACAATACACAATACAGGGCAAGTCAGCATGTCTGGACTAATCCAAAAGCTAAGAAGTTTCCTGAAATCAACTAAACATTTAGAAGTTCTGTGAAGCAGAAGTGGGGATTTTGGGACCATGGTTTCAGGAGACATCTAGATCAATTGGCATATCAAAGTTTATTTTTAAAAAAATGGTCTACATCCCACTTTGGTGAGTGGCTTCTTGGGTCTTAAAAGCTAGCCAGCAGCCATCTAAGATGCATCAATTCATCCCAACTCAACTGGAACAAATGAGAATGAAGAATATCAAAAACACAAGGAAAATATTAGCCCAAGAGACAAAATTGCAATAGAAACCAGAGACTCCATCAGCCTGAGTCTAGAAGAACTAGACAATGGCCAGCTACTACAATAACTGTCCTGACAGGAAACTCATCAGAGAGTCCCTGATGGAGTAGGAGAAGAGTGGTGGGCAGAATTCAAATTCATGTAAAAAGACCAGACTTAATGGTCTGACTCTGACTGGAGGAGCCCAAGAAGACATGTTTAATCCAGACTCTGTCAATCCAAAACTAAAACCACTCTTGGGTCCAACACTTCAAACACAGATTTGACTGGACTCTAAGCCACCAGGAAACTGGCAGTGTAGTGGTTAATTGTTATATCTGCTAACCATAAGGTTGGTAGTTTGAATCCACCAAGCAATACGTGGAAGCTGTATAAAAAAGTTCTACTCTGTCCTATAAGGTCACCATGAGTTGGAATTGACTCGAAGGCAGTGGGTTTGGTATTTGTTTGGATACAAGACATCAAATGATGCTTGTGAAGAGTGTTCTTCAAGTAGAAACTAAATGGGCAGCTCCTGTCTGGAGGAGAGATGAGAAGACAGGGAGAAACAAGGGCTGGCTGAATGGACACAGGAAATCCAGGGTGAAAAAGAGGAAAGTGCAGTCACGTTGTAAGGGTAGCAACTAAGGTCACATAACAATGTACTTACAAATTTTTTCATGAGAGGGTAACTTGAGCTGTAAACTTTCACGTAAGTTTAAAAAAAAATGTAGTTCGTTCAGCCACAAAGAGAAATGAGGTACCGACACTATAAGACGGATAAACTTTGAAAACATTATGCCAAATGAAATAAATCAATCACAAAAGGAGAAAAAGAAGGGAACTCAGAAATTATCAGCGTTGTTTCTAGAATGATATGAGTTATCTCCAATGGATATTCCTAATAGTATGAGTGCTAGTGACGCATATTCCAACTTATGCACCCCTTGCTAAGATCTATGATCTGGGTGTGGGAGGCAACCTGTTGAAAGTGGTTTCCTTTTGTAATTAATCTGGCCACAGGTAGCACTGTTTTGCAGTTTTCATAAAATCACCTTGATTTGGGAACCCTAGGCAACATTTTTGCCTTATTTTGCCTTTCCTCAGACTTTCATGTCCAGATGAAGTCAACCCTGAAATAGAAAATAAAATAATGCATAAATTCAGAAGTAGAATGTCCTTTCCCTTGGTATAGGTTGAGAATATGTGAACATATATTTATAAAATTTCACAGTCATTGAGATACAGTGATGACCAAAACTGGTATCATCTTAGCCCTTCTAAATGTTAGAGTCTATTCACTCTAATGGGAAAGTTTATGGACTTTACTTAGATTATTATTATTTTTTCTTTTAAACTACTGTACAGGAGAGTAATCACTTTCTTCTCTATATAGTCTGTATTTCTTAGTCATTTCCCAGTTCCTAGTTGAAGTTTATCAAGTCTTGAGGCATAGAATTATTGCCCCTGTTCCTTAGGACACTTCTACACTTAGGACTGTATTAAGCTGAAAGCAAAGCTGAAGGTTTGAAGGACAGAGAAAATTTTTAAGAAGACCATGCAGAACCAAATACTCTGACTTGAGCCTTCCTTAAAGCATTGCTCTAAATGAGGAAGTTTTAGTTTAGTTTTGTTCTGTTTTTGAGAATATGTCTCTCTTCTCCTTAGGTTTTCACAATAATTGTTTGAAATTTTTCAGCGTCGTTCAGCTGAAGCCAATGCAGAATGAGCAACCTGGATATGGAGCCTCATGAAGAGAAAATACTCCTTTTTATCTAAAGACCCTTGAAAGAACTACAGCCAGAGTGCTCCTTGGAAGCAAGAATGGCAAAGACTTCATCTCATGTACTTTTGGACATCAGGCTTGGTAAGGTAGATCATCAGTGAAAAAGAGGAGTAATCCTAAACAAGATGGACTGACACAGTGGCTGCAATACTGAGTTTAAATATAGCATTGACTGTGAGAATGACTTAGGACTAGGAAATATTTCATTCTGTTGTGAATAGGGTTGCTATGAGTCAGAAGTGACTCAGTATCACCTAATAGCTGTACCTGATGATTATTTAGCAATTTACTGAGTGTGTTCATGCAGTATTTCTCTTGAATTTCCCACCAACTACCTGAGGTGGACAAGGTAGCCTTATTTTTCCTATTTTTAAACAGGAAAACTGAGATTCACAAAGTTATATAATTTGTCTCTTGTTATAAGACTAGTAGATGATTGAACTGAAAATCCGAGTTGGCATTCTTACTCTAAGTCCAGTATTGTTTTTACTAACCATCATTATGTCAGTTGAAAACCAACAAAATATAGTAAAATAGATTTAACAACAAATATAAAGGACATTCTTCATGGGAGAAAGGTAGGTAAATGAGTTATTTAATAATTAAAAATGGCAAGGTTTCTTCCAACTCTAGGATTATTTGACTTTGTTGAAAAAGAGAAAGATTTCATTCAAAGGTTAACTATAGCTCCTCAAGCAAGGCCATTTGTCTTGTAATCTTGTCTTGTAATCTTGCCATGTAATCTGTTCAGTGACTGAGAGTAAATAATGAATAAAAAAATATATCAGTATATTGTTAAACATCCAGACAAGTTTAATGGTTATTTCTGTAGTACACTTACTATTAATAAGTTTGATTTCTACACTCATTCTAGACTTTACATGTGGATACTATGAAAACATATGTGAGGCATTTTGTTAAAAGAAAGCACTCACCACGTTGTATTGTATTTGGACATGAGTAAGAACATCATATAGGCTTTTTCAGTGGATAGGTAGATACATGGACAGATGGATAGATTAAAATGGCAGACATCAAGTGCTTAGTACTACATGTGAGTGGGTGTGCAAGGACGTGACTATTTAAAACAATTGATTTTCCAAGCACGGTAATTGTTTTTTATTTTCAATTGGATGAATTAAACAACAGCTCCCATTCCCAAGAACTTTATTTGTAGGTGGGGGGGAGAGAAAGAGAGAGCAAGAGTGAGAGCAAGAGTGAAGGAGTGATAAAGAGGCATAGAGAGACCACAAAGTGAAACTAAAATGAAATTCTCATAATTAAAATCAGCAAAAAAGAAAACAGCTCCTATGTGCACATGCATTTTTTATTTAAGATGACTTTTCGCCAACCCTTGAAACTGAACAATAAGCTGAGAATGACTCCAGCAACCTCCTTCTTATTTCTTTCTTTTGGAAGGCATTTGCTCAAATCTCATATAACTTGTTCTCAGACAGAGTTTAATACTATCTGATTTCTACTGATATGGAAATTACAACATGATCAGATACAAGTAGATCTTTGGTCAGAGGCATTAAGGGTGCACAAGAAAAGGAAATGTCTTAGTTCTGTTGACCCATTATCATTCAGATTTTCAATTGCTCTTAAAAACACAGATGTACCGTTTTAATTCAGTGCAGATGGATATTCAATTTTGCCAGCACCATTTGTTCAATAGATTGTTTTTACCCCAGTTTAATGTCTTAGGGCCTTTGTCGAATATCAACTGTTCATAGGCAGACGGTGTCATCTCAGGGGTCTTGATTCTGTTCCACTGATCTATTTGTCTGTTTTTGTACCAGTAGCAGGCTGTTTTGACTACTGTGGCAATATAATAGGTTATAAGGTCAAGTAATGAGAAGCCTCCCAGTGTGTTCTTCTTCTTTAGTAATGCTTTGCTTATCTGGGTCTTCTTTCCATTCCAAACAAAATTGATGATTTGTTTCTCCATCTCATTAAAAAATGTCACTGGAACTTCTATTGGGATTGCATTATATAAATAACTTGCTTTGGGTGAAATAGACATTTTCACGATGTTAAGTCTTCCTATCCATGAACACAGTAGGTTTCTCCATTTATGTAAGTCTGTCTTAGTTTCTTGTAGAAAGGGCTTGCAATTCTCTCTGTAAAGGTCTGTTATTTCTCTGGTTATACTTATTCCTAGGTACTTTATCTTGTTAGGGGCAATAGTAAATGGTATTGACTTGGTGATTCCTTCCTTAATAATCTCGTTGTTGGTATAAAGGAATACTACTAATTTACTTATGTTTATCTTGTATCCTGAGACTTTGCTGAACTCTTCTATCAGTTTGAGTAGTTTCCTTATGGATTCTGCGGGATTCTCTACATATACAATCATATCATCTGCAAATAGAGAGATTTTTAGTTCTTCCTTGCCAATGCAGATGCCCTTTATTCCTTGGTCTGGTCTAATCGCTCTGACTAGAACTTCTAGGACAATGAAGCAAGACCCATATCTTATACCTTATACAAAAACCAACACAAACTGTATAAAAGACCTAAATATCAAATCTAAAATGATAAAGCTCATCCAAGAAAAAGTAGGAACAACAATAGAAGGTTTAATACACAACGTAGACAGATTTCAAAATCTGTCAAACAAATCACAATCATCAGAAGAGAAAATAGATAAATGGGAACTACTAAGAATCAATCACTTTTTCTCATCCAAAGACTTTATTAATAGAATTAAAAGGCCACCTACAGAATGGGAAAAAAATACTTGGCAATGCTATGTCAGACTGACTCCTGATCTCCATAATCTATAAAGTACTACAAAATATCAATAAGAAAAAGATAAATCATCCAATTAAGCGATGGGCAAAGGAGATGGACAGACACTTCTCTAAAGAGGAGATCCAGGCAGCCAGAAAACACATGCAGATATGATTACAATCACTAGATATTAAAGAAATTCAAATCAAAATGACAGTGAGATACCATCTCACCCCAAGAAGGTTGGCCATGATCAAAAAATGCAAAACAACAAATGCTGGAGAGGCTGTGGGGAGATTGGAACTCTCTTACACTGTTGGTGGAATTGCAAAATGGCAAAACCTCTTTGGAAAGCAATCTGGCTCTCCTTTAAAAAAATAGATATGGGGTGGAGTCAAGATGGTGGACTAAGCACACATCTTATATCCTTCTGGAAACCAAGACTTAATTGATAATCAAACAGAGCCTTCTAGTCACCTAGTAACCCCCAGGACACAGCACAGGGCTGTTAATTTGGACGTCATACCAGTGAGTGAAAAACCTCCTCTCTTTCACTGACTCCCACTCCCGGCTAGCTCTGGCTGTCATGGACTGAAGGTAACACACCATTCTGACTTTTTTTCCTCTGTCTTGGCCGGCAGGTGGAATTGGGTCTTGCCTAGCTGCTAGTCTCAGATGCACTGCTGGTGGTATATGCAGGCGAAATTGCCACATTTTGAGAGCCAGGCTTAGGACTCTGTACATCTAGCCACTTTGGGCCTCTCTTTTTATCTGTGCCACAGCATGATTTGTACAGAACCGTGGGGCCTATGTGTGGGACGCCATGTTGGATACAGAGATTTTAGCGGGACCTAATTCTCAGCCCGGGAGCCAGTGCCTAGAAACAGGACAGCACTTCTCCAACAGAAAAGCAGTAGTTTACACAGTGTCACCTATGGTGGGGGTCTGGTGACAGAGGCTGAGGACTCACTACATCTCGGCAATTTTAGCCCCTGTATCTGCTGACCGTGTGGAGGGGGCAATCTTAGATATGGTGGCCGCAGCTGGACCTAATTCTTAGCTTAGGAGCCAAAGCCTGACCATAGGAGAGCACTTTTCTAACAGAAAAGAAGTCATTTACAGTGTCGCCTAAGGCTGGGCCCTACCAGCAGAGGCCAACAGAGCGGTAGCATTGCTGTATTTTGAACTAGTTTGCATCATCTGGGATTGGATAAAGAGGTGCTTACTTTCCTAGCTTGGAAGAGGGACCTCTACACCTGAAAATCTGACTGACTTGGGAAGTGGTCAGATCCCTTTTGTTTTACATTTTAAGACAGCCTAGAAAACATCTGTGGTCCATCCTCACAGTATCTCTCCCAGCCTTTACTGACTCACCAACGCCAAGTGTCGTCGAGAAACTCAAAAAGCAACAGATGCTTGTGGCAAACAAGAAATCACCCATGGCTTCAAGGAGTTGTCCAGATGAAGAACCTTTTCGGAAATCATCAGAAGACGAATACAGAAGGATTATATACAGAACCCTTCTAGACCATCCGACTCGATGGCACTTGGCATGGCTCTAGACCTTACACAAAATGCAGCACAACAAAAGGAAAAATTAAGCAAGCTGTTCAATCTGATGGAACACCAGTACTCTGAAATCCAACAGATCAAGAACAAAATCAAAGACATAGAAACTTCCATTCAAAGCTAAGAAAACAGAATGCAACAAATGGAAAAAAGGAATTTCTGACTTGGAAGACAGAATTACTGATGCCAGCGTGTATGAGGACAAATCAGAAAAAAAAAAAGAAAAGAAAAATGAATAAACATTAAGGAGTATGTGGGGCTCTATTAAGAGAAACAACCATCAATTAATTGGAGTCCCTGAACAGGATGAAACACCTGAGAACACAGAGAGTATCATTGCTGAGCTGCTGACAGAAAACTTCCCAGAAATCATGAAGAGAATACAGATATCCCAGATGCATATCATATGCCACCCAATATAGATGTCAAAAGAAAGATTCCAGGACATATTACAATCAAGCTTAACAAAAGGAAACATAAGCAACAACTCTTAAAGGCAGCAAGACTCAAAGCAAAGCTAACACTCAGAGGGAAACCCTGTAGGCTTTCATAAGGTTTCTCAGCAGAAACTATGCTAGCACAGAGACAGTGGCATGACACATTGAAAGCCTTGAAGGAGAAGAAGTTCCAACCAAGAATTAGATATCCTGCAAAACTATCTTTCAAATATGAAAATGAACTTAAGACATTCCCAGATAAACAGAAACTCAGAGACTTTGTAAAGAGCAAACCAAAATTACAAGAAATACTGAAAGAAGTTCCTGGCCTTGGCTTAGAAGAACAAAACCACTAACTTTACATTTTACAACGACACATCATCCATAATTCTACTTAGAGAAGGCTCCAAACTCAATCACAGTTTTAATGATGAAAGAAAAAAATCCAGTGAATTTCATGAAAACTATGGTGCCATCATAATAAAAAGAGAGATGTACTACAGTCGTTACCGTCCTTCCAGATAGAGAGGAAGTCAACAAGACTGGTAGTAATTAAAATTGGGTTTATATATAGTTTATTAAGGGGGATCTTAGGAGCAGCCGTAAAGCACAACAAAGATGCAACATACCATATCAAGAAATGTAACACAGGTGTATCAACAACTACAAAACCTGCTCTGAAAAAGGTGAAAAATTAACTCACAAAAAAAGAATGTCTGAGAATGGATTAATAAGAACAACAGAGAAAACATCAAACCCACAGTAAATATATCACAATGGCAACACTGAACACACACCTATCAATAATTACACTGAATGTGAGTGGACTGAATGCTCCAGTAAAGAGACATCGAGTGACATCTTGGATCAAAAGACATGACCCATCCATATGCTGTCTACAAGAAACTCACTTGAGACTTAAAGATAGGAACAAACTGAAAGTTAAAGGATGGAAGAACATATGTCAAGTTAACAATGAACAAAGAAGAGCAGGTATGGCAATGATGATCTCAGACAAAATCAATTTTAATGTAAAATCCACCATCGTGGACAAAGATGCACACTGTTTATTGCTGAAAGATTCAGTACACAAGGAAAACTTAGCTATATTAAATATTTATGCACCTAATGTCAGAGCACTTAATACATCGAAGAAATACTGATAACACTCAAAAAAGAGTTAGATCACTTCACAGTAATAGTGGGAGACTTCAACACTCCACTCTCAATACTAGACAGATCATCTAGAAAAAAGCTCAGTAAAGATACAGAAGACCTCATTGCCATAATTAGCCAACTAAACATCATCAATATATACAGAACTTTCTACCCATCAGCAGACAACTACAACTTCTTCTCTAGTACACATGGAACATTCTCCAGAATTGACCATGTGTTAGGACATAATGCAATTTTCAACAAAATCCATATCACTGAATTAATGCAAAGTATCTTCTCAGATCATAAAGCCATAAAAGTCTAAACCAATAGCAGAAAAAACATAAATAGAAAGTGGAACTCTTGGAAACTAAACATGTTGCTCAAAAAACCATGAGTTATAGAAGAAATCAAGGATGAAATAAAGAAATTCATGGATTCCAATGAAAATGAAAACACTTGCTACCAGAACCTATGGGCTACAGCCAAAGCAGTGCTCAGAGGTCAGTTTATCTCCGTAAATGCACACATCTGGAAGGAAGCCAAGCCAAGGCAAGTGCCGTTGAGTCGAATCTGTCTCATTGCAACCCTAGGGGCCAGGGTAGAACTGACCGAAAGAAACCAAATCAAGGATATAACCCTACAGCTTGAAAAAGTAGAGAGAGACAACAGAGCAACCCCTCAAGCAACAGAAGAAAACAGATCATAAAGATTAGAGAACTAAATAAATTAGAGAACAGAAAAACAATTGAAAAAACTGAAAAGCCCAAAAGCTAGTTTTTTGAAAAGATCAAAAAAATTGACAAACCACTGGCTAAACTTACTAAAGAAAAGCAGGAGAGGAAACAAATAACCCAAATTAGAAATGAAAGGGGAGTTGTCACCACAGATGCAACAGAAATCAAAAATATCATAACAGAATACTATGAAAGACTGTACTCTAACAAATTTGAAAACCTAGAGAAAATGGACAAATTCCTTGATTCATATCACCTACCCAAATTATCACAAGGTGAATCAGAATAAATAATAAACCCACCACAAAGGAAAAGATTGAAAAAGTCATCAAAAAACTGCCAATGAAGAAAAGCCCAGGCCCAGATGGCTTCACCACAGAATTTTACCAAGCTTTCAGAGAAGAGTTATCTCCAATACTACTGAGACTATTTCACAGTATAGAAAGGGATGTAATACTCATCAGTTCATTCTATGAAGTCAGCATAACCCTGATATCAAAGCCAGGGAAAGATCCAACCAAAAAGGAGAACTACAAACCAATATCACTCATGAATCTGAATGCAAAAATCTTCAACAAAATTCTTGCCGATAGAATACAACAACATATCATAAAAATAATCCATCATGACGAAGTTGGATTCATACCAGGGATCCAATGCTGGTTCAACATCAGAAAAACAATTAATGTGATTAACCACATAAATAACACAAAAGACAGGAATCACCTGATTTTGTCCATTGATGCAGCAAAGGCATTTGATAAAGTCCAACATCCATTCATGCTAAAAACTTTTAGCAAAATAGGCTTAGACAGAAAATTCCTAAATGCACTAAGCGCTATTTATAAAAGCCCACTGCCTACATCATCCTAAATGGAGAGAGAATGAAGGAGTTTCCCTTGAAAACAGGAACTAGACAAGGATGCCCGCTCTCACCTTTCCTATTCAATCCAGTACTAGAAGATCTAGCCAGAACAATTAGACCAGATCAGGAAATAAAGGCCATCTGCATCGGCAAAGAAGAAGTCAAAATCTCCCTGTGTGCTCATAATATGATTGTATATGCACGGAATCCCAAAGAATCTATAAGTAAACTACTCAAACTTATAGAGGAGTTCAGCAAAGTCTCAGGATACAAGACAAACATAGTAAATCAGTAGGATTCCATTATACCAACAGTGAGAGTGCTAATGAAGAAATCATCAAATCAATACCATTTACTATAGCCCCCAAGAAGATAAAGTACCTAGGAATTAATCTAACCAGAAAAATAACAGACCTTTACGAAGAGAACTACAAGCCCTTACTACAAGAAACTAAGAGAGACTTACATAAATGGACAAATGTACCCTGCTCATGGATAGGAAGGCTTAACATTGTGAAAATGTCTATTTTACCCAAAGCAAACTACTCATATAATGCAATCCCAATACATGTTCCAGCATCATTTTTTAATGAGATGCAGAAACAAGTCACCAATTTTGTTTGGAAAGGGAAGAAACCACAGATAAGTAAAGTACTACTAAAGAAGAAGAACACACTGGGAGGCCACTCATTACCTGACTTCAGAACCTATTTCACTGCCACAGTAATCAAAATAGCCTGGTACTGGTACAAGAACACACAGATCGATCAATGGAAAAGAATCGAGACCCCAGAGATGACACCATCTGCCTATCAACAGTTGATACTCAACAAAGGCCCTAAGACTTTAAGCTGGGGTAAAAACAATCTCTTCAACAAATGATGCTGGCAAAATTGGATATCCGTCTGCAATAAATGGAAACAAGATCCATATTTTACACCTTATACAAAAACGAACTGAAACTGGATAAAAGACCTAAGTATCAAATCTAAAACGATAAAGCTCATCCAAGAAAAAGTAGGAACAACAATGGAAGTTTTAATACACAACATGGACAGACTTCAAAATCTGTCAAAAAGACCACAATCAATAGAAGAGAAAATAGATAAATGGGAACTATTAAGAACCAAACACTTTTACTCATCGAAAGACTTTATCACAAGAGTTTAAAGACCACCTACAGAAAGGTAAAAAATATTTGGCAACTCTATGTCAGACCAATGCCTGATCTCCATAATCTATAAGATAATACAAAATATCAATAAGAAGAAGATCAATCATCCAATTAAGCAATGGGCAAAGAAGATGGACAGACATTTCTCTAAAGAGGAGATCCAGGCATCTAAAAAACACAAGTGGACATGCTCACTATGTTTAGTTGTTAAAGAAATTCAAATCAAAATGACAATGACATACCATCCCACGCCAACAAGATTGGCCATGTTCCAAAAAACCCAAAACAACAAATGCTGGAGAGGCTGTGGAGAAACTGGAACTCTCCTACAGTGTTGGTGGGGTTGCAAAATGGTCGAGCCTCTTTGAAAAGCAATCTCGCACTTCATTAGAGAAATGGACATAGATATACCATGTGACCCAGCAATTCCACTACTTCGAATATATCCTAAGAATCAAGGCCATTCACACCAATGGATTCATGCACAAGAATGTTTATCACAGCATAGTCCACAGTAGCAAAAAGATGAAATCACCCAGATGCCCAACAACAGAGGAATGGATAGGTAAACTATGGTATGTATACTCAATGGAGCACTATGCAATGATAAAGAACAATGATGATTCCAGGAAACATCTCCTAACCTGGTTTCAACTGGAAGACATTATGTTGAGTGAAGTAGACAGCAATAAAAGGACAAATATTGTATGAGACCCCTACAATAAGAACTCAAAAACAGACTCATGTATAGAATATAAGACTCTTTCATAGCTGCAAGGAAGGAGAAGGAGGGAGGGGGAGAGGGGAGAGTTTAGATTAGATAGGTGGTAGAAATTTGTTTGGGTGAAATCGGTGACAGCACACATTAGAAACAAGAACAATATTAAGTGGACTTCAACATAACTTTAGTACTCCTCCCATCTTAAACCAATAATGCAAGGACAGAGTAGCTGGGGTGGGAGGCAGGGGACCATGCTCTTAGGAGAAACCGAAGCCAATTGGCACAACTAGGGATTTGCTAAGAGGGCTTTCTGCACCCCACATTGGTGAGTGGCGTCTGGTGTCTTAAAAGCTGCCAAACTGACATCCTAGGGCACAGCAAATGGTCCCAACTCAGCAGGAACAGATGCTCACCGAGGACCAAAACGTGGGGGAAAGAGAACTCAGAAGACAGAGAGCCGCACATGAGTGGGTGCCTACATCGACTTGGGACCAGTAGAACCAGAAGGTGCCCGGCCACCACCAGTGACAGCCACGATGGAGCTAACAAAGTTGAATCTCACTGGCAACACAAGATTAAAAAGGGGTACACCCTGAGATCTCCACTAAAAGACTGCAACTGATGGTCCAGTGGCCTCAGGGTTCCCCTGCGAGCATGGACCCTGGCCCTCATGCTGCCCTTGCCCATAAATCATAATGAAGTTCCACTGTTTGGACAGCAAGGGATTGGACTTGGTGATGCAGAGTGACTGTATATTGGGTGCACTTTATGGTTCTATGCATCTACAGGAGATCATCCTGCTGACCTCTGACTGGAGGAAGGGGAGTGGGTGAAGAGGAGGAGAAAGGAGAGGATAAGACATGTTGGGAGGATAAGACATGTATGGAGTGCAGAGGAAGAGTGTGCTGTCACCGGGCAGGGAGAGCAATGGAAGCTGCACATAGGTGGGCATGCAAATTTATATGGGAATGTATATTTTCACTCAGTCATAATAAAAAAAAGAAAAAGAAAAAAAATGGATATAGATATACCATTTGACCCAGTAATTCCTCTGCTTGGAATATATCCTACAGAATCAAGGCCATTCACACAACGGACACATGCACACGAATGTTCATCACAGCACAGTCTGGAATAGCAAAAAGATGGAATCAATTCAGATGCCCAACAACAGAGGAATAGATAGGTAAACTATAGTATATATATTCAATGTAACACTACGCAATGATAAAGAACAACGGTGATAGCAAGAAACATCTCTTAACATGGTTTCAACTGGAGGACATTATGCTGAGTGAAAGTAGTCAGGGACAAAAGGACAAATATTGTATGAGACCCCTACGATAAGAACTTAAAAACAGACTCATATATAGAAGAAAAGACTGTTTCATGGCTGCAAGGGTGGGAGGGTGGTTAGATTAGATATTTAACAGAAATTTGGTTGGGTGAAATCGGTGACAGCACACATTAGGAAGAAGTTTAACAATAACTGGACTTCAACACAATTTGAGTACTCCGCCCATCTTAACCCAATAATGCAAGGACAGAGTAGCTGGGGCGGGGGGCCGGGGAACATGCTCTCAGGCGAAATTGATGCCAATTGGTACAGTTAGCATTTTGCTAATGAGGACTCTCTGCACCCCACATCAGTGAGTGGTGTGTGGGGCCTTAAAAATTGCCAAGCTGCCATCTGAGGGTACAGCAGATTGTCCCAGCTCAACAGCAATGGATGATCACCAAGGATAAGAATGGCACAGGAGAAAGAGAATTCAGAAGACAGAGAGACCCACGGGTCTCTACATCGACTCGTGACCAGAAGAACTGGATGGCGCCCGGCCACCACCGGTGGTAGCCACGATGGAGCTCACAAAGTTGAGTCTTGCAGGCAACAAGAGAATAAATAGGGGTGCACCCTAAGATCTCCAATAAAAGACTGCAATTCATGGTCCGGGGGCTTTGGGGTTCCCCTGTGAGCATGGACCCTAACCCTCATGCTGCCCCTGTCCATAAATCATAATGAAGGTCAACTTTTCGGACAGCAATGGATTGGACTTGGCAACGCAGCGTGGCCTTATCTTGTGGGAATTTCATGGTTCTGTGCATCAGTAAGGTCTCATCCTACTGACCTCTTGCCGGAGGAAGGGGAGTGGTTGGAGAGGAGGTGCAGGAGACTGTTGGGAGGACATGTATGGTGCAGAGAAGAGGGGTGTGCTGTCACCGGCAAGGAAGAGTAGCGGGAGCTGCATATAGGTGTGAATGCAAATTTATATGGGAATGTACATTTTCCTTCAATCATAATAAAATAAATAAACACAGATGTTACCGAACAAGCCAACACTGTTTTCTTGAGGGCTAGAAAATATCTTTAAACAAAACTGACCTCTACCGCCCTAAAAACCCTACTGGTGTAGTGGTTCAGTGCTATAGCTACTAACCAAAAGTTCACAATTTAAATCCACCAGGTGCTCCTTGGAAACTCTGTGGTGCAGTTCTATTCTGTCCTATAGGGTGGCTGTGAGTCGGAATCAACTCGACAGCAGTGGGTATGGTTTGGTCCTATGGCCTTACCTTTTCTTCTAATTGGATTTTAAATTAAAATAATGCTGGCAACAGCATTGTTTCATTGTGTGCTGTCAAGTTGATTTTGAGTCACTATAACCCTATAGTGACCCTATATGACAGTAATACTGCCCCAGAAGACATTCAAAGCTGTAAATCCTGTTGTAGCGGATTGCCACATATTTTTCCCATGGAACAGATTGTGGGTTAGAGCTTCTGATCTTTCAATTATCAGCTGAGTGCTTTAACCACTGTGCCTCAGAGCCCCTACACCATTGTAAGGTCAGGAAATAATGGGTCCAGTGTGAACCATTAAGTGAGGTCTAACTGCTGCTTCTCTACAATGGTGCACAAAATTGTACATTTTTCACACAGGGATATTTTAGACTAAATTATCCCGCCAAAGTCTTCCACAGTGTGAATACAACCATTTTTTGATTCTTCTGGATCCTATGCTCCCCTTATACTGGACTAGCTGTATTTCCTAACTGTATTAGCATGTTTCTGTCTTCTATGCTCTTTCTCATGATGTTACTTGTTTTTTTTAATTGTGAATAAATGAAAGTATACAAATCGAATTAAATTTGCATACCTGCCTATCTACAGCTCCTTCTGCTCTCCTCACCCAGTGATAGCACACTCCTCGTTTTCATCCTATACCTGTCGTATTCTCTTAACAATCTCCTGCCTCCTCCTGTCCACACTCTCCTCTCCTATTTAGAAAGAGATCAGTAGGACAGCATCCTATAAATGCATAGAACCATAAAGCACACACACCATATGGTCACAGTGTATCCCTGGGTCCACTCCACTTTTGTCTGAAGAGTTGAACTCAGTAGTGTTTTCTAGACAGGGTGATGTGCACGTGTAGGGACCACGCTCCCAGAGAACCATCAGGCTGTCTGACCATCAGTTGTGGTCTTTTAGTAGAGTTCTTGAGGTGCACTCCTCTTTTTTCTCATGTTGCCACAGGGACTGGACATTGTGTGCCCCATAACTGCTGACTTTGGTAGAAGCCGGGCACCATCTGGTTCTTTTGGTCACATGTTGATACAGTCACACATTCACATGGGTCCTTCTGTCTCCTGAGCTCTTTTTTCCTTGTGTCTTTGTTGTTCTCAGGGATCATCTGTTCTGGATGAGTTGGGACCATTTGCTGTACCTCAGAAGGCAGCTTGTTACCTTTTAAGAATGCAGACACCAGTCACCAATATGAGGTACAGAAGATTCTCTTAGCAATAGGCTAGTTATACCAATTAGCCTCAATGTCTCCAGACAGCATGGTCCCAAGGGCCCACCCCTGCTACTCTATTTTTGCAAAATTGGATTAAGATTAGAAGACTTTTCTGTGTATGTTGAAGTCCACTCAAGCTGATCTACTTTCTACAGTGTGCTGTCATTGCTTTTACTCAATCAAATTTCTATCAGCTCACTAATGTATGACCAACCTTCTCCTTCCACCTCCACCCTTGTAGCTGTCAAAGAGTTTTTCTTCTGTATATAAGTCTATTTTAAAGTTCTCATAGTAGAGAACTCATTCAATATTTGTCCTTGTTTTGCTGAATGATTTCACTCAATTTACTGTCTTCCAATTGGAATCAGGTTATGAGATGCTTCCTAAAATCATCATTGTTCTTTATCATTGCATAGTGTTCCACTGAGTGTGTGTCCCAGAGTTTCTTTATCCATTCATCTGCTTATAGGTATCTGGGTTGATACCATCTTTTTGCTCTTGTGGACTGTGGACTGTGCTGCAATAAATATTTGTGTGCATGTATCTGTGTGACAGCCCTTGTTTCTGTAGGATATATTCTGAGCAGTGGGATAACTGGATCAAATGGTATACTTATTTCTAGCTTTTTGAGGATTGCTTTCAAAAATAGATTGTATCATTTTGCAGTCCCACCAGCAGTGTAGGAGAGTTCTGATCTCTACACAGCCTCTCCAGCATTTGTTGTTCTGTGTTTTTTTGGATCATGGCCAACCTCGTTGGTGTCAAGTGGTATCTTATTGTAGTATTGATTTGCATTTCTCTGATAGCTGATGATCTTGAGCATTTCCTCATATGTCTTTTGGCTGCCTGGATGTCCTCTTTGGTGAAGTGCTTGTCCATCTCCTTTGCCTATCACTTAATTGGGTTATTTGCCTTTTTCCTGTTGATATTTTGCAGTACCTTGTAGACTATGGAGATCAGACATTGGTCTGACATGTAGTTGCCAAATATTTTTTTCTCATTCTGTAGGTAGTCTTTTAACTTTTTTGATAAACTCTTTAGATGAGCAAAAGTGTTTGATTCTTAGTAGTTCCCATTTATCTACTTTCTCTTTGTTGATTGTGCTTTGTCAGATTTTGAAGTCTGTCTAAGCCGTGTATTAAAACTTCCATTGCTAACTCTATTTTTTCTTGCATGATCATCATTTTAAGTCTGGTATTTAGGTCTTTTATCTAGTTTGCTAGTTTTTGTGTAAGATGTGAGATATGGGTCTTGTTTCAATTTTTTACACATCGATATCCAATTTTCCAACACCATTTGTTAAAGAGACTGTTTTTACCCCACTTTACAAGCTTTAGGCCTTTGTCAAATATCAGCTATTCATAAGAGGTTGGTGGCATCTCAAAGGTTTCAACTCTGTTCCATTGTTCTCTATGTCTTTTTGTACCAGTACCAGGCTATTTTGACTACTGTGGCAGTGTAATAGATTCTAAGGGCAGGTATTATGAGGTCTTCTAGTGTGTTCTTCTTCATTAGTAGTGCTTTATATATCCAGGGTATCTTTGCTTTCCAAAGTTGGTGATTTGTTTTTCCATCTCATTAAAAAAGGACACTGGAATTTGTATTGAGATTGCATTGTATATGTAGATTGCTTTGGGTAAAATAGACATGTTCACAATGTTAAGTCTTGCTATCCATGAGCAGGGTTGGTTTCTCCATTTATGTAAGTCTCTTCCGGTTTCTTGCAATGAGGTCTTGTAGTGCTCTCTGTGTAGGCTCTCATTTCTCTAGTTAGATTTATTCCTAGATATTTTATCTTCTTGGGGGGTATAGTAAATGGTATTGATTTGGTAATTTCTTCTTTATCTATTTGCTACTGTAAAGGAATCCTACTAATTTACTTATGTTTATCTTATATCCTGATACACTGCTGAACTATTAGTTCCAGAAGTTTACTTGTGGATTCTTTAGGATTCTCTGAAGATACAGTCATATCATCTGCAAATAGGGAGATTTGTACTTCTTTGCTGATGTGAAAGTCTTTTATTACTTTGTCTTGCCTAATTGCTCTGACTAGTATCTCAAGTACAATGTTGAATAGAAGTAGTGAGAGTGGGCTTCCTCATCTAGTTCCTGTTCTCAAGGGGAATTCTTTCAGTCTCTCTCCATTCAGCATGAGTAGGCGGTAGGCTTTGCATAGATGTACCTTAGTGTGTTGAGGAATTCACCTTCTATTCCTATTACACTAAGAGATTTTAGCAGGAATGGGTGTATTATTTTGTCAAATGCCTTTTCTGCATCAATTGACAAAATCAAGTAATTCTCATCTTTTGGGCTATTTATATGGCTGATTACATTAATTGTTTTTCTGACGTTGAACCGGCCTTGCCTCCTTGGTATGAATCCAACTTGGTTGTAATGAATTATTCCTTTGATATGTTGTTGAATTCTATTGGCAAGATTTTGTTGAAATTTTTGCCTCTAGGTTTGTGAGTCATATTGGTCTCTAATTTCCTTTTTTTGAGTGATCTTTCCCTGGCTTTGGTATCAGGGTTATGCTGGCTTCATAGAATGAATTTGGGAGTAATCCATCCCTTTCCATGCTGTGAAATAGTTTCAGTAGTATTGGACTTAACTCTTTAAAAGTTTGATAGAATTATCTGGTGAAGCTATCTGGGCTAGGACCTTTTTTGGTTGGCTATTTTTGAATTATTTTTTCAATCTCTTCCTTTGCTATAGGTGTATTAAGCTATTCTACTTCTCGATGTGATAACTTTGGTGATATGAATCTAGAAATTCATCCAGTTCCTCTATGCTTTTAAATATTTTTGAGTACTGTCTTTTGTAGTATTCTGTTATGATACTTTTGATTTCAGTTGGGTCTTTTGTGACATTTCCCATCTCATTTTTTATTCAGGTTATTTGTTTCCTCTCCTATTTTTCTTTTGTAAGGTTAACCAATGGTTTATCAAATTTGTTGATCTTTTCAAAAAAACAGATTTTGCTTTTGTTAACTTTTCAATTGTTCTGCTATTCTCTAGTTCACTTAGTTCTGCTCTAATCTTTATGATCTGTTTCTTTCTGGTGTCTGAGGGTTACCTCTGTTCCTCTCTTTCTACCTGTTCAAGCTGTAGAGTTAAATCTTTGATTTGGGTCCTTTCTTCCTTCTGTATGTGTGCATTTATAGAAATCAATTGACCTCTGAAGCACCGCTTTGGCTGTATACCATGGTTTCTGGTAGGATGTATTTTCATTCTCATTTGATTCCACAAAATGTATTTATTTCTTCCTTGATTTCTTCTGTAACTCATGGATTTTTGAGCAAGGTGTTGTTCAGTTTCCATGAGTTCACATTTCTACCTATGTTTTTTCTACTATTGATTTCAACTGTTATTGCTTTATGGTCTGAGAATATGTTTTGCAATAATTCAGTTTGAATTTTGTTGAGATTTGCTTTATGTCCTAACGCATAGTCTGTTCCAGAAAATGTTTCATGTGCATTGGAGTACAAGTTGTACTAATCTGTTTATTGGTGAAATTGTATATGTCAATGAAGTCTAGTTGGCTAATTGTTACAATAAGATCTTCTGAGATCTTTATTGGGTTTTTTTCTGGGTGATCTGTCCATTACTGAAAGTGGAGTGTTGAAGTCTCCCACCATTGTTGTGATGTGATCTATCTTGTTTTTCAGTGCAGTGTTTGTTCAATGTGTTTAGATGCTCTGATATTGGGTGCATGAATATTTACTATTATTAAGTCCTCCTTATGTATTGAACCTTTCAGCAATAAATAGTGACCATCCCTGTCCACAATGGTGGATTTTACATTAAAATCTATTTTATCTGAAAAATCTATTTTATCAGAAGCCAAGCCAAGCCAAGTGCCGTCGAGTCGGAAAGTCTTCTTTATCTGGGAAGTTTTTTTATTCTTTGTTTAGAGAGTTTTCTGGAGCCATGATAGACTGTTTCTTTACTTAGTTAACATTTGATTGTTGCTGACATGCCATCTAGAGGCTGTTCAGATTCTCTGATATTACCTCAACAGGAAATGAGGAGCAGTTCTAAGAGGGAGTTGCTCACCAGCTGCCTATGTGTACTGTACTTACTGGCTCCAGATGGACTCTCTGGGGTGGCAGGCTCTGCCTCCTGGCTTGTAGATACAGTGACCTATTTATGGACTCACTGAGGAGTCATCAGCTGATGCTATGATATGGATCAGTGAAGGGTAGAAGAGATGCTGCCATGCCTCTCAGCATTCAATTCTCCAGGAGCTCTTATTTTAAAAATGTACTTTACTGCTAAGCAAGGAGTTGTCCAATAGCTGCCAAAATTAGTCAGGGCCTCAGGTGTGGCATGCCCCACCTTCCTACTAAAATGAAAGCACCTCATAGGGCATCCCTAGATGCTATGATATAGTTAAAATTAGGGGTGGGTTACAGCTTTGCTGCCATCTTCTGCTGGGTCTCACCCATAAGATACCACTGTCCTGAACACAGCTTTTCTGCTGGAGAAGCACTTTTCAGACAGGCAGTTCTCAGCTTGGAAATTAGCCCCCACTGAGACTTCCGGTTGGGTGACTCTGCCTATTGGCTGAAAGCAGAGAATTCCAGGAAGATAATTACCTGTGTTTCATTGACTATGCAAAGGATGTAGATGATAACAAATTATGATAATTTTGAAGGTGATGGAAATTCCAGAACACTTAATTGTGCTCACAAAGGATCTCTACGTGTATGAAAAGGCAGTCATTTGAACATAACAATGGTATCCTGCTTGGTTTAAAATCAGGAAAGGTGTGTGTTAGGGTTATATCATTTCAGCATACATTTTCAATCTGTATGCTGAAAAAATAACCCAATGAGCTGGACTATATAAAGCAGAACAATTCATCAGGATTGGAGAAAGACTTATTAACAACCCGTGGTATGTAGATGACACAATCTTGCTTGCTGAAAGTGAAGAGGATTTGAAACACTTACTGATGAAGATCAAAGTCCACAGCCTGCAGTATGGGTTGTACCTCAACATCAAGAAAACAAAAATCCTTACAACTGGACCAGTAAGCAACATCACGATAAACAGAAAGGATTGTGATTGTCAGTGTTTTCCTTTTACTTGTTTCCACAATCAATACCCACAGAAGCATCAGTCAAGGAGTCAAAAGATGCATTGCATTGGGAAAATTTGTTGCAAAAGGCCTCTTTCAAGTGTTAAAAAGTAAAGATGTTACCTTAAAGACCAAGGTGAGCCTAACCCAAGCCATGGTATTTTTAATTGCATCCCATGCATGAAAAAGCTGGGCAATGAATAAGGATGACAGAACAACTGACACTTCTGAATTGTGGTGTTGGATAAGAATATGGAACATACCATTGATTTCTGAAAGAACAGATATGTTCTAGAAAAGGTACAGTTAGGGCACTCCATGGAAGAAAGGATGGCAAGACTGTGTCTTACACGCTTTGGACATGTTGTCAGGAGGGATCAGTTCCTGGAGATGGATATCATGCTAGGTCAAGTATAGAGTCAGCCAAAAAGAGGAAGACCCTAAAGATGGATTGCCACCACAGCTGCAACAATGGGCTTAAACATGAAAATGATTGTGGTCGTGGCACAGGACCAGGCAGTGTTTCTTTCTGTTTTTCATAGACTTTCTATGAGTCAGAATCAACTCGATGGCACCTAACAACAGTACTCAGTTTTATCTGTGGAGATTTTGAGTGGTTTTCATTTTAACAATAACAAAAAAGAGTATTTTGAAAGTCTACTTTTTAAAAATTGCATTAATCAATTTCAAAGCATTTTTTCTACTCTTTTAATTTGATCCTGATGACACCTTTGTAAATTACATGTGCTTGCTACTGCCATTTCATGTGTAAGGCAGATTAGGTTCAGCAAATTTCTTTATTCAATATTAAAAAAAAAAATCACATTTGGCCATTCATTCACTCAAGAAGTATTTATGGTGGATTACCTATGAAGGAGACAAAAGCTAAATTAGTCATGCTTCTTAAAAAAATTATAATTAAAAGGGAAGAAAGGAAATATGAGTTAGATGTTCCAAGAAAGGTGTTAAGGTATTTCATGGTTTACAGGAGGTAGGTCTTATCTCTGATCAAGAGAATTACATAAAGTTTCAGAAAATATCTAGGAATGTAAACCAGGTTTGAATTTTTATACATTCATAATGACAGTGTGAAGGTAATCTCAGGTGAATTCTCACTGAGAGAAATGGCTCTGCCATTTTGTCTCTCAGAGGGTAGAGTCAAGATGGTGGCCTATACACACATCTCCATAATTCCCTCTGAAACTTAAGGCCTGCATTGATAATTAAACAGAGCTTTCTGGACGCCCAGGGATCCCTTGAACATAGCATAGGGCTGTCAGTTTGGACTACATGCCACTGAACAGGAAACTTCTTGTCTTTTGCTGAACCTTGCTGTGGTTGAACTGGCCAGCTCCCATGGACTGAAAGTAACTGGCATTTTTTTAAAATTCGTTTTCTTTTTGTTGGCTGGCAGATGGGAGATGGGATTAACCAGCCGTTACGCTGAGCCACAGTGCTAAAGGGATCAGCAGGTGGAATAGCCACAGTTTGAGAGCTTGGCTCTAGAATCAGAGCACCACCTCTCTTTTAAAAATCTCCACCATAGATTCTGCTGTTTCACTGGAGCATGACATCTTGACCAGGATGCCATCCTGTGTGACCAGGAGGCAGAATTACCCAAGTGGAGGCTTCAGCAGGGGCTAATTCCCAGGCTGAGAGGCAGGCCCAAGCCAGGGAATGCTTTTCCAGCAGAAAAGCTGTGTTTAGTGCAGTGTAGCCTTATGAGTGGGGCCCGGAAGGGGATGACAGCAGGCCAGTAGTCTGTTCCTACTTTGAACTATATCACAGCATCTGGGGACAGCTGAAGAGTTGCCTTCACTGTCAGCTGGAAGTAGGGGCTGGCACACCTGACAGTCTGAATGATTTTGGTAGTGGTCTGGTAACTTTTACCTTTCCAAATAAGACTGCCTAGAGAAATAACTACCATGCAACCTGATGGCATCTCTTCAAGCCTTTACTGATCCACATCACAGGGTTGGCTCATGGTCCCCCAGTGACTCTATAAGTAGAGCCTTGTCTTTGCCAGCCAGGAGGTGGAGCCTACTGACCTAGAGATTCTGTTGGGCCCAGTCCCAGAAGTACATAGAGGAGGCTGGTGATCAACTTACTTCTCAGAACTGAGCCTCAGCTTCTGTTAAGGCAACACCAGAGAAGCTAAAGAGCCTCCATATGTCCCCAAAGCAATGAACCCTAGCCAATCATTTAAACAAAAATCCACCCATGGCTCCAGAAAACTCCCAAAGTAAAGAAGGAAAGAACTTCCCAGATGAAAAAGCCTTTCTGAAACTATAGGAGGTCGAGTACAAAAAAAATTGTATATAAAGCCCTCCTAGACATTATACAAAATGCAGCAGAGCAAGATGAAAAATTAAGCAAGCTGTTCAATATGATGGAACACCAGCATTCTGAAATCTGACAGATCAATAACAAAATTACAGAATTAGACAATTCAAAGCCAAAAGAACAGAATTAAGCAATTAGAAAGCAATTAAGCAATTAAGAAATTAGACTTACTGACCTTGAAGATAGAGCAACTGACATCAGCATTTATGAGGAGAAATCAGAGCAAATAAGTAAGAAAAATGAAGAACTATTAAGAAACATGTGGTACTCTATCAACAGGAATAATCTACAGTTAATTGGAGAGTAAACAGGGAGGGATAGCTGAAAACACAGAAAGTATTTTTGCTGAGTTGGTGACAGAAAACTTCCCTGAAATTATGAAAGAAGAGAACATTGATATCCAAGATGTGTGTTAGATGCCACAGAAAACTGACCTCAAAAGAAAGACACCAGCACATATTATAATCAAGCTTAACAAAGGAAACATATGCAGAAACTCTTAAAGGCAGTGAGACTCAAAGCAAAGCTAACATTCAGATGGATACCTTGTAGGATGTTGCTTCACTTCTCAGCAGAAGCAATGTTGGCAAGGAGGCAGTGGGATGATACTTTCAAAGCCTTGAAGGAGAAAAACTTCCAACCAAGAATTATATATCCTGAAAAACTGTCTTTCAAATTTGAAGATGAAATGAACACATTTGCAGATAAACAGAAACTTAGAGATTTGTAAAAAGCAAACCAAAGCTACAAGAAATACTGAAAGAAGCTCTTTGCTTAGTAAAATAAAACCATTAAGTGTATATTTAAGGAGTCAATGCAGGACACAAAATCCAGAAACCTACTCAATTAGGGAAGGCACAAAACTCAATCAAATGTATAATATTAAAGTAAAGGATCCAGAAATAATATCATGAGAACTATATCATCACATTAAGAAGAGGGATATACTGCAGTAGTTATAGTCCTTCCAGATGAAGAGGAAGTTAATAAGATATGTAGAAGTTAAAATTGGGTTTAGACTTAGATTATTAAGGAGGATCATAGTGGAAGCCACAAAGCACACTAAAGATGCAACATATCAAAACAAGAAACATAACACAGAAGTCTCAAGAAACACAAAACCAACACTGAAAAGGATAAAAAATCAAACCATAAAGAAGAATGTCCCGGAACAGAGTATTAAGAGCAACAGAGAAAACACCAAAACTGAAATAAATACATCAAAATGACAGTGCTAAACACGTATCAGCAATTACACTGAATGTAAATGGACTGAATGCTCCAGTAAATAGACAACAAGTGATATCTTAGATCAAAAGACGTGACCTGTCTATATGTTGCTTACAAGAAACTAACCTTAGACTTAAAGACAGGTGCAAACTGAAAATTAAAGGACAGAATAGCATATACTAGCTAACAATCTGCAAAGAAGAGCAGGTGTGGCGATACTAATCTCAGATAAAATAGATTTTAATGTAAAATGAGAATGGTTACTACTTCTTGCTGAAGGGTTCAGTGCACAAGCAGTACATTTTTTCTCTCATTTTACAAGATGTGACAATAAAGCATTGGGACAGATTTTCTCATGTAGCTTGTAAACTAGCTCTACTGGCAATTACGAAATAGAACCTCTTGCATTGTTTAGAGCAAAGGCAACATCATTTGCATAAGGTATGCAGCTTCCTAAAATTATGACTATGAAGGAAACACCACTCATTTGACTCCACAGTACAAATACTGTATTGTAGAACACATTTTCAGATGACAATTAGTTTTGCTTAATATGGTATCTGACACAGATACATAGCAAAGACTTAAAAGTACTCACAACCATATAATAGAAATTGACATCGTATTAAGGTGCTGATATGATCTCATACTTTATAAATGAAAAAAATGAGGCCACCCAGATATTGTATGGTTCACTCAAGGTCATGTTAAAAATTGAGAGCCACACTTGGAATAAATATGAAGTTTCTAAACCCCTGACATAAACAATAGCCAGTAACCTCTAAAAGATGTTACTTTTAGAGAATTAACCATTGCAGAAAAATGAAAATAAGATCATACCTATATCATACACAAAAACTAATTCAAAATGGATCAAAGACTTAATGTAAAACCTAACATTACGAAGACCACGGTTGAAAAAATAGGAACAATGCTAGAGACCCAAATATATGGTTTAAATAGAATGCCAAACATAAGAAAAAGTGGACAAACAGCAGATGATAAAATAGATAACTAGGATCTTTTTAAATTAAACACACTCATCAAAAAATTCTGCCAAAAGAGTAAAAAGAGAAGCTACAGGATGGGGAAAAAATCACCTACAACATCTGACATGAGGCTAGCCTCTAAAATTTACAAAAATTCTTGAACACCGCAACATCAAAATGACAAAAAATTCCATCAAAAAATGGGCAAAATGCAAGAAACCAAAAGAGACTTATGTAAGTCGGGAAACCCACCTTGCTCAGTGATAGGAAGACTTAATATTGTAAACGTGTCTATTCTACCCGAAGCGATATATATATAAAACGTAATCTTAATACAAATTTTAATGTCACTTTTTAATGAGATAGAGAAACAAATCACCAACTTTGTTTGGAAAAGGAAGAAACTCTGTATAAGTAAAGTGCTACTGAAGAAGAACACAGGGGGAGACCTTACATTACCCAATCACTATTATCAGGACTGAAGAAAAGGTTTAAACACAGAAGAAAACAGTCTTTGATGGTTACAAGGGTGGAGAAGGAGGCTGAAGAGTATTCATTAATTAGCCAGTAAATAGGAATTGAGTGAGGGGAAGGGAGGGATAGCAAGCAATGGACGTAAGGTCAGCACAGATAGACTAAACCAAGATCTAGGAAGTTTCCTAGATAGAATCAAACACTTCAAGGGACAGAGTAGCAGGGCCAGGGGTCTGGTGACGATGGTTTTAGGGGACATCTAGGTCAGTTGGTGTAACTGAGTTTATTAAAATATTCTGCATTCTGCTTTGGTGAGCGAAAGTCTCGGTTCTTAAAAGCCACCAGTCAGCCACCTAGGTAGTACCAATTGGTGCCAGACCACTTGGAGCACAGGAAAATCAAAGACATTAGGAAAATATGAGCCCAAGAAAGGAAAGCCTGGTTGCATAATGGTTAAGTGCTACAGCGGCTAAGTAAAAGGTTGGCAATTCAAATTCTCCAGTTGCTCCTTGGAAACTCTAGGGAGCAGTTCTTCTCTGTTCTATAGGGTCGCTATGAGTTGGAATTGACTTGATGGCAGTGGGTTTGGTTTTTGGTTTTAGATAAATAAGGGTCACAAAATCTAGAGACTACATCAACATGAGAGTAGAAGAAGTAGATGGTTTCTGGCCACCACCAATGACTGCCTTTTCAGGGAATACAACAGAGGCCCTGGCATTGTTGTTGTTGTTGTTAGGTGCCACTGAGTCAGTTCTGACTTGTAACCACCATATGAACAACACAACAAAGCACGGTACAGTCCTGTGCCATGGCCACAATCAGTTTTATGCTTAAGCTCATTGCTGCAATCACAGCGTCAATCTATCTTGCTGAGCGTCTTTCTCTTTTTTGCTGATCCTGTAGTTTAGTAAGCATGATGTTCTTCTCTAGGGATTGATCCCTCCTGACAACATGTCCAAAGTATGTATAAGAGGCAATCTCACAATCCTTGCTTCCAAGGAGCACTCTGGCTGTACTTTCTCCAGATCTATTTGTTCTTGTAGCAGTCCGTGGTACATTCTATATTATTCTCCAACATCACAATTCAAAGACATGAATTCTTCATCTGTCTTCCTTATTCACTGTCCAGTTTTCACATGCATGTGATGCAATTGAAAATACCAAGGCTTGGGGCAGGCACCCCTTAGTGTTCAAGGTGACAACTTTACTTTTCAACACTTTCCAGAGGTCTTTTGCAGCAGATTTGCCCAATGTAGTGAGTCTTTTGATTTTTTGACTGCTGCTTCCGTGAGCATTTATTGTAGAACCAAGTAAAATGGAATCCTTATAACTGCAATCCTTTCTTCATTTATCTTGTCATTACTTATTGGTCTAGTTGCGAGGACTTTTGCTTTCTTGATATTGAGGTGCAATCCATATTGAAGATTGTCTTTGATGTTTCTCAGTAAGTGTCTCAAATCCTCTTCACTTTCTGCAAGCAAATTTGGGTCATTCGTGTAACACAGGTTGTTACTAAGTCTTTCTCCAATCCTGATGACTCATTCTTCTTCATATAGTCCAGTTTCTTGGATTATTTGCTTGGCATACAGAGTGATAAGTTATGGAGAAAGGATATAACCTGGAGGCACACCTTTCCTGATTTTAAACCACACAGTGTCCCCTTGTTATGTTTGCAAAACTGTCTCTTGATCCATATAAAGATTCCTCATGAGCACAATTAAGTGTTCTAGAATTCCCATTCTCTGAAATGTTACCCATAATTTGTTATGATACACACAATCAAATACCTTTGCACCGTCAGTGAAACACAGATAAACATTTTCTGGTATTCCCTGCTTTTAGCCAAAATCCATCTTACATCAGCAATGATATCCCTGATTCCATATCTTCTTCTGAATCCAGCTTGACTTGCTGACAGTTACTTGCCAACATACTGCTGCTGTAACTTTTGAATGATCTTGAGCAAAATTTTACTTGCATGTGATAGATCCGACTCGACGGCACTTGGCTTGGCTGTGATATTAATGATATTGTTTGATAATTTCTGCATTTGGTTGGATCGCCTTTCTTGGGAATAGCCATAAATATAGATCTCTTTCAGTCTGCTGGCCAGGTAGCTGTCTTCCAAATTTCTTAGCATAGATGAATGGGTACTTCTAGTACTTCATCCATTTGTTGAAATATCTCAATTGAAATTCCATCAATTCCTGAAGCCTTGATTTTCACCAGTGCCTTCAATGCTGCTTCAACTTCTTCCTTTGGTACCATCAATTCCTGATCATGTGCTGCCTCTAGAAGTTGTTGAACATTGACCAGTTCTTTTTGGTACAATGACTATGTATGTTTGTTCATCTTGTCTTGATGCTTCCTGAGTCACTGAATATTTTCACTGTAGAATCCTTCACTATTGCAACTTGAGGCTTGATTTTTTTTTTCTTCAGTTCTTTCAGCTTGAGGAATGCAGAGCCTTGTTCTTCCTTTTTGGTTTTCTATCACCAGCTCTTTGCATATGTCATGTAATATTTTACTTTGTCTACTTCTGCTGCCCTTTGAAATCTTGCATTCAATTCTTCTCTTTCATCATTTCTTCCTTTTGTCCAGAGTCTCTGTTGACATCCAATTTGGTCTTTTCTTTCATGTCTTTTTAATTAGCTTTTCCTTTCTTCATGTATGATGTCCTTGATGTCATTCCACAACTGACCCAGTCTTTGGTCAGTAGTGTTCAACACATCAAATCTGATTTTGAAATTGTCTCTAAACTCAAGTGGGATATACTCAAGGTCATACTTTGGTTGTCATGGGCTTGTTCTAATTTTCTTCAGTTTTAATTTGAACTTGCATATGAGCAATCGATGATCATTTAGCAGTCAGAACCTGGTCTAGTTCTGACTGATAATATTCAGCTTTTCCATTACCTCTTCCCACAGGCATAGTTGATTTGACTCCTGTGTATTCTGTCTGGAGAGGTCCATTTGTATAGTCACCATGTTTTATTGGTGGTAAGAGATATTTTCAATGAAGAAGTTGTTGGTCTTGCAAAATTTTATCACGGGATCTCCAGCATCATTTCTATCACCAAGGTGATATTTTTCAATTACCGATCCTTCTTTGTTTCCAACTTTTGCACTCCAATCATTAGTAATTATCAGTGCCTCTAGGTTGCATGTTTGATCAGTTTCAGACTGCAGGAGCCAGTGAAAATCTTCAGTTTCTTCATTTAGGCCTTAGTAGTTGGTTCATAGATTTGAATAATATTCTTGTAAACTGGCCTTCCTTGTAGGCATGTGATATTATCCTATCCCTGTCAGCACTGTAGTTCAGGAAAGTTCTTGAAATGTTCTTTTTATTGATGGATGCAACATCATTCCCATTCAAATTTTCATTCCTGGCATGGACCATATGATTGTCTGATTCAAAATGATCAATACCAGTCATTTTCAGCCCACTAATGCCCAGGACATTAGCATTTATACATTCCATTTCTGACAGTTTCCAATTTTCCTAGATTCATACATTCTGTGTTACAATTATTAATGAATGTTGCAGCTGTTTCTTCTCATTTTGAGTCATACCACAACAGCAAATGAAAGTCCCAAAAGCTTGACTCCATCAACGTCATTTAGGTCAACTCTATTTTGAGGAGGCAGCTCTTCCCCTGTTGTCTTTTGAGTGTGTTCCAAACTAAGGTGCACATTTTTCTGGCACTGTAACAACATTCCACTGCTATTCATAAGGTTTTCAATGGTTAATTCTTTTAAGAGTTAGAATTCCAGGTCCTTTTTCCTAGTCTGTCTTAGTTTGGAAGCTCCGCTGAAACTTGTCTGCCATGGGTGACCTTCATGATGTCTGAATACTAGTGGCATAGCTTCCAACTTCACAGAAACATGCAAGCCCCCACAGTCTGACAAACTGACAGGCACTTGTTGTAGTGGGAGAAAAAGAGGTGTGCAGAACTTGAACTCTATTAAAAAGCCCAGACCTAATGGTGTGACAAACTGGAGGGTCCCCAGAAGACATGGCCTCAAGACTCTCTGTTAACCCAAAACAGAAACCATTCCTGAAGCCAGCTCTTCAAAGATTGGACTGAACTACATGACACAAAACGATACTGGTGAAGAGTGTGCTTCTTGGCCCAAATAGGTAATGAGATTAACTAAGCGGCTCCTGTCTAGAGATGAGATGAGAGGGCAGAGGTGGCAGGAGCTCATTGAGTGGACAGGTGAAATGAGGAAAGTGCTGTCAGAGTGTGGGGCATCAGCCAGAGTTATATAACAATGTGTGCGTAAGTTTTTGTATGACAACTCGACTTCGATTTTAAACTTTCACTTAAAACACAAGAAAAAAATGGGAAAAAGACATGAAGACACACTTCACCAAAGACAACATTCAACCAGCAAACAAATGCATGAATAGATGCTCTTGATCACTAGCCATCAGAGAGTTGCAAATCAAAACTACAAGGAGATACCATCACATCATCACATCCCAATAATAATCACATTGATTAAAACAAAAACTGAAACAAAAACAATAGCAGAAAACAACAAATGCTAGTGAGATTATGGAGGGATTGGAACTCATACACTGCCGGTTAGGGTGCAAAATGCTAAAACCACTAATGGAAAAATGGTATACCACTTCTTAAAAAAAAACTAGAAATAGAAATACCTTATGGTCTGCCAATCCCGCTCCAAAGTACATGTCCTAGAGAAATAACAGACGCAACCTCAGGAGATATATCCTCACCCTTGTTCACTGCAGCTTTATTTACAATAGCAAAAGGATGGAAACAAATTAAAACACAAACCAACCAATTGCCATCAAGTTGATTCTGACTCATAGCAACTCTACAGGACAGGATGAAACCCTACAAGGAGCAGCTGGTGGAATCAAATTGCCAGCCTTTTGGTTAGCAGACACACCAAGGCTCCTCCACAGTGCCCATCAAGAGATAAGTTGATAAAATGTAGTGATACACACAATGGAATACCAAGCAATAATAATGAACAGTGAGTCCCAGAAACATTTCACATGGGTGAACCTGATGAACATTATGCTGAGTGAAATAAGTCAATTACAAAAGGACAAATATTATATGAGACCACTATTATAAAAAGTCAACAAGATGTTTATACACAGAAAGAGACAATCTGCTGATTAACAGGGAGGGAAGGGGGAGGTAGGGAAAATCAGCAACTAAATAGCAGACAGGTGTTAACTTTAGTGAAAGGCAAAGCAGTGCACAATATGTGGGGAAGTCAGCACAATATGAACAAAACAAGGGAAGACACTGGAAATACAATGAATGGAAATGGGGAACACAGAGTGATAGAGGGGAGAGTGCTGACACATTGTGGTGATTACAACCAATATCACACAGTAATTTGTGTATAGATTATTGAAAGGAAAATAATTTTGCCCTGTAAACATTCATCTAAAGCAAAATAAAAAGGATATTTTTTCTACTTACATATGAATATTATTTTTACAAGGAACTCACTAGAAGTCATCCACTTCTGAAAAGAATTAGCCAGGAAAAACCTTATGAATAGCAGCAGAATGTCATCAGACATAGTGCCAGAAATTGTCCTTGCAGGTTGGAAGGCACTCAGAAGACAAATGGGGAAGAGCTTCCTCATCAAAGTACAGGCAACCTTAATGTTGTGGATGGAGTAAAGCCTTTGAGATTTACATCTGCTGATGTGGCACCACTGAAAAGAAGAAACAGCTGCAAACATCCATCAATAATCGGAACGTGGAATGCATGAAGTATGAATGCATAAACATTGATGTCCTAGGCGTTAGTGAGCTGAAATGGACAGGTATTGGCCATTTTGAATCCAGAAATCATATGTTCTACTATTCTGGGAACAAAAACTTGAAGAGGAATGGTGTTGCATTATCATCAAAAAGAACGTGTTAAGCTCTGTCCTGAAGTACAGTACTGTCAGTGATAGTACAATACCCGTATGTCTACAAGGAAGGCCAGCTAATATGACTGTTATTCAAATATATGTGCCAACCACTACGGCCAAAGATGAAGAGACTGAAGATTTTTACCAGCTTCTGCAGTCTGAATTTGATCAAATATGCAATCAAGATGCATTGATAATTAATGGTGATTGGAATGCAAAAGTTGGACAAAAAAGGATTGGTAGATTGAAAACATGGCCTTGGTGACAGAAATAATGATGGAGATTTCATGATAGAATTTTGCAAGACTAATGACTTCTTCATTACAAATACGTTTTTAACCAACACAGTGACTGTACCCATGAACCTCACCAGATGGAATACACAAGAACTCAAATGACTACATCCATGGAAAAAGATGATGGAAAACCTCCACATCAGTGGTCAGAACAAGACCATGTGCCGACTGTGGCAGAGATCATCAATTGCTCATATGCGAATTCAAATTGAAACTGAAGAGAATTAGAACAAGTCCACAAGAGCCAAAGTATGACCTTGAGTATATCTCTCCTGAGTTTAAAGACCATCTCAAGAACCAATTTGATGTGTTGACCACTAATGACCAAAGATGAGAGAAACTGTGGAATGGCATCAAAGACATCATCCATGAAAAGAGCAAGAGGTCATTAGAATGACAGGAAAGAAACAAGAGACCAAACTGGATGTCAGAAGAGACTCTGAAACTTACTGTCGAATGTTGAGCAGCTAAAGCAAAAGGAAGAAATGGTGAAGTTAAAGGACCTAAACAGAAGATTTCAAAGAGCATCTTGAGAAGACAAAATAAAATATTATAATGACGTATGCAAAGAGCTAGAAATGGAAAACCAGCAGGGAAGAACACACTCTGCATTTCTCAATCTGAAAGAACTGAAGAAAAAATTCAAATCTTGAGTTTCAATAGTGAAGGATCCTACAGGGAAAACATTAAACAACTCAGGGAGCATCGAAAGAAGATGGAAGGGATACATGGGAGCATTCTACCAGAAAGAACTGGTCGATGTTCAGCCATTTGAAGAGGAAACATACGATCTGGAATTGATGGTACCAAAAGAAAAAGTTGAAGCTGCATTGAAGGCATTGGCAAAAACAAGGCTCCAGGAATGGAATGGAATAACAATTGAGACATTTCAATGAACAGATGCAGTGCTGGAAGTGCTCATTCATCTCTGCCAAGAAATGTGGAGGACAGCTATTGGCCAACTGACTGGAAGAGATCTGTATTTATGCCCATTCCAAAGAAAGGTGATCCAATTGAATGTAGAAATTATCAAGCAATATCATTAATATCACATGCAAGTAAAATTTTGCTCAGGATCATTCAAAAGTGACTGCAACAGTATATTGACAAGGAACTGCCATAAATTCAATCTGGATTCATAAGGGACAGTTTTTCTGGGCATATAATTCTTGACTGACTATAATTTTCCTCCAAGGATTTATGTACAACTCGACAGCATTTGGCTGGCTTGGCATTGCCTTCTTGCCACATGGTTTCTGCTGAGTAATCACAGCTTCATTTTACTAACTCTCCTTTCTTGGAGACTTTTTGCTTATACATAGATGTTCTTAAAATCCTCTATTCATCTTTAGTTTTTTCAGGTTTGATTATAATACGCCTTGGAGACTTTCCTGGGAGATCTATCTTGTATGCTATTTGATGAGTTTCTTGAATAGATATCAGGGAGGTTTCCTGCCATCAAATCTTCAACAACTCACTCTGTATTCCCTGTTGTCCCTCCCCCCATTCTGGTACTCCAGTTGCTGGTCAGTTATTCCTCTTGATACAGCCCTATATATTTCTTTTTTTTTCTTTCATTTTTTAAAAAATTCTTTTATCTGATTCTTCCACAAATAGAGTGGGCAGTGCTTTATTGTGAATCTCACTAACTTCCATTGCCTCAATTCTGCTAGTATGACTGTCCATTGAATTGTCTGATTCTGAAATTTTATTGTTAATCTTTTGGATTTTGTTTGCTGCTTCTGTAGATTCTGGCCGCCTGCTCAATTTGTCATTACATTCTTGTATAACCTTTTAAAACTTCCTGTGTTGCTCTGGTGTGTGTACCTTGGCTTGTTCTACGTTTTGCCTGATGTACTTCCTGATCTGTTGAAGAGCTCTGTGTATTAATAATTTGAATTCTAATTAATTCAGGAGAAAGGAGTGACAGCAGGAAGTAGAAGAGAGTTCTGCATAATTAGACAACGCTGTAAGCTAAAAGATTTTTTTTTAAAATTCAACTCAACATATCAAAGAACAGAGTAGTGGGGACAGAGGTCTGGGGACTGTTTATAGGGGACATTGAGGTCCATCATCATAACTAGTCTTTTTCTAAGAGAGTCTTCTAGACCTCATATTGGTGAGTGGTGTCTGGGGTCTTAAAAGCTAGCAGACTGCTATCTAAGGAACATCAATTGGCCCAAACCCACCTGGAACAGATGACAACCAAGAAAATCAAAGACATGGGGAAAAATGAGCCCAGGAGATAGAAAAACCCATATCATTGGGAGACTACATCAGTAAGAGACCAGAAGAACCAAATGGTTCCTGGCCACCTACAAAGACAGTTCTGACAAAGAACACAACAGAGTCCCTGATGCAAAATGAGCAAAAGATGCGTGAAGATGAAGAACTCTATGTTTATTTATTTTTGTGTTGTGATTGAGTGGAAGTGTACAATCCAGTTTAAATTTGCATGCCTTCCTATGTGCGGCTTATACTGCTCTCCTTGCCTGGTGACAGCACTCTCCCCCTTTCTGTTCTATACATGTACTATCCTCTTAAAAATCTCCTGTACCCTCTTCTTTACCCTCTCCACTCCACTCTAGTAAGAAGCTAGTAGCATGACATCCTATAGATGCACAGAACCATAAAGTGCACACATGGTATAGTCACTCTGTGTTCCAAGTCCAGTGCCTTTCTGTCAAAGGAGTTGACCTCAGTAATGATTTATGATCAGGGGCAGCATCAGGTCTAGGGGCCATGCTCCCAGGGGAACCGCCAGGCCTTCGGACTATCAACTGCAGTCTTTTAGTGAAGTTCACAGGGTGCACCCCTTTTTATTCTCATGTTGCCATGAGACTCAACTTTGTGAGCCCCATCATGGGTATCACTGGTGGTGGCTGGGCATCATCTGGTTCTGGTCACCTGTTGATACAGTCATCCATTCATGTGAGCATTTGTGTATTCTGGGTTCTCTTTCCCGCATGTCATTTTGGTCCTTGGTGATCATCTGTTCCTGCTGAGTTGGGACCATTTGGTGTACCTGAGATGGCAGCTTGTTAGCTTTTAAGACCCTAGATGCCATTCACCAATATGGGGTGCAGGAGACTCTATTAGCAATAAGCTAGTTATGCCAATTGGCCTCGATGTCCCCTGAAAGCATGGTCCCTGGACCCCTGCCCTGCTACACTGTCCTTTCAATATTGGGTTAAGATTGGAAGAGATTTCAGGTTATGTTGAAGTATAGTTAAGTTGATCTTCTTTCTAATGTGTGCTGTCACTGATTTCACCCAACCAAATTTCTATCAAATATCTAATCCATAACCAGCCCTCTCCGTCCCTCTCTCCTCTGCCTTGCAGCCCTCAAAGAGTCTTTTCTTCTGCAGGTAAGTGTTTTTAAGTCCTTATAGCAGGGGTCTCATACAATATTTGTCCTTGTGACGCTGACTAATTTCACTCAACATAATGTCTTCCCATTGAAACCAAGTTATGAGATGCTTCTTAAAATCGTCATTGTTCTTTATCATTGTATAGTGTTCCACTGAGTATGTAACCATAGTTTGTTTATCCATTCATCTGTTGTTGGGCATCTGGGTTGATTCCATCTTTTTGCTATTCTGGACTGTGCTACAGTAAACATTCCTGTGAATGTATCTGTGTAACTGCCCTTGCATCTGTAGGATATATTGCAAGAAGTAGGATTGCTGGGTCAAATGATGTATCTATTTCTAGCTTATAAGAAAGCGCCAGATTGCTGTCCAAAGAGGTAGTGACATTTTGCAATCCCACCAACAGTGTAGGAGAGTTCCAATTTCTCCACAGCCTCTCCAGTATTTGTTTCATGTTTTTTGGATCATGGCCAACTTCAGTGGGGTAAGATGATATCTCATCATGGTTTTGATTTGAATTTCTTTAATAGCTAATGATCACGAGCATTTTCTCATGTGTCTTTTGGCTGTCTTGATATCCTCCTTAGAGAAGTGTCTGTCCATTGCCTTCATCCATGATGCTGCATTTTACATTAAAATATATTGCCATGCTTGCTCTTCCTTGTATACAGTTAGCTTTGTATATATTATTCCATCCTTTAATATTCAGTTTGTTCCTATCTTTAAGTCTAAGGTGAGTTTCTTGTAAGGAACATATAGATGGGTCGTGTCTTTTGATCCAAGATGTCACTTGTCTCTTTACTGGAGTGTTCCGTCCATTTACGTTCAATGTCATTATTGATAGGTGTGTGTTTAGTGCTGTCATTTTGAAGTATTTATTTTTGTGTTGTTGTTTGCTCTGTTGCTCTTAGTGTTCTGTTCTGGGACATTCTTCTTTATGGGTTGATTTTTCACCCTTGTCAGTGTTGGTTTTGTGTTTGTTCAGACTTCTTTACTATGTTTCTTGTTTTGATATGTGCATCTTTATTGTGTTTTGTGGCTGCCCCTGTGATCCCCCTTAATAATGTAAGTTTACACCCAATTTTAATTTCTACATATTGTATTAACTTTCTCTCCATCTGGAAGGACTATAACTACTGTAATATACCCCTCTTTTTAATGTGATGATATCATAGTTTTTATGATATGATCACTGGATCTCTTTTTATTATGATTGAGTGAAAATGTACCTTGCCATATAAATTTGCATGCCGAAGTATATGCAGCTTCCACTGCTCCTTCTGCCCAGTGACAGCACACTACTCCTCTCTGCTCCATACATGTCTTATCCTCCCAATAGTCTCCGTTCCCCTCCTCTCCACCCTCTCCCCTTCCTCCAGCCAGAGATCCGCACGATGATATCCTATAGATCCATAGAACCATAAAGTGTACCCAATGTATGGTCACTCTGAGTCACCAAGTCCAGTCCATTCCTATCTGAAGAGTGGATCTTTATTATGATTTATGGGCAAGGGTAGCATGAGGGCCAGGGTCAATGCTCCCAGGGGAACTCTGAAGCCGCTGGACCATCAGTTGTGGTCTTTTTGTGGAGATCTCAGGGTGTACCGCTTTTTATTCTTGTGTTGCCAGTGAGACTCAACTTAGTGAGCTCCATCGCGGCTATCACTGGTGATGGGTGGGCACGATCTGGTTCTTCTGGTCCCAAGTGGATGTAGACACCCACTCATGTGGGTCTCTCTGTCTTCTGGATTGTCTTTCCCCCATGTCGTTTTGGTCCTCAGTGAGCATCCGTTCCTGCTAAGGAGGGACCATTTGCTGTGCCCTCGGATGTCAGTTTGGCAGCGTTTAAGACCTCAGACACCACTTACCAATGTGGGGTGCAGAGAGCCCTCTTAGCAAATCCCTAGTTGTGTCAATTGGCCTCGATTTCACCTAAGAGCATGGTCCCCTGCCCCCTGCACCAGCTACTCTGTCCTTGCATTATTGGGTTAAGATGGAAGGAGTACTCAAGTTATGTTGAAGTCCACTTAATATTGTTCTTGTTTCTAATGTGTGCTGTCACCAATTTCTACCAACTATCTAATCTAAACCCTTCCCACTCCCCTTCCATTCCTCCCCTTCCTTGCAGCCATCAAAGAGTCTTTTCTTCTATGCATAAGTCTGTTTTTGAGTTCTTACCGTAGGGATCTCATACAATATATGTCCTTTTGTTACTGACTGCTTTCACTCAACATAATGTCTTCCAGTTGAAACCAGGTTAGGAGATGTTTCCTGGAATCATCATTGTTCTTTAACATTGCATAGTGCTCCATTGAGTATATATACCATAGTTTACCTATCCATTCCTCTGTTGTTAGGCAGCTGGGTTGATTTCATCTTTTTGCTATCAGAGACTGTGCTGCGATGAACATTTGTGTGCATGTATTCGTTGGTGTGAATGGCCTTGATTCTCTAGGATATATTCTAAGTAGTGGAATTACTGGGTCAAATGGTATATCTATAACTATTTCTTTGATGAAGCATGAGATTGCTTTCCAACGAGGCTGGACCATTTTGCAACCCTACCAACACTGTAGGAGAGTTCCAGTTTCTCCACAGCCTCTCCAGCATTTGTTGTTTTGTATCATCGCCAACCTTGTTGGGGTGAGATGGTATCTCATTGTCATTTTGATTTGAATTGCTTTAATAACCAAAGATCGTGAGCATGTCCACATGTGTTTTTTTGGCTGTCTGGATCTCCTCTTTAGAGAAAAGTCTGTCCATTTCCTTTGCCCATCACTTAATTGGATGATTTATCTTCTTATTGATATTTTGTATTACCTTATAGATTATGGAGATTAGGCATCGGTCTGACATAGAGTAGCCAAATATTTTTTTTCCATTCTGTAGGTGGCCTTTTAACTCGTGTGATAAAGTCTTTGGATAAGCAAAAGTGTTTGATTCTTAATAGTTCCCATCTATCTATTTTCTGTTGATTGTGGTCTGTTTGACAGACTTTGAAGTCTGTCTATGTTGTGTATTAAAACATCCATTGCTGTTCCTACATTTTCATGGATGACCTTTATCGTTTTAGATTTGGTATTTAGATCTTTTATCCAATTTGAGTTGATTTTTGTATAAGGTGTGAGATATGGTCTTGTTTCAGTTTATTCCAGATGGATATCCAATTTTGCCAGCATCATTTGCTGAAGAGATTGTTTTTACCCCAGTTTAATGTCTTAGGGCCTTTGTCAAATATCAACTGTTCATAGGCAGATGGTGTGATTTCTGGGGTCTCGATTCTGTTTCATTGATCAATCTGTTTGTTCTTGTATCAGTACCAGGCTGTTTTGATTACTGTAGCAGTGTAGTATGTTCTAAGGTCGGGTAATAAGAGGTCTCCCAATGTGTTCTTCTTCTTCAGTAGTGCTTTACTTATCTGTGGTTTCTTCCCTTTCCAAACAAAACTGGTGATTTGTTTCTCCATCTCATTAAAAAATGATGCTGGAACATGTATTGGGATTGCATTATATAAGTAGATTGCTTTGTGTAAAATAGAAGTTTTTCACAATGTTCAGCCTTCCTATCCACGAGCAGGGTAGGTTTCTCCATTTATGTAAGTCTCTCTTAGTTTCTTGTAGTAAAGGCGTGTAGTTCTCTTTGTAAAGCTCTGTTATTTCTCTGGTTAGATTAACTTCTAGGTATTTTATCTTCTTGGGGCTATAGTAAATAGTATTGATTTGATGATTTCTTCATTAGTCACTCTGTTGGTATAAAGAAATCCTACTGATTTACTTATGTTTATCTTCACTGTGCTTTGAATCTTGCTGCCTTTAAGAGTTGCGGCTTGTATTGCATTTTGTTAAGATTGATTATAATATGTCTTGGAGTCTTTCTTTTGAGATCTATATTGAGTGATGTACAATATGCATCCGGGATATCTATATTCTCTTCCTTCATTATTTATGGGAAGTTCTCTGTCAGCAGCTCAAGAACGATACTCTCTGTGTTCTCAGGTGTCTCGTCCTGTTCAGGGACTCCAATTAATTAAGGTTGTTTCTCTTAATAGAGTCCTACATGCTTCTTAATGCTTCTTCATTTTTCTTGTTTCTTTTTTCTAATTTCTCCTCATGGATGCTGGTGTCAGTAGCTCTGTCTTCCAAGTCAGAAATTCTTTTTTCATTTGTTCCTTTCTGTTTTCTTGGCTATGAATGGAAATTTCTATGTCTTTGATTTTGTTCTTGATCTGTTCGATTTCAGAGTACTAGTGTTTCATTAGATCAAACAGCTTGCTTAATTTTTCCTTCATTGTGCTGCATTTTGTATAAGGTCTAGAAGGGCTCTGTATATAATCCTTTTGTATTCATCTTCCGATAATTTGAAAAGTTTCTTCATCTGGAAAACTCCTTGATTGTTTTTTGGGGGAGCCTTCTCAAGCCATGGGTGATTTCTTCTTTTCCACAAGTGTCTGTTGCTTTTTGAGTTTCATGTGTGTAAGTAAAGGCTGCGACAGATACTGTGAGGATGGACTGCAGATGATTTCTAGCCTGTCTTAAAATATAAAACCAAAGGTATTGACCACTTCCCAAGTCAGTCAGGCTTTCAGGTATAGAGGTCCCTCTTCCCAACTGGCAAAGTAAGTACCTCTATATCCAACCCCAGATGATACGAACTAGTTCAAAATACAGCAATGCTACTGCCCTGCTGGCCTCTGCTAACAGAGCCCAGTCTTTGGCAACACTGTGTAAACTACTGCTTTTCTGGTAGAAAAGCGCTCTCCTGTGGGTAGGCTCCAGCTCCCAAGCTAAGAATTAGGTCCAGCTGTGGCCACTGTATCTAAGGTGGCACCCTCCACACAGTCGCTGCCTCTTCCATACAAACTGCCCTGTGGCAGAGGAGGAAAGAGGGTCTAAAGGTACTGAGACGTAGTGAGTCATCATCCTCTGTTACTGGCCCCCATCATAGGCGACACTGTGTAAGCTACTGCTTTTCTGTTGGAGAAGCGCTGTCCTGCTTGCAGGCACTGGCTCCCAGGCTAAGAATTAGGTCCAGCTAAAATCTCCGTATCTGACAGGGCGTCCCACACATAAGCGTCACCAGTTTTGTACAAACCACACTGTGACAGAGGTAAAAAGACAGGCCCAAAGTGGCTAGATGTACAGAGTCCTAAGCCTGGCTCTCAAAATGTGGCAATTTTGCCTGCATATCCCACCAGCAGTGTGTCTGAGACTAGCTGCTAGGCAAGACCTAGTTCCACCCACGAGCTAAGACAGCGGAAAAAAAGAATGGTGCGTTACCTTGAGTCCATGAGAGCCAGGGCTAGCTGGGAGTGGGAGTCCACTAAAGAAAGATTTTTCGTTCAGTGGTATGAAGTCTAAATTAACAGCCCTGTGCCGTGTCCTCGGGCTCACTAGGTGACCAGAAGGCTCTGTTTGATTGTCATTTCAGGTCTTGGTTCCCAGAAGGATCTAGGGAGACGTGTGCTTAGTCTGCCATCTTGACTCCACCTCTCTTCTTTTAATATTATAGCTTTGATTCAATTTTGTGCCTTCCCTAACTGAGTAGATTTGTGAATGATGTATCCTGTATTGTCTCCTAAAATATTGAGTTAATGATTTTGTTCTTCTAAGCCAAGAGATTCTTTCAGTATTTCTTGTAGCTTTGGTTTGGTTTTCACAAAGTCTCTATTTATCTGTGAATATCTTAATTTCATTTTCGTATTTGAAAGAGAGTTTTGCAGGACATACAATTCTTGGTTGAAAGTTTTTCTCCTTCAAGGCTCTGAATGTGCCATCCCACTGCCTCTGTGCCAACATATTTTCTGCCGAGAAGTCAGACCAAAGCCTACAGGGCTTCCTTCTGAATGTTGGCTGTGCTTTGAGTCTCACTGCCTTTAAGAGTTTTGGCTTATGTTTTGTTAAACTTGAGTATAATATATCTTGGTATCTTTGTTTTGGGATCTATATTTTGTGGCACTTTATACACGTCTTGGATATCTATATTCTGTTCTTTCATAATTTCAGGAATGTTTTCTGTCATCAAATCAACAATACTTTCTGTGTTTTCTGGTGTCCATTCCTGTTCAGGAACTCCAATTAATCATATATTGTTCCTCTTGATAGGGTCCCACAAGTTTCTTAATGCTTCTTCATTTCTCTTGTTTGTTTTTTCTCACTTATCCTCATAAATGCTGGTGTCAGTAGCACTGACTTCCCAGTCAGATAGTCTGTTTTCCAGTTTTTCAACTCTGTTCTCTTGGCTTTCAATTGTGTTTTCTAATGTTTTAGTTTTGTTATTGAATTGTCAGATTTAAGTATGCTGGTATTGCATCAGTTCACACAGCTTGCTTAATTTTTCAGTTTTCTCTGCTGCATTTTGTATAATGTCTAGGAGGGCTCTGTATATAATTCTTTTGTACTCAACCTCTGAACACTTCAGAAAGGCTTCTTCATTTGGGAAGTTCTGTGGTTCTTTCTTTTGGGAGCTTTCTGGAGCTGTCATAGTTGGAATTGTGTCCCCCCAAAAATGTGTACAGCCACGTGGCTGGGATATGGTTCCCAGTATCTTGGGACTGTCCTCCATTGTGTGGTTTTGCTAACCTGTATGTTAAAGGATTAGGGTGGGGCTGTGAATTCCTGCTGTGGGGGAAGTTTCCCTGGAGTATGGCTTGCCCCACCCTTAATGCTTTTAGCTTGCAAGGAATAAAAGGAAAAAGAAACCAAGGACAATTTGAGAACCTTGCTACCATCAAGCAAGCAGCACCGGGAGCAGAGCGCGTCCTTCAGACCAGAGGTTCTTGCGTGAGGACACTCCCTGGACAAAGACTGATGCAATACCGGACTTTCCTCTAAAGCCGACAAGGGGAAAGTCTTTCCCTGGAGCGGACACCCTGAACATGGACTTGCAACCTACCAGACTGTGTAAGAATAAATCTTTCTTTGTTAAAGCCATCCACTCTGTGGTATTTCTGTTAGAGCAGCCTAGCTGACTAAAACAGGAGCCCTGGGTGGATTTTTCTTTAAGTGCCTGTCCAGGGTTTGTTGTTTGCGGGCATCTGTGGCTGTTTAGTTTCTCTGGTGTTGCCTTAACTGGAGCTGAGTTGCAGTCTGAGAAGAAAGGTGATCACCAGTCACCTCTATGTACTCCTGTGACTGGGCCCATTAGAATCTCTAGGGTAATGGGCTCCACCTCCTGGCTGGCAAAAATACGGCCCTACTTATGGAGTCAATGGTGGGCTGTCAGCTGACCCTATGTTGTGGGTCAGCAAAGGCTGGAAGAGATGGTGTCAGGCTGCATAGCAGTTGTTTATATAGCCTTATTTTGAAAGGTAAAAGCTGTCTGACAGCATCCAAAATCAGTCAGGCTGTCAGGTATGCAAGTCCCTTTCTAGCTGGTAATGGAGGCACCTCTATATCCATCTGCAGATGTTGTGATTCACCTCAAAGTACAGACAGTCTACTGTCCTGCTGTCATCCACTGTCAGGCCCCACCTGTGAGGCTACACTGTGCTAAACACAGCTTTTCTGCTGGGAAAGCACTCCCTGGGCTGGCACTGCCATACAGCTGAGGCCTCTATTTGGGTAAATCCACCTCCCAGTCGAACAAGATGGCATCCTGTACAAGCTGTCCCACCCATTGTGAAATAGCTGAATCAACGGTGGAGGGTCAGAAAGAGACGATGCAGGGGCCGTGGTGCTCTAAGTCAAGAACCAGGCTCTCAAAGTGGGCTATCCCAGCTGCCCATCACATCAACACTGTAGCTGAGCTTTGATGCCATTTAAACCCAACTTTCACCAGTTAAGATAAAGAAAAAATGCCAGTTGCCTTCGGTCCACGAGACCGGCCATTTGATAAGGGTAGGGGCTAGTGAAAGAGAAGAAAGTTTTCCATTTAGTGGCATGTAGTCCAAATTGGGAGCCCTATACCGTGTCCTAGGGCCCACTTGGTGTCCAGTAGTCTCCGTTTAATTATCAGTCCAGGCCCTAGTTTTCAGAGATGTGAGTCTAGCCTGCCATCTTGAGTCTGCCCCCTCAAGAACTCCATTAAAAGACCAGTGGAAGCTGCATATAGGTGGGCATGTAAATTTATATGGGAATGTACATTTTCACTCAGTCATAATAAAAAAAAAAGACCAGAACCGATGGTCCAACAACCTGAAAGATCCCCTGAGAACATGGACCCTAGACTTGCTGCTAGCCCAGACTTGAAACCAGTACTGAAACCATCACTTCAGTCAAAGAATGGTCTGCTATCCCAGACTTGAATCCAGTACTGAAACCATCACTTCAGACAAAGTACAGACTGGACTTTGGCACACAGAACAATGCGTGTATATGTTATACTTTATGGTTTAATATATATATATATACGTGAGGCTGTTCTACTGGTTTCTTTCTAGAGGGGAGAAGAGAGTGGAAAGGAGTGGACAATTGTCGGTTGACTGAATACTCAAAGTAAGGAGTGAAAAAGAAAAGTGTGCTGACACAGGGTGAGCAGAGTAGATAGAGTTGCAGAAAGACAAGCATGGAAAATTGCCTTGGATTATAAACTTTCACTTAATCACAAAAAGAATTTAAAAAATAGTAACTTGAATTTTAACTCTGGTTAACTACAAGAAGCAGTCTTCCTCCAGATTTCATGCTCCTTTGTTTTAGGTACTTAGTGAAGCCATCATGGTCTGCCTCTTTATGTCACCTGACAGTAACTATTGTCTTAGAGTGCTCAATAAGTTATTGTACTTATTTATATTTCTTTACTGTGTCCTAATTTCTTGTTTTGTTTTGATAAGCTCAAATAGGTTGCTCATGTGAGTTAGCTTAATTACTTAATATCTTGTCACCAGGTAGTAGAGCTGTTATTAGATATGTGAGCCCAGGAGTCAATTTTTTCTTGTATAGACTCATTTGAGATATCTATGTGGTTGCTCACCGAGAATGTGGTACAGGCTCTTGACTACAGTCATAGATGGCTAAGAGTTATTTGAGTAGGCACAGGTACCTGGTTGTAGCAGGGATTCATGTGCTGAGCAAGGCAGGATTTGATGGGTGCCCCTGAGAATTTGAGAGGACAATGTATCCCTATTCCTAAAAGCATGTAAGTGGGTAGGTTTTGCAGCCTGACTATGGCCACCTAACAATGTTAACGGTAAGAATTGAAAGACACCACTTATTCTTGGACCTTTATCACAGGTGGCTATGTGATGTGAGTAGGTGAGGACCTTGCTTAATGTGCAGAGTGGTGTCAAATGTCACGAACTTGCCCCTCCACCTTATAGTTCATACTGTGGAAATTAGGCTTCAGGTATAAACCTTGTTATACTGTTCTAACAAGTACTTATATTTTTAAAATGAGCTGACACACGTCTATGAAGAGCTGAAAGGCATTCAAAGTCTGTAGAGCCCTTGTGCCTGTGCCTAAGCAAAGGACCTGTGGCTGCCTTGATTTTCCAGCTTAGGGGAGTGAGCAGATTTTTTTTTCCTGTTTTGTCAATTCATTCCCTCTCTAAAGTCAGGAGAATGGCTCCAGCCACCCTATGATTCCTGTTTCAGGCCCAGGGGATGTGGCAATCACTGAAGCTCACTGGGATCTGCCACAAAGTGAGGCGGGAGATAGTAAATGGGAGATAAGTTCTTCCTGAAGGTGATGTCTTTGTATCTGCACAGTAGGTTAGATGCACATACTTATCTTTTGCCAATCAAGCATCACTTCTCACTGGTTCTTAAAAGTCAAGCAGACACTTTATTGTTCAGTCTCTCCTGGTGTGGTAAATGTACAAGGATGGGCAATTAAGCTTCCAAACTCATAACAGAAAAAAGTATTGCATACCTCATTGCTGAATATCACTATGGTCACCTTTGAAGTACTCCATTTTGGAAGCTATGCACCAATGCCTCTGTCAAGTCTTCACTTTAGAACAATTTTGGACCTCTTTGACTGGAATGGCCATCAGAGCTGTCATACTATTACCCGTGATGTGCTGAATTTCATCAAAATGTCTCCTTTCAATATTTCCTTTATCTCTGAGTAAAGAAAAAAGTCATTGGGGGCCAGATCAGGTGAGCAGTGAGGGTGTTCCAATACAGTTATTTGTTTACAGGTTAAATACTCCCTCACAGAGAACTATATAATTAAGTTTGAGAACTTGCCACCTCGCCACTGTGTACAATGGCCATTCCAGAAAGAGTTCCAAAATTCCCTTTAAGGGTGACCTAGGCACTGAAACTTGTGCATAGCTTCCCAACAGGAATACTTTGAAGGTGACTATAGTGATATTTAACAATGAAGTATGTGACACTTAGAACAGCTAAGTTCATGGACTTAATTGTCAGACCTGTACTCCAAGCTACACTGTTTTCCTCACTGTATACACCAGCTGATCCAGCCCACAGGGTGCTAGTTCCTGCTGAGTCAGGTCTGGCAACTCTTCCATGCTTCTCAATGAGTTCTACTCCTACCACTCATTCTGAGTCTTCAACTTTGCCTTTGATAATGAGGGCTCCTAGACTGTCATACACAATCAACTAACTTGTGTATTATGGTCTTTGTTGTAAGAGGTACCTTATAAGTGTCTCAAGACTCCACAATCTTGGCCCTGCCTTTAATGCAATTTTAAGGAGCTTTCTAAGCAGAGGCCATCCTTGTCTGTGCTGTCAATACTAAAGATGCAGTGATGTAAACTCTAAAGCAGGAATTAGTGGTAAGGCAATGATATAATAGTTTGTGGGTAGACAAAAAGACAGAGGATCTCTTAACATTGTTAAGGGGAATCCACAAATACACTTTTATCCTTTTTTGTATGTATATATATATTTTATTTATTTATTGTGATTAAGTGAAAGTGTACAATCAGTTTAAATTTCCACACCTGTCTATGTGCAGCTCCTACTGAACACTCCGCCTTTCTGTTCTATACCTGTCATATCCGCTTAACAATCTCCTGTCTCCTCTTCTCCACCCTCTCCACTCTTCTGTAGTAAGAGGGCAGTAGGACGACATCTTGTAGATGCATAGAACCATAAAGCACACACACGATATGGTCACTCTGTGTCACCAAGTCCAATGCATTCCTGTTTCAGGAGTTGACCTCAGTAATGATTTATGATCAGGGGCAGCATCAGGTCTAGGGCGATGCTCCCAGGGGAACTCCCAGGCCTTCGGACTATCAACTGCAGTCTTTTAATTCTGAGGGTGCACCCCTTTTTATTCTCGTGTTGTCAGTGAGATTCTACTTTGTGAACCCCATCACACTGTTACTGGTGGTGGTTGAGCACCATCTGATCTTCTGGTCTCATGTGGATGTAGTCTGTCTTCTGGGTTCTCTTTCCCCCATGCTGTTTTGGTCCTTGGTGATCACCTGTTCTTGCTGAGTTGGGACCATAAGCTGTATCTCAGATGGCAGCTTGCTAGCTTTTAAGACCCCAGATGCCATTCACCAATATCGGGTGCAGAAGACTTTCTTAGTAATAGGCTAGTTATGGCAGTTGGCCTTGATATACCCTGAGTGCATGGTCCCTGGTCCCCTGAGCCTGCTACTCTGGCCTTGCAATATTGAGTTAAGATTGGAAGAGTATTCAGGTTATGTTGAAACCCAGCTAAATCGATCTTCTTTTTAATGGATGCTGTCACCCAACCAAATTTCTATCAGCTATCTAATCTATAACAAGCCTTCTCTCTCCCTCCTTCTCCTCCCTTGTAGCCCTCAAAGAGTCTTGCTTCCGTGCATGTGTCTGTTTTAAGGTCCTTATAGTAGGAGTCTCATACAATATTTGTCCTTGTGCTACTAACTAATTTCACTCAACATGTCTTAAAATTGAAACCAAGTTATGAGGTGCTTCTTAAAATCATCATTGTTCTTTATCATTGTATAGAGTTCCATTGAGTATATGTACCATAGTTTATCCATTCATCTGTTGTTGGGCATCTGGGTTGATTCCATCTTTTTGCTATTATGGATGGTACTTCAATAAACATTCAAGTGCATATATCTGTTCACGTGACAGCCTTGCATCTGTAGGATACATTCCAATAACTGGGATTACTGGGTCAAACAGTAGATCTATTTCCAGCTTATAAAGAAGCACCAGATTGCTTTTGAAAGAGGTTGTACCATTTTTCAATACCACCAACAGTGTAGGAGAGTTTCAACATCTCCACAGCATCACCAGCATTTGTTGTTTCATGTTTTTGGATCATGGCCAACCTTGTTGGCGTGAGGTGATACCTCATCATAGTTTTGATATGAATTTCTTTAATAGCTAATGATCATGAGCAATTCCTTGTGTGTCTTTTCACTGCCTGGATATTCTCTTCAGAGAAATATCTGTTCATTTCTGTTGCCCATTGCCTAATTTGGTTATTTATCCTTTTCTTGTTGACACTTTGTAATACCTTATAGATTATGGAGATCAGACATTAGTCTGACGTATAGTTGCCAAATATTTTTTCCTATTCTGTAGGTGGTCTTTTAATTCTTTTGTTAAGTCTTTGGATGAGCAAAAGTGTTTGATTCTTAGTATTGCCAACTTATATATTTTCTCTTCTTTAGGTGATGCTCTGTCAGTTTTTGGAGTCTTTCTACATTGCATATTAAAACTTTCATTGTTTGTCCTGCTTTATCTTGGATGAGATTTATTATTTTAGATTTGATATTTAGGTCTTTTATCCAATTTGAGTTGGTTTTTTTGTAAGGTGTGAGATATGGGTCTTGTTTCAGTATTTTGTAAATGGATATCCAATTTTGCCAGCATCATTTGTTAAAGAGACTGTTTTCACCCCAGTTTAAAATCTGAGAGACTTTGTCCAATATCAACTGTTCATAGGGGCATAGTGGCCTCTCGGGAGTCTCAACTCTGTTCCATTGGTTTATATGTCTCTTTTTGTACCAGTGCCAGGTTGTTTCGACAACTGTAGCAGTGTGATAGGTTCTAAAGTCAGGTATACACAAACACACTTTGCAGAAAAAAATTATTCCTAGTCCTACACCAACCTCACAATTGTTTCTAAGTTTGAGCCCATTGTTACAACCACTGGGTCTAACTATCTCATTGAGGATCTTCCTATTTTTTGCAGACTCTCTGCTTAACCAAGCATGATGCACTTCTCCAGGAGCCACTCCCTACAGAAGACGTGTCCAAACAACTGAGGTAAAATCTCACCATCGTTGCTTTTCAGGAGGTGGAGTCAAGATGGCAGACTAAACACACATCTTCCTAAATCCCTCTGAAAACCAAAAACTGAATTGATAATTAAACAGGGCCTTCTGGACACTGAGTGAGCCCTAAGACATGGCATAGGGCTGTTAATTTGGACTTCATACCACTGAGTGGAAAACTTCTCTTTTGTTGATTCCCGCTTTTGGTGAGTGCTGGCTTTCACAGACTGAAGGTAACTCACCATTTTAACTTTTTTTTCCTGTCTTGGCTGGTGGGCAGAGCTGGGACTTGACTAGCAGCTAATCTCAGATACACTGCTCATAGAATTGGCTGGCAAAATTACCATATTTTGAGAGCCCAGCTTTGGACTCTGGGCATCTCGGCACCTCTAGCCTCTCTTTCTGCCTCTGCTATTGAGTAGCCAGTACCAAGGCAGGCAGGGAGCTTGTGTGGGATGCCATCTTGTTCCTCTTGGAAGCAGTGATACCTATATGGAGGCCTCAGTTGGATCGAGTTCCTAGGCTGGGCAGCAGCGCCTGCCTGGAGGAGAGTTCTTTGCCAGCAGAAAAGCAGTATTCTACAGTGTCGCCTATGGCTGGGGCCTGACAGCAGACACCAGCAGGGCAGCAACCTTTCTGTATTTTGAACTACTGTATAACATCCGGGGTTGGATATAGAGGTACTTACTTTGCCAGCTGGGAAAAGGGACCTGTATCCCCGAAAACCTGACTGACTTAGGAAGTGGTCAGATACCCTTTACCTCTCATTTTAAGACAGCTTAGGGAAACAACTGTGGTCCATCCTCACAGCGTCTCTCCCAGACTCTATTGACGCACATGATGCCCAAAAAGCAGCAAACTCTGAAGAAAGTCATAACGAAGAAATCACCCATGGCTTCAGAAGGCCCCCAAAAGAAAGCACCAAAGAAATTCCCAGATGAAGAAATATTTCTGAAACTACTGGAAGCTGAATACAAAAGAATTACATATGGAATCTTCCTAGACCTTATACAAAATGCAGGAGACCAAAATGAAAATTAAGCAAGCTGTTCAACCTGATGGAACACAAGTATTCTGAAATCAAACAGATCAAGAACAAAATCAAAGACGTAGAAACTTCCGTTCAAAGCCAAGAAAACAGAATGCAACAAATGGAAAAAAGAATTTCTGACTTGTAAGACAGAGCTACTGACTCCAGCATCTATGCAGAGAAATCAGAAAAAAAGAAACAATAAAAATGAAGAAGCATTAAGAAGCGTGTGGGACTCTATTAAGAGGAACAATCTACAATAAATTGGAGTTCCTGAACAGGACAGCACACCTGAAAACACAGAGAGTATTGTTGCTGAGCTTCTGACAGAAAACTTCCCAGAAATTATGAAAGAAGAGAATACACATATTCAAGATGCATATCAAACACCACTCAATATAGATTCCAAAAGAAAGACTCCAAGACATATTATAATCAAGCTTAACAAAATGCAACACAAACAGCAACTCTTAAAGGCAGCAAGACTCAAAGCAAAGCTAACATTCAGTGGGGAGCCCTGTAGGCTTTCATCTGATTTCTCAGCAGAAATCATGCTAGCACATAGACAACGGGATGACACACTCAAAGCCTTGAAGGAGAAGAACTTCAAAGCAAGAATTATACATCCTGCAAAACTATCTCACAAATATGAAAATGAAATCAAGACATTCGCAGATGAACAGAAACTCAGAAACTTTGTAAAAACCAAACCAAAGCTACAAGAAATACGGAAAGAAGCTCTTGGCTTAGAAAAACAAAACCATTCATTTTGTATTTTAGGATGAAATACAGGGCACATCATCCAGAATCCTACTCAGTTAGGGAAGGCTCCAAACTCAATCAAAGCTGTAATGGTGAAAGAAATAATCTAGCGATCATGTCATGAAAACTATGATGTCATCATATTAAAAAGAGGGATGTACTACAGTCATTTTAGTCCTTCCAGATAGAGAGGAATTTAATAAGACTGGTAGTAGTTAAAATTGGGTTCAAACATAGACTATTAAGGGGGATCACAGGAGAAGCCACAAAGCACAATAAAGATGCAACATGTGAAATCAAGAAATGTAATACAGGGGTCTCAACAACCAAAAAAACAGCACTGAAAAAGGTGAAAAATCAACTCACAAGAACAATGTTCCAGAACAGAATAACAAGAATAACAGAGAAAACATCAACACAAAAATAAACATATCACAATGACAGCATTACACACATACCTATCAGTAATTACATTTAGACATGAATGGACTCAATGCTCCAGTAAAGAGCCAACGAGTGGCATCTTGGATCAAAAGACATGACCTATCCATATGTTGCTTACAAGAAACTCATCTTAGACTTAAAGATAGGAACAAACTGAAAATCAAAGGATGGAAGAACATATATAAAGCTAACAATACACATAAAAGAGCAGATATGGCAATGCTAACCTTAGATAACATAGATTTTAACATAAAATCCACCATTGTGGACAAGGATGGACACTATTGCTGAAAGTTTCAGCACACAGCATGACTTGGCAATATTAAATATTTTTGCACCCAATACTAGAGAATCTAAATACATTGAAGAGACACTGACTACACTCAAAAAGGAGATAGATAACTCCACAATAATAGTGGGAGACTTCAACACTCCACTCTCAATATTGGACAGATCATCTAGAAAATAGCTCAGTAAATACACATAAGACCAACTAGGCCTCATTGACATATGCAGAACGTGCTATCCATCAGCAGACAACTACACCTACTTCTCCAGTGCACATGCAACGTTCTTCAGAATATACCATGTGTTAGGACATAAAGCATATCTCAACAAAATCCATATCACTGAATTATTGTAAAGCAACTTCTCAGACCACAAAGCCATTAAAGTTGAAATCAATAGCAGAAAAAAACATAGGTAGAAGGTGGAACACGTGCAAACTGAACAACATCTTGCTCAAGAAGCTATAGGTTGTGGAAGAAATCAAGGATGCCATGAAGAAATTTATGGATTCCACTGAGAATGAAAACACTTTCCACCACAACCTGTGGGATACAGCCATAGCAGTGCTAAGAGGTCAGTTTATCTCCATAAATGAACACATCCAGAAGCAAGAAAGAACCCAAACCAAACATCTAACCCTACAGCTAGAACAAATAGAGAGACAGCAACACAAGAACCAATCAGGCATCAGAGGAAAACAGATCATCAAGATTAGAGCAGCATGTAAGTTTATACAGGAATGTATATTTTCGCTCAGTCATAATAAAAAAAAAACTAGAACAGAACTAAATGAATTAAAGAATAGAAGAACAATTGAAAAATCTGAAAAGACCAAAAGCTGGTTTTTTGAAAAGATCAACAAAATTGACCAACCATTGGCTAAACGTACTAAAGAAAAAACAGGAAAGGAAACGAATCACCCAAATAAGAAATGAGAGGGGAATTGTCACAAGAGATTCACCAGAAATCAAAAGTATCATAACAGTATACTACGAAAGTGTGTACTCTAACACATTTGAAAATCTAGAGGAAATGAACAAGTTCTTAGATTCATATCACTTACCAAGCGTATCACAAAGTGAAGCAGAACAACTTAATAAACCCATCACAAAAGAAGAGATTGAAAAATTCATCCTATAACTACCAACCAAAAAAGCCCTGGCATACATGGCTTCACAGCAGAGTTCTACCAAGTCTTTAGAGAAGAGTTGCCTCCAATGCTACTGAGACTATTTCACAGCATAGAAAGGGATGGAATACTCACCAGTTCATTCGATGAAGCCAGCATAATCCTGATACCAAAGCCAGGGAAAGACCCAACAGAAAAGGAAAACTACAGACCAATCTCACTCACGAATCTTGATGCAAAAATCTTCAACAAAATTCTTGCCAATAGAATACCACAACATACCAAAAAAGTAATTCGTCACAACCAAGTTGGATTCATACCAGGGATGCAGGGCTGTTTCAACATCAGAAAAACAATTAATGTGATCAACTACATAAATAATGCAAAAGACAAGAATCACTTGATTTTTTCTATTGATTCAGAAAAGGCATTTGATAAAGTCCAACACCCATTCATGCTAAAAACTCTCAGCAACATAGGAACAGAGGGCAAATTTCTCAATGCAATAAGGGCCATTTATACAAAGCCAACTGCCTCCATCCTCTTGAATGGAGAGTGAAACAATTCCCCTTGAGAATGAGAACTAGACAAGGATGCCCACTCTCAACTCTCCTATTCAACATTGTACTAGAAGTTATAGTCAGAGCAATTAGACAAGAACAATAAATAAAGAGCATCTGCATCAACAAAGAAGTAAAAATCTTCCTATTTGCAGATGATATGATTGTATACTCAGAGAATCCTAAAGAATCCCTAAGTAAGCTACTCAAATTGACAGAAGAGTTCAGTAAAGTATCAGGATACAACATAAACATAAGTAAATCAATAAGATTCCTTTATATCGACAACGAGATTATTAAGGAAGAAATCACTAAATCAATACCATTTACTATAGCCTCAAAGAAGATAAAATATCTAGGAATGAATCTAACCAGAGAATAACAGACCTTTACAAAGAGAAGTGCAAGCCCTTGCTAAAAGAAACTAAGAGAGACTTACATAAATGGAGAAACATACCCTGCTCATGGATAGGAAGACTTAACATTGTGAAAATGTCTTTTACCCAAAGCAGTTTACTTATATAATGCAATCTCCATACAAATACCAGGGACATTTTTTAATGGGATGGAGAAAAAAATCACCAACTTTGTTTGGAAAGGAAGGAAGCCCTGGATAAGCGATGCACTACTGAAGAAGAAAAACACCCTGGGACACCTTTCACTACCCAACTTTAGAACCTATTACACTACCACAGTAGTAACAACAGCCTGGTACTGGTACAAAAAGAGACAGATAGAACAATGGAACAGAATTGAGAACCCAGAGACAACACCACCCACCTATGAACAGCTGATGTTCGACAAAGGCCCTAAGACATTAAACATGGTTAAAAACAATCTCTTCAACAAACTATGCTCACAAAATTAGACACCCATCTGCAATAAACTGAAACAAGACTCATATCTCACATTTTATACAAAAACTAAGGGGAAACCCTGGTGGTGTAGTGGCTTAAGTGCTACCACTGCTGACCACAAGATCAGCAGTTCAAATCCACCAGGCACTCCTTGAATACAAACTTGCTAAAATACCTAAATATCAAATCTAAAACAATAAAGCTCATCCAAGTAAAATTAGGAACAACATTGGAAGTTTTAACACACAGTGTAGACAGACTTCAAAATCTGGCAAACAAACCACAGACAACTGAAGAGAAAATAGATAAAAGGGAACAACTAAGAATCAAACCCTTTTGCTCATCCAAAGACTTTATCAATAGAATTAAAAGACCACCCACAGAATGAGAAAAAATATTTGGCAACTATATGTCAGACCAATGCCTGATCTCCATAATCTATAAGGTACTACAAAATACCAATAAGAAAAATACAAATAATCCAATTAAGCAATGGGCAAAGGAGATGGACAGACACTTCTCTAAAGAGGAAATCCAGGCATCCAAAAAACACATGTGGACATGTTCACGATCATTACCTATTAAGGAAATTCAAATCAAATCTACAATAAGTTACCATCTCACCCCAGCAAGGTTGGCCATGAGCTAACAAATGCAATACAACAAATGCAAGAGAGGCTGTGGAGAAACTGGAACTCTCCTACACTGTTGATGGGATTGAAAAATGGTGCAACCTCTTTGGAAAGTAACCTGGCACTTCCTTAAAGAGCTGGAAATAGATATACCATTTGACCCAGTAATTCCATTGCTTGGAATATAGCTTGCCGAATCAACGCCATTCACACCAACTAATAAATGCACACGAATGTTTATTGCAGCACAGTCCACAGTAGCAAAAAGACGGAATCAACCCAGATGCCCAGCAACAGAGGAATGGATAGGTAAACTATGGTATGTATACTCAATGGAACACTATGCAATGATAAAGAACAATGATGATTTTAGGAAGCATCTCATTACCTGGTTTCTATTAAAAGAGATTATGTTGAGTGAAAGTAGGCAGCGGCAAAAGGACAAATATTGTATCAGACCCCTACTACGCCAAGTGCCGTCTATAAGAACTTAAAAACAGATTCATGCATAGAAGAAAAGACCATTTGAGGGCTGCAAGGGTCAAGAGGGAAGATGGAAGAAAGGGAGGTATTGTTTAGATGGTTGATAGAAATTTGGTTGGGTGAAATCAGCGACAGCACACATTTGAAAGAAGATCAATTTTAACTGAACTTCAACATAACATGATTACTCCTACCATCTTAACCCAATATTGCAAGGACAGAGTAGCTGTGGTGGGGCCTGCGGACCATTCTCTCTGGGGACATCGAGGCCAGTTGGCGTAACTAAAATTTTGTTAATAGTGTCTTTTGCACCCCAAATTTCAGTGGCATCTGGGATCTTAAAAGCTGCCAAGCTGCCACTGGAGGCCACTGGAGGGTACAGCAAATGGTCCCAACTCTCAGCAGGAAGGACCAAATGACACGGGGCAAAGAGAATCCAGAAGACAGAGAGACCCAGTGAGCGAGTCCCTACATCCACATGTGACCAGAAGAACCAGATGGTGCCCGGCCACCACCAGTGACGGGGCCATGACGGGGCTCACAAAGTTGAGTCTCAAAGGCAACACGATAATAAAAAGGACGCATACTGAAGTCTCCACTAATAGACCACAACTGATGATCCAGGGGCCTCGGGATTGCCCTCAGAGCATGGATCCTGGCCCTGATGCTTACCCTGTTCATAAATCATAATGGAAGTCAACTCTTTGGTCAGAAATGGATTGGACTTGGTGACAGAGTGTCCGTATTATGTGTGCACTTTATGTTTCTATGCGTCTATAGGATGTCATGCAGCTGACCTTTACTGGATGTGGGGGAGAAGGTGGAGACAAGGGGATAGGAGATTGTTAGGAGGATATGACAGGTATAGAACAGAGAGAAGGAGTGTGCTGCCACTGGGCATGGAGAGCAGTGGGAGCTGCCCACTGGTGGATATGCAAGTTTACATGGGATTGCATATTTTCACTCAATCATAATAAATAATAATACCCTACCAACTACTATTGCTATCATCTATTAATGAAAACAAAACGGTATTTACTTATATGGTTCACTTTCTTCCCTATCTTTTTAGTGGCCATTTTATTCTTCATGTATGATTTCCTTGAAATCACCCTACAGCTTGCCAGGTCTTCAGTCATAGCATTCGATAAATTAAATCTAGTCTGAAGATGGTTTCTAAATTCAGGTAGGATGTACTCAAGGTCATACACTGACTCTCACGGACATCTTTCAGTTTTCTTCTTCTTAATATTAAACTTGCATAGCAGCAATTGATGGTCTGTTCCACAGTCAGCTTCTAGTCTTATTCTTACTGATGATACTGAGCTTCTCCGTGATCTCTTTCTACAGATGTAGTCAACTTGATTTTTGTGTATTCCTCCTGGTGATACCACATGTGTAGTCTTCCTTTTTGTTGTAGAAAAATTGTATTTCTTTTTTTTTTTTGTTAAGACTGAGTGAAAACGTACATTCCCGTGTAAGTTTACATGCCCACCTATGTGCAGCTTCTACTGCTCTCCCTGCCCAGTGACCAAAATGACACGGGGTAAAGACAACCCAGAAGATAGAGAGACCCACGTGAGTAGGTGCCTACATCGACTTGGGTCCAGAAGAACTGGATGGTGCCAGGCCACCACCAGTGATAGCCGCGATGGAGCTCACTGAGTTGAGTCTCACTGGCAACGCAAGAAAAATTGTATTTCTATTGAATAAATTGTTGGACTTTCAAAATTCTACCATGTAATCTCCAGCATTGCTTTTATCACCAAGGCCATTTTCCAATTACTGATCCTTCTTTGTTTTCAGTTTTCAAATTCCGAACACCAATAATAATTAATGCGTCTTGATTTCATGTTTCATCAATTTCACATGGAAAAGGTTGATAGAATTCCTCATTTTCTCCGTATTTGGCATTAGCGGTTGCTGTGTAAATTTGAATAATATTATTAACTGGTATTCCCTGTAGGTATAAGGATATTATCTGTCACTGACAGCGTTGTAATTCAGAATAGATACTTAAATTTTCTTGTGATAATGAAGAATAATTATGCTAAAAATAGCAATAGGATAAATTGAATGTTTTTTTTAATGAAACTAGTACTCTAAACACTTTGTATAAATTATTTAATTCTCGCAACAGCCCTATAAGTAAATACTATTTTGTTTCCATTAATAGATGATAGCAATAGTAGTTGCTAGGACATTTTTAAAGACTCTTAAAAATATATTTGTTGGTAGATAAAAATTTGATAATCCCATACATGCACCCTGATTTCTTTCCTTGTTTTTATTTTATTTTTTTAATTTAGCCTTATTGGTGCATTGGCTAATAGCTACAGCTACTAACCAAAAGGCCAGAAGTTTGAATCTACCAACTGCTCCTTGGAAACCTTATGGGACAGTTCTACTCTGTTCTATATAGATAAGGTCATTACGAGCCAGAATTTACTCAATGGTAATTTATATATATATGCATATTATAACCACGAAATCCAAAAGTCTAAGAAATAATAACAGAATACTAACTCCTTATTTATAAATTGGAGAAATGCAGGACCAGAAAAGGGAAGGAAATTTCCCAAGAACACATGTCTACCAGACAGCAGAGGTCAGAGCTTGAACTCAGATATTCTTTTGTTTAGACTAGCCCTTTTTCCTGTTACCTCAAACTACCTTGCAGGTGACCTTTTCAACTTTGATCATGACTATGTTTAAAATGTTAATATTTTAATTTTCTCTACTGCTTGCGCTGCTTCTTAAAGAAGTTTAAATTCAGAGATTTAAGCAAAATATCAGAATGGAAACTCTTAAACTCTCAGTCAACTGTCACCTCCCTATGGGTGGATCAAAGGTCTCTTATTCTTTGAGTCTCCCTTAATATACACAGCTGCTCAGTGGGTATTTCTAATAATGCTGTCAACCAAAGTGTATACCTGTTGCTTAGGCCTCAAAAATGTTCTGCTTTGTCTTGAGGCAAAATAGCCTTGGAAATTCTCCAGTGCAAAAAGGAATCTACCTGGGGCTCTGACCGTCAAGGGACTATGAAAGACACATATTTTTAGGTCAGTTACTGAGTCTGAGAAGCTTAGTTGAGAATACTCTGCCCTCAGCTGTCTCACCACTTGTGTACTTCACAGACCCACTCGTACTTTCATTTCTGATTTGGGCATAAATTAGGATAAATTTTCATTAGTTAGATTTTACTGTGCTCCTGACCCCATATGCTTCCTAAAAATGCTTGTCTGGATTATATTTACTTCCTTAAATTGAGAATTAAAGATAATTCCCTTGTAAAGTGTGTCATGTTTCCCATGGAGATAATTCGCCTCTCCAGAGCTGAGAAGCCCAACTCTCCTGATTTTCGACCTACCGCAAGAACAGTAGAAAGAAATGAATAGTACATAGACTATGCTGCCATTTAATTAGTTTGAGATAGCTTCTAATCTCTGATTTTTCTTCTAAAAACTGTTTTGTAACCAAGATACAGAGTAGAAAATCCTATTCTTACAATAGTATCTGAATTACTAAGACTTCCTCCAGCTCAAAATGGCTAGAACTGTCTACAAAATAGCTACATGAGATAAAGTTTATAAGTCACATACCTCATGTTTGTTCTCATTATATAATTCTTAAAAGATGTCTGTCCACGAAGGCATATAATTAATATCATCCGGAGCGGGGCAGGCTTGAGCAAGCTAAAATGAAGGGTATACTAGAGGCTATTTTATCAGTTCAATCCTAGAAGGGGGATATATGTATGGGGAAAGTGGAGAAAATTTAATGAAAACTCAAATTAATAATACTTTCCTTAGTGAATGTGGTCACGTATTAGAGACTTAGCTGAATATGTTTCCACTCTGCATTATTAACTCATTAGAGATATATCCAAAACTAAAACAAAACCTGTTTCCTTGGAGTTGATTCTAACTCATAATGATCATATAGGACAGGGTAGGCCTGCCACATAGGGTTTTCAGTGAGATGCTGGTGGATTTGAACTGCTAATCTTTTAGTTAGCAGCTGAGGTCTTAATCACTGCTGCACCAGGGCTCCAGAGATATAGCTACAGAGTATAAAATGAGAAGCTAGGTTGGGGTCTTTGTTATTAACTCTATCCAGATGAGATTACTGTACAGGGCCATCTTTACCCATAAAGTGAAATAGATGGCTGACTCCATGGAGTAATGTTAAGAGCAATAAGACAACCCACTCCCAGAGTGTCACCCTTTCCAAGTCTTCCACTTATTTCAATAAAAGATTAAATGTCCCTTCCCTGTTAGAATTTAAATTTTAACTAAGATGAGAAGCGTGTTACACACTTGTCAGTTTCAACCATATTAACCAAACCAAACCCACCGCTGTCAAGGTGATTCCAACTCATACTGACCCTACAGACCGAGTAGAACTGCCCCATAGAGTTTCCAAAGAACACCTGGCAGATTTGAACTGCTGACCTTTTGGTTAGCAGCTGTAGCATTTAACCACTGCACCACCAGGGTCTCCTCAACCATACCAGCAGGTCTTACATTGATCAGAGTCCTAACAAAAATGAGACAGAAGACAGATAAATTTTACTAGTGGAAAATGATACAGCAGGTACTGGAGATAAGTAAGAAGAAAAAATTAAAAACAAGAGTTACTCCCCAGGTATTTTGTCATGGAGAAGTACTGAATTAGAGGACAGAGGACAACCTGAAGATGACTTGCAACAAACAAAAAAAGGTAACATAGAAATAAAATCTTGACCTTCTTCACCATATGTGTTACCAAAACTATTACCTTCAGACCTTAATTTTGTCCTCTCTCTCTCTCATTACCATCAAGTCAATTCTGACTCACAGAAATGTTGAAGAATAGAGTAGAACTGCCCCATAGTGTTTCCAAGTAGTGTCTGGTGAATTTGAACCACTAGCCATTTGGTTAGTAGTCACAGCTCTTAACCACTAATCCACCAGAGTTTCCCTTAATTTTGTAGAAACCTGCATATCAGACTAGAAGTTAGGATATCCCAATTCTCTGGCTATGATTTTGATCAGACCAGCACATTTTCCCAAATAGTAGATTTACAGATCTATCTGCCTTTGCCCTCTTTTAATAACCCATTAACACTAGAAATCTTAGTGTTTTTATTGCTAAGCTGCCACAAAGTATTGCTTCCATTCTCATCTTATCTTCATGCTTTCTTTTTTCCATTGTTATTCATGGCCAGCCTGGTCACTTAGGTTCAAATTTAAATATAGTCAGCCATAGCTTTTGTCATGAAGGGTTATTTCTACTTCAGTATGAATCCTAAGATTTACTGGGAAAATGCTTAGAATTCCAAAGAGCAGTGAAGTGAGATCTTCCCCATTATTATCCCTGACAGTTATCCATGCTACATGCATAAATGTTGCCTATATCCATGTAGATGATAAAGCAATGCATTGAGGATAACAGAGTTCTGTACAGAAGGCCGAAAATGGTCAGAGATGGGCCTTCAGAATAGACACAGTTGGGTGGGTAAAGCATTGAAAGTCTTAATCCCCAAGATCTGACCAAATTTCATCACTCTGTCAGTGGTGCTGTGGTCTAACTTCATGACTTTCAAGGACATTATCATTTAATCAAATGTGTTTTTAAAATTTGTAAGTGATCTCATCAAAAACGAAAGCACCTGAATCTAAAGAAGGGGTGTGTAGAATGGTTATGAAAGCTTTACCTGAAGAGATACAAATGACAGGATAATTTTGCTGTCCTGTTGATTGTTTTGTTTCAGGCTAAAGAGTGATTCATCAACCAATTACAACCCAAAGACGAGTACACAAGTGAAAATAGGACTTCACATGCGTCACAGTCAGCTAATGGTTGGCTATTTGCTGACTGTCATAGACAGCCTTGGAATTGTGCCTTTTTGCCCATCTTCATGGTAAAGCTTTATAGTGAACATAGAAGGAGCACAGGAAAGGAAGCCACAAATGCCGTATGACTAAATTCTGGGGATGACAGGAATCTCAATAAGCCAATATTAAGAGGCATGTACCTGCATGGTAATGACTCTGACTGTTTTCACAATGCTTATTTAAGAGTTTCACAATATTAGAGTAGACAAGATACTAAGTCAAGAGACAGATGCTCTGGGTCCTAGTACTGTTACTGCCATTAATTTACTGTGTTTGGCCTTAGGAGACTCCCTTCATTTTCATTAGCACCAAAATGAGGTTTTCTGGCAAGATCTCTAAGCCAAGGCACTTTCCAAATCCAGTGTTCTGTGGTTTTAGAATTTCGTCTGCAATTTTCATGAGAAATCTAAATATTTAATGATCGAATTACTACCAATAATGTAATCCAAAACAAAATGAATGAATGTGCTGCATTGGGATACAGAGGGAGTATGGTCTTTGAACTTTCTTTCCTCTTTTATGGTTAATTCGTGCTCTTCTCTTAACCTTGTTTATCTTTTAACACCATGTCCTCAAATTTCACTTGTCACAAACCTGCTATCCTTGAAAATGTAGCCCAAAAGTTAATGTCAATGGCATTTTCTCTGATTACCGAAAGCAGGATACAAATGTTCCTTCTCCTGAGTGCCTATGGCACGCACTCTGCATTTCCCTTATGGCACTAACCACAACTCTCCATCTTAGTTGTGTGTCCCCCGCCCCTGTATTAGATTGAAGGAAATCTTGGTGGCATGGTAGTTTAAGAGCTACAGCTGCTAACCAAAAGCTGTGGTTTGAATCCACCAGGTGCTCCTTGGAAGTCTTGTGGGACAATTATACTCTGTCCATCAGGGTTGCTGTGAGTTGGAATTGACTCAGAAGCATTGGAATTTTTGTTATTAGATTGAAACATAGGTCTAAGCTTAATCATTTTAATATCGTTCAGTACAGCCTAGCATATGGAATGTGTTCAATATATGATACATTGGAGGTCTCCAAGTCAATATTAGGAAGCATCTTGTCTCTCTGAATGTGAGAACAAGTTAATAAAGGAGAATTAGTATTTGTTATATTCAGTTATATGAGCCAACATGAAAATTTGTTTTAATTTTTTTAACTTTTCATTATACAATAGCTTCAGATTTACAAAAACATTGCAAAAATTTTACAAAGAATTCCCAAATACCCTTCACTCAGATTGCCCAACTATTAACATATAACCTCAGCACAGTTATCAAAATCAGAAAATGAATGATGATATAATGCCATTATCTAGTCTAGTGATCTTGTTTAAATTTTACCAACTGTCCCACTAATGTGATTTTTCTGATCAAAGTTTCAACCTAAGATGACCTGTTATATTTACTCATGACATCTCCTTAAACCAAAAACCAAGTCCATTGCCATCCAGTCAATTCTGACTCATAATGATCCTATAGGACAGAGTACAACTGTACATACAGTTTCCAAGAAGCAACTGGTGAATTTAAACAGCCAATCATTTAGTTAGAAGCCATAGCTCTTAATCCTTGCGCCCCTAGGGTTTCCTTAATCTCTTTATAACTACAACGATTCCTTAGAGGTTTCTTTATCTTTCAGGACCTTGACACTTTTGAAGAGTACTGGAAGTTATTTTGTAGAATGTTCCTCAGTTTAGGTTTGTGATGTTTTCTCATAATTAGATTCATGGCATGCATTTCATAGGAGTATCTCGACGCCACTTGGCTTGGTTCATAGAAGTAATATTGCATACTTCTCAGTTCACTATGTCAGGAAAAACTATAACATCACCTTGTCCCATTACTGTGATGTTAACTTTGATCATTTGGTTAAGGGTTTCTCTGCTGTGAATTTATTATTTTTTCTCAATAATTAATAATTATCTTGTGGGGAGATACATTTAGGCTATGAAAATATTCTATTTTTTATCCCTCTGACCACTAATTTTACCATACCTAGATGATTCTTACTTGAAACAATTATTACCATGGTAATAATTGGTAATATTATGTTTCCATCATTTGTCTTCATTTACTCTTTGAAATTCTACTGTAGGTAACAGATTTCTCTTGTCTCCTATTTATTTATTCAGTAATTTATTTACATCAAGATAGACTCACACATTCATATTTTATAATACATGAGTTTATAATCCAGCACTCTCATTATTAACTTAGAGCCAAATTTTAAAGATAAATTCCAATTTCAATTTTATTTGTTTTATATATATGTATGTGTGTGTGTACGTATATGTATACATACATACACATACATATATGTATGCATGTATTTACCAGCCTAGAGATAGCCATGTGAAGCCCCAGTTACTAACCAAAGCTACTTAAAGAAGAGGAGGTCTATTTTCCCTAAACAGCATTAAATTGTTGGAACACAGTACAATACCGCATACCTGGTTAACATTTAAGAAGTGTTTTTATGTTACCAAAGCAATAAACTAAGTGGCAATGAAAGAAGGAAAGCCCAAACTTTTGTTTAATTTTCCTTTGTGGTGTATGTTCAGGCAATACTCTGTCTACTGTTGTAGATATTGTTTAATCAAGTTCTTTACAAGTAAAAATTGTCTATAGCCACCGCTCGTAGAACTAGGAGGTAATGTTAGTATTACTTCAAGATGAGATTGGAATATTGGAATATGTTGATTTACCAAATTCAGCTGCTATATACATTAATTTCAACACACATCCTAGTTAAATACTGATAACTAAAGAGAAAACAGAGCTCGGGTCAGGGTCACAGCCCTACCTGTTGATAGGGAGAGAGCTTAGAAATAGGGAGAAGAGTGAAATAAGAAGCTATTTGCAGAAGCCAGTTCTGTCCTCTTGAACCCAAAGGGCTGAAAACAGCCCACAGCTGCCTTCAAAACAGTAAAGTGAAGAAAATCTGTCATTAGGTGAACAAAGAAGGAAGAAGATAGACTAATTCCCTTAAGAGTTTATTACCTGTATATTCTGGCCTGACAGAGCTGCAAGCAGGAGAATCATATTCCCTGTAAGGAAAGGTTATTTACTCTAAACTGTTTATGACAAGAAGTATGTCCATTTGGATCCCAGTCAACAGAGGCCAAATTACCAAGGAACTAAAAAGTACTTGGGATGTGGTGGACCCAGAAATAGAGACACGTTTTGTAGGACCTAAAATTTATAAACTATGATATGCCTTCTTTAAGAAAATTAATAAAAATACTTACTTTTGCAAATTTTACAAAGGCATATGAGCATGTGAACACACTGAAACACATTGAAAAGGCACCTCTCAGAGCCTTGGAAGGCATCTATGCTGAAAGCTTAGCTGTTGTAGCTTCCATAGAAAATTTCTCTTGGGTGAATTTATAGTATGGACTCTCACAATAATCATACATAAGGTTCCAGTAGCTTTTCTAGCCTGCTGCAAATATACAGGCTTGACTGTCATGGCTGTAACCAGATTCTAGAGATACTAAAAAGTGGCTGTATTGTTTCTGCTGGGATTGCAAAACAAATGGATGACTTTTGAAAGGACGGAATACCCTGTGGAAGCTGGTGCACCAAAGTGATGATGTAGCAGATTTCCTATGGCAATGAGTAATGGGGAAGAAAAAAGTGGATAAATCAGTGATGCCAATGAATTATATTTAAAATATAATTGTTTATGCTTATGTTTAAAGTATTAGTTAAATGACACAACAGGGAAGGATAGCATGTACAGTTTTTTTTTAATTGTGATTGAAAGTATACAATCCAAGTTAAATTTGTATGCCCACTGTTTTAGTCAGCTAGGCTGCTCTAACAGAAATACCACAGAGTGGATGGCTTTAACAAAGAAAGATTAATTCTTACACAGTCTGGTAGGTTGCAAGTCCATATTCAGGGTGTCCGCTCCAGGGAAAGACTTTCCCCTTGTCGGCTCTGGAGGAAAGTCCGGTATTGCATCAGTCTTTGTCCAGGGAGCGTCCTAACGCAAGAACCTCTGGTCTGAACGACGCGCTCTGCTCCCGGTGCTGCTTGCTTGATGGTAGCGAGGTTCTCAAATTGTCCTTGGTTCTTTTTCCTTTTATTCCTTGCAAGCTAAAAGCATTAAGGGTGGGGCAAACCATACTCCAGGGAAACTTCCCCCATAGCAGGAATTCACAGCCCCACCCTAATCCTTTAACATACAGGTTAGCAAAACCACACAATGGAGGACAGTCCCAAGATACTGGGAACCACATCCCAGCCACGTGGCTGCACACATTTTTGGGGGGACACAATTCAAACCATGACATCCACCTATCTGCAGCTCCTTCTGCTCTCCTTGCCCAGTGACAGCAAATTTTCTCCCCATTGTATACGTGTCATATCCTCTTAACAATCTCCTTTCCCCAATGCCCCAAATTCTGCTCTCCCTTCTAGAAAGAGGCCTGTAGGATGGCATCCTTTAGATGCATAGTACCGTAAAGTGGACACAGCATATGGTCACTTTGTGTGCCCGAGTCCAATCCATTCCTGTCCGAAGAGCTGACCTCAGTAATTTATGACCAGGGCGGCAGCAAGTCTAGTGGTCGTGCACCCAGGTCAACTCCTGGGCCTTCAGACCATCAGCTGCTGTCTTTCAGTGGAGTTCTTGAGGTTCACTTCTTTTTTGTGTGTGTTGCCACTCGGACACGACCTTGTGTGCCCCATCATGGCTGCCATTGGTGGTGGCCCAGCACCATCTATTTCTTCTGGTCACATGTTGATACAGTCACCCATACGTGTAGGTCCTTTGGTCTTCTGGGCTCTTTTTCCCTTGTATCTTTGTAGCCTTTAGTGATCATATAATCCAGCTGAGTTGGGAATATTTGGTGTACTTCAGATGGCAGCTTCCTAGCATTTAAGACACCAGATGCCAGTCACCAATATGGAGTGAAGAAGACTGTTAGCAATAGGACAGTTATGCCAGTTGGCGTCGATGTCCCCTGAGAGCGTGTTCTCCAGATCCTTGCCTTTACTACTCTATCTTTGCCATATTAGGTTAAGATTAGAAGAGTTTTCAGTTAATGTTGAACTTCAGTTAAACTGACCTTCATTCTAAGGTGCGCTGTCACTGTTTTCACTCAGTCAAATTGCTATCAACTATCTAATCTAAAACCAACCATCTCCCTCCCTCCTACCCTTCTCTTGTAGCCATCAAAGAGTTTTTTATTCTGTACATGAGTCTGTTTTTAAGTCCTGATGATACAGGTCTCATACAATATTTGTTCTTGTGTTGCTGACTGATTTCACTCAACATAATGTATTCCAGTTGAAACCAAGTTATGAGATGCTTCCCAAAATCATCATTGTTCTTAAACATTGCATAGTGTTCCACTGAGTATGTGTACCATAGTTTGTTTATCCATTCATCTGTTGTTGGGCATCTGGGTTGATTCCACCTTTTTGCTATTGTGGACTGTGCTGCAGTAAGATTTTGCATGCATGTGTCTGTTCATGTCATTGCCCTTGCTTCTGTAGGATGTACTGCAAGCAGTGGGATTACTGGGTCAAAAGGTCTATTTATTTCCAGCTTTTTAAGGAAGTGCCAGATTGCTTTCCAAAGAAGTTATACAATTTTGCAATCGCACCAGCAATGTAGAAGAGTCCAGAGAGTTCTAATTTCTCCACAGCCTCTCCAGCATTTGTTGTTTTGTGGTTCTGGGATCATGGCCAACCTTTTTGGGGTCAGATAGTATCTCACTGTAGCTTTCATTTGGATTTCTTTAATAGCTAATAATTGTGAGCACTTCCACAAGTGTCTTTTGGCTGCCTGGAAGTCCTCTTTAGTACAGGATCTGTCTGTCTCCTTTGCCCAGTGCTTAATTGGGTTATTTACCTTTTTCCTGTTGCTGCTTAGCAATATCTTACAGATAATGGAGATCAGATTTCGGTCTACATGTAGTTGCCAGATATTTTTTTTCCCATTCTGAAGGTGGTCTTTTAATTCTTTTGATAAAGTCTTTACATGAGCAAACGTGTTTGAGTCTTAGTAGTTCCCATTGACCTATTTTCTCTTCAGTTGATCGAGCTTTGTTTGTCAGATTTTCAAGTCTGTCTAAGTTGTGTATTAAAACTTCCATTGTTGATCCTATTTTTTCTTGCATGATCTTTTTCATTTTGTGTTTGATATTTAAGTATTTTATTCAATTTGAGTTGTTTTTGTGTAAGGTGTAAGATACGGGTCTTGCTTCAATTTTTTGCAGATGGATATCCAATTTTGCCAACACCTTATGTCAGAGACGTTTTTTACCCCAGTTTATAATCTTAGGGCTTCTGTCAAATGTCAACTGTTCATAGGAGGACAATGGCATCTTTGGGGTTTCAGCTTTATTCCATTGGTCTATATGTCTCTTTTTGTATCTGTAGGAGGCTGCTTTGAGTATTGTGGCAGTGTAATAGGTTCTAAGATCAGGTAGTGAGAGGCCTCCCACAGTGTTCTTCTTCAGTAGTACTTTGCTTATCTGGGGTTTCTTTCCTTTCCAAACAAAGTTTGTGATTTGTTTCTGCATCGTGTTTAAAAAAGAACATGGGAATTTGTATTGGGATTGCAATGTATATATATGTAGATCACTTTGGGTAAAATAGACATTTTCACAATGTTGTCTTCCTATCCACGAGTAGGATAGGTTTCTCCATTTATGTAAGTCTCTCTTAGTTTCTTGCAGTAAGGTCTTATAGTTGTCTTTGTATAGGTCTCTTGTCTCTCTAGTTAGATTTACTCCTATGTATTTTATCTTCATGGGGGCTATAATAAATAGTATTGATTTGGGGATTTCTTTTTTAATGATCTCTTTGTTGGTATAAAGAATCTTACTGATTATGTTTATTTTATATCTTGATACTTTGCTGAAGTCTTTGATTAGCTCAAAGAGTTTACTTATGGATTCTTTAGGATTCTCTGCATGTGCAATCATATCATCTCCAGATAGGGATACTTTTACTTTTTCTTTGCTGATGCAGATGCCATTTATTTCTTCGTCTTGTCTGATTACTCTACCGAGAAGTTGTACAATGCTGAATAGAAGTGGAGAGAGAGTGGGTATCCTTGTCTAGTTCCCATTCTTAAGGGGAATTCTTTCAGTTTCTCTCCATTCAAGATGATTTAGGTGGTTGGCTTTGTGTGGATGCCCCTAATAGCATTGAGAAATTTGCCTTCTATTACTATTTTGCTGAGAGTTTTTAGCATGAATGGGTTTGGGACCTCATCAAATGCCTTTTCTCCATCAATTGACAAAAATCAGTTCATCCTTATCTCTCATGTTATTTATGTAGTTGATCACATGAACTGTTTTTCTGAGGCTGAACCAGACTTGCATCCCAGGTGTGAATCTATACCTCAAGATGGATTATTTTTTGGATATGTTACTGAATTCTATTGGCAAGGATTTTGTTGAAAATTTTGACATTTAGGTGCATGAGTGACACTGGTCTGTAATTTTCCTTTTTTGTTGAATGTTTCCCTGGCTTTGGTATCAGGGTTATGCTGGCTTCATAGAATGAATTAGGGAGTATCCTATTCTTTTCTATGCTGTGAAATAGTCTCAGTAGCATTGGAGTTAACTCTTCTCTAAAAGCTTGGTGGAGTTCTGAGATGAAGCCATCTGGGCCAGGGCTTTTTTGGTTGTTATTTTTTTAATGACTTTTTAAATCTCTTCCTTTGTGATGGGTTTATTAAGTTATTCTACTTCTCCTTGTGATAATTTTGATAGATAAAATGAATCTAGGAATTCGGCCAGTTCTTCTAGGTATTCAAATCTGTTAGAGTACAGTCTCATAGTATTCTGTTATGATACTTAGGATTTCTGTTGGACCTGTGGTGACATCTTCCATGTCATTCCTTATTCAGGTTCTTTGTTTTCTTTCTTAGTTTTCTTTAATAAGTTTAGCTAATGTTTTGTCAGTTTTGTTGATCTTTTCAAAAAAATATCTTTTGGTCTTATCAATTTTTTCACTTGTTCTTCTATTCTCTAATTCCTTTAGTTCTGCTCTAATCTTTATGATCTGTTCCTGAGAGGTTCCTCTGTTGCTCTCTTTCTGCTTGTTCAAGCTGTAGGGTTCATTCTTTGGCTTTGGTGTTTCTTCCTTCTGGATATGTGCACTTATAGATATAAATTGACCTCTGAGCACTGCTTTCACTTTATCCCACATGTTCTGGTAGGATGTGTTTTCATTTTCATTTCAATCCACAAATTTTCTTATTTTGTCCTTGATTTTTTTAATAAATCATGGGTTTTTGAGCAAAGTGTTGTTCAGTTTCCATGAGTTTCAATTTCTATCAATTTATTTTTGTCTACTATTGATTTTGACTTTTTTGGCTTTACGATCTGAGAAGATGCTTTGAAATAATTCAATGGTTTGGATTTTCTTGAGATTTTCTTTATGTGCTAATACATGATCTATTATGGAAAATGTTCCGTGTGCATTGGAAAAGAAGATGTACTTATCTGTTGATGGATAAAAAGTCTGTATATTTCAGTGAAGTCTAGTTGTTTAATTGCCACAATAAGGTCTTCTGTGTCTTTACTGAGCTTTTTGTGGGATGATCTGTCCAATAGTGAAAGTGGAGTGTTGAAGTCTCCCACTATTATTGTGGAGTGATCTATCTAATGTTTCGATGTAGTCAATGTTTATTCGTTGTATTTAGATGCTCTGATACTGGGTTAATAAATATTTAATACTGTTAAGTCCTGCTGTGTACTGAACCTCTCAGCAATAAATAGTGCCCCTCCTTGTCCACAATGGTGGATTTTACATTAAAAACTATTTTATGTGAGGTTAATATTGCCACATTTGTTCTTTTTGTACATTGTTAGCTTGCCATATATTATTCCATCCTTTAATTTTCACTTTGTTCCTATTGTGAAGTCTAAGATGTGTTTCTTGTAAGCAACATATAGATGGGTCTTGTTTTTTGATGCAAGATGTCACTCGTTGTCACTTTTATGACATGTGCAGACCATTTACATTCAGCATAATTATTGATAGGTATATGTTTAATTCTGTCATGTTGATGTGTTTATTTTTGTGTTGGTGTTTTCTCTGTTGCTCTTAATTTGTTCTGGGCCATTTCTCTTTATGGGTTGATTTTTCATCTTTTTCAGTGTTTGTTTTGTGTTAGTTGAGACTCCTGTGTTACATTTCTTGTTTCGATGTGTTGCATTGTTACCGTGTTTGTGGCTATCCCTATGATTGCCATTAATATTCTGAATTTAATCCCAGTTTTAGCTTATACATTTCTAATTAATTTTGTCTCCATCTGAAAGGACTATAACTACTGTAGTATATCCCTCTTTTCAATGTGATAGTATTTTAGTTTTCATGATATGATCACTGGTTCCCTTCTTTTAATGTTGTAGCTATGATTGAATTTTGTGCTTTTCCTGTGTAGGTTTCTGTATGTTGTGTCTGGTATTGCCTCATTAAATATACATTTAATGGTTCTGTTTTTTTAAGCAAAGAGCTTCCTTCAGTATTTAGTTTGATTTCTAAAAACTCTCTAAGCTTCTGTTTATTTGCAAATGTCTTAATTTCATCTTTATATTTGAAAGACAGTTTGGCAGGATATATAATTCTTGGCTGAAAGCTTTTCTTCTTCAAAGCTTTGAATGTGTCTTCCCACTGCCTCTGTGCCAACATCGTTTATTCCGAGAAGTTAGACAAAGCCTACAGGGCTTCCCTCTGAATGTTAGCTTTGCTTTGAGTCTCACCGCCTTTAAGTATCTGCTTATTTTTCATTTTATTAAGCTTCATTATAATATGTGTTGATGTCTTTCTTTTGGGGTCTATTTTTTGTGTCATTTGATACATGTCTTGGATACCTATGTTCTGTTCTTTCAATATTTCAGGAAAGTTTTCTGTCAGCAACTCAACAGCAATACTCTCTGTGTTTTCAAGTAGCCCTCCCTGTTCAGGAAGTCCAATTAATCATGTTCCTCTTGATAGAGTCTCACATGTTTCTTAATGCTTCTTCTTTTTTCTTATTTCCTTTTCTCTGATTTCTCCTCATAAATGCTGTTGTCAGTAGCTGTCTCTTCAAGATCACTAAGTTTGATTTCCAATTAGTCAATTCTCCTCTTTTGGCTTTGAATTAAATTGCCTAATTCTATATTTTTGTTATTGATCTGCTGGATTTTAGATTGTTGATGTTCTATCAGTTCAAAGAGCTTGCTTTATTTTTCATTTTTCTCTGCTTTATTCTGTTTAATCTCTGGAAGGGCTCTATACATAATTTTTGTGTACTTAACCTCAGATAGTTTCAGAAAGGCTTCTCTATCTGAGGAAGATTTTTGATTCCTTATTTTGGGAGCTTTCTGGAAACATAGTGTGTAGTTTTTTTAAATGCCTGGCTATGGTTTGTTGCTTATGGGACATCCAGAGGCTGTGTTGGTGTTGCCTCAACAGGAGGTGAGGCATAGATCTGAAAAGGGAGTTGGTCACCAGACATTTCTGTGTACTCTAGTAGACTGGCCCTAGTGGGCTCTCTGGGGTGGCAGGCTCCTCCTCCTACCTGGGAAAGACACCACTCTACTTATGGATTCACTGGGGGCCTATCAACTGACTTTCTGTTGTGGGTCAGTAAAGGCTGGAAGAGATGTGGTCAGGCTGCAGTGCAGTTATTTCTCCAGGCAATCTTATTTTAAAAGCTAAAAGCTACCTGACCCCTTCCAAAATCAGTCAGGCAGTCAGGTGTGGCAAGCCTATTCTTCTGGCTGACAATGGAGGAACATCTTAGGTGGTTCCCAAATGCTTTGATACAGATCAACGTAAGGAGGAGCCACTGAACTTCTGTATTTGCCCACTGGGTGCCACCTGCAAGACAACACATCACCAAATGAAGTCCCTCCACTGGAAGAGTGCTCCCTGGATTAGCACTGCCCCAGCCCAGAGTAAGCCCCTGTTGAGGCCTCCGGTTAGCAACTTCACCTCCCAGTCAAAAAAGATAGTGTCCTGGACAAGCTATCCCTCCCTCTAGGAAACAGCTGAATCTACGGTGGAGCTCCAAAAAAGGAGGGTGGAGGTGCTGCGGTGCTCCCAGTTTGCTGTCAGGTTCTCAAAATGTGGTTATTCCAGGAGCAGAGTCCAGATGACAGACTAAATACACGTCTCCCTAAATCCCTCTGGAAACCAAGACCTGAACTGATAATTAAACGGAGCCTTCTGGCCACCTAGTGAGCCCTAGGACACAACATAGGGCTGTCAATTTGGACTTCATACTGCTTAGCAGAAAGCTTCCTTTCTTTCGTTGATCCATGCTCTTGGTAAGCACTGGCTTTCAGAGACCAAGGGTAACTTGCCATATTAACTTTTTTTCCCTACTTTGGCTGGTGGGGGGAGCTGGGACTTGATTGGTGGCTGGTCTTGGATGCACTGCTGGTGGTATCTGCAGGCGAGATTGTCATATTTTGAGAGCTTGGCTTTTGGACTATGTTCATCTTGGCACCTTTGGCCTCTCTTTCTGCCCCCGCCATTGACTGGCCTGTGCCAGGGCAGGAGGGTAGCTTGTGCGGACACCATCCTGTTCCACTGGGAAGTGGATACACCCATACAGAAGCCCCAGCAGGACTAATTCCTAGGATGGGCGACAGCATCGGCCCAGAGAAGAGCACTTTTCCCACAGAAAAGCAGTAGTCTACACAGTGTTGCCTAAGGCGGGGGCCTGATGGCAGAGGCCTGCAGGGCAATAGCCTTCCTGTATTTTGAATTAGGTTATAACATCTAGGATTGGGTACAGAGATGCTTACTTTGCCAGCTGGGAAGGTGGACCTGTATACCTGAAAACCTGACTGACATTGGAAGTTCTCAGATAACTTTTACCTTTCATTTTAAGATGGCCTAGAGAAACAACTGCAGTCCATCCTCACAGCATCTCTCCCAGCCTCTGTTGACTCACATGATGCCCTAAAAATAAGAAGCTCTGGATAAGAGTGTAATGAAGAAATCACCCATGGCTTCAGAAGGCCCCCTAAAGAAAGCACCAAAGAACTTCCCAGACGAATAAACGTTTCTGAAACTATCGGAAGGTGAATACAAAAGGGTTACATAGTCTTCCTAGACCTTATACAAAATGCATCAGAGAAAAACAAAAAATTAAGCAAGCTGTTCAATCTGATGCAACACCAGTACTCTGAAATCAAACAGATCAAGAACAAAACCAAAGAGATAGAAATTTCACTTCAAAGCCAGGAAAACAGAATAGAACAAATGGAAAATAGACTTTCTGACTTGGAATACAGAGCTACTGACTCCAGCGCCTACAAGGAGAAATCAGAAAAAAGAAACAAGAAAAACGAAGAAGCATTAAGAAGCATGTGGGACTCTATTAACAGGAACAGTTTATGATTAACTGGAGCTCCTGAACAGGGTGAGACACCTGAGAACACAGACAGTATTGTAGCCAAGCTGCTGACAGAAAACTTCTCAGAAGTTATGAAAGAAGAGAATATAGATATCTAAGATGCGTATAGAATGACAATCAATATAGATCCCAAAAGACAGACTCTAAGACATATTATAATCAAGCTTAACAAATGAAACATAAGCAGAAATTCTTAAAGGCACCAAGACTCAAGCAAAGCTAACATTCAGAGGTAAATCCTCTAGAAACGTAATACAGGAGTCTCAACAACCATGAAACCAGCCCTGAAAAAGGTGAAAAAATCAACTCACAAAAAGATTGTCCAAAACAGATTCATAAGAACAACAGACAAAACATCAACACAAAATAAACATATCACAATGGTAGCACTGAACACATACCTATTGATAATCACCTGGAATATGAATGGACTGAACGCTCTAGTAAAGAGACATTGAGTGACATCTTGGATCAAAAGACGTGGCCCATCCATATGTTGCCTATAAGAAACTCACTTTATACTTAAAGATAGGAACAAACTGAAAATTAAAGGATGGAAGAATATATATCAAGCTAACAACAAACAAAGAAAAGTAGGTGTGGTGATTCTAATCTCAGATAAAATCAATTTGAATGTAAAATCCACCATCATGGACAAGGATGGACACTATTTCTTGCTGAAAGTTTCAATATAGAAGCAGGACTTAACAATATTAAATATTTATGCACCTAATATTAGAGCGGGAAACCCTGGTGGTGTAGTGGGTTAAGTGCTACCACTGCTAACCACAAGGTCGCAGTTCAAATCCACCAGATTCTGCTTCAATACTCTAGAGGTCAGTTCTACTCTGGCCTCTAGTATCACCATGAGTCAGATCTGACTCGACAGCACTTGGCTTGGCTTCACAACGTTAGGGCACCTAAATACATTGAAGAAACACTGACTACACTAAAAAATGAGATAGATCACTCAAGAATAATGGTGAAAGACTTCAAGATTCCGCTCTCTATATCGGACAGATTGTCTAGAAAAAAGTTCAATAAAGACACAGAAGACCTTATTGCCACAATTAATCAACTAGACCTCATTGACATGGAAACTGAACAACATCTTCCTCAAAAAGCTGTGTGTTATAGAAGAAATCAAGGATGAAATAAATAAGTTTATGGATTCCAGTGAGAATGAAAACACTTTCTACTGAAACCTATGGGACACAGCCAAAGCAGTGCTCAGAGGTCAGTTTATCTCCATAAGTACACATATCTGGAAAGAAGAAAGAAACCAAACCAAAGAACTAACCCTACAGCTTGAACAAGTAGAGAGGGAGCAACACAAGAACCAATCAGGCACCAGAAGAAAACAGATCATCAAGATTAGAGTAGCATGTAAATTTATACAGGAATGTATATTTTCACTCAGTCATAATAAAAAAAAGATTAGAGAAGAACTAAACGAATTAAAGAATAGAAGAACAATTGAAAAAACTGAAAAGACCAAAAGCTGTTTTTTTTTTAAAGATCAACAAAATTGACAAACCATTGGCTAAACTTACTAAAGCAAAACAGGAAAGGAAACAAATAACCCAAATAAGGAATGAGAGAGGAGTTGTCATAACAGATCCAACAGAAATCAAAAACATCATAACAGAATCCTACGAAAGACTACTCTGACAAATTTGAAAACATGGGGAAATGGACAACTTTCTGGATTCATGTCGCCTACCAAAATTATCACAAGGTGAACCAGAACAACTTAATCAACGCATCACAAAGGAAGAGATTGAAAAGTCATCCAAAAACTACCAACCAAAAAAAGTCTGGGCCCAGATGGCTTCCCTGCAGAATTCTACCAAGCTTTTAAGGAAGAGTTATCTCCAGTACTACTCAGGCTATTTCACAGTTATGAAGGAGTTGGAATACTCCCAAATTCATTCTAATAAGCCAGTATAAACCTGGTACCAAAGCTGGGGAAGGAGCCAACCAAAAAGGAGATGGACAGACAAATATAACTCATGAAACTAGATGCAAAAATCTTCAATAAAATTCTTGCCAATAGAATACAACAACATATTAAGAAAATAGGGGGGTGGAGTCAAGATGGCCGACTAAGCACACGTCTCCTTATATCCCTCTGGAAACCAAGACCTCAATTGACAATCAAACAGACCCTTCTGATCACCTAATCAGCCTCAGGACACGGCACAGAGCTCTTAATTGGGACTTCATGCCACTCAGCGAAAAATCTCCTCTCTTTCGCTGACTCCCACTCTTGGCTAGCCCCGGCTCTCACGGACGGAAGGTAAATGCGCCATTTTGACTTTTTTTTCCTCTGTCTCCGTTGGCAGGCCGAGCTGGGTCTTGCCTGGCGGCTGGACTCAGACCTGCTGCTGGGGGGACATGCAGGTGAAATTCCCATATTCTGAGAGCCAGGCTAAGGACTCTGTTAATCTAGCCATTTTGAGCCTTTCGTTTTATATCTGCCTCAGCGGGGTTTGAACGGAATTCTGCAGTCAGGGTGCAGGACGCCATGTTGCTGCAGAGATTTTAGCGGGACCTAATTCTTAGCCTGGGAGCCAGCACCTGCAAACGGGACAGCGCTACTCCAGCAGAAAAGTAGTGATTTTGCACAGTGCTGCCCACATTGGGGGCCCTGCAACAGAAGAAGAGGAATCACTACCTCTCGGGACCTTTAGTCCCTCTGTCTGCTGCCTGTGTGGAGGGCGCCATCTTGGATACGGTGGCCGCAGCTGGAACTAATTCTTAGCTTGGGAGCCAGAGCCTGCTCACAGGAGAGCGCTTTTGTATCACAAAACCAGTACTCGACGCAGTGTTGGATAAGGCTAGGCCCTGTCAGCAGAGGCCAACAGGGCAGTAGCATTGCTGTATTCTGAACTAGTTTGTTATCACCTGGGGTTGGATGTAGTGGCGCTTACTTTGTCAGAAGAGAAGAGGGACCTCTACACCTGAAAACCTAACTGACTTGTGAGCTGGTCAGATACCTTTTACTTTACATTTGAAGACAGCCTAGAGAAATATTTACAATCCATCCTCACTGTACCTCTTCCAGCCTCTATATACTCACATGGGACCCAAAAAGCAACGGACAATTGTGGCATATAAGCAATCACTCATGGCTTCAGAAGGCTCCCAAAGCAACCAAGGAGTTTTCCAGATGAAGAAACTTTTATGAAAGAATCAGGAAGTGAATGCAAAATGATTATATACAGAGCCCTTCTAGACCTTATACAAAATGGAGCAGAACAAAATGAAAAATTAAGCAAGTTGTTCCATCTGATGGAACACCAGTACTCTGAAATCCAACAGATCAAGAAGAAAATCAAAGACATAGAAACTTCCATGCAAAGCCAAGAAAACAGAATGGAACAAATGGAAAAAAGAATTTCTTTTTTTTTTTTGCTTTTCCAACTTTATTTAGAAAAACAAGTCAGGCCCCAGTGTCCCCACGCCCTCCCCTGGAAAAAAGAATTTCAGACTTGAAAGACAGAGCTACTGATGTCAGCGTCTATGAGCGGAAGTCAGAAAAAAGAAACAAGGAAAATGAAGAAACATTAAGAAGCATGTGGGACTCTATTAAGAGGAACAACCTTCGATTAATTGGAGTCCCTGAACAAAGTGAGACATCTGAGAACACAGAGAGTATTGTTGCTGAGCTGCTAACAGAAAACTTCCCAGAAATGATGAAGGAAGAGAATATAGACATCTCAGATGGATATCGTACGCCACCCAATTTAGATCTCAAAAGAAAGACTTCAAGACATATGATACTCAAGCTTAACAAAATGAAACATAAGCAGTAACTTTTAAAGGCAACAAGACTCAAGGCAAAGCTAACATTCAGAGGGAAACCCTGTAGGCTCCCGTCAGATTTCTCAGCAGCAACCATGCTGGCACGGAGACAGTGGCACGACACATTCAAAGTCTTGAAGGAGAAGAACTTCCAACCAAGAAATATGTATCCTGCAAAACTATCTTTCAAATACGAAAATGAAATTAAGACAATCCCAGAAAAACAGAAACTCAGAGACTTTGTAAAAACCAAACCCAAACTACAAGAAACACTGAAAGACGTTCTTGGCTTTGGCTTAGAAGAACGAAACCACTAACTTTATATTTTAGAACGACATACTACTCAATACTCTACTCATTTAGGGAAGGCTCCAAAGTAAATCACAGCTTTGATATGGAAAGAAGCAATCCAGGGATCATCATGAAAACTATGGTGTCATCATAATAAAAAGAGGGATGTACTACAGTCGTTATAGTCCTTCCAGATGGAGAGGACGATGACAAGACTGGTAGTAATTAAAATTGGGTCTATAAATAGTTTATTAAGGGGGTTCATAGGGGCAGCTGTAAAGCACAACAAAGATATATCATACCATTTCAACAAATCTGGCACACGAGTCTCAACGACTATAAAACCAGCTCTGAAAAAGGTGAAAAATCAACTCACAGAAAAGATTGTCCCAGAACAGACTAATAAGAACAACAGAGAAAACATCAACATAAAAATAAACATATCACAATGGCAGCAGTGAACACATACCTATCAATAATTACATTGAATGTGAATGGACTGAATGCTCCAGTAAAGAGACACTCAGTGTTATCTTGGATCAAAAGACACGACTCATCCATTTGCTGTCTAAAAGAAACTCACTTGAGACCTAAAGACAGGAACAAACTGAAAATTAAAGGATGGAAGAATATATATCAAGCTAACAGTGAACAAAGAAGAGCAGGGGTGGCAATTCTAATCTCAGACAAAATCAATTTTAATGTCAAATCCACCATCGTGGACAAAGATGGACACTATTTATTGCTGAAAGGTTCAGTACGCAAGCAAGACTTAACTATATTAAATATTTATGCACCTAATCTCAGACCACCTAAATATGTCGAAGAAACACTGACTACTCTCAAAAGAGAGTTAAATGACTCCACAATAATAGTGGTAGACCTTAACACTCCACTCTCATCACTAGACAGATCATCTAGGAAAAAGCTCAGTAAAGATACAGAAGACCTCATTGACACAATTAACCAACTAAATCTCATTGATATATACAGAACTTTCCACCCATCAGCAGACAACTACACCTTCTTCTACAGTGCACATGGAACATTCTCCAGAATTGACCACGTGATAGGCCATAATGCAATGCTCAACCAAATCCGTACCGTTGAATTACTGCAAAGCATATTCTCAGATCATAAAGCCATCAAAGTTGAAATCAATAGCAGACACAACATAGATAGAAAGTGGAACTCTTGGAAACTGAATAACATCTTGCTCAAAAAAACATGGGTTATAGAGGAAATCAAGGATGAATTAAAGAAATTCATGGATTCCAATGAGAATAAAAACACTTCCTACCAGAACCTATGGGATATAGCCAAAGCAGTGCTCAGAGGTCTGTTTATCTCCATAAATGCACACATCTGGAAGGAAGAAAGAAACCAAATCAAGGAACTAACCCTACAGCTTGAACAAATAAAAAGAGAACAACAGAGGAACCCCTCGGGCACCAGAAGAAATGAGATCATAAAGATTAGAGCAGAGCTAAATGAATTAGAGAATAGAAAAACAATTGAAAAAATTGAAAAGACCAAAAGCTGGTTTTTTGAAAAGATCAACAAGACTGATAAACCACTGGCTAAACTTACTAAAGAAAACTTACTAAGGAAAAGCAGGAAAGGAAACAAATAACCCAATTAGAAATGAGAGGAGTTATCACCACAGATGCAACAGAAATCAAAAATATCGTAACAGAATACTATGAAAGACTGTACTCTAACAAATTTGAAAACCTAGGGGAAATGGACCAATTCCTTGACTCATACCACCTACCCAAATTATCACAACGTGAAGCAGAACAACTTAATAAACCCATCACAATGGAAGAGATTGAAAAGGTCATCAAAACACTGCCAACCAAAAAAAGTCCAGGCCCAGATGGCTTCACAAGAGAATTCTACCAAGCAGTAAGAGAAGAGTTATCCCCAATACTACTGAGACTATTTCACAGTATAGAAAGGGATGGAGTACTCCCAAACTCATTCTATGAAGCCAGCATAACCCTGATACCTAAGCCAGGGAAAGATCCAACAAAGACAGAGAACTACGGACTGATATCACTCATGAACCTAGATGCAAAAATCTTCAACAAAATTCTTGCCAACAGAATACAACAACATATCAAGAAATTAATCCATCATGACCAAGAGGGATTCATACCAGGGATGCAAGGCTGGTTGGTTCAACATTAGGAAAACAATTAATGTGATTAACCACATAAATAACACAAAAGACAAGGATCACCTGATTTTGTCCATTGATGCTGAAAAGGCATTTGATAAAGTCCAACACCCATTCATGCTAAAAACTCTTAGCAAAATGGGCATAGACGGCAAATTCCTCAACACAATAAGGGCCATTTTTACAAAGCCAGTTGCCCACATCATCCTGAATGGAGAGAGACTGAAAGACTTTCCCTTGAGATCAGGAACTAGACAAGGATGCCCGATGTCACCTCTCCTATTCAACATAGTGCTAGAAGTTCTAGCTAGAGCAATTAGACAAAACAAAGAAATAAAGGGCATCTGCATCGGCAAAAAGGAAGTTAAAATCTCCCTGTTCGCTGATGATATGATTGTATATGCAGAGAAACCCAAGGAATCTATAAGTAAGCTCCTCAAAGTGATAGAAGAGTTCAGCAAAGTCTCAGGATACAAGATAAATATAAGAAAATCAGTAGGATTCCTTTATACCAACAACGAGACTGTTAAGGAGGAAATTATCAAATCAATATCATTTACGATAGCCCCTAAGAAAATAAAGTACCTAGGAATTAATCTAACCAGAGAAACAACAGACCTTTACAAAGAGAACTACAAGCCCTTACTACAAGAAACTAAAAGAGACTTAGATAAATGGAAAAACCTACCCTGCTCATGGATAGAAAGACTTAACATTGTGAAAATGTCTATTTTACCCAAAGCAATTTATTTATATAATGCAATCCCAATACAAGTTCCAGCATCATTTTTTAATGAGATGGAGAAACAAATCACCAATTTTGTTTGCAAAGGGAAGAAGCCCCGGATAAGTAAGGTACTACTAAAGAAGAAGAACACACTGGGAGGCCTCTCATTACACGACCTTAGAACATACTACACTGCCACAGTGGTCAAAACAGCCTGGTACGTGTACAAGAACAGACGGATTGATCAATGGAACAGAATTGAGACCCCAGAGATGACAGCATCTGCCTATGAACAGTTGATATTCGACAAAGGCCCTAAGATATTAAACTTGGGTAAAAACTGTCTCTTCAACAAATGGTGCTGGCAAAATTGGTTATCCATCTGCAATAAACTGAATCAAGATCCATACCTTACATCTTATACAAAAACCAACTCCAACTGGATAAAAGGCCTAAATATCAAACCTAAAACGATAAAGCTCATCCAAGAAAACGTAGGAACAACAATGGAAGTTTTAATACACAATGAGGACAGACTCCAAAATCTGTCAAAGAAACCTCAATCAACAGAAGAGAAAATAGATAAATGGGAACTATTAAGAATCAAAGCCTTTTCCTCATCCAAATACTTTATTAATAGAATTAAAAGAACACCAACAGAATGGGAAAAAACATTTGGCAACTCTATGTCAGACGGACGCCTGATCTCCATAATCTGTAAGATACTACAAAATATCAATAAGAAGAAGATAAACCATCCAATTAAGCGATGGGCAAAGGTGATGGACAGACACTTCACCAAAGAGGAGATCCAGGCAGCCAAAAAATGTATGTGGACATGTTCACGATCTTTAGTTATTAAAGAAATTCAAATCAAGACAACAATGAGATACCATCTCACCCCAACAAGATTGGCCATGATCCAGAAAACACAAAACAACAAATGCTGGAGAAGCTGTGGAGAAAGTGGAATCCTCCTCCACTGTTGGTGGGGTTGCAAAATGGTCCAGCCTCTTTGGAAGGCAATCTGGCGCTTCCTTAAAAAAATGGATATCGATATACCATTTGACCCAGTAAATTCCACTACTTGGAATATATCCTACAGAATTAAGACCTTTCACACCAACGGACACACGCACCAGAATGTTTACCGCAGCACAGTCCACGATAGCAAAAAGATGGAATCAACCCAGATGCCCAACAATAGAAGAATGGATAGGTAAACTATGGTACATACACTCAATGGAGCACTACGCAATGATAAAGAATAACGATGATTCCAGGAAACATCTCCTAACCTGGTTTCAACTGGAAGACATTATGTTGAGTGAAAGTAGTCAGCGACAAAGGGACAAATACTGTATGAGACCTCTACGATAAAGTCCCCAAAACAGACTTGTGTATAGAAGAAAAGACTCTTTGACAACTGCTAGGGAGGGGAGGGAGGGGAAGGAGGGTGAGTGATGGGGGTGGGTTTAGTTTAGATAGTTACTAGCAATCTAGTTGGGAGAAAGCGGTGATACAAATTCGAAACAAGAACAACATTAAGTGGACTTCAGCATAACTTGAGTACTCCTTTCATCTTAACTCAATACTGAAAGGATAGAGTAGCTGGGGAGGGGGGTGGGGGACCATGCTCTGAGGTGAATTCCAGGCCAATTGGCACAACTAGCGTTTTGCTAAGAGAGCTCTCTGCACCCCACATTGGTGAGTGGCGTCTGGGGTCTTAAAAGCTGCCAAGCTGCCATCCGAGGACACAGCAAATGGTCCCAACTCAGCAGGAAGGGATGCTCACCGAGGACCAAAATGACATGCAGTAAAGACAACTGAGAAGACAGAGAGACCCACAAGAGTGGGTGCCTACATCGACTTGGGACCGGAAGAACCGGATGGTGCCCGGCCACCACCAGTGATAGCCACGATGGAGCTCACAGAGAGGATTCTCACTGGCAACACAAGAATAAAAAGGGGTGCATCATGAGATCTCCACTAAAAGACCTCAATTGATGGTCCACCGGTTTTGGGGTTCCTCTGAGAGCATGGCCCCCGGCCCTGATGCTGCCCTTTCCCATAAAGTATAACAAAGATCCACTCTTTGGATAGGAGTGTATTGGACTTGGCAATGCAGAGTGACCATATATTGGAAGCA